>CAWUFW010001406.1:0-1375000 GCA_963921515.1 Calotriton arnoldi | reverse complement strand
GGGGCAGCGATTCCTCCTTTTTGCTCTAGACCCAGCCCCCAGCTGGTCCCGGTCCATGTCAGGTCCCTGAGAAGAGAGCGGGAGAAGACGGCTGATCGGTGCAGGCGGCTCTCCAAGACATCATGGCACCTGGATGCCTCAAAAGAACTGATCCCTGGCAGAACTCTGCAGGATTTAAATGTTGAGCTTCAGGGAGCTCACAGAGCTGCATCTGCCATCTTGTGTAGATAGCCCCCTCCTTTCTATGATTTTTGGTGTGGTTTTGACTTGATTCATTTTTTATTCCTAAAGTCAATTCTTCCTTTCCTTTGTCACAAGAGTTGGTTCTTTCGTCTTTCTATCCTTCTGCCTTCTACAGGGGAAGATCCTGCATACCTCAGATGTTAAAAGAGCACTAATAGAGAGATAAACACGCTGGAGTGGATGTTAGGTCTCATAGACATTTTAGACGACTCATGCTGGCATACTCTCTCTGGAAAGCCTTCAAAGAAGGCATACACCACTGGAACAGCAGTCTTCCAACAACAACAAAGGCAGAGGGTAACTAACAGTAGTCTGTAAGAGAAAGCCGATAACGAACCCAGGAAGTACTAGACTATACTGATAAAGTAAAACTCACTAAGATGTGTAAGCTTTGTAGTAACAATGGCATTCACTCTGGGCAGCACTACTTATTTTAACCACATCAAAAGGATGAAATGTGTTTGCATGCAGCTCTCGGCAGGAGGCGCAGTAACCGTCAGAGTTATCTTGCCATTATGCTTCCCACTAGCACGTTTGAACGCACAGCTGCGCTATCATCTGCTGGCTCAAGGCAGGGTACACATCAGAGCTTATGGTGGTGAGAGAGAGTGATGTTCATGAAGCCGGAACCGACCTGATGCTGCAGCACAGACATGCAACACTGCAGCAGGGACAGAGCCTCGGTCACATCTGTAAGTCTCCTCTGGGTGGTCGCTGTCTGTACACACAAATTCAAGGTAATGCGAGGCTCGAAGTAATCTAAATACAGTGATAGCCACAATGCGGGTGTGTGTGTGGGGGTGAAGGGGGGGGCGCTACACCTGACTAGAGACCCCCTCTTCTGCACACAGAGAGAGGCACAGGCCTTCACAGTATCCTGCATTGGGCACTCTGGTTGTGCTGTTTTACTGTTAAGGGATTGTAGACATTTTTGTGTGTATAACCAGTACTCTTCAAACTCCTCACGCACAATTTAAAGGCTTACACAACTTTGCAAGGGCGCAGCTCAGCCCCTGCAGTGCAGTTGGGCCCCTAACCCTTCAGGGGCCCCCATTCAGCCCACGACCAATGAATATCTCTAAGGTATTCAAGACTCGAGGCCCCTCATCACATTCTGCAAGGGGGCATCATTTTGTGTTCAGCCACTGTACATTGGCCTCAGTACAGCCTCTTTGACCTGCCCTGCACATCAGAGCCGCTTCCTCTGGACTTGAATTCTGGGAAAAGCTGAAGATGCGGCTATTCCGGCAGGCCAGACCCAGGCTTGGCGCCGGCTGCTCCTCCATTGGTGCCAGGATACCCTCCCAGGTGATCGCATGCTCTAGGAATACATGACATAACATGAAATTACATAGCATAACTCAATTATAAAGTATTCTTTCACCCCTGGGTATCTCGACTCAAAATAACTGATGCCCGCTGTAGTGTCCTGATGGGTGGAGACACTAGGCCCAGTGTGTGGGCAAAGAGGGACACGACACACCGGTTGCCTTAGTGGCCAGCAACCAACTTAGCCACGCCCGGCTCCTCCGGGCTATTTATTGGCTACCCTTGTGCGCGCCGCGTATGCACGTCGGCCACGCCAATTAACTTCAACACCCAGGGGTCGGGTACAAACACCCCTCCCCTCTGGGACCCGAGTGGCGTAACCCACCACTCGGAACCAACATTACATTCCTCTTATACCAGGTCAAAAATAAACACTTGAACAAAACAAACAACAAGAAGCATCGCAGTCTATCATCTCAAATGATAATACCACATGGAACAGTCTTACTTGGTTTCACGCAGCAGCTCCCGGCTACTGAGCATGGCCCAGTCACTTCTTTCCGCTACCAGGCCTCGGATGAACCCTCAGATTATACCGCCTCCGACTGTCCCTGGTGGGTGTTGACAGCGAGACCAGCTCCTGTTCTTTAGTCGCAGTCGGCGGACTCTCTCTGCTCTCAGGCTCTTCAGGGGACAGGATCTCTTCCGAGGGTTGGATTAAAACCGGAGTTCCGCTCAGCCTTTCTGACGATGCTCCCTGGATGTCATCTGCGTCTTCCGACAAATCAAACCTCCTGAGTGGGGCATCCTCTCCAGCGACGTCTTCATCCGAATTCCGTTCTAAGAGGTGATCAGGAGTTTTCTTAAAGTGAGACACATTCCTGGTCACCCACTCTCTGCCTCTTCTGGCAGTAACTCGAGTGCCGCAGATCTTGGTCACAGTCCAAGCTTCCAATTCAAATGGCAGGCGGAATTTTCCACCTGGATGACGGTCACGGACCAACACCCGGTCACCTATCTTCAACGAACATTGGTGGGCACGCCGTCGCCGAGAGGCGTCTTCATTGTTGTGCAGTCGCCGGGACTCAGACTGGTTTGGCGGGCATGGAGTGACAGCCCACTGTGGGTGGTGAGGGATAGTGTCACTGACAGCTCGATTAAAGCACATTCGTCCTGGAGCAACGCCTGTAGTGCAGTGCGGGATTAACCGGTACTCTCTTAGGAACTGATACAGCGCTTGCTCTACAGGTCGATTTTCCACTAGAGCAATCTGAACAGTCTTGTTTAGGGTTCGCATTAGCCGCTCTACTTCTCCATTGGCCTGTGGCCACCTCGGCGTTACTCTTCGATGTTTGACTCTGTAGGATGTAAAATAGTCTGCCAGCTCACTACTGGTAAATGGGGGTCCATTGTCCGTGCGGATTTCTCCAAAAAGGCCATGGGTGGCCATCATTTTTTCAAGCTTGGATATCACTTCTACAGCCGACGTGGTGTCTACAATCTTGACTTCTGGATATCGGGAGAAATCATCTACCACCACCAGCATGTGTCGTCCTCCCGGCAGGCTGCCAAAGTCTGCACTTATCCATTCCCACGGGACAGTCGGGCCACGTTCTGTGATCACCGGTGCTGGCGGAGCCGGGAGGCTCGTGGCGAGGCACACTGGACAGCTCTTCACGGTGTCCTCAATCAGATGATCAAGTCCGGGAAACCACACTTTGCTCCGAAGCCGGTTTTTCGACTTAACTATGCCCTGGTGGGCACCATGCGCCAGTGCCGCTGCTGTCTTGTGCAGGCTCTCCGGTAAGACGAGGCGAGGGCCTCTCAGCAGACAGCCGTCGTGTGTCAACGATAATTCCAGGCGGACACGATACAACATCTTCAACACGGACCTGGCCATTTCAGTGCGATACGGAGCCAGGGTTTGCAGCTCTTTCCAATCTCCTGAGGTAATAGCTCGGATGGCTAGCTGTAGACAGTCATTTGACGACATCTTCGAGAGAGATTGGCAGGGGTCTCGACCGTTCCACTATCATTCGCACATAATCTTCCGTGGCCGCCGCTTCCGCAGTCTCCTGGAGGGTCACAGGCCGCGCGTGCCTTGACAGAAAATCCGCGGGGTTCTTGGTGCCTGGTTGATACTCCACCTTGAACTGGAACTCCTGCAATTGTAGGATCCATTTTTCTATATGGGGAGGAGGCCTGGACGATGATCCTTGGAATAGGGGAAGGAGAGGCTTGTGATCCGTCACAACGGTAAACGGGTGCCCATACAGGTAAATGTGAAAATGCCTGCAGCCCCACAAGATCGCAATTGCTTCCTTCTCAATGTGAGAGTATCTCTGCTCCGTGGATGTGAGTGTTCGGCTGGCATAGGCTACTGGCGCCCACTCTCCGCAGTCTTGGCGCTGTGCAAGGACGGCACCTAGGCCCGTAGGGCTGGCATCCACGACCAACTGGGAGGCCTTGCAAGGGTCAAAATACACAAGATTGGTGTCAGCCGAGAGGGCAGCCTTCGTGCGCCTGAACGCTTCTTCTTGCTCGGGGCCCCACTGCCATCGACTTGCTGCTTTGGTCAATTCTCGCAGCGGGCCCGTCAGGTCGGAGAGGTTCTTAATGAAGCGTCCGCAATATGTCACCATTCCTAGGAAACTACGGACTGCTGACACCGAGGATGGCGCAGCGGCTGCTTGGATGTCGTCGACTTTCTCTGGGTCGGGACCCACACCGTTCTCAGAAAATCGATACCCAAAGAAACTGATGTCTTTGCGGAGGAAATCACACTTTTCACGATGAAGAGTGAGCCCCTTCTCTTTTAGCCTGGCAAACACAGCCTGCAGCCGCGTGAGGTGTTCTTCGAGCGTGGGCGCGTGCACCAGAATATCATCGCTCACGTTGAGCACCCCTGGAAGTCCATGTAACACTGTCTTTATGATGTTTTGGAAAACCTCGGCAGCACTTGAGATGCCAAAGTTTAGTCGAGTGTAGCGCCACAGGCCCACATGTGTCGAGAATGTTGTGATTGGACGAGACTCCGGGTGTAGAGGGATCTGGTGGTACCCCGACCGGAGGTCCATTTTAGAAAACCACCTCGAACCGGCCAGTTCTCCGATGATGTCATCTATGGTCGGGGTTAGGTGCCGCTCCCGCTTGATGGCCAGATTCGGGACCCTCATATCCACACATATGCGCACAGCTTCGGGTTGCTTCGGTTTCCGCGCCACCACGATGGGGGATACCCACGGCGTCGGGCCATCTACTCTCTCGATGATGCCAGCGTGTTCCAGTACGCAGAGTTCCGCTTCTACCTTGGGTCGGAGGGGAAAGCTATCCTTCGATGCCTCAGGGCCACTAGAGTTACAGACTTGTCTACATGAAGTCGGATGGCTGGTTCTTGGAGGCACCCTATGCCGGTGAAGAGGGAGGCGAACTCCTGCAACAGATGGTCAAGATCATTTGCGTGAACTTCGAACGCGAACTGAATAAGATTCAAATCTTGGGCCGTCCGGCAGCCGATAAGGAATCCCGACCCTTCTTGGGAGACGTATACCTTTGCACGCTGACAAGTGTCTTTATGTTTGAGGTCTGTCTGGAACACCCCACACATTGTTAATGGGGCACGATTCCCAAATGCGTAGACTTGTACTTTCGTACGCTGAAGTGTGGGTTTAGCCGGGAGGTTCCGATATACTTCTGCGGCCAAGAGGTTGATCGTGGCTCCTGTGTCAATAAGTGCCGCTATTGGATGGTCGTGTATTCGAACTTTACATACTGGGGCAGCTGCCTGAGGTATGCGCCAGGGCGTTAAGCATCCTGACTACATGGACTGTGGCCGATCGTCCTCATCCATATCACTGGCGGGGAGTCTTCCTCAATTGGCTCAATGGCCCGCACTTGCTTTCGCCCGCTTGGAGGCCGCCTGCGCTGAGACGAGCGGCATACCGCTGCAAAATGGTTCACTTTGCCACAGGAGCTGCAGATCTTCCCGTTGGCGGGACACCCACTGTCATGTGGGTGTTGACCACCACACCATCCACATGGGCGATTTGCTGACACGTTCTTGGTGGGCCTCTTGATCGTCCCTGTCGCTCTCTGTTTTTCTCCTGGTGGGTCCGTGCGAATCGCGTTGACGGGCTCCGTCTTGACTTGCGTCGTGGTGTTGGGATCCATATGGGCTGCCCGTGCTTTGGACAATTTCTTGGACCTACCAAGCGTAAGTATGTCTCGCATGGACATGTTGTGCTCTTGAAGTATCCGTTCACGAAGTTTTACCGACGCGCACCCTTGTATGAACTGGGCACGTACCTCATCAGCCTCGTCCGGGAGGGTACAGGTGCTCGCTAGCTCCTTTAGGCGCTCATAAAAAACGTCGACAGACTCCTCTGGCTGTTGCTTCGCCTGGCGCAGCAGGAACCTTTCGTAATCCGGATTGGCGTATGGCTCGAAATGCGCGGTAATGGCGTCGCGCATTGTGGCGTAGTTCCTCGGGGGCCTCCTTCCCTCACCGTCTTCGAGATCTTATGTATTTCCGCACCACCTAGGTGTAGCAACATGGAGCGTCGGCGTGGGGCTGCGATCTCGGCGGCATCGAAGTATGTTTCCAGCTGCTCCACCCACGCCTTCCATCGTGCTGCCTGTGACGGGGGGCCGGTGATGACAAATGGCTCCAGGGATGGGAATGAGGCCATGGCCGATTACGCTGGGGCGTGGCTGAGTCCGGGGTGTCGACTGTCGTGAGACACGGGCGCACTCACAGGGTTTCCTAGCGGGGCCACAGGGCAGCCGTGTTGGTGAGCGTTGACCCTGGTGTGACGGGCGATGGTGTAGGACCTGTGAGGGGGCTGGGGCGTGAGAAAGCCCTCTGAACCCCACTGCTGCAGCCAAACAGGTGAGCGTGTGTCCTGGATTGGGGGCACTGCCACCGCTGGGGCCTCTGCCTGAGGAGCAGCGTGCCGGTTGTCCACGGGCCTGGGGTGGCCGGAGCAGGAGTAGCGATGCCCACGCCCCTGCGGAGATCGCGGGATGCAGGGGTCGGAGTCACATCCTCTCGGGGCCCGCGCTGTGTCACTGACCGCCGAGGAGGCGGCAGCGGGCACCAGGAGAGGCTGAGGGTGAGGCCGGTCTTACCCGCGGGGCAGTGGAGGCTCCGGCGGAAACCAGACGGTACGCCAGGCGGCAGAGTCGCGTCGCAGGTGGCGCGTCAGAGCGCACACAGTGTAGCTCGAAGCAGCAGAGACAGTCAAGGTGCGGCGGGGCACGCGATGGGCAAGCGGCCCGCTCGTCGCCAATGTAGTGTCCTGATGGGTGGAGACACTAGGCCCAGTGTGTGGGCAAAGAGGGACACGACACACCGGTTGCCTTAGTGGCCAGCAACCAACTTAGCCACGCCCGGCTCCTCCGGGCTATTTATTGGCTACCCTTGTGCGCGCCGCGTATGCACGTCGGCCACGCCAATTAACTTCAACACCCAGGGGTCGGGTACAAACACCCCTCCCCTCTGGGACCCGAGTGGCGTAACCCACCACTCGGAACCAACATTACATTCCTCTTATACCAGGTCAAAAATAAACGAACAAAACAAACAACAAGAAGCATCGCAGTCTATCATCTCAAATGATAATACCACATGGAACAGTCTTACTTGGTTTCACGCAGCAGCTCCCCGGCTACTGAGCATGGCCCAGTCACTTCTTTCCGCTACCAGGTTACAAAGTCTCGGTACCTCTGGGAAGGCCTCGGATGAACCCTCAGATTATACCGCCTCCGACTGTCCCTGGTGGGTGTTGACAGCGAGACCAGCTCCTGTTCTTTAGTCGCAGTCGGCGGACTCTCTCTGCTCTCAGGCTCTTCAGGGGACAGGATCTCTTCCGAGGGCTGGATTAAAACCGGAGTTCCGCTCAGCCTTTCTGACGATGCTCCCTGGATGTCATCTGCGTCTTCCGACAAATCAAACCTCCTGAGTGGGGCATCCTCTCCAGTGACGTCTTCATCCGAATTCCGTTCTAAGAGGTGATCAGGAGTTTTCTTAAAGTGACACACATTCCTTGTCACCCACTCTCTGCCTCTTCTGGCAGTAACTCGAGTGCCGCAGATCTTGGTCACAGTACAAGTTTCCAATTCAAATGGCAGGCGGAATTTTCCACCTGGATGACGGTCACGGACCAACACCCGGTCACCTATCTTCAACGAACATTGGTGGGCACGCCGTCGCCGAGAGGCGTCTTCATTGTTGTGCAGTCGCCGGGACTCAGACTGGTTTGGCGGGCATGGAGTGACAGCCCACTGTGGGTGGTGAGGGATAGTGTCACTGACAGCTCGATTAAAGCACATTCGTCCTGGAGCAACGCCTGTAGTGCAGTGCGGGGTTAACCGGTACTCTCTTAGGAACTGATACAGCGCTTGCTCTACAGGTCGATTTTCCACTAGAGCAATCTGAACAGTCTTGTTTAGGGTTCGCATTAGCCGCTCTACTTCTCCATTGGCCTGTGGCCACCTCGGCGTTACTCTTCGATGTTTGACTCTGTAGGATGTAAAATAGTCTGCCAGCTCACTACTGGTAAATGGGGGTCCATTGTCCGTGCGGATTTCTCCAAAAAGGCCATAGGTGGCCATCATTTTTTCAAGCTTGGATATCACTTCTACAGCCGACGTGGTGTCTACAATCTCGACTTCTGGATATCTGGAGAAATCATCTACCACCACCAGCATGTGTCGTCCTCCCGGCAGGCTGCCAAAGTCTGCACTTATCCGTTCCCACAGGACAGTCGGGCCACGTTCTGTGATCACCGGTGCTGGCGGAGCCGGGAGGCTCGTGGCGAGGCACACTGGACAGCTCTTCACGGTGTCCTCAATCAGATGATCAAGTCCGGGAAACCACACTTTGCTCCGAAGCCGGTTTTTCGACTTAACTATGCCCTGGTGGGCACCATGCGCCAGTGCCGCTGCTGTCTTGTGCAGGCTCTCCGGTAAGACGAGGCGAGGGCCTCTCAGCAGACAGCCGTCGTGTGTCAACGATAATTCCAGGCGGACACGATACAACATCTTCAACACGGACCTGGCCATTTCAGTGTGATACGGAGCCGGGGTTTGCAGCTCTTTCCAATCTCCTGAGGTAACAGCTCGGATGGCTAGCTGTAGACAGTCATTTGACGACATCTTCGAGAGAGATTGGCAGGGGTCTCGACCGTTCCACTATCATTCGCACGTAATCTTCCGTGGCCGCCGCTTCCGCAGTCTCCTGGTGGGTCACAGGCCGCGCGTGCCTTGACAGAAAATCCGCGGGGTTCTTGGTGCCTGGTTGATACTCCACCTTGAACTGGAACTCCTGCAATTGTAGGATCCATTTTTCTATACGGGGAGGAGGCCTGGACGATGATCCTTGGAATAGGGGAAGGAGAGGCTTGTGATCCGTCACAACGGTAAACGGGTGCCCATACAGGAAATTGTGAAAATGCCTGCAGCCCCACAAGATCGCAATTGCTTCCTTCTCAATGTGAGAGTATCTCTGCTCCGTGGATGTGAGTGTTCGGCTGGCATAGGCTACTGGCGCCCACTCTCCGCAGTCTTGGCGCTGTGCAAGGACGGCACCTAGGCCCGTGGGGCTGGCATCCACGACCAACTGGGAGGCCTTGCAAGGGTCAAAATACACAAGATTGGTGTCAGCCGAGAGGGCAGCCTTCGTGCGCCTGAACGCTTCTTCTTGCTCGGGGCCCCACTGCCATGGACTTGCTGCTTTGGTCAATTCTCGCAGCGGGCCCGTCAGGTCGGAGAGGTTCTTAATGAAGCGTCCGCAATATGTCACCATTCCTAGGAAACTACGGACTCCTGACACCGAGGATGGCGCAGCGGCTGCTTGGATGTCGTCGACTTTCTCTGGGTCAGGACCCACACCGTTCTCAGAAAATCGATACCCAAAGAAACTGATGTCTTTGCGGAGGAAATCACACTTTTCACGATGAAGAGTGAGCCCCTTCTCTTTAAGCCTGGCAAACACAGCCTGGAGCCGCGTGAGGTGTTCTTCGAGCGTGGGCGCGTGCACCAGAATATCATCGCTCACGTTGAGCACCCCTGGAAGTCCATGTAACACTGTCTTTATGATGTTTTGGAAAACCTCGGCAGCACTTGAGATGCCAAAGTTTAGTCGAGTGTAGCGCCACAGGCCCACATGTGTCGAGAATGTTGTGATTGGACGAGACTCCGGGTGTAGAGGGATCTGGTGGTACCCCGACCGGAGGTCCATTTTAGAAAACCACCTCGAACCGGCCAGTTCTCCGATGATGTCATCTATGGTCGGGGTTAGGTGCCGCTCCCGCTTGATGGCCAGATTCGGGACCCTCATATCCACACATATGCGCACAGCTTCGGGTTGCTTCGGTTTCCGCGCCACCACGATGGGGGATACCCACGGCGTCGGGCCATCTACTCTCTCGATGATGCCAGCGTGTTCCAGTACGCAGAGTTCCGCTTCTACCTTGGGTCGGAGGGGAAAGCTATCCTTCGATGCCTCAGGGCCACTAGAGTTACAGACTTGTCTACATGAAGTCGGATGGCTGGTTCTTGGAGGCACCCTATGCCGGTGAAGAGGGAGGCGAACTCCTGCAACAGATGGTCAAGATCATTTGCGTGAACTTCGAACGCGAACTGAATAAGATTCAAATCTTGGGCCGTCCGGCAGCCGATAAGGAATCCCGACCCTTCTTGGGAGACGTATACCTTTGCACGCTGACAAGTGTCTTTATGTTTGAGGTCTGTCTGGAACACCCCACACATTGTTAATGGGGCACGATTCCCAAATGCGTAGACTTGTACTTTCGTACGCTGAAGTGTGGGTTTAGCCGGGAGGTTCCGATATACTTCTGCGGCCATGAGGTTGATCGTGGCTCCTGTGTCAATAAGTGCCGCTATTGGATGGTCGTGTATTCGAACTTTACATACTGGGGCAGCTGCCTGAGTATGCGCCAGGGCGTTAAGCATCCTGACTACATGGACTGTGGCCGATCGTCCTCATCCATATCACTGGCGGGGGAGTCTTCCTCAATTGGCTCAATGGCCCGCACTTGCTTTCGCCCACTTGGAGGCCGCCTGCGCTGAGACGAGCGGCATACCGCTGCAAAATGGTTCACTTTGCCACAGGAGCTGCAGATCTTCCCGTTGGTGGGACACCCACTGTCATGTGTGTGTTGACCACCACACCATCCACATGGGCGATTTGCTGACACGGTCTTGGTGGGCCTCTTGATCGTCTCTGTCGCTCTCTGTTTTTCTCCTGGTGGGTCCGTGCGAATCGCGTTGACGGGCTCCGTCTTGACTTGCGTCGTGGTGTTGGGATCCATATGGGCTGCCCGTGCTTTGGACAATTCCTTGGACCGACCAAGCGTAAGTATGTCTCGCATGGACATGTTGTGCTCTTGAAGTATCCGTTCACGAAGTTTTACCGACGCGCACCCTTCTATGAACTGGGCACGTACCTCATCGGCCTCGTCCGGGAGGGTACAGGTGCTCGTTAGCTCCTTTAGGCGCTCATAAAAAATGTCGACAGACTCCTCTGGCTGTTGCTTCGCCTGGCGCAGCAGGAACCTTTCGTAATCCGGATTGGCGTATGGCTCGAAATGCGCGGTATGGCGTCGCGCATTGTGGCATAGTTCCTCGGGGGGCCTCCTTCCCTCACCGTCTTCGAGATCTTATGTATTTCCGCTCCACCTAGGTGTAGCAACATGGAGCGTCGGCGTGGGGCTGCGATCTCGAAGTATGTTTCCAGCCGCTCCACCCACGCCTTCCATCGTGCTGCCTGTGACGGGGGGGGCCGGTGATGACAAATGGCTCCAGGGATGGGAATGAGGCCATGGCCGATTACGCTGGGGCGCGGCTGAGTCCGGGTGTCGACTGTCGTGAGACACGGGCGCACTCACAGGGTTTCCTAGCGGGGCCACAGGGCAGCCGTGTTGGTGAGGCGTTGACCCTGGTGTGACGGGCGATGGTGTAGGACCTGTGAGGGTGCTGGGGCGTGAGAAAGCCCTCTGAACCCCACTGCTGCAGCCAAACAGGTGAGCGTGTGTCCTGGATTGGGGGCACTGCCACCGCTGGGGCCTCTGCCTGAGGAGCAGCGTGCCGGTTGTCCACGGGCCTGGGGTGGCCGGAGCAGGAGTAGCGATGCCCACGCCCCTGCGGAGATCGCTGGATGCAGGGGTCGGAGTCACGTCCTCTCGGGGCCCGCGCTGTGTCACCGACCGCCGTGGAGGCGGCAGCGGGCACCAGGAGAGGCTGAGGGCGAGGCCGGTCTTACCCGCGGGGCAGTGGAGGCTCCGGCGGAAACCAGACGGTACGCCAGGCGGCAGAGTCGCGTCGCAGGTGGCGCGTCAGAGCGCACACAGTGTAGCTCGAAGCAGCAGAGGCAGTCAAGGTGCGGCGGGGCACGCGATGGGCAAGCGGCCCGCTCGTCGCCAATGTAGTGTCCTGATGGGTGGAGACACTAGGCTCAGTGTGTGGGCAAAGAGGGACACGACACACCGGTTGCCTTAGTGGCCAGCAACCAACTTAGCCACGCCCGGCTCCTCCGGGCTATTTATTGGCTACCCTTGTGCGCGCCGCATATGCACGTCAGCCACGCCAATTAACTTCAACACCCAGGGGTCGGGTACAAACACCCCTCCCCTCTGGGACCCATTGGCGTAACCCACCACTCGGAACCAACATTACACCCGCCTGCTCTGTTTTGGCAGTCAAATACTGGAACGAGCACCCTCTTCCCCTCAGATGCCTCCCAGAAAAAAACACATATTTCGAAAACAACTGAAAACCCTTTTGTTCAAACTGTAGGGTGGTTGGTGTTCTCCTTTCGGCTGTTTGCCTAGCGCCTGGCACTCTTGGGGTACCTGCGCACTTCAGAAATGTACTCATTCATTCACTCATTCATGTTTATTATTGCCCAACTCAATCATACTCATTTTCTTGACATCAGGAGGATGAAAGTACTTAGTTCTAACATTAAAAAGATGTGAAATAAACAGGCAAGCATTTATTTAAAGGTTAAGTGAAGTTAAAGAAAGGAAAAAACTAGGGTGTCCTGCACCTCTGAACTTTAGGAACACTCATTTTTAAACACATCTTTCAGCAAAAGTGTTAAAATTTTATAACGTCTCTTCAAAACTCATAAAGTGTATTACATTAACATGCAGAACCGTTTCTCCTTAGTACATCAGATTATATCAGTGCGTTGAGAAGTATTTTTTTGTTTAAAGTGATAGTTTTCAAGCATGAATTTAAAAACATTCATTCCCCTCCCTACCCTGACAACAATGCCCAGGGCTGGCTTTAGCACTGGTGGCGCCCGGTGCAACAATCTGTTTTGGCGCCCCCCCCCCCCATGACTACCACTGGTCAAAAGTGCCCCTTATCTCTCCATAGCCCCTCTCTCACATACATTTCATTTGTTTTAAAGCACTGGTAAAGGTTGGGTTTACTAATAAGAATGTATATCTACCTAAACTAACCCTTTTTAGTGACAACCCCCAGAGGACAGCGCCCCCTCTCCAGGTCAGCGCCCAATGCGGCCACACCACTCGCACTGCCCTAAAGCCAAAATGCCACAATGCCAAAATTGAACTAAGAGTTAAGTCAGCTGTTATGTGCATACTCTGGGTGGCCTGGGTTCCTATTAAACATGAACAACATTATAATTTATTAAATCAAACACTGGAGAGGATTTTGTAAAGCGCACATCCTGAAGAGATACATTTCAAGGTCTTTTTCTATGTGATATTGAAGAAAAAGGAGGAAAAGCCAAAACAATTGTCTAGGATCACACAATTTAGTAAAGTGGGCAAGCCGAGGTTAATTCCAGGTTTTCTAGTTGCACATTGTGCAGTTCAGTCACTAGATATATATCAGTGGCAGCTGTCACCCATGGAGAGTGGTGAGGGCGGGCAAATGGGTGGTGGGTGAATGCGGCGCAAAATGACACTAACAAAATTGCTGACAGGCATTACATTATCGTAACTTTAAAACGGTAATGTAATGCATGTCAGCGATTCAGTGCACATTACCACATACATAAAATACATTTAAAACATACAAAAATTAAACTCACTTACCTGCTGCACATCCTTGCTCCAGTGTCCTTCTCTCCCTCAGCCAACTCCCCTAACCAATCCTGGCGCTGCTCTCATGCTGTTACTCAGCATGAGAGCAGCGCCAGGATTGGATAGAGCGAGCCCTCGCAGCGCACCAAAGAGCATTGGAGGCCTGCTTGCTCTCAACCCACTTGTCTAAGACAGCTGGGTTGAGAGGTGTAAAGTGTGCATGTCTGGCTGGCCGTCGTAAGACAGCCGGCCAAAGAGACATGCGCATTTTCAACTTAAAGTGCCCTGCCCATCACTGCGCTCTGCTGCTGCCAGTCAGCAGCGGCCCCGCCCTCGTCCTGACGCTCAGCTCGGGACGGGGCTGTTGAAAAATAAAATGGTAATAAATTAAATTTATTACTATTTTCTTTTTCATCTCTAGGGCATGGGGGGCATTTGAATCAGTGGGGCGACGCTCCTCCGCCTTAATGGAGGAGCCACCCCTGATATATATGCTTCTCTTCCCCTATACCCACCATATCACAAAAACCACTCACCAACCCTCCTGCCCCGACCACCACCCTGCTGGCATCAATGCGGCCCTCAGTCTCATCACAAACCAAACATTTTGGCTGTTGGGAAGATATTTGTGAGTACTCATGACTCAGATGCATCCCAGAAAAAAACATATTTCGAAAAACAACTGAAAACACATTTGCAAAAAATAAGCACCAGCAGTGTAGGCCCTAAAGTGCACAAGTGTATCGTACTGACTATCATGAGCAGTCCTACGCTCTACTTTTCATGGTCCCACTGCCTAGAAGCCACAACTAACCAACATACACTACAACAATTTGAAAAGGAGCGTTTACTGTATTATTCTGTTTCCAGCCTTTGGACTGCCTGAATTGTGACTGGAAACGGAATAATACAGTAAACGCTCCTTTTCAAATTGTTGTAGTGAAAACATATTTGTTCAAACTGTAGGGTGGTTGATGTTCTCCTTTCGGCTGTTTGCCTAGCGCCTGGCACTCTTGTGGTAGCTGCGCGCTTTACAAATGTACTCATTCATTCACTCATTCATGTTAATTATTGCCCAACTCAATCATACACATTTTCTTGACCTCGGGAGGATGAAAATACAAGTAGACCCAATGGAATTAGAACACTGATACTCAAAGTACTGTAACTCAGGTTTTCCAGCCATGCCAAGGAGTAACCAGTCGCCGGGATTACGGATGGGCAAGGGACCTGAGCTACGGCAACAGCAGGTTCTTGACACTCCGGGACCAGTGACCACACAACCTCCAGTGACCACAGGCTGCACAGTGTCACCCGAGCACAGGGACCAAGGTTTATCTAAAGACTGGCATGTCCTTGGAGTCTGGCGGTTCCGAGTTCACTGCACTCTCAGTTCCAAGAGAGCCAGAGGTTATATAAACCGAGTCACGTTCAGCACCCATGCACACAGACCATAAGCGGCACACAAGTAACTGGGGTAGTCATTTATAATAGGTGGCTTGATAGACGATTCTCTGACATACAACAAGCACTAGAAACTAACTCTGGGCTGCACGGAGCTCCGTGCTACCCATCTGCAAAGCGCTTCATCGCCTCATCAGGGTAGTCACAATATAACCCTCATCTGTAGTGTGAAATAGAGACACTTGCAGTTGAACGTGAACTACTCATCTAGGGAAGGGGTATCCATGGGTGCTGGGCATCCACCTGCAGGAGCATCACCCCCCCAAGCTTCCCGTGCAAAGTATGTATGGGGAGCCAAAATCCCCCTCTAGAAAGAGTACATGGTCACAAGGTGTTGATGTAGGGCAGTGGTCTTCAAACTTTTTTATGCTGGGTCCCCCAATGAAAAAACTGAAATTAATCGGGCCCTCCCCTCAGAATTTTTCACTTTCTATTAAATTGCCAATGTTTAAATATGTCTCGAATTATTTAAACACAAGACATATTTAAACATTGCTGTTCAATTATGTAACCGTTTTAAAAAGGAACCAAATACATGATTGCCAAACATACTATTCTGATCAGGCAGGACTTACTAACGTGTAAAAGTACCCATAGTGTGATTATTAGAAATTGGGTTGGGGGTTTAGAAGAGTATTTGGGGTCCCTTCCCTTTTGACACATACTCCCAGAAAGGATCTATATGACAAAAGATGTTAGTGATGGCCCATTACAGAGCGGCTTACTTCTGCTCATTTTTTTCCTGCTTAAATCAAAGCACTGCTATCAGCATAATAATGGGACCCACACATGCTGATGAACTGACGCTTTCACTCTTACCAGTTGTTTTTAATATTTAAAAGTTCTCGCCAGTCTCTTTTAATAGATTTTAAAAGCTCGCTAGTTTATTATTTGCTATTTGCACATTGTTCCCTCTTGAATCTGATATTTGCACTGTAGTATTTGAATTTGTTTAGTTGGAGGGAGGGCGGGAATCGAACCCGGCATAGGAAGGCTTCCCGGGCAGTTTTGAGTGGCGCCATTTTGAAGGTGAGCGCTCTAGCTGCTCTGACCTGGAGTACAAAAGGAAGGGCGCTGCGCGCACGCACGCAGCGGGCGCGCTTTGGCGCGCCTAAGGCAAGCCCGTCTGCGCCCGTCAGCGTCCCGGAGGCGTCTGGAGGCAAAAACGCTGCCGGTGATGCTCCCCATCCAGGTGAGAGGATAGTCTACAACAGAGACACCCTATTGAAGTTAGGCAATCCCCCAGGCTGCCATAATCTTGTTACCATGAAAGCGGTCGGGACTAGCTCCATTTGTAATTACTGTAATTGGACCACCGAGTTTAATCCAGGGGATGGGATACAGGGGACCAAAGCATTTATTCGCAACCCAGGGACCAATAAGACAGGCAACATTAGTGCCTCTTTACTGAATGTGCGTTCCCTAAACAAACATGGCCTAGACATTTTTGACTTGCTACAAGAATCCAAGCTAGATATTTTGTGCTTGACGGAAACCTGGCTTACAGAAACCTCCAACCCTACTATTGCTACGGCTATTCCCCCTGGATACCAGATCCTGAGGAGGGACCCTGATGGTGGCAAGGGGGGTGGTATCGCCATTATTACTAATAAAGAATATCCTTGCTCACTACTCCCCATGGAAGAAGTAGAAGGGGCGGAATGTCTCGGTTTTCAGTGTATACTTTCACCCCACCAATCACTGACCGGAGTTCTTATCTACCGAACCCCGGGGCCTGCAGGGAAGTTCCTTAAGTCCCTGAGTGACTCTATAGCTTCACTAGTCCCCAGGTATAAACATTTTCTGGTATTAGGGGAGTTCAATATTCACATGGATAACCTGGAAATGCAGGAAACCACTGCACTGTTTGAATCACTTGAATGCATGAATCTTTTCCCCTATGTGTCCCACCCTACTCACAACAAGGGCCATACCCTGGATCAAATCTTTTCTAGTGTTAAAATTGAAACGGATGCTCCTGTCCCTTTAGTATGGACAGACCATCATTTGATCAGCTTCAGGATAGGCAAACTCATAAGAGAACCCCAAGTCCTGGCAAAGAAACAGTCCTTTATATCTAGACCCTTTTACAGAATCACTCCTGTAGCATTGAATGAGGAGCTAGCTCTACACTCTATTTCACTCAGTGGCAACACTGAGAGTGATGCCAACGGGCTTGAGAATTGGTTGAAGCAAAGTACCTGGGCACTTGCCCCCCAAATATCGCGGTCTCGCAAAGTTACGAGGCATTCCTCCCCTTGGTTCAACACCCTCCGCATGCTTCGCAAGATCTACAGGTGGATCCCGACAGACACAAGAAGAACAGTCACCCAGGCCCTCGTCAGTAGCAGACTAGACTATGGGAACGCCCTCTACGCGGGAGCCCCGGCCAAGCTCATCAAGCGACTGCAACGCATACAAAACGCCTCCGCACGACTGATCCTCGACGTACCACGCCACAGCCACATCACCCCCACTTGAGGAACCTGCACTGGCTCCCCGTCGACAGGAGGATCACCTTCAAACTCCTCACCCACGCACACAAGGCACTCCACAAAACTGGCCCAGCCTACCTCAACAGATGACTCTTCTTCTACGTCCCCAACCGCCAGCTCCGCTCCGCCGACCTCTCCCTCGCCACCGTCCCCCGCATTCGAAGAACAACCACCGGCGGCAGATCCTTCTCACACCTCACCGCCAAGACCTGGAACACCCTTCCACTAAGCCTACGAAAGACCCAAGACCTGCTGACCTTCAGGAGGCTACTCAAGACCTGGCTGTTCGACCAGTAGCAGCATCCCCCCCCTTCCCTCTCCCCAGCGCCTTGAGACCCTCGCGGGTAAGTAGTGCGCTCTACAAATTCTGTGATTGATTGATTGATTGGTTTAATCAAGCTCTGAGGCATTGCAAAAGTGCTTGCAAACGCCTGGAAAGAGCATGGAGGAAGGATTTCAGCCCTGAGAATAAAGAAATCTATAAAATAGCCTTAAAAGCATATCACAATAAAATCTGTGAGGAAAAGAAGATTTTCTTCTCATCTAAAATTGAGTCCTCCGGAAATAAATGTAAGGAAATGTTTAAAATTGTCAAAGATTTCTCTGCTCCAAGTGCAGTGGCTAGACATTTTATCCCTACATCAGAATGGACTAATCAGCTAGCAACTTTTTTTCACGAGAAAATTATTAATATCCAAACCTCCTTTGCTGTGCCTCTTCCAGAGGAAGATAAAAATATGGTTCTGCCATCTTCCAATGGTTCAGAAAATGGTCCTTCCCTTACACAGTTTCCCCCCCTTCTTCCAGTGACATCTCTGGAGATTATGAAGGGCCTTAAGTCAGGGTCTCCTGTTGACTCATGTCCCGCGAAAATATTGGCTTCCGTGGCGGAGATTATCAATACGAAGGCTAACATAGTACTTAACTCATCATTAAGTAATGGGCAGGTTCCCCTGATTTGGAAGTGCGCTAAAATACTCCCATTGCTGAAAAAGCCCTCAGCCGATCCCCTAGTACCGGCCAACTACAGACCAATTACACTCCTTCCTTTTTTCGCAAAGACCTTAGAGAAATATGTAGACTCAGTGATCACCGAGTACGCAGAATCTAACAATCTTCTCCACCCGAGCCAGTCCGGGTTCCGCTCCAACTTCAGTACAGAGACTGCTTTACTTGAAATCTCTGAGGCTATAAAAGAAAAACTTGATAAAGGAGGCAAAGCGGTACTAATCCGCTTGGATTTATCTGCAGCGTTTGACACCGTGCCCCATGTCCGTCTCCTGCAGAGACTGCGGGAGTGCGGCCTTGGGTGCACGGTGCTGAAATGGTTCTCTTCATTTTTAGAGGACAGAAACCAGGAGGTTTGGTCCCCCCCTTTTGCTGCTAACAACCCGCCTCTGAAAGTGGGTGTTCCGCAGGGCTCTATTTTGAGCCCAACTTTGTTTAACCTGTACATGGCCCCTCTCGCCCCCTTGGTCGAAGCTTGCGATGCAACAATCATTTCTTACGCTGATGATACTCAGCTGTTGTTCACATGTGAGAAGGGTGAAGACTTCGACGGTGAGTTGATAAAAAATTGTCTGAAGAAAGTTTTTACCTGGCTCAGACTTAATGAACTTAAATGCAATCCGGAGAAATCCGAAATTATCTTTTTCGGATCGCCCTCCCAGGATGTATGGAAACAATGGTGGCCAGCTGACATGTCACCTCCTCAGTCTTCGGTCAGGGCAGTCAAGAACTTGGGGGTGAAATTGGATGACTCCTTATCCATGAAAACCCAGGTTCAGTCTGTTGCAGGATCCTGTTTTGGTCTTCTTAAAATGCTTAGAAAATTCCTCCCTATGTTATCTTTCTCCCATAGAAAGATTGTGGTTCAGGCCCTTATTGCCTCCAGGCTGGACTATGTAAACGTTCTATACTTGGGTCTTCCGGAGTTTCTGATAAACAAGCTTCAGGTCGTCCAAAATGCGGCAGCCAGGGCAGTTCTCAGGCTTGGCCCCAGAACCCGGATTTCCCCTCACTTGATTGCTTTGCACTGGCTACCAATCCGAAACAGAATCCTTTTTAAGGCCTTGGCTCTGGCTTTTAAGGCTCTACATGGTATGGGGGCCCACTATATCAGGAAGAGAGTACTACGCTATGCACCGGGGAGATCTTTAAGATCCTCTCACCAGCATCTCCTAGCAGTTCCTAGATTCTCCCGCACGTGTAGAGGGGGACGCTCTTTTCAAGTACAGGTTGCCCGTAGCTGGAATAGTCTGCCTCAGTCTCTCAGACAAGCACCTGATCTGTTGACTTTCCGTAAACAACTTAAAACTTGGTTATTCCAGCAGAAACGCTAGCTTGGTATCAGCAGGATAGTCTAGGGCTCCGATTAGCGCCGGGACACTCTTCTGAGTAGCCGAGCGCTCTACAAGTACGTTATAACATAACATAACATAACATAATGCTTCTTTTAGCCAGAGCCTGGCGCCCCCCCTGGGATCATTGGAGCCCCCCCCACACCAGTAGAGGGGCCCGCCCCCCAATTTGAAGACCCCTGATGTAGGGTGACCAGAAGTCCCAGATTTGCCTGGTCAGTCACGGGTTTTCAAGAACTGTCACGGCGTCCCGACACTTTTTGCGGAAACAAAGATATGCCCTGGTTAGGTCTCGCCTGAGCCAGCGCGCATGCGCTGCTCTGCGAGGCTTTTAGTAAGGGCTTTTAAACTAGAAACACACGCTCGTGCGTGTGCTTTTTTTTTTATCTCCGACTATTGGCCTCTGCGTGTGTCTTTCTAAGAAAGACAGCACGCAATTGGCCCAAGGCGGGTGCATGTCCCGCCTTCTTTCTCCCCTAGCCTAGGGTGCTCGGGAGCGAGCATCAGCGCCATCTGTTTCCAATTATCGCGCCCGCGTCTCGCGTTCGCGTTAATTGGAAACAGATGGAGCTCGTGCTGGCCCTGGTGCACTTTAGCTACGAACGCGGTGCTTTCATTTTCGCCGCCGACCTCGTTCTGCTTCCTGCTGCCGGTGAGTCCAGCCGTCTGTGTCCCCCCCCCGCACGAACTACTGCTCCGGGTCACATCATCCCGGCGGGGGGACCCGAGGCTTTCTTTCTCAAAGGGAGGGGGTCTCTGTAACTCTGGGAAGATTTCAGCCGGGCGCGAGCTCCGTGCCACGGGGTCAGCCTGTCCTCTACGGTCTTGTTTTAAGATATTGCGAATGGGATCAAGAAATTAGCATTTTGCACCATCTTTAGGTGGTGGGAGTGGGTGATCATTTTATAGTTCCACCCTACATATCGTGGCTAGTTTCATGACTATCCGTTTTCTGTCTTTTTGTCACAAGTTCTGGTTTGCGCTTGAGAATGTATTCCCGTTTCTGTACATTCACTTGAAAAGACTCACTGCTGCTACTGGTACGGCAAATATATTGGGTATGGCAGTGTCACATTCATTAATAAACACTTAGATTGTAGAGCGAGTGTGGTGGGTGCCTTTTTCATGAAAAAAAACAAAGCCTACGTACATCATCTCTTTCCTGTAAGCATGCTGCCAACCTAAAACATTCTTAACCAACTGGTAAAGCCCTCCAAATACACCAATCAATCTGACTCCAAAATCGTACACCAATAGCTTGCTGTCCAGTTTCTAAACCAAACTGAACACAGTCCCTACAAAATATCCTCGTAGGATGACTCGACCGTCGTTGTCCACAGTTGTAGGACGCCATAGTACGAGGGCATTTGCTGTGTACATATGGCTGTAGCATAACATCGGTTTATTAAAACATCTTGATTGATTGGATTAATGGCCCACTTTTCCAAGCCTTCCTGTATTGATATGAAATGCACATTTTCATTCATTTCTTGTTTACACTTTTTTCGTATTTTAGATAAATAGAGCATTTATAGCAAAAAAAAGAAACACAAGAAATATTTGCGCATAAGTAAACAGCACAGCTTTAAAGCAAATGACACACGTAGCAGAGCAGAGTACATAAACAAAAAACGACTAGATTACTCATAATTCCTCCCTGTATTACTTTTGTGGCCAAAGCCAAATGTTGAATGTATCACTTTATTTTTTTACACATACTATCTGGGGGGTGGCTAATTAGATTTCCAAATCAACGTTACCGGTGAATGCGCTATAATTCAGTCTGTAAAAACTATTTTGTGCCAAAACGATGAAAAGCTTTGAGTCTCTGAAATGAACCCGAGGAGCTCTGTATTTCAACACTTCCTTCACAGCAGTGACGAAGATAGATAAAAATCGAGGTCTCTGTTTCCTCTTTAACAAAGAGCAAACAGTAATGGTAACAAACCCGCCAGAACTTCACACAGATACAGAGACATTATCCTCTTTTAATAGCATCGACTTAACCTTTCATATGAATCATCATGAATTGTGAATCATGTATACGTCATCTAGAGTGGCCTTTAGCGCTGGGTATTCTACTATCTTATCATTCCGTCCTTCATACATTAATAGCATTGTTGTGGCCAATATGCATAATCATTGTGGGAACCTATCTGTAGGCTAGTATAGTGAGTTCAGGGCCTTGTCCCAGATATTCAGACCCCCTCATCCTTTCTTTCAGCTTTCTGAGGTCTTAATCAGCCATCCCCCCATTCCGAGTTCTTGAATCTGTTAACATTTTGTTGGGCCACATGTGACATCCAAGTTATGGCTTTACATCGTTTTGCCAGTACTGAGCATGATTACGTGTGCTATGTGGCAGACCTCCTTGGGTACCAAGAGTGGAGGAGGGTGTGATGGACAGAACCGATGTGACAGCTCAGTGTCCCCCAACCCAGCAACGTAGCCAAGCAGGTTAATCCAGTAGCTACTGGTAATTTTACAGACCACAGACCACAGACCACAGTCCACAGTCCATGTAGGATAGCACAGTGTGTTAACACATTTACTGCAAAGATCTGTATCTAAGCTGCTGATGTTAATGCACCTTGTACTGCAAAAATGTGTAAAGTGCGTGCTACATGTTGAAATTGCAGTTGAATAGCTCAGGTTCAAATCGCAGGCTTAAAGAACCTGCTACAGCAAAACTTTGTTTTTCTTCTCCCGAAAGGATTTTTATTAGGTTATCACAAGCAAAATCAATGATGTACAGCACTTAATGCATAAAAATATTTTGGTATGTGTTAGAAATGGGATTTTTGGTCGGCTAGGGCATGTGCCAAAGTCGGGCAGAAACCACCACTCTAGTCAGGATAAGGGAGTTACACTCCTAAAATAACCCCTGCTCACCCCCTGGTAGCTTGGCACGAGCAGTCAGGCTTATCTTAGAGGCAGTGTGTGAAGCAATTGCACATAACTCAATGCAACATACACTCCAAATACCACTCAGTGCCACATAATTACACACCACATAATTACACTCTACTGAATGCAACATACACTCCACACAATACCACTCAGTGCCACAAAATTATATGCTGCATAATTACACTGCACTCAATGCAACATACACTCCAAATAATACCACTCAGTGCCACATAATTACATGCCACATAATTACACTCTACTGAATGCAACATACACTCCACACAATACCACTCAGTGCCACATAATTATATGCTACATAATTACACTGCACTCAATGCAACATACACTCCAAATACCACTCAGTGCCACATAATTACACACCACATAATTACACTCTACTGAATGCAACATACACTCCACACAATACCACTCAGTGCCACATAATTATATGCTACATAATTACACTGCACTCAATGCAACATACACTCCACACAATACCACTCAGTGCCACATAATTACACGCCACATAATTGCACTGTACTCAATGCAACATAAATACACTCCACATAAATGCACTCTATACCACCAATCAACATAAATGCACTCCACACCATGACACAATTTCACTAAGCATAATTTCACTCAACACCACAGTTCCAGGCCACACAATTCAACTCCACACATTTCCAATACACACCACATAATTACACACCAAACAACATATTTCAACTCCACAACTCCACAATCCACAACGTACCTCCAATCCACACCATATAGTGTCACCACCTGAGCACCAAACATCATTCACCACCACCATTTTGCATCAGCGCACCACCTAAGCATCACGTCAGTCTGCCCTTGGAATCTGGCATCTGTTGATTCTCCCCTAGTTATGTTATGTTAAAATTCATTTTTAGAGCGCACGTTCACCAAACGGTTTCTTGGCGCTATAGGCAGAATGGTAGCAATTCCAAACAGTGAGTGGGTATCAATTATAAGCGTGGGAGAAGAACCAGGTTTTGAGTAATTTCCTAAATTGAGTATAGGAGTCCGCCATGCGCAAATAGAGAGGAAGGGCGTTCCAAAATTGAGGGGCCAGGGACGTGTATCTAAGGCCACCATGTTTCTTCCGTTTAAAAGAATGGGAGACCAGCAAGTTCTTATTGGAGGAGTGTAGATCGCGAGAGGGGAGATACCACTGAATGTTTAGAGCAATAAAGGCGGGACCACGTCCTGACAGGGCTTTGTGGATGGTACAGCCCAGCTTAAACAGGCAGCGTTGGGGTATGGGAAGCCAATGGAGGCTTTTCAGCAGTGGTTTCACATGGGAGTGTCCGTCCGCTGCTCGTGTTCTAATTAAATTACTGTTTTCCAACCTCCACTCCCCCATTATTTATGTCGCGCTCCCCCATAACAATTTTTTTTAATAACAAACAAGCATGAGAACAGGCAGGAAGAAGTTGCCAGCAGTGCAAGTACAAAAAAAGTAGAAGACATTTTTTATGTTAAAATCTTTTTTTAATCAGGTTTTTCAGTTGTATATAATGTCGTCTTCGTTTGTATAAAGGTAACAAAAATGCTTAACACTTTTTATTATAACTTTTCAACATAATGCACAGCAGCCACAATGCTCTACAACATAGCCAAATGTTCTGGCTAAACACATAAGGTCCCAAAGGCGAGACCTATTGGCTATGCCAATGCTTGTTTTTGAGAGAGAGTCAGGTGAGCGTGCGCATTAATCAGTGCGGTGCAGGCTCACGTTACCTCTGACCCTCGCTTAACATCAGGAACAGAATTTGAGCGGTTTAAAGAGCTCTCTCTTCACGCCAGGAAAGAAATTAAGTTGTTTAAAAAGCCACCTGCGGTGCTGCCTCGCCTCACTCCTGCAGCACAGCAGGATTTAATGAGGCGTGAATAGGTGTCCGAGCACCCCAAGCCAGGATCATTAGCAGCAAGCTCCTACGTCAGATCACAAGAGGGAAGGAAAGAGAAAAATATATATATATTTAGTGTAGTCCTTCTCTGACCATAATCCGGCGCTGGCCTAAACATAAAAACACAGTCCTGTTTCTATTCTGAAAATCTGGTGAATCTATGTTGATGTTCAATTGTAAAGGTAGGATGCACACCTCGTATACTTGATTTTTCAAAGACTTTTCCAAAGTTATTTCAAGAATGCGTGCAGACTGGATTGGTGCGTATACGAGGTGTGCATCCTACCTTTACAATTGAACATTCATACTCCTTGCCCAGCCTTGGGATAGCACCCGTTTGGTGAAAATGGATTAAGCAGTGTAAAAAGACATGGTACGAATCCACACGGACGGCATAACATCGCAGTTCATCTTGAAAGTTGGTGTTTAGACAACAAGAATTTGAACTCTAAAACATTCATCGCATGTTTGCATAAATGTGAAGTATTAATGACAATGCATTACTTTGATTCTGACTGTTTAACTGTGTTCCCACAAGTTAGTTGCATCATGGGAAATGGAGTCCGTATAACAAAGCAATCAGTGAAATGACTCGTGATACTTTAATTAATTAGTGAGCCAATAGGGAGGAAGCAGGCAAGGTGATACTTGTTTAAAAGAGGGAGGTAGAATGGGGTGAATACTTTTCTTGCTGGAACAAAAATGAGGACGTACAGTTTTTAAGCTCTGTGGCAGGTATGTGAATTGTTGAAAAGTAGAATGTTGTTGAGAGGTACAAGTCGAGTTAATGTTTCAATCATGATAGAAACAGCAAAATTAACTTTGCGTTAATGCACAATATGTTAAAAACGAGGAAACCGAAGCGGCAAGTGATTTAATGGGTATGGGATTTGACAGTCTGGTTGAAAACTGAACGTTACTCGAGAAGCGGGTTTAGAAAAGGAGGGTAAAGGTTAGTGGGGAGGTTATGAGGAAACGCTTCGTATGTACATTGGCAGCAAGTAGTGAGATGGAATTTGTTGGAGTGAGAACATAGTGAGTAGGGGACAACAGGTTAGAATAGTATTTATCGAAAGATATTGATGCGCTACGTGAAATAAGGGAGGTCAGTAGCTAGGATTGAGATAAGGGGCTCATTGTGGGAAACGCTTGTGGTGTAATGCAATGTTGTCTTATGGTAAGTTGAATATTAATTTGTGACGTCAAAACATGGTTCGTAAAGAATAATCGGTGACTGTCTTATTGTTATTTATAGTGACCCCCGACGAAGGGCGCTTCGTAGCCCGAAATGCATTGGGTTTTTATTGAATAAACGCTGCCTCAGATGAACTCTGCATCAGTCGTGTTCTTTCAAGAGGTCCGGATGGACACAGGTCGAACACTAGAAACTTGAAAAATGGCACTTTAATATTCCGCGTGTGGATTCAAAATAAGTTAAAGTATAATTAATAGTTTAAAAATGATGGAACAATAAGCGAACATATTGATGAAAAAGTTGGAATATATGATCGCCACGAAGGCATCATTTAGCAGTGCGATTGGCAGGGGTGAGATGACGCCCCACTTTAGAAAGTTGTTGAATCTATGTTGATGTCAGAATGTAAAATGACCCCAGCTCGGTTTTCATGTCTATTGCAGGCCCATAGACAAGCCTCCAGCTCTGTCTTTGCTCTTACTCTTTGACTATTCCGCGGTGTCCTTTCCGGACCTTGTTTTCTGAATTCTGTGACTCATTTTGCTCCCGTCGCCCATGCATGTATGTATCACCCATTCCTAAACCAACTCTCTGATAGCATCTCTCCCCAATTTCTCCTTTTCAAGTGAATACAAATGACCTTCTTCTGGAAAGTCCCACTTTCCATGACGTTATTTTGCTCCTCAAGCAGGTGGTGCATGTTAGAGCAGGAGTGGTGCATCTTCTAGTAGTTGTGGGGTATGTTTAGTTGTGGTGCATATCAGAGCAGTCATGGTGCATCTTCTAGTAGTTGTGGGGTATGTTTAGTCGTGGCTCTTGTCAGAGCTGTCATGGTGCATCTTCTAGTAGTTGTGGGGTAGGTTTAGTCGTGGTGCATGTCAGAGCAGGTGTGGTGCATCTTCTAGTAGTTGTGGGGTATGTTTAGTTGTGGTGCGTGTCAGAGCAGGTGTGGTGCATCTTCTAGTAGTTGTGGGGTATGTTTAGTCGTGGTGCATGTCAGAGTGGTCATGGTGCATCTTCTAGTAGTCGTGGGGTATGTTTAGTCATAGTGCGTGTCACAGCGGTCATGGTGCAGCTTCTAATAGTTGTGGGGTATGTTTAGTCGTGGTGCGGGTCAGACGATCATGGTGCATCTTCTAGTAGTTGTGGGGTATGTTTAGTCGTGGTGCATGTCAGAGCGATCATGGTGCATCTTCTAGTAGTTGTGGGGTATGTTTAGTCGTGGTGCATGTCAGAGCGGTCATGGTGCATCTTCTACTAGTCGTGGGGTATGTTTAGTCGTAGTGCGTGTCACAGCGGTCATGGTGCAGCTTCTAATAGTTGTGGGGTATGTTTAGTTGTGGTGCGTGTCAGAGCGGTCATGGTGCATCTTATAGTAGTTGTGGGGTATGTTTAGTCGTGGTGCGTGTCAGAGCAGTCATGGTGCATCTTCTAGTAGTTGTGGGGTATGTTTAGTCGTGGTGCGTGTCAGAGCGGTCATGGTGCATCTTATAGTAGTTGTGGGGCATGTTTAGTCGTGGTGCGTGTCAGAGCGGTCATGGTGCATCTTTAGTAGTTATGGGGTATGTTTAGTCGTGGTGCGTGTCAGAGCAGGTGTGGTGCATCTTCTAGTAGTTGTGGGGTATGTTTAGTCGTGGTGCGTGTCAGAGCGGTCATGGTGCACCTTCTAGTAGTTGTGGGGTATGCTTAGTCGTGGTGCATGTCACAGTAGTCATGGTGCATCTTCTAGTAGTTGTGGGGCAGGGCACAAGTCGGGTGTACATGCAGGTACATGGCGTCCACCCACTCTTTGCACAGGGTGGGCGCCGTCCCCCCTGCCAAAAACTTGGGCCCCATAGAAATATGCTGAATGTGTCCCGTTGTAATCACACACCGGGACATGTTCAGCAGCTCCTGCACGTTGTCCGCTTTCCATGCCCAGCAGCAACGTGCAGGCAGCAAGGGAGCTTTTTTTTCACCTCCAGCTGGGCCAAAGTTAAGGGGCCATCAGGCCTCCTTTTGTTTGAATATCCTGACTGGAGGCGGCCTGGAACCTCACACATACATTTTAATGCCACAAAGAGGAAACAAAGGCATGCAGCTTGTTATCTCTTCACAGGTAGATTAAGAGAGGCATGTTTTTGCCTTTGTTCAGACCCTGTATATGAGACGCATGCACTGTAAGAATGTCAGATGTGGTGGTGTGTCCCAGTATTTACACAAATAACAATTTTAATAGCACTATTTTATTTCTTTCATAGCGCTACGCAACCCAATGCAGGGTGTCTTTACGTAACATACACATTATACAATGACAATAAATCATGTACATGTGTAAATTAATGTACAAGATGAGTTACATGAGACAGGGTTACAAGGTGTAGGATTCACATGTCCTTCATAGCTCACTTTGCTATATTACAAGGATTACAATTTATGAACTGCAGGTAACAAAAGGATCTGTGTTAAAAGCAGTAACCCACTGTACTATCTACATAAAATAAAAATCTGTCATCTGCATGTTACGTGATGTGCTTTGCAGGAGACACCTTAACCTTATACTACTTTGATTCAAATCTGGAACTTCACAAAACACAGATCTCTCCAACAAATATGTTAAACTCCACTGTTAGCTCACCATTATTACTATTCCCTGAGATTTACTGGGCACCTTTACAGCAGATGCATTAACCCAATCAAATATTTTAAAATGTAGACTTTGCAACCAATTAAACATAACAGATCTACTACCATGCTTCTCCTTGTTGCCAAATTCTTTGTGACAGGGTTTAAAAAATAAATGTATTAGTTGAGGGCCAGATTTTGCGTCAGGATTGCGCAACTTTTTTGGCACAACCCGACGCCAAATCTCATAATTCGCTTAAATGTACTCATGATATACCTGATAATCATATGTGTGAGGTCTTAATATCTGATGTCACTTCTTGTGATGTCACTTCCAGTGAGGTCACTTCCTGTGATGTCACATGCAATGTCACGCGTCAGGACATCATGCGCTGTGAAGGCACGCGTCATGATTTCACTTGCATACTTCCTAACCTGGTTAGTCCCCCCACCTTTTTTTTTTTTTTAGGACTTGTGCCCTGGACTACCTTTTCCGAACTCGGGAGTACCACAAGAAACTGAGAAGTGGGGGTCGCTTCCAACATCACACAGAAGGGGAAAGTCAATGGAGGATAGATCGTCAGAGACATATGAAGGAAGAACAAATAAAACACAAAGGAAAGGTAGAACAAAACAAAGGTGCAGAGAAATGCCATAAACAGTGAACAAACTAAGCGAGAGGGAGGAAGCCATACAAATAAGCCCAGGGCTTTAAGTGGAATGGAAAAACTAGGGGGTCTCTCAAAGGGACGTGGCCGATGTAATTAAGGGCATGGCTTAAAAATATACAAGGTAAAAAACTGTGCTTAGCATAGTGTGCCACCCCACTGGTATTTTGCTGCTTCTGTCATTGCATACAGATATACAATAAAATAAGTAACATTACACCTACAAGTCAGGGCTATTGGCTTTGCCAATGTCTATTAGTTACATAAGATAAATAAGTTACAACTATGGCTTCGTTGTATATAATACTGAAAATGCTTCAGTTCTGAAATGATGAGAGGGGAAGAACTATAACGAGTCTCTTTAAAGTTACTGTTGTAATGCTATTATGTTATGTTTCACTATGAGTCGCGTGCTTCCACGCGACTCATGATCATTGTTATTGTTGTGCAAGTTCTTTTTATACATTCTCGAGCGTTGCCGCTCGGTTGCGAAGTATCCTAGCAACGCCAGATTGGACGTTGGATTCTCCGTGGCTGGATGGCTCTGGTCGTGGGTGCTTTTCTCCAGGAATAAATCTTTAAACAAAACCCAGAAGTTCTCCTGTATTCTCTACAATAACTTGGCGACGAGTGGGAACTTTCGCCACCCACCGCCGAGATCTCACCTCCCTAATTGCTTGGGAGCAACTTTACTTTCCTACTTCACTGATCCTGCGTGAATTCTACTCGACTGAATTGGACTCTGCACAAATCATAAGGAATCACGGTTTAACAAATTTTCTTACCTTTATATTCCTTTATTTATACTATCCACGCAGCTTTGCTTAAGTGGCAGTTTGCTTCGCTCGAGCTTCGGTGCTTCAGCGCGATCTTTGAATGCGCATGCACGCGCGCCTTCTTTTATCTCTTTGGAACGTGGTGACGCTACAATCCTGCAGCAGCTCAAGCCTACCAGCTGTAGAAAGCGACGCACAACCGTCACCTTGGTTACGGCGTCAGGGGGCCATCTTTTCCTTCCAGCGATAGGCACGCTTTCAGTCATGTATTGCCTATTATGCTTTCAGCGGTAGGTACGCTTTCAGATATGCTCCACCTGTCACTCTTCACAGCGATAGGCACGTTCCTCGTTGCAACTCCCAAAGCCTATTGCATTTATATTTTCCAGCGATAGGCACGCTTGCGATACCTTCATGCGATAGGCAAGTTTTAACTATTTCTCATACAAAGCCAATTGCACATTCATTCTTCATCGATAAGCACACTTTATTAAAAGCTTATACACTTATCGTTCAAAGCTAATTTCCAAGTGACATTATACACAGTTATGGCTTCTTCTCAACAGTTTCAAACTCCACTTCCGTTTTTACAGAATCCTGGTAAGCCAGCTCTCAAATGGCGCCAGTGGTTAAAAGGTTTTGAGAATTATCTCATTGCAATTGATGCAGTTAAATACTCTCATCCCCGTAAAGTAGCTATTTTATAAGGGTGCTTAGGGGTAGCAGCTCAACAAGTCTTTGAAAATCTTCCAGTGATTCCTGCTCCTACTGGTTCAGGTGACAATTGGGACACTTACCAAGAAGCCCTTGCACGTTTAAACAAACAGTATTCTGACGAGCCCAGCATTGTCTTGGAACGCCACAATTTTTTTTAAACGTAAGCAATGTTTAGAGGAAAGTGTTGAAGATTACATTGCTGAACTCAGAATATTAGCGTCTACATGTGAATTTGGTGCAAGCACAGATATGTGTATAAGAGACCAATTCATTTTTTCCTGCTTTTCAAAAAAAATTCAGGAACGTTTGCTGAGTTGCAAAAAACCCACGTTGGCTGAAACTGTAGACATTGCCAAAAGTATAGAACGCGCAACCATTTCTTCAAAAATTTTACAAGAAAGTCAGTCACAATCAAGCGTTCATTTTGGTCGATGAACGCTCTTCTTCCAATTGCTCCGTAAATCTTGTTAACAAATCATCTAGTCAGCTCTCCCGAAAACTAACAATTTGTTACAGATGTGGCTCAAGGAACCATCTTGGCAATTTTCCCAATTGTCCTGCTTCTGGTAAAAGATGCTCATCTTGCAAAAAAATTGGTCATTTTCAAGCCGTATGCAGGGGTGGTAGGAGATTCACCAGGGTCAACAATATTGAATTCAACGAGAATCTTGCGTCGTGTTCAGAAAAACTTGACAATGTAATGTTATCCATTGAATGTGACTCTGTTGACCTATCCAAAGTTAAAGGCCCATGGTGTGAGCTATTGGTCGGAACAATTCTTTTACAAGTGAAAGCAGACTCAGGTTCTCCCATCACCATTTTGTCAGACTCTATGTTTTATGCAAACTGGGGTAGTCATGTTTCTCTTACCAAATCTGATGTCAACCCTAAAGCTTATGGTGAAAAAGAAATAGATATGTTGGCTTACTTTCATCTAGGATTGAATGTCTTGGCAGACGCACCTTCACCAAAGTTTATGTCGCTCTTAAGGGAAGAAACATTCTGGGTTGGTTAGATTTAGTCAAGATGGGTTTGTATCTCATACCTGGTACAGATCAAACTGTCACTTTGGGAGATATTCCATCTGATTACTATAGCTACCATGATTTTGAGGATATTAATGTTTCCAATCTGTCTGTCTCAGATTACAATGTCAACACTTTACTTAGTCAATTTCCTTCCGTTTTTGAAAATATGGTTGGCAATGTCCTAGGTTTTGAGCATGAAATTCACCTCAAATCTAACGCACAACCTATCGTCCACAACGTTCGACCTCTTCCCTTGAGTGCAAGAGATGAATTAAAAAAAGTTCTTAAGGACTTATGTGATGAGGGAATTATCACACCATGCAATTCCTCCGAGTGGGTTTCTCCCATAGTTTTAGTCCGCAAAAAATCAGGCGAAGTCAGATTATGTGCTGACTTGCGCTCCCTTAATAACAATATTATCGTGGGTTGCCACCCACTACCTAAGATCCACGATTTGCTATCCAATTTGGGTGGGGCTAAGTACTTCTCCTTATTAGATCTCAAGTCCGCTTATCACCAGATTCCTCTGTCAGAAAAATCTCAAGAACTGACCACATTCGTAACCTCATTCGAGGCTTACAAATATCGCAGATTACCCTTTGGTTTAGCTTCCGCGGCTAGCGTTTTTCAAAAGTTAATGGACATTTTATTGAAAGATATTCCTGGGGTACAGGCCTACCAGGACGACATTCTTGTTTTTGCTGGTAATCTCACAAAGCATGATGAAACCCTTTTCAAGGTTTTGAATACACTGAAAAATGTTGGAATGACAGTCAGACATGACAAGTGCAAATTTGCAGTACAAGAATTAGATTATTGAGGTCATACACTTTCACCCAATGGCATAAAACCAAAATGTTCCCTCATAAAAGCTATTTGAGATGCCACACCTCCCAATGATAGAGATTCCTTGCGCTCATTCCTAGAACTAGCAGAATATTACGCTAGATTTGTGCAGGGTTATGCTCAAATTGTGGAACCTCTGAGAGCTCTTCTAAGAAAGGGTGTAAAGTTTTCATGGTCAGATGATGTACAAAAAGTTTTTGACCAGGTTAAAAAACTCATTGAAGATTCCCCAGCTTTGCATCCATTCTTAGATGGTTTTAAGTGTTTCCTTACTGTTGATGCCAGCCTTACTGGTTTACGAGTGGTGTTAGGACAATGGGTGTCAGGTAAAGAACATACCATTGCCTTTGCCTCCAGAGCTCTCCAGTCAGCGGAGACCACGTACAGCACCATCGAGAGGGAAGCCCTGGCATGCGTTTGGGCTATTCACAAGCTAAAGTCATATATTTGGGGTCGTGAGTTTGAAATTTATACCGACCATAAGCCACTCATGCATATGCTTTCAAACAGCTCCTCAAATAAAGCATCCGCCAGATTAGTCCGGCTACTTTCTAAACTTCAGGAGTTTCATTTCATCATTAAACACATTCCTGGAGGAAAAAACTTCAGGGCTGACTGTTTATCAAGGATGTCCTTGAGTGAAGCGCATGAGGCAGCTGATGATGTTGAGTGCGTGGTTGCAGCCATTGACGCTGTTTCTGAATGTTTACCTATCTCCGAGTGTGAGTTGATAATGACAATACACTTACCAAAGTCAAAACTTTCATTTCAAATAAATGGCCTGAGCGTAGAGTTTTACCCTCTGAGCTTAGATCCAATTGCGCTGAATGCCTCTTATCGGACAAACATTGGAAGACCCTTTCTACTCCTCTGCATCCTGTTCCACTTCCTGAGAATGCTTGGGATAAAGTGAGGTTAGACTTTTCTGGCCCCTATGAGAATTTGTCCAGTGAAAACAAGTATTTAATTTTATTGGTTGATTACCACTCCAAATGGCTTTATTATCGCTTTTGTAACGGAGCTACAACTGAGAATGCGATTATAGTTTTGCAAACTGTTTTTGATGTTGAAGGTTTTCCCAAAATTATTGTGACAGACAACGGTACGCATTTTGTTTCACAGAAAATGTGTTCTTTTCTCAAAAAGCATGACATTTCCCATTTTAAGGTTGCTTTGTACTCACCCTCCTCTAATGGTTTGGTTGAAAGAGGAAACCAGATTATTAAGGAGGGTATACAAACCGCGATCTCTTCTAGGCAAGACCCTTTGACTTTTGTACATGACAAAGTGTGGGCATATAACTCTACTCCACACACAACTACAGGTGTTGCGCCTTTCACTCTTCTAAGAAAAAGAAAGGCTCACACTCATTTAAATCCTAGTTGGCTGTATGAGAAAAACAATCAGGGTTCTTTTTCTACACATGATTTTACATCTTTTAAAGAACAGGTAAAAGTCAAACAAAATTCCATGAAAGCACGTTTTGATGCTGGTAAACACTCTGTGGACCAACCTTTAAAAAAAGGATTTTGGGTTCTCATTAAAAACCCCAGAAAGGTGGCTAAAGGTTGTTCCAAGTTCTCCTCACCAATATTGGTTATACAAGTTAGTAGAGGTTCTGCTCTTCTTGACAACAAGGGATGGTGGAACAAAAGGGCTTTAGCAAAAGTTACCCCCTCCCAGGCTGATGTTATCAGTAAACATACCATTTCAGAGACTGAACATTGTGACTGGTTTGATTTGAGTCAGGGAAAAGAGTTTAGTTCTGATGTTTGTCTAGATCCAGTTACCGTTCAAACTGCTCAACCTCATGTCACAGTCATTAGAGATTCGCCAGAGGCAATTTGTAAGAGGGCCTCACGCCTTAGACAAATTTCTTGTAAATTAAGGGATTATGTTTTAGAATAACAATGTTTACTTGTTTCCACCATTTTTGCTTCTTTATCTTCATACCCAGTGCAGATGTTTCCATGCTCCAATTTTGTCGTTTTCTTACTCTTTATTTGCTCTTCTAAGGGGGAAGATGTTGTAATGCTATTATGTTATGTTTCACTATGAGTCACGTGCTTTCACGCGACTCATGGTCATTGTTATTGTTGTGCAAGTTCTTTTTGTACATTCTCGAGCATTGCCGCTCGGTTGCGAAGAATCCTAGAAACGCCAGATTGGACGTTGGATTCACCGTGGCTGGATGGCTCCGGTCGTGGGTGCTTTGCTCCAGAAATAAATCTTCAAAGAAAACCCAGAAGTTCTCCTGTATTCTCTACAATAGTTACATTAAAGGCAGTGAAGCGTGGTACTGCCGCAGAGTTAAGATTTTTTTTCCACCCTGAGGGCAAAAATGGAGAGTCCGTTAGAGACCCGTCTCAACACCTGCTTTTTTAGACCCGGCCCACTTAAAGCTCTGACTAAGCCGTTGCCAGGCAGCTTGCTACTGCGACCTGGCTTTTTACCTTAAACCGGATGTGATCCTACTGCAGTCTGATTGGCTGACAGTATCAATATAACGTGGAAGGCCCGGCTCCTGTCCCTCACCCCCAGTCTCATTGGTCGAAGCAATCTCATTCTACTTTTCTCCCCGATCTGTCGCCTTCAGGTAAGCAAAACTCGTCTACTCCGTCGCCGAGAAAGAACAAGGTAGAATCCTGTTAAGATACACATGTTAAAACAGAGAAAGGGTCATGAAAAACAGAATAATATCAGTCACTATACTGGGCGTATTGAATAGGTTTGCTAGAGAAGAAAGACAGTTTAATACTGAAAGGACTGGAATTTGAATGTACATTGACCTGTTGACACAGCTATATTTAGACATACTCACCATTAATAAAGCCAGTCCCAAGACAACAGTTCGTGTCCACACATGTTGGGGCACCTGTGGGGCAGAGGGCAAGAGAGCCTTTGACATTTATGAAAAGGTGAGCATGGGAAAGGCAATGAGATTAGCGATGTTTCCAAGGAGGCCATGTAACATATCGATGATTAATATTCTAAGTTAACTTGCTCATGAAAAGGCACACTTTTTATACACTACCACAGCATGAAAATTAAGTATTGATCAGTTCATGGCTAAACTAAAAGAATAGGTGGCACTTTTTGAAATTTGTACACCTAATAAGAGATCAACTAACAACCTAATGCAGAGACAAAAACTACAAGAAAGTATTTTTAAGCAGAAAATCCGCCGTACCATAAGCAAATACTGTTGCAGGGTTTTAGGAGAAGTCAATGCGGTGCTTAAAAGAATTGTGGGTGGAAGAAGAAAAAACTGGTAATGCAGTAAGGAGAAGGGGAGAAAGTGACAAAGCAAATACAGAAAAACAAAGGGAAAAAAGGGAAAAAAGAGACAAGCGAAATACTAAAGTCTGCTACAGGTTTGGGTGCTCATCCCATTTGGCAAACGGCAAGACGTGCCCTGCATTAAACAGAAAATGCTACATATGTAACAGATGGATGCATTTCGCCAAAATATGGAGGGATGGAGGCAGGGGAGGGGAAATAGTGCGTTAGAAAGAGTAGAAGATGTCGTTGATGCATTGTGCCATAGGCAAAATATAGGATGTGCTGAAGAAAATAAGGCGGCAGAATACATGAAAGGCTAACAGTTGAAGAAACCGAGATGTACTATGAGGTTAGACGGGATTGATGTCCAGTTAAGAGATGGCTCTTTGTCCCACTACACAATAATGCTGAATACTTTACACAAGGGATTGTGGTCAAAGGAGGCCGCAAAGCCACTTCACTTGTACTGTGTGGGTAAAATGGAGAGACCACTGTAGGAATGAAGAGAAAATGCGTATATATAGAAGTAAGGTAAGTTTATTCCAACATGCCCCAAACACGTCTTGTACAGGAGCTGGTTCTCAAGTAACTGCCAGCTTTCTACCAGTAATGGACAATAATGGAATGTAGGGGTATGGGGTGACACGAGGTGCCAATGAGGGGGTAGGAATACAGTTACATCACAATGGATGTGGCAGGTGCCTCTATACATCATCACAACACATCTTCCTCCTATACAATAGAGAATGATATTTGTAGCGTGGGGCTCAGCCTGGCCACACGCGCGCTAATGCCAGGCGGTGCGCGTCTGCAAATAACGGGACACCACACAGTATTGTAGTTGTGCGCCGAGTGACCCCGTGCGGTCACGCCCCCTCTTTTATTAAACGCGTTCCGCCCGCCGGCGTGAGCGCGTGGGTGCGACACTTCCGGCCTCCGCCGGCACAGTTAGCTGGACCGCTAACTCATTACATCCCATCCCAACTCAGTCTCTTTTCCCCCTTTCTCTTGCTGGCTGCCCGTTGTCCCGCCACTTGACACACAAAGTCCTTCAGGCGGGAGCTCGGCCTCGGATTCTCTCTCAGTCTATATCTGGGATGACGACCACGAGTGATGGACGGGGACTCCGGTGTCTTGGAAGCTGTTGTTGTCTCCCTGGGGCCCTGCGGCGTCATCTCAGTCTCTTGACGTGCTCCACTTGACACTGCGGGAGGTGCTTGCAGCGGTGTGCTCGGGTGGTGTCCTTCCTGGTCCTCTTCGCCACTTCCACATGCTCCCAGGGTGTCGTCGGCTTCCGCCACAGGGGAAGGTTCTGGCACCTTTTTGAACCATGAGATGTTCCGGGTCACCTCTTCCCCTTCCTTTTCTACGGTGATCATGGTTCACTTGACACCGACCACTGTCCAGTGGCCTGGCTCGAACATGGTTCGGAATTTGCCTCCTGGTCTCCGATCTTTCATTATTACTGTGTCCCCTCGTTGCACTTCCCGGGACATTGCTCTTATTGTCCGACTGGCAGCGAGGTTTTGTTTCTCCCTTCGCCTATGGGCGTCCTCTTCACTGTAGGCTGGTGGAACCCACTCTGTGTGTACAGGGATCGTGTCCCGGCGGGTCCCCTTGAACATCAATGCCCACGGGGTTTGACGGGTGGTGCTGTGGGGGGTGCTCCTATACTCTCGGAGGAACATCTGCAGATGTCGTTCGGGATCTGCGTTCTCTGCCACGGCAATGCGCAGAGTCTTATTGAGAGTCTTCATGAACCTCTCAATTTCGCCGTTGGCCTGCGGCCATTGTGGGGTGATACAGCGATGATGTATCCCATGACGCTGCATGAATTCACGGAATTCATTCCCTTAGAATGGGGGCCCATTGTCGCTCTTAATCTCTTCTGGACACCCGAACATTGCAAACGTTTTCTCGAGTACCGGGGCCACCCGGGAGAATGCGGTGGAGCTGACGACTTCCACTACAGGATATTTGGAGTAGCTGTCGACCATGACTATGGTTGTCCGACCATCGGGGAAACTCCCGAAGTCAATGCTCACCTTCTCCCACGGGGCCTTCCCGTGCTCTTCCGTTTGGACGGGTGACGGTCTTTCAGGGGCGCTGGTCAGCTGGCAGGCCGGGCATCTTCTTACCACTTCTTCCACTCGGGTCTCCATCCCCGGGAACCAGATCTTTTCTTGCATCCGGGCTTTCATTTTTTCTATCCCCTGGTGTCCTCCGTGAGCTAGCTGCGTTGCCTGATGATGTAAGGCTGCAGGGATGACAATGCGGGATCCTCTTAGCAAAATTCCCCCTTGTGTCACACTTAACTCGTTCCTGATTCTCCACATTTTCACGAGGCACTCCTTTTCAGGTCCAGTCCACTCATTGGCGGATTGTAAGAAGTTGTGCCAGTTGCCCCCTTGAACAGCGGTGCGCACCTTGGCGATCACAGAGTCTCCTTCCGGTGCAGCGGCGATGTCCGCCAGTGTCAGTGCGTTTGGGCATGTGATGGTCGAGATCATATTCAGGTGGGCCTCCAGTGTCTCAACTTCTGGCTCTTCACCTTGCTCTTCCTGGGGGACCGGGTGTCGCGAGAGGAAATCGGCTGGGTACTTGGCACCTGGTCGATAGACGACCTCCATCTCGTACTGCTGCAGCCCAATGGCCCATCCCTCGATCCTCGGGGGTGGGTGTGGCGCTGACCCTTTGAACAACGGCACCAGCGGCTGGTGGTCCGTGATGACCTTAAATGGTTGGCCGCAGATGTACAAATGAAAGTGCCGGCAGGCCCAGCGGATGGCCAGGGCCTCCCTCTAAATCTGCGCATAGCCCGTCTCCGTGGGCGAAAGTGCCCTGCTGGCGTACACTAGTGCCGCCCACCTCCCTGGTTCCTGCTCCTGGGTTAGAACTGCCCCAAGGCCTACGGGGCTGGCGTCGACCAGTATTTCGGTACGTTTGGTGGGATCGAAGTACACCAGGGTGGTGTGGTCGAGAAGGGTGCTCTTGACCTTCTGAAACGCCGCTTCTTCCAGGGGGCCCCACTTCCACATAGCTTCTGCGCGGGTGAGGTTCCGAAGTGGCTCCGCGATGGTGGCCAGATCAGGGATGAACTGGCCACAGTACATGGCCATCTCGAGGAAGCTCTGCACTTCGGACACGGTCAGGGGGTCTGGCGCGTCTTTGATAGCTTGAGAATTCCGTGGATCTACCTGAATGCCCTCCTGATTGAAGATGTAGCCGAAAAACTCTATCTGCTTCTGGAAGAATAGGCACTTCTCCTTATGCAGGGTGACGCCATGGTCTTGGAGTCGCTTCAGCGTGGTTCTCAGGTGTTTATAGTGCTCATCCCCAGTGTTGGAGTGGATGAGGATGGCCTCATTCACGTTCAATACCCCTGGTAGACCTGATAGGATCTCTCGCACTGCGTCCTGAAACACCTCTGCTGCCGATGATATTCCAAAATTGAGGCGTTTGTATCTCCGCAGCCCGAGGTGGGTGCTGAACGTGGTGATATAGCAACTTTCTTTGGCTAAGACCAACTGGTGATACCCCGCGTTCAGGTCCAGCTTGGAAAATCACTGTGACCCGTTGACGTCGGCCACGATGTCGTCCATCGTCGGAGTGATGTGGCGTTCGCGCCGGATGGCCTTGTTGGGGAGGCGCATGTCTATACATAGCCTGATCTTTCCTGGCTGTTGTGGTTTTTCTGCTATAACCATGGGGGACACCCATGGTGTGGGTCCAGAGACCTTCTCAATGACCCCCTGATCTTCCAGCTTTTGTAGCTCCAGTTCCACCAGTGGTCAGAGGTGAAAGGGGATCCGCCGGTGGCGTAGCGCTGTCGGGGTGACCGACGTGTCAATGTTTGATTGGGGCCTTCTTGATGCGTCCGAGGCCCTTGAACAGGTCTGCGAATTGACTTAGTAGTTCCTTGGTTTGGTTTGCCTGCACACTTCTTGCGAACATTACCAGGCCTAGATCTTCAGCAGCGTGGCTGCTAAGTAAGGTGTCAGCATCTTGGTTGATCACGTGAATGTCGGTGGTGATTTCGTTGTCTTCCGACCATATTTACACGGTCATTCTGCCACGGAGTGGCAGGAGTGAGTCGCTTCCATATGCGAAGATCTTCATTTTGGAAGGTCTTAGTTCTGGTTTGGGTCTCAGTCGGTTATATTGTTGGATGCCCATGACATTAACTGATGCACCGGTGTCGATGACTGCGCTTACTTCCGACCTGGCGATCTTCACTGTGCACGGTGGCTGTGGTCTCCTTCATTTCTTAAGTGCTTGCGTGAAAGAGACTAGATACGTCTCCCCTTCTTCGTCCTCTGTGGAGGTGTCTCCCACTTGGTAAGTGGCTCGTTCGTTCTTCCTTTCACTCTGTGAGGATGCAAGGGAGGTGCTCGATAGTTGGCGCACCCGTCTTCGCATTGGTTTGGCTTCTCTGCCATCCTTGCACTGGGTTTTCCTCCGGCATACCGACCCGAAATGATTTGGAATGCCACAGTTGGAGCATGTCTTCCCTTGGGCGGGACACGCCTGGGGCAGGTGCTCTTCATGCCCACAGTATCCGCACTGGCCTTTCGGGGTCGGGGGTGGGCGGTCTCGCGGCCTGCTCCCTCTGTCTCGCGTCTTGACGGCGTCAGCCCTCTCCGTTTTGACGGTGGCGCTCTTTTCTGTCGTTCATGTCAGCGCTAAGTCCATCTCGTCTGCTCTGGCCGCTGATAGGTCATGTGTTCTAGCCATGACTAGTATGTCGTTTAGCGGTATGTTCGGCTGCCTCAATATGAGTCCGCGTAGAGTCTTGCTGCGCACCCCTTGGATGAGCTGAGCTCGGATCTCCTCTGCGGCCCTGTCGTCAGCGGCATATGTGCTCGCTAGCTCTCTCAGCCTCGCATGGAATGCGTCGATTGATTCAACCTCCCTTTGCCTGGCTTGCCGCAACTTGAACCTCTGGAAGTCAGGGTTCAATTGAGGGTCAAAGTGTGCGTTGAGCGCTGTCACCGCCGCCTCGTAATTATTTGGGGCTCCTGTATTTGGGAGGTGTTTGAATAGTAGGTACACTTCCTCTCCTGCATAGTGGAGTATGAGGGATCGCTTGACCGCTCCGTCTGTTTCCCTGGTCGCTACAAAGTAATTTTCCTAACGTCCCGGCCACGTTTTCCACCGTGGGGACGCAGTGGTGGGGTCCGCCGCCTCACTGTAAGGGAGGTAGCACGCCTGTGGGCGCATGTTGCGTGATGACTCGAACTGCGGGCTGGTTCTCATCCGGGTTATCACCCATCGTACCTTGAGGGTTATGTCCTGGTGTTGCTGGTTGTGATACGTGCTGGGACTGTGGTGCACCCCTTGGTGGGTTGATCCGCTGTGCTTCCTGTGTGTGTACCCGGTGGGGACGTGTTGCTGCCTCTTTGTCAGGCTGTAGGGTGTGGGCTTATGGGGTGTTTCCCCTGGGTAGTGTCGTTTCTTGCCACATTCTTGTGGCCTGCGTTCCGTTTTGTTCTCCCTCCACTCTGCCTGTGTCTTCTATCCTTTTCCCCCTTGGGGCCTGTTCGCATGGGCATCCACGTGTCATGTGTGGTTACTGCCTCCTTACCGGCTGCTCTGGAACGTGCTGCCGTTTCTGCCTCAGGTGCTGTTGGCTGTGTGGCCTGGGGAACGTGGGAGACGCCCACACCCCCTCTCCTAGGGTGCTGCGTCTGGCTGCCGGGCGGCCGTGCTCGATGTCGAGCGCACGGTGAGCGTGCAGGAGCGTAGGTCGGGCTCCGCGCTCGTCACCAGTGTAGCGTGGGGCTCAGCCTGGCCACACGTGCGCTAATGCCGGGCGGTGCACGCCTGCAAATAACAGGACACCGCACAGTATTGTAGTTGGGCGCCGAGTGACCCCGTGCGGTCACGGCCCCTCTTTTATTAAACGTGCTCCGGCCGCCGGCGTGAGCGCGTGGGTGCGACACTTCCGGCCTCCGCCGGCACAGTTAGCTGGACCGCTAACTCATTACAATATTAATAATGATAATAAAAAAAAGTATGGCGGATAGGGGGAAAAGGGGTAAAGGACAGCACTAGTCAAAAGTGATGGCACGGACCACATCCCCCAGGCTCCTTTGCTGCTGCCTTACTTCCTGGCATCCGGAGGCGTATAAAGCCAGCCGCGAGGTCCCGCTGCGTGGGACGCGCTTTACCTCATATCATGAGCTGGGGCACGGACCACATCCCCCAGGCTCCTTCACTGCTGCCTTACTTCCTGGTGCCCGGAGGTGCATAAAGCCAGCCATGAGGTCCCGCTGCGCGGGACGCTCTTTACCTCGCATCACAAGCCAAGGCAAGGACCACATCCCCTAGGCTCCTTCGCTGCTGCCTTACTTCCTGGCGCCAGGAGGCGCACAAAGCCAGCCGGGGCTTTACCTCGCATCACGAGCCGGGCCACGGACCATATCCCCCAGGCTCCTTCGCTGCTGCCTAACTTCCTGGTGCTCGGAGGCGCATAAAGCCAGCCTTGAGGTCCCGCTGCACGGGACGCACGCTGGCCGCGCCCGGGCAAAGGGCGGGCTCAACCGTGCCATCGTAGCCTGGAAGAGGCTGGGCTGGGCCACCCCTCAAAGCTGCTTTGACTCAGGGCCTCACTCAAGGTACTGTACAAGATATTGTTTATATTGTAGCCCATTCCATGCTTTGTTAGCTGTTCCCTTTCGACCGTGTTGGCTTGTAGACTGCTATCACCCCCTGCATTTCTGCTTGCTGTCCACCTGCCTGAACTTTTGTTAAACCTGCCAAATTTGTTGGAGCCACCATGGGGAAAAGGAAAGTTGTGGAGGGTGTGACAGGGGTTGGTGGAACTCACAAAGTGGCCAAGAAATCCAAGAAGACACAGAGCCTACAAGAGGGGGGCGGCGTTCTTGACCGCATTGGCGATCTATTGACTGAGTGCGACGGTTTATTGGTTCCAATTACTGATGATGCTGTGTCTAGAGTAAAAACCGTCCCAGCACGCGAGACTCTCGCCAAAAAGGGGTGCATACCAAGTATGCTCAGGAAGGTGAATGATGGTAAAGGTGCCCAGCCCCAGGAAGCCTCGGCTACGTCTCAGGACGCTCTACAAAATGTGATCACTGACTTACCAGCTTTTACTACTGAGTTTGTATGCAGTAATAGATTTTCACCCCTGCTAGACTTACTTGAAACCAGCACTGTTACTGAGGACATAGATGATAGGGGGGAGCCAAGAAAGGTAGTACTCCCCCGCTTAGCGATGCACCTCTGGGTAATTCTGAAGATGTTATCTCTGTCTCTGATCTGCATAAGGAGGTCTGTGCCCTGAAAACAACCATTGGGACACTAACTGGGCTTATCTACAGGTTGCTAGACAGGCTCGGAGATTCTAATAGCCAAGGCACAGGCACAGAACCTAGATTAGAGTACATGAAGGAAGCCGCTAGTAGGAAACAGTTGCCTCATACAGCCGCACACAACACCCCCTCCATAACAACTTCCAACACCGGCTTGAGTAATTGTATAGCTGAAACGGCTAGAAATATAGTGAGGGGTAAGTTAGCTCAATCAGCATCAGAAGCATCACATAGACGCTTAGATTCTCAACATCCCTCACATCTTCTACATCACCTATGTTGAGAAACAGTAAGGTCTAATAGCCCACAACACTGGGTAGGACCTGCTACTCTCTCTGCTACTCAGGGGAAAAAGATCTTTATGATTAATGTCCCTAAATGTGATCACACGACAAGACACGAGAGCAAGGAATCACTGTTAAATAAAACCATCTATTGCATCAGGCACGTTAGAGGGTGTAGATCCATGATTAGGGAAGACATACTTCATGCATAGAGATGTGTTCCAACAGATGCCATCGAGTAGTTCCATCTAATCAGGAAAATTCAACACAACGGGGCCTTGCCAAAACCGACGCTAGTGTAACATCTGTTGATGAAGGAAATGGCCTTGAGATCCTTCCCCACGCTCCTAATGGGTTACCTACAAGTCACAACTTGCTCAAATTAATTTCATGGAATGTGGCTGGAATTCAAAGCAAATTGAGCCTACCTCATTGGGTACAGTTAGTCCAATCCCATGACATATGTATCCCACAGGAAACATGGAGTTTATCTCCTATTTTTCTGCCAGGCTACTTGTCATTCCATCTGCCTGTATTAGCATCTAATAAAGGTCGTACACCAGGGGGAATGTTGATATGGATTAGTATTGCACTAAACTGCAGCACTAAGGAGATACCTACGAATTGCCCTGCCATACAAGCTGTTAGATTGAAAGCCAATTCTGGCTTTATCTTAGACATCTATAGTGTGTATGCCAGAGGTACCAGAGGGGGAGGCAAATCTGTCACCTTACAGACCCTAGATGAGCTCCTAGGCAATAGACAGACTCTTCACCCGCTGATTGTTGGGGGTGATTTTAATGTAACTTTTGAGCCACTGGATGAGAATTACATCTTTGAAGTAAATGACGAGGATAAACATTGGAATGTCCCTCTGCTCAGTTTACCTCCGATTAAGAAATGGTCTCAATCAGCCTTGCAATTAAACGCCCTGACCATCAAACATAGGTTAAGGGCCACTAATGGCAGGACCGCTTCGGATAAAGAAGGCAGGCTGACCTTTATTGGCCCAACAGGAGTTAGTCGCATAATCTATATCCTAGTAGATCTTAGGCTGTGGCCCACACTGCTCGACATGTCTATAATTAAGAGCAGCGATAGCGACCACAACCCTCTCAGTCTGGAGCTAGTTTCTCCTTGGGAGGGGAAAGATAGTGCCATTAGGATCAACTTGATTACCAAAGAGGTCTTAGCCACTAACGATAAGCGTCACCTTAAATGGCCCACGGTCCTTGGGGGTGAAATTAAACTTAGCAAAATCAAGCAGGACCTATCAGCTCGGCTGGTTGAGATCCAATCCCTTCCAGAGGCAGAAGGGGAAGTGGAGGACATTAGTAAACTACATGCTATGTTTTTTGAACAGCTTACTGCATATTTTTTTGTTAACTCCAAACGTACAAATAATAGCGTTGGGGATTCAACCAGGGTGAACTCATGGTTTTCAAGTGAGTGTAGATCCCTAAAATGTCAACTAGTTAGAGCCATTAAAAACAAAAACATACTCCAAGTACGTGAACTACGGAGGTCATATAAATTAGCTATAAAGGAGGCTAAGCGGAAGTGGGACGAGGATAAGTGGAAGCAAATCGGGGAGGCGTGCTCCATGAAAGATTTTAGGAAGTTCTGGTCTCTGGTGGGAAAGGGCAATTTGGGAAACCAATCTGCACTTGCCAATAATATTACAGCTTGGCAGGAGCACTTTGGGGCCCTTTATTCAGCCATCATAACCTGCACCAAAGGGATGCCCCCTTTAGATTTACCATCTAACTTAGTGAGGGTTAACTTCACTAAGGAAGAAATAATCAGATCATGACTGCGGTCTGCGTTGGGTATCACACGATCGCCCACACCTGAAATATTAACAAAAGAAACATTCTGGTAATTTAAATGATAAGATTATTTAGAAGGAAAACCCTTCGGTAAAGGGGTGCCATTTTTAAAAGCATTCACAGCAGCCAAGATATCATTATTGATACAAGATTTAGAGAGGGTTACCACCGCTATTCTAGCTATGGCTACTGCAGATTTGGCTGTTTCATCAGCCAGAGAATTCCCTACAGTGTGTGCTCTCACATGTTGATGACTCAATGTATGTATAACATGAGTTTGTGGCACTCTACCCTTAAGATTTGCCACTTTAACCCAGAGCAGTTTGTGCTTGATTGTGCTACAATTGGAATCCCAAAACTCATTGTGTCGCCAAAAATTTAAATTGTCATTGAAAGATTGTACACAATAATACTAATCACACACTATAAGTGAGGGGAATTTAGGATTCATATTTTCAAGTGCAAGAAGTAAAGCCTTCAGTTCAGTCAACAGCGCAGTGCAGTCCCCTAGAGACTGCGTATGAGTTGTTTAGGGGTGAAAAACGCCATCAAACATAATGCCAATTAAGATGCCGCATGTGGCAGACTACTGCTGCTTAGAACCTATAGCAGGCTATGCGGAACCATCAGTATAAAAAATATATTTATATTGATCAAGAGGTAGAACTGAAGAAGGTAAAGGATAAACATGCTCATATGCTCATATTGCAAGAATTCTTGCATCTGCAAGGAAGGGTCAAAGACAAAGTCTACATCTACGGCTGTTAAGGACATAGCCGATTGTGAGGAACGCTAGCTTTGGTGACAGCCTCTAAGGCTGGAACCGGAGAAACAACAATTTTGCATTTGGCCTGAGCAAGTGGGCATTCTCTAAGGATGCCGATCTGCACAGCAGTCAGTATTTTTTCAGTAGAAGCAAAATGCATTTCTGCAGTGGAATATAAATGTGATTTATATGCTATAGGTACCGTTTCACCTTCGTTAAAGGTGACATGCGTAAATCCAATTGCACCCGGCAAAACGCGGATGACTAAATTTGTGGTATTGACACGTGTATGTAAGTGGCATGTTTCAAGAAAGTCAGATTGTAAAGATCCGAGTGTTTCAGAGTGGTCCAATGTCCAGCAGGAAGCGGAAAAATCAGGACGTATCAAGGCATAAAGTGGTTTAATACGTTGTGTATAATCAGGTATGTATGTCCTGCCAAAATTAAAAAATCCTAGCAGGGACTGTAACTTTTTAAGCCTACTCGGAGGCTGCATTTGCATACACTCCTCCAGAAAGTGAAGGGCAAGACTTTTTCCTTCATTTGGAAGTTTATATCCTAAGGAAAGAACACTCAAAAAAGCTATATTTGATTTTTCAAAGTTGTAGCCAAGTTGCGCAAATTGCAGTATTATGCGATCTACTCTCGCTAGATGGGGGTTTAAATGATCGTCCGATGGGTAGATATCATCTATGTACGACAGAGCATCAGGGTCGATCGTCATGAAGAATCAACACAATTTGTGCTGCAAAAACTCCTGGGCTGTTCCTATAGCCCATAAAAGTTGGGCGTAGCACTTTCAATGACTCCCTCCCTATCACCCGCCAACAGTGCCTCTCATCTCTCCATAGGCCCTCTCTCACAAGTATTTCATTTGTTTTTATAATGCCTTTCATTCCATTGTAGGGTGTTGGAGCACTTTGCATTACACTCACACATACAGAGACAATGAATCATATGAGTGTAAATCAGTGTATAGAAAATATTACATAACACAAAGAGGACTACAGGGGGTAAGATTCACATGTTATCCATACTGGTAGGCATTTTTTGAGTGCTTGGTTGTTGAGAAGCACAAACTCAGGATTCAGAACGTAACACAGTGGTTACTGTTGGCTTTACTAATAAGAATGTATTTCCACTCAGACACACCCTTTTTAGCAACATTGGGATAATGAAAGACTGGGAATAAACATAACTTTTTAACCTGTGCTGTGCAGCTTGCATGCAGCTCTTTGATGGCAGCTCATAGCTCTCTGTGCTAGATCACAACTGCAACTTACGAACTGCACAGTAACAAAGGGATCTCTGTTACAAAAGCAGTAACCCACTGAGCTATGCAAATAAAATACTGTTCTGTGAAATGCATGGTACGTGTTCTTTACAGCAGTTACATTAACCCTCTGCGCTACCTTGGATGGGTCAAAACTGCCACTACACAGAATTCCGATCTCTCTCCAGCAGGCACATTAAGCATCAGAGTTACCTTGACACTTTTATTGTTGCCGGAAAACTGCTAAATATCCAAGTAACTCTGCTGTGGGGGGTTTTAAAACTGCTGCACTGCTACAAAATCGGCCCCCAGTAACAAAACTGGCACCCCAACCTTCCTGCGTCCCGGGGAAATGCCAGATGCCCGGTATGGCCAGTCCATTCTTGCTGCCAAGTGATCTGTTAGCTTGATTGGGTATTTGTGTGACATTTCAATGACTTATTTATGACCCTTTAGCACCAACTCACAGTAGCTTGGTACTGTTAGGGCGCAAACTCTGCACCTATAAATTTCGGTATCTTGTGGTAACACCTCACCAGTACCATTGCAATTCAGAGTTACATCCCTTGGAATGGACAACAATTGTGCGCACCCGGAATTACGGGGCAGAATTCTGCACATTATTTCCTATTCAGAGAGGTGTAACACACACATTTAACACCAGCTCTGAGTTGCTGGTAAATATGGGAAGTGGCTTCAGTGGGGGGTGATAAGGTGATGGGAAGGGCAGGAGGGGAAAAGGAAGATGTTAGCTTGTGGGAGACCATGCTTCCTCCACACTTTGCTTGAGAGTGAAGCTGGGCTGGGAAATAGGTCAAGACTTCAATGCAGTCCTTTCCAAATGCGATTTTACCAGCAGGATTTTCCAACTGGTCTGATGTCCCAGCACGTGGTAAATCCAGGTGTAGGAACAACAGCTTACTCATGATTGAGTGGAGCAAATTCCATACAGGAAATCTGCTAAACTCAACCCATAATCAGGGCCTTTTAGTGGCAATTAATCACTCATGTGTGAGAAGCTGTGAGGAGACTCTAAAAACGTTGTTTTTAAAACTGTGACAGCTTCATGAATTGAAAAGCTGGTAAGGATTTTTATTTTTAAATGAAGGGGGGAAGGAAAATAGAACCTCAACAAGAGCGGGGGACTTTCTTGTGGCTTCCATGGCAGCCTGCAGTCTTCAGCCGCCACGCACTCCTTAATGAGTTAGTAAAATATTTATATAGCGCAAAATGTATGCCTTAAGGCTTCATGATGGCAAAACAATGCTCCTGTTTTCCCGCAACTGGAAATCCTACCCTTGAGTGACAGGCCTTTTGGTGACAGGGAATACCAATTGAGCTACTTTTAAGCAGGATTTCCTTTACTGCATAAGGGTTGATTTAATTTGTAATGCTTAATTACAAGTCCAAAAGAAAGATGCCAAAGCAATATGGGAGACTACTGCAAGGTCAGGAAGACTTTCCATGGATGTCCTTAAACATACACTTCCAAACCCTGGCATGACCCTTGTAGCCCCTGAGATGCAAAGGTACTGCCAGGAACAGAAAGAAAGCGGGGCGCTAATGAGTCCTGTTTACTTTCTAGTGCACCACCCGAACTGGAACATTTTAATTTATTAGACTGTCCAACAAACTTCAAAGAATATTACTTTGTAAAATAGACATTCTGAAAAGCAGTACACGTACTAATGAATTAATATGATGCTGTGATGCAAAGGTGTAACAAAAAACTCCACAGCTGCCCCAAGGTGCTGGTTACCACTGTTTATTGTTGCCCCCTTGCTGCAAAAGCAAAGGACACTTTCATAAGCAGGAAACATGGAGGGCCGGATAGAGCCCCCATGCTGTGCATGTCTTTACCAGGAAGGTATAGAGCCTTTCTGACGTGTGGCCAAAAACCCTCTTGCATGGACAGTGCATCTTAACTTTCTCTGCTGCCTGGAGATGAATGAAATTCCAGCAAGAAAATTCTCTGAGGGCCTTATTGCAAGTTCCATGGCAATGATTATGAGGTCAGTAGCAGTGGTAACTGGCCAAATTGGGGTTACATGATTCATGGCAACTCTACGGAGACAGTGCATTTGACTCTGAAATTTCATCCACTGATAATAGCTAAAATTACTGGGTGGCATTTTGTATAGACATAGGGAATTGCAAGGGGAATAGGGTGTGATATTCCTGATTTCCTGTGTAATTCCTCATTTCTGAAGGTATCCTCAGTCTACACCTGGTAATGCCTACTAATTGCACCCACCCCACCTCACGCATCTATCCATACACGGGGTTTCTGTAATTCTGAGGTGCAGGAAGCATAATGCCCTAAATCTATGGTTTGTCTTTGATGTGTATGGGGGTGCTGGAAGTTCAGCTGTGCTGGAGAGGAATCATTCACGTCAAGCCTTGGTAAGGCTCTGACTAACATGTGATGGACCTTTTTTCCATCTTAATTGGCCTTTAATTAACATGCCTTCCTCCGTGAGGTGTCCATAGATCAGTCTGCCTCTCGCAGAGCAGGGATAGAGAAGATTTAGTGAGAGGAAAGGCAAGAGGGCCATCAATTTAAAACAGGAGAAGGAAGAAGGACAGGTAGAAAGAACAGAAAGAAAGCAGCATTAGAAATAATGAAAAGAGGGATTTAGGGATGGTCTTGGGAAAACTTATGACAGCAAGAGGAGAAAAGGAAACAAGAATGGGGGAAACAACATCCATTGTAAGGAAGAGAAACAAATGTGATGGGGCGAGAGTACAGAAAGGGCGAGACAAAGGGTGAGAGAATGGGTAAAAGGAGAGAATAGGGGCAGAAGAGATAAGAGAAAGAGACCAAAAGAACAGAACTGGGAAGAAAAGAGGCGAACAAAAGGGAGAAAGTCAAGGGAAAATAGAAAAAGAGAGTAGTGAAGGGAGAGGCAAAAAAGAGGTGAAGTAAAAGAGTGGAGAAGAAGAGGAGCTAAAGAGCAAGAATTGGAGGAAAAACAAACACAAAACCCAAATTGGTATTCGGATCACAATTTAGGTTTGGGAATATATATATGAATCAGTATTTAGGAGGGGCCTGATAAGGGCGTCCCTTCCAGATACCGAATACGTAAGGCATGTATTAATGTTTTGCGATTGAAATCCGGTCACATAACATTAATATTTTACCACCTCCTTAAAGGATGTGGTAAGCCATTCGCAAATGGAGAGGGGTCCCCAAGGGTCCCTTTCACATAGTCAATGTTGATAAAAATGTTTATTTAGGAGTAAGCAGTGGTCCCATTAGACCACCGCCTGCTCCAAAAAAAGGTTTATGCATCTTTTTTTTTTTTTTTTAAACACGTCCTTTTTTCCTTTAAGGAAAATTGGCTGCATTAAAAAAAACGAATTGCTTTATTTAAAAGCAATCACAGACATGGTGGTTTGCTGACCCCTGCAGGCCATTATGCCCGTGAATGTAGCCAATCAAAGTGGGACGCAATTTGCGACCTACCTCAATGATATTCATGAGGTAGGACAAACTGCGACTCACTGCGATTCAGTATTTCGTGAACCGACCTATTAGTACAGAGGACGGTTCACAAAATACCAATGCATCAGGTGGAAGTCGGAATGAAAATTGCTGCCACTTCTCCAAAATGCATTTTAGTACATTTCATATTATTATTATTATTACTCTTTCCCAGCTTGACCTCCCTTTTATGAAATGGTCTTGCATGAGACTAACTTTGCCCTATCACTGTGGGCCTGTCAAAAAAGGGCCCGGGAATAAAAAAAATTATCTAGTGAGATTAATGGAATACAGATCCACTTAATACAGCTTTAGGTAATTATTTTAATTAGACTTTTTATTGATGTATATTATCCATTTTACTGATTCCCAGGGAAGTGACTTTTTGTAAAGTTGCTTCAATGTTACCAATGAGGAGGAAGGTCAAGTGATGCCACTTCCTGTGATCTCACGATGTTGCCACTTTCCGTGATGAGATATCGTATGCAAATTTGAGGGGCCTCGTGATTTCCCCTTTCAGGCCTGGTACCCCAAAAATCCTAGGGCCAGCCCTACTTTAGATATTAGATGAGAAGTGATTATAATCGGTTGAAGTGCAAATATCTTTGAACCAGGAAGATTTTAAGCTCCTTTTCATGTGCTGCGAAACATGGACTTGTAAAAACAGCTAGTGGAAGTAAATCCCAAAATCTTGTAGCGCTGCCAGAGAAGGAAGGCTTCATAGACCACTGTTTGTTGAAAGTCAGGAGGCTTGATAAGAAGGAAGTCTACACAACCTTTGTTGAGAGCCAGAGATTTTACATTTTTCAGACAATTATAGGGCTGTTAACATACGTAGAAGTTTTGGTGTGATGAAGGCCATATTAAATTTCTCTACAATTTGTTGCTCAGGATCAGCAACCTCACAAACTTATTGAAAATCAAACACGAATTGGCAGAGCCAATAGGTCTGTTCTTAGAAAGCTGGAGCACACACTTTCCCTGGTGCGTGGAGCATAAACAGGGACAGTGTGCCTTATTAAATATAATGCCTCTGGGTAGTGCATTAGTGAAAGGTAAAGTGGCTGTTTGAAGCAGGCTCTCTTCCTTTCACAATGCAGGCAGAGCTTGAGGTGCATTTCATATTGGGGACAAGGATCTCCCTGTTGGTGGGTGCAGGGAGTAGCCTGCAAAGGGATGTCTGAGGGGGCCCATGGGTTCTCCTGTCACCCTATCAGAAGATGCCCTCGGGGACAGGGGGTGCACGTACTGGGTGCCACCTCTTTTTGGTGCACAGTCAGTACCCTCCTTACAGCCCCTGCGCCCGCACACATAAAACAACATTGGCGCAGAGTGAAAATGTTTCTCTAATTTGCATGTGGGCACGCCTCCAGGCAAATCAGGGAACGCCCCCTTAAGTTTGCTATAATGATATATGGTTGCCAGCACTGTCTGTATAATGAAAGGGGCCACACAAGTGTTAGGGTCCTCTTCTTTAATACTAAAATGCCTACAGAAACAGAAAATGGGAGCACACTCCCATTAAGCCCCTAGAGCACTTTATGTAATACACTCCTTGTGTGAAAGTTATTTTTATTCTTTTATTTTTAGTCAAGCATATAACACAAAACTAAAAAGGAAAAGAACAAAATATACAGTCACTTAAGCTTGGGGGCCTTATTCTTGCAATAAAAAAATTCAATTTAAAAAACATTCTCTGATGTGATGTTTTTAAACAACAAGCCTTGTGTTATGCAAAATATGATTATTAATATTATCATTAGTGAGGGAGACAAGAATAAATCACCACCTAACCAAGGACTCTAATTGCAGGCAGCTTCAATACTACTTAACCCCTTCGCTGCTAGGCCTATCCCCCCCCCGTGCTAAGCTTTTTTTTGTCTATTTAGGGTAGTTTGCGCTTAGGCCCCTGTAACTTTTTGTCCACATATGGTATCCACTCCAAATTTGCGTCCTATTCTTCCAACATCCTGAGAATTGTAAAGGAATTGTAAAGGTATCCAGGGCTTGTGAATTCCCCTGCGTGGACCCAGAAATTAGCCAAAATACAGCAAAATTTTGGGATTTATTGGGAAAAATGGGGGAAAAGTGCTGCAGAAGAAAGCGTCTGTTTTTTCCCTGCAAATGGTATCAACAAAGGGTTTGTGGTGCTGAAATCACCATCTTCCCAGCTTTCAGGGACAGGCAGACTTTTGTCAGAAAACCAAAATTTTCTACACAGTTTTGGCATTTTACTGGGACATAGCCTATTTTTACTATTTTTTGTGCTTTCAACCTCCTTCCAGTTAGTGGTAGAAATGGGTATGAAAGCAATAATGGATCCCGGAAAGCTATACATTTCAGAAATGTAGACAAAATTCTGAATTTAGCAAAGGGTAATTTGTGTAGATCCTTCAAGGTTATGCTATAGAAATTAACAGCTGAAATAAAATAATATTGAAATTAAGTTGAAAAAGACAGCGATTTGCGCCAACGTTTTCACCTGTAACTTCTTCTAACTAGCAGATTTTTTAAAGCAATATACCGTTATGTCCGCTGGACACTTATGGTTGTGGTGATATATAGGACTTGTAGGTTCAACAAGAACCCGAGGTACCCAGAGCCAATAACTGAGCTGCGCCTTGCAATGGGTTTTCATTGTGTACCGGGTATGTAGCAATTCATTTGGTAAAATATAAAGAGTGAAAAATAGGTATCAAGGACAACTATGTATTTTTGAAATGGGAACAAAATATAGAGTTTAGAAGCAATAGTTATTTGCATGTCTCTGAAATTGTGGGTACCCATACTAGCAAGTGAATTAGAAGACATTTTTCAACGTGACTTCTTTTTTACACATTGTCTTACATTTGGAAGGCAGAAATGCATAGAAAGTCAATAGGTAATAACACTTGTTTTACAATTCTGTGTTCCCCTAAGTCTCCCAATAAAAATGGTACCTCACTTGTGTGTGTAGGCCTAGTGCCTGTGACAGGAAACGGCCCTAAAAGCAACATGGACATATCACATTTTCCAAGTGAAAACGGACCCTTTTTTCGCAATGCTAGCTGTGAATTTTGGACCCATGCTTAGTCAGCACATTGGGAAACCTAGCAAACCTGTACATTTTTCAAAACTAGACATCCTGGGGAATCCAGGATGGGGTGACTTGTGTGGCTCTCACCAGGTGCTGTTACCCAGAATCCCTTGCAAACTTCAAACTTTGTAAAAACAAAAAACATATTTTCCTCCCATTTCTGGGATGGAAAGTTATGGAATCTGTAGGGAGCCACAAACTTCCACCCACCCAGCATTCCCCCAAGTCTCCCGATAAAAATGGTACTTCAATTGTGTGGGTAGGCCTAGTGCCCTTGACAGGAAACAGCCCTAAACGCAACGTGGGCACATCACATTTTTCCAGTGAAAACTGATCCTTTTTTCGCAATGTGTCTAGCTGTGGATTTTGGACCCAAGCTCATCCGGCGTCTGGGAAAACCTAGCAAACCTGTACATTTTTTAGAACTAGACAATCTGGGGAATCCAGGATAGGGGGACTTGTGTGGCTCTCACTAGATTATGTTACCCTAAATCCCTCGCAAAACTCAAACTTTGTCAAAAAAACACATTTTCCTCACATTTCTGTGATGGAAAGTTCTGGAATCTGTGGGGAGCCACAAATTTCCACCCACCCAGCATTCCCCCAAGTCTCCCGATAAAAACAGTACCTCACTTGTGTGGGTGGACTAAGTACCCGTGGCAGGAAAGGGCCCAAAACGTATTGTGTAGACATCATAATTACCCATCACAAAACGATCTGGTTTTGCAAGGAGGCAGCTGCGTTTTTGGTCCCGGGCTCGGCGGCCATCTAGGGAAACCTACCAAACCCACACATTTCTGAAAACTAGACACCTGGGGAAGTCCAGGGAGGTATGACTTGCGTGGATGCCCCTAGGTTTTCCTATCCAGAATCCCCTGCAAACCTCAAATTTAGCTGAAAAAATTACATTTTATTCACATTTCTGTGTGGGAAGGTTGTGGGATCATCGGCTGACACAAATTTCCTAGCACCCAACGTTCCCCCAGGTCTACCGATAAAAATGATAGTGAGGTACCATTTTTATCGGGAGACCAGGGAGAATGCTGGCTGGTAGGAAATTTGTGTCAGCCCTATGATCCCACAACTTTCCCACACAGAAACGTGAGAAAAATTTGATTTTTCCAGCTAAATTTAAGGTATGTAAGGGGATTCTTGGTAAGTAAATGTTGGGGGATCCACGTAAGCCATATCTCCCTGGACTTCCCCGGGTGTCTAGTTTTGAGAATGTCTGGGTTTGGTAGGTTTCAGTAAATGGCCGCTGAGCTTGGGGCCAAAAACCCAGGTGTCCCCTCTTGCAAAACCAGGTTGTTTTGTGATAGGTAATTTTGATGTCTCCGCAATACGTTTTGGGCCCTTGCCTGTCGCGGGTACTTGGCCCACCCACACAAATGAGGAACCATTTTTATCGGGAGACCTGGGGGAACACTGAGTGGTGGGAAATTTGTGTCAGCCCGGTGATGCCACAACTTTCCCACACAGAAAAGTGAGAAAAATGTGTTTTATTCAGCTAAATTTGAGGTTTGCAGGGGATTCTGGGTAGGAAAACGTTGGGGGATCCATGCAAGCCATACCTCCCTGGACTCACCTAGACGTCTAGTTTTCAGAAATGTCTGGGTTTGGTAGGTTTCCCTAGATGGCCGCTGAGCCCGGGACCAAAAATGCAGGGGACTCCCTCGCGAAACCAGGTAGTTCTGCGATCAATAATTTTGAAGTCTCCACAGTACGTTTTGGGCCATTTACTGTTGCGGGCACTAGGTCTACCCACACAAGTGAGGTACCATTTTTTTCGGGTGACCTGGGGAAAAGCTGAGTGGTGGTGGGGGGGCGGAGCTTGCTCGCGACTAAGATGGCCGCTTGAGCGCGAAGCTCGGCAAGTCCATCTATCTATCCGCCATCTATCCGACGTCTAATGTGATATTTTGGCTCCTCCAGGACCGTCACTGCTGCGCCCGGAGCTGCTGCACAGAACAAGCTGACGCGGGCGGCTGAGCTCGCCTGGAGCTCGGAGCTGTGACCAATACTGGCAGCCGCGGGCGGTGAGGCCCTGGATCCCCGCACTGCCGTCCGGAACTGAGGCGGCCTGCTGTGCTGGGCGGAAGCGGCGCCCTACGCGAGGTGCCTGGTGGAGTTGGAGGGCAGGCCCGCGTTTAGCCCGGGGCCCGGTGCGGCACCTGTGGAGCCCACTTGCTACGCCTGCACTGTCTCCCCTACTGGCCGGAGGGGAGCGTGGCGAGTCGCGGTGCTGAGGGCGGGCGCGGCGGCCCCTGCGTGAGGTGCTGCGCTCACTGCGGCACGCCCAGAATGACTGGAGTGCCTGATACCGGGAGCGCGAGCCGGGCCCTGTGAGGCCCCTCGGGACTGGGGCTCAGAACACCGGAGCGGTGACTCCCGCCTGTACAGCGCTCCGAAGAAGGCGGGTGCGGGCGTGAAGTGTCCGCCATATTTAAGCGAGCGCCGCTGGAGCCTCCTGCTGGGCCACTCACAACTGCGCCTGAGACAGGAGTTGCCCAGCGCGAAGAAGTTGCTGCAACGCTGAGTGATTCCCCCAGTGAGGCGGTAAATTCCTGTTGTGCGAAGTGTCGGCTTTATGCTGTGTGTGGCCTGAGGGGAAGACCTCTGATGAGGGGGAGAACTCTTTTATGTTGAAGTGCTGCACTACGTGAGTCGCGCTGGTGACTTCGCTGCATACTTGATCTGTGGTGTCTGCTGGCTGCCCCAGGTGTAGTCCTCTGAGAGTGGACGGTCGTGGCGCCACTACACCCGTGGTTGTGCTGGGCCCTTGCAGGGAGGATGTGCCCCACGGGGTAGTGGAACAGAAGATACGTGTTGCTGGACTGCTGACTGGGCATGGTGCCTTCCCTGCATTGGCTGCGTGTGTACTAGGGGGAGGCCTAGCCTTTCGTGGAGACGCTGCGGAGGGCGGCCGGCCTCCCGCGGTTCGTGCGCCCTGGGCTGCTGCTGCTGGAGGGGAGTGACCTGTGACCGGAGTGGAGAGTTGGTCTGCGATATACTTGATCTGACTCGACAGTGGAACTGCACCAAAGATGGGTAAAGTAGACCGTACCCAATCCAAGCTCACGTTCGACCCCAAGAAATCCAAAAGACGCGGCCCCAGAAGACAGCGAAACCTCGCCTGACCCGCCCCTGGAGGATGCTGAAGGCGACATCCGCACTATGCTTGCTGCGGTGGACAAGGGACTTCAAAACAGTATGTCTGTCCTTGGCTCTAAAATAGACTCGCTTTCCTACCGCATGGACAGGATGTCCGAGCGGCTGGATAAGCATGCGCAACGTTTGGATATGGCAGAACGGCGAGTCGTTGAAGTGGAGGAAGCGCAGACCACGCTGGATACGGGCCACAAGCAATTGGGCAGAGTTATGCAGGTGCTGCAGGACAAAACTGAGGACTTGGAAGCGCGTTCTCGGCGCTGCAATCTCAGAATCACTGGCCTTCCAGAGTCAACGCAGACTGGCAACATGGAACAATTCATAGAAAAGATGCTGGTCACTATGCTTGGTAGTGAGACTTTTTCGCCTATGTTTGTCATCGAGAGAGCTCACCGTTCATTGGGCCCACGCCCGGCGCCTGGTGCTGCGCCGCGTCCCATCATAGCGAAGTTGCTCAACTATCGGGACAGAGACTCGGCATTGAAAGCTGCCAGAGATAAGCAGCCTCTGCAGTATGAAGGTTCTTCTATATCACTGTTCCCTGATTTCACGCTAAAAGTGCAGGAAGCGCGACAACAGTTTACCTCACTGAAGAAAAAGCTACGGGAGGACAACATTGACTATGCCATGCTGTATCCTGCCAGACTCCGGGTTAACCGACAAGGACAGTCGCACATTTTCACGGACCCGAAATTTTTGCAGAAGGCCATGAAAGAATGGGCTAAAGACAAACGTCGCAGCCCAGAGCGATCCTCGTTGGAGGGTGCAGTAGGTGGCGATCTGGATGAACAGGACTGACCTTAGCTCTTTCTAATGCGCAGATAAGATTCTACTCCTGCCTCTGCTGTAGCTGTGTGGACTCACTCGCTGGGGGGGATCGGGGTACAGGGCTCTTCTTTGGATAACTGGTTAATGTGTTGTTAAATTGGTTTTGCTGTGTTGGTACAGCCGCTCTCCCTCGGCTGTGCAGTTAGAGGTCTGTGGCTGGCGGAAGGCGGGATTGTTGTATGGTGAGGTTCTGACCAAGGTCACTGGAGGGTACTTGATAGACAATGTATCGGCTTTAGATGTATAATTTTGCACTGATGGCTTGCGGGGCAGAGGCCAGTTTGGTATTCTCTTCAAGGTTATCTGATTTGAGCGTGCTACCTCTGCCCGCGAGTGTGTCACACAGCTGGGGTATTGTTGTTTGTGGGGAGGGGGAGGGAAATTGGGACCCCGCTTTTGTTTCGCAAAAAAGTGACATCCGCTCCTTGTTGTGGTGTCATCATGAGGGTTCAGGTGGTCCGATTTCTAGAGATTCGTCTAGGCATAGTTGGGGGATGCCAGGCGTGGGTGGGGGGTGGGTTGGATGGGAGGGGTTTTGTGGGCTTAATGTGGATTATGGACACTGTCTACCCAACTTTTCAGTATTTTGCGCTATAGGTTTCTATGGGTAGCACTGACAGGCCGTCACTCGATGCTGAAGCGACCACCGAAGGTCATCTTGGCTTAGAGGCAACACGTGGTAGGTTGAGGGCCCTCACATGGAATGTGCGGGGTCTCAATGACCACAGAAAACTGCGCAAGGTATTGGCATATTTAGCGAGACACGAAATTGACGTAGCTCTCTTTCAAGAAACACACCTGCCAACTAATAGTCCCATGCTCCACGGTAGAGGGCTTAAAGATTCTGTACATGCTGCGGGTTTTACTACACATGCCCGTGGAGTATTGACTTGGGTTCGCCCTAAGGCATCGCTCAAACTAGATCCTCTGGTCACGGATAGTGACGGAAGATACGTCATTTCGAGATGCCGAGGGAGCGGTATGGATGTTCTACTTATTAATGTATACGGCCCCAATTATGATAACCCTGGGTTCTTCTCTGCTCTTGCCGACAAGGTGCGAGGTTTTGGGATAGCGCAGCAGCTCTGGGGTGGGGATCTAAATGTTGTTCTGAACCCGGAGCGTGACCGCTCGGGGGGCCCGGCTAGGCATGTCACTGCGGCAGCAAAGGCTATCTTGGATGCTATGGTGAGACTAGATTTGAGCGATGTGTGGAGGCGTAGGTTCCCTGACAGAGGGGGATATACTCACTACTCTGCATTTCATGACCTGTACACGCGTATTGATTACTGGTTAGCCTCTGAACAACTGTTTGAACATGTGAGAGTGTGCGAGGTGCTCCCCCGCACCCTTTCTGATCACTCCCCGGTACTGATGGTATTGGAGGTACCCCAGAAAACGATCCCCCCTTTTACTTGGAGGTTCCCCCCGTACTCTTTGTTGGACGAGGCATTCCGGGCAGAACTAGCTGAGGCAATTGACATTTACTTTGACAAAAATGTTGGCTCGGTAGAGAGCTTTCAGGTGATATGGGACGCATTCAAGGTGTATATCTGGGGGGTCACCATGTCCAAGCACTCTGGGGTCTTGCGATCGCTGCGCAGGAGACTGGCTGGCTTGGAGGCCTCGTTGTCCGACTTAGAAGGGAGGCTGAGACAGGGAGCGGGCGACGAGGTCCTGACAGAATTCAAGTCCCAACTGCAGGAATTCCAAGAGACGGCGGATGCTAAAATTAAGCATCTTGGTAAATACGCCGTTGCTCGTACGTTCGGCGAGGGGGAGCGTCCTGGGAGGGTGCTTGCTCAGCTTTTGAAGAAAAGACGTGAGCAGACTGCTGTGACGGAACTCTCATCGGCAGAGGGTGCGATACTTACCAAAGCCTCTGACGTTGCTGAAAGATTCAGACAGTTTTACTCGAATCTTTACTCCTCGCGTAGTTCTGGTACTGAGGAGGAAATTTTAGATTACCTAGCATATATTAAGCTGCCTTGGCTGACCAATTCACATCGAGAATTTCTGATGCGCCCTATTGAAAAAGAGGAGATCAGTCCAGCTCTGTCCACAATGAAGTCTGGGAATGCTCCGGGGATAGATGGCCTGTCCGTTGCATTTTATAAGGCTTTTCAGGAATTGTTGCTGCCGCATTTGCATACCCTGTTCGAAGACATGTGCGTGTCTGGTACGATGCCACCCTCGATGAGGGAGGCAATAATAATAGCCATACTGAAGCCGGGTAAACCTCCCACGGAGTGTTCATCATACCGCCCACTCTCCTTACTTAATGTAGATACAAAACTCTTCGCTAAAATCTTGGCAAATAGATTGACCCCTCTGGTCCCAATGCTGGTAGCTCCAGAGCAGGCGGGATTTGTTCCGGGCCGCAATCTTACTTATAATCTGCGCACAGTATTTGGCGCCATACAGCATACCAAACCCGAGACGGCCGCTGTGGCAGTCTTCCTTGATATGGAGAAGGCCTTCGACTCTGTCGAATGGTCCTTCATGCGACAGGTTCTACTTCGGATGGGGTTGGGGGAGGTTTTCCTTCAGTTGCTGGGCGTCTTTTATAATGCTCCGAAGGCCAGGATAAAAATTGGTGACTTAGTGACCGCTCCAATCAATATTACTAGAGGTACGCGACAGGGCTGTCCCCTTTCCCCGATTCTATATGCTCTAGTGGCTGAGCCCTTGGCCTGCGCGCTCCGTGAATATTAAAGGGATACGGGTTCCAGGCTACGAGCTTATTGTGTCGACATATGCGGATGATACGCTCCTCTATGTCCGAGAGCCAGAGCGGTATCTCTCTTCTGTTTTGCGTGAAGTAGTTCGCTTTGGTGGGGTCTCTGGGTTACGGGTTAACAGGTCAAAGTCTATGGTCTTTCCGCTTACCCCTTCTACCATTCAATTTGACACTGACTTCCCCCTGCAGTGGACTACGGATCTGGTGCGCTACCTCGGGGTTCAGGTGCACTCGGACTCGGAGGTTATTTTTCGGGAGAACTACGGCGTATTGGTGAGCAAACTTGAAGACGACGTGAACAACTGGATTCGCTTACCGCTGTCTCTCTTAGGTAGAATTTCTATTATGAAAATGGTCGTTCTCCCTAGGTTTCTGTTCCTATTTACGAGCATTCCCATGGTACTTCCGGGGGTATTTTTTAAGAGGCTCAACTCTATTCTGTTAAAGCTGGCCTGGGCGGGTAAACAACCGAGGGTAAAGTGGCAGATACTTACTTTGCCGTATAGCATGGGAGGTCTTGGCGAGCCAGATTTGGAGCTTTATTATAGGGTGGCGCAGTGCACCCACGCCTCCTTGTGGATACATGGCATCCCAGATATTCCACATCTTTGCATCGAGAGGGAGGTCGCTTCCCCACATCCGCTGCCCGCGCGGCTTTTTTTGCCCCCCGATCGTAAGACTGGCATTCTGGACTCGATCGGCGCGACCAATCATGCCTGGCACCACCTCTTGAAGTTACAATCAGGCGCCGTCCTGTACACCCCTCTTGCCCAGTTGGAGTGGTGTCGCTGGCTCTCGCCATGCTGGGAGAGGGGCGTCGTACGTGCGCTTGCTTCCATTGCGGTCAATACAGTGGGGGACTTATTTGTGGGAGGCGTTGTGAAGACATGGGAAGACGTATCTGCAGGCGGGGAATCGCCCACTCTCCTTACTAAGTTCCAATTTCACAGGACTAGACAAGCTCTATTACAATTGTTGGGCACTGACCTGGAAGAACCACCTGAGCTTACAGCCCTTTCCTTGGTTATCAAAATGGAAGCCCCGACGAGACTAGTTTCTAAAATCTATCAACACACTATGGCCTATAGGGAACATCATTTTACTAAGGCCCGTTTGGCATGGCAAAAAGACCTGACTCAGGAGATTGATGATGAAATGTGGGGGTATTGTTGCTCTAGCACGAAACGAGTGTCCCTTAACGGTAGACACAGACTGATACACTTCAAATTCCATAATAGAGTTTACTACACCCCGGAGAGACTCAGAAGGTATGGTCTGAGAGAAGATTCGCAGTGTGAGCGATGTACAGCACAAGTGGCCGATTTTCTTCATCTGGCTTGGCTCTGCCCGGGGGTTGCGAAATTTTGGGAAAGTGTATTTTCTGAACTGGCTGCGATGGTAGGGCAGGCGCTTGTGCCGGAACCGGGCCTGGCGTTACTGGGCTACTCTAGGTCGTTACCATTAGGGATACGTCGGTTGGTAGATATGGGGCTACTGATGGCCAAGCGCAGGGCTGCGATTTGCTGGTCGAAGGGGCCGCTGCCTACGAAGGCTCAATGGGCCTCTGATATGTTATATTGTAGTACCCAGACGGAGCTCTTCTGCGAACTTCTCCCCCCTCCCCCCGTAATAGGCCTAAAAAATTTTGGGCTCTGTACGCTGCGTATAGAACTACTAAGGAAGGCCCCAATGATACTGTTGGGGACGATTGAGTAGAACGAAGGCCCTCGGGCGATACCTTGATAGGTTAAAACTGCCTATGGAGTGCTGGCATGACTTGGAGGGTCCAGAGATAGCTTGTCTGACATTGGGATAAAATACGGGTGTGGGGCAGATAATGACGAGTGGTTTCTATGTTTTGTGCACTTGCAATGAGTCTTACCACGATGTGTTGCATTATTCAAAAACTGTAACGTGTTGTTTCTGTACGCTTGCCTGTCGGTAATTTCTACGTATGCTATGCACTGTATAATAGAAAAGTGTCCACTGCCTACTGTACTGTATAGAGATGTTTGTTTTATAATGAAAAATAAAGATAATAAAAAAAAAAAAAGAAAAGCTGAGTGGTAGGAAATTTGTGGCGGCCCGGTGATCCCACAACTTTCCCACACAAAAAAGTGAGGAAAATATGATTTAGCTAAATTTGAGGTTTGCAGGGGATTCTGGGTAGGAAAATGTTGGGAGATCCATGCAAGCTGCACCTCCCTGGACACCCCAGGTGTCTAGTTTTCTGAAATGTCTGGGTTTTGGGAGGGTTCCTTAGATGACCTCCGAGCCCAAGACAAAAAACACTGGTAAACCCCTTGAAAAACAGGTAGTTTTGTGATAGATAGGTGGGCACTTGTGTTTTTGGTCTTAGGCTTGCAGGCATCTAGGGGAACCTAAAAACCGCAGACATTTCTGAAAACTAGACACCTGTAGTAGTCCAGGGAGGTGTGGCTTATGTTGATCCCCCAACATTTTCCGTCTCAGAATCTGCTGCAAACCTCAGATTTAGCTAAAAAGTCACATTTTCCTCTAATATCTGTGTGGGAAACTTGTGGGATTACCGCACAGCACAAATTTCCTACCACTCAGTGTTCCCCTCAGTCTCCCGTTAAAAATGATACCTTACTTGTGTGGATGGTCCAAGTGCCTGTGACATTGAAGGGCCACAAATGTGTAGAGCTTGAGGGGGGCCCAAAGCGGGTTCAAAAGGGCAATTTGTTTGTACGTCTTTAGGCTGACTCTACTTTGGGCACCCACACAAGTGATGTATCATTTTTCTCAGGTGATAAAGCGGAATGCTGGGTGGTAGGAAATTTGAGCCTGCGTGGTGATCCTACAACTTTCCCGCACAGAAATATCAGGAAAATATGACCATCCACACACACCATTAGCCAAGTGCAAGTCCACACACACCGCCAGCAAAATGCCAGCCAAAGTTCAGTACTCGCAGACCGTCAGCCAAAATCCAGTTCACACACACACAAACTTTCCCTTGTTTCTAGTGGTTTTCTGCCCCCACTTGGGGACAGATGAGACTAAAAATATCACTGAAAAAGCCAAAATGAGTGCCTAAAAAAAGGGGAACAACCCTTGCCTATGTGGCTTCTCCCAGACATGCCCATAAACATATCCCTGGTGCCTAGTAAGCTTTCTGCCCCCCTACCCCCAGGGGGAAGATAAAGGTCCATTGCCCCGATCTGTCTCCCAGGGGGGCAGAAATACTTTTTTGGGGGTGGGGGCATTAGCATGCCCATTCTGGGCAGCCCCCACCCCTACGTATAAAAAAACACATAATCCCTGGTGTCTAGTGGGCTTCTGTCCCCCCCGGGGGGGCAGATCAGGGGCTATTGCCCCAATCTGCCTCCCGGGCAAGGCAGAAACACTGTGGCAATGTTTTTTGGGGGGTGGAGGCATTAGCAGGCCGGTTTTGGGCAGCCCCCCACCCCTACGTATACAAAATACATAATCCCTGGTGCCTAGCGGGCTTTCTGCACCCCCCACCCCGGGAGGCAGATAAGGGGCTATTGCCCCCATCTGCCTCCTGGGGGTGCAGAAAGACTGTGGCAATTTCTTTGGGGGTGGGGGCATTGGCATACCCATTCTGGGCAGCCCTCAACCCTATGTATAAAAAAAAAACATAATTCCTGTTGCCTAGTGGGCTGTCTGCCCTCCCGGGGGGGCAGATCAGAGGCTATTGCCCTCATCTGCCTCCTGTGGGGCCAGAAGACTGTGGAATTTTTTTTGGGGGGTGGGCGCATTGACATACCCATTTTGGGCAGCCCCCACCTCTATATACATAAAATAAATAAATCTCTGGTGGCTAGTGTGCTTTCTGCTCCCGCCCCGGGGGAAGATCGGGGGCATTTGTCCCCATATGCCTCCTGGGGGGGCATAAAGACGGTGGAATTTGTGGGGGTTGGGGGCATTGGCATGCCCATTTTGGGCAGCCCCCACCCCTATATACATAAAATAAATAAATCCCTGGTGCCTAGTGTGCTTTCTGCCCGCCCGGGCGGGCAGATCTGGGGCTACTGCTCCCATCTGCCTCCCAGGGGGGGCAGAAAAACTGTTTGGAATTAGATCCCAGAGGGATTTCAAGTGCCATGTGGGCGGAAGGCCGGGAGCTGTCTGACGCACACGAGCACTGTGGATAGCCGGGAAGGGGTTAAACACTTTATAGCATAAACTTTAAAGAAGAGATAAATAGGCAGAATTTGAAGATTATGTAATAAATACAATAAAAAACACCTCAAAACAGCTTTACAAATGAAGAGAAAGGAACCATTTTTAGGTGGATGTAAGCAAAGTGCATAGGCTTTCTGTAGTCATTGGAAGTGAAGAGAGCCAATGGGTAAAGTAGGCTGACCCATTGCCCCATTGTGTATATTGTGGTGGGCCAAAACAAAATTTAAATGACAATTTAACAAAACAGTGGATGAAGCCTGCTGACCAAAAGCCTGTCTATGTTTGTAAATTAGGCATGATATTTTGGGCAAAACCATAGTCTAGTGAGACACCTAAAGCAGCCTTAACAGCCAAACCTAATTGCTCCACGCTGCATGTCGAGGTGGGCAGAAGCAAAATGGGAATGACAATTTGACAGACCAACGAATGAAGTCCACTGACTAAAAGCCCCTCTATGAATGTATATTATGTGTGTTTTGGGGGGGGAAACAATGCTCTGATAAGACAGACAGTATCTTAAAGGTTAGACCTGTCAATGCTTTTAATTAATAAATCAAAAGGGTTGAATCTCATTTGATGATGACCCTTGTGCAAATAAAAGAAATCTTCACATGAGACAATTCAGAGTCAGAACTACAAAGGTTTATTCAAATTTTAAAATTATTACAGAAGGTAAAAATTAATTAGTGAAATTCAAAATTCAAATTAGAATCAATAATGCATCAAATAGGGCAAATGCTAGAGAATCAACATAAGCTCAACCTGCAAAGCAAGCAAATAGCCAGAAACCACAGTATAGTTCAACAAGAGGACTAACATATAATCTGCTCGGTTCAAAGTCAAGAAAAGTCTAAGCATAAATAAATAGACTAAATTAGGCTCTGCTTACAAGAAAGTTAGCAATAATTCTAAGTGACATAGAGACTGCTCAGTTTATAAGACAAGAAAAGTCTAAGTAGCTATAGTGACTTGGAGTCTGCAATTGTGGAAATAAAAAGTCTCGCACATCTCCCCAAAAAGTCCACATTTTATAGTTTTCAGGCACAGAAAGCCACACCCTTGGCATGGTGAGATCTAACTTAATGGGACTGTACTAATAAAGTTACATACAAATAAACCAATAACGTTTCAAGAAATTATGATACATCAAATAAAAAACATTTAGGAACACCTACTTTCATGCATAATTGTAAGGCGTACATAGGAAAGAAAGGAAATAACATTTAATTTGTGAAACAAATAAAAACAATAGTTCAACTGATGAATGACTCTTAGAGCGGACTCAGGTAAAGAACCTTGAATTTGTTGCAGATACAGAAACATTCTTCACATGGCTTTCTTCTTGAGGAACTTCTGTCAAACTTAAAAATCCCTTTGGACTCTTTTTAAAGCATACAGCAATCCCTACTTACATCCGCTCACGGACCACTCACCAGCACCAATCAGAAACCAAAAACATAATATAAAGACTATCATGTATTCTTTATTTATTAGGATCCTTGTAATTTCTACAGATATCAAAAATGTATACAAAACACATATATTATCAATACACATATATTAAAAACATTTCATTCACAAATAAAAAGGGAGAATTTTATCATACTATAAAATCATCCACAACCCGATACATTTAGAAAGCACTCCAAGTACATAGGAATTTTTGTTACTAAAAACCCTGGTTCGATGTTACATAGAGTTCCTTTTCTCCTATTCAGACCTGGTGTTGCTTGGGTGCTTTCTTAACCAAAGCGACGCGTTTCGGTGGTATCATTTAATTCACCACCTTCTTCAGGCTAAAAACTATTATTCAGTGTCTCCCACAATATTCATCAGATAAACAGTCTACAGAAGGAAGATATATCTCTCCTCCCCAGTGGCGGCTTCCTTTTTCAGATAAACCGCAATAATATTGCTCAGGATAGGGGCATACACGTCTTCCCTTAGTGACCTCTTTCTCTCTGTGATTTTATCGAAGAAACGGTCAGAACAAGGCGATAACCAGGGACCACAACCTCACTGATTACGCTGCAACTGTTTTATGAATCCGTTTTTCCTTTGCCACCGGAGCTATGGCCCTCGAACCTTAAGATGGTCTAAAAGAGTTATGGACTTCATATGAAACAGCCCCTCGTCAATTGGTGCATTCAACGTCTCCAAATGGGCTGCCGGGACTTAAAAGTCTCCTCGCGTGCTCCTTTCTCCTGCTCATAAATCGGTGCAACCCGGCTCGATTCCGGCTCCACTTTTCTTCTTGAGGAATACACATCAAAACATTTAAGATCAACAAGTAAACAGCACTGTGAAATGAATTCTATTTTGATTAGTTTCTGACATGGAAAGACACAGAAGAGAAACATGCACGTAGGAAACTCCTTCATGTAATTTAAAAGCACAATTCTTTTTCTGTCATTGTAAAATGAATGCCGATGCAGGCTGAAAAAGCTGTGGTTTTCTTGGCCTGAGGCCCACATGCTGAAATAAAAGACGACACAGACACTAACTAGTAAGTGGGGTAGAGAAGTGGCCACGAGCACGTGCTCTCGGGCCCTTTTATTGACAGTCACCTGACCGGTGACGCCTGTCTTGGTTGGGTGTGGGATGGTTGCAAAGCCAGCCCTCAAGGAGTGGCTTGAAGTAGCAACGTGTTCAGCAGGACACTACATTCCTCCCAAACTTAAACAAAAAAGAACATCAAGTCCAACATGTGGAAATAAATTAAACTAGGCACCACTGACTCTTTCAGTCTTTAGACGCAGTTTGAAGGACAACACTGGACAAGCGGACAGGTGCAGCTGGCAGCACCCGGACATCACTGCTCGTCTCCATGATTTAACCAGAGGATTCTGGGCAAGAACACGGGTGTAGATGGAGTCTAGATCCTTCAATAGCATGTCAGTTGGGTTAAAGTCCACCCGTAAAATGTTGGTCGGCCCTGCTTGCTCTCACTGAGGTGTGGTTGGTGTCAAAAGTTTCAACTGCGGTGCATCAGCAACATCTGTGGAGTCCGCTGCAGAGCTTTCTTTTGGGGTGTCCTGACTCCGTGAAGGACAACCTTGTAAGGACTGGGATGGTATTGAGGATGTTTGGACATCTTCCTCTGAGGCCCCGATGCCTATCGGTACCTGTCGGTGGAGCAGCTTCAAGCCCATCTCTCGTGTGGGGATTCCCTTTAGGCCCTTTCTGATGGGTCGCCACGTGACCGCGTGGATTGTGCTGGGCTATGTGTGGGCCGTGTGTGGGGGAAGGGGGGTGCTGCAGGATCATCAAAGAGAACCGAGTAATTTGTGCATCCAAAAGGGTACATGACACTTGGTAGGGTGTGATTAACAGGGCCCAGGTGCGGATGGGACTACCATAGTCTCTGGACAATCGGTCTCTCATTGTGCTGGAGTGCTTCCTTGGTCTCTTGGTGGTTCGTGGGTGTAAGGCTCCACCTTGGTGATGAGATGCTCCTTCTGTGGTTATAGTGATGCACATGGCATGATGGTGTTTTTGCCATTAGACAACCTGTACAACAGGTGATTAGGACTTGCAGGGAGTGAGGGTGATTGGAGGGTTGTTGTTGGTGCTGTCCTCCTTCGGCATGTTCGGCTGTTAGCAGAGAAGCCATCATTCACCAAGCAGACAGTGATTGTGAATGGACGGCCACACTGGGAAGCGTGCAGCAAATACTGGTTCACGCATTCGGGCAACTTACATTTGGTTCTCCCACTGGGCTGTCACCAGTGACGTCACTCCACATCGTTGGCTTGCTTGTGTCGGTGGTTGCACTCTCCAGTAGTGGCACGAGTCCTCGGTCTTGTCACCTTTGGTCATTTCTCCTGCACATCTGTGGTCGTCAGGTTCTTCAGTCTGACATGTCTGGTCACACACCTTTTTCTCCTCTTCTTTTCCAGTTCTCATTTACCTTGTGGCGCCGTGCCACATGTCCTCTCTTTTCTTCCGGTGCGAGGTGGCTTCAGGCCATGTGTTGCTGGTTCTCTTCTCATGGACCTATCGCCCGGTCTCGTCCTATTCGTAGGACTATACATTTCCTCTTCATGTTGATGTGGCATCCAGCAACACTTCGCATGTCCCCGCCGTGGATGGCGGATAAACTTCCTTCTGCCTCCTTTTCAGTCGAAGGTGCAGTGCTTGTGCCTCAAAGCTGTGCTTTCAATGCACTTGGTCCTGCTTAGGGTCGTGTGCGCCTGGCAGGGATGGTCACTCGACATTCATTGACATTCTCATGGACGGGCCAATAGCCATCCAGTGCTAGTGCAGCCGGCTGGTACCGCCTCCTTCGTGCAGCCATACATTACCTATTGGCACCATAGGAGGTGCTAGGCCTCAGAACCTTTCGTTCAGTCTGATCTCTCCTGCTGAGGGCTCCTGCCCTTTCTAATGAAGTTCCCAGCTGTGGACCTCTGTGCACTTCCTGCAAGTCTTCCTTTCTTGTGCTGGAAGAGGGGCATCGGTGGTGCTACTGGGTGTGGGGGGTAGGGTATTACTGAGCAGACGCTATTTGTGTTCCTCTTACACCCCTACAGTACAGTGACCTGAGTCTTTGCTATGTGATCACTTGTTGTTCCCCCCTGAGTTTGTCCTATCTGTCTCTTTTTACTGGCGGTGGTGGCAGCTTGCCACTGGGGGGGGGGGAGGGGAGGGGTATGAGACACGCCTCAACCTCTAATTGGTCAATGGGCAACTCAGTCTTGGCACTCCCTGAACAGTCTCTGGCCTGCTGCGGGCAGTGCTACTACAGTAAGGGTCAAACGATCTCCTCTGTGCATTCAGGCCACACTGGGCACTTCCTCCCCTCTTGTCGCCGTGGAGCACAGGTGGTGCTGTACATGTGATAGGGGAGGTAGATGGCAGACAGACCTTCACTTTTATTTTAGTGGGGAGTAGTGCCCACCCCCTGGCATCAGCTGTGACGTTTCTTTTGCGGGCACACTGGCAGTGGTGTCAGCAGGGAGGCACCAGGGGGCGAGTAGAATGCTCTCTTCTCATGTTGCGGCTTCCCCTCCTCCTCACTGATAGCACTGTTTAGCGTCGCGTGCTTTTAAATGAGGCGCCGACACGAGCGGTACTTCAAACCTGTCTTTATTAGTCTCGACCACTTTTTAGACTGGGGCGCGCACTCGCGCCGCCCCCTCTCTTCCCCTTCCTGCCATGCCTGACCCGGAAGTCCGGGACCTGGTCAGGCATGGCGACACGACATCTCCCCCTTTTGTAAATTGTCATTTACCTTAGATCGTTATTCTCTAAAGTTCTTCAATGAGTCGGGCCGGTCTTCGAGTAGTCCTCTGTGGCCGGCGAGGAGGGTGTTGTTCTCCGGGTTCATCCATGTTGATTACGCGAAGGCGTTCTTCGAGATTGTCTGCTCCTGGGTCTGTGGTGTCTGTGTCTCTGTCCGTTTCATCTTCTCGACTGTAGATTGCTGGATTGCACTTCTTGAAGTGCGATACGTTTCTCGTGGTCCTCTTTGTTGTGGAGGCTGCTGTGATCATGGTTCCTTTCTTCTTCACTACTTGTAGCGGGTGGGCATGATATCGGCTGTCGGCTTTAGCTCGCTGTTCCTGCTTCACTAGTACCCAGTCTCCTTCTTGGATACTGGATGTCTTTGCATGGCGCCGATTGTCAGCGTAGTCTTTCATCTTTGCTTTCTTGTCTCTATCAGTGTTCATTAGTGTCACATGATCTGCGGTCGGGAGTCTGGAGTGTATGACTGCGTCCGACGTCGGAATCCTGGTGCGCGGGGTTCTCCCGAGCATCAGGGTAGCGGGGCACCTGTTGGTGGTGCTGTGTGGTGTTGTTCTGTAAGCTCTCAGTACTTCATTGAGCGCTGGTTGTATGTCACGCTGGGACAGTTCAGCTTGTTGTATTGTTTTCTTCAGGGTGGCCATGAAGCGCTCAACCATTCCATTGGCTTGGGGCCATAAGGGGGTGATTTTCCGGTGTCTAAAGTTCAGATGGTCTGCGAAGTCTGTGAACTCATGTCCATTGAACGGTGGTCTGTTGTCCATTTTTACTGTCTGTGGAATTCCCCATGCTGCGAATATTTTGTCAAGGATGGGTATGACTGCCGATGCTCTTGTGGATGATAGTTGGTGTGCAATGGGAAACCGAGAATATTCGTCCATGATGACGATGACATATTTCCCAGATTTTAGTGGACCGAAGAAGTCAACAGCTACTTGTTGCCATACGCCGTCCGGGAGATCAGACATTTGCAGTGGGACGTGTGGTTCTTCTCGCCCCACTAGTTGGCATTGCGGGCAGTCTTGAAGCGTGGCTTCTACCATCTGGTCAAGAGATGGGAACCAGACCCTCTCTCTCAGTGCTTTTTTCGTGGCTACTACACCCCTGTGGCCTTCATGAGCTAGATTAATGGTCCCTTGTCGTAGTTGCTGAGGAATGACAATCCTCCTGTCTCTCAGTAACAATCCCTCTGCACTGATTGTGAGGTCGTCTTTGACGTGTCTGAAGGAAGAAAGTTCTTGCATGTTGATGGCAGTGATGGTTTGGGAGGTCTCCAGATGTCTCCATGAGTTGGCTCGGATGCGCTGCATAACATCTTGAAGCGTGGCATCCTTGGCAGTGGCTTCTTTAATGGCGTCTAGTGGGACGGCAGGTGGGCGCGCTTGGTCAATCACAAAGTGAAGGTATTCTTCGGCTAACGAAGTGCGTGTCTGTGTCAGTGTTTGAGGATGGCGTGAAATGTAATCCGCTGGGTTCTCTGCCTTTCCCGGTTTGTGGATAATGGTGTAGGTGTAGTCCTGCAGGCGGATCCCCCACCTTTCGATCCGTGGAGGCATCTTCGCTCGTGGGTTGCCGAAGATGGTAATTAAGGCCTGATGGTCAGTAATGAGTGTGAAGTGTTTCCCGTAGACGAATAAGTGGAAATGCTCGCATGCCCACACGACGGCCAGGCTTTCCTTCTCCGGTTGCAAATATGCCTTCTCCGTGTCGGTGAGGCTGCGGCTGGCATAGGCTATGATGTGACGCTGGTCTCTTTCGTCATCATACTGGGCAAGTATGGCACCTAGGCCCACGGGGCTAGCATCAACGGTGACTTCCGTTTTCCGTTTGGGATTGAAGTAGGCCAAATGGGCGGCAGAACTTACAGCGCCTTTGATCTTGTTGAAAGCATGTTCGCATGCCTTGGACCAGTGAAACGGTTGGCCTTGTCTTGTTAGCTCTCGCAGTGAGTAGCTGATGGTGGCATAGTCTTTAATGTAGCAAAACCAAAGGGGATGATGGACGGAGTGTTGAACATTGCAAGCACTCACCCCCAGTCAACTGATCTGGGTTTAATCCATCATCATTCTTTAGCTCACTCCGCCACCCCAGTTCAGACATGGCCATATGCAAATCAGTCTGACCCTGTGCCTCATGGGAACAGTCCAGCCCGAACTGCCAAGCCATGTCTTCCCTGGACCGGAAACAAGCATCCTGGGACCGGTTTCTGGCTTACAGCCGTCATCAGCCAGGCTATCTTGAATCCAGTGGCAAAGTGAGCAAGGGACCCACGTCTGGGCATACCCTGCCAACTTAGGGCGAACATAGCAAAACCAAAGGGGATGATGGACGGAGTGTTGAACAGTCTTTAATGTACCTGGCACAATAGCTGGCCATGCCCAGGAATGACCGAACGTCACTGACGTCGCGAGGTTGCGGGGTGTCAGCGAGCGCTGAGACTTTGTCGGGATCTGGTCTCATGCCATCTTTCGAGAAGATGTGGCCGTAGAACTTGAGGGTTGACTTGTGGAATTCACACTTGTCTCTGTTGAGCGTGAGGTTGGCGTTTAGAAGGGCATGGCACATGCGGTCTAGGGCTTTGTCATGTTCTTCACGTGTCGTGCCAAATACAAGTATGTTGTCGCTGTAGTTGAATGAGTTGGGAATGTGGTAGATCACCCGCCGAACGGCTTCTTGAAAGATTTCTGCCGCTGACGAGATGCCAAAGTTGAGGCGTTTATATCTGAAGAGTCCTTGATGAGTGGTAAACGTGGTGATGTATCTCGATTTCTCGTGGAGTTCGAGCTGGTGGTATCCTTTGTTGAGGTCTAATTTTGAAAAGACCGTCGCTCCGTTCAGGCGGGTAATCATGTCGCTAATATGAGGTCCGGGATGTCTTTCCCGTTCTATGGCTGTATTCGGGGCGCGCATGTCCATGCACAGGCGTACTTTGTTTTCATGCCCTCGTTTGGGCACGACTACCACCGGTGACACCCAGGGAGTGGGTCCGGATGATCGTTCTATGATGTCCGCTCTCAGCAGATCTTGAAGCTCATCATCGACCGCTTGCTGGAGGTGAAATGGTACTTTCCTGTGGTGTTGGGCCACTGGCGTGACTTGCTCGTTGATGTGTAATTTAACTTTGACGTTGGCTAATTTTCCTAGGCCTGAGAACAGCTTCGGAAATTTGTTGCTCATGTCAGGCGAGTCATCTACTTTGAACAGGATCTCTACCAGCCTCAACCGTTCTGCTGTGGGTAAGCTGAGTAGGCAGTCGGCAGCTTCAGGGCCCTCTATGACATGAACTTGAGCCTGAATTGATCTGTTCTTGTAGGTTAGCGTTGTGGGAAAACGTCCTAGACATGGCAGTGGCTCCTTGGACATCCATGTGTAGACGCGCACTGCAGCCGGTTCTAGCTTCGGTTTCGGGCACATCTTTTCATATTCCGTTGTGTAGATATAGTTTAGTGACGCTCCCGTGTCCAGAACAAACTTGGCGGAGTAGTTTCCCATTCGAATATCTAGTCGGGGGTATTTCTTCAGCCGGTCTGGGTCGGCCACCATGCATACATATTCGTCACTGTCCTGTGATATGGGAGTGAGTGCGGACGATTCTCGTGACGATGACCTGTGTGAACGATACGACGCCTGAGACTGGGTGCTAGACCTGGATGAGCTGGTTGATCGGTCTCTTCTTCCATGCACCGCCCTTGCGTGGTGACGTGTACCAGCACTTCGTCTGACTGGCCTGGTTTCTTTACGCCTGGTTTGGCACATAGCTTCGAAGTGATTGTCTCTCCCGCATCGGTGGCATTGTTGGCCCAGGGCTGGGCAGGTGCCAGTGTGTGGATATTCCAGGCCGCAGCGGTAGCAGTGCGGCAGTTGTTTCTGGGTTTTACCGCTTCTGGTCCCACCGTGGGACGAGCTCGTGGGTTTGTCAGGCCTCCGATGATCCGGCCGACGTCTTGTTTCTGTCTGGGATTGAACTCGGAGGGCTTGTTCCCGCTTTTCTGTTTTTCCGGCTTCCATTTTCTCTGCGTGTTCTTCGGCTTGGTCATTTATGCGTGTGAGTTCTTCAATGTCGTCGAGCGAGTAGTGCTTTTTGAGTAGTCGACGGCGCAGTGACTCGGATTGGCATCCTTCGATGATGCGCAGACGAAGTGCGTCCTCAGTGTTGAAATTGTCGAACTCGCAATAACGTGCTAGACGCTTTAGTCGTGAGATGAATTCGCCCATGGATTCATCGCGTTCTTGGGACGCGAGATTGAAGGTGTAGCGTTCATAATCTAGGTTGCGTTTGTGGAGAAATTTTCTGTTCAGAGCGTCCTTCACGTCTGTATATGACGCAGTGCCTGCCGGGGGCAACTCTTTGATTATTTGTCCTATGTCTTTGTCCACTAAGTTTTTTAGCGCTATAAGTTGATGGTCAGGATCATCTACTCTTGAGCCTTTCATAAAATCTTCAAAGTCTTCTATCCAGCTTTTCCACTTGGGGCCCATGCTGTTTCCTGAAGTCAGTATTAGAGGTTCGGGGGGACGCAGGAACGATACCCCCATCAGTATGGGCCCTTGTGGTGCAGCTGAGGCTGGACCTGGTGTTGCGTTCTGCATGGAATCAGGTTGAGTGGACATGGTGATACACTGCTATCTTCACTGTCCCTCCTGACGCTTCTTACGGCTTTGTAAGGCTTCAAAGTCTATTTTTGGCGGGCTCAGGGTGCTTCTTTTGCCCTTTGCCTGACCTCAAAATGGCCGCCGGAATGAGACCAATGTCTTTCTATGAGATGCGCCTGACTTTAAGATGGCCGCCGGACATGACACATGTGCCAGTTGTTGAGATGAGGAACTGAAGTTCTTACCCCCGTGCTGTACACCTTTCTTTGCTTGGGGCCTCAGGATCTCGCCTCACAGGAGGTCCTTGTCAGGGCTGCAGCGCTGAGACGATCGGCGGCGCTTGTCTGTTCAATTACTAGTGCGTCTCCTCCTGTGACTGAACGCTCTCTAAACACTGTATCATGTACAGGTGGAGGGGGGTGTCCTCGCATCCCATCCTCGTCGCCAGATTTAGCGTTGCGCGCTTTTAAATGAGGCGCCGACACGAGCGGTACTTCAAACCTGTCTTTATTAGTCTCGACCACTTTTTAGACTGGCGCGCGCACTCGCGCCGCCCCCTCTCTTCCCCTTCCTGCCATGCCTGACCCGGAAGTCCGGGACCTGGTCAGGCATGGCGACACGACACACTGCACCACTCTTTTGGCTGGTGTTGCATGGCAGACTTATTAAGGACATCGAACAGTCCTCTCCTCGTTGACCCAAGCTTTTTCCTTACCGGCGCAGACGAAATGCTGCACAGTGTCATTCGGCGGCCCCAACAGCTCCCGCCAGGCGACTCAGCAGTCTTCAAGAAGGTATGGCATTACGGGCACCCCTTGGCTTGTGATGTGGTGTTCTGGACCCTAGGCCCACATGCTAAAATAAAAGTCTACACAGACACTCGTAAGTGGGTACAGAACTGGCCACAAGCACGTGCGCTCTGGCCCTTTTATTGACAGGATCACCTGACCGATTACACCTGTGTTGGATGGGTGTGGAGTGGGTTTAAAGCCAGACCTCAGGGAGTGGCTGGAAATAGACTAGTGATCAAAGAGCAAGGGACCCCCTCTGAAGGACAAATGAGGTCTGGGAGTAAGAGGGGGACTTAACAGACCAATAGAACCAGAAAGCACTCCCTAAGACCTATATTTCTTTTTCCAAAAGATTGAATCTAGTATGGGTATACAGATATGCCAAACATCGAATATTTATAATGTTACAACACCATCATTATTTTTTGAAATCATGTTTATTATAATCATTAACTTCTTATTTCCTTTTTTAAACTTTTTTCCAATGCATTAAATGTCATTTCGCTCAATAGGTACAAAAAACTTTTTTGGGGTGTTTTTTTAATATAAAAGATGTATATACATATAAACAATTGTGCAGAATAAAAAACAATGTTATTGATCCCCAAAATGACAAATCTTCTCACACCTCATACATTCCTCACAGTCGTTCACATTCATACAAGACACTTATGCATATCTGGATTAAAAGGGAAACATAGGGTGTAAATCATTTCCACCAAGATGAAAAAACAATAAGGTCTGGACACACGAGGTCGACGCGCGTTTCGGTGGGTTAACACAAACGTGAACCACCTTCTTCAGGACCTTGTCCAAATCGGGCACAGTATCACACAGGCAAATATACAGGGGGAACCTAAGGAACAATAAGTAATGGAATTGATTAACCCATACACTTAACCCACAATTAAAACTCTTTGTTCGATCAGACCACTACGTTGCACACCAGCATTTAATGCTACTAAAACTGACCGTCTGTAATCCCTTCACCGTGGTAATACTAATTATGATATGTAGACTTTTTTTTATCATAAGTGCACGTGTTCATGGAGCCTCTCATACTCACTGTGAGGTGCTCCAAGAAACAAGAATGTAAGGTATTAGTGCAGTGAAAGTAAAAGGCATACCAACAGTATAGATAATAAAAGATAATAGAAAATAAAAGAACATAATAGAACCCCCCATGCAGGACCTCCAGAGTACCCATAGTGTAAATACACCTTTTGTTGTCTATAGATTTATGGAGTAAACTAAAGCTTAACTTACAGGTTTCCTATATTGAAATTCCAATATCCAGGACTGGGACGACAGAGTCTTTTATCGGAGGTGATGGACACTATGCCTTATTTTCTACAATGGATAGAAGATATCTAATTATTCTTCAAAAATCCCTAAGGACCCTAAATACTGACACTCATTTGATAGTGAATCCTTACCAAGTGATAGAATATACGTTTGACCTTCAACGTATCTTATCTAGATAATAACAGGACCATGGCAAGGATAAAATCGCGAATATTCTAAAAAGGGAAATGTTACATAGTTGTAAGAACAATTCCTAATCCTGGGATAACCTATAATTTACTAAGGTCATTGTGTACTTATACTTACATAATGATAAATATTATTAAGTCTGTTATCTTCTATACATGTTGTAGTTAGTAACTGAAAGACGCAGTCAGCCACCGTAGGAGGTAACAACCCCACAAGGTGGTCAGGATATTCAAATGAATGAGGCCAATAATAACAATACCTAAAGACAAAGTAAACATAAGTTATAGTGATGATTATAAAGAACTTATAATAATGTCATCATATGTGACGGCTATAACTAAACACCCCAAACCGAACGGCTCTTAATCTACCTATTTCTGGCTTACAGGAGCGCAACCTAACTGCCCAAAATTGTTAGAAGAACAAAATTTATAACGCGAGGTCTACTATTTATAACATCACACTTTGATGAAGCCAGACCAGTACCCGCTAGATAACAAACCATGCTAGCTTAAGGGGGCAAGCAGTCCCTACTAAGTCGCATGCCGAAGACTCACCAAGATGGACAACGGGGTCCTGCAAAATGCTCCGCGTACCTCCACGATTACAGATCTTAACGATAGTGGGAACGGTCTTTAAATAGTAAACTAAGCATGCGCAGAACATCCCGTAAAAGATTACGTATGTACGTGGAGATCACATGCGGCAAATACAACGTAGGAACAGCGTTAGAGTATCTGCCATCTTGATGTGGTGTGTAGCTGACGGGTAAAAAATCTATACTTTTGGTATGCCTTTTACTTTCACTGCACTAATACCTTACATTCTTGTTTCTTGGAGCACCTCACAGTGAGTATGAGACGCTCCATGAACACGTGCACTTATGATAAAAAAGTCTACATATCATAATTAGTATTACCACGGTGAAGGGATTACAGACGGTCAGTTTTAGTAGCATTAAATGCTGGTGTGCAACGTAGTGGTCTGATCGAACAAAGAGTTTTAATTGTGGGTTAAGTGTATGGGTTAATCAATTCCATTACTTATTGTTCCTTAGGTTCCCCCTGTATATTTGCCTGTGTGATACTGTGCCCGATTTGGACAAGGTCCTGAAGAAGGTGGTTCACGTTTGTGTTAACCCACCGAAACGCGCGTCGACCTCGTGTGTCCAGACCTTATTGTTTTTTTCATCTTGGTGGAAATGATTTACACCCTATGTTTCCCTTTTAATCCAGATATGCATAAGTGTCTTGTATGAATGTGAACGACTGTGAGGAATGTATGAGGTGTGAGAAGATTTGTCATTTTGGGGATCAATAACATTGTTTTTTATTCTGCACAATTGTTTATATGTATATACATCTTTTATATTAAAAAAAACCCAAAAAAGTTTTTTGTACCTATTGAGCGAAATGACATTTAATGCATTGGAAAAAAGTTTAAAAAAGGAAATAAGAAGTTAATGATTATAATAAACATGATTTCAAAAAATAATCATGGTGTTGTAACATTATAAATATTCGATGTTTGGCATATCTGTATACCCATACTAGATTCAATCTTTTGGAAAAAGAAATATAGGTCTTAGGGGAGTGCTTTCTGGTTCTATTGGATATAGACTAGTGTCCAGCAGGACACTACATAAGCCAAGTCATGTACACTGAAGCCTGGTTATGCTAACTAAAACATATTTAAATCAAGCAATGCATTATTTTAATTAAAAAAGCTTGACAAAAGGAAAGGAAATTTAAGGGACAAATCACATGAACAAACTTCAGCGAGGTTACAGTTGCGCAGATGGCCATGGACTTTCGTCTTCATGCATATAATACACACACACTCAAATGAAGTTTACAATTTAGGAAATCTTTCAGTTCAATATCTAAACGAATATGCGAGAGGTTGAGAGAAAAATAACCATGACTATATAGGCTTAACTTCAGATTAAAGCCGAGATTTCAGCACCAGAAAGAATAGCAGTACGCCACGCGTACTAGGGCTGCGATGGATCAGGAAGCTGCGATGTGAGAACATCCAGCAAGATTCAGCTCTATTGCGCATGCTTAGTTAGGGGCGGTGCGCGTGCTGCGGGAGGGTCGCACGCTCGTTTGTAAACAATCCCGACCACGCCCTCATATTATTTTAGCACTCCCAATTCACTCCAGCTCTCCCAAAGCAGGCCGGGCCATGGCCAATGATGGATGATCCTGATCACCAATGGCGTATGTGAATTTTCCTTAGCAACTGGGCAGACAGCCAATCAGCGGATACAGGGGCGTGACTGTAGCTGTCAGAGCTTCTTGGGAGCTGCGGGCAGTAGGCACGGTGTATTTGCTGCGTGTGGAGGTGAGTTGGACGGAGTAGCGGCGTACCTGCGGTATAGGCGAGCTGCTTTTACCTCTAGGAGAGAGTTTGGGAGAGAGTGCAGGGTCCGCGTCACTGCTTAAAGCCTACAGACCCCGGGGGCCTCGGAGGCAGCAGCTTCCATTTACCAGCGGGAGACGGACCAGCCAGAGCTGAGGGTGCGGGCGACTCCCGCTGATCAGCTGGGAGAAGAGACATCTACACTTGTTCAGATCCTCCCTGATCTAGGAGTGTTGGGGGAGCGAGCTGTGAGCTTTTTTTTCAAAGTCACACCGTTCCCACATGTCACCTTCTTTCAAGGGTTTCCCACTGGGCACTTGCGTTTGTGGGTAACTCGCATACGGTCCTCTCCCACGGGCAAGCTATTCCTATGATAGACCCACTCCCACCGTCCTCACCACCTTGGGTGACGCCTTCCCAGGTGTAGCCCATTCCCGCGGATGACTCACTGCGCTGTTCGCTCTCCTCCACCTAGCGACCCTTTCCCAGCGGGGGAACGACCTCCTACGACGTGTGACCTACTTGCTTGAGTACCAACGCATGTGCGACACACTATTCCTATGGGGGTGGGAAAAAGGGGTACTCCTAGTCTCCCACGGGCCACCCAGTGCCACAACCGTAGTAGGCGATACCCCCACAGTGCATCAACGAGTCCCCCGTACCCAACTCATCCTTGTGACTACTCGTGGACATTATAGTGTTAGACCAGTCGAGAGTTGTCCGACTTGACTTTGACCCAGTCACCCATAGGCTGGACTGAAAATGTGACCTTTCATGTCATTATCACCCGCTCTGTAAAATCTACCCATCACATTTTTTTTTTTTTTTTTTTTTTAGAAGCTCGTCAAACCGGATCCGAAATCTAGAGTTTCATGATAGCAGCCTGCGGCAAGTGGCGCTATACAAAACACCATTGATGAATACACTTCCTTGGATTTTGTTATTTGCTGTCCTGAAAGCTTAAAGGTGAAACGGATGGGCAGCAGTGGTGCCGGTGTTTGCGCGTGATCTACAACCTACTAGCGACAACAATACTGGACCTCGGTAAGGCGGTGGTTTTTCGCTTCCAACTTTTTCAAGGTTTGTGGGTGAAGAGAACGAACATCTGACGTTGACGACGCAGTGATTGTCTTTAAAAACGCATGCCTCGTTGTTGGAGAGAGGATCATGAACATTTGTATTATTCAAAACATCCTGACTCTAATCTAAGCGAATATTTGGGAAAACGCTAGCTGGTTATTACTTTCAAAGCCTGATCGGATCTTATGTTAAACATGCCCATGCATGTTCACACATCCCCTGGATTCAGGATGGCGGTGCCCCTTACGTCACCTTCCACAGTGGGCTAAAAAGGCAGACTATTTGCATTTTTAATTACTTTTTCCTTGGAGAGTATGACCCACCGCGGAAGCCCCGTGAAACCTTACGATTTCTTGCTCAAGTTTCTGCTGGTCGGAGACAGTGATGTGGGCAAAGGGGAGATTTTGGCCAGCCTGCAAGATGGAGCCACGGAGTCACCCTATGGCTACAACATGGGTGAGTACTGTCGCATGTACATAACATGTCAATGGTTTTATCGTTTTGGGCATGCATCTTGCATCGTTTGAGAATTTCTTGCGCTTTTAGTAATTTATGAGTACCCCTTACATGTACTCGGCATGCCTACGTTTTCTTTACTACATAATGCTTTCTATGTTCTTACATTTTTGACAGATAAGAAAAAGGATTTGCTTAGGATCACAAACTTTTGGTTATTTGACAGTGCTTAATTTGAATATGTGCTAGGGCCCAAGTTTTGGCCAGAAGGCTGCAGCCGACCCGATTGAACGTACTAGTGACGAATACAAAGATTACATAGTTTTGTTTTCACCTCATGCCTCTTTAATTCACCTCCAGACAATCCCTGCCCCTCAATCTTACTTTTGTAGGTTCTTTTTCATCCCAGCCTTCTCCATTTGTTATGATTTTTCCTTCTTTCTCCTTGCATGTTTTTCTCTCTCTTCCACTGGGTCAAAGTCTGATAAGGAAACATTAGTGCCGGTCCCCCAAAATGAGTGCCGGTGGGCTCCACCTGCAACCCCCAGCTCAAATTAAGCACTGTAAAAGCTGAGGGTTCTAAATTCTCTTAGTGCATTGCTGAAATGGGCAGACTTGTTTGCAGTGCTCCTTCTGTATTATTGAAAGTGTTGTGAAAATGCACTTGCACAGTCGTAGTGGGGCATTCCTTATTTTGGCTTGAGGCATATTTTATGGAACTTCGCTTATGCACATCCTCATTCTTTCCTTTCAATATAGATGCACTTAAAAGAATAGTTACTTTTACAAAACCACCCAGCTGCCATCTGAACTTTCACCTTGAAAAATAATTATTCTCTCCTAACACTTCTGAACATTGCCAATCTACCCCTCAACCTAGGCCTCTTCTCTTCCCAGAGGTCCTAAAGCTAGACAGAGCAGATCCTACCCCTACTGGAAAACAAACCATGGATCCTAAAGACCTCACCAACTTCTGCCTTTTCATCCTTTTACCCTTCATTGGAATAATTTCTGAGAAAGCAGCCTTCACCCATATAGAGGAGCAGGTCACCATCAATCTCCATAGAACTACCAATCCATTTTCAGATCAGTCTTAAGCACAGAGACAGCTGCTCTTCAAGTAGACGACAAGCCTTCCTCAACAGTGACAGAAACAACCTCCACTTCTGGATCCTGCTCTATCTTTATGCTAGAATGGCTAGACATCCTCTTTTTTGCAGGTTTGTACTGCATTTGGGTGGTCTGTCCTATTGAAGATACTCAGCTGATGCGGATGCCAAATATACTTTTTGCTGCTTTGAAGATGCTGGGGCTGGAATGTCCTTCTCTCCCTTACTTTGTACACATTCGTGTTTCCCTGCCCTGGGTGCCTGACTGCGTGTATCTGGTGTCTTGACTTTTTATATTTAGCCCTGGTGTAACATTAGTTTGACTCCTATTCCTGACCCTGACTATGAGAGATTCTGGATTTTACTTGTGATCTATAGGGTTGGACCAAGTGTTCCTTCATTAGGTCTCTGCGACAGCACACCTGCTCTGCATGCACTCTTGTTTGCGTGAGATATTGTAACTAACAAGGGGCTTACAGCCTGCCCATTGCTTAACATTCTCTGGCTTCATTGTCACTCTTATTTGTGGCCTTCTAATTGGCCAGTGGAGGCTGGCTTCTTTTCTTTTCTTTCGGCTTGAGCATAGACCAAGTACCGATTGCTTCAGCTCGATTGCTGTCCTTCTGCAGATCGCACTGTGATTGAGCTACTACTTTTATTTTTTCTTCACTGTCGTCCATATTGAACCTCTTGCAGCTGTATTTTGCTATGCCACATGCACTTCAAAGAAGACTTTTTAGGTCTCGCCTGAGCCAGCGCGCATGCGCTACTCTGCGAGGCTTTTAGTAAGGGCTTTAAACTCGAAACACACGCTCGTGCGTGTGCTTTTTTTTTTTTTTTTTTTTTTATCTCCCGCTATTGGCCTTTGCATGCGTCTTTCTAAGAAAGATGGCACGCAATTGGCCCAAGGCGGGTGCATGTCCCGCCTTCTCTCTCTCCCCTGGCCTAGGGTGCTCGGGAGCGATCAGCAGCGCCATCTGTTTCCAATTATCGCGACCGCGAGACGCGGGCGCGATAATTGGAAACAGATGGCGCTCGCGCTGGCCCTGGCATGTTTATTTTTGCAAAATTCTGCATTTCTCATTACTTTGACATGCAAGGCTGTGCAACGCTTTATAATATATGTTTGAAATTATACGTATAGAGGCACCAAGTGGAAAGGCAAATAATATCAAGAATTACAGAACTGAGGCTCATGTCAGAGTCCTATTTCCCATAGATTCTTGATCCATGCAATAGGCATCGTACGAACCTGACCATAGCTGCACGTCAGCACTCACATTCTCAAGCGAGCAGACAACCAAGAATTGTCTTTAAATATATGTTTCCATTAGCTACAGTAATGTTCTGCAACATGTAAGCCGAGGGTTTCCTAGGACGGCCTCGGTGCAAAGATATTAATTGCTGCAGTGTCTCGACCCTGCTCTCAGCGACAGCAGTATCTGCTTAGGTGGCCCGGAAACAAAAGGAAAACATAAAATATATATAAAACAAGCATTTGCAATGCAATAGGTTTCGCATTCTTTAGAGTTGGAGCTATTGGCGTAAATGTAAATGATTTTTACTTGTGTGTTTTGGAGTGGAGAGTATGTATGTGATTGCAACTGTCTGCTTTAAAAATTAATCTAAAAGGAAGCGCATTGATCACCAGATCTGGTGTATGTGGGGCGTGTCAGCTGCTATGTGTGCCATGTAAATATAATGTGAACACTAGTTAAAGAGATTCTGTGATCATGTGCACGTTCCAAAAGTGATAAAGAATCACCCATAGTGAATATCCAAAAGTTAAAGCAAAAGGAACAACTGGCGGGCAGTGAATTCTACAAATGAACCACCGTGAGGGCACACTTGTATTCTGCGTGCACCAAACCTCACAGTATTATAGCGACGATACATGCAAGTCCGCTATTGTGAAAACCATGCATGGGGCATGTCCGCTATGTGAGCCAAGTGAATATGGTGGGAACACCAGTTGAACTGATGAACACTGGTTAAAGTGATTTAGTGGTCCCAAGTATGTTCCAAATGTGGTTTAAAAAAAAAAAAAAAAAAGAAATCACTTGATGTACAAACCTAAATTTAACCAGGAGGACTCCGGGCCGGAATAATGGTACGGAGAGAGCTTTGTGGAGCAACCAAGAAGTAAACTTACTTGCATATACGATGGCTGCGGTCATGCGACCTACCAGTAGTCCACAACCTCATAAGTACTAAGGTTTGGGATGGGGCGTATATTTAAAGTGGCAGCACTGCATTTCTTATGACTTACAGCCTCTAGGAATTGGATAACCGGCTACACAACACCTAAACTTGATACAGTAAAATCCATTACCCTCCCCATGCCCCCAACATAAAAACATAAAATATCAAGTCTACGTGGGGGCACACTAACAAAATGTAAGCATCAGTTAGAGCAAGTGAGCACATTTGTAGGTTTTTAGCTGCTACACCATGCAAGCCCACGGCCCTGGACAGGCTCACAGTATTTCACATCAACATGGAAACCGCTTGGCTGCAGTGCCGTGCTTTGCCAATATGCCCCCCTTGCCTTTCACGTGCTTGGGCTTGTTGCCCTTGGTCTCAGAGAGCCACATGTTGGCGAAATAGGGTTGCGGCTCCAGAGAGTGGGGGTGTGGCTGCTGTAACTGGGGGATGAGCTGGCTAATGGGGGTGAGACAGATGTGGCTGCAGCTGCCGGGAATATGAACCGGCAGGCATGATCTAAGCTACTGCCAAGACGGTGGTGGGTAATTATGGAGAGGAGGTGGAAGGGCGATGAAAGCTATGTTCTGCCTGCACTTTGCCTTGTGAAACTCGGGCCCGTTGAGTAATCCGGCCTTCGGGAGCTGCAGGCCACCGCTTGTCACAGCCGTGCACCGAGTATTAAATCACAACTGGGCCGCAGTGTACGCATTTCTAATAAAAAGCTGCAGAAAACAGCAATCGAGGCCTAATTAGGAACAGCGGGCCCACGTGCGCATGCTGTGTAATTGCTACCAATGCTAACTGCACGGTGCAGGACTAGTACACTGAACCCTTAGTCACATGCACAAGAGCACACAGCACGCCCGCCGCTTACACAATTGAAAAACAGGTTCAGCCAAACAAAGGTGTCGCCTGGCGCTCGCTGCAAACACCTGTCAGCTCCTGACAGGCCCGAGGCACACCTGGGCACCGACAGCGTAAACCACAGGCCGCGGCTGCTGGGAGAGGCGCCACGGAAGAGAGCTGCCACCGCTGCGCTACACTATTAGGATCTGCTGGTGGGCAGGGTCTGAAGAGCAGCTCTGAGGTTTACAACTGTATTAAAGCAGGCACTGGCATAGCCAATAGTTCAGACCTTGGCAAAGCCAATAGTTCAGACCTTGGCATGCTGGTTATTTCTTATGCCACAAAAAAAATGAAAACATGACGTCAAATAACCTTGGCTGCCTAACGCTTCTGATAAAAAGTGAACGTTTGAAAAGCATTCACTGATGCAACTGTATCACCAGTGAGGTTGTTTTTAAACCACAAGCCTTTCGGTTACGCCATGTATTTTGTTGTTATTTCTTAAGGAGACAAAAATAAACCACCACTGAACTTAAGTACTCAAATCACGGGCAGCTGTAATGTTACTAAGCCACTTAAATACTTTATAACAAACTTCTAGGAGGTGTGCAAACAAAATACGTAACCAGCATTGTAAGTTAATATACAAAAAAAACCAATTAGAACAAGCGCGGTACGCGAAAGTGAAAGCGACCGCGTTTGGAACAAGTCCACGCTGTGCTTAATGAGCCATGACGAGGGAGGAAAGCCGCTGCTCGCTCCCGATAGCATTAGGCCATGGGAGGGAACTTTTAGCAGCAGGCACAGTGCGGGGCCGCTGCTCGCTCCCGAGCTCTCTAGGCCAGGGGAGAGAGAAGGCGGGACATGCACCCGCCTATGGCTAATTGAATGCTGTCTTTCTTAGAAAGATGCACGCAAAGGCCAATAGCGGGTGAAAAAAAAGCACGCACGAGAGTGTGCTCCGAATTTAAAGTCCTAACTAGAAGCCTCGCAGAGCACCACATGCGCGCTGGCTCAGGCGAGACCTAAAAAGCATACTTACAACTACACCCTCCCCACTCACATCAGTCAATACACAGGGAAGAGGCCATCCGTGAGACTACGACATCTGCTCGCCCGGCCTGCTCCCGGCTCACTACAAGGCCTGCCCGGCCAAGAAACTCAAAACTCACTCTCAGCGCAATCGTGCTCCTAATCACATGCCCAACGCTTTAAGTTCAGATAGATTTTGGAATGAGTCCTGTATTTGTGAACGCTCCACGGCACAAGGTGCCTCAAAAAGCATAAAAACTACTGAACAACCCCTGTAGGTTTAGCGTTTGTAGAGTGCATGGACAGAGGTACGTAACTGGGGGGTCAAATACATGCAGACAAAACATCTGAAGGCACCGAGACACTGACATACAAACAAGCAGAGAGTCTAGCAAAAACTTACACAAGATTGTAATGTGAAAATACAAAATTAAAATGAAAAACGCCTTTGTGAGAAAACATTTGGAAGACAAGACGATGGTGAAACAATATAACGCAGTTCTTTTTACCTGCTCTGCAGTGAAAGAAAGACAAGCAATTACAGAAAATGTCGGACACCATAATTCTAAAAAAGTCTTTTCCTGACGATATGAGAAATTCACACCACGCTTTCCGTTTTCAAATCATACAGTTCACAATTCTGCATCCTAGTGCAGTTTCTCTGGAGAAGCAGGGTTGTGCGGGGGCGGAACATCTGCATGGTGAGTGGCAGGCTGGCAGCTCAAACTGTACCGCTAACAATCGGCAGATGGCGCTGGCCACCACTCCGTCAGAGAGCCTTAACTGTATCTTCCTGAAACACTATACGGCTCCTGTCTAAATAAAGAAGAGCGAGCGACTACGTTGTCATTAACAAAAAGATAAGACAACACATGTATGTACCCTGCTCCAGACAGCCATTTAGTGATCTGGCAGCTTTACCGGCTGGATCTCAGTGACACGCAAGAATCGAGAATTAATAATAACATTTAACTGTGGACAATGGTAAAACTACCAAAGCGGATACAAATAATGTTTCAAAAAAGAATTTTCAATCTCATGTTTTTTACAAACTCCTTCGCTGTAGCGAAAAAAACGCAGAGCCTTTTCGCAGAGTTTTAGATAATTCAATTTCATCGAGGTACTCCTGTTCTCTATATAATCAGCACCTTTAGAAGAAACCCACCGTAGCAGCTTCTATCTGACATGGATATGGCTGATCACTGCGTCTTCCAGAGTTTTTGATGCTTGGTAGTTCTGGGGTACCGCAGCCAATCAGCTTTGTCAACTTTTTGTGTGTCAAGCCTCGTTCTTGCATTCTATCCACCAATCAAATTCAAGCAGTCAGTGTGCCTACGGAGCGAGGCTTGTTTATGTATTGCCAGGCTTCCGGAGGCCACGCACCTTTCTTATTTTCTGCATGCAGCCGCTTGTTTAAACCCTCTGCCTTCACATTCCTTTGTTGTTCTCCCCACCCCCTCCTGCTGCTCCCCACTCGGGTGGTGACTGCCCCTTCCTGCACCTTGTTAGCTCCCCCGACCTAAAGCATCGCATTGCCTACTTGGCTTCTGTGTTGCATTCTCCCTGTCTGGATTGTTGTTTTTATTAACCACTCTCCAAGATCCTTTGTTGCTCTCCTACGCTCCCTTTCCTGGCTGCTCCCCGCTCCGGCATTAACTATTCTTAACAGACACCCTCCCCCTCTCCTCCATGAGTGCCCAGCCCCACACCATCACGTTGATTAAAGGATAAAAATGCCCTGCATCCTAAAAAAAGTTGATGGTGGCAGTGCTCACACTGCACTGTTTTTTTGTTTTGTTTTTCGTTGTTTTTTTACTTTTTAACTGTTCTAGTAAAGGTAGTACACAGTCCTGTCTCTGCTCTGCAACCAACACTTAGATAAAAGCAGCTCCGCCTGGAAGACATGCGTTGTGTGCTGCATGGCTAAACACTTGTAAGGTCCCAAAGGCGAGACCTATTGGCTACGCCAATGCTTGTTCTCCTTTGTGATGGATGTTACTTGTGACAACAGATGTTAGCTGCTTTTATTGTGACAGCAGATGTTATCTGCTTCCAAAAGTTTTATTCACTAAGACGTGTGCAGTTGCTTTTTTATGTGATGGGGTTTTTTGCCAAATGCCATATATTTTTTTATTTTTCACGCATGAGGAGATCAACTGATTTGCTCTAAATCACATTGGTGTTGCGCTGAGAACTAACAAGCATTGGCAAAGCCAATAGGTCTCACCTTTGGCTCTGCCATTGCCTTTTGTTCATTCTGTACAGCATGGACATTGCCGACTTTGGCAATGATTTTAAGCCATGCTTTATAGCAGAGTGGCTGCTGTACCGCATGGTTAAAAATAATAATAAAAAAAAAGTCTAAGCTGTATCCAGCGCTAAACCACTTAAAAATAAAAACGCTTTAGCCCTGTTTGCGTCATAGCGCTTTTTAAAATTAGTTTTAGCTCCACTGCAAAGCATCTGCACTGCTGTACAGCATGGCTACAAAACATTGCCAAAGCCAATGGCTCTCATAGGTGCGACCTATTGGATTTACCAATGCTTGTTTTTAAAAGTGGGCTACTGTCCCTGTGGTGGGCATAGCACATAGAGCATTGGTGGCAGCATGCTGTGTTTAAAGAGTCACTAGTGTAACCAGACTTTTTTTATCTAGGTCACACGGGTTGAGGCCTCCTGGCCCACCCTTGTGAAGTTCCACATCTTTGCGCTTAACCAGACTTAGTACTGGCATCCAGAGTGCATGTTTATCGTGATTGTGTGTATAGTCAACGTAGCACATGCATGGTATGAGTCAGCCACAGTAAGCAAGGCCAGTGGGTTCCATTTTGGATACCCTTATCACAAGACTGAGGACGAGGACTTTTCTCCCTGACAGTGGAAGTGTTTTACATACATTCTTGCACCTGGAAGAAGACCTAGACACTAAAGTGAGAGGAAGGGAGATAGGCGCCTTCAGATATTCTCTGAGGCCTTTCGGTTAGCAAGGAGTAGCCGATGAGTCTCCCTGACCACTGCCATATGGTGGATGGAAGGGGTGAAGGGTGAGATTGCAGACTCTGTTAGGAAAGTCACAAGGTGAGGCCTGCCCATTTGTGATTTCATGATTATTCCTTAAATTGGGCTGATGACAACCAGGTGCATACATCTCACACCTTCTTGTGTCTCTGTTGTGGGTGCACCAGGATCAAGATGGCGTCAGTGCTTCCTGTTGTGTGGAAACCTCCGTCTACACAAAGGCTGTGTCTGGAGAATAGCCTGAGAAGGGCCCTTGAACGAATGACCACCCAAACCGGTTCTGCAGTTTGAAATCGTGGATCCATATCTCCTATCTGGAAGTGGTAAATAAAAGTGAGGCATAATCTACCCTACTTTGTTCATGTTACAAGTTCTCTATTACAAAGCAAGGGAATGCTCCACAGAGTACTCAGTGGACTGCTGTGTCACCAGTGATGGTGCCTGCCTGATGGCCAGTCTTCCAAAGGTGAGGAAACATCACACGAGGTCTGGAATTCTTCCAGGAGAAGCCATGTTCCTGTCCTGAAGTGTCTAGAAGCCTGTTGGGCTGCTGAGAGAGAGGGAAGTAGCCACCTTGCCCTGTAGAAGGAGACAGTCCAGGAAAAAAATGAGGGCTAGCCTGTCCCTGGTGGCTGTGGGGTGCCCAGCAGGAAGCGAACTGCCTCTGAGCGATCTGGGAGGATCGTGGTGCCTTTGCTACCCTCACCACAGATACTTGTACTGCAATGCCGTAATTATGTAGTTGCCAAATGCCCATGTGGGGTTGGGACTACTGAATGCTAATAGCCCAGCAGGGCTGCAACTACTGATTGCTGACCGCCCAGTGGTAACACAACTGCCAAAGTTCAGAAGGCCCATTAAGGGCTTCATCTGCATACCAGTTGGCCTGAATGTAGCATGCATTGCCCAAATTGAGGAGGACCCTCCACCCCTTAGATTGCAGCTGCCTATGATCTGGTCTGGACCATACCGCTGCTGGACTGTGAGTGTCCGAGCTTTGAACTGAGCCTGTTGTAGCAGGGACCACTGCCATCCAGGCAGTGGGGGCCTCTACAGACCTCGCTAGACCGTGGCACAGTAACCATGAGAGAACAGCTGGGCAGGTGCGCTGATAACTGTGACCCACACCTGCCCATGCAACCAAAGACCTGCTGGTTCTTCCTAGCTGCTCCAGAACGTGGGAGTACCTATCAGAGAGGCAGATGTTCACCGTGAAAAATTGTGTTTCTCTTCTACCAGTGAAGGGGTAAGAATAAGGAATAGTGGGTGGTAGAGACAGTATCTGGGCTAAATCCATGCTGCTACTGTTTGCCTTGACATATAGATGAGAGCTGTGAGAGGGGACAGTGAAGGAGCTGTGAGGGTGTAGTGCGCATGGGAGATAGCATCTAGATACTCTCATAATCACATACATGGCCACAGAAGAATGTAGTATTATGTATAACTGTGGGCCTAAAGGACTTTTTTTTTTTTATAAAGCCAATGACTGGGTTGGACATTCACTTATTGGGTTTGTTGGTTCATTGTTGAGCTCTGAGCTCAAGCACCCACACATTTCCTCCTTGAGAAGCTTGTGAAGGCTTGCCCATACTACCTTGAGTGTGAAGTGTGGAAGGGTCTGTAATTGACCCAGTGTGCAAAGCCATAGTAGGATGGGCCTTTGAACATTAGTGGCAAGCAACCTCAACCCCCTCAGTGGAGGCCCAATATTCCCTGTCTACCTTGTGGTCCCCCGAACAGGGCTTGATACAGACAAGAGAACCACTTCTATAGATGATTCCCACTGTCTGATGGGACACCTTGAGCGTCCTTACATCACTATGTTAACCATCTGCGAGTTGCGAAAGAGGTGCCTGTTTATGGCTGGGAGGGATGAGCTGCAGCACAGGAGGGGTCTTGCGCAATGCAGTTTTAGCCACCTTTAGCGATGATAATAAGGAATGTGGATAAGAGCCGCTAAACAGCCCTGAATGTGTTAATGACAACTTTGCTGTCGACCTGTACTGGATCTTACTTTAAATCTCTTTCAGAGTGCACACATAATGCGAGACCAGGGAACAGAGGCACAGGATCAAATAGTTTGGTAAAGTTGGAGGCCTGAGAAAGTAAAGGAGTACTGATTGTTCCAAAGACTATATTTTGCCACCATATTACATTTTGTTTAATGGACCATGACAGTAGGCACTGTCTACCCATCCTCCCATGCAGTAATTACAGTCCAGTTATCAAACTTGCTAACAGGTTTTTGATTGATTGTAAATACTCTCAATCTTGGACAAAACATAGGAGAAGAATATATTCATAAGTTGATTGCCCAAGAATACCACATTTTGGCAAAATGGGGAGCCTGGGATTAAAAACCTTGTCTCCTAGTTCCACCATTTCCAACTAACCAACAAGACCACAAGGGGTGTGACCCTAATTCTGATGGTAAGGCCAAGGGACTACAGTGCACTGGCAAATGTCACTGTATTGTGGTCTTGCCCCCATTTATAATACAGTGTTTATTTCCAGCATATTAAGGTAAAGTGGTAAAGTCAGGATTAGCTGGTGTTGTCTGCCCTCACCAGTCAGTTGTCCAAATTGGTAAAATCCTGTTAAACTGTACAGTGCCTATTACTAAGTCCATCCCACCAGCATTTTCATAACATGTTTAAAGGCAGAAGTCGATGGTGAGATGTTTACTGTAGTTTGTAGGTCAATATGTGTTTACTGAGCACTATCTGTGGTGGATAATGTTGTTTACCTTTGTTTTAGGTCTCAGCACTATTTCATTCCATTTGGATGACAGGTAATTATTTTGTAAACTTGTTTCACCAAAGCTGCAAATAGCAAGCAGTCAGGACCTACTCCTGGAGATGGTAAATTGATTAGAACATCAAAAAGTACGATCTAGTAATCAAACGCCATACATCCAATACAGGGCTGAGCGAAAGCTTTTAAAATGGCTTAATTCAAAAGGGAGGGCTCTGGAATGAAACCTAAAAAAGGCACTCTGCGACTTCTAGTCCCAAACTCCTCAGCACTCCCACTCATGTGCATATACAAAGTGTCTACACATTCGTAAAGTGTCCTGCAAAGTTATAATAGAAAGTTTGCCACCCTACTCTATGCAGCCTTCAGTACAGTCTACCATGAAACACTGAATTTCACTCTAGAAATATGCATGGGTTTCTCCACCAGAGTTCTGCAATGGCTCATTTCCTACCTTGCCAACCTCTGACAGTTTGTACAGATATATATGTGACGTTGACAGAAACTACATGTTTCATGTAGAGTATTCTAGGGATCCATTTTCACATCCCCTAGTTTCAGTTTCTTCGTAAAATCTCTTGGATCCTTGCGCACAGATAATGTCAAGAGCCATCAAAACACCCAACAGCACTGAACTATACTTTAAAATTTCCTTCAGCAACATTCGACTGACTCAATATCTTCCTTGTACTAGCGCAGAATTGAATGTCAATTAATTACATAAACCTCAACAAAGTTGAAGCTTCTCCTGTTCATTACAGCTCCGAACGACCACAGATCCAAGCTTGGCTATACCACATTACCATAGACTGCTTCATCCACTAGTTGAAAGGCAATACAAAATCACTTCAACTCAACCTCGACACATGCTTTGGTTTTAAAGACCATTTTGCAATAATAACAAAGGCTGCGTCTCACCAGCACTCTCTCCTGGGAAAAATAAAACCCTTTCTCCCAGAAAATGATGCCAGAAAAACAGTGGAAGCCCTGACCCATTGAGACCTGGATGTAGATAATGCTTTGCTCAATGGTCTTTCTGATGCCACCCTATCACCCTTTAAAGACATCCCACATGTCACAGCCTGTGCCATCAAGGGCTAGAAGAAATCTGATCACATCACCCCTATCCTGAAGGAGCTGCAATCCCTCCCCCTACAGGCCTGTATCATTTTCAAGACCAGCGGCATTGCTTTCTTGGCAATCAGAAACAATACCGCACCTACCTGGCCAAGAAACTAATCACATGAAACAGACAGCCCACAACCAGGCGATCGCCAGACTGAAGATAAAAACACACAAGAAGGAAAAATACATAATGCAGACCTTTCTCCATCTGTGTTCCTAGGATATGGACCAGTATCATCAGAACTTTTCCAACCCTTCTGCAATTTAGAAGGTGGACAAAGACTCGGGTTGTCAAGAAAGACTATGCCCATCACAATAGAAACACTGTAGTTCAGTTATCCCAAACGTTTTAGAACCACAACCCAATTTATAGAAAGACAAACATTCACAACCTATCTAGCTTTATTGGTATAGTTTGCTTCTGACCCTTGTTTGTGCAGAAGCTGAAATCGAGCTCCTTCGAGAGATGATACATGGATATTCTTGACCTTGACAAATTTGCAGAACAAATAATTCTAGGAGGTAACGCATAGACCTAGTTGTAACCTGTGTAAATTAATGTAACAAGCAACAGTGTCTCAACAGGTGATGCTTCAAGGCAAATTTAAACAGTGCAAAATAATAGCGACAGAACGGATACAAGGAGACCACAGTAATCTTTTTAGAAAAGGTTTTTTTTTATTTATGAAGAACTGCAGATACAATTTATATTAGTTATATCAGCACTATTACATTGTATGCAGATGTAAACCCAGAACAGGTGTATACATAAGTGCTCGTGTGAAAGTGAACGGAAAATAACAGCGAAAATGGCGCAATTGTCTTAAAAATGGTTACAAAACATTGCCAATGTGGGCACAATTAGTGGAGGACATGTTAAGAACCAGAAAAACGCCACACAATACACTGAGTGGTCAATGGCGTTTTGACAAATTTGCATCTGCTTTACTGTTGTTTTTGCAGATCAGTAGCCTCTGTCTGAGTTTGGGACTGCAGCCTACAGTATCTTGGTCTTATCAGATGCACACGCCTCTCGTCCGGGCCAGAGGGCGACTATGTTATGTAGACAATTTAATGTAATTACTTGCACCCCAGTCAGGCTGAGTCAGTCAGTCAAATTTAAAGCTTGTGCTTGATTTGTAACTCACTCATCCCCAGTCCTAATGGTCAAAATAGTTTGTTTACAAAGTAAATGCAGCATGACACCAGCGGATAGGCGCACTCGTGTTCTCAGTGATGTGTGTGTTCTTCGCATTGTCCTAGTTAATTCATGTTACCTCAGATTAACCACTGACATATTTCCACGTCTTGATATCTCTCCCATCTTCGAACTGGGAGTGTTCTCGTTTAAGATGGTGAGATGTGAAGATGTGTAAATATGTCAGTGACTAATCTGCTGTAACATGATTGAATAGGACAAAGCTGAGACTTTCACAATCCACCACATATCAGATCGCGACCCACCTATGAGTTTCCCATAGTTTGGAAAACTCTACTCCAGTTACTTGCCGCTCTTTAAATGACTTGCACCATACCCCTTGATTCTTGCTCTTGTTGAGCGAGCTGCTGTTTTTTTTAACTGTGTTCAAGCTTTATAAATACCCTTAAATGCATACATACATTCCCTTTTCCTTGTTTACTTACTTGTTTTTGACTACCAGTTGTTTTCTTTTCCTTCCATCATCCTCCAAGACAAGTCTTGTGCAAGTACTAGTAATCTCCAGGTTAGATCACTGGAATTCTCTTCTACTCGGCCTTCCTACTGCACAGACGTCATGTGGTACAAAATGCAGTGGATTGGCTTGCTATAGGACTGAACAGATGATCTTCCATTTTCTCATATCTGCTCCAACGGATGGGCCAAGAACTTGTCCTTTCTGTCTCTTATCCTGGTACCTCCCCTCACTCATTCTTCATTCCAGCACATAATGTCTAACAGTTGCCCCAACATTTTAAAAGGCCAGGATTGGGAGTGGCTCACTTTCTGTTATGATGTTCAAAGCTTGTAATGCATTGCCTTTATCTCTTCAGGGCCAGCCTAACCTTAGCATTCAGGAAACAGTTAAAGACCCATCTGGTTTCTATCAAGCTATTATAGTCTCAAGGGTATTGTTTATCCGGTATCTCTGATCTGCTCTTTGCTCCACTTACAGTGCAAATACACTTAATTTTGAGGTATTTGCATGTTTAATAGGTTACCTATTATTTCATTAATTCTTTTCTTCCTCGTTGGCTGAGAGTAATCAGTTATATAGAAAGATTAAGTACCTCATGCTATAAGAGAAAAAAAATAAAACCCAATTGCAGACCCTAAAATAAAGAAGTTACTGACGAGCCTCTGCTCTCTCATTTCTAACTAAAATCCTTGAAAAAAATATAGCCCAATAACCTGATCAGTACACCAAAATACCTACTAACTGCTAATCAATATTGCATCAGATGGGGCCCCCGCAAGCAACCCACCATTCTTAATATTGTTGAATAGGCTTTTGCATGTTTACAGCTACTCCTGGACTTGACTGCAGTGTTTGACACCATTGATCAGAACATGTCTTAAAATGGTTTCAACCATTTCTAACTGAACCTTCACAAGTGGCCAAAATCCACAATACACCGTCCCACCCACCACCACTCCATTTTGCATTTCACACAAATCTAGTCTAGCACCCATCTTATTGGCACTACTATGGGGATCACTGAGCTCTCTCTGTATAGTTTTGTCACCGGTACGCAGACAGCACATCGCTGGAAATGGATCCACTCCATTTGATCATATTAAACAATGCCCAAGTAAAATGCAGGATTGGATGATCCTGCAGAAACCGAAATCATAGACAGAGTTCTTTGTCATTAGATTTGACTCCAAAATGCAACTACCAACATTCTAAATGCTGGGCAATGACAGAGATTGTCCACAGTGTTAAACCTCTACAATTTACTCTGGGAAGTAAACTGGATGTGTATTAAAGTTTGCAGTGCAGGTCCTTGTAATATCTGGATTGAAATATGCAATTACACTACTCAGTGGTCTTCTTGCAAAATGTCTACCCCTCATTAAATTACTTTTGCATTCTACAGTTGGACTCTTCTTCCCTATAGTCTTTTTTGGGGTACGGCATAGCTGGTTCAGTGGATCCACCAGTGTGCCCTTTTCACCCTTCTTCTGAGCACAGGAGGAGTGGTCACCAGCGCTAAATCACAGGTTGGTGGTGGTCATTGGTAGGGAGAAGCTTCTTACCTCCTCCAGAGTGTGAACAGAAGTGCAATTACACAAACCCTCTCAGTGCAGACAGGCCAGTGGTAATTGGAGGGAATATATGAGCATCACCAATCATGGTGAGGGATTCATAAGCAATGTGGCCTGCAAGATGACCTTGCAGATAACAGAGTAAACTATTCACTGTTCTATAGGTCTACACATATTGAGCGTGTGTGTCGGAATGGGAGACCATAGCAGTAAAGCTTAGCACAATTGTGTGTATAAAATTGCATATGTTGGTGTCTTCATGCAATGCAGTTTCACCTTCTGATTAAACTGTCAGCAATTGTAGAACATATGAACATCTACAGGGTAGTGTAATAAAGTAGGCAATATAATATTCGTAATATTTGTTCATTCTCATTCATGGGTTCTGAGGTGATGCTTTGAACATGTTTAATCCACAGTATTTCTAAATGCATACCTCTTAATTGCAGAAGTTGCCTTTCTGCTTCAAAGGATCTTCATTAATAGTTATGAACATTACCACAAGTCCCTGCTGCATGGATGGACCTAGAAGCACTTTCCAGAGATGTATTGTCCATTGAAATCTCACACAAGACGTCAGTGTCCATCTGTCCTTATGCATTGATAGCAGCCTTTAATGGCCTATCTGAGGCTAATGTTTTTCTTAGAAATAAGCTGATGAATCCTTGATGAATAGCTTCAAGCCTGCATCGCAGCATCTGATGTGCAAGAAAGGGGTGAAAGTGTATGAAAAGCTTGAAAAAATGCAGCCTGTTAGGCATACATTAAAATAGGAAAAGCTGTCCTGTCTATTTCAGACTCCAGGAACTTTCCCTACCAGTGATGCACTCTACTAGGCAGTTGCCTCAAAGTCTTTTATTTATTTCAACTCCTGTGACTAGGATCTCAGAGCACACATGAGGCTTCACACCTCATTTTGTTTTTTTGTTTCTTTAACTAAAAACTGATAGCAAATGTTTGCTTTTTTGTTTTCACTAAACATCTTTAACGTCATTCTATAAAATTGAGTGATTTGTTTTCCTGATTTTTCACAACTTTTCTTAAAACAAAAATGTGAGAAGTGTACAGCCTGTTGGGAGGAAGAAGCTGCCTTTTTAAGATCTGTAAGAAAATGTCCAAAATAACTTTGGAAAAGCATAAGGCTCAGAGGAATGATACAAGACACAAGAGTGGAGGAAGAATGGAAGAAGAAAATACTGGAGAAGTCATCCTCTTGTTCTTCCTCTGAAAGGCAGCCTGCCTCTGAAAAGGACTCCTACAGGGGGAGACCCAGAGAAAGGAGATCTTTAGAAAGAGAAAAACACCAATGACCTTGTTCTTGATATCGTTCAAGTTCGACATCTAAGTTAATGGCGTCTACGTTGAGAGCAGAAAGGTCGTCGCATCCATGGTAAAATCTATGTAGCCATCAAAGGCTTAAACATACTAGGATGGTTTCATCAGGGGCTGTTTGAAATGATGCTATGTCCTGGTGCTAAAGAACAGGTGTTGGCCATACGTGATACTTCTCAGGTTGAGGAGTTATTGAATAATTATCCAAAAGTATTCTCTGGAGAACTTGGAAAAATAAAAGGTTTCAGACACATGATTAAAGTTAAAGAGGGAGCCGTCCCTGTTATACACAAATTAAGGAGTGTTCCATTTAGTATCAGAAAGGATCTCGAGAAAGAACTTGCAGTGCTATGTAACAGAGATATGATCGAGCCTATCGAATCTTGAGACTGGTTAAGCCCATTGGTCGTGGCATGGAAAAGAAACAATGAACTTAGAATTTGCATAGACTTACGCAGTTTGAATAAAGAAATACGGGTGGACTCTCACCCACTCCCCAACATCACAGAAGTGTTAGCCATGGTCTCAGGTGCCAAGTTCTTCACAAAACTTGATCTTGCCTCAGGGTACCACCAAGTTGAATTGGACAAAGAGTCATTTCATCTCACCGCGTTCAATTCCCCATCAGGTATTTTTCAATTCTGCTGCATGCCTTTCGGACTAGCGTCAGCGGCATCAGTCTTTCAGCGTCTTATGGTTAACCTTCTCAAGGGACAGAAAAATGTTGCTATTTTCGAAGACGACGTACTTATACACGCTCCTGACAAGACGACCCATGACGAAGTGCTCCATGAGGTTTTAACTATTTTTCAGCAACAAGGGGTTGTGCTCAAGCGAGAAAAATGTGAGTTCTCTAAGGATTCGGTGGAATATCTTGGCCACATTATCTCAAGTGCAGGAGTCACACCGAGACCAGGACTAGTTCAAGCCATTGTAGAGGCACCTCCTCCCTCTGACAAATCTGGGGTCAAGTCATTTCTAGGTTTGAGTGAATTTTACTCTCGTTTCATCCCAGACTATGCCACGAGAGTACGACCCATCTCTAATCTTTTGAAAAAAGAGACAGACTTTGTATGAGATGATGAGTGCAAAGGTGCTTTCGAATGGTTGAAGTCTCAACTCAGTCAAGTCAAAGCCTTGAAACCTTATGACCCGGCTGTACCCTGCACATTAAATGTTGACGCAAGTAACTATGGACTAGGCGCAGTATTAACCCAGACGATTGGTAAGCTTGAACACACCATTGGGTTTGCCTCCAGGGTACTTAGAGACATGGAAATCCATTACTCTGTCATTGAAAAAGAGTTATTGGCATGTTGGTGGGCAATTGGAAAATTCAAATGCTATCTCTGGGGAAGGAAATTCACCCTACAAACCGATCACAAACCTCTAGTTTCCATCCTAGGTAATACTAATTTCCGTATAGCACACCACGCATAGCAAGACTTTCTTCAAAGCTCCTCCAATTTCAATTTAATGTTGAACACATAGCTGGGGGAAAGAATGTACGAGCAGATGCTCTTTCGCGGTTGCCTGTCCCAGGTAACCCATCAGTTTGTGATGAAAAACCTAATGGTGATGATGAACTTGAAGACTGTTTAGTTGCTGCAATAGAATTGCAAAACATTTGCACGTTAAAAGAATGTGATTGGAGAGTGGCTATGCAAAATGACGAGACTCTCAAATGTGTCAAGAAGTACATTGCAGAAGGGTGGCCCAAAGAGAAGTGTGAGTGTGGACATCCAACCGTTTGCAAAAATATGTGATGAATTGTCTGAGGATGACCTTGTCATCAGACCAGAAAAGGTTATACCCCCCTACGCACTCAGGGAAACTCTCTTGTCCGATGCTTATCAAGGTCATTTGGGCGCTACACTCACCAAACGTAGAGTGCGTGAATACTTTTGGTGGCCTCAAATGGATAGAGACATTGACTCCATGGTACATGACTGTCCTATTTGCTCTAGTAGCGACAAAACCTTACGGATTTCTAATCCGCCACTCACATCCATTCCTCTTCCTGACGATCCCTGGGAAAAGTTGGGTATTGATGTCCTGGGTCCCTTCCATGCCTTACCTCTCCAGTGTTGCTTCGCCATAGTTTTGGTTGATTACTACTCCGAGTGGCCTGAAGTAAAATTTTTAGCCAAGGCTGACTCTAATGAAATTCTGGAATTCATTTAAAGAGGTGTTCATGTGGGAGGGTTTTCCTAAAACTTTAGTATCCGACAATGGAGTGCAGTTTGTGTCATCCAAAGTGGAGGTTTTTCTTAGGTAAACTTCTATTAACCACCTTAAGTGTTCTCTCTATCATCCCCAAGCCAACGGTTTAGTAGAAAGGCTTAACAGAGTGATTGGTGATTGTATACGGTGGGCTATCTCACATAACAAAGTCATACCTCTTGCTGTCAGGACGATGCTGTGGTTCTACAGAACCACACCTCATTCCTCCACTGGTGTCATCTTTTGAATTGCTCAAAGGGAGGAAGGCATGTTCTGAATTCAGACCGGCATGGATGTCTAAATGGTTTAGAAAAAGGCTCTCTGCTCAAGAGTTAGATGAGATGGTGAGAAACAAAGTAGAAATTTCTCAAGCTAAGCAAAAGGTATACTTTGACAAAAGAAAACACGTTGTCTCCAAGAAATTGGCTGTGGGTGATGTAGTCAAGATAAAGAAATCAGGATTTGTACGTAAGGGCGACTCTAAGATCTGTAGGAGTGCCGTTCGTGTAAATTCATTGCAACTGGTGGCACATGAATAAAGTTGTAAAGGTCGATGCACAGGTGCCTGACAACGCCTCACGTAGTTTGGATGCTGGTGAAAGGAAATCTGTAAGTGTTAAACCCAGTACCTCTGGCGTTGATTATGTTCCTCTTAGTACTCCGAGAAGAAGCGAGAGAGACATCAGACTGCCTGTCAGATTCAGGTAACTGCTCCTCTCCTTTCTATCTCTGACCCTCCCCTTTTCTCTTTCTCTCTCTCTCTCTCTCTCTCTTTCCCCCCTCCTTTTTCCATGTTGTTCTCTGTAAGGAAAAGAGATATGTAGTAAGCTGTTCTCGTGCCCCCTGCGCGAGGACCCACTGTTATGTCATGGCTCGCGCTGCTCTCTGGCTCGCGCCGTGACACTGGCCATTTGACAGTTGGGATTCTACTGTGGTATGGAATTCCGTTTGTGTCAGGCGATACCTTGCTTGGTGTTGAAACTACGTCGGCTCTTTGGTTGTCACTACACAGTGACATAAGGACAATAAAATACTGAGCCCATAAACATAACAGAATTTTCAACAACAAAATCTATACACCAAAATGAAACTTCTATACATCAAAAAAACTTTACAGGTGCATAGAACTTTTACATTTTACAAGTGCATAGAACATTTACTGTCTTAATAATCAAGCAACATAGTCTTGCAAATACACTGGATGTTTGACTTCCTGTCCAGACCTGGTACTTGATTGCAACTCAACATCCGTATTAGTCATCTCATCTCCATCACTCATCTCCGTATTCATTTCATCTCCACCACTCATCTCCTTATTCCTTCCAGTGACACCACACTCCACTTCCCCACCTGCCTTCTTCTAATTTCTCAAAATACCATCTTCACCAAGCCAGCTATAAGCACATCTAATCCTGTCCTTCTACCTCCATGCGTATCCTACTCTTTCTACATCTTACTATTCTATTCATGTACCACACTGATCTATCACTGAGTTTTGCTGAAACACCTAAAGAATGTCCAAAGGCTCAGAGAACTTACTCTTACCTTTCTTAACTCTCCTGGGTAATTTAACACAAACCGTAGCTCCCTTCTCCAGCACCCAATCTTTCTTATTAATTTCCTTATCAGCATATTTATTGTATACACTTTGTGCCTTTGTAATATTCTCTTTTGCCACATGAGGTGGCCACTTTTCCAATCTAGATTTTGCCATCCATTCTTGGTTATCCTTCATAAAAGGTACTCTCCCTCTTATGATGTTAAAAGGACTGTACCCTGTGACAGACGGTGTAGCGCGATACATCCACACCATTTTCTTGATGCAAGTCATCCAGTTCATTCTTTTGCTCTTCGCCAACTCCAAAGTTCCCTTTATTACATGATTAAACCTCTCCACTTCATCATTACCACTTGGGTGATAGACCAAAGTTAACTTATATTCAATCCAATTATGACGGAAGAAACCTTCCATCATTTCACTTCTGAACTGCACCCCATTATCTGTGATGATTTTTTTTGGTAACCCTTTCCTTTGTAAAATCTCGTCCAGGAATTTCACCACACTCTCAGAATTAGCACACTGTACAAATTCTACTTTTGGTCATTTGGAAAAGTAGTTGTAGGGAAAGTGGGTTTCTGTTGCAGTAACCCCCCACTTTTCGCCAGATTTCTGAGGCACTTTGACTGAGTATGCACTGGGTCCCTGCCAAAAAGGTTCCCAGTGCCTGTGTTCTTTCGCTAAACTGTAGCATTGTCTCCACAATTGGCACACCTCTGGCCCACATATAAGTCCCCTGAAAAAGGTACCAGTGGTACCAAGGGCCTTGTGACCAGAGAGGGTCGTTTGGGGCTGCAGCATGTATTGTGCCATCCAAAAGGTCCCTACACCAAACACATACACCCTGCCATTGCAGGCTATGTGTTGTGGTGTAGCTAAACTAAAAGAGTCGACATGGCACCTCTTCCTGGGTGCCATGCCTACACACCACTTCCTGTGGCATAGGTAAGTCACCCCGCTGGCAGGCCTTACAGCCCTCAGGCATGGTGCACTATGCCACAGGTTAGAGCGTAGCTGCATGAGCAATAGGCCCCTACAGTGGCTGTGCCGTTCGCATGCATTGTAAGTGCAGTGAAGCCATTTTGAGTACAGGGGCTGGGAGTTTGTCATTACGAACTCCACAGCTCCATGATGGCTTCACTAAAAACTGGGAAGTTTGGTACCAAATTTCTCACCACATTAAACCCACACCAATGCCAGTGTTGGATTTAGTGTAAAATGCACTCGGAGATGCCCACTGAAAAAGAACCAGCCCTGGTGTGGTTCCTGAATGGCTACCCGGCATCAGCCACCACCAGACGGGTTTCTGGACCCCTGCGTAGAGAGCCCTCCTCTCTCTGGGTCCTGAAACAAATCACATCCTGGGCAGATGTGTCATGCTTCCTCCCCATGATGGGCAGGGTCCACAGAGGGGGAGCTTCAGAGGCTTACTGCCTTTGTTAGCTACCCCAAGCCTCTGCTACTATCAGCAGCTGGCTCACACCGGTTCTGACCCCCACTCTGGGCAGGAGAAACGGCGGGAAAACCTAGAAAGAAAGGGAAGTGTGCCCACCTTTGCCAACCCCACCTCTCAGGTGGGGGAGACAAAGTAGAGCACACATCTCAGTCCCCTCCATCTTGGAAATGAGGGGACTCCCCCAATCAGGACGAGGCATATGCCCCCTCCCCTTGGAGGGTGGCATAAGGGGGGTGTATACACACCAGGGAAGGGACCTATTGGGCCCAACCTGCATGCACACCTGTGTAACGGCCCTAAATTTCTAGTATTTAGGAGCACCCCTTAATCTTGCTTATTAGATTTGTCAACCTAAGAAGAAGAAAGACTGAAGAGCCGTGCTGCAGAGAAGAGGACGATGACAACCTGCTTCAGATATCCTGCGAGTTAAAACCGGCGAATCTTTCAGCCAGCAGCCTCCAAGAACCCTGGAGACCTGCCCTGCTTTTGAAAAAGACTCTGATCTCCCGTGGACACTGGATTTGTCCACCACCAAACTCAAGCCCAGACTCCGGATCCAGACTGAACCGTGGGTCTACACCACTCAGCACCCAACGCCCACGGCTAGAGTCTTGAGTGGCCCAATATCACAGTGAAGTCCCCCTGGCGATCCTGACCTGGGATCCAGTGTTGGACACCCTCCTCTGACCTCCACTTCGACGCCTGCAGCCTCACTATGACGGATACCCCCGACCGGATTTGGTAAGAAAACCCGACACGAAAAGACATCCCTGCACCTGCAGCCCCCTGGCCTTAGGGTGCCCGACCGGCAGTGTCCTTGTGTCCAGCAGCCCTCCAACTTCACGCTCCAGTCGCTGGGACTCTTCTTCAAGTCTCCTGCAAGCCTGCAGCACTTCTTCCTGATCGACGATCTCCATTGACCTCCATTGGGAGCCCGAGGCCATTTTTGCACCCTGCCGCATGTGTGCAGCTGGAGGTGCGCTCTTGGTGCCTACTTGTGGCCCTCTTTGCGCTCATCACTGATCCCTGGCTCTGAAATCACAGGTTACAGGTAGGTACCTGTAACCTGTGCTCTTCGGGGTACCCCCTGTCTCAATAGCATTGCAATGGGCACCCGACCTCTCCATTGACCTCTGCACCTGGCTGCCCCTGTGCCAGTGAGGGTGCACACTTTGTATCTACCTGGCCCTTGTCCCGTGCCAGTGCTACAAACCCGAGACTGAACTCTTAACCCTAGTACTTACCCGTAAGTTACTAACCTTGTCTTCCTCCATAGGATTGCATCGAACTCAAACCAATACCTTGCATTGCCTATCTTTACATTGCAAAGCCTAAACTGTAATTGTTCTGCATTTACACAAGTAATAAGACTTTAAAAGTATATTTCGACATTCTTCAACCATTACTGCATTTCCTGAAAAGTATTGTTACTTTGAGATACTGCAAACTTAAATGCACTAAGTAAACATTGGTTCTTTAATAAAATACAAAGTATAAACTTTTTATACTTACAGTTAGTCTGGATTCTGTCTGAGTGTGTGGCATCCTTTCTTGCCTGAGTGTGTGCAATAAATGCTTAACACAACCCTCTGACAAGCCTAACTGCTCAGCCCAGCTACCATTCAATTGAGAGTAAGGTATTATCTACTTTATCCTCTGCTATACCTTTGGTGATTCACTGTATTCTGTGATGATATACCTCTTTTTGGTATAGTATCTACAGAGCCAGCTTACTACAGTAGTCAATAGCAACCATGGCAAACCAAGGATCGCCATTTTCTCCCTCAATAGATCCCATAATGTCCACTCCCAAAGTCTCCCAAGCCATATCAGGACACGGTACTGGAAACAACTGGAGGTTCAACAAAACCTGTGACTTATCTGCATCCAAACACAAATCACACTCTCTAACAATTTTCTCAATTTCTGCATCAATATTGGGCATCCAATAATTTTATTTTATTCTCTTCTTGCTTTGCACAGTCCCCAAGTACCCATAGTGGCCCAACGTGATAATAGATTCTCACAACTCTTTGGGCGGAACTGCTTTCACTCCTCTCATAACAGCCTCATTCATCGCTGTAAGTCCATTACGGACCTCTCAAACATTTCTACAAGAGTTATCCAACAACTCCTTTTCAGGCCAGCTTTCGATTACAAACCTCTTCAAACTATCAAGAGTAACATCCTGAGTATATGCCTTCCGCCACTCATCCTACCAGACCAGATAGCGTCAATCATTTCATCACGCATCAATGCTACACTTATATCCTCCACACTGTCTATAATAACTTGCTCTAATGGTAAGGGGAGTCTGCTAAGACAATCTGCAACTTTATTTCTGGCACCTGGGAGGTACCACAAAGTGTATCTGTAATCCAAAAGCCCTAAAGACACCCTAGCAGTCCTGGGTGTGACATTAAATAAGCCATCTGAAGATAGTACTTTAAGCAAAGGTTTATGATCACAGTGTACTTCACCTTCAAACTCCCACACAAAATTTCTATAATGGTCTAAACACCATACAATGGCTAAAGTTTGCTTCTTTATCTCAGAGTATCTCTCTTCTGCTGGGGTTAATGCTTATGATGCAAAACCTACAGTATATTCTCTTCCACCATGGTCTTTTTGGCACAGCTCTGCCACAATGCTTTTATTGCTAGCGTCCGTGGTCAATATACGCCTTAATTTGGGATCAAAACCATGCAAACTTCCTGCTCCACAAATATTTTCTTTAATCTGTTCGAAATCCATTTGCAATGTTTCCGACCAATCAAATTTGGCACCATTTTTTAAGAGCTGGCATAAATTATAAGCTTTTTCAGAAAAATTCTCAATGAATTTTGCATAAAATTCTACCATTCCTAAAAGTGACCATAACTCATTCTTGATTGTGGGTGCAGGTGCTTCTTTCACTGCCATTAACAAATATTTTTTAGGCTTGATCCCTTCTGATGTGACCTTATGTCCTAAGTAATCTAACGCTTTCATTCCAAACTTACATTTAGCAAACTCAGCCTTTAAACCACTCTCAAGAAGAATCTCCAACACTTCATGCACCCTGAAATCATGTTGATCTCTGCTAGTTACTCCAGCCAAAGTCTGGGGTAACTCCTCATGCAGGATGGAAAGGTAACAGATAATTCTCAGAGTTGCTGTGGGTGCAGTTGAATGGCTTTCTCCATGGGATAAAATTATTTCTCCAGATACAAAAACTGTGCATTTGCATAGCGAACTCCATTCTCAGAAATTATGTCTGGGAATCTGTGTCTGATGCAGCTTTCCAGGAATACTTAAGAGCGAAGTCTTCAGTTTTTTTCCCTTAGACTACAAAGTTTTCAGAGGCTTTGTCAACGCGCAGCTGCTGTGGGGGGTGAAAGGTAGCAGTCGCCCTCCATAAAGAAAATTTAGCCCATCATGATGGGGTGCTCTCCGCCATTTACCCCTAGGGGCCTGTCAGTTTTGTTGGTGCATGCAGTTATCCTCATTGCCTGAGGCAGCATTGCTTAGCTACCCGTCTTCTGTACCCTTTAGATGTGATCTGTTCCTCCTTTGCCTGGAGCGTCTCCAGCTATACAGCCTCTGACGCACCAGCTCTAGTGTAGCTGGGTGTGGTGTGATTGACTTTCAGCAGCCCTGCGTATTTAGGTGTGGAAGTCCTCTTCCAATCCATTCCTCACAATGCATCACTGTATTCAGCATTATCCACACTCTATTCCAGTCATATTTAGCACAGCTTATCCACCACTCCGTTTCACACAATATTAACTAGGGCGTGGATATCAGACATGAGGCTCCCTCCCATAGTGGCTGTTTTGCTCTGCATCTGAACACTCCTTGATCTCTAATGGTTTTGACACGCATCCCCAGTGATTCATGCTAAAAAGCAGTTTGCTGCTGGTTTTTCAGGAAGAGTAGCAATCTTTGTCAAAATAAGTGTTCTATACTAGGTCCCAGAACAGAATTGTACAGATTACTCCGGGTCATCAACGACACTCCTAATTTTAATTTTCACAATTGTAATTTATATTTTACGAAGAGTGAGCCATGACCAGTTTCTAATTTCCTCCTGTCGGCCTCTCTCATTGTATTACTCAGCTGAGATCAGTAGAAATAAGTTCCCTTGCTGCATAAATAGTGCTCATGTTTTGATCAGTGAATATGACTGCTGTTGCGGTCTCTATGGCTAGTTTTATTTGTAAATTAGTTCTCGATTTTTCCTTGGTGGAAGCAATTAGTACCCCCCAGCCTCAAACCTGCTATGCAAAAACAACAGTTGATGGACAGAATGCAGAACAATGTCATACATTCACCCCAGTACAGAGATCTGGGCCTAAATCCATCGTTTTTTTGCTCACCATGCCATTCCAGTTTGAACCCAGCCATATGCAAATCAGTCTTGACCCTGTGCACTATGGGAACAGTCCAGCCCGAACTGCCAAGCCAGGTCCTCCCTGGACTGGAAACAAGCATCCTAGGACCGGTTTCGGGGTTTCACCCCTCTTCAGCCAGGATAGCTTGATTCCAGTGGCATGGAGAGCACGGGACCCACGTCTGGGCATACCCGTCCCACTCGGCAGAAGGCGCCTGAGTGGGTTAACAGTGGACGAAGAATGGCAGTGAAGCCTGTTCCGCCTGTCTGTGGTGCTAATTAGCAAAACAGATAAATAAAAGGCATTGTCATTTACAATGCCAGTAGCTTAAACTCTCGCAAAAGCGAGACCTATCGCATTGCAAATGCTGGTTTATTTTTATTTGCCATTTTTTTTTATTTTTTTTTACAACGGTTTTAATAAGTTTCCAAACAGGTATATGGATACAACACAGTATATTCGGGCCACATTTCCATACACAGTGGTCCAATACAGAGACATGAGCACATATATTCAGGTTGTATAGTGCCTTACTCATGAAGAGCGATACCAAAGGGGATGATGGCCGGAGCGTTAGAGCAAATCAAACACTCACCCCCAGTCAACTGATCTGGGTTTAATCCATCATCATTCTTTAGCTCACTCCACCACCCCAGTTCAGACATGGCCATATGCAAATCAGTCTGACCCTGTGCCTCATGGGAACAGTCCAGCCCGAACTGCCAAGCCATGTCTTCCCTGGACCGGAAACAAGCATCCTGGGACCGGTTTCGGGTTCCAAACTCTCATCAGCCAGGCTATCTTGAATCCAGTGGCAAAGTGAGCAAGGGGCCCACGTCTCGGCATACCCTGCCAACTTAGGGCGAACAAACGCTCCGTCCATCATCCCCTTTGGTATCGACAAGGTATAGGGACACATGCATTGTGATTTTCAATGATGCGTTCGTCTTTTTTTTTCTTCAGTCAAATTCACATATGAAAGGTATGTACAGCAGAAAACAGCAGTTTTCTGCTGTACATACCTTTTCTGCTGTACATACCTTTCATATGTGAATTTGACTTGGACGCATCTTTGAAAATCGCATTGAATTGTTTGGTCACTTTGATATCTAAAATATTACTGTCGCATGGTGCACCATTTTTTAGGTCGAGCCCAGCGGCAGCGCGCATGCGCTGCTCGCTCTGCAATGCATACAGTAGTAGAGTACGCTGTGTAAGCCTTGCCTTCTCTCCGCCCATATTTTTGATTGGCTGGTGTCATTGTCCTTGGTAAATGCTGGCCTCCGATTCATTATGAGGCTTGTTAGTATCTCCTTGTAACCGCTCTGTCTCCATTTGTGACCGCCCATGACGACTGGATCTTATACTTGGCTCCGTACACGGTCGGCTTTATCTAGGGGGTGAGCACTATTTTATTTATGGCCACTTATGGGGACAATGGCGGATGCGGTTTTTTTTTTGTATCCTGAGCACGGCGCCCGCTTTAGGGACACCGCGCTCAGTTTATTTATTTTAATTTAATACTGAGAGGGGCGTCCACTTCAGGGTCACCGCTCTCTGTTTAATTTCTTTTTTTTTTTTTTACTTTTATAGTGAGCGCGGTGCCCGCTTCAGGGACACCGCGCTCTGTTTGTTTGGTTTTTTTTAACTGTAAAACTGAGCGCGGCGCCGCTTCAAGGACATTGCGTTTTAAAAAAAGTTTTTTTTAAAAACTTTAACACTGAGCGCGGCGCCTGCTTCAAGGACAAAGCGTTCAGTGTTAAAGTTTAAAAAAAACGAGCGCGGTGTCCTTGAAGCGGCGCTGCGCTCAGTTTTACACTTAAACAAGTATTTGCGATGCAATAGGTCTCGCATTTACGCAAGTTTAAGCTATTGGCGTTCTAAATGACAATGCCTTTTATTTACGTTTAAAAAAATAAAAATAATGGGCATTGTCATTTACAATGCCAATAGCTTAAACTCGCGTAAATGCGAGACCTATTGCATTGCAAATGCTTGTTATTGTTGGAATCTAAATAGTCCTGTTTGGACCGCACCTTGGCAGCAGGTGCTAGAATTGTGTGCACAAGCCAGGTACATGGCATTTCTCTTGACATATTGGGGATAACAGGTTAGGTGCGATCGAACTGGCGGTCCCGCTGTTGTGCTTAGGTTGGACACGTGCAGTTTATCAGCGCCCATGTCAGCCATGTCACCTGTGTGAGTCGCTGGTCTAGGACTGGAAAGGTCAATCTGCCCAGAAGGTGCCAAGGGTAGGCAAGGGTCCACAACATCCTCACCTTCCTATGCGCTGGAATGCATGTTGATTTTCTGGTCTGCGCCAGGTAAGATGTCAGGGGTCCCCAATTGTCCCTTGGCTGGGAGGTAGAGGTCTGTAGTAGCGCAAAAACTTCAAAATGGGTATTACACTGTACTAAATCTCCAATCTAGTCCTGCCTGCGCAACACCATCAAACTCCCCCAGTACATTGTTAATTGTCCCTTCACCAATAGCAAAGCTATTCCAGTGAATCTGCGCACTCCCTTCGGGATCGGTTTCAGAAAGCCCAGCAGGACAACCAGTGGCAGTCAGAACTCAATCATATCTGCTATTGTGTCCGCCACTACCTCCCAGAAGGCCTGTATGCCTTTTATTTGTAAGAATAATTCATAATACTTAAGTGTCTTCAAAAATAAATTCGAAATGTGATTACGTCTCAAGCGTCTGTGGACCCATGCCTTTTAGAGACTGCAGCGTCTGTCTGAAGTTTCCACACCACACACCATATCTGTTTTCCAATCTGGGCTTTGTTTCCTGTTGTTGGTTCCTTCCAAGACGGTATACATTTATGCTACTCAGAGACTGTGTTTAGGGTGCTTCTTGTTTTGTACTTACATTTTTACAGATGTGTAGCACAACTCACTTTGTCTTGGGCAATATAATCTTGAACATATAACGCCTGGTTGTAAACTTTATACATTAAAGGAGAATTCCAGTTGCTCGTTCTAAGGAGCTCAAAACTACATAGAACTTTGTGGCCACTTACCCTTTGTACCCCTCAGCTGTCATGACTTCATCAGTGGCAGGGACGCTCAACATCCTGTGATTCTGGGCAAATCCCTCAATCTCCCCGTGCCTAACAAAAATGAATGTAACGCAACTGGTGCTCACGTAAAGCGATCTGATACCTTTGGGTCAAGTTCCCGCTATATAAAAAATTTAAAAAAACAAAAAACCTTCAGACATATCCAGCATCATTGCCAATACAAACATTCAACTTTGTAACAAATTCTTTGTCTTAGACTTTAACTCAAAGTTCTAAAATGAAAAACAAATAAAGAAACCTTCCTCAAACACAGAACGTATCATTGTAACAATTCACATTAAAGGCCTACACACCATGGGCCAACCAAAACCTGTCCAATACAATTACTGCTCCTTCAAAGACTTCTCATTTGACTCTCTCGAACAAGACCTAATCACCATAGCAGTTAAACTCCATCCCCCAATCAGCAGCAACACACTTCGCCACTTTGTACACCATAAACAAATGCCTCAATGAACGCCCGATCCACCACCCTGGAGGCCTTTGCTGACGGGCATCCCCAGTAACTTGTTGCTATTCTGTGACCTGTCTGGAAATCAGAAAATAAATGGATGATTGCCATACCACAAGACTACCTAACACAACTGAAGACTATGCTTCACCCACAGACACCTCCCTTTTAAAGCCAAAACAACCTTCAGCAAATCATTCATCAAAATCCTCAGAGCAGTCCAATGTTACATCAGCCATCTTCAGCTGTCAAGTCCAGTATTCCTACTAATACTTCTCCTACATCCTTATCGCTCATATGTAGAAACCATCTTGTGTTAGATCAGATCCCTTTTATCTCTAGGGAAGTATTTTTTAGCCTTCTAAGGAAGGTTGGATCTGGCTCTCCTAACAATTGCTGTCCCCCACACATTTTGCGGGAAGCCTTTCTCACCTGTCCGGATCCTCCTCTCTCGCTCCTGAATAACTCCCTTAAACATCGCATTGTTCCAAATGCATTCAAAGATGCGGAAATTGTTCCAATCCTGAAGCAATCCGGGGCAGATCCCTCAACCTTAACTAACTATCGCCCTATCTCATTGCTCCCCTATCTAGCTAAAATTCTGGAAGCTCATGCGGCTAGTTGCCTCCGTTCCTTTTTTGAACGTTCCTACTATCTTGATCCTCAACAAGCAGGCTTCCGACCGGCGCATTCAACAGAGATGGTCAAGAGACGGTCATCCTCACAGTCATGGATGAACTTAGAAGGGGGGCTGATCAGGGGATCACCCAGGCCTTGGTACTTCTTGATCTCTCGGTGGCTTTCGACACGGTTGACCATGATCTTTTGATCAACCGTGTCAATAATGCCGGGATCCAGGGCTCGGCGCTTGAATGGCTCTCATCCTTTCTTAGTAACCGCTTTCAAGCTGTTCACCTTGCCAACTTCTCTTCCGCCAAAATGAAACTGACCTGCGGAGTACCCCGGGGCTCCTCTCTTTCACCACTCCTTTTCAATTTGTACCTATTACCCTTGATTCGATCTCTTGGAGAAAGAAAGGTCATAACCTTCAACTATGCCGATGACCATCAACTGATATTTGATATCGATCAACGGCATCTTCTGTCCTCAACTTCCAATCCACTATGCGATTTATCAGTGAATGGATGAATAGTAATCATCTAAAATTAAACCCTGATAAAACGGAGTTGATCCTAACAGGTGGGCAAGCCAACCCATGGAATTCCAACTTCTGGCCACCCCAATTAGGAAACTCCCCCACTCCCAGCATGCTCCATCAAATGTCTGGGTATTGTTATCAGCAGTGATCTGTCTGTGAAAGCCCAGATCGGGACAGTGGTTTACTCCTGCTTCTTCCAGCTGCGACGAATCAGGAAGATTAGTAGATCTCTGACTACAGAAGCCCTAATCCAGGTCATCTTGGCACTGGTAATCTCCCGCATTGACTACGCCAACTCACTATATGCAGGTATCCCAGCATATCAATTTAAACGCCTGCAGTTGGTGCAAAATCAAGCGCCCAGATTAATCCTCCACCTGCCCAAATAGCACCATGTCAAGCCATTAATGGAAAGTCTACACTGGCTCCCAGTTGCCAAACGCTGCTCATTCAAGCTGGGGTGTATCGCCTTTAAAGCTCTATACGGCAACAGCCCAGCATTTGTATTCTCTCGGATTCAGCGCTATGTTCCCTCCCGGGACCTAAGGTCTTCGCATTTGAATTTGTTGGTCATCCCGTCCTCTAAACGGAAGAAACATGGAGGACTAAGGTTTGCGGTCTTGGACCCTCAATCATGGAATTCTCTCCCTATAGAGATCAGATCACTGACCTCTTACGCACAGTTTAGAAAACAGCTAAAGACCTGGCTGTTCCGCCAGGCATATGACTAATCCCCTCTCAGCAGCATCACTACCCGGACTCTAGTGCCATGAAACCGTTTGGTGTACGTGCGCTTTATAAGCTCTTTTAACATAACATAACATCTTCACGACACACCTACACCACTCACCATCGACTGTGTCTTCACAGAGAATGTCAACAAACTTCACGTTGACATCAAAAAGTAGTCAACCAAAACTTTGCCTATCCTACTATGTAACAGCCCCAGTAGAGCACCAAGAGCACCATCAAATGCCTTATAATCACCAACATTCATTTACCTCTCATTGTCTACTTGAAGACTGCATCCTGTTCTGAACCACTGCAAGGTCTGTGGCCAGTTGGTAGGGAGGGAGCATGTTAACTCCCAGTAGCCTTCTGCCATGTAACTTCTATGAATATTATAACATGATAACTGAATGGTAATTCAAACTGAATTGGGGAGACTTACCGCTGTGGTTATTTCTTTTATGCCACAGGGCATGTGATGATTTAATGTTACTTCAAAAGTCAGGTGGAGGTATTTAATATTGGTAAATCTTTCCCTGGCATTTCTGCTGGTAACCTCGCCTGGAATTCTTGGGTGGTTACTACTGATGATCCTTGCTGGAGGGGGGGGTCACAGTGTAATGCTTAAACATGTCGTCACTATTTTACAGTGATAAAATATGCTAGGAGCTTGGGAGGAGTTTTATTGTACTGAAGTCGCTACTGAAAAGTTTGGGGACCTTTGATCTAAATATTTTATTGCTTTCCCTGTTTTTTGAAATGTCTGATTCAGATCTTGCCAGGCAGAGGGAAAAACACTGACTTAAAGGAGTTTACTTTGTGCCCCAGAACCTTCTCTAATGCCCTGAATGACTCTAGTATGAGCAGCAGCAACATCCTTGGATCTTCTACAGATAGTATCATATCCTCCGCAAATACCATTATTGTATGTTCTACAACTCCAAACATTATGGCTTTTATTGACGGATTAATCCTCATTATCACCACCATTGTATTAATAGAATAAATACAAGCAGTGACATCGGGGAGCCCTAACTAGTCCCTCTCCAGACTAAAGGGGGTAAAAAACACGTTATTCACCACTACTCTGACCTGCTACGACAGCTAGCCTAATAATATAATCTCTGTAAAGACCGTCTCCAACCCAAACCTGGCTAATACTTCCCTGAGGAAAGACCACCTCATCCTGTTAAACATCTTCTACACATTTAGCCCTACTAGAACAGCTTTAATCTGTTTCTTCTCGAACAAGCGAGCCAGCCTGCAGACATTATCACTTATTCTCCCACCCCAACATAGACTAATTGATCCTCGTATCTAAAGAAGAGGAGTAGCGGCCCCAACTTGCCTATAAGTACTAATTAAATTTTTTGGATATACTTTTAGTAGTTCCATGGGCACCACCTTCCTGCCAGGACCTTCATATAATGTTTGCATCTTAGTTTAGTTGTGCTGTGGGCCTCTATGAGGAACAGCTTTGATTGTCCTTGCCTGGTTTGGGCAAACTGCTGCATCCTACTGGATGATTATTGGTGTTACATAGTGTTGCGTCTTTTAGTACTGAGGACAGGGCATGTCCAATATTTTATAAAATGCAATAGCCTTCACAAATGCAGGTGTGGCAACTGCAGATGAGGTTACTCAAACTCTGCTTGTTCCACTTCGTTGAAGTCACTGGCGGTTATTACATGGTCATCCAAGAATGGAGATAGTTTGCCGAATAACTTCAGGACCCAGATTGACACTGATAAGGAGCAAATTGTTAATAGATCTTCACCTAATTCTCCCTTCACCATTATGTATCTTCCTTTCTTGTATGCTAGTATTTAATTCGTTGCAGTGTGGAAAGCTTTATATTTCAAAATAGATTTCGCATTACTTTTAGTTAGGGCTATGGTGCAGTCTCTATAATCTGTGTGTCTCCTTTTAGGCCACTATCTCCTTTTTTCTCTGTTCAATAATGTATGCACTTTTTTTTTCCTTTTGGCTGGTGCGTTTAGCTCCTTAACACCCTGACTTAGGACTTTGAACACCTTCTGTACATATGGGCCCTCCTGCAATTCCCCAATTTATCTTATAGATATGTTATAGGCTTGGAGACCATATAGTTTTGTTTTAGCAGGTATAAACTTTGTAGATAGTTTGGTCACTGAATTTCCCACCTCAAGCACCCTATTTCCTGTTTGGTCAACATCTTGCCTCAAGGTGGTCAGTGCTGTCATGATCTGGGTGCCCCAACCCCAGAGCAGCAGAGGTCTGATTTCTAACCCCCCTGGTGCAAGTACGTAGTTCAGTGCACCAGCACGAATTAGAAATTTAGTCGGACTGCGACCCATACACAACCCACTAAGCAATAGTGTGCCGGAGGTGTTTTCTGGTCACAACTAGTCACTCTAGATCAGTTCAAGGACACGGCAAACTCCAACCCCTCTTTCGTTAAGGAATAGCAAACTCAAAATAACATTAAGAAACAGGGTGACACTTTAAAATGTTTACTTCTAAAACTCTTTCATTAAGGAATAACAAACTCAAACTAACACTATGAAAGGGGGTGAAACGTTGAAATGTTTATTTCTAAAACCCAAATCTAGTGCATAAAATATAAACGGTAACCACACAGAATGCAAAAATAAATGCATGACATGGCTAGAAAATCCAATATGGGCAGTCTTAACATAATTAGTACATTCCTAGCATCCTAACATACTATTGCTACTTCAAAGCACTATGCTAAAATTTAGCAAAAGCAGAAAATAGCAAGCCTATAAATCGAGTTTCTTAAGATGGCTCTCACAGAAAGTCTCTCATAGCAAGAAATAACTGTTTAGCTACTCTCTATCACATCCCTTGCCCAGGAATGATAAGCAATGGCAGACTGAATGCCTCTTTTTCGTGCCACTCTCAGTGCCCCGACTGGGACTGGTTTGAGGAAAAATTGGCATGACCTCTGGCCTGATTGTTCTGTCGTGAAACCTCTCCAAACTGTGGCCAAGTACAAGCACAGCTGCCAACATTTCAGATTGCTTATGTGTGACATTTCCATGGTTTCTGTGCACTTGTGAGTGACATTCAACTACCAAATGTTTGACACTTAGAGTGATACTTTCTCATGAATAAAAGCAAACAATGAAGTGCATAGAAGCAGATAAATATTACGAGTGTCACTCTTTTGAGGAAAGAGTAGCTGTAAAATATATTGAAACTGCAGAACAACCCCTGGAATGGAAGGTTAACACATGCCTTATAACATTAAATCCCTGTGCGGGGTGTACTACAGTTTGAAAACAAAATGCATATTCATAGTGTTTTTAGTCACAGGCTACGATCTTGCAGCACTACAATACAGAACTCACTTTTCCCCGCCAACCAGTACTCTCTGGTTAGACAACAAATCTTTACAGTGATTGCATTAACCAGTTGAAGTTTTCGAGCATTAACATCCCATCAGTGTCTTTAACTTGTATGATTTATCATCTTTCATTTAGGTGTGTGGTTATTTTGTATTAAAGACCAACAAAACAGTTATAGAATATGTTTTCCTTGTTTCTGGTTTTTTGTGAGACCTAGGCTGCACTGGCTGCTCCAACAGTCCGAGCTAAAGCCCAGTAAAACCTCATGACCTCTGCAGCTTCAAATTTCTACAGATAGTTAAGACTAGGTTTAGTGCAGAGCTAACAGCTTGGCCTTTACATGTGCATGGAGCTGAACATTGCCAAACCTCATTCATGGCAATTATGACATAAATAGCATTCATTGTGTGAAATAAGTAACCCCAGGCATTTTTTGAATCTCAGTCTGAAATATAAATTAAGAAAAACATGAATGCAATAGGCTCCCCTTATGCTGCAAAGACTTAACAAGGCAAATTGGACGGAGTACGTAATTTATTGTTTTGTGGAGGTAAAGGGTAAAACTTTATTTTACCTTGATAAAACATAGGAGCTTCTCATCTAAATCAAAAGGTTTGCTTCACTCTAGGGAGTGTTCCTGCAGAAACGAGAATGAGGCTTGACATACCTACACACCTGTACTCCTCAGCAACTTCATCTGTATGCCTCACTGAGTGACTTTTTTGATCCTTGCTATGCAGATCTAGCATATTATGCTTCTTTTGATTTAAGATCCCACCTGGATAGAGTTGATTGTCTGCCAGTGCTGGAAGCTCCTTGGCGGGACGGGGGTGCAGGGGCATTTTACTTTGATGAAAACATCCTGCCTGCCGATAGAAACTCCATGCCACAGTTGAGCGCTACCCATGATCTCAACACCTGCCCTCTGTCAATCTTGCCTCCGGGACCTTTGCCTTCAGTTGGGTGTGGGTGAAGGCAGACAATTTCAATTACCTTATGGGACAGTAGATCTGACTCCTTCATAAAACGGTCTTAGTAAAGCCATGCTTTTTGTATGTACTGATCAGTCGAAAAATCTTCAGGTCAAAGCTGGGCCGAGGCCTGTTATTTCAATCAGGCCACCCTGGCACTGCTGACTTTTCAGAAGAACCGAACCATCCTGATATCTATGACTGACTTCTCCACAGGTCTACCGGCTTATGATTGGAACTGTGCATGCTTGACATGTGACTGACTTTACCCATGCCTGTTGGCCTTTCAGAGGCACCAACTCTGCGCTCGCAGGCAGCCTATGGACTTAATGTGCCCCTACAGTGGGCACAGTAAGTTAAAATAAAGCTGCTGCCTTCTGCCTATAGGTGTCGGACTCTGGTCAGTCAGACCCTGCAAGGTCACAGTGGGGCAGGCATCTTGCCAGAAAACAAAAGGCAAGGTGCCACCCCCCGGAACCACATGGGGCACTGTCTGTGGGGTCGGGAACTGTTAATGACAGAGACACGCTCCGACTCAGATTGATTAATTGGTTCGCCCACAGGGCAACAGAGTTCCTTGATTATGCACTGCAGTGTGTAAACATTAAAACAAGTGAGACAGCACACCAGTGTGATCGCCTGATAATGTGCAGCTGAGCTCCTAGAGCACGCCTCCAGCAGAGGTTGGGAGTGCTATAATTGCATGACGAATGCATTTTAGTGCGGTGATGCGGACACAGCTCTAAAAGGCGTTAGTCTAACCCCAATAGTCTAAGCCTCAATAATACAAAACAAGTTTGGCAATAAATGTGTTTTCTCAACTCGTATGTTGAAATTTTAGCCTCCATTGTAAGTGTCCATAATAACATGGCATACTGCAAGTAGGTACCTCCCAGACCATGGATTAACTTTATTTCGAAAGTGGAGGGCTACTTAAGTCCCTCTACTTTGCTTAAAACTAATAAGCTGTCCTTATTTAGATTCATGTTTTAGAAAAAAATTACCATTTCCCATATCTTATTTTCAATGAGATACCCAACTGTCATTATCAAAATGAATACTCCTATGCCGGGTGATTCTCTCAGTCAAGCATTTATATTGTAGATTTCATCACATGTTTCTCCAAAAAAGAACTGTACCGTACAATTCAGTATCTGAAAAAGCTACAGAGTGTGCAGTATGTGGTGGCAAGACTTATTCTTGATCTTCCTAAGTTCCAACCAGTTTCTGCTCCTATTAGAGGACTCCTCTGGCTTTCAGTGAGTAACCGAATTAAATTTAAGGCGCTATGCCTTACCTATAAGGCTTTGCATGACTTAGGCCTCCGCCATCACAAAGTCTTTCACCTGGTATGTTCCCAGCAGAGACTTAAGATCTATAAGTTCCATGATGGTCTCCCGCCCCAGATTCAAGAGACTCGAATGAGGGGGCAGTAGTTTCTCCTCAGAAGCCCCCGCACTTTGGAACAGTCTGCCTATAAACATCAGAGCAGCTTCCACTCTATTGACTTTCAAGAAACTGCTCAAAACTTGGCTCTTTAACATCTAGTCTTTAGTTCTTTCCTTGCCAAACTGCTATACCATATCGGCGCCAAGACACCCATGGGTATTGATGCGCTTTACAAATTTATTGACATAACATAACCTGAGCAACCAGCCACCTCCTCAATCCTTGTCACTTGGTTCTCCGCTAGGAGTCAACCACATTTAGGTGAATGTCTTCTGTGTGAACATGTCCTGCTGTTTTGGCCTATTTGACAACCACGGCTCTTGACTCTCACGATCTTCAGGGCTTCTTATTTGCCGTTACTCCCACCTACCTTGGCTGAGTGATGCTCCTTCAATATGTCTACGCTTGACTGCTCTCTCCTTTTGTTACAGTACTACTGCAGCAGAGGCGTCATTTTGCTCGGCCTCTTACTGGGGTTTGGGCTCCTCTCCCATCATTCAGAAGTTCTCTTAGTTTCTTCTGTTCTTAACAAGCACCGCATTGCGCTGGATGACTTCCCATCACCTTACGTGCCGGTTCCATTGTGAGATCTGCGTTCTTGTCACTTGTAACAGGCCTGGAGCGGAGAGTCGTCTCAGAGCTCTCTGGAGCCACATCTGCCACATCTGCGGTCCTGGCCATAATTTTGGTATTTGCAAATGATTTATATGGTTATTGCCATATTTTATTTGCATTAAACATAGTTGTACTCTCAGTATAGCATGTAATTTCTTTTTCTGTAGAAGTAGTTATTTGCTGATCAGTTGGTACTTGATGGAAACGTTCCAGTCTATGAGTTTGTAGCTCAGTATGTTGTAAATCTATGAAGTGACATGGCACCCTGAGTTTATCTTGAATGGGTCAGAGTTTCTAAATTTGGATTTCACATCAAAAGACGGTGCATTTTCAAAGTCAGTACAACTCTGTCTAAATTTTCAACCTAAAGTAGTTACCGCCCACCTTGACTTTGCAAACATTTCTTGGGTCGTACAGCATTAAATGGTTTAGCAACTGTTAAGGGTATATGGTAAGCATTTGCAAAGTGTTAACTTTAAAAATCTGACAGCATATACTCTACTTGCGTGGATTGGGAACAAAGGCAGGAGTATACAACTGTCCCAGGGCCTGCTGCATACTGATCAGTGAATCAGATCTTTACTGTTCTATATTGGTCCCCAAAAGTAGTAAGATTATTTTGTTGATTACACAAAACAACTGTGCTTTGAAATCGCAAATGAACCATGGCAGCGTAAAAGAAAACTGATTGAAACATACTAATTATACTAATACAGATAAATATGCAAAGCGCATCAATAATTGCATTGGCTTTTTAATCCGAGTAAAGTAGCTGACATTTGTAATAGATGGCTTTGGTTTGGATAAGGATACAAACGTGACATCTGATTTATGGCAGGTTTGTAGGATAGAGCTGAAATATCCTATTTCTGACTCCAATTGAACTACCTATAAGGGTCAACTATTTTTATTATTTAAATTCACAGCAGTCTTAAAAGGTGGGCCTCTTTAAAAATAAACATTTGATTTTTTTTGTATCTATAACTTGCTGTTTATTGCCTCACCCCATGCTTAATTGCATTAAAATACAATTGCTTGTTTTATTTGTCTAGTTTCATTTTATCAAATTGAGAATAAAGACTTGAAAAAAATGTATTAAACATTTTGTCTAGGGCAACTGGGCGACGAGATTACCACACTTCATGAGAGCTCCGGATCAGGCCACCACTGGGTCGCTCCCTTTGTGCCAGGCCACTTCAGATATTATGCTGGTAGAGGAATAGGTGTGGAGGCCTCTGAGTGAACCTTGGTGTCCTGAGTCAGCGATTATTGATCTGCGAACCACCGTAGGCCTGCCTTTTGTGGCGCGCTGCAACTTCAGCATATCATTGTCATTGATGGCAACCCAGGGTATCTTGAGCTTGGTGGGCTGAGGGGTGTGTGCTCGTGGAGGCACCCATTAGTGCAGTTTTTCAGCAGCTGACACGCCTGGTGATGGCATTGGATCCACCATGGAATAACCAGAACCAAGGGCCACGTGAAGGAAACTGGATGGGCAAGAGGAAGAGGAACAAGACATTGCAACAAGGAAGTTTTCGTAGCTGCCTCTGATATCAGGAGTCTGCGCTGAAGACATTGATTTCACTGGGAGGTTTGCCCCACTTGTGGTCCTGGAGGAGTGCATGGAGCTCAATCTGTAGCTTGAAGCCATCACCATGTAGACAGTGAGGCCTTGAAGGCCTGCTGTTGTGGGTTGAGGGTAGCCCGATGCCTCACGAGGCCAGTGTAGCAATGAAGAAGAAGTGGAAGAGGACTTCTTTTCCTCACATGCAGGAAACCCCAGGAACACCCTGAAAAACTCTTGTTGAACCATCTTAGGAAGTAGTGATTTTTTTAAATACATTTTTTTTATTACCGTTGTTAGGTAACAACAGTATACTTTGTCACAGAGGTTACAACATTTACATGTGAAAACATGGAATCGGCTGGGTAGGTGACGGCCAAGGGGGTGAAACCAAAGCCAATCTCCTCTATAGCTGCCTAAACAGCTCCACCGGGCATCGGCCATGGATGCTCGGGCTCAGCAGTCAGTACAAACATAAATGGTTTCCGCCTGGGGGGCATCGTCCTAGTTCAGTCAGCGGCACCAATCCCGGTGATACTGAGAAGCGCCGCCCGCATCTACCTCCATCACTCCGGCAGTCGTCTCTCCTCAGCAGGTCGAAGCTCAGTCGGCGTGAAGAGTATGCAGACTCTGGTCCATGTTTCAGGGGCGGAACGCCACTCAGGAGGCTGAAAAAAGGGTTCACCACGGAGCATCAGCTCCGAGCGGCCATGATGGGGACTGGCTACTCCTCCTCCTCCTCTTGCCTCCCATTTTGCTCCCCTCATCCTTGCTTATTTTCCATGCACTGCCTGGGCACAGTGGCCGCCATCTTAAGGTCAGGCAGCTGGGATCTGGTCGGCCCGTGCTGCATCCCCCAGAGTCCGGGTATCTCGAGAGGCACACACTCTCAAAGTCAGGGGGGCCCTCGGCGTCAGTGGGAGTCCCCAACCACCAACATCAGAAGTCTCCTACCGGTGCGCCCCGCAGGGCGGATGACGGAAGCTGCCCTCAGTCTTGCAGCTGGGCGCCTCGTCTCGTCCTCCGGTTACAATCGGCCTCCGCTCCTCGCATATTGCCGCCGCAGCCTCGGGGTCTCGTTAGTGGATGTTGCCGCCCTCTATCTATGCCAGAGATGCGTAGTGTGCCAGCAGCAAAATCCTGAATGCCAGGTATCATCTATCAATGATGGACGGAAATTGGCAGAGGTAAATCCAATTTACGGACAGTCCGTAAATTCAGCCCAATGCCCGTTGTCTTTGGAACCAGTGTTTGTCTGTAAGCGCCGAACGGTTACTTGATCCTTCTTGCTATCATGTTTCCTCATACAGCATCATTATCTTTGCATACATGCCTGACTACTGATTGGGCTGTTGCTTTAAATGTTTGATCAGCTTAGGGTAATACTGGACACGATGTCTTTTCCTTCCTTTAATGAGTGAGCAATACTTTACTAGTGTTCCTATTGCCAGTAGATTAGATTAGTCATTATCGTGCCAATAACACTCCTCAGTTGGGAATGGCAAAATATATTGTTTCGTCAGGTCCCCAAACAAGATGCACAGCCACTTGTATAAATGAGTCTAAAATTTCAACCGGTTTTTCACAGTTTTAATCTTTTCTTTGTATTCAAAAGTTCTCCTTATTTTAATCAAAACATGTTTTCCATATTACATCCACTTTTCATCATCATGTTTCAACGATGACTATCCAGGCTTTTTCTCAGCAGCACTAGGGGGTTCATAATTCCTTATGTCACAGCCACTTCATAATCTACCCAATGCATTTGGCAAACGCGCACGGACGGAGCGCTCATCAAGGTTACACGCCTTAAACGCGGTTGAGCAGCAGCTAAAATTGGTGCATGAATATGAGTGCATTTTACCATTTCTTGTGTGAAAATATATTGTTTGCCACATTCCTATTCTATGCTGTGAAGGAAAGTGTATTGTCAGAAAGTACCCCAGGTTCATAACTCGGGGTGAGTGTTTGTTATTTTCTGCATAAAGAAGGTGAAAATGTCTGGTTAGTAGGCAATAACTAGGAGACTAGTAGGCTCCACAAACACTATCCCCTTATTTTTATACAGAATTAAGTTGGAAACAGTTTTCTCTCTGTACATTTTTGATGTCCACTAGACATCTCAGCCGAATATTTAATTGGTCTGGTTTTACATCTCACTTTATCAGCCGCTGAGTCACATCATCATAAATCTGACAAATAAGGTGTTGCCCTGAGTCCTCTCCAGGAGCTGCTTTATGTACAAGTTGAAAATATAGGAGTGAACTCTGTGGGATTATTCTGGAAAGTGCAACAGGTATTGATGAGAAAGGACCGAACACATATTCTACCTTCCCTGCGAGCAACCTAGTTACGTCTAGTACTTAAGATGCCAGCAATGGTCTTTAGACAGTGAAACAGCATGACATTTTTCACTGCGTTCATTGTAGGCCTAGGCAGAGTTTGCGGAGTTCCGCGTAAAATTCCGCCGCACTACACAGAGTTCCGCAAGTGGCTGAGTGTCTAAACCTTGCGCCACTCCTGCTGATTTTTAGCACCGGGTGTTTGTCCTGTGCTGTAAAATCGGAGTGAACGGCACCATGCGCAGCGCAGCAGGGCGCTGCTTCTTTCTGACGCTCGAGTAGATGTTCTTCTCGAGCGGCAGCTTCCTCAACGCGAACTGAAGATTTCTCAACGCGCTCGGTAGCGACCACCTGCGTTGAGAAATCTCGCTGGGAGGAGGTCTGGAGTAAGCAACTTAACATTGGCGAGTGAGGAAAAAACTCTGCTTTGCGAAGTTTTTTGGAACTACGCGTACTATACAGAGCGCGAAATGGGAAAATCTCCGCAAACGGAGCGTAATTTCACGCCCAGGCCTAGTTTATTGCCACCAACAGGTTTAGCAGTCCTATCCTCCATATTGACAGTTGTTTGTAACTACTGAAGCATATCTTGAAGGCTCTGTACCATGCCTTGGTTGGGACCTGGGCAGATTACAACTAAGGTACTCCTTGAGCTAGTGGAAAATCTGTTTTTGTAATAATTTGCTGATCACAGATACAACTGCAGTTTTGGTTTGAAGTTGCTTGATTCCTAATTGTCTTGCCTAGGTTTGTAGTAGTGGGGGTACCCACTTTAACTCATAATTTTCGCCAAAGATTTCAAAACATACTGCATATTACTAGTGTAGGAAGGTAAATCAGCAATTTATTGGTGATAGTGGGCTCAATACTTTTACTCTAGGTAACCTTCTGTAACTGCATACACACCTGAATGGTGAATCTTAGAGCCAGGTTTAACACACTTATCCGAATTCAAAGCCTTCATAAAAAGAGGCCCCGTAATTGTTGTAATATTTATCGCACCTTATAAAATCTGACTTCTGGGTTGGAACTTTTTCGGATTGGTTAACTACCACCCAATTACGAGTTTCTGGGGAATAACACACGGATTTTGGTGCCTGCTGCACCAAATTCCGCATGTTCCTATTCATTGCAAACATTTTTCACTGGTAAACATTGGCAGATTTGACCTGTCGATATTTATCACAAAACTCATAATTGAGATATGTATAGTAAGAGCATGTACTACTGCACATCTCACAATTAATTGGACCGCTTGCAATGAGCGCCTAAATGTTATGCTAGTAGTATGTGTATAAATGTGGGGTAAAAAGTGCTCATAATCTCCGTTAGACGGAATTAAGATTGATGTGTGTTTCAGAAATGTATGTCACTATCATTCGTGCTTAGATTCTGAATTAACCTATGCATCTGAGAGGACTGTAAATCATGAGACCAGTTGTAGATATCCATATAGATGTATAGTATGGAACAAGAGCTATAGATCCAGTGGGTTTGAATGTGATATCTAAGGTCTGTTGAGACAATGTAACATAAGTTGTCAGGTCCCCTTTATCTATTTGCCTTAGACACTACCTGAGAAAAGGCCAGATTTGCAGTTGTCCAGATATCTTGATTGATCTTGCATGGTCACTGGTTTTGGGCTGAGGTCAAGGATGAGGGATTTTTGCCTGGTCTTTGATGCACAGGAAAAGTTTGGCAATTGACCAAAAATGTTGCCACCGCTATGTATGTTGTGCCACTGAAAGTGGTGAGCTCGATGACGGTTTTGTCAAGCGAAATGTACGGACGTTACTTTGGTGTATACACTAACTGAAATAGCTCTTTTGTGAGATTATGCTAGCAGTGAAATTGTATGCCTTTAAAATACATTGAGTGATTCTTTACTGGCACTGCCTCTTATACAACATGTAGTTGGTTGGTTCACTGACTAACGCATCAGCTGCTTAACCTTCTTTACTGGCATTTTGTCATGGGGCATTGTTGGCATCCGCTTATTGCACTATCTTGAAAGTTGGTCCTGGAAATACTTGATTTCCTCCTTCATTAACTGCTCTTCGATTTCCGGTAACTCTAACGGTCTCAAGGTTAACTCCGTAATCCCTCAGATGGTGAACTTTGGCGATTAACCTCTACTCAGGCCTGCTGATATTTGGTAACTAAAACAATAAAGGATGTAGACGTTCTCTCTGGTGCTTGACTCAGTTCAGCACACCTAATTGGACATCGTGTGAAAATCTCTTCATCATTATCAAGAAACTCAAAAAATCGATTACATTGCTAAGAAAATCATAAATATGATTTTTCTTTGGAAGGGTAGACTAGACATTTAGAGGTGTGAGTGAGATAAGAGGGAGTCAGAATTATTTCCACTGAAATAAAAGAAGCTGCGTAGTCAAACATAAACAAGCATTTGCAATGCAATAGGTCTTGCATTTACGAAACTTTGACCTATTTGCAATGTAAATGATAATTACTTTTATTTATGTGCACTTTGTACTTATAGTCGTTGCTTACAGGTTTTCAAAACACATAAATAATAGCTCAAAATCTTGCACATGCGGGACCTATTTGCAATGTAAATGCTTGGTATAGCTACACGGTGTCTTGTGCATCAAAACGGGAAGCAGGAATGGAGTAGAGGGTGGGGAGCAGGGAGGGCACGCTGCTCCTGAACACTGGACTCTGCATTCAGGACATGAGAGGAGAAGAACACAATGTTTTTGTTTGGAGATTAGCATGCGAGCACAGACCGCACTGGGGAGGGGCAAATGTAGCTAAGAGGCGGGGGATATTACCTGTAGCAATGGCGGAGAAGGCACAAACGGCTTCCATGAGCCATTACCTAGAGCAAAAGGCGAGGGGGGGGCTGCATCGTCTGCAGCAGCGGGGGAGGAGGCACAAATGGAACTGGAAGCATGAACCATAGCCGTGAAGGTGGGAGGTTAAGGGACGGGGCGTAGACAGCAGGCCTTGGGTATTTGTAGCCGTATAGAGGAGAGAGTGCAACCAGCGATGGCAAGAAAATAGGAGAGGCAGGAGCGATAAGGAGCTGTCAGCAGAGTGGAAAAGCGGGCGCCGTGCTGCAACCTAAAGCGCGGCACCTGTGTTGTTGTTAATATAAAAGCGGATAAGCGGCTATGTTTAAATAAGAGTTGGCCGTCCGTGCGTCCGCCATTGTTTACTTAGTTTCCCAGTCACAAAAATACAATTATAAAAGCGGGCGTCTGCTAAAATATTAAGTGTGGCGCCCGTGTTGTTGTTAATAATGAAAGGTTTGGGCAGCCTGGGGGCGGCACGGCAATGAGGAGCAAGCGTGTTGCGCTGCCAAAAAAAAGAAAAGAGGGTGCGTGGCCGCTATAGTGAAAAAAAAAAAAAATACTGTAGATGAAAAGGTGCACTTTGGCCGCTATTGGTAATAAAAATGCAAACGCGGGTGCTGTGCTGAAACAGTAGCGCGGCGCCTGGAGGCAAAGCGGGCACCCTTGCAGGAAAGCACGTTGTGCCTGCAATAGGGGAAAATCATGAAAGAAAATAGTGCTGACAGACTGTAAATAAAACAGACCGTGTAACAACATAAGTAAAAAGTCCAGTCCTCATGGGAGGTTACAAATGCAGGCAAGGCAGTACTAAGGAGGGAGTACTAAGCCTATTCATGAATCAAAAGCGATCATTTAGAAAGGACAATAACAGGAGCCAATTAAAAAGATCTGTGGAAAATGGGCGGAGCTTCAAGTCCATACCTGAATATAGCATGCCTCGGAGAGCAGCGCATGCGCTGCCCAGGCTCGACCTAAAAATTAGGTAATGGTTTCTTGCTTCACTTTTAAAGAGCTTCTTTTCCATGTTCCCTTTCCTGCCGTTCTCTCACCGTATTTATGCCTTCACTTCTAGGATTTCTTTTGGATTTGACAATTAGAAAGCCATATACTTGCATCTTCGTTACGTTTGTGTACTCTGACCACATAGTGGCCAAACTGAGGTAACATCTTTGTTCAGTAAAATATTTGCAATATGACCACCCCCTTTGTGTGTTTTCACTTGACTGTCTGCCTGTGGCGAAAATTACTTTATTGAATTATTTGTGAATATTAAACAAAGTCTTTAGGACCATGCCACCTCAATCAGGTTATATTACAGTTCAAAGCTAAAATTCTTTGATTTAAAAGAGAAAGCGGAGTCACTTTAGTTTACTATTTCAAAAATGGCATATTTCCCAATCGAGCAAAGATATAGTTGGAATACAGGCACCACCATACGATTTCCCTTTTTATTGTTTTTTGGATACAGCTGCCACTTTACCATCAACGCACAACAAGTCTCAAGATGGCAAGCGTATGGTGGGTATTCCTCTGCAGCACCTAGAGCAGAACAGCCAATACCATTAATCAAACCACCAGGTGAGGCTGAACACTATAATTCAGAGAACCTATGGGAAATCTTCAACCTCCTGTCAAAGCAGCTCTACCTGGCATCCAGACTCGTCTGAAAACTGTGAAGTAAGAGAAAAGCATGTACAGAAATGAGGTTTCACCATTATGACTTCACTAAGGAAATGCACTCACTTGGACTACATTCATAGAGTCAGACTCAACAAGTACACTATAACTGACATCTCACAATAAACCTCATCGCGATGACACACCCAAGAAACAAAACGATTCACAAATTGACCACAGTGACAAAGCTCCTATGGGCACAACAGTACTATGGCTGTATGTCCTTATAGAGTTACCAGAGACAGAGTCAAGGCTGATGACAAATGACCAAAGCCCGCAAGTCCTAGGTGGTGTACCATAATATATTTGGTGTTTCCTGGTGGCACACAGGAAACGACAAGCGCAGAAGTACTTCTATACCATCTGTGTCTTCCCTTTCCCATAAGGGCCATCAAAAAAACATGTTTGATTAGGTTTCAGAGATTCAACATCCAGTAGCTATTTGATATATATCTACGCTTCACTGCATACTCCAAACAAATCCCAGGTTATTGGTATTAAGCAATCATTGTGGACAACAGAAAAATATGCAAGAATGCAGGCAGAGGTGTATCAACTACACTGTACACAGTACTCTGCCCCACAACTTCCCCAACTCATGACTCCCACCCACAAGTGACAGTCATTGCTCTCTGAAATATGGCTATGACTCCTACCACAAAAGTGTTACACAGGGAAAAGAAAAGATGCAACAGGTCACACATCTGTGTATGATAAATCATTGATTTGTCCTTCAGGAGCTCGCAGATTCAAGTGTCTGCATATGGGCCACTGAAAGCAAGGGACTGCTTAAGTGCTCTCCTAGGAGCACCTAATGTACTTGAAGCTCACTGATGTCTCGTCCCTAAAGCCACTGAATGAATACCCACATCAGTGCCTTACACCACCACTACCAGACTAAGTAGGTCCAGCACAGCCAGCAGAGAGATGTGAGGGGTGGGAAGGTCTAGTAGGCCTTCTAAAAGAGGCACAGAGGTAGATGCCAAGGGAATTGGGATGACCCTCATAGCTAGCATTTTCTGTACCTACCATTCGAACTCCACGCTCACTTTGATACTATGGTAGATTATAAAGTGGACTGAGGCAAATATAACTGCACTTTTAGTTTTTTGATACACTCACTCGAAAGTACCTAAAAACACTCGGGGGACCGGTCCTCATAATGCACCGGTCCGCACAAAGATAGTGTCTGGCTGGTTTTGTCAGGGTTTACCCACACTACGAGGACCGATCCGGTCTGCACAGCGTGGGATATACACTCTCCCCACCCCTGATAAAAAAAATGCCTAAAAAAGTGTGCTGTGATTTTTATTTACACACACTACGTCCCCCCCCATCCAGTTTCATAGTTACATGAACTGTTCTGAATGTAGTGCGTCGTGCTTTCAGAAGCGATGATGTTTGATGGGGGTGTTTGAAATGAAAACGAGTTGCAGATAGAAATGAAAGGTTTGCCCTGCTCCGAGAGCATGTCAAGGTGGATTCTGTGATATGTAATTATTAAATTACATGAGCTCACCTTCTGCTCTCACACCTCTGCTATAATCGAGTGTAGTATGGTGTACCATGTCTGCTGTTGTCACTAGAGGACATATCTGGAAAAAGGTGAACAGAAGGGCTCAATTTTAGTGACAACACTATCTCATATCAGTCACCACAGGCTTAGTGTCCCCATAATATAAACGTCTTGGACACAACTGAGTGCCATTACAAAGCGTGGTCTATTTTGTAGACATGCATGCAAGGTTTATAGACATTGTTGCCTTCATGTGGCTTCATAGCTCTGCAATACCCTTTCGACCCAGTAGAGAATCATGTGCCTCCACAAGCCACTTCCCTATCTTATTGTCTTGCCTACAGTTTTCCTTACTAAATGATCCTGATGGGCTCTAGATGTGGGCTGCCCGGTGTAAAGGAGGGGGACATATGATCTCCTGGCATGACCAGAAGTATCTTCCATATTCTTCTGCTTTTTTCAGTTTGATTAATTCGACGTTTGCTGTGCAGGCCATGTACAGTAGACTGACATTGTGTAGTATTAGAGAGAGTCTTTAATAATATTGAGATTTGTTTCAGATACGGTTTCCACCATAGTAGCTGCTTCTTGAATCATAAGTCTGCTTTTTGCTTTTCTTGAATCTATTTGTCTTTGTTTGTCTGGCCATAGACAATGCTGGTATCCCCCCGCCTCTCTCAATCAGACTTACTATCTACACTGTCCTCTCCCCCATTGTGCCCAGCAATGTAAGTGTTTTTTATACGGGCCATTGAGACAAATCCTGCCAGAGGCCATGCATTAATATTTAGCTATCAGGATTAATTCCCAATATTTCTGCAGAATGTATTGCGTCCCAGACTATTGTGTAATTTCTATGGGAGTTAAAAACTATTCTAGTGATTTATGGGTGGCTGACAAAATTGGAATGTGTGTGAATTGGACCAACTCAATTTCCTCCCCCTAAAGTCCATGGTCCCTCCCTATATTTTGCTTCTCTTGAGGAGTACATCTTACATTTTGCCAGTCTACCCTCTAAGTATACCACAGGGTGATACTCATCCACAATATCATTCAAACATCCACTTGCACCTCAAACTCTTGAGTCTTTCTCTTGTATTTTTAAGTTAAACAAAATGGTAATGATTTCAGTATTTTGCTTGGAAAACTATTGTGTACAATGTGATCTGAAAATTGCCATAAACTTAATAAGAATATCTTCATTTCCACATTATCTATCCCAAATCCACCTCCCATCGCTTTTATTTAACGTAAACGAGTTACCCTAAACAATACTTAAATAGATTAAGACATCAACCAATGGCTCCTTATTATGGGCTACTCTCTTTGCCACTCACAATCTTGCAGTGCAGTGTCTTTCATAACCACTGGATGCTAAAGAACAACGTCTCTGCAAAAAGTAGCTTATTGTGTGCACTAAATAGCAAATGCTTTTGGAAAAAATGAACACATACTTTGGAGAAACTTGAGAAAATTCTGCTATGATCACTGAACTTGTAGTATCTGAGATTTAATAGGATGTGTGCTATTAGATGTACAAATGTGCCTTCTCTATCTAGCAAGAGCTTCCTGTTCCACATGAATCCTTTAACAGGCATCTCTGTCTAGAATCCAGGCAGTAAATGTTTTATGCACATTCATGTTTAGTCCAATCTGAAAGTTAAGTAGCACCTTGTCAGTCTTGTGGTCATCTTCAGAGAAGATGTTATCTTCCTTTGTCCCTCATTGTTTCTGCAAGATATCAAAACCTTAAATATGGTGCCACACCAGCCTAGGGACTTTATCTCCTGCAATCGCATCATGTGAGCTTTGAAAAGCTGGGTGTATGTGCAGAACTCTGAATTATCGAAGAAAGGTACCCCCTCAACATACTTTTAAGGTCCACAAGCCAGGGGGAAGAACCAAGTTACATCTTGTTCCTGGTGTCGATCGAGGATGCCATTTTCGATCAACACGAGGAACAAGATGTAACTACGGCGTTTTAGGTTTGCACACAGTTTCAAGCAGAGGATACCAGGCGCTACTACCAGGTTCTTATCGTACATCTCTCGCAGATGCTAAGCCTAGGCTTTAGTCATCTGGAGAAGGACCCCAGACATCCTATATCAACTGCTCACTATCAGCTTCTAGCGGGACCTCAGCAGCACCTGTTTGCGTGACCGGGCTCGTAATTCCACATGTGATGATTTTTCACCCTGAGAATATGCAAAAGTAATATCCAGGCCATTATGGGGTATTGACGAGATTCCTCCTATTCCACTCACCTTAAAGTAGTCCATAAGAGTGGTCCTGATGAAGTTGGCAGCTATTTAATCCCACCGAAACGTGCGTTGACCAGAGAGCCGGGAACCCCCACAAGACAACACCAAAGCGGATGAAAATTGTGATTTACTCAGCCTGCTTTCTCTGCTATTGGTGTATACTAGTATAATATTAAGGGTTCCTTGTACATATTTTTGTATATTTTTGTTGTGTGAGAATATTGAGATGGATGTGAGTGTACTGCTTGTGAGAGTGTGGTATAAGAGGTGAGGGTGTTTGATGTGAGGACATTTGACAGGGGGTCTCTGTTTCTCGTTATCTGAACAACCAGGATCTAACTCATGTGTCTATTCATGTATTTTATCAGTAAATAATACTATTTGTATATGGCACTTGTATATGATAATGAATGAATTTTCCATCATGTTCTGTGTTGATATTTTTATCAAAAGATATGTTATAATGATTAAAAATAAAAAGTTGAATAAAAAGTAATATATTTTTGCACATCTCAGTATTGTTAGGTTGATTTTTAGGGAACTGCCCGATTTGAGCCTTGTGTTGGCCACTTGAAAAATTAGATATAGGTCTGACAGGATCATCTGTATATGATATGTATGTGCAGAACTCACAAGTGAAGTTTGTTCTGCATTATAAAGGTAGTTACCTCAGACAGCGAAGAGTGTTGTCTGTAATCCACTAATCACGCAGAATGGAAAATGGTTGCAGAATTCATGTGTTGGTTACAGCCTAATACAAAGGTATTGCTCTTAATGAGTATGTATGTACACTTGTAGTGTTATAAATTGGAGGGTGTTTCCTACATCCTTTACCAGCTTGGAATAATATTTACACTTAAACATTTCTTACAAACAGAGAAAATATCTTTATGATCTGTATGAAATACCTCGGTGCACAACTATATCTTGAACAGTGGTTCTTAGCCTATGGTCCATGGACCCCTGGGGTCCCTGATTCCCACTCGGGGAGCGTACAACTCTTTAAAAAAATTAAATAATCTTGAATTAATAAATGGTATCTACATAAAATCGTAAAACTGAACATTTAAAAAAAACTCTGTAAATGTGAAGGAATTTGAAATTGAAGACTAAAAATGAAGTTTGTTTCCTTAGCCTGATTTGTGGGACCAGCTTAGATAAGTAAATGTAATCTACTATTGGCGATTGGTAATCTCAATTGAAGCACTGGTGCGCCCTGTCAAAAAGAGAGGATGCATTAGGAGCAAAAAGTCAGTGATATTCAAGACTCTAGTATATCACTTCGTCTTTTAGAAATAAAACACAATTTTGAAAAGCACCAACATTCCCATTAAAATTTCGATTTTTGCATATGTTTTTTGTTTGTGAACTGACATATTTCATAAATTGTATTTATGTATTTGGCGTATATTTGTGTGTATTCTTTTAAGTTTCAAATCGTAGAAATGGCTTTGGCAGGGCTCCCCTGCTTTCTGTTTTAGTGGAGGTCCACAGAAGTCAAAAAGTTGAGAACCACTGATTCCATATTAAATCTGTGTCCATGTTAAGATATGGAGATCCCACTCGTGTTTTTTTTTTTCCTTGGCAAGAAAAACGGTGTTTCTGAAGTCATTTCGACTTAACGCGAGCTAGCTTTGTTTGGTAACACACAAAACCCACGCCTTCATAGTCACTCCGAGACTATTAGAGCTATGAAGTTTGATTAGAGTCTGTACCACCGCGGTGATGCATCATGATTGGCAAATGTGCGTCCTAAAATAAAGAGGTCTAAAAATATTTGATTTCGTTTTTTTAGATACGTTTCTGTTGTGAGTATCTAAACAGGATACAAGAGACAAAATCGGCCTGCGGGTTAAACACAAACAAATGGAAATTTAGCATAGGAAAATTTTGTCTCTCAAAAGATCGGGCTCAAGGCCTGTCCTGTTTAATTAATGCTACATAACGTTCAGTTTAAACATTGCTTTTCCTAAACGCTAGACAATCCGAAATGAGGTGGCTAGCATTACTGCATAAACTATTTACAAGACTGGAACTTCCTTCACTGGTTTGTGTGGTTTTGTGCTTGCTTGTAGTGATGTTATCTCCGAGATGCAGGAGGCGCAGATTAAGATATTGAATAACTTGCACGCTATTTTTAGTTGGAAAGGGAAATTTGAGCGTGAACCTACAAAGCAGTTTGAAAGCATCAGATAATTTACGATGTAACTTTACCTCTGCCTCTGATTCGTATGTAACGAGCAACAGTCCTTCTCCAGAAAGAAATGAAGGGGTCCCTTTTTAGGTCTCGCCTACGCAGCGCGTATGCGCTGCATAGGAGGAGACCTCTTGAAATCGATTCGGTTTTGCGCCCAAAAACGTGCACGCATTGCATTGCTTTCAATGGCAACGCGTGCACATCTGGCAATTCCCTTGCGGGAGTGAGCTTTGAAACCATCTGCTAGCTCGCTCCCGCAAGGGAAACGGGCGCAGGCCCCCTCCTCTCTCCCCTCCCCCTGCTGCCTCCTCCACTCCTCGTCAAACTTGTTTCTTCTGTGAACATATGATGCCTTGCCCGGTAAGAAGATATTTTAAGTTTATTTCTTTTTATTTTCATTGGGGTTCTGTTCTAGCGACTTCCTTGTACATTTGTAGGCATGGTCTTCACAATCCCTGGGCGGATGGGACCGTGTGTGCCCGATCGATGATTTGCGTGGCAGTCATTAGGTTCGCATTGCCTTCTCGGTCCCTCTGTGATGTGGGGTATGCGTGGTAGGATATTTCCCTGGTTATGCCTTTCAGGCACATTTATCCCATCTTGGCATGGCGGTATCGCGTCTTCTCGTGAGATCGCTTTGCCATAATATATGGGAGTACTGCAGGAACACACTCGCTTCGGGAATCATTTTGCAATGGAACCTGCTTCGGCAGAGGCAGGAGGGGTGGCGGGAGTGGCGAATCTTGGTTTTGAGCCCCCTTACATCGCTCATCAGAAGACATTTTTTTTTTCTGCAGTACCAACGTATAGAACCAGAGTCTCTTCCATTACATGGTGCAGGATAGAGGCTTTTGTTCCACTAGTGGAACGATTTTGAGAAACAATCCTTCCCTCGGTTTTTAATGAAGAGGTATCCTATTGAAGCATTTTTGTAGGAATTTTCAACATCTGTCAAGTTGGATAACCTGATGGCTGGGCTGGCTACCCAGGGTACGGTAGTTTCTGAAGACACATTACCGACAGATCCGGTGGGTAAAAGAAATAAAATGGCGTACGTTGCATCTAATTTTGCAGTTCATGCCAATGCGTATACTACATACCCGGTGCAGTCTCTGTTAAAAGACCTTCAGTCGCTCGCCAACCAGTTGAACGAGGGAGCAAATTGTTCTGCAGTGCTGTCTTTAATGGAGAAACAAGTTTGATTTCTTTCGGACATTTCTTTTGATAATCTTTGTGCGGCAGCGTGCTTCTATCGCAGCACGGCGCCACATTTGGATGCGGTCATGAAAAACTGATGCTTCACAAAAAGTAATCTTGATGAAGATCCCTTCCACGGGGGAGAAGGTCTTTGGACAGCAGCTGCAGGAAATTGTTAAAAAAAATCTTTGAAGAAAAAGAAGTTGCTGGCTCCAGTTCGTTCTATCACAAGAGGTAGAGGATTTTCACATTAAAGGGCAATGGGGAAGATCATTTTGGGGTGGTCAGCCCTTTCGAGGCAGGGTCTGTGGCCAGGGCTCCCTGTCTGTGAGAAATCCCGGTTCCAGTCCCTGCCACTCCAGTAATTCCACCCCGCTTCCTCTCAAAGCATGACTATCCAGAAGTGGCACCAGTGGAGGGAGACTTCAGCAGTTTAAAGATGTATGCATTGCCTCCGACACAGATGCCTGGGCATTAGAGGTCATTTCAGGAGGTTATCTCGTGCCTTTCCAAAGTCAGCCTCCACAGCACTTCTGTCAAACTCCAGTTCCTCAGTCGGTACTTCACTAGCAGACTTTGTTTTACGGCATCCACCTACTACTCTAGAAGGCCCCAATCAGATTGGTTCCTCAGCACTAATGCACTAATCTTTTTAGTACAGAAAGCTTCAGGGGACTTTCGTCCTGTATTGGATTTGAAAGGGGTCAACAAATTAATTCCCCATCGAATCTTCAAGATGGTGACTTTACAAACAGTTTTGCCTCTACAGCATCAAGGGGATGTGCTCCATCGACTTCAGGGATGCCTATCTCCACATGCCAGTACATCCGCATTCCCAACAAGCATTGGCATAGCCAATAGGTCTCGCCTTTGGGACCTTATAAGTGTTTAGCCATGCAACAGTTGATGTTGTTGCACCAAGGATATTGTGCTGCATAACTAAATACTTATAAGGTCCCAAAAGCGAGACCTATTGGCTATGCCAATGCTTGTTAACTGTGGAGTTGTCGCAATCATAACAAAATGTACTGTGTTACAAATAACCCATCTTTGTGGTCTGTAAACTGCCACGCGTGTCGGCTGCATTCTGTTATCCTGCTGGAATAAAGTTTATTTGATCCGTTAGGATGTTTAAACAAGTATTTGCAATGCAATAGGTCTCGCATTTATGAGAGTTTGAGCTATTGGCATTGTAAATGACAATGCCTTTTATTTATGTGTTTTTAAAACAGATAAATAAAAGGCATTGTCATTTACAATGCCAATAGCTTAAACACTCGCAAATGCAAGACCTACTGCATTGCAAATACGTGCTATAAAATTTTTAAAAAGCGTTGGGAGAGAGCATGTCCTGCCTGCAACAGCAGGCAGGACAAAGCTATTTGAGAAAATAGTGCTCGGAGGCTGTAATTAAAGCCTACCGAGCACCAACACACGTACCGGGGTGTCACCATGGGAGGTTACAAAATGAGACAAGGCGGTACTAAGGAGGGACTACTAAGCCTTTTGACCAATGAAGAGCCACAGTTTACTGTGGACAATGACACAAGCCAATGAAAAATGTGGGCGGAGAGTGGGCGGAGCTTCAAGTCCCTACCTGAGGACATCATGCCTCGCAGAGCAGCGCATGCGCTGCCCAGGCTTGACCTAAAAAGGGGACTTATAGTCCCGTTGTGTTGCAGCCTTGGCGTGTGATAGGTACAGTTATTTCAGCAGATGAACAACAGAAATAGAGACCGGAAGAGCAATGCTTCATCATTTAGGTCTCTCCTGCAACAGCGCATGCGCTCTCGCTTGTGAGAGATGTGTTCTAAAAGCAGCTTGGAGTCCGCCCAACGCTTACCATACGTTGGCTTTATTGTCACTCTTATTTACTGCCTTGCAATTGTCCAGCACATCCGGATTTCACTTCCTCCTCTTCCGTGCGAACCATGGACCAAATACTGATTGCTTTACCTTGATTAGGGTCCTTTTGCTGCTGCCGCTGAGATTCAGATACTATTTGGCTTTTTTTTTCCCCACTGTCTGTGTTGCTTCTGTTCTCTCAGCCCCCACCCTCCCGTTGTCCATGTTGCTTACTCCCTCCCACCACCCAAGCACCCTGTCATTGTCAGTGTTAATCATCACCTATCTGTTGTCTGCTTATTGCAGTGCTGGCCGAGTCTTAGCGCTTTTTTTTAATTTTTAGCCATGCTGCACAGCAGTCAGACTGCTGTGCAACATGGCTAAAAGACGTTGGCAAAGCCAATAGCTCTCTCATAGGCTTTGCCAATGTTTGTTTCGCTTTTGCAGAAGTCACGGAGTACAGACTCAGTTCTCAGTTTACATGTTTGGCAGTTGTGGTAAGTGAAGTCTGTACTCCGTGACTTCTGTTGGCGACGTGGTGAAGTGAGCACTCCTGCTGCGTTCTCCCTGACCCTCCAACGTACCCTGCTGTCAGCCCTGCTGATCCAGCGATAACCCCTCATAAAGCCAAACCACACACATCTGTAGACAAGCATGTGCAATGCAATAGATCTCGCATTTATGAGTGTTTGAGCAATTGGCATTGTAAATGACTGCCTTTTATTTATGTGTTGTTTTTAAAACCGATAAGTAAAAGGCATTGTCATTTACAATGCCAATAGCTTAAACTCTCGCAATGCAAGACCTATTGCATTGCAAATGTTTGCAATTTAAAAAAAAAAAAGCATTAGGAGAGAGCATGTCCTGCCTGCAACAGCAGGCAGGACAATGCTATTTGAGAAATTGCATGCGCAGTTCCTTCAAGATGTACGTCCGACGTAGGGGGCGTGCAGGAGAGAGATGAGGAGGAGGAGGAGGAGGAGGAGGAGGAGGAGGAGGGCAGCCCTGGGACGCCGCAGTACAGGTAAGAGTGTTTATTTCTTTTTAAATTAATTTTTAAATACTTTTTATTAGGGGGGGGTGGAGGCAGGGAGCCTATTTTAGTAGGGGGCTGGCTAACTCCGCTCCGCTGCGGAGTCGGAGTTTTGTCTAAATTCCGCGTTCTCAGCCGAGAAGGCAAATCTCTGCACACTCTGCTGGCGGAGAGGAGTTCTCTGCCCCCCCTTAGTGTATGTATGTGTATGTGTGTGTATATGTGTGTGTGTGTGTGTGTGTATATATATATATATATCAATCATGCATCAAGCACATCCCGGTAGAGTAAAATAAGATGTCTTCGAAGTTCAAGAAAGTGTATTTCTCATTTCCACACTGTGCAGTTTAGCCATTAGATGGGTATCTCTTGAAAGGTTACTGTTTTGTGTTAAAATTTGTTGTGAAGAAAAAAAAAAAAATGTAATTTGTATTTAATCGGTGCATCAAGACCGTACCGGATAATACAGTGACAATTATAGCACATGGCTCGATGTCGCCGAACAAAGGACAGAGAGAATAATAGTATCCCATAAACAAGGCACAGGCATTTCCCACCCACCCTCCCTTTCTCATTCCAAGACTCACCCGGTGTTAAAATGTACATCCACATTGAGCATGAAGCACCCTCACTGTTCAGAGCCGTATGTCCATATTTCACTGTCCAGTTGTGTTTGGATAGGCTGTTTAGGTGCTAATGCAATGCCTCAATACTCCGCCCACCTCTGCCATATCTTTGCATGTTTTTGGGGGCAGCCACATGCCCGGAACACCCCACCTCCACACCCATACAATAATTTAATGCTTTCTTCCAGACCCCAACCAATGGTGGAGTTTTAAGCAATGTCGCGCTTGGCCAGTGTAAGGCCTAGGAATAGCAAGTGTTGCTTATCTATTCCCCCCCAATCGTGGCAGTACTGTGAAGAAGAATCAGCTTGGGATCCAACGGGATCTCCCATGAGAGAACTCGGGCCAGGCACAGCATCACACCCTGCCAGAAGCGCTGCAAAGCTGCACAGCTCCAAACAGTGTGAAAAAACGTACCTTCTTCCGAGCTACAGCGCAAGCACTGAGGATCGGCAATCACTCCCATGCGCCATAGGCGATGTCGTGTACAGTATACTCTATGAAGGTATTTAAATTGGATGCGGCATAAGCAGGAGGACACAGTGGCGTCCCGGGGGGCCACCAGGGCCTCCGCCCAGTCATCATCATCAAGGTCCTCAATGTCACCCTGCCATTTAACCCAGAGAGCTGCCAGCGTGGTGTGCCTGTATGTGACTACTTGTCTGGTATATCTGTGTGGTTTTGTGCGCACCAAGGTCTCCCATTAGCAACCTCCCCTCTGGTGGACTAAACTTGGGTACGTCAGGAAAGTTGCGGATGTAAGGGTAAATGACGTGTTGGAGCTGCAAATATCAGAAGAATTGGTTGCGGTGTAGCTGATAATCTGTCTGTTGGTCCTGAAAGCACTTCAAGACTGAGCCCCTCAAGACTGCACCCATGGTGGAGATTCCAAAGTTGTCCTAGTCCCGGGAGGCCCTGGCAGCGCGGCCACCTGACGAAGGTATGTGCCCTGCCAAAGTGGCGTCCCTCCCGTCTGCCTCTGCCACCATCCCAATCCATTCTACTAGTCCTCCTCCATATCCGAAAGACCACTTGGGTTGTGAGGGGGAGGGAGGCCCTCTAGCCTCTGATCGCTATAGAGGAAATCCAGGAGTGGTACATTTCCCATTGCCCATTGTTCCACTGCATATGCTTGATCAGTGTGGCTGGTACCCACCAATCATTTAGTACCAGCAGGTGGGAGGCATTATAGTAAGATTACACATCTGCAGCCGCGATGCCCCCACAATAGGGGGATTGGCAGCAGGTCCTCAGCCCAACCCATATAGCCCCCCCCTGGTCCAGAGAAATTGAGTAAGGTTCGCATTTAATTATTAAAACCGGGGGGAGGAGGGGATGTCGTAAGGGAAATTCTGTAGCCGGTATAGGAGTTGCGGCAAAGAGACCATTTTAAAAATAGCCAAACGGTCCATTAGTGGCAGCGGGGACCACTTTTTAACCTCCTCTTGAAGGCAAGGCAGGAGTGGGCCTATGTTGTGGGACCACAATGCTTTTGGGGTAGGGGAAATAAACGCCCCAAGATATTGAAAACCTTCCGACGCCTGCGTCTGCTCTGACGCCCACACACAATTGCCGATGGCTGTACCTAGGGGAAAGACTACTGACTTTCCAGAATTCATACATAGCCTGGAGATCTCACCAAAAATCCTCAGGATATGAAAAATCTGTGGGCCCCAAGATCCTGGGTCCGTAAGGAAGAAGAGCACGTCGTCAGCGTAGAGTGCGATCCTGTTGGATATCTCCGCTGACCACTCAAACCCTCTCACCAGTGGGTCTTTTCGGACCCATACCGCGAGGGGCTCCATAGTGAGGGCAAATAATAGGGGGACACCCCTGCCTTGTACCTCGGTGGATTGGAAAGGGCACCGACACCTCTCGCGCGACCCTGGCTGAGGCCGATAAATCAGTGTATAGAAGGTGGATGTATCAAAAGAACTGGGGACCCAGGTTTAGGTACTGGAGGAGGGTGAATAAGTAATCCAAACCGAGTGAGACGAAGGCTTTGTTGATATCAGCCAGCAGAATGGCGGTTGGTCTACCCAGGGAATGAGCCCGTGTTACCTCATTATGTACTCACCTAATATTATGGCATGTGGATCTTTACAGCATGAAGCCGGCATGATCCGGTTGAACCAGTTCCGAGATACATGTGAGAAGCCGGTCGGCGTGAACTTTGGCTAACAGCTTTACCTCAAAGTTGAGCAAAGAGATGGGCCGGTATGACGCCGGGTCTTCCGGCGGGCGACCAGGTTTGTGAAACACCACGATGTCCTCATGGTGCCAGTCCGACGGAAGTATCGCCGACTCCGAGGCCGATTGAATCACCCTCAGCAGATGGGTACTCAGTTGGGGCATGTAAGTTTTAAGAAACTCGCCCAGGGGCTCTGCCCGAGTTAAGTCCCGCCAATGCCCTGGACAACTCCTCTACCGTAATTGGTTCGTCCAGCTGACCGCGAGCCGTATCCGACAGGGGACGGGGAGAGGTGCATCAAATGAATTCGGTGACATGGAAATGATCCACCATGTCACGCTGAGCATATAAATCAGCATAATATGTTGCGAAGGTTTGCGCTACCTCACGGTGCCCTGACACCAGAGTGCCGTCCGTGTCACTGATAACCGGTGTGACTGAACGAGTGGCCTGGCTCAGCCGGTGCAGCCTCCTACTTGACTTGTCGCCCCATTGGTAGATACGGCCTTGTCCTGCTTGCCATGCCAGTTTAGCTTCATACAAAACCAGATGCTGTACTTGTTGCTGCACCAGAAATTGCCGGTGGCGCCCCTCCCCTCTCCCAGGGACACGAGCATCCTCATCCAACTGACAAATCTGGGACTCGACCTCCACTATCTAACAGGTCTTGCGACGGCGTTCCCCTGCACAACAGCTGATGTCAACTGCACATATGGTTGGCTTTGGGGCCACCGCGAAGGGAGGCGTAGGTGTATTAATGGACAGGTATTCAGTGATCAAACGGCACAACAATGACCTATACAATGGGTTCTGCAGATGCCAAGGTGACATCCGCCAACGTAACAGGGAACGAAGCGCTCCTGTAAGGAGTGAGAGCATCACAGGCTAGTGGTCTGACAAGCCGTGCAGCAAGATTTCCACTGTGGAAACTCTATGTAAATATGTATTAGGAATATGGAGGTAATCCAGTCTGGAAAAAGATCCATGTGTAGCGGAAAAGAATGTAATGTAAATAATTCTTATATAGCGCATACTGTCACCCTACGGGTATCCTGGCGCTGTGACTGACAACATCGACATTGGAGCCTGTGAGCATCTTACCCAGGAAAACATTATTGGGAACTCAGCCATACCCTACCTGGGAAACAGCCAGGTTTTTAGCTGCTTTCTAAATAGGGGCAAAGATTGAATTTGCCTAATATCTAAGGGCAGTTCTTTCCACAGCCGAGCGGCTGTTACACCGAATGCTCTACCCCCCGACTTCATTTTCTTAATTCTTGGGATGTTCGCTAAGTGTGCATTTGCTGACCGAAGGTCTCTCGCAGGAACATACCATAAAAACTTCCTCTGCAAGGGTTTAGGGCCCATTCCGTGCAATGCTCTGAACACGGTGCACAGGGATTTGAATTGTATCCTCTGGCAGATCGGCAGCCAGTGGAGATCTTTCAAGGCCAAAGAAAGTGAGGAACTACGCTGCCTGTTTAGAGCCAGCTTAGCTGCAATTGACTGAATCCTTTGTAGCTTTTGAAGTAGTGACTTTGAGCCCCCAAATATAGTGAGTTGCAGTAGTCTAATCTGCTTAGGATTATACACCTCACAATTTGGGGTGTGATGGTAGTTGGTAGTAGCGGCAAAATTCTTCTCAGAGCTCTAAGCAGAGAGAAACATGTACCAACTACTTTGGTAACTTGTGATTCTAGCTGGAGATTATCATCCAGCAGAACTCCCAAGTTACGCACCGTTTTAGCTGGCACTACAGTTTTGTCGGTTGGTGTTATTTGGAGCTCTATGGGAAAAGGCCGGGCAATCCTGGACGTGGAGCAGTATACGATCTCCGTTTTTCCTCCGTTAAATTGTAGGGAGTTATTTCTGAGCCAGTTTGCGGTATTCTGCATACACTCCTGAAATATATCCAGGGTGATTGCCTGGTTCACTTCTAAAGAAAACACCAATTGCGTGTCATCTGCATAGTTTACAAGATCCACGCCAAAGGATCTAATAATAGAGATGAGAGGGCGCATAGATATTAAACAAAATCGGACTTATCGCCGAACCCTGTGGCACCCCATGACACATGGGGATTTTTGGAGACGTAAAGGGGGGGATTGAGACTGCCTGTTGTCTATCAGTCAGATATGATCGTAGCCATTTCAGTGCCAGGCCTTTCACCCCGATTTTCTCTAGTCTGTCCAGCAGAATGCTGTGGTTCACCGTATCAAATGCGGCTGACATATCCAATAATACCAATATACTCGAGTTACCATTGTCAGCGCGCATCCTCAGGTTATCTAGTACTGTCACTGTCACTGTCATTAATGTCTAGATGGCCTTTGCAGGGTGGAACGACTGCCACGTATCAGCCCAGCCCAGCGAGGTAGTCAGCACCTTCAGTTGGGAGTCCCCGGTGCTCGCCTGGCCCCCCGCCGCCCGCCATCGATCCACCCCCGGGACCATCACATCATTTCAATCTCCCCCCTCCCCCCCCACCCACTATGGAAAGTCCCCTGGGCAGTCCCCCCCCCCCCCACCCCCAGAGGGGAAGGACCTTGTCTATGAATGCTTGACCCGGGGGGGGGGGGATAGATACTTCCCAACGTAACCGTTTCGCTGTATAGAGTGCCGGACACCAGCATGTATCTGCCCCCATGTCTGTCCATGCCTTAAAGGGCGTGAAGGGAACCCTACGGTGGATCGAGATACCCATACCCCTAGAGGCCCTAACAAATCCTGAGTGGAAGACCTGTGCATATCCGAATCGCGACAGGCATGGCACCTTCATACCGAGTAGATGGGTTTCTTGTAATAGCACAATATCTATGTCTAGACGCTTAACCTGTCGCAGTATGGCACCGCGCTTGATCTTGTCGAGGACCCCTCTAACGTTCCATGTGAGTATGCAGAGCTCACCTCTATGGCTGCCCGTTGCTGTAGCCGCCATTTATATTGTAGAGGGTATTCGAGTGTGACCGGAGTACGTTCGGCCTGGTGCGAGTGTGTGCCCGTGTCTTAGAAAACCAGAACAAGAAAACCAGCAACAATTGTATAACATTCCCCCTGTCCTGCCCCTCCTCCACGCTCCCTCCCCCCCCATACCTCAGTACAACTCGAAGCATCTGTCGCGGGAGGCGACACCCCAAAACCCCAACTGAGGCTCCGGGAGGAGTCTCGCCAATGGACCCCCAAACATTCAACCCTCCCCAACATTACCCACAAAGCCTCTTGGTTGGTATAGCACTGTGGGGGCAATCTGATGCTTCTGGCCTGCACGACAGTTGGCTACAATTTGTATCATCCCATAGAGGCCCATATCGAGAAAATATATGTGTCGTCTTGTACAGGCTAGGGACGTTTAGTGTTTGGAGCCCTGTCTCTGATTGTGCCAATTGGAGCGTGAGCGATTCCGGTGCCTGGTGGTTGATTTCTTGGTACGATTCCTCCTGTCGCTCTGAGATGAATCCGAGTCCTCCCTGGGTGGTGTATGGGGTTTCAGAGAAACAGTTTCATCAGTCCACGTAAAAACATCTTCTGGGGTATAAAAGAGCAATGCTTGTGAGTTATATACGCCCCTCATACTTGTGGGATATAGTAGCATGTATTAAACATGTAGCTCACGTAGTCTACGTTTCGTCGCAGTAAAGGGCTGGTGTTGCTGCTGGACAAGGCAATTATAGTCTGGGAATATCATGATGATAATGGAATCATATAGGATTTTGTCTTAGCTTCTGGCCTGCTGGAGAAGTGCGTCCCGGTCCCCATGTAATTGAAGATTTTTGCAATAATGGGTCTCGGTCTGGCCCGGGGGGTGGGGCTTTCTAACCAATGCCCTGTGTGCCCTCTCGACCACAAAGCAGGTGGAAAGGGAGCCTTCCGACATGAAGGATCGCAACCATTGGGTCAGAAACGTCTCTATAGAGGATCCCTCGCAGCCCTCCGGGAATCATACCAGATGGAGATTGTTGCAGCGTGCGCTGCCCTTGGCGTCCTCAACTAGGGCCGCCAGTTCCTTACTCACCACTGTGAGCCCACTGACTGTCTGCTGGAGGTACGCACCTTGTCTTTCCTATTTGAGACCCTGGTCTCAGCCTCTGTGATGTGGTCTACGGCCTTGTGAAGATCCTGGCGCAGAAGGGAAACCTCCGATCCCACTGCGCCTATTTTGGCATCTAGCATGTTGCGGGATTGGGTGATCGCTGCAAGCAGCGCAGCATTATCTGGGTGGGAGCTCCACATATCGCCCCCTTCGCCTGCTTCAGCCCCGGGGCTAGTGAATTGATCCATAGTGCGTTGTTTTGACGTGGAAGCTGGTGGCTTATCCTTCGTCATCTCAGCGACCATCTCGGATCCTCTATCTGGGGGCAACCACAGCCGCAAGGCAGTGCCCGACGGCCAGGCCCGGAGGAGAGCGTCCACTCACCGATCCTACCAGGAGTCTCCGGGATCAGCCAGTGCCCTGCTCCGTGGGATTACTGGCTGCTGACTCCAGCAGTCCAGGACCACAAGCTGCACCGGGACCTAGCTTGGCCGCCTCCGCAGTCCAGCCCTTGGGCGAGACCCCCAGTGTGGCCCCTTGTGCATAGGTTCTTCACCGGGCCCCGGCCGGTGCGGGGCAATGTGCAGTTGTTGGCCATCTTCACCCTCCACTGTCTCAACAAGTTGCAAAATCCCCAGGGAGGCCAAGGACAATCTGCTGGTCAGGGGTACTGGCTACTGCCCGTCTGCCCCAGGCCCCCGAGACAGACAGAGGGGGGTGAGATGATATTTTGGGGTCCCCAGTAGCCTTTAGGCTCTTGAAGATCCCAGGCCCTGGAGCAGGCCCTGCCTGCCATGTACTCACTGTTATGGATTCCAGTGGTAGTAAGCTGCAGTGACCGACAGGTTAGTCTCATCGGTGGGGACCACTGGGCCGGCCGCTTCTGGCCCCAGGCCTGGACTCCGTCTAGGATGCGGCCCGTTCTACATCAAGGCCTTGGTGGGGTCCTTAGCACACATTGGGACCTTGGTACCCCTCCAGAGATCTGAGGCCAACCGAGCTGAGGCCATGCGGGGGACGCCCCAGCCCCACAGCGGTAAGGCCCAGTGCCACGGCCCTCCTGCGCTGGCAGCGAAAGGCACCACGGGCATGGGTCTCCCCAGCCCCGCCGCCGCTCCACGGGGAAGCCGCCGCAGCCCCCGGCCCGGGCATCCAGCCGGGCACACCACACAGCCCCGTCAATCCAGTGGGGTGGGGGAGCGATCTCCTTGGCTCCGGCGGCGCTGCGGCCCCCAACTCTGGGGCCGGTACCTCGATTCCTTGGGGCGGAAGGGCCTACGGGCCTCTCTGCGTCGCCATTCCGGCTAGGCCAGGCTCGCCACCATCTCCCAGCACGTAGAAGGCGTCCCTGCACCTCCGGCACCGCAGCCAAGCACCATGCGGGCCGACCCGGTACTGCAACGCCCTTCATGGCCGTGTCGGTATTTTGGGGATGTCATGCAGGCAGGATTACGCGCGATTAATGTAGTGACTGCCAGGAGCCTAGCTAAGCTGCTTCCGCCCCGTTGGCCAGTTGTTGAATTTAATTTTTGAAGGATTAGATTACAGCATGGGTGACAGCCAAAATCAATTTTTTGTTTTTGGCAGCTTTTACATAGTGCGAACTTCGCCCAATAAGAAGCGAGCTTCACTACAAAAAAGACTACGTTATACACTTTTTTTGGCACCGAGAGTTTGCCGGTATTCACAGGATACTGAGCTGAGGTTGTGAGTCGAACCTGGTTCCTGCTGATACAAGTTCAGCAGTTGCATGCACTAGACCCCATCGCCTCTCGGCTTAGGCTATCAAAAGCTCGAGATTTCAAGAGGTTCTCCAGCTAAGCATCTGGCTCGAGCTTTTAGAGGTTTGACCACCTCTGTGTACTTTCACTGTTGTCATATTCCTAACCGTAGTTTCCCTTGAAGACTAAGGGCCTAATTTAGAGTTTGGAAGACAGGTTACTGTGTCACAAATGTGACGGATATCCCGTCCGCCTTATTACGATCCCCATAGGCTATAATGGGATTGTTATACGGCGGACGGGATATCAGTCACATTTGCGATGGAGTAACCCACTCCGCCAAACTCTAAATCTGGCCCTAAAACTCAAGGAACCCATTAGTCATCGAAAACATTTTTTTATCATCTTTATTCATTTGTTTAGTAATTGTAGCATATTTTACACATATTGTGTTGCAAACCTGTCATATGGAAGTTGTTTCATCTCATTGAAATCATTTGGCATGGCAAGAGATCAAGTGTAAAGTTAAAGTCAAGCAGTAAAAAAAGCAGGATGCACCACACATTTTAGAACAGGTTAAATCAACTGCTTACAGAAGAAGGGGCCAGAGCAGCTGCTTACAGAAGGGGTCAAAGCAGCTGCTTACAGAGTTGGGAATAAGGACTAAGAGCCCACGGACGCGATCACTGCTAAATAGCATTGAAACAGTTAACGTACATTTAATGACAGCCCTGGACGCCAACTGCTAGTGCCTCCTCTACACATTGTCCATATACTGTAAATCTATGGAGGTTCATAGTCTGACTGGAACGGTGGCGTGGGTGGAGGGGGGCTGGAGGGTGGATTTTAGAAGACTTACATTGTCTTCGCTGGCAGCCTGTTCTCCGTCCTTGCTGTTCTGGCTCCCGGCGGCACCCAGGCTCCCCTAAGCCAATCACGATGCTGCTGTCACCATGACAAGCAAAAGACACACAATTGATGGACGGAATGCAGAACAAATCAAAATATTCACCCCCAGTCAAGCGATGTGGGTTAAATCCATCATTCTTTTGCTCTCCATGCCACCCCAGTTTAGACCTGGCCATATGCAGATCAGTCTTGACCCTGTGCCTCACGGGAACAGACCAGACCGAACTGCCAAGCCAGGTCCTCCCTGGACCGGAAACAAGCATCCTAGGACCGGTTTCAGGGTTTCACCCCTCTTCAGCCAGGATAGCTTGATTCCAGTGGCACAGTGAGCCCGGGACCCACGTCTGGGCATACTCGGCGCACTTAGGGCGAGGAAGTAAAAGACACACCATTGATGGACGGAATGCAGAACAAATCAAAACATTCACCCCCAGTCAAGCGATCTGGGTTAAATCCATCTTGCTCACCATGCCACCCCAGTTTAGACCTGGCCATATGCAGATCAGTCTTGACCCTGTGCCTCACGGGAACAGTCCAGACCGAACTGCCAAGCCAGGTCCTCCTGGACCGGAAACAAGCATCCTAGGACCGGTTTCAGGGTTTCACCCCTCTTCAGCCAGGATAGCTTGATTCCAGTGGCACAGTGAGCCCGGGACCCACGTCTGGGCATACTCGGCGCACTTAGGGCGAGGAAGTAAAAGACACACCATTGATGGACGGAATGCAGAACAAATCAAAACATTCACCCCCAGTCAAGCGATCTGGGTTAAATCCATCTTGCTCACCATGCCACCCCAGTTTAGACCTGGCCATATGCAAATCAGTCTTGACCCTGTGCCTCATGGGAACAGTCCAGACCGAACTGCCAAGCCAGGTCCTCCCTGGACCGGAAACAAGCATCCTAGGACCGGTTTCGGGGTTTCACCCCTCTTCAGCCAGGATAGCTTGATTCCAGTGGCACAGTGAGCCCGGGACCCACGTCTGGGCATACCCGGCGCACTTAGGGCGAGGAAGTAAAAGACACACCATTGATGGACGGAATGCAGAACAAATCAAAACATTCACCCCCAGTCAAGCGATCTGGGTTAAATCCATCTTGCTCACCATGCCACCCCAGTTTAGACCTGGCCATATGCAGATCAGTCTTGACCCTGTGCCTCACGGGAACAGTCCAGACCGAACTGCCAAGCCAGGTCCTCCCTGGACCGGAAACAAGCATCCTAGGACCGGTTTCAGGGTTTCACCCCTCTTCAGCCAGGATAGCTTGATTCCAGTGGCACAGTGAGCCCGGGACCCACGTCTGGGCATACTCGGCGCACTTAGGGCGAGGAAGTAAAAGACACACCATTGATGGACGGAATGCAGAACAAATCAAAACATTCACCCCCAGTCAAGCGATCTGGGTTAAATCCATCATTCTTTTGCTCACCATGCCACCCCAGTTTAGACCTGGCCATATGCAAATCAGTCTTGACCCTGTGCCTCATGGGAACAGTCCAGACCGAACTGCCAAGCCAGGTCCTCCCTGGACCGGAAACAAGCATCCGAGGACCGGTTTCGGGGTTTCACCCCCCCTCTTCAGCCAGGATAGCTTGATTCCAGCAGCATCGTGATTTGTCGGAGCGCCGTGGTTGAGCGCTCAGACGAGGACAGCGAGGCTATGCATGTTCTCCACCCAGAGTGTACAATACAGCTGATTGGGAACATGAAAAGTGCGCATAAAGGTTTGGCTGACCTGACACGGCCGGCCAAACCGCCATGCGCACTTTTAGTGCAGCAGCAGTCACTCCTCCTCCCTCAGCCCCTCCCTGCGACAAGCCCAGCCCCACCTCAACCTGGCTCGCTCCTTGCAGAAGAAGATGATAATAACGCAACGTTATTAACTTTGCTTTATTATCCTTTTCATTTTCTATTTACACCTAGTGGGACGACGCTCCTTTTAGCGGAGGAGCCGCCCCTGACTCTCGGTCTACCAGGGGACACATCAGTGTGACTAAAAGTATCCATCTCGGCAGGTGCATAGGCAAGCAAATCATTCCACCATTTCCGAATCATCGGGGCATGGGGAGAGTGACCGTTCATGGCTGTGCCCTGCCTCACCAGTACAAGAGCCAAGTCAAAAAATTTACAAGTTGATTGGTCTGCCTTCTGTCTGGGTATCAGTCCAAGCAGGGTGTACAGTTTTCTTGGACTGTTCATTCTGACAGGTGGGTGGTGATTGCGTTCCTCCAGTTTAGGATTATATTACACCACGAGATCATATTCCAGAAATCTACGGTGTCTACCCAACATCTAGTGCATGGATGGGAAGGTTTTGGGTACATGGCATGAATATGTGGAGCAAAGCAGTATAATAATCTCGGAAGCAGCACCATCTTAGACAGTGCCACTCGTCCTATCATAAAGAGGGGTAGCTTTGTCCAAAAAGAACTGACACTTTAGCTGCAGATATCGTGTGGCCCAGATTCCCCTGGACAATGTTTTGGTCTCCATATATCATTAGACCTTTGTATTTAAATGTGTCCCTCTCCAGTATTAGACCTTGTGTTATTTCACTGTTGATGTTATAGATTCCTGCTACGGCGATTAGAAATACGCAGGACTTGGCCTTATTTGGGATGAAGGCTAGACTACCTCCCAAATTTGTCAAATGCATGGAGCATTCATGGCAGACCCCTGTGCTCTTCGTTTATGTAAAGCAGTACATCAGTGGCATATAATGGTGATAGTGTGGGGGAACCATTTAATGGAAATCCCAGTGGCATATAATGGGATAGTGTGGGGGAACCATTTAATGGAAATCCCAGTGGCTCCATTGCCTGGGCGAAGAGCATGGATGAAAGGGGACAAACCTGCCTTGTACGCCACTCTACTCTCCAAGCTTCTGATACAACACACCCGTTTTTACACGTGCAATGGGATTAGTGTACAACAGCCGTATCCACTTCATTATTGTGCCCCCAAAGCCTATTTGATGTTGTACCCCACACAGGTAGTCCCAGTTCAGGGTATCAAAGGCTTTCTCCATATCCATAGAAGCCACCGCTGCCCATTGCATCTCTGGGGAAATGCTACTTTTGACGTGAAAGAGTCTGGGGATATTTGGGGTAGTACTCTTGCCCAGTATAAAACTTGTCTGATCATAGTATACCAGACATGGAAAAACTGACCAAATTAAACATGGATAGTGTTTGGTATGATCCCTCTTCCAGTGGGTTACAGTCCCCTTTTAGTATCCCCTCTATTGTGGTTTCATTGGTGGTAGGTGGCAGGTGGCAGTTCGCCTATGCTGGACACAGTCCTGTACATGTCTACCAGTTTCCCTATTGGCTGCTTTTTGAAAACAGTATAAAACTGCAGGAGTTACCTCGCATTTTGCCAGAGGTCATCTGAAACCGTGCTTCTTCAATTTTCTCAGAGAAGATATCTCTCTCTGAAAATGTTTGTCTGCTCCTGTGTCAGTCTCTGTAAGTTCACCTCTTGAACATATTGCTCCATTTCCGATACGTCTGCTTCCGCCCATGCTGCATAAAGTACCTTGTAATAAAGCATAGAAGCATCATTTATGTCATTTTGGCTATTAACTATGTATGCATCCGGATGGCCTACTGCAGCAGTCACAGAGCAAGACCTCTCAGAGCTGTTTAATCTTGCAAGTAGGTGACTGGCTTTGACACCTTCACCGTGTCATAGTACAATATATTCCCTGCAGTCAAATAGGATTAGTCTTTTCGGCAGCTCTTGGTGTGCACGTCGGTTTTTGTAGTAGGTTCTGCATGCTGTTCGATCTGTCAACCTCTTCGCATTATAATGATCACATATCTCTTTCTGACCTGTGTAATTGTTTGTGGCGCACCCTTCTCACTCCAGTAATACGTTGATACATGTACCCCGCAACACCACATTGAAGGTTTCACATATTATGAGTGGATTGTCTACTGAACCATCATTGCAAGGAAGAACCTCCATTATCTCCTCAGCAATAGTTGCTCTGAATGCGTAGTCGTGGAGGGATGATGGTTGCAAATGCCAAGTGGAGATTTTAGCGTGTAAGGGGCCCCACAACACCGTCCATAGGAGGGGGTTGTGATCTGATAGTTTATTGGCTAAATATTCAAAACTATGCCCCCCCCCCACAATTTGTGGCGTCACTAGTATCATATCTATCCTAGAATGCAGTTTGTGTAATGAGAAGCGGTATGAGTATTCCCTGGCCATCGGGTATGTTGTTCTTCATATGTCTGCAAGGTCCCAACCAACAATCCAGTCTGACAGTTTCTCTGATAATTTCCTTGTTGGGGGTGAGATCTGTTTCCCTCTATACCCATAAAACAGTTGAAGTCACCACCTAATGTGTATGGGCCTTGCATGTGTAACCTCAGCTGCATGGAGAGCAGTCCTTAAAATATGTTTATTTAGTGTTTAAGGAGTACAATCCAAGTACATGGAGTGCTTTACTGTCTGATTTTCCATGTAGAGAAATATATTTGCCTTCTGTCTTCGGTGATATTGCCGTACATTGGGAACCCCCATGAGACTCCATACGAGGACACCCCTAGCATATGTAGAGTATGACATGCTATAGAGCTACCCTTCCATTTGTTCCTATTTCATGATTTTTTGTGTCTTTTGGTGGTATTGCCCAAACCCCTTGCATTCCACATCAGGAATGTGTAGGCATTCATTGTAGTTTGCTCAAGTTGACTTGCGCTCACAGGTGGCCGACTGTACTAGTTCCACTCTCGCAGGATCCCATCTCTTGTATACGATGTGCCAGTAGTCGTCGCTGCAAATCCTTTGCCCCCCTGGTTTCACCCCCCCAAATGCTGCGTTGTTTCTGAACTGTGATTAAACAATTAAAATTAACTTCCCTCCCAGGGCTTGACCTAGCACTGTCCTAAATACACGTTTTGCACTCAACATAATAACTAAAACACAATAGGTGACTGGATGAATACTGGCACTAAATCTAACCACTGACTATCTCTCCGCGTAGCATTCCAACCCATCATTCTTTTGCCCACCATGCCACCTCAGTTTGGATCCAGCCATATGCAGATCAGTCTTGACCTTGCTCTCATAGGAACAGTGTAGCCCAAACTGTTAAGCCAGGTCCTTCCTGAACCAGAACACAAGCACTCCAAGAACGGTTTTGCCCTGTAGGGGCTCTTCAGTAGGGTGTAGCTTGGTTCCAGTGGGACTGTAAGCACGGGGCCAACATCTGGGCATTCATTTGCCCAGATGTTCACTTTGCAGACTATGTTGGAAGTCCCATTACCTGTGTGAGCTTCAGCAAGGATGGGCAGTGCTCCCTGGCTGCCAGTTTGGATTCCACCCTTCGGCTGCTGGATAAAGATACAGGCGAGCTGCTGGGAGAGTACACAGGACACAAGAACCGTGACTACAAGTTGGACTGCTGCCTGACGGAGAAGGACACCCACGTGGTGGCCTGCTCAGAGGACGGCAAGGTGTACTTCTGGGACCTGGTAGAGACTTGGGATGGAGAAGTCCACAAAGAAAAGTATCTGTGTTCTTGAGTGTACAGTTTCACTTAAGGATAACATAGGATAACACTCCCAAACCGACCCTGCTCCTGCTCACCCTCCATGACATTTGACTCAGTGACCTTTCCATCGGCAGCTGAGACCTAGACATTTTGACTGACGCCCGGTGGAGCTACCTCGCGAGCTAAAGGGGAGAAGGGCTATGGATTCCCTCCTTGACCATCACCTACCCAGCCGGGTGTTTGGGCAAACTCTCCTGCGTCTCTCTACTGGACTTTTCTCCCTTCTCCTCTTCTCCATAACCCCTACCCACCTCCTCCCTACTCTTCTCCTCTTTCCAGCTATTGACCTTTGCCCTCACCCGTCCTTGCTCATATTCTTACCCTGTCTATCCACTGGACTTTCTTCTGTGAACTTTCCCTCGTCAGTTGAGACCTAGCTATCTGACTGATGCCCGATGGAGCTACCTGTTTAGCTATTGGGGAGACGGGCTGTGGTTTCCCTCCTCGGACGTCACCTACCCAGTCGGTCTTTGGGCAGACTTCCTTTCATCTCTCCTGCCGTCTTTTCCCTCATCCTCCCCCTTCACACTTCCCCTCCCTCCTCTCTCTTTGTCTCACCTTTCTTTCCTCTCCCAATTTGTTGCTTAATTTTTGACGCAATGTGTATTTGTTTTCATTCTCTGTAACATTGTGTAGCCTAATGTAAAGTGCTCTGATACCTACGGGTCTAGCCAGCACTATATATAACTCATAAATAACGTTCTCTGAACTTCTGATGGACCTTTGACGACGCCCCTTGGGCAGATACCTAAACTGTTTGTACTCACCTCGATGCACGAGCAACCTTGGCCGATGCCCGGTGGAGCTGTCATATGCAGCTAAAGAGGAGTCTGGCCCTGGTTTCACCCCCTCGGCCGTCACCTACCCAGCCGGACATCTGACATTATTTTCCTCGTTTTTCCCTTTGTGTATTTCCTCCCTCCCTCTCCTCCTCCCCCTGTGACTCTTTGATTTAAGTGATGTAACTTTGTAACCTGTAACTCGCTGTAACTCATGTAAAGCGCTCTGATACCTCCGGGTCTAGCCAGCGCTATATAAAACTTTTCAAATAAATAAACAAATACATCAAACACACAATAGGTGATGGGAGGAATGCTTGTAATAAGTCTCACTCTGGGTAGCATTCCAACCAATGGTTCTTTTGCCCACCTTGGTTCCTGTGCACACTGTGCCATAGGACACAAGCCTGGTAGTTCAAGACAGACTGTTCCCATGAGGAGCAGGGTCGCTACTTATTTGTGTAAGGCGGGCCTTTGTCTCGAGTGGCATTGTGGGTGAAAAACGTGTGCGGCGTGAGTGATTGCAAGTGGCAGATATATTAATTCAAGAATCCCATCCATCACCGTGTTGTTGTTGCAATTTACTCTCTGAGTGCGACAGATATGCCCAGACATGGGTACCGTGCTCACTGTGCCATGGGACTCAAGCTAGTATAAAGAGCAAGAGGCCCACTGCTAATAGAATGAACGTTCCTTAAGGCAGGGATCAATAAATCAGTGCAAAGGACTTAAGGCAACTAACTTCTTGTTGGACAGCACAATATTTGCAACATATAATGAAAGAACCACAGGATACTTTTTTATCCAAAAATACAAAACTTGATTTTATTAATACTCATCAATATATATTACACTGAAAAACTCACTCATACAAACTCACTCATGTCCACATGCATACCTCACACAAGAATGTGTATCATTCCAATTCTTTGTGGAGTGTCCGGTACTGAAAGGAAACCCAAACTATTATACCGTTCAGATCATTATGGGCAAAAACGCGATCACGATGGGCTAATTTAAGCTGCATCCAGGTGGTAACTGGATGGCTAAAAATTGACATTCAATTCTATGCCGTACTCAAATAGTAATATGGTGCATATAGTTAAAGCATTCAGTGTGGGCCGATTAAAATTGGTCCGTATAGCTTCTAGATGACTTGTTTTTAGTGCAACGATGTATTATAAAAATACTTGTCTCTGTTATATTGATTAAACCTGTATCTACGTTGGAAATAACATGGCGTTAACATGGCCATACTACCGCAATGCTGAGCGTACAGGGCAGAGTCTATGCTAAACCAAAGGAAATAGTCTGTATGCCTAAAACATAAGATGGCACTATAAGTTACACAGAGATTAAAACCTTTATGGTATAGCTAGTTAATCACATAACTCACACTCGCGTATTCGAAAAGCCAACTTACTTCTGATATAGTTTAAAGCCGTCCAGTATGGATACCTCCTTCTGAGATAACGACCTCCACGTAACTGGAATAGCGTTCACTGGCCGATTTTTAAACGTTCCGGTTCGTCAAGATCACATGATACTGCGTATCCTATCGTATGTGAGGACTCAGCGTTACTAAAATTTATTGCCATTTGTCAAGGACAATCTAACCTATGCGCTTACGTATGTGTGGCTGTTAACTTATTAAAGTTTTCTACTTTTCCCTTTATAGTAGTTTAATTTTATGAATTGGCATAAATCCCATTTTGAACAGTGAAAAAGTGGACCATCGTGTCACGAACTACGGTGGTCGTAGTTAATAAATGGTCGATAATATACCAGTTAATAAATGGTCGATAATATACCAAAAGAACACTCTCAATGGTTTTCTCTGGCAAACTGATACATGTCGTATTATTGTTTACTGCGAATAGGAGAATTATACCAAAGAGTTTATAAAACCTTATGCCACAATACTTATGAGGAAGAGTGCAAAGGCATTACTATAAGCACCTTAATGTACAACGTAACCGTATGTATATTGTGGCTAAATGGAACTAGATTATGGTTCCATTTGTCCTATATTGATCAATTGATCAGGTGTCCACCAATACTGACGTAGTGACATGTCTCTGAGTGGGACATCTATGTGAAATTATGTGTCTTATTGAGTAAGTGTTCCATGTATCACTTGGAAATGAGTGGATAGGTTTACCACGACTCTGGCATAGAGCCCTATGTCAGAGTGGATGCTCCTCATCCGGTTATAGCCTCTGTATGTCACTAGATGTTATGTTTTTAACAAGGATAGTAAAAAGTCCGAGGAGACGAAGTTGAACAAGTTGACAATTGGTGGGGTTCAGCTTGTGTTGTAACGTATCGTTTGTTCCCACGGAATTTCCTGATTTAGACCTCGTAATACTGTGTCAAGGGTAAAAATCCAGTATACTTCTCTGCTTTTCCTAAACTTTTCTGGATCAGAGCCTGGTTTTTGATTTATTTTTTCTAAAATCAACCAATCAATCTCTTCAGGGCCATGTCCTAATTCCAAATAGTGCTTGACCAATGGGGCCAATGATTTTTTGGTGTGGATAGCCGAACGATGTTCGGTTGGTCGTGTTGCTAGGGATCTAGATGTTTCTCCTACGTATCCCAATTTAAATGGGCATAGTAACAAGTAATCGATGTTCTTGGTCTTACAGTTTGAGAAAGATTTATTGATTATCTTTGGAGAATTGTACTCAAATGTCTTCGTTATGATGGCCTTGTCACAAGCTTTGCATTGTGAACATTTGTTGTTCCCCACTAGTGGATGCGCACCGTCTAGGGTTGTCTGGATCAGGGGTTTCTTGTTATTCATGCGCAAATGGACTATATGAGCTTTCAGATTTTTGTTACGCCTATGTGTGAACATCGGACGCGGCAACATGTCACTCATCTGTATTGGCATTTAATATGTGCCAATTTGCACATATTATCTGGCGAACTTTCTCGTTGAGTGTGGAATGCCTCGTGACACAAACCAAATTCGGTGCAGTTTTAGAGGAGTGATTACCTAGTAGATGATCTCTATCATAGAAACGTGCCCGTTTATGCCTCTCGGACCAACCTTCTTGGGTACCCTCTAGACATAAATTTAGATTTCATCATCGTGGATCGGGTATCCTAATCCACTAGGTTGGTGCAGTTTCGCCGTAGGCGAAGAAACTGCCCAAATGGGATACTTTCCTTCTGGTTTTTCGGGTGGTAACTGGTAAAGTGCAATAACGTATTTCTCGCTGTCGGCTTGACATAGAGGTCAACTACCAGGTTATGATTTTGTTCCTTGATTTGTATATCGAGAAACTCAATACTCTTGTTACTGGTATTAGCTGTGAATTTCAGATTAGGGTCACATAAGTTGATCCAAGATAAAAATTCTGTCAACAAGTCTGGCTCTTCACTCCAGATAAAGAAAATATCATCAATATAACGTGCCCAATTATGGATAGACTTAAAGAAAGGGGCTATTTCGTTATATATAAAGATTTTTTCAAAATGTGCCATGTATATGTTCGCCACGGTGGGAGCACAGGAGGCTCCCATGCTGACTCCCTTTACTTGTTTGTAAAGATTCCCATTAAATTCGAAGGTGTTCTCCTCTAATACCACTTAAAGGATCTCATTCATAAAAACAGGGCAGCAGTCTATTTGGAAATGTTCTATAAACAAAAGTACTGCTTTTAACGCACCTGCCTGTGGTATATTGCTGTAGAGGGACTCAATGTCCATTGTTACAAGCCTTTCTCTCAAAGCATCAAACGGCAGCCCCTCCACTGTTTGTATCATGGATTTGGTGTCTCTGATGTGTGATATCGTCTTAGGTATATGTGGACGTAGAATGCAATCAATGTATTTAGAAATAGGTTCAGTCACAGAACCTTTTGTTGTGACAATGGGGCGATAAGAGGGTCATGACTGGTTTTGTGAATCTTTGGCACTCCATATATGCTAGCCATTCTAGGACAGTCAATATTGAGAGTCAAATTCTTTCTGACCGATTTTACCTTGTTCTAGCGCTTTTTTCGTTGAGTTATAGATCTTCCTTTTCACTCTGGATGTGGGATCCATTTTCACGGGTAAATAATACTCCGTGTCATTAAGTAGGGCCTGCATTTTAAGAATGTATTTATCTGTATCTAACAGTACTCTTCCACCACATTTTGTCGCAATTTTTGATTGTTACATCAGCATTGCTTCTAAGATCTGCTAAGGCATGGAATTCATCTTTATCAAGATTAGGTGGTGGACGAGATATGTTAGTGATAGATGTTTTGAGCCGCTTCAGAACAGCATTTTAAAAAATACTTACTTCAGGTCCAAGTTGGTCCAGTGTAGGGATAAAAATAGATGTAGGGCGTAGACCTGAGCGATTGTCGGAGAGCTGATCATTCTCTGTAATTTCTGAAAAGTATTTCTTCAGGCGTATTTTACGGAAAAGGGCCATAATATCTTGATATAGTTCAAAGATATTAACGCCTGTGTGTGGTACAAAAGAGAGCCCTTTAGAAAGAAGCGCAATGGTTGATTGCTCTAAGGGTTGATCTGACAGATTGAAGATAGGTATCTCTTTTACGATCTCCAATATTGAGCATTCCGTGTCACTAGGAATTGCTGGTTGTTCTGTTGGTAATTGCCCCGATTGAAGTTGACTCAAGCTATACATCACTGATGGGAACTAGGTTGGTTGAAACTAGTTTGAGCTGCTTGTGGTCCCTCCTGGAGGGGGTCTTGCCTGGCAGTTCGAGTTGGACTGTTCCCATGAGGAGGAGGGTTGGTAGTGATTTGCTTAAGGCAGGTCTTTGTCTAGAGTGGCATGATGGACGAAAAACGATAGACTGGAATACGGTCCCAAGTGAATTGCTAGTGGCGGAGATTAATTCAAGTATTCCATCCATCTCCTTGTTATTGTAACATAATAACTTGAAACAGCGTAGTATAGTGTGTTATAGCAAACACTTAACAGGTGGATAACCAACACAAGACTCCTAGCTTCGGGCGAGAGGGACGAAACTCTGGTGCATGTGCGAGAGACTCCACATTATCTTCGGCCCTTTGACCGCCTGCATCTTGGCCCTTTTAGTACTTATAGCCACTTCATTTCTTTAAACAGTACAGTTGCCCCCTTACCATTGCTACTTAATGAACCTCTTACTCTTGTCACCTTAGCTACAAGAAGTCATCTGCAGTTCTGTGGGTGACAGATGGAAGATTGCTGTCAGTGTCTGCTCTATCTTTATCATCCAATGAGGTGCTGCTACCATGAGCAGCCTTGTCTGATATCAATTGTGCTGGCAAATCAGTAGAATTACCGAGCGCACCCACCGTCTCCTGTCGTGCCTCCTTGGACTGAGTCAACATGGGTCCAGCAACTGCTTTTGTGCAGAGTATCCACTCTCAATCACGTTCCGTGCTTTACCGTGGGCGCTTTCAACAGTGGGTGGGCCCTCGGGGGGTAAAGGAATCCATGAGCCAGTTTTCAAGGTATACTTTCATATCTACTCCCTCTTTGCCCTCAGAAAGGCCACCTCTTCGCCTGCCCAGCCGGCTATCTCGAGCAAGGGAGAAAGGCAGGGAGATCACTGTAGCGGTGCTGGGTGTCTGAGCGCAGCTCAACACAAACAACTCGCCTTCTTGGCCTGAGGTATGGCCGCAACGCCCCGCTTAATGTTGGCTCGGTACAGAGATTGCCTGATTTGCTTCTCCAGGAGCGTTAGATAGTGACCCCAGTCAGGGAAATGTTTTAGGCAGCTAGAGAGTGTAAATGCTGGATTTCAGCAGATGCATGGCAGCTAGTTGGGAGCTGTTGTGGAGCACGTCTCACCATATCGGTCCCCAGGCCACTCTTACCCATAATTAATTGAAAGTGAAGTTCTTTATTAGGCCTGGGCGAAATTTGAATTATGCCAGCATAATTCGCATAATTTTGCATTGCGCTTGTTAAGCAAAATTACGCCACTTAACATAGTTATGCGCCATTCACAGTAAAAATGTACCGCTACTGGGGTAATTCGCAGTAAAGATTTACTGTGTTTAATGCATCCTCGAGCCTCCAGCAAAAAATTGACGCATTTCACTTACTTTTGCTGTAATTGTGCGTAATTACACAAAAGTAAATGATGCAAATTTCTCACACCCCTATGGACCATTTCACGTGCATCTGCACTTGCCCTATTGCACCAGTGTATTTTTTGTATGTGATTAACTTAAGATATTTTAATAAGTAATGACCAGTCCATCCAGCCAATTTTTTTTCTAATTTTCAATGTTGCCCCAAGAACATGGTCTCTAGCTTGACTTTTCTTCCCAGACTTCACAATGGCACCCTTTGAAGATATTCTGCTATGCTGCATCTTGTCTCATCCAGGGCCTGAAGAAACATGATCACATCACCTGCGTCCTGCCTGCATCATCTTCAAAACCAGCTGCATCATTTACAAAGCCATCACAACTAGCACTCCTGTTCATCTTGCAGACAAGCTCGCCATCTATTAGCCTTTAACTAGATTCTCAGTATAGAAATACCATATACAAACATACATACATTACATACATACATACGGGGAATTCAGTGGCATTAGCTATGACCATGGTTGGCATTAGTCATTTACTGTTATGGTTGGATAAGATTAACCTGCTTCTCAGTGAACGCCCAAGAAAGCTGATGTACATGCTTTTTGATGGAGAACATATGTTTGGTAAAATGGCAGAATCTTCACTGGACACGATTAAACCATAGGGCACCACATCACTCACTATATCTGGCCTCTGAAGTCATGCAGTTCCATCAACAGTATTGTGAGATATGTGTAAACTGTAGACATCAGTGTTTCAGTTTGAGAAAATCACCTCCAGTACTTTTCCAACAGCAGCAGTCTATTTGCCAATCAAGGAGAAAAAGAAGTTTAAGTGACAGATTGCAACATTCATCCTCCTCCACCGGCTATCCAGTGGCTTTCCAAAAGGCAAAGTTGTACTGTAATGTCACCCCCACGAGGATTAGGGGAGACTAGTTTGAAAGCTAGCCAACTTATTTCTTCCACTTGGCATTGCATATGCATGAAATGTTCACCTAGGGAGGCATTTGCTAACTGGCATCGTTTTCTGCGCATGTGTTAAATGATGTGTGCTTTACTCCTTTGAATTGTCTGGCCCACATAAATCTTTTCACAGGGGTACCAGACAGCATATAGAACGTTAGTAGAATTACAGTCAGCGTGAATTTACTGCCATTCTCGGCACCAGTGATATCTCCATGGCAGATCTCCGTTCCACTAAGAGCTTCCCTACACCTTCCATCCACCTAGTTGGACTTATTTTGTGTAGTCTGGTCACCCTAATCATTCTACTTGCATTAGAGTGCTCACCATCCATCAGCTCGGCGGTCAAAAGACTCAGTATTAACTTCTTCGAATAGTCACATTCTCAGAGCATTGGGAGCAACAGGTGCAATGTCAAAGACCTTGCTGTGTTCTCCTTTCTATCAATCTTAGGCACAATAGTAGTAGCAGCACCGTATTTGAACCCCTGTGGACGTAGATATATAATTTGAAGAAGTGCTTGTGGATATTGAGAGTGGAGTCACAAGGATGATCGGGGTGTTTCTGGTGCCCAGGTGTTGTATGTAATGGGTGTAGCATCCACGGATACAGTAGACTAGTGCATTTTATGACTTTATTATCAGTTAAATTGTGTTTGGTTTGGTGTTGTGTGTTTCTGTTTAACTCTGGAGAATAGTTTGGCTACTCGTCATTAAACCCTTGTACATTCGTTTATTAAGGATTTTTGATGTGCATGGAATTCTATGAACTGTAACATTATGCTGTGAAATAAAGATGGAATCGGAGGAAGTAAATTCTTAGATGGGAAACCTACCTACATCTCAGCCTCCCCCAAGGTTAAGAAAGGTACCACTTTAAAGCATGCATTCTAAGGCAGCACCCTAATAATTTGGAACTCGCCACTAACTAAGATTGTTTTGGCCACCTCCTTCACAATTATCAACACCAATCTGAAAGACAGCTTACTGTCGAAATGTTGAGGTTAAGCTTCTTTAATTTATATTCAGCACCCATTACTTTACCACAAAATAGTTCATGTTTCACCTACCTGTAGATCCCTCCACTCTTTACAATCTTTTTTTGTATATATTTGCAAAAAACTGATTATAAAGAGGTGAAACGTGAGCCATTCTAATAAAACTGTATCAACAGAATATGCATAATTGTCAAAATAAAAAACAAATCCAATAAAGTTTTGTTAAAAAATATTACACATTACAGTCTATTTTGTGAGCATGAAGCACACTGGCACTATTGAACATAGTCAGGATTGAGCTAGCCAGCACCCATATTAAATAAATATAGTTCTGTAATTTCTTTACTTCTATTTTATTGGACGATTTTATAACATGAGGCTTATTGGGGGAGATGCATGTGAACCAAATGTTGGTCTTAAACTAATATTGTCAACCATGTCCCTAGGGCAGAATGTAATGTAGTGTAATTTAAGTTCCCTCTTTCCTTTTGACTTACCTTAACTGTTTCCTATTTACAAAACCATTTGATGGCTTAGGACTATGGTATTGAACTAGTGGTTTTCAAATCCATCCCATCCAATGCATGTTGCATTTATTCATGGGAGATTTTATCACAAATAAAGTTTGAATAAAACAGACCAATTCACACAAAATTGCCTGTGATTCCTTTGTTTTTCAAAGGGAATAGTGAAGTGGAAATGTGTATTTGTGTTTAGAGGAAGTTGTCTTATAAATAACTATTAAGTGAAAAAGAAAATGGGCCCACACTACAGGTTCTATTCATGGCTTAACTTTTTAGGTTGAGCCTGGGCAGCCCATGCGCTGATCTGCGAGGTATGCTGTATTTGAGTATGGACTTGAAGCTCTGCCCACTCTCTACCCATATTTTTCATTGACTTGTGTCATTGTCCTTTGTAAGTGCTGGCTTCTGATTCGTTAATAGGCTTGTTAGTCCCTCCTTAGTACCACCTTGTCTTCATTTGTAACCTCCCATGAGGACTGGCCCTTTTACTTCTGTTGTTACACGGTATGTCTTATTTACTTTGTAAGCACTGTTTTCTTTAATGAGTTTCTCGTACTGCAGGCACAACATGCTTTCCTGCAATATTCAGTGCGACATGCGCTTTCACTTTCCAAGCAGCCCAGGACAATGGCGGCCGCTTCTTTGAAATGAAATGGGTCTCGCATTTACAAGAGTTTGAGCTATTGGCATTCTAAATGACTATGCCTTTCATTTATGTGTTAATTATCAACACCGATAAATAAAAGGCATTGTCATTTACAATGCCAATTGCTTAAACTCTCGCAAAGGCGAGACCTGTTGCATTGCATTATGTATTGGCCTTGGAATGGATTATAATTAATGACACCGCATTCTACCATGTTCTCTTCTAATTCTAAGCTTTCTGAAGACAATGCGGAAAGTAAGAAAGTGGCGCAGGGAAAGCCAATAGTTCTCAACGTTTGGCAGCCAATGCGGACCTTTTGGCTTTACCAATCATATATTTTTACTAATACTCTTTAGCATTGCTTAAAAAAAATGTGTTTCAATCCGAAAAAAATAAAAGCAAGGTAACTTGCACATGTGTCATCATGAACAAGTGAGAATGCATCATGAAACTGCAGTTGTCCACCAAGGCTCATTCTTGAACATTAATTCATTCCAGTGATTCATGATACATTAATTACCAACTGAACCCTTACCCTCAATCATTGGAGTGAATGAATGTTCAATAATGAGTCCTTTGTGAACCATTTGTTTGGATTTATCCATTAACCTAGGTTCCTTTGAGCATAGTTGGTTACCATTATACTTGTTAGTAGTGGTGAAGCTACAGTGGCCCAGCATAATGACTTCTGCACATGCATTCATAACCAAGCATGCACACATACAACGTGAAGCACTGATGTTTTATTTTTTTATTTACAGATCCAGGATGATGGACGCCAGTCATTAAGTGGCAAATAAAGCATGTATTTAAAAGCCCTTTATAAGGAGCGGCTGGGCAGTTCAATTGCAGCTGCTGGGCACTCCCCAAAAATATTTTTTTTAAACTTGTTTTTTAACTCTTTTTTTATTGAAGACCACCAGAGGAATAGTGGATGAGCAACCGAGGACCGGGTGGACGAAGGTGAAGTCAATGTGGGGGTGGGGGGGTGTAAGCAGAGCATGGTAGGTGGATGCAATGGAAGAGTTTGTGGCAGGGAGAGTTAAAAAATAACAAGCATTGGCACCAGTAGGTCTTTCATTGGCTCACAGCCAGCTTGTTTTTATCATGGTTTTTGTAAAACTTAATTTTTGAGGAGCTACTGGGTCCTTGAAAATATAAAACAAATTGATCAAGAGGCAAGAAAATTTTTTGGGGTCTCACAAAGCACACTTTGGCAACTACTTTGGGTGTGGATGTGCTCCTTGTGAAAGAGCAGAATGATGTTGCTCATAGTGAAGTTAGCCGTTGGCTGACCCATTGCCTCTTGCTGTATTGGCCAGAAGAAAAATGTAAATGTCACAACAACATACCACCATGTTGACAGGGCTGGCGGAAAGCTCCTAGAAGTATCTTACATATACAATTTTAGTAATATCACTAACAGACCTAAAAAACAAACAACAAATTGCTCAAAGCAAAAATATTCTCAGTCTGAAAAAGCATACATTGCCACACTATTCCCTGGCAGTGAGTGATCTACTTTGTGTGGGTATGTGTTCTTTGTGAAAGTGTAGAATGCTGTTAGTCACAGTAAAATTAGACAATGGCTGAGGTGGGCTCACCCATGCTGTATGCTGTAGTGGGCAGAAGCAAAATGTGAATGATACAACAACAGATCAATTCATTAGGAAGACTGGCGGAAAGCCCCTATAAGTATATTATAGAAGTCTGAACCTTAGATAGCAGCCGGGTTACAGACAACTGCACTGCCTAGTTGCGTCACGTTGTGTAATATGTTGCCCACCTCAAATGGTCAGCTGCCACTTGACCACTAATTAGAAACTGCAATAACGGAAGATGAGCCAACACAAGCAAATATCAGGTAAGTACAAGGTACAAAATAAAGCAGCAATGATCAGATGAATGCGTTGTGGTCTTTATCGTTCGTTTATTTCACACGTGATCCAACAGACAGCCAACGCGTTTCGCCCAGACATGGGCTTCTTCAGGGAAATGCGTAAATAGTAGTGGAGAAATGTCTCAAAAGTGTAGCAATTGGTCCCAAGATCTGTAACGCGTCCATTACGGAGTGTAGGAGAATTATTGTAAAGGTCTCTGAACCTGAGAGCCTACATATTTCGGACGCCTCACCGGACACGGCAAGTCGCGACACGACACTGCAGCGACTCAACAGTCGCGGAAATACCTTACTTTCTGGGTGCTTTACCCATGAGCTGACCTAGGAACCTTTTAACGGACTTGTGAAAGGCTCTCAGGAAGGATAGGAATCATCCAGCCAAAATAATTGTAAAAAATGTAAGCAAAAATACAAAACAAAAAGGAGAGCCAATAAATAAGAAGCAGGCAAATACGAGTGACCAGAAAGCCAAACAATGATAACCATTGTACGCATGTTTATTATACAACCATAGCCCAGGTCTTCTACAATAGACAATTAAAAGCTGTCTGTAAACAAAACCTCAAAAGGTACCTGCCTCTGATCAACTATCCTCAAGATAGCAAACCACAGTAACAAAAAACACTCGGGTGATTGTGTGCCTCAAACAACTTCTGCATTATGCCAATATGCCCATTACTTCAGTAAATGCACACTTAGGTAGATACCTGCATAAATCTATTACAAATGCTAGACTTGCACAGCAAGGTAGACTTTTGATCTTGTTACTCGGACAGCAGTGGAAAAGTAAGCTGCAGTAGGTAAGTAGAGTAAACTATGTATGAGCTCTTGTGGTATTAAAAAACAGAGTGGAAGAGCTCCACTAAATCCAACTCTTGAGTGTGTGTAGTTTTTGTGATGGGTATACTCTAACATTGAATTATTGTATCTCTGACTGTACACTTTTACTGGTGAGAACTCGAACTTTACATTATGAGCATTCCGAATGAAAGCTCAGTGGCACGGGGGGAAGGGGGCCAAGGGCAGAATAGAAACTTTGGTGTAAGGAGCAGGGAGGGCGACCGGTGTAACCGGCATCAAGAAGAAACTGAACAGTTTGATGATGGTTCCACTTGGAATACAAGTTTTAGTGGCTACATTTATAATAAATACATTTTAAGACTGTTGACTTTCGAGCGAAAGCTTTAAAAGCTGTGTCTAAGAAAGTTGTTTTGCTGTAGTAATGTAGCTTTAATTGATAGATCACACATTAGGTGTACAGAAACATTTGGCTCGTTCCACATGTAGGTACTTTAGTTTTATACAGTTTTCACATAACGGTCCTAGAAATGACTACTGAAACAGGAATTAGGGACATCGCTTTGGGTGGCATAAACCAGTTTAAGACTAACAATAGTCAGATTTGCTTTCTTCACAGGGGTCAGTCTGCATAAACCTTGGTGAAAATTAGTTTCTGAGGAATTTTATTTTTGTACAGGATAGAATGTTTAAAAACCTGATGAGATGTGGCTTGTACTATTGGATCAGCGGGCCAATGCATACCAATGCAAGAGACTGGTGTTTGAGACCATGTGGTGATAGGTTCAAATTCTCATTGGTTAGGTCTGCTTTCATTCTCCAAAGGTGTATTAAATAAGCACTACAAAGTTGAGGTGTTGTGGTAGAAAATAAAGCCAGCGAAAAGGCAGAGTGATAAGATGCCACAGAAGGGAATGGCAAAAGCTGAGGCAGCATGGCATCAGCACCTCCAATGCTGGAAGGAAGGATGCGGCTAACCTTCAGCATGCCCTGAGATAGCTGTGTATGTAGTGTTTGCACAGGGTAGACAGGGCAGTACGGGGATAAATAACCCGGCAGATCCAGGAGACTATCTGTATCCGGTTTGGCTCATGCTGACCCCCTCTTGATATCCGGGGCTCATAGCAGCAGCGCTACTCTCCTGCTCCTTCCAATACTGCTTCAACAGTACTTGCACATGGAGCTCCTCAAATCGCATCCAAAGCCCAACCCCCACCACTCAGCCACCAAGGACCATAAACAGCGACAAAGGATTACTAGCAGCAGGTAACGCGGTCATCATGTAAGTGTGCTAATGTTGTCACCTGGCCGAAATTTACGTGTCAATACTAGAAGCTGGTAGTTTTTCCATTTAGTATGAACTTAAAGCAGCAAATATAAGACAACATTACTTTATTCCTAAGAGTAGCATAAATAGAGGTAAACTTCACAAAAAAGAATTCAGACCATTTTAATCTGACGAAATGGAGTACTATAATGGTAATGGCTACGCGAAGGCCTTGTCAGTTTGTGTTCCTGACAGAAAAACAGGTTATTCTTGCACTTAATAGCTCTGGTCAACAATGCTTCAACTCCTCTGTGTATCCCAGCAATTGCAGTTTGCAGCAACAGATGAACAGCGCTAGATGCCGCAGCCATCTGCAGTAGATGCCGCAGCCATCTTGATATGGTGCAGCTTGGCCATTACTTGTGTTGGAAGTGCTTTCGAGTGTTGCTGTTCATGAGTGAAAGTTACAAGCTTCACTCTCCGCTTTATACAAAAAATTTGATCTTTCTTTCCTCACATTACCAGAGAATGCCATTCCTAAATGGTGGCCACGGATTTTGAGATTTGCTCAGTGTTCTCCAGAACCAGCACCCCACAGTAGTCCTGCCTTTGTTTTTGCCGCAATACTATCAAGAACCATAAGAGCTGCAGAGTACGTTCAAAATCTATCATTAAGGGTTTATACTTTGTAGATGTAACCATATCGTACAGCAGAGATCCAAAAAGCAGGTCAAGAATAATAACACAGAAATTGGGGGGAGTATGGCATTTACCGCCTCCGAATAGCCTAAGATTTGGATGGCTTGCAGGCTAAACTGACAGAACCATACAGCAGTGGTATCTCGCCCACATGAGGTCCTTTATAACCCTGGGCGTAGCAGGCGTAGTGCCTATATGTGTATTTCCACGGAGTTTGAAAAAAAGTCAGTGGAAATACGCTCCGCTACGCTCCCTCCCAAATTCTTAAAAAAATTAAAAAAGAAGCCACTTACCTGTGTGTCTGCTACCTCCCCTGCCTGGCTACTCTCCTTCCTGCTCCTCGCGTCCTTCTGTAATTAAAAAAATACTACGTTGTACGTCGAGCGCAGGAGCGGCGGCAGAAACACAGGTAAGTGGCTTCTTTTTTAATTTTTAAGAATTTGGGAGGGGGGAGGAAGCGGCTAACTCCGCCACGGAGACAGAGTTTTGCCTACCTCCGCGTTCGCAACGGAGCATGGAGTAGGCAAATCTCCGCAAACACCGCTGGCGGAGCTGAGTTACCCGCCCAGGGTTAGGCCTTTATATCCTCGTTTCTCTCCTACGACCGTAGACCCCTTCATCTCGTGCTGGGCTGCTGGACTCCTGTCGGAACCAATTCACTTTGTCTGGTGAGATCTTCTACTTCCCATAGCCCCCAACACATCTGTTTGAGTCAAGATTCCCCCCAAATACCAGATTCATCAACTTCGAGAGACCCCTGTCAGATGGCCAATTACCCCAATTAGCCCATCCAGATTCCTGAACCGCCTGCTTCTTTCTGGTTGACCAGGCATCCATCCTCCTCCCCCTCCCCCAAACCAGCTCGCCAATATTTTCTCTATATTCCTTTAGATTCATAAACTTGAATAATCTCGTTCTCACCTTCTACATATAGCTTTAATACCGTTCCTTCTATATAAATGGCCACAACATGTTTTTTAGAGTTGGATAGCACTTAGCATTCCATTCAAAATGATAATCTAAATATTGCAAGACACACTACTGTGTTATATGGAATGTCTGCCTACGTTTGTATTTTATAATTGTTAAAACTAATAAAAAGTGAGCTGAGGAGCAAACCTAATATCGTCAGATGTCCTCGTTGGAAAATGTTAGCATGGTGAGCTGCCACTTTGGAACTGGAGAACTGGTGCTCACGTAAAGTGCTCCAATACCTTCCGGTCGGGTTCGCACTACAACTGCAAAAAAAATAACAGGAAAGCGGCGCCTCCATTAGTGAGCGTAACATTGAAGCGCTCCCAACTGTGCATGCACACCTGATTGCAAAGTGAAGTTAAACACCCCTTCATATTAGTGAACAGAGCAGTTTCACTGATTATAATACAAATGTCCTCGTTAGAAAATGTTACCCTGGCGAGCTGCCACTTTGGAACTGTAGAACTGTTGCTTATGTAAGTGCTCCAATACCTTCTCCTCGGGTTCGCACTACAACTGCAAAAACAAGCCATCACCCAAAGAAAAAAGAGTGCGCACAAATGCACGTAAATATAAGAGTGGAACACCACATGTAGCAGGGGCAGTCCAAAGGAGGATCTAAAACAACAAAAGGCAGGAGTAATTAGACATGCTGACCAAACAGAAGCATGCATTTATTAACGACACGAACGGGAGCCAATGAAAACAAACATTTGCAATGCAATCGGTCTCGCCTTTGGGACCTTATATGTATTTAGCTATGCAGCACATTAGCCTGGGTGCTGAAATATCTACTGTTCTTTAACATAGAGGTAAAGTAAGTACCAATCTGCGTGACACGCCAGTTATGGGAACACATGGAGAGAAATATTGCCTTTCAGCAGGAAATGGTATAGTCCAAAGCTCTGTTTTTAATATAAAATCAGGGCCTTCGGTGGTCATATCACTGAAAATACAAGATTTGAAAAAATATTATTGTCTATGGGTGCTCGTGGAAGACAATTTCTATGGACTGGAATCTAGAGAATGCTAAAGTGATTCTGGTATTTTACTGACCTCTGCTGGTCGTTTTCTATCAAGAAAGTTAAATAGAGGCAGTTGCCAGAAAAATAGAAAAAAGAAAGTCCCTCAGCAGAAAGCAATTCTGGTATTTTACTGACCTCTGCTGGTCGTTTTCTATCAAGACAGTTAAATAGAGGCAGTTGAACAGAAAAAAAAGCCCCTAAGCGGAAGCAGGCAAGTCCTAGGGCTGATCTCCAGAGCCCACAAACTACATACACATATAAGTATATACTAATGTATATAAGTATATACTAAAGTATATACAAGAGGTCTCGAATGCTCGACCTAAAAAGAGGAGGGACTTCAAGCCACAGTGTACATTACAGCGGATGCGCTGCCCAGGCATGACCTAAAAAAGTAGTCTCCTAAAAGTGAGCAGTGGAAAGATAGAAGCTTGCCAGTCAGAGAGATAGTAAAACAGCTGTGCTCCAGGAACAAAAATAGATCGAAATAAAATGCACAAAGAAAGCCATTGAATAACAAGCAAGCAAATGAGAATGAAAATAAAGCCAGCCAATGGTAAGTAATGGGCAGGTATTAAGCCCACTCTTTGTTCTTGGTAAGCCAACAATAGGTCTTTTCAACCAGACAGCTCTCATGTCTGTTAGGCCTAACCTAAAAAGAAGGGGGAGAAAGTTCAGAAACCCTATCACCCACATAGTCAACTGCACTGTAAGGTCAAAGTAAGGTTAATTGCCACCCTGATTGAGAGAGATAGTAAGGTAACGTCTGTACTCTTTCATTGACGAGTGATCTAGAAATTTAGTACAGGTACTGGAATCTGTAAAGTTTGTTTGATTTATTGACTAATCTAAGGAGAACGGTTCTGATCAGGAGTTTGATTCTGTACCCCTCGTTGTGACTTTGGTGCACCGTCTCGAGGGTCTTTTCCAATTATACCTAACACATGGGGGGCTACTCCCAGAGGGGACATTTTGGTTTGGAATGCCCACAGATTGTCATTTTGTTAAGTAATGTGGATTGCAAATTTGTTAAAAGCTACCAAATACTAATATTGCATGTTAAATGGTTTCAGAAAGAGGTGGGCCATTCAAGATTTTGATCGTTGGTGAAAATTCGGAAGCAGAGGTTTTAATTAATTGTATTTCGATGGAACTGGCATGCTAGTGTACTATAAGAGGCTTCTGGTTATTGGAGCTGTTTGTTTTGGGTAGAAAGGGAGAAGCTAATGTACCTAGTGTAGTCTCTAAGATAGCGCTGTCAAATGTGTGTTTCAACCCCTCTAAATTAAATTAATTGATGTCTTCAGAATTTCGGAAATGGTTTGTTAAAGATGAACCTCCCATTTCTATCTGTCATTAGTTTGAGGGGGCAAGCCTAATATGAAATTGGATTTGGGTGAGCAAGAAAACGTTTTGGCGCTGTTTACGGTGGCTACCATATTCCATGGTGTAGGAGGCTGGCTTAGTATATGGTGCACACTTATTCAAGTGAAGCACCTTGCACTAATCCTGACAACCCTTATGGTGATTTTAGTGGTCTTAGACAACCATAGAAAGCTCTCTAAGTGGTAGCTGTGGAGAGCAGTCTTCGAGCTTAATCCAGAAGAAGTGTTAAGCAGCTTGTTTTACCAGAACTAATCATATAGTGTAGGTTAAATGAAAAAGAGCAACACAGTGTAGTTATAAAAATAGTTATATTTATTATACACACTCACTAACACATTGGTATATCAACACAATAGTTCAAAGGTAGACAGGTAAGTAAGCACAAATACACAGTAGTCTCCGGGGGGAGACCAAACCATATACTAAAGAAGTGGAATGCGAACTGCGACCGAAGTCGGGACTTGGATCAGAAGAACTGGGGACACAAGCAGTGCTTAATTTGTGCCGGTGCTTTCCGGTGCTTAGCACCGGCACTTATTTTTCAGGGCCGGGTCTACACCTGAAGACCACTGCCAACTCACATCAACGACTGAACTGCACGTGATATGTCACAGTATATATAATTGACTCACTGCAGTGTAGTTCACACTCTATAACAGTCTCCTGAGTCCCCGGTGAAGAGTGCTGCTGTGCCGAGCCGATAATATCCATATCGGTGGTTACGTGCAAATTTGCCTTCAGTTCAGTGTTGCCAGTGGGCGGGCCACTGATTAGGCTGGATTTGGTTATGTGGGGTAGGGGCGGCAGCAGCGTGCGTGTGCGTATGCGTAACCTTTTTTCAAAATTCCAACGCCTGCACACACGCACTGCATGAGTCACCGCCAGTTCAGTAGGACAAATTGAAGAATTTCCAGCAGCCAGCGTGTCATGTTGCAGTGTGTGAAGGCAGTGCCACCAGTAACCAAGTAAGGTCCCAAATTAACACTGCTTTTTATTAAGCGTGATGTGACAGTCACCGTGTTTGCTAAACAGACTTCAAGTCCGAGCAATCATGCCGCCGGCACCGTGTGCAATGCTCCGAGCCTGGAGGCTGGAAGAAGGGCAGGGCCTTGCCCTTTGGCCTTAACCCCTTTCCGTCTAATCGTTGATATAGTTGAGTTGACTGTTGACTGTTGACTCGCATGAAATGCTGTTTTTCAGTGCATTTTTTTCTCTTTCGGATGTACTTTGGTTTCGGTATTTAACCTGTTGAAAGTTTATTTCATACGTCATCAAGCCTCGTGCTTGTGCAGGTTGTTTGTGAAGTGGTGTGGTTGCTGTTGTGGGGTACGGTGTGCGCCCTTCACCCACGTGACCCCAGCCGGTAGTGGAGCGATGCTTTACATTCCAGTTAGCACATGGTCACCTCCGTAGTGAGTGCGACAAAACGCACAGACCCCTTAGTTGTATTTGTTTACTGGCAGTGGCACACACTCCATGCAGTATTCACTCGATATTTACTTTTTTTTCATGCATGATGCAGGTCGAAGTAACTGCTGTGCCTGCAGCCAAACCGGTCTTTGGTGCAAATCCCTGTGAATGCCGCTGGTTTCAGCAAAACCCTGTTCAAGTGCCATCCGCTGCCCTAGGCATGTTTTTCATTTGATTTCTGCCCTTGTCCCCGTCGCAGTCCACACACACAGTGCCTGCAGTAGAGGTGAATTAGGGTTTGCAGGCAGTGTTGCACCCTCTCTGTGCCACGGTGAGATAACACTGTGACACCAATGTTTAATTGGTCTTATGGCCGGCTTTATTTTCATTTTAAAAACATCTGCTGCCAAGTTCATTGCCTCCAGCAATTTTCAGGCAACAATAAAGATTTAAAGATAACTCTGTGATTAATGTTCTTCCTGGAGAGCGATGGGTGTTGTCTAGTTGAGGTTTTTGACTCATCATTAGGTTGAGGGTTAATATGCCTCCTGTAAAGAATGTGTACCATGCAGATGAAAAGTGCACATAATGTATATAGGTCAGTGGGTTACTGCTTTTCTAAGAGACATCCTTTTATTACAGTTTATAAGTTAAAAATCCAAATATAGAACAGTGAATTATTAATTGTCGTCAAAGAATTGCATGCACAGTGCAAAGTATAGGTTAGAGCATAGATTAATGTTGCAAAAAGGGTTAATTTGGATAGAAATCAATTCTTATTATTAAAGAGAACCCCCAATTATGGTATTCCATTTTCAATTCAAAGGTTGTGATTCTCCAGACCAAGCAGTCTTAAACTATACTGCCTACCCGTATGAAGACATGTCACTCCAACACCTTGTAATCCTCTGGGCCTGGCTTATGTAACATTTCCTATACTCTGATTTACATTGGTATGATTAATTGTGGGTGGACCCAGTGGAGGAAGTGGGTGGAGCTGGGGGAAAGTGGGTGTGGCCTCCGACAAACATTTTAGCACCTGGACTTCATATTTTACAAATTAAGCACTGGACACAAGTAACCACCCAAAGTAAGTACCCAGGAACCCCGTGAGGGCTATGTGCAGAGTGGAAACACAGCCGCGTACTCAATGCAAGTCAATGGGAAAGTCGTGGTTGCAGTTTTTAAGAAGAAGGACTCTTTCCAGTGGACTCTGAAGAAACCCAGTGGAAGACAGAAGGTTGGAGAGTCACCCCACCCGTGGATACCCCAGGAAACAGGATACCTACACCAGGGAAGCCGGGTGCATAGGTGTGAAGTGACGTCGGAAACCGCAGTAGACCACAATAGAGGACTTCAGAAAAGATGCCGCAGGCGAAGAAGGTGAAAGAGTCTGGTGGAATCCAAGGATGGATTCTTGAAGAGCAGTACCTGCAAGCAGAGGGGACAGAATCTATGCCACTGGGGAGTGACCAGGTGGCACAGAAGACCAATTACCACCGTTGACAGAAGATGCAGGAGAGTTGACGTGACCTTGTTGCTGCAGCTGTGAGGACCAGGCGACGCTGTGGATGACCAGGAGCCGTTCACAAGCTGTCCCACGTCGGAAGTCGAGAACCAGGGGGTCGGTGTCCGGCAGGAGCACCAACAAGCCTTGGCAGCAGCAACAGATGTGGTAAACAAAAAAGGCGTAACTTTGGGACCAGCATTGTACAAAGGACTCACCAAGTGCAGGAGAGTCAGAGCAAGCCCCGAGCAAGCAGAGGAGGCTACTGAAGCCAAAGAAGACCCTCAAAAGGACCCACAGGCTGAAGGCACAGGAGTCGCAAGAGGACCTCGAGCAGCTCACCAAAGATTTAGGCCGATGGTGCAGAGGATGCAGTGAGGACGAAGACCTTGGTAGGAAGAGTTGCTGGAGGCTGGAGCTTCTTGTAGCCCGAAGATCTCTGGAGGATAGAGTCAACAAGCCTTGGCAACGGCAAGTTGACGCATTGCACAGGGGTTCTGTTCCAGCGGTTCCGACGAGGGATACTGGCCAGAAACTTGCTGAGAGGACAGTGCAGTCCTCGGGAGTTGCAGAACCGCCACCTGTGTTGCTAAGCCTTTCGAAGTCAGTGGGACGTCAGGAGCAGCAGACTGGTCAGCTTAGTTGCGGTGCCTGCAGATGCAGGGGAGTGACTCCTTCACTCCAAAGGAGATTCGTTCGGGTGTCTTTGATGCCCACAGGCCTGGAGAAGTACCTAGACGAAGCACAGGCACAGACGATGCAGAAGACTGGAGCAGCAGGAGCCTTCCTTGGTGCAGTCTCAGCTCCTAGGCGAAGTCCAACGAAGTCCAGAGTGCCCAGACGGTAGATGTTGAAGTGGTTTCAGATCTGAATCTTGTCCCACGACGAATCTGAAGAGCCACCCACAGGTAAGCCCTTAAGTACTCTAGGGAAAGGGTTGGGACGATTCAGGGATCCCTCCCAGGGGAGGGGCTGGACATGGGGAGGAAACTCCCATGTCCTTTGTCTAGTTTCGTGCCTGAGCGGGTGCCAACGGCTCCCTGAACTGGTTCCAAACGGAGTATGCAAGCAGGGTACTAAATGTGCCCTTCAAAGCAGTCTGGTGGTGCTGGTAAGTGCCCGCACCCCAGCCCAATACACTAACTCCTGTCTGGGAGGTAGTTACACCTCCCTCTGACAGGAAACCTATTGTTCTACCTTCTCCTGCTCGAGCTCAGAATTGTGTCTGTGGTCGGCAGCAGCACTAGCTTGCTGTTAGACCCAGAGCGGCTGTTACCGGGAATACATTGGGGGCTCCCTAGGAGAGCCCCCGAGTACATGGGATCCTACATCCAACAATGGAATCTGTGTTGGGGTAGGATTACAACATGTTTGATACCAAACATGACCGGTTTCTGTGCGACCAATATAAAGTTAGGTATCTCCTAATTGACTTGATGTCCACTATATGTATTAAATGGCTGACCGCACTTGCAAAGCCTGGAGAATTGACTTCAGGGTTTGTAGGGAGTGTCCTGCTCATGCAGGCCACCCTCACACTTATAACATAGCACCCTGCCTTCAGGATTGAAAGGCTTGCCTTAGGGGTGACTTATGGGTTTTTAGTGACCTCAGATATATGAAATGAAATTCGTACTTGTAAAGCGCACTTATACCCCCAAAGGGGTGTCCTGGCGCTGTACGCATACCGCTGTGGAACCCTTCCTGGCTTTTCCCTGTGAAATGTCCACTCCTGGGCACCCCCAAGGTGAAGGCAGGCATCCCAGCGCTGGTGGGGCCGTTGTGGAGATTAAGCAAGCTATTGCCCAGAGTTGCAGAGTGGGACCCATGATTAGAATAGGCACCGAGGCGAGAATTATCAGGTCCGAGGAAATTGAGCCCAAGACCCGCCGAGGTGGGAATTGAACCCTGGTCCCGGGCCAGATCTCTGCATCAGGGTCTGCCGCTCTAACCATTGAGCCACACTTCTCCAATAAGGAAACTTATGATCTGTTGGAAGTGATGCTAGCACCATCTCACACAGGCTGCAATGGCAGGCCTATAGTCAGTTTGAGTAGTCTCTAATGAGTGGCATAATATATGCTACAGCCCATGGGAGGCCCCTGATGTACCTGTGCCCTGGGTACCATAGTACCATATACAACGGACATAAAAGGGTACACCAGTAGCCAATTGGGAATGTACCAAAGTACTTACCATAGTCAATTTTAGGGAGAGAGCACAGTGACCGGGGTCCTGATTAGCAGGATCCCAGTCAGACTAGTCAGAAAATAGCATAACACCTGCAAAAAGTGGGGGCAACCATGAAAGCAGATCCTACTTTTTTACACATGGTAAATAATTTGTAAACACATATTGTTAGAAAGCTTATTAATTCCATTAAATGGTAAATTATCGTCTGACATCAAAAACATATGTGATGAGCAGAATTGGCATCCCCATTATGTTTTTATTTTTCCCAAAGGTTTTTGTTACTGTGTATATTTTTCTATAATTAAATATAATGAAAGAGTCAGAAAGTTTTTTTTTGTCTCTAGATTCGTGAACAGGTTTCTTAGTTCACGGACCCAGAGGTCGAGTATCCTTAACGTCTCCACACTGTGTAAAGCAAAAACATAAACTTAATCTAAGTTTAATCGTATCCTTTCATTGGTTTCCAAGCTGTTGTGATTAATTGTTTAAATACTCATGCAGCTCCAGAACGTACTATGGCTAAGGTATTGAACAGTAATCATTCTTAGTTCAACAAAGAGTGATTGGCCTCAAACAATGTCTGTGAGTTTATAGGAGGCAACACTGAGATGATATTTTAGTGATGATAATTTGGTAGTGTGGAAATGAGCCTTCTTAGGGGCCCACTGGTGCAGGGGTTCACCCTTATCTGTCCACTGGTCCTTAAACCAACAAAGTAGAGATTGGCACGGAAACTGGAATATCAAATAACAAGTTTATTAATCTCTCATGAGTGGGACTACATCAATACAGCACCCTCAGGCACTGTAGGAGGTAGTCCATAGAATACAGAAACCAAGGCTCTTATATACCCGGTTTACAGCTGAGTAAGCATGGAGACTCAAAGGGGAGGTACAGGCATACACAAGAATAGCTATTGACTAACATGGACAGATAGAAACCACTTTGTCAGCAGAGTGGGAGGAGAAACAGAACTGCTTACATCAGTTGAAATAGCCTGACAGTTACATTCTAAAACAGGTGCATTCTAGCAGCTACAGGCCTTTCTGAGCATACATTGCTCTGGCTCAGTACTGAAGGAGTTAACTACAATTGATGACTCAAGCAGAATAGAAAGGCAAGCAACAGTGAAGGCGGGAGAAGCACATGGCTAACAAAATGGACGCCACAACCAAAAATGGCTTCAGCTCATGCTAACAGATTATCTGCGATTTCCACAGACGGCCCTTTTAGCATTAGCTGAAGACATTCACTATGCAATAGAAGACATGAAAGTTATCACCTATCTCCACTAACATCAGTTGACTAATTTCTTGATCTGTTACTAGTCGGGCATTTACATTCTGAACATTTCTTTTAACTGGTATACATGAGGTACAAGTAGAAATACATAGGGAACAGAGCATCGGGCTGTAATGAACACATAGATAGCAGGAGAAAATAATGGCTATTATCACAAACAGAACTGTCAATATTTTCCAACCCCAAGCAGAAAGCAAATCTCAAAACCACCCAGTCCAATTCCAAGTTAAAAACATTATCTTGATGGACCTTCCAGTGTTGTTCTTTATGAGGGCTAGAGTACCAATGATACATTCAGGGGAGATGTATATTGTCACAAAAACAATCTTTGTTTTGGGGGACCAGGAGGACCAAACGGAGCCATGGGAATTAGGACGAGGAGCCGCAAAGGGCTGCTCCTCCTCAAAAATGGGACGACCAAAGGGGTACATTGTTAACAAAAAAGTACTTGGGAAATTGAAGCCACTGTACAACCAGCCAGAGGGGAGTCTTCTCCCTGTGTCCGTCTGAGCCTCACAGGCAGGCTCTTATCGTTCATCAAGTGTTCGCTTCTCCCACGGTGGAGCTGCACAACTTGCAACCCAGAAAAACAATCACGGCCCAGGCTAAGGGAAAAGTTTCTTCTTTCAGGATAGGGCAATCACCCTCCAGGGCAAACACCCTCAACTATCCTGTCCAGTGTCTCAGGCAGTGCACCAGTATTCTTCACTCTAATCTAACAGGCACCAGAGGCACCGCACCTGTACCCTAAACTCCAGTCCTTCCCTAACGCCTGTGTTGCTCTGCTGGTGCACTGTCCTTTTGTTGGGGTTGCAGAATGTACCTATCACGCCCGAGCACCTCCTGATCAGCAAACAGAGGTGCGGGCTCACTTTCAGTTGGGGACCGGGACTCAGGGGCTCGGTGCACTGGGACTGAAGTATCTGAAGCAACCCTCGTTTCAGAGGGGTCACCTCTAACACAGCCTCGTCACCTTCTTTGTCGGTCTGCGCCCCTCTCAACCGGGCGTCAGACAAAGGAACAAAGCGAGGAATCTACTCTCCTTCCTGGTCCGTGATCCCGTCTTTCACCCAAGAATCATACGGCAGCGGTAGGGGTACACATGGACCCAGTGCTTCCGGCCTTCTACCTTCACTGCGGTCCTAGTTGCCAGCAACACCTGTGCTGGTTCCCTCCACCTCGACTCCAAGCTGGGCTTTCGCTGAATCTTCAGGCTGGATCTGATGTCCTGGCCCCTCTGGCAATGGTTGTAGGGCAGCAGATATCTATTGGTGAACAGAACAAAGATCTTTAGACAAGGCATACAAATAATCTATCAACAGAGAGTATACTCTATTTCAGAAAACTTCTTTAGTCTCGGGGCGCTCCATACATTAGCAGGATGCCCAAGAACCACTTCATCTATCTGAGAGTAAAAAACACCCTGGACCTATTAGCGAGTATAAAAGGAACTTTTAGTGAACTGACCAGGGTAAAACGTTACACGATTTGATTTTGTTTCTCCCAATCCCAAGCAGCCAGGGAAGTCTGTGTTCATTTACTAAATTCTGAGGGAAAAAGAAAAACAATACGGACATACTCTGAATCCTTACATCTGTGTATTCCTATATTATTTATCTGAAGAACCTCAAAAAGGGAATTTTCAAAACAACTTATTTTGTGCTTCTTGTCTTAGCAAGCTTGTGTTTTATAAGTCTTATAGTTCGCAACACTTCTACTTGTGAACCTTCTACTACTGTACAGGACTGCAGACACTTCTAGAATTATTTTTCTTACGTAAAAACACCTACATTTTGCGCTTATGACCATGCTCTCAAGTTATAGGTGCGGCGGGAAAATCTAAAACTGCTAATTTAACAGGGATCCTTACTGCATGAATAACTGACAAATTAAACCTAACATAGTGGGTACATGAATTTCTCCAGCAGCACTTGTTGTGGCAATCAAACTCCTATAAAGCAATATTTTCCTTCAAAATATTTGCTGAGGATCACACGGGCATCTTTCCTAACATTGTGAACCCTGTGCATCCTACCTTTCACGATCTGGACTATGTAACATCATATTCAGGGGAAAAACCTATTCACCAGCTCTAATGAGGGCTGTCCGCTCAATTACACAGACTAACTGATAAGAGACTAGGATGCCTCTGTAAAACTGTATATAGCATGGGAATAACAAACAATAATGGTGTTGCCACCTGGGATTTTTGAACAAAAACCGCTGACATATAGTTCCCCTTAAAGGTCAGATAAGGGAACATCAGTCTATTCCACCCATCCTTTCATCCTTATCTAATTCTAATTTTATCAGTTTACAGACAGGATGGGCAGTAACATGGCGTATTTATTTATTCATTTTGTTAATTCTAACAATTTGTTCAAACATTATTACTTATTAGCTAATTAGACGTGCACTGGTGAGGTGCTTTGTCTCTATTTATTCAAGAACATATTCACAGGAGAGAGAGAGAGAGAGAGAGAGAGAGAGAGAGAGAGAGAGAGAGAGAGAGAGAGAGAGAGAGAGAGAGAGAGAGAGAGAGAGAGAGAGAGAGAGAGAGAGAGAGAGAGAGAGAGAGAGAGAGAGAGAGAGAGAGAGAGAGAGAGAGAGAGAGAGAGAGAGAGAAAAAAAAAAAAAAAAGAACGAACACAACAACAGACAAATACAGTGTGTTACTTAATTGTGCTTACCCTTAATTTGCCCAGGAGCTAGTCTCCTACCCCCTTCGACAGTAGGTAACCTAAGTAGGTGACCTCCTGTCGACAATATTTACCCCCTTTTTGGCAGCTGGGCACAAACAGACTTGTAGGAGGTAAATAGCTAGGGGAATCCATATCAAGGAGGCCATATCCAATACTATTGGACTGTACCACTTTGTAAATTTTGGTGTACAAGCACATTGAGCTAACTAAAAAACATTAATCCAATAACCAACTACCAATTCCTTTAGCTATTGTAGCAGCTGTTAAAAGCTCTCTTTCTGGTGCTGGGAATGAGGCTCAGTTCATTCTAAAAAACAGGCATTCCAAGCCAGTCAAAATTAACCCTGGGCGCAGTTCGCGTAGTAGCACTACGCGTAGCTACGCGAAGTGCACTCCGCGAGCTACGCGTAGCACTACGCGAACTGCGTAGTGCGGTAGGAAATGCTGTTCGCAATGATTGCACAGTGCCGGATGCTTGTCCCACTGTGCAATCATTGCAAACGGCATCTTGCACAGTGCAAGCGGTCGTTTTCTGCCGCTCGAGTAGATTTGTACTCAAGCAGCAGTTTTCTCAACGCGGACTGGTAGTTTTTAATCGCGAGCGGTCGCGAGCATACGCGACCACTCGCAATGAGAAACCTGACCTCCCCGCGTTGAGAATCTCGCCGGGAGGTTTATTTTCCACGCTCGCGATCGGCAACTTGATGTTGCTGATCGCGAACGAGGAAAAAGTCTCGGCGGGATGTAATTTTGCTCGCTCGCGGTCGCCAACTTGACGTTGAGGACCGCGAGCAAGCAAAAAATGGCCGCTACGCGTTTTTGCACTGTGCTACGTGCAATGCGTGTAGTTGCGCAAACTACGCGAGCGTAGCGTAGTTTTCCGCCCAGGCCTAGTCAAAATCTATCGTTGGCAGTGTGGTAAAAGGAAGACCCTTTTATTTTAGCAGCAACCAATTACTCATATAATGTGAATGAATGCCTTTTAATATTTAATATGATGTATGTAAGAATAGTGCTGTAACATTTTGCATAACTGATAGGCAGTACTAACAAGATATAGGGCATCTATATTTAATTTTGTTAAGTCCTATTTGTATAAAACACACAAATTCGTTTTTCTCTGTGAGGCCTACTTTTTCCTATTGAGTGCCTTTTTCTAGGTAAAGTTAGTTTTAACATTATATAGCTCTTGCTATACCCAAAGGTCTCAAAGCACTTTATTTGTTGTGAGATAACATTTTCTCTTTTTATATGGAATGCTAGGCAATTCTGCTTCGAGTTTTAATTCTAATTTTTTACCATTGTGGCAATATAATAATTGAATGTTCACACATCTATACTTTGTTACTGCTTTAACTTCCCATAGTAGCGTGCAGTTACTTAACATATTTTATATAATTCATTCTTTGAAATTTAAAGTGTAGTTCTTCCAATGGCATCTGCAGAACACAATGACGACAACAAACCAAATTGAGCTCATTCCAGACATTTTCAAGAAGGGGCCACACACTCATAACACACAACACAGTTTGCAAAGGCTAGCCATCCTTACACAAAGAGCACAGTCGCTACTCACTCAAACAAGCATTACCACCGGTGTCAGTCCACAAACCTCATAGACACTCAAACACACAATCAACCCACAAATCAACACTAGGACAAAAACAAGAGGCAGCCCACAGACTGTACTCAAACCAAACCAATTGTAAATACACAATCAAACATATCTTGTCAACTCTTTCTCTGAAACAGACACTGCTCAACATACTGAATCTTCTTGAAATCAAATGACCCATTTACTGTCATCGTAGATCAGGATTCTTTTTTGTATATTTGTTCCATAGTGTACTATACATTATGGAAGAAATACCATATTTAATATACATAAACCTATTAAGTGTCCCCTCTAGGGAGCCCGCTGATTACTTTCTAGATCCATATTGGTACCTCCAAGACAGCAACACATTCTACGAAGTGTGCTAGGAGCAGGCATGCCAAAAATATTATAACAAAATATAAGATTATAATCAAATAGTATTTATCTCAAGTATTATAAAAAGTGGAGACAAAACATCTCCTCATTACCTGCCTTTGTTTATTGCAATAGACAAATCAAACAAAACCAGAATCTTGGCCAAGCAAATCCAAAATCAAGAGTGCCACTTCAGTGACCTTACCAAAGAAGACAGGCTCTAGGCCCAGACCTTTTCCAAAATATGCCGAATTACCAGTTGGTCTGGCAGAGTGTTTGCAAACACTCTGTGTCTTTACCAAATCATAAGGCATGCCTATTACAGGGGTCTGCAGACCCATCCAAAACAAGATAGGGTAAAACCCCCAAGCCTTTGCAAGAAGAGACCGAATTACCAAGTGGCCTGGCGGAACACTCGAGCGCTCCGTATCTCTACTTACAAATTTTACTAAATGACAAAAGTCTCCAGCCTCCACCTGCCAAGCTCTGGGTTGACCTAGTGGTCACTGCAATACTTACGCCAAAGGAGATCTCAGTCGGGACCGGCCGCCATCTGGAGGGTCAGATCGGGAAAACCGGAAAAACACATTGGTCTGCAAAGACAAAGGGTCTCCTCGTGCAGGGTACCTCCTCAGTAGATTCCATTCCTCCGTCAAGACCACTACTTCGGGCAGCCGCATCTCCGATGAGCCCCACGAGTTGGGCGCCAATTTGTGGAAATGAGCCTTCTTAGGGGCCCACTGGTGCAGGGGTTTACCCTTATCTGTCCACTGGTCCTTAAACCAACAAAGTAGAGATTGGCACGGAAATTGGAATATCAAATAACAAGTTTATTAATCTCTCATGAGTGGGACTACATCAATACAGCACCCTCAGGCACTGTAGGAGGTAGTCCATAGAATACAGAAACCAAGGCTCTTATATACCCTGTTTACAGCTGAGTAAGCATGGAGACTCAAAGGGGAGGTACAGGCATACACAAGAATAGCTATTGACTAACATGGACAGATAGAAACCACTTTGTCAGCAGAGTGGGAGGAGAAACAGAACTGCTTACATCAGTTGGAATAGCCTGACAGTTACATTCTAAAACAGGTGCATTCTAGCAGCTACAGGCCTTTCTGAGCATACATTGCTCTGGCTCAGTACTGAAGGAGTTAACTACAATTGATGACTCAAGCAGAATAGAAAGGCAAGCAACAGTGAAGGCGGGAGAAGCACATGGCTAACACATGGCTAACAAAATGGATGCCACAACCAAAAAATGGCTTCAGCTCATGCTAACAGATTATCTGCGATTTCCACAGTAGTGTACCACAGTCACAAGTAAGATTATAGAAAGTTACAGAAACTTTAATTGTTTTAGGATAAGTGTTAATTGGTGCATGACATACCCAATTCAAGAGGTGAAAGAAAGTTTTGTTTGTTTAGTTAATAATACCCCTAAATTTACACTATGTTCTCTTAAATACATAATCCACTAAATCGTATGGGCTGAGTATCTGACAGGTATATGAGGTATCAACCTCTTTCAGATTGGCCTTTGTCTGCATGTTGGATGCGGTATTGCTACAATCCGTGATGGCACCAAATATTAAAAATATGATTATGTCTAATTTTCTTATGGTTTGTGGTCATTCAGTAGATTCTGTATATGTGGCTGGGACCAAAGATAAGCCTATTTTTGAGAAGGATATCAGTTCCAGCATGCTACCAATTAATCTCTTTAATAGAAACCATAACACATTTATTTGGTTAGTGTAGGCCCACTTGAATAACTAGTCATTAGAGAAGAGGATACCCTTTGAGCAAGGCGGCTTTCATGCTGGCAACTTTAGGCTTGACCAGTGTCTAGCTTTATGGGAGGTGGATAGAAGGAGTAGCAGGGAGCTCTCTATTGCTTCTAAATGGACTTCCAGTCAGCCTTTGATTTAATTGACAGGGAAGAATTGTAGGATACACTGCCTGGATGGGAATCCCTCCAGGTTGCACTCCATCATGAAGGTTCTGGTTCAGAGATTTGGGCTCTTGTTCAGTTTCTGAGAATTTCCATTTAACCCCTAAAATAACGTTTTCTAAAAAAAAAATTGTTTATTGATTTTCAGAATTACAGTAATGCATTGTTCAAGGGAGTGAAAAAGAGAGACATTAATAAAGGGGATAGAAAGAGGTAAACATGCAATTAGAGTCAAACTAACAAAACTTCGAATCACTGCACTAACTAATTAAGTCATTTGGGAATTAGGAGAAGAAACAATCACAAGTAACAACTGAGGTGATGTGGACAATGATATCTTTTTCACGTTCCAGGTATTTTGATACAATTCACATTCCAGGAGGTTGATACAGCTCCTAACTGTGAGAAGTTGGCCTGGTATATGCTGTTCACTAATTAAAGTGGACACCTTGCACCAGAACAATTCGACTCTTATGGTAGATAGGTTTAAGACAACCTTTATAGAAAGCTATCCTAGTGGTAGCTGTGGAGAGCAGCCTTCAGGCTAAGTCTTGAAGGAATGTAAAGCAGCTTGTTTTACCACACAATATCTTGAATCACCAAATGAAAAGACACCACACAGGTATATATATCAAATATATATGTATTTATTATTAACAACTCTCTACTAATCTCTTTATGAGATTAGAAGTCAAGGACATATGCACAAATCAACGTTTCACAATAAATTAAGCACAAATATGGCTGGGGCCCTAGGGGCGTACCAGACCATATACTAAAAAAGAGACTTGGAAACAACGACTTGCAGAGAGACATGGCCTTCAGAAGTGCTGGGGCCTCTCGAAACCACCCAAGGCAGGTAAGTAAAGGACCCACGGGGGACGCGTGCAGTGTGGATACACAGGCGCGAATCGCCGTTGACTTCAATGGGGCAAGTCGCGGTTGGAAATTAAGAGTTTTAGGATACTTCGGGAGAACCTACAAGCAAGTCACTTACAGGGTAAGTAGTTCTAGGGCCAACACCCACAGGAGCAACGTAGTGCTGGAGTTACCTCACCCAGGGAAGCCGGGTGCATAGGTGTCCTTTGGTGTCGGGTCGCGGCGTCGTTTTCAATGGAGGACAATGAAGACTTGCTGCTTGTGAATTCCGAAGAAGTGTCCGGTGGAATCCAAGCCTGGATTCGGAAGATGGAAGACCTGAAAGCAGAGGGGACCGTGTTCAAAGTCACTTGGCAGTGACTCGGGGCAAGGAAGATGGATGCCCACCGTTGTCGCAAGATTCAGGTCGTTCGCAGGTGCCTTGACTCTTCAGCCACGAGGTCCAGGAGGCGCCGACTACGACCAGGAGCTGGATTCGGCGTGTCCCACGATGTCTGCAGCTTACTGCGGTGTCGGCGACTCGATTGGAGCCAACAAGCCTTGGTAACAGCAAGTCTCGGGGAAAGTGCGAAGAGGCAATGGCGCAGACCAGCAAGATCTGGGGGACTCACCCAGCGAGGGTAAGTCAGGGCAGGCCTGGAGCAACCAGGGGAGCCCTTTGGTGTCTGTAGAAAGTCTTCTGGGGACCCACAAGCCGGCTGGCAAGGGATCGCGAAGACGCCTCTGGAGGATTCGCTCACAGGGGCCCACGGTCACTCGGGACGTGGTAGGCCTCTGATCTTCGGAGGGATTCCTGCTGGAGGCTAGGACCACACGTGGTCCAAAGCACAAGTTCGTGGAACGTTGTGAAGGGGTTGCACTCGACAATAGTGCACGGTACCCAGGGGTCGCGGTTCCTCGTCACTCTTGGGGTCCTCTGGCCTCAGCTTCGCTGGGGACTCACGATGGCCTTTGAGAAGTCAGGAAATCCACTTCTTGGGCTGCAGGGACTTCGGACTCCGGCGGGAGCGGCGTAGTTTGCGACCGTCGTTTGTAGTTTTTGGTGCCTGCCAAGCAGGGGAGTCACTCCTTGACTCCAAGGAGATTCTTCAGTCTTCCAAAGGTAGTGGAACGTCGAAGGTCCGGGATTCTTCTTGTAGAGCGTCGTCCAGGGAAATCTAGGGTGCAATGCACAGGTTCCCCCTCTTATACTAAAAGAAAGGGAGGGACTATCTCTATGACCCTACCTATGGGAGGGTCAGGGGAGTGGGTGGCTACACCCACTTCCCTTTGTCCAGTTTCGCGCCAGAGCAGGGGCAGGTAGCCCCTGAGCCGGTTTGAACTGGCATATGCACAGAGGAGCCTTCTGCTCCCCCAGTTCAGGACTTCAAAGCTCTCTAGGAGTGCACCCACCCAGCCCCAATACACTAAACCCTGTCTGGGAGGTGGTCACACCCCCTTGGGACAGGATATCTATTGTTGGGCTTCCTCCACTGCGAGTGTTGGTCATCAGCAGGAGGGCAGCCCAGTGTCTGTGACTGGTGGCATCCATTTTGTGATGCCAGGGCTCTGCAGGATTCTACCGCGTTTCCACAGTAGGTACATGTCTATCCCTCTAGAAGGGTGGAATGCTACCCCCACCGCCAGGACTGGCGGGGGTAGTATTCCAAGGTGTTTGACACCAAACACGACATGTTTCGATGCAGCCATTCCAAAGTTAGCATTTTACCGCGAGGATATAATGCACTTAAAAGTATATGGTTTAACCGCATCCACAAACCGCACCAGAGAATGGACTCTGAGAGCTGCAGAGGGGCCGTGCTCAGGCAGAGGCACCCCCTCACATAGAAGCCAAGCACCCTGCCCTCAGGATTGATAGGGCCTGCCTTAGGGGTGACTGATAGGGTTATATGTGCGTGTAGGAGAGATATAGGGAACCTATATCTCAGTGAGGAGTGCTAGCACCACCTCACCCAGGCTGCAGTAGCAGGCCTGTGGTGTCAGATTTAGTCTGCTTCCCAGGGGTGGCATAATACATGCTGCAGCCCCTGGTAGGCCTGTGAAGTACCTATGCCCTTGGTACCTAAGGTACCATATACTAGGGACTCATAAGGTACCACAGTATCCAATCACTAGTGCACCTAGAGTGCACTCCAAGTCGTTTAAAGAGAAAGCAGATAGGCTGGGGACCTGAATAGCAGGTTCCCAGCCAAACTAAGTCAAAAACCAACAAAACACCAGGAAAAAAAAGTGGGGGCAACCATGTAGTCAGATTCCACCTTCCTACACTAACCCAAATTGGTTTATATCCTATTCTGCTTCCACTATTCTATCCACCCTCTCTCAATTTTAGCCCAAGGTTTATGGGCCGCGTATAGTCCAATTCACGGCTGATGGTGAGGTCGGATCCAGGTGCCTTAATGACACCTTTATTTGATTTTAGCTAAGTGAAAGGCATTTGGGGGTTAATTTACTAATGTATTCTTGGTCACCTTCGATTTCCCTATCATCACTCTCAGAGGAGCTCGACATTCTATACATCCTTGTTTTTGTTCCTAGGTCTGTTACGTGTCCTCACTTTCTCCAACCCCCCAATTGGCCCTGTATGTATATTGTGAACAGTTTTTAAATTTGATCAAAGCAGGACATTTTGTCCAAGAGTTTGGCAGATAATTTCTCTATGGCATATACATATCATGCTTTAGAACATAGTATTCCTAAAGGTGATGGAGCTTCGTTTTTCCAGAGCCAAGGCCAGTCTCTCTGCTAGTAAGCGGTGCGATATCAGTCTATATAGGGTAGTGTGTAAGGGGTATAAGCTGCCCTCTCCTAAATCTGTGATCCTCCCAAAAGGCCTGGAAGGATCACGAAAGGCAGTGGGACGTCCGTTATATCCTTTATGAGGTCCGGTGGTTTCACTTGCATATTAATTCCAAAGACCCCAAGGTGGAAATATTACCCTCTAGTACATAGTAGATATGAGCTGTTGGTATTGGGTGCACATATGAAATTCAGTGATTTGGAGTCTACATTTTATAAAATAGCTTTTGCTGTCCCATGGGTCTCTATGATACAGGTAATTAGTAGCATATTTGGCATTATTTCTTGGAATATATTAACAAAATTTGCACCTTGATTTTATTTCTGGTATATGAAACGTCCACTGTAGAAAATTATCATTATCCACTTTGGCTTTCTTAGGGACTGTAGAAAATGTCTTTGGTATTCAACTTTCTAATTGTGTGGATTGATTTGCTGAATATTGATGAGTTTCTTCTGGAGAGTTCTAGCCTGGCTAGGGAGATGCCAAGGTGTGACACCTTGAATTAAGGATGATGGCAGTACTTGCCTTGAAGAGCTCTGTGCTTCTATTAGAGACCCTTATGTGTTAAGGTTACTAGACGAGTTTCCAGATCAATTCCTGAGGTTAGGCGTTATAAAGTGGCTACTTTGTTCTAATCCAAGCTAATAGTGAAAGAGTTTTATGGAAACTGTTAATAAACCTGTATTTGGGTATTAGAGGGTGTACAAATTAACATGTAATGCTTGACTGTGTCTGTTTTTTAAAACCTTGTAGACTTTGCTCTGTTTTTTTAAATTATAGTCGTAAGCATTGTTATAATGCTTCTTTACTGATAGGGCAAAGGGAGTCCTTCAATGAAGCAGGTGCTCTTTGAAAGTGTCTATTAAATGTTTAAAATATGAATTAATGTTAAAAATGATTTAAGATTAAGCAGTTTTAGTATCTTAAAAATTATATCCACTGAAGTTCATATCTGTTTTATTTTAATGTGATTAAGCCTATGTTTATGAAATAAAAATATTATTTAAAAAGTCATTGAATATGAATTTGCTAACCAGCAATTCATATGCAAATCATGCATGCTGTCAATATGCACAGTTCATTTTCATTTTTAAATAAAGATTCTTTTTGTATGTTTATACATTAAAATAAAAATATTCTCAGTGCAGTACTGTAAAAAATTGCAATATTATATCTTTACAAGTCATCAAAGAATACTAACCACTTGTGGCATTATGGGAGCATCATTTTTAGGGGCCCATTCGCACCAATTCTGTACAGTGACATAGTAAGCCTGTTGTGTTCCAATTTAACTAAAAAAGAGTGGGTGAATAAGTAACCTAATTCCAGAAAGTGGACAACTTCTCTGAGTGTTCTCATTAAAGATTATTTCTAAATACTTCACAATTTGTGATCATCTTACTTAAGTCTTTTATTTGGATTTAAATGGGATAAGTTGTACTTGCTTATTTATAAGTCTTTTTTGTTGTATGTTACACTGAAGAAAGCTTGCGCTCAGAATCATAGTTATGGCCAGTTAGATCTAACGAATCCTACATAATGTAAATCATAAGTAAAATGTTCAGGTTGGATTCATTAGCCATGTCCTCACATACTTGGTGCAGAATTACTTGCTATATTTTTCCTTTTTTTAGAGTGTTAGGTGGTTATGCCAGCTGTACCTACTACTTTGTCTTTCCTCTACTCATCTTCCCTTGATTTCTAGTGGTGGGCTGTATCTCTTGCCCATCTTCTTCTTCCCTGTATCTCTTCCAACCCTTTCCCCCCAGCTTATTGTTTTACTTTGATTTTCTTTTGCCTTCCCCATATGAACTCAGTATCGCGACCCCATCCTTACCTTGTTCCCTAATTCCCCTTTTCTATTTTACTTCTCTTAAATTTCTACTCCCTGTTCTTCTCCCTGTATGAGTTTCAGTAGGCACACTAGACAAAAAAACCTTCTAATTTTCTTTGCAAAACTTTCTTCATGATTGTTAGTTTTTATTTAAAAAGTGAGCCTAATGTTGGTATAAATTTTAAGAAGTTTTGAATGGTAGATTTTGATTCCTTGTCTTTGGCTTCGACAAGTGGTCCAGTGTTAGAAGTTTTGAATGGTCATTTTTTTACTCCTTTTCTTATCCTTTGACAAGTGGTCCAATGTATAAATTTGCAAACCATTATATAACAAAATAGTTTTTATTTACATTGGTACTCAACTTGGTTGGAGTTTTGCCAGTCTTATCAGATTATTAGTCTCCAACTTGGTTGCTCAGAAAGATGAGGTGTTAACCTTTCTTTAAATAGTGAAACATATTACATAATTTGAGTGTGTTTGTAAACAGAAATGTCAATACACTTTTAATTAACTGAAAACCGTGAACATTAAACTGATTATGAAAGATTCAACCTGGTGGTTGACAACAGCATACTGATAGCGACCCTGTTATGATGTGTTTTTTTGGGAAACACATTATATGAGACTCTGCTATACAGGTACTCATATTTAAAAAGTTGGGGAATGCTCGCATCCTTTATAGAAGAATTCATTATGGAACGTGATGCCTGGTGTCCGGCTTAGAAAAATTCAATTATACTCGATAATGAGCCTTTGATGATCAGCAGCATGTTAGAGATTCTGGTCATATTGTAGCCACCGAGAATAACTTTGCTGCAGTCCCCACTTCGCCAGCTATTTATTTAGTTAGGTGTTTTATCGAGGACTCTGCTATCTTGCTCCCACTTGAAAGTTACAGTACTGGTTTGGCCATTGTGGTGTGGTTACTCTCTTGCAGGTGTTATCACATTGTGGTTGAGCTACTTCCTAGACAGAAGCCTAGCACTCTGAACGTTTTGCCCCTATTCTTATCACAACCAAATTTTGCAGGGCAGATTGTTGTGTTTCAGAGTATGAGCTTTCGAGTAGGGATATTATATATAGGCCTGGGCAATATTTTCTTTACGCAGATGTCATTTGGCGTAATTTCCGGAATATTGCATTATGCTTGCTACGCGAAATGAAATCCACAAAATTATGCTATTACATCTGGGCATGTAATTTAAGACTGTTGTGGAAAAATGCTATTGCGTGGGAACAACGAACTGTGCCCTCATGTCCAAAATAGACAATAGGATGCATTTCTCGCTAAAATATAGCAGTATATGCCAGACTTCCATTCTATGTAATTTTTCCAAAAGTTTGCATAATTGGGCAAATAGAAATTAAGCTAATTTCATTCACCCCTAATGTTAAAATCAAGTTCCAATTCTATGTAATGCAAAGGATTACATGTATCACTATCTTTTATAGATAATACAATGTAATCTTAAAAGCACAAGCCATGTGGCCTCAGTGTGCCGTGCCTTGCTGCAGGCATCATATCCTGTGACACAATGTCCTTCTTGTGGGCTTTCTGCCACTTTTGACCAGCTCTTTTCTCTATAGCATTATGTTCTGATATTCGGACCAGGTTTGCAGCTTCATATGGGTCTCTAGCCTCTTTTTATGTACAGCAATTATATATTTGTTTTCCGAGTAATTCTAGTAATACTTAGCACTATGATTATATGTACCTTATCCTCTAGTTTGTAAGCTAGGAGGGTGTCTTTTTATTTCAGTTTTCTTAGGTAGTAGTGGGTTTTCTACTCAATTTTCTTTTTACATAAGAAGTGAATACGCTCATTTAATTCCTTAAGCTCCCGCAATATACTGGTTTAACAATATCTGATAGTATTTCTCCAAATTGATAGAGGAAGATCCAGCATCAGGATTATGCAAGTGGCAGTACCTCTAGCTAATTGATTTTATTCTACCAAGTTAGCTATATAGACTAGACTCCAGACAGGGATATGTAGTAATCGCATTGCTCCTCCTTCAGCAACTTAATGATTTATGCCATGACTCCAGACTGTAATATTGCCTTTACAGGTATTATTTCAAGGTGATTGTCTGTGTAACTAATCATTTGAATTACTTCCACTCTTAGGTTTAACATATTTTGGTAATAGCTCACATCTTCAACAAAATTCTGTTGATGCTGGTTTTTATTTCACACGAGAGTGACCAGCAAGATACAGAATGAAACCAACAGGTTCCCCGCTGAAATGATTGCCGAAAGAAGCTTGAACTTTGCAATGCTAAACATCTGGAGGTGTAGGGATGTAATGTGTTACTTCATATTGTATATCTTTGCTGGGTCATCGTCTCATGTTGCAAATGCATGGTGCTCTAATCTATACTGATCACTTGTACCATCCCCCAATTTGTGTTATTTTTTTTTCAGCTATGCAAGGACTTGCTGTAGTGTTAGCTACTTTGTAACAAATGTTTGTCTAGATCTGTGGCTTAAATAAACAATATATGAAGATATTCGAGGGATTATGAAAATGGAATACTATGTAAGACCCAGATCCAGTTTCAGCAATTGGTGATGTATTTTCTGATTCACAAGGAACCACAATGTACCTACAGTACAGGTGTTGTTTGTTTTGTTTTTGTGGTTGAGCCGAGAATTTGTGCTTGGTTTTGGTTTTCCGAAGTTTTCTATTTCACTTTCAAAGATAACTGTGTGAACAATGCTTATTTATTTGTGGGTGTATTGTTAGGGTCCTCTCTCAAACCTCTATAGCATGTCTTGAAAAGAAGAAAAGTAAAATAAAAAAGGACCCTTTCAGAAGATTGACAGAGAATACATAAGGTACTTTCATAGCTAACAAAAGCTACATTCCAGTTCCTGTTTATTTGGCCCATTGAAGGTAGTTTGCACCTTTCTGTGCTTGACGCTTTTTTTTAAGTAACTGTCTATAGGTTTAATTCAGGTGTTTGTTCCTATAATTCAGAATCTGGTTCTTGTTTACAGGGAAAGCTGAAAAAGAGGATGGTCTTCATTTCTTACAAACAACTTTAGATATCTTGCTGTTGTCAGTGCCTTCTACCCTTTGCCTTTTGTCCCGTAAGGCATAGGTGTTTAATAAAGTTACCATGCACTAGGGCACTTGTGAGTTTCATCAAAAGACTGGAGTGGAGGAACATGTTGAAAATGGGCTTCTTCTGTTAGAAGCTCATGTGCATGGCAATGGCAACATTTACTTTGTACTTTGAGCAGTTGAACCAGAGGCGTAGGGTCTTTGCCTTCTCTGTCAATGGAGGAGCATCTAACCTGTTAAACCCAATTATACTTCTTCTACATATAAATATGTATTTTTCACATTATGGTATTCTCCTGCTTCTCATAATCATTCCCCTTCCATGGAGAATTAGAGTCTCGGGCATACATTTGAGTTTACAGTTTGATGTGCAATTGCGATTCTCCAGATAAAGTGCCTAGAGAATCTGAATTTCATTAAAGTCACAGAGGCTAGCATTATGCATTAATCTTTTAATGCCACTCCAACGCAGCACTTTAAAGAACATCTTACATCACAAAACATTGACAATCCAGAATCGAACATTCCTCCACACTAAATAGTCCATTCACGGAATCATCTTCCTCTTTAAAATGCGAAATTTGCTCCTTTCTCTTTGTCTGAACGTACTCTCTTCTTGTTCACTTCCTTACACTAGCCCTCATCCACTGACTTGTTATATTAATTACAAATATAAAACAACCAAGGTATTCTTATAAATTTATCTCTATATTTTATTATTTAATATATTTTTTATTTTTCATCAACACACTAACTTGTATCACTCCCATAAACCAGGGTAGGGAGGGTGGGATAATGCTAGCCTCTGTCTCTATAATGAAATTCAGATTCTCCAGGCACTTTTTTGGAGAATCGCTGTTTCATTACCAGACCGGAGGGTATCATTATGCATGATGGTAGCCCTCTAACACCACATTTGCCATGTGCTCGATTGGCTTGCAATAATGTTTAGCCAACACAGAAACATTCGACCAATCAACCACTCTCATAATATCTTCCAGTCTTCCACCATTCCAAAAGGCCTGACTCGCCATTGCACCTCTCATTGAATGTGGCTTAAATTTCTGTAAATCGACACCTGCTCGCTGCATGGTACATTTCACCCATCTCACAATAGTAGCTGTAGTTACTGCCTTGAATGGCTTCACAAAAGAAATCATTAATTGGTTCACCCTGTGAGGGCGATAATCTGCAATCTAGCATTATATTCTCTCATACAATCTACTACACACAACTTCTTGCACGCATTACATTTTGGATAATAAATAGTCTCTAACATTGTTTTAGTTCTTTTTGTAATATCAAAGGTTACTCCAAAGGGGTAATTAGACCCTGTTACTTACCTCAAATCCTTTGACATCTGAAACTCTACGAAAAGAAATTAGACTCAACAGGGATGCTAACTTCATAGTTAGTCTTTTCAATTCCAAATACCTAATGCCTGGCCATGAGGTTAACAAAGATAAGACCAAATCGACATCCCACAAGACCTCATGTCTTGCCCTAGGAGGTCTCCACAATCTGATGCTTTTAAGAACCCCCACAAACCAACACATTTTTCCCTACACTCCTACCAATAACCTGCCTGTGTCCAGCAGAGACTGCCAATCTGCAGCAATTTATTTTTCTAAAACTAAGGCCCTTATCAAATTGTTCCACTTGAAAGTTAACTACCTCCACTACAGGTGCCTTCACGGGATCCAAATTCCTTTCCATGCACCAGCGTACCCATAATTCCAAATTCCTTTATATCTATGCCAAGTACTTGATGCCCAAGGCTCCTCGAGTAACTCCTCGGCCTTTCTCAAAAGTCCTGGCATGCCTGAAGATATTCTGATACTTTCCGAACAAGAAGTTTCAAAGGCCCTGTATGAACTAAAGGATGCTCCTTTCCATTAAGTTCTCTCCAAAAACTCTTCATTGCACGAAGATAAAATGGTATTTCTCATGCGAGTTCTAAAAACATTCGATACCATTCCTGTGACACCTAGAATGGAGTTACCAGAACACATTTCTCTCTCTTCACTTTCTGCTGGACCCTCTGAATCATTACAAAGGGGGTAAACGCATATTTTCTCGTCCCCTTCCAACTCTGTAGGAAAGCTTCCACCGCTAAAGCCCCCTTGCTCCAGCATCCAACTGTAATATTCTTTTAGTTGACATGTCAACCTGCTCGCAAAAAAGTCTACATCCAGAGGATCCCATAACTGATCTAGCTTCTTGAAGCAATCCCAATTAAACTTCCAATCGCTGAAATACCTCAAAAACTTTGAATTCCAATCCGTAGATACTTTTTCCTTTACAGGCAAATATTCTGCCCGCAAACTGATTTTGTGTCTAAACAAAACAACCAAAGCTCTTTTGCCAACTCCTAATCGATTTCTATAGGCCACTGCAGAAACAATGTCCATCTTTAACAATACTGCTCTGCCTTGCAAATAATGTCTAAAACTCATGAGAGGATAGAGACCTACTGTCAACTCCAAACTGTTTGTGTTGCTCTTTCTCCGTGTTTGACTACAATCCACCAGTCTACTGTACACCCAAACGTGCATCCCAGCCAGTTAGACTCACATCTGACTCAAAAATGAAGTCTGGAGTTCAACCAAAAATTGTTTGCCCTTTCCAGGCATCTAATTTCTCTAACCACCAACCTAATACCATCTTAGTCTCTTGGTCTAGTTTATCTTGTCTCCATACCATAAGCCTTACCGAAAGGCTTGCGCCTTCACTCTCCTCAATGCGTGACAGTGTAAAGGATCAAGAAAAAATGCCTGAATTGAAGTGGTTAAGAGACCTATCAGCGTTGCTATTTCCCTTAGTATCAAAAACTCTCTTTTGAGTACATAGTGAATCTCCTTCCGTCTCTTGGTCACCTTCTTCACTAGTAATCGTAAAACCACAATGACCGTGTCTATCCTGAAACCTAAACATTCCGGAGTGGGTTATGAGATCAAAACAGACTTCTCCTTGTTCACAATAAAACCTAGACTTTCCAGTAAATTCTTGACCATATCCAAATCCTTCAGTATTTGATTCTGACATTGGGACATTACTAAAATGTTGTCTAAATAAATGATCGTTCGAATACCCCTCTCTCTGAGGTAGGCTACTACTGCCCTCATCACCTTGGTGAAGCACCATAGTGCTGAGGATAGGCCAAATGGAAGGGAATAAAATGGGTAAATTCGATCCTGCCAGATGAACTGAAGTTAAGGCTGGCTGCTCTTTGCCAGAGGAATTGTAAAGTACGCATCTTTCAGATCGAGCTTTACCAACCAATCGTTCTTCAACAGCATGTCTCTCAAGAGATGGATACCTTCCATCTTGAAATGTCTGTAAACTATAAATCTGTTCAAGTTCCTCAACTTTATAACGGGTCTCCACCCCTTGTCTTTTTTCTCTACCAGGAAGAGTGTACTTACAAAAACTTTGTTTTCTTTGGTCACATCTATAATAGCCCCTTTAATAAACATAGACTTTGTCTCTTTGTCTACCACACTCTGTTGGTCCAAGCTCAAAATCAGCTCTCTTGGGGGAACGTACTGAATAGGGATTTCTGTGAAATCTACTTTGAAACCCTGAATCATTTCTGAAACCCATGGGACTTGCATTTCCCATACTCTGGTAAAATATTTTAGACTACCACCTACTCTTCCCATGGAAGAAGAAGTCACTGTACTCACCGTGGTATCCAGAAGACCCCTGGCCATGGGGCTTACTTCCTCTTGCTCACTGATAGCGGCCTCGCTGAGGGTAGAAGGAAATGCCCGCACCAGCTTGATATCCTCGACTGTAGTCTCTCTGCTTGTAGTTACTGAATTGGGATCTCTGGTAACCTCGGCCGGCAGAAAGTCCCCTTCTGCCAGCCCTGCTAAAACTCCTTCACTAAACACTCTGCACTTGTTGTTTTGAGTCTTGTCCAAGGCTATGAAGGTGGTAACGTATTTACCAAGGCTTTTGACCATGTCTTGCCCGAATAAAAGTCCCTTTGGGTTCTCACTAGCTTCCTTACCACCTAATTCCCCTATCTTAAGGTTTATTTCATTACAACTGCCTTACACCTTTTCGCGTTAAGGCCAGTGTTAGCATTGGCCAATAGCAACAGAGCTCTTTGGCTCCAACCTCTTAAAAGGTTGAGGTCCAATGGAAGACTCTTAATGTATGCCTCTTCCGTCACGTTCATTTTTCATGCTAATGGGCCAACCACATCCAGGAGCCGGTCACTGCACTGTTTCAGGGACCTCTCTAGCCCTTTCCTGGGATCTCTGCCCATCTTAAATAAAATGGTGATCAACTGAGGATCTAGGGGCCTGATTACGGTGGTGGACGGACTTCTGTCCGTCCGCCATCGTGCTGGGGACTGGGACTGCCCACCTATGAGGCGGCGGTCCCACATATGGAATTACGATGCGACCGCCACCATGGCGGTCGCATCTGCTATATTTAACATTGCATATTACAAAAAACAAGGGAACCCTATTGAAATTGGTCAGGGACCTTGGGTAGCTCGGCTATTACAAGAGACAATGGTCCCGGAGCTTAGAAAGAGTATAAAGGAACAGTGAATATAGACCCAATCAGTACTATATAAACCGTTATCCAGCCGGACACAGGAATTTAATATGCAGTGTGTAAGATAAATATACGAATTGTGACACAAAAAGTATTTACAGTGGGACACAAGCCTGCATCCTGGAACTCACGAAACATAAAAAGGAAACAAAAAAGCTCAGGCAGCGTGAAGTTGTTTGTATAGAGTAATCATAATATTACAAACAAATTAAAGAAAGGGCACCTTTACACATACTTTGTCTTAAATGTTAAAGTGTATAAGGTGGACAACAAGTCGACGACGTTTTGATCCTTTACAGAAAAATATAGGATCATCTTCAGGACATTATAGATATGATGCCTGTAAACATATGCCTGTGGTAATTAAATAGCGTCAAGAGGAAGGAAAAATAACGAAAGTAGGAAAAGACAAGGGGGAGAAAACAAGATAGGAGAATTAGCATGGGCCGTAGTCATTAGATCCTTAATGGTAGTACTCATGAAGGTTTACATTTAAGGTCTTATCAGTGGGACTAAGGAAGGGCCGAATACCGTTTACGCAGATAGGTCACACTGCGAGGACTATACGCAATGAGGTGGTGGGCTTTAAAAACAATGTGAGGCGGAAGTGGTGGTGGTGGTATTTAAAAGAAAACCATACTAGAATAGTCTGAGCGCATAGATCAAGGTAGTGAGGGAATATTTCAACACTATCAATGGGTAATCAGTGAAGGCACACTCTCTGAAGTGCAGCGATTTTAAGAAAAATGGCAAAGCAAGAATAGTGAGAGATTAGCAAAAGGCCGGAATACCTAATGTCACAACGGCGAGCACGAACTGGCGGTTGGGCCAGAGGCGAGGGAAGTAGAAATGCAGGGTTCGCGCAAAATTCGGGACACAATGGACCTGTGTATTAAGATAAAACAGATTAGTGGAGGGAAGGATGTGGCTCTCTAAAAGTGGAAACAGGAGCGGAAGGGAGCTTACCCACTCATGAAGCTATATCAAGAAAGTGAACGATGGACATGGTTGGGAGCCGCCCGGCGGTCTCTACAGTGTTCAGGGCCAGGGCCAGCGGCGGGTGAAGTGGCAATGCAGGCTTCGCACAGAAGTCGATGGACCTGTGTGTGGGGGTCAACCAGATTAATGGAGGAAAGAGTGTGGCTCCCTGCAAGTGGAAAAGGGAGCGGAGGGGAGCTTACCCACTCGTTCATCGATTACAGGCAAGATACAGCACCACGAGTGGGTAAGCTCCCCTCCGCTCCCTTTTCCACTTGCAGGGAGCCACACTCTTTCCTCCATTAATCTGGTTGACCTCCACACTACACTGATCTATGCGCTCAGACTATCCTAGTATGGTTTGTCTTTTAAATACCACCACCACTTCCGCCTCACATTGTTTTTAAAGCCCACCACCTCATTGCGTATAGTCCTCGCTGTGTCACCTATCTGCGTAAACGGTATTCGGCCCTTCCTTAGTCCCACTGATAAGACCTTAAATGTAAACCTTCATGAGTACTACTATTAAGGATCTAATGACTACGGCCCATGCTAATTCTCCTATCTTGTTTTCTCCCCCTTGTCTTTTCCTACTTTCGTTATTTTTCCTTCCTCTTGTCGCTATTTAATTACCACAGGCATATGTTTACAGGCATCATATCTATAATGTCCTGAAGATGATCCTATATTTTTCTGTAAAGGATCGAAACGTCGTCGACTTGTTGTCCACCTTATACACTTTAACATTTAAGACAAAGTATGTGTAAAGGTGCCCTTTCTTTAATTTGTTTGTGATATTATGATTACTCTATACAAACAACTTCACACTGCCTGAGCCTTTCTGTTTCCTTTTTATGTTTCGTGAGTTCCAGGATGCAGGCTTGTGTCCTACTGTAAATACTTTTTGTGTCACTATTCGTATGTTTATCTAACACACTGCATATTAAATTCCCGTGTCCGGCTGGATAACGGTTTATATAGAGTACTGATTGGGTCTATATTCACTGTTCCTTTATACTCTTTCTTTCTCCGGGACAATTGTTTCTTGTAATATTTAACATTGCGGTGGGTGCTGCTAGCTGCAGCACCCACCGCAATGTTAAAAATGTACCTTAGACATTTCCCTGCACTACGTGGCAGGCACCATGCAGTGCCTGCCACATAGTGCAGGAAAATGTAGGGGGGCACCATAGGTGCCCCCCAGTGCTCTTTCCCCTGGCCCACTACAGGCCCCCAAATCCGTTTTCCGCCTGCCGTTTCGTGGCGGGATGTCTGCCGCTAATCGACCAGCAGAAGAGGGATATCATAATCCCGATGCCAGTGCCTGACAGGCACCGCCGCCATGCTGGCCAATGCAGCAGCTCCGACAGACGGTCGGAAAATGACCGCCTGTCGCAACCGTGGCGGTCGGTCTTTCAGACTTCCACGTTTCCACCCACCATAGTAATCTAGGCTGTTGGTGGCCGTCCGTCCGCCATCGTAATCAGGCTTTAAGTTTGGGGTGAGGCAGACCTTATCGTTGATGACAGGTCGCTAGCATTCCGCTTTTAATACATTCCTCACCTCCTTTTCAAGTGGATTCCTAATCAACCTCTTAATAAAGTTGCCCAGGTGTTCTAAGAGCCGCCATTCTGCTCTTAGGTGAGCAGGGGTTTTTGACCCTTTGAAGTACAGGGAATAGCATCCTCAGCAAAGAGGGCATCACCCCCATCGTCCTCCTGCTGGAGATCAAACACATATTCATCAAAAAATGTATTGTCATCATTCTGATATACATTCTCCAAAAACTTTCATCCTAAGTATCCATCTCTTGCGTGCCGCTAAGGGCACCCAACTCTTTTGTGCCCCATAGGACACCTTTCCTCTTAGATTGCATGCCGCTTAGGGCACCGCTTCCTTTTAAGGTGCTAAAACCTACCGTTCTCTTTAAGGGTATGTGCCTTTTTTCAGTGTGCTTAGTCTTCCTTTTTTTCTTGTCTTTCTTTTCTCCACTATCAGAGTCTCCCTTTGTTAAGGTCCAATATCCATTATCCTGACCTCCTTTTTTCTTTCTTTTTCCATGACCTCATCAGTGTTCTTTTGAACACAGCTTCTTATCTCATGTTGTATGAGTTTTTAATAATCTCTTCATTAATCTTGCCCTTGGGGATCTCAGGTAACTCTTTACCTTTCTATGCCAAACTGATGAAATAACAGTAATAATATAATATACAAACCACAGTTAAATCCAATTCTCCTTTTTTCTACCCAAACTCTAACTCTCCTGACCTAAAGCCCCCCTACTGTTGAATCACTTCAGCAAGGATACTGTAACTGTCATTGTTACAGTCAAAAAAACAGCAGCGTATTCTCTATAAATAACAATGGGACAAGCCCAAAGCAAGATGGCCCTCAAATCTTGCTTTGGCTTGGCATCACGTTGTTGCCCAACACATTCCTTTAAAGTGCAAAGCTCTGTTCACTGCGCCTGAGAAGCAGACTTGAATGCATCAGGCATCAGCACTTACGAACTGGTCTGGTGCGTTGCCAGAGCGCGGACCCCTGTACCAGCTCACAAGTGAGGCCCTGGCACGACCGAGGAGGCCCGATTGCCGATGCATGACCGGCGGTGGCCCCTGAGCACACGTGCATCGCTGGGGTGCACGTCTAAAGCAGCCGCAGCCTCAAAAGTAAGCAAGGCTTAAGATAGAAATGTCTAGGGAAACCTAGCGCACTGGCGAGAAACACTAGAGAATAACAGGGGTAGAAGAAAACATTGCACATTGGGAAATTAAGTAAGCAGGGCATGAATGTCAAGGCAACAAAGGTAACTTTACAAAGAGAAAAGCCCAATCAACCCCATGACAAATACCTATCTAGTATGTTTCCATAGATTGGAAACCATTAAGAACAGGAAATACAACCATTACAACCATTAAGGATATAAAGTGTAAAGTAAATGAAAGTGCTACTTAGCTGAATGAGAAGCAGCATTTAAAAGCGGAAGATGGTTCCATGAATGGACAATTTATATGTAGATGAAGGTTCTGTTCTGGATTGTCAATGTTCTATGGTGTCATATGTTCTTTAAAGTACTGTGTTGGAGTGGCATTAAAAGATTACTGCATAATGATAGCGTCCGGTCTTATAATGAAATCCCTACCCCTACCATTAGTGGCTGCATGTAAATGTTGAATAGACAAAGAGCGTTCCTGAGGCACATTTTATGCAGTGTTTTTTCTTACTACTTTAGGAACCAATTCTCACTCTTGCTGTGGGAAAGAAAGAATTGGATCCATTCAGAGCTGACTTGTACTCAAAACATATTTCCTGAAAAATCTCATACTTTACTGTGTTCTAACTCAAAGATAGCTTGCGACCAGGGTCAACTTGTGCAGTCATTAAGAAGCTTTCTATAGAACTTTATTACTTTGCTGCCTTTTAAATTTAGCTTGAAGGGCAACCAGCACCTCTAAGTTCAGGCAAAACTTATTTGGAACATCCTGCCAAATTAGGTTATCTCTAGCTCTCATCTGACTAGCTTTAAATGACTACTCAAAGCACACCTTTTGTAATTGTTGCAACACATAGGTCACCAGTCCATTGTAGGGTGCATGTGAGCTCCATAATGCCTTTAGTTTGTCAACCAGTTATAGGCAGTAAATGTATCAAACTGTATGAATATTTCTGGTTGACTGTCATCATGAGAATGGAACAGGTCTTCTTTGATGTCAGCCAAAACTTTCCCCTACAAGGTCTGAGCCTCAGTTATCAATCTTGGAAGAAATCATGATTGCCACAAACAATTGGAGTTGTTTGAAGACCTCTCCTTCCAGGAACCTGCCTGTGTATGGTATCCTGGAAATGGGGCAGTAGGTGGACCGCTCTTTTTATGGTTTATTTAAAAATGGATTTATTATTCTATGCTTAAGAACTCTATGACCTTCAGTTGAGGGAGATGTTCAGCAGTCCCATAATATCTTGAGCGGTAGTATGGATGCAGATTGAATGAGGAATTATAACATGCTTAGTATATCATCCTGGACTTGCATTTTGCACTGACCAGCTGTAGTACACTGCCAGCTTTGGGTATCTTCTCTGCCTGTGACTTCTGAAAAATTAAAATAATATGATAGAAGGTGCAGTCAGGGGTAGATCGATTTGATCAAATATTTAGTTTTTTAGGGTAATTGTTATTTAACCTAAAACAAATCAACAACAAGTAGTACTTTTAGTTATGCTGCTCCAATATTGAGAATGTATTTGATCTGCAAGTGAATACTGTTAAGGCATTTATTCTCAACCAAATCCTCTGGCCTCACTTTTTACCTCTGAGTCGTCAAAGGCTGAACAGCATTCTTTGGTTTGATGCTGTGACACTACAGTTCTTTTGATTTTAAAAGTGGAGCATTAGCAGCGTGATTTGACTCCTTACTTCAGTAAACCCAGAGTTCATTACGTGGTTAGGCCTTAAGCAGGGTCTTATAAAGTCACTGGGATTGGCAAATAAGGTAATACATTGCAGCAGCAATTTACGTTTAAAGATCACTCTGTGTTTAAAAGTAGAATTGTCAACTATGTCCGCATGTGTACAAGCATTAGAAGTCATCTCTACTTTTAAAATCATAAGTTAAGTCTTGGTGTTAGATTGATGGGTCAAGCAAGGGAACTGGAACGGATGACTCTTTGAAATCAGTCTCAACAACAGAAGATTCTTTGAAATCATTCTTGACCCTACAATCTTCAATCTGAGTTTTATCTAGATCAGAATCAACAGTGAAAATATCTACAACTACGGGCTTGTTTATCCAAAGCATTAAGAACACATCTCTTTAGTTTGCAAGGATCTACTCTATATTCTTACCTTAGCAAATGGGGAGGTTACAGCAAATTGGTGTTCTGGCTCATAAGAGACATTAGATCTCACCAAATGGGAAGGACAAAAAAATAATAAATACATAAATCAACTACCAGTTACCCTAATTGGGATCTGGGAATCTGTGACATAAAGAAAGTCTTGGAAGAGAACCAACTGGAAAACCCATAGAGTTGTTAAAATTGCCCTCACCCACTAAATAGCGGCATGCTTCATCATAGGGCAGCTTCTACACCATGGCGTAGACCAACGCTCAAGGTGGAGCGCATGTATGTTTTTTGACAACAATTTAACATGAAAGGGATCCCACTTGCAGAAAGAAAAGAGTGCTAAAACTGTCTAAGTGGGTACCCCTCTTATTTATTCTGGGCCCCCCTTGGCACCATCTGGCCACCAGAGTTTCCCTACAGGAAACAAGGGCCCCCCTCTAACACCTTCGCCAGGACCACAAACAGGAAGTCACTGGATTGCGACCGGCGGTCACGGCCGACTTTAATAGACACGCCGACCCAGCAGTAACCGCGTCGGAGGGTGCAGAGTGGCTCGAATGGAGACGCCGCACCTTGAAGAAGTGGGGCATAGGTTACCGAAGGCTCGGGAGGGTCACGCGGCTACATTAATACTTAAATTTTGGACTGCGGTAAACATTTGAAAAAAAACTATACTATACCTATGGGCACATGAAGAAGCTAGGAGGAAGAAGGGGTATTAAAATAACTTCACTCCAAAAGCTACGGACCGTTGCTGTGATATAATGCTCTTAGATATCGGCTAACTGCAGCGGTCTTTTGGATTGCCTGAGATCAGCACATGGACTATGTAGGGGGAGTAAGGGCATTACAATTATATCACTCCCCAAGCACTGAACCACTGTTATGATATAAATGCTCGTAGAGACCGGTGAACTATAACGGTCATTTGAACTGAAAAGATTGGGCTTGGAGATGTACAAATAGACAGAGTTGTAAGGATTGACAAAAGACCTTAGTTACAATGAAGGAGCCGAAGCCGACACAAGTCCTAGAATTCATTATCATCGTCACAAAAAAGAAGTTCTTCTCTTTTAAATGCCTTTTCTTGCAGAGTTTGACTACAGGACGACGTTCCCACTCTGGCTCCGGGTTTGGAATGGCAATAATGAAACTCTGTTAAGGAAGTTATCCTTTGATTTTATTATTTTTATGACTGTAGATGGTTTCAGTTGAACTAAAGATGAGTGTCTCTCTATCAGTGTGTTGTGTGCCATGATTTGGTAAGAGGTTTAAATAAATTAGGTTTTTATTATTGAAATGTGAACAACGACAGTTTAATTAAAGGGGGAGATCCTGACTGATGAAAGAATACATAATTAATGATGGGATTTATACTTTTTATCTTTGTAGGCACGCTACAAGAGTGTGTCTACCATAGGCAAGTATTGCCGTATATCTATCCCTACAACTCAGTGAAGTTAACTAGGAGGGAGTAGGTTCAGTTCCCAAGGGATCTGTATCCTGAAGAAGGCCGGCGACCCACTAAGGCGAATGAAACAGGCCGAAACATGTTCAGACTAGCGGATAGGGTGATGAAGATATAGTTTCTCCGATAGACTTGTTTTATAATATTTTTTAATCTTGCCAAGGGGGGCTCAGAATAAATAAGAAGAGGAGCACCCGCTTATACAGTTTTAACACACTCTTCTTTCTGCAATTGAGATCTCTTTCATGTTAAATTCTTTCCCAAAAATATACATGCGCTCCACCTTGAGCATTGGTCTGCGCCATGGTGTAGAACCGGCCCTATGATGAAGCATGCCACTATTTAGTGGGTGAGGGCAATTTTAACAACCCTATGGGTTTTCCAGTTGGTTCTCCTCCTAGATTTTCTTTGTCACAGATTCCCAGATCCTGATTAGGGTAACTGGTAGTTGATTTATTTATTTATTTTTGTCCTTCCTGTTTGGTGAGTTCTATAGTCTGGTTTGGAGAGCGAGGGAAGCTCACTCTCCAGTCCCTCCCAGTTTTGTGTTTTGTCATATGAGACATTAACAGAACCTTTATTCTAACCTTGCTGTCCACTCCTACAATATAAATGGAAGGGGAAACTCTTCAAACAGTACTCAGAGAAAGAATGGGCAGATTTGCTACATAATCACAGCAAAAGCCTAAAAGAATCCAGATTGAAGTTCAGCTATTTGAAGATCATGTACGATTGGCATTGGTACCTGGAGAATCTTCACAGAGCCAAACTTTTACATACTTTAATATGCTGAAGATGGCAAAAGAAACAAGCATTTCCAATGCAATAGGTCTCGCATTTGCGAGAGCTTAAGCTATTGGCATTGTAAATGACAATGCCTTTTATTTATCTGTTTTAAAAACCAACACAAATAAAAGGCATTGTCATTTACAATGCCAATAGCTCAAACTCTCGCAAATGCAAGACTTATTGCATTGCAAATGATTGTTTTCTTTCTGTTCCAGTACTTTGAAGTCACTTAGTTGATGTGCAGCACAATACAAGCCTTTTAATAAGATAGTGATCCCACACCCTTCTAAAAAGAAAGCCTTTTGCTTGTCTAACACCACAAACTGGCCAACTAAACTAATTTAAATAATAACGCTGGTTGAGATATCGTGTACAATATTGAGAAGTTTTTTCAAGTGCCCTCATGCTTGTTAATGGGCACTTTACAAATATGTGTGGCGCAGTCATCCACACTCGGTAAATGCTGATTTTTGAGTGCCTGTCTCTACCTAATAATGTGCTGTGGCCATAGAGCCACGGTTACTGGCACCCCACCTTGCTCCAATTGCGCAATGGGCGGATAGAAATTTCCCGTCCTCGGTAGTGCTGGAGAAAAAACATGAAACAGCAGCTGCAGAATTTCTCAGGGCAGTCTGAAGCTGGCTACATCAAAGATCAAATTGTCCAGGTTTACCAACGAGGAGAGCTTGGCTTTGCTAAATGTGCTGCTGTGCCTTGTGCTCTATCTGACTCTAGGTGGCGCTGGCACCCTTTTTATCCGAAAGACTATCTCTTCATCACGCCTGCTGTTTTCCTTCTCTTCTTTCTGGTGCGTGTTTTAATCTTTCCGTAATCTCATGTAAACTTTAATGAATAAACACAAAAAGGCTGTTGCCCCAAGAGGATGAAAGCTATTAGTTCCGTTGTTAATCGAAAAGCTCACTTTTCGAAACACTGCACAGCTGCAATGAAAATAGCGCAGAACCGTGGCAGTGTGCATTGTCTCAATAAGGAACAAATGGGAGGAAAAGGTTTAGGGTGGGTGTGCTGGGAGGGTGCCTTGGGATCGGGAAATGTAGATAAAAGGCCAAGAAAAATGCCGATCCTTATCCTGACAGGATATGCATAAGAGTAGAGCGTCCGACTTTGGTGCTAGGATTCAGGGTTCGAGCCTCCGTGTAGGCTCGTCCCATGCCTTAACAAGCATTGGCCGCGCGGCTCACTGAGAACATCAAAGCGGCCGAAAGGAGGGGTGAGTGCAAGCCGAGGTGACAAGAAGGGCTGGGCGAGAAGGGAGGGGGAGAAGGGAGGAGGGAGTGCGAGCAGCAGCTGTGCACGTGCACGGCTACAAGGCAAAAGTGAAAGCAGGCTGGCAAATGGTGTGCGATGTGCGCGCACCATGACGAGAGAGGAAAGCCATATGGCGCCTCTGCTCGTCATTGTGCGCGTAACCGCACACTCGATGCCAGCCAAAAAGCTGTGGTCGCATTTCTAAAGCCCCCACTCACAAAATGTCTCGCCAGACCAGCTTGCGCTGGCTCAGGCGAGACCTAAAAACAGGCGGTAAGGTTCACATACTCTGGTCGTGTCCATTGCTACAATCTTACTGCGCCCGATCTTCACAGCTTAGGAAAACAAGTGATTTGAGTATTGTCTCCTTCCCAGAAGTAGCCTTTCTGCAAGATGCAGACGACATCACAGGAATTACTAACCACCAAAAGGTGACTAGGTTCAGCTTTAGCTGTGTTAAAGTATGCATCCTTCCCCTTGCTTTTGAGGAATGTTCAGAGGCCATGATGCAAATGGCACTACCCGAAGGCCTGATTTGCAAGCTGAATGATCAAGTAGCGATTTTTGAAGACATGTGCCTACTTTCAGGGTTAATAAATCCGATCTCCTCCTCTGTACAGTTGTTTAATGGCGAAAAAGTCTCTCTTTGCCCATTTGTTATGCTTAACGCGTGCATAACCCATGCCACTTGACCAGTTATTGTTTGATTTCAATGATGCTCAGTTTTGTTTTCTTCTTACTATAATTAAGTAGCAGTGAATAAGGTTCTTCTCTGTTTACAACTTGGCATACATCATTGTCTGATTCATTATATATAGCAAGTAGAAATGTGGTGTATGTTTTAAGCATTTATTCTATCCCCTGAGGTATACAGCCTTCTATTTGTGGAAATATAATAAAAGGATTTCACACAAACGAGGGAACCAGAAGCTGTGGCAAAGTCAGACAGGATCGAAAAATGCTTAAACAAATTCCATCAAAATCCAAACCATTAAATTGACTGGGTAGTGGAAAGTATTTTAATTCGATGTCAGATCCCATGGCTTGCATCTTAAGTAGTTAAAACTATGCTGTGTAGAATAATAATTGCTCACGATTTGTTAAGTTGCTATGTGGGCGAAGAAAAGATGTGAAATGTAAAATGTTGCTCTTAGTAATTTAGCACAAAGGGGTAAAATAACATGTTACAGATATAGCAGCGTTGAATCCTAATTATACAGTTGGAACAAAATCCAGTGTTCCCTTTGAAAGCAAGAAACCTTGTGAATGTTCACTGGCAAATTGTATTATCTATTGTTTGCTTCTCTTTCGATAAACGTATAGGTCCGTGAGCGGTAGGAAGCAGCCTGTTTATGCTTTTCATTGGTTTGATGTGTTGTGACTAAAAACAGTACCAGGCACCTTTTCTCTCATATGACCGAATAATATCGTTTTTCTCTGTCCTGTACCTTTTGCACGACTTTATATCTCTCTCTCTCTCTCTCTCTCTCTCTCTCATGAGGGAAGAGGTGTGGCGCAGCGGCCAGGGCGATTGACTCCGGAACCCGGGGGCTCACGGTTCGATCCCCGGTGCCGGCGGCAGATCAGCCCAGCACCATGTGACTCTGGGCAATAGCTCGCTTAATCGTCCCGACGGCCCCCAGCGCCTTGACACCTTCGGGTAATTGTTCGCGCTTTACAAATACTGGACATTTACATTTACATATCTCCCATGTCTCTTTTTCTCTCTACTATGTGTCTACTTTCATCCCTGCAGATCTGTTTCTTTAATGCTCCTGCGTCCCCTTTTCACATTCTATTTCACAATTGGGCAGTACATGCCTGTCGTGTCGCCATGCCTGACTCCGTCTGTAACTTCCGGATCAGGCATGGCAGGAAGCGGAAGGGGGAGGCGGCGCGAGGGAGCGCCAGTCGGAAAGTAGAATAAATAAAAGAAGACGTGCATACCCCCAGCTCGTGTCCGCGTGTTTCATAGCGCGGGACACGAAAACCTGGCGACGAGGATGGGATGCAAAACACCCTCGAGATTATCACGCAAGAAAGAATCGCTGCTCGCGAGTCAGTTGCAGTTTTAAAAAGAAAGCATCTCGTCAGAGCGAGCGCGCCAGCAATTCAGCCCACATTCCGGCCAGTGATCAGAGCGCCCAGCAGAACGAACCTCTGGAGCCCCAACCACACTAGACAGTGCACAAACTGGGGTAAGGACGTCGATTCCCCCACTAATAAATAGGCACAAGAGGTCGCATTCGGTGTCCATTTTGAGGTCAGGCAACCTCATAGGAGAATACTGCCACCAGCCCGCAGCCATTTTAAAGTCAGGCGAAAGTAGAAAATACCCTATTTCAAGTCTCCTGGACGCCACTGTGAGCATCAGAGAAGGCAGTGAAGACAATAACTCGCCACCATGACTACTCAGCCTGACTCCACACAAAATGCACTGCCAGGTCCAGCCCAAGCCATGCCGCAAGGACCCATCTTAATGGGGGTATCAGTCCTGCGTCCCCCTGAGCCCCTAACACTGACGTCTGGGAACAGCATGGGTCCCAAGTGGAAGAGCTGGATAGAAGATTTCGAAGATTTCATGAAGGGCTCACGAGTCAATGACCCCGACCATCAACTCATAGCATTGAAGAACTTGGTGGGCAAAGACATCGGACAGATCATCAAAGAATTGCCTCCAGAAAATGCTGCGTCGTATGCAGATGTGAGAGAAGCCTTAAACAAAGTTCCTTCACAAGCGCAACTTGGACTACGAACGTTACACGTTCAACCTCGCGTCCCAAGAACGGGATGAGTCCGTGGGCGACTTAATCTCTCGACTAAAACGCCTGGCACGATACTGCGAATTTGATAAATTCAACACAGAAGATGCACTTCGTCTACGTATCATTGAAGGGTGCCAATCAGAGTCACTACGACGTAGACTACTAAAGAAACACTACTTGCTTGACGACATCGAGGAACTCACACGAATAAATGATCAAGCAGAAGAGCACGCAAAAAAATGGAAGCCGGCAAGACAGAGAAACGAGAACAAGCGTTCCGAATACAATCTCAGACAGAAGCGAGACGTCGGCCGGATCATCTGAGACCTGGAAAGTCCACAAGCTGATCCCGTGGTGGGACCAGAAGCGGCAACGCCCAGAAGCAACCACCACAATGTTATCGTTGTGTCCTGGACTACCCTCACACAGGCACCTGCCCGACCATGGGACAACAATGTCACCGATGCGGAAGGGAAAATCATTTCGAAGCAATGTGCCAAACTCGTCGTAAAGAAGTGGGACCGGCCAAGCGAAGTACTGGACCACGCCACCACGTGAGGGCGGTGCAAGGAAGGAGAGACCGCTCAACGAGCTCGTCCAGATCCAGCACTCCGTCACAAAAGTCATATCGATCCCAACGATCAACGTCAAGAGAATCGTCTGCCCTTACTCCCATATCGCAAGACAGCGACGAATATGTGTGCATGGTGGCAGACCCGGACCGCTTAAAGAAATATCCCCGACTAGACATTCGGATGGGAAATCACTCTGCCAAATTTGTTCTAGACACAGGAGCATCGCTCAATTACATCTGCACGACGGAATATGAGAGGATGTGCCCGAAGCCGAAGTTAGAACCAGCCGCAGTGCGCGTCTACACGTCTATGTCCAAAGACCCACTGCCGTGCTTAGGACGATTTCCCACGACATTGACCTACAAAGACAGAACAATTCAAGCTCACGTTCACGTAATAGAGGGTCCTGAAGCGGCTGACTGCCTCCTCAGTTTACCTACAGCAGAACAGCTGAAGCTGGTAGAGATTCTATTCAAGGTTGATGACTCACCCGACATAATAAACAAATTCCCAAAACTATTCTCAGGCCTAGGGAAACTAGCCAATGTCAAGGTCAAACTACACATAAACGAACAAATAACGCCTGTGGCTCAGCATCATAGGAAAGTACCATTTCATCTCCAACAAGCAGTTGATGACGAGCTCCAAGACCTGCTGAGAGCGGATATCATAGAAAGGTCAACCGAACCTACTCCGTGGGTGTCGCCAGTAGTGGTCGTGCCTAAACGGGGCCACAAGAACAAAGTGCGCCTATGTGTGGACATGCGCGCCCCAAACACAGCCATCGAGCGAGAGAGGCACCCCGGACCTCACATCAGCGACATGATCACTCGCCTGAACGGAGCGACAGTTTTCTCAAAATTAGATCTCAATAAAGGATATCACCAGCTCGAACTCCATGAAAAATCCAGGTACATCACCACGTTTACTACACATCAAGGACTTTTCAGGTACAAGCGCCTCAATTTTAGTATCTCCTCAGCGGCAGAGATCTTTCAAGAGGCAGTTCGGCGAGTGATCCACCACATCCCAAATTCATTCAACTACAGCGACGACATCCTTGTCTTTGGTGCAACACGTGAAGACCATGACAAAGCCCTAGATCACGTGTGTCATGCCCTTCTCAACGCCAACCTCACACTCAACAGAGACAAGTGTGAATTCCATAGGTCAACTCTCAAATTCTACGGTCACATCTTCTCTGAAGACGGCATGAGACCGGATCCTGAAAAGGTCTCAGCACTGGCCGACACTCCGCAACCTCACAATGTCAGCGACATTCGGTCCTTCCTGGGCATGGCCAGCTACTGCGCCCGATATATCAAGGACTATGCGACCATCAGCTACCCGCTGCGAGAACTCACGAGACAAGGGCAAGCATTTCACTGGTCCAATGCATGTGAGCGCGCTTTCAACAAGATCAAAAGGGCCGTGAGCTCTGCCGCTCATCTGGCATACTTCAACCCTAGAAGAAAGACTGAGATTACAGTCAATGCAAGCCCTGTCGGACTTGGCGCTATTCTAGCCCAATATGATGACGAGAGAGAACAGCGTCACATTGTGGCCTACGCCAACCGCAGCCTCACCGACACGGAGAAAGCATACTCCCAACCTGAGAAGGAGAGTCTGGCGGTTGTGTGGGCATGCGAGCATTTCCATCTATTCGTATATGGGAAACACTTCACACTCATCACTGACCATCAGGCCTTAATTACCATCTTTGGCAACCCACGAGCGAAGATGCCTCCAAGGATTGAGAGGTGGGGGATCCGCTTGCAAGACTACATGTACACCATCGTTCACAAACCGGGGAAGGCGGAGAATCCGGCGGACTACATATCACGTCATCCACAAGTGCTGACTCAGACACGTGACTCGCTAGCCGAAAGTACCTTCACTTTGTCATTGATCAAGCACGCCCACCCACTGTCCCACTAGAAGCCATCATAGAGGCCACTGCCAAAGATGCCACACTTCAAGACGTCATGCAACGCATCCGCACAGACTCCTGGAGACACCTGGATGACCCGCAAACGAAGATCGCCATCAATATGCAAGAACTCTCATCTTTCAGACACGTTAAGGATGATCTCACGATCAGTGCAGACGGGTTGCTGTTGAGAGACAGAAGAATTGTCATCCCTCACCAACTAAGACAAGGGACCATCAATTTAGCGCACGAAGGCCACAGAGGCGTAGTGGCCACGAAGAAAGCACTACGAGAGAGGGTCTGGTTCCCATCCCTTGACTAGATGGTGGAAGCCACACTTCAAGACTGCCCACAATGCCAACTAGTAGGGCGAGAAGAACCACCCACCCCATTACAGATGTCGGACCTCCCAGACAGTGTGTGGCAACAAGTAGCTGTCGACTTCTTCGGCCCACTGAAGTCTGGAAAATATGTCATTGTCATCATGGACGAATATTCCCGATTCCCCATTGCACATCAACTCTCAGCTACAAAAGCATCCACTGTCATACCCATTCTTGATGAAGTGTTTGCAGCATGGGGAATACCTAAGGTGGTGAAGACAGACAACGGACCACCTTTCAATGGACACGAATTCACAGAGTTCGCAAATCACCTGAATTTCAAACACCGGAAAATCACTCCCTTGTGGCCCCAAGCCAATGGGATGGTTGAACGTTTCATGGCCACTCTGAAGAAAACGATACAGCAAGCTGAGCTGTCTCAACGTGACATCCAACCAGCACTCAATGAAGTGTTGCGAGCATACAGGACTACACCACATAGCACCACCAACAGATGTCCCGCCACCCTGATGCTCGGGAGAACCCCGCGCACCAGGATACCGACTTCGGATGCAATCACACAATCCAGACTCCCGACCTCGGACCACGAGACACTAGTGAACATCGACAAGGACAAGAAAGCAAAAATGAAGGAATATGCTGATGATCGTCGACACGCCCAGGTGTCTGACATCCGAGAAGGAGACTGGGTACTGGTGAGGCAAGAACGGAAAACCAAAGCTGACAGCCGCTATTATGCCCACCTGCTCCAAGTGGTAAAGAAAAGAGGAACTATGATCACAGCTGCCTCTGCAACCAAGACGATCACAAGAAACGTGTCGCACTTCAAGAAGTGCAACCCAGCGGCCTACAGTCGAGAAAATGAAACAGGTTGGGACACGGACACATCGAGCCCAGGGGCGGATGATCCTGAAGAACATCCTCGCGCAACCGACACGAATGAAGTTGTAGAGAGGCGTCCCTCTCGCCGGCCACAGAGAACCATCCGGAGACAAGTTCGACTCATTGAGGAACTCTAAAGAAAAGAGCTGGGACAGTTGACAAATCAAAAAGGGGGGAGATGTCGTGTCGCCATGCCTGACTCAGTCTGTAACTTCCGGATCAGGCATGGCAGGAAGCGGAAGGGGGAGGCGGCGCGAGGGAGCGCCAGTCGGAAAGTAGAATAAATAAAAGAAGACGTGCATACCCCCAGCTCGTGTCCGCGTGTTTCATAGCGCGGGACACGAAAATGCCCTGTGAATTGAATTGTTTTGGGATATTGATGACGTGTACAATTATAAGCTCACCTCTTTAGTCGTTGTTTTCTTTTCATGGTTGAGGACTGTTAATGCTTGAAAAGTGTTCATGGTTTCCGGTTGCTACTGCCATTTTTGCAATTCAGAGCTGCCGTGCTAACATGGTCTGTTGGATTGAAATCACGAAGGGAAGGAAGCCATTTATAGATTGGCCCCCTTCCACTGTCCTGTATTTTATCACATCCATAGTAACATAGAGGCACAAATTAACTTGACTTCTGGTAAAAAAAGAAAATATTATGACCTTTCATTTATTGGATGACAGGGCCACATAGATGGTAAAAAGCCTCACCCATAGATTATCTCCTGGCACCTGCTTTTGAACTTTGGTTTTTTGCGAAGGAGTGTCCGAGTAGCCTCCCTTCAAACAGTTCTCTCCAGCTCGGACCCTCAGTTCACAGATTTCGTCCAGAGGTGATATTGATCATGGCCCTTTAGTTGGTTTCAAATGTCTTGTTCTGTTTGTTGCTCCATACTCCTTCCACTCTGCAGACTACTCATGAGTTCTAGGGTCGGTAAAAATGGGGTGACCACACACACGACTCTCTCTTTCTCTCTGTTCCTTCTTTCTATGTTTTTCTCACTCTCCAAATCCCCAGCTACTCTCTCATTCGAAAATTGAACTAAATCACTCAGATGTTGCATATGCAATGTCACAGCGCACAGTGGTCACTTGTAGTAGAGCAGTCTGTGCAGCAAAACGACCAGCTGTAAGAGTAAGGGGAGAATTGCTGAATTAGCTGCTTTCAGAGCCAACACCCTAACTTTTAAAAAGTTGGCTTGGTTCCTAAACTGTTCGCTTGGTTTATGTTTTAATTCACTGAATTCTCCCCTGTGAGTTAATCACCCGGAACTCCCCCTTCTCCTCTTTCGCGATTAACTCCAAGGGTGAGACTATGAAATAACGAAGTGGAAGCTTCAGAAAGGGCATTGGAGAGCATTGTCTTTTTGTCTACCTTTTTGAAGTATCCCTTCAAAATTGCCTTGCTGACTTCAATTTATTAGCTATCTTTATTTTATTTGGGCCATATATTTATTTCTGCAATACGCCCATAGGCTTCCTGCCGCTAGAGGTACTAAAAGCAACAAAGAATGGGATTCGGTTTTAGCACGTTTTTGTGGAACTGTGCAAAATTCGAAAGGTAACAGAGGTCCCAGAGGAGGACATTCCAAAGCGCCACATCGCGCATCATTGAAACTCAGGGCTTCAAGAAAGCATGACATTTCAGATATGAGAGTCCTCTGGGGAACACCCAAGATTATCAAGTTCAAGTGAAATTCAGGACCAGCGTGATTGAATGCTTCCTGTTCAATACAGAGAATGTATGCTATTTAATGCTATTTAATCTGCAGGGCACGTCCATGATTGTTCGATCTGAGGCAAGACACCAACCTTCTGGCAGATTTTGTAGTCTCTAGGGTTCATTGATGACGGTCCTGACTAAGTGCCCATAGGGACAGAGTTACAATTATCGAGGTGGCCTAATGCACATGCTCCTATCACTGTGGAATGCGTGGCTGGGAACAAAAAGGGAAGTGTCTTGTGCAAAAGTGTTAACTTCAGAAAGCCAAACCAGGATGCAAAGTGACTCCAAAGATTGGCTCCAGTTTCTTAAACCAACAGGTGGCTGGCAAAGGTTAATCATTGCTTACCGCCACCTTTCTGTCTTGTCTCCATCAACCCTGCCGCGTTCATCTGGTTGGCCAGTATTTGGAGGTCTGCTGAAATGAAATATGGGGAAAGATCTGGCATCAGGAGGCCCAATGCCCACCTTCATCCCTGATGATAAACAGTTTATCAAGGACTGCTGGAAGGATCAGATCGAAAATTTCCATCCACAAACTAGGCAAAAAAAAGAGCACTGTTTTGGAAATTAATATGGAGATTCGCCAACACAAAAAAAAATCATTTCCAATAAGTACCCAGTTAGTTCCTTTACCACTACCCACCCCAAACCCTATCATTAACCATACCTTCCTGTACCACTACCCACCCCTAAAAGCTAAACTTAATATTTCATTTAATTATTACCTTTTTTCATTTAATTATTACCTCCAAACTCCCCTTTGTTTTTAATTCACTTCTAACCTTCCTTTACCACTAGCCACCCCTAAACCCAAAAATTACTCATATCTCTCTTTACCACTACCCACCCCTGAACCCTAAAATTAACATTTCCTCTTTACCACTACCCTCAAAACCCAAAAATAACCCATACCTTCCTTTATCACTAGTCACGCCTAAACCCTAAAATTAACCTTACCTCCCTTTACCACTACCCATCCCTAAACCCTAAATGTACCTTCATTTCCCTTTGCTACTGCCCAAACTTAAACCCTTACCCTGCTTTACCACTACCCATCCCTAAAAAGTAAAAATGTCCCTTGTCTCCCTTTACCACTACCCGCCCCTGTACCCTAAAATTACTTACCTTTACAAATTGTTTTTTACTTACCTTAGCTATACTTACCATGCATGGTAAAGGCATTTGTGTGATGAAGGCATGTGTTGAAAAGACAGCACGGTAAATAATGTTTTCTCCATCCTCATCTTAAAGAAATAGCCTGTAACCCAGCCCATGCCTAATAGCTCTTTCCACTGATGTCTTATATTTTCTGAATGTAGTGTGGTTGAGAGGAGGAGAAACGAGGAGCCATGGATCAATCAATATGAGCAAAATTTAATTTCGTACAGTCATATTCTGCCACAGGTTCAGACAGTGGTCAGTACCCATGGCGGCAGAATACTCTGTATCCGCAACTGCCGGTGATCCGTACATGCATGTTGGACACCCGGGCGCGCCTTTAAGTGGAGCTCCATTTTTCAGATCAATATACATACCCACATTTTGTGTGCCATTTGGACTTATAAGAAAAGCTCCTAATAAGCCATCTGTCTTTCTGTTTCTCCCATTTCAATTTAGAAAATTCCACCCTCAGTGAATAGCATGTTTTAAACGCCCTATATTCCTGTGGCCTTTGGCTGTTAACAACCGTATAGCCCTTGGCAGCGGGTTGTACGGCTATAATGGAAAACCAAAAATCCAGCGGAATTGTACCTGGTAAACCTTCTCACTGGCGTTACAAGAGTATCTACCTGGAAGGATTCAATTAATTGAAAAGTAGTGGGAGGTTAAACGGGGCATGCATTTTTTCCAGGAGCCCTCAAGTAATGATAGGGGGACAGCTGAATAAATCATACTGCTCTCTTTACTTTCATCTTAGGGCAAAGAAGCAGGTTGTACTTTCATCTCAGGGCAACTAAGCAGGTTATATATTGGAAAGAAGAGTTATTGATAACACTTTGATTTGTTTAATAATTTGCAGAGTTCTGGTATGTTGCGTAATATTCCTTTCTATGAGCTGCACAGGAATGTATATGGTTGTTGTAAGAACAGGTATGGCTTCAGGGGCAAAGGAGAGAGTATGAGAGGAAGTCAAGTTAAAATAACACATCGGGCATAAGATTAAAAAGTTGATACATGTGTCACTCCCGGTCATGGGGTTAATGTGTGGTGCCAAATGGGCCCCAAACCAACATGCACCTTCTTTGGGACATTTGCATCCTAAGTAAAATCTGCTCACTACCTTTGGCGTTTAGTTTTGGCATAAGCCGATACCTTTCATTTTTTAGAAAAAATAAGATATACGCATGTTGTGTGCTTTGAATGCACCTTTCAGCCATTGAATTTTTAGGCTTGGACTCTTCAGTCACTGGCTCGAGACATTTTCGGTCGGATGTGGCTGTTTGGTTGTATCGTTCTGCCTACATTAGAATGCATTGGAGTCTATTTTACATCCACAAAGTACAGAAAATCATCACATATTACATATTTTAATTCTTACTTTTATGCACTTCTGAGAGTCGGCATTTTTTTTGTTACTGTATTAGGTATTTTTCTTTTTTTGCTCAGTGTACATTTGTTAGGTTATGTCTTTGTAATTTAAACTTTTGCATTCCACTGAGAATGTTTCTTGTAATGCTGCTGATGCGAAGAAATGTGGAAGTGGGCACCAATTTGTTACAAATCTTAAAATCAGGATATTGCATTTAAGCATGAATATCGAGCAAAAGTATGTTGATAGCGACATTGTTCTCAAAACCCTCAGGCAAGTCTGTTGCCTGACTCTCAATCTTTCCTTACACTACACTCTCTCTGAGGCTTTGTTTATTCCCTGTTTTGGGGTAATGTTCAGTTGTGGTTTGAATATGGCGTCTGTGTATTTTGATTGATTTACTTATGTGCCGCCTATCACGACTAGATCATGCTAGAAGAGTGTTGTAAATTATTAGCAACTTTCATAACTCCTTTTGGAGCCTTTACAATCAACTCATTCCTTTTTAGGTCTCGCCTAGGCAGCGCTTGCACTGTCTCTTCGAGACATGTTGTATTCAGGATATGGGTATTCAATACGCCCAGCGCTTCTGGTTGGTTAGTTGGCCTGCCTTTCTAAATTCCTTTACTCTAGTTGGTTAATACTGTCCATATGTCCTGTCTTTGTGTGCTTGGTTCCCTCCCAGTGGACATCATCAATTGTTTTTTTTGGTTGGCTTTCTCTGGCCACCTGTTGCCTCCTAGCTCGCACCCCCTAGCTTCCGTCATTGCTTCTGTCCTTCCTGCGCTGCTGCTGACCTACTGACATAATGCATTGTATTTTGGTAACTTTACCGACCCATGCGCATTGTATTTATTGTTCGCTCCGACATGCTCCACCCCCCTGCACGACACTGCATTGACTTTTGTAGCAACCGCGGCACGCCCCGCTTTAGCTGTAAACACCTAAAGTGTGGCGTGCCGCCATTGCTACAAAAGTGAATAAGTAAAAAAACAAAGGCGGGCAGACGCCACATTTCCTTTACATTTATTAGGTCGAGCCTGGGCAACGCATGCGCTGCTCTGCAAGTCATGCTGTATTGAGGTAGGGACTTGAAACTCCGCCCACTCTCCGCCCATATTTTTCATTGGCTTGTGTCACTGTGCACTGTAAACTGTGGCTGTTCATTGGTCAAGAGGCTTACTAGCCCTCCTTAGTACCGCCTTGTCTCATTTAGTAACCTCCCATGGCGACACGCCCTGTTACGTGTGTTGTTGCTCTGTAGGTTTTAATTACAGCCTTCAAGCACTATTTGCTCGAACAGCTTGGTCCTGCCTGCTGTTGCAGGCACGACACGCTCTGTCCTGACACTTTTGTAAAAATTTTATTGCACGCATTTGCAATGCAATAGGTCTTGCATTTGCAAGAGTTTAAGCTATCTGCAATGTAAATGATAATGCCTTTTATTTATCTGTTTCAAAAACAACACATAAATAAAAGGCATTGTCATTTACAATGCCAGTAGCTCAAACTCTCGTAAATGCGAGACCTATTACATTGCAAATGCTTGTTGATTTGGGTCAGCAGCGTCAGTCTTCCAGAAGTTGATGTTCAGGCTGTTTGGACATGACAAGCAAATTTTAGCTCATCAAGATGATTTTTTTGATGTTTTCAAGGACAAGGAAAGATCATTTTCTGTTACTCAACAGAGTTCTTAAAAAACAGGTATGGAATGAGTGTGAGTAGAGAGAAGTATTGTTTTCTTCAAGATACCATTGACTATCTAGGACATACTACATCAGCAGATGGCATTAAATCAAAGAAAGATCTGTTAAGCGCAAACAAAAAAGCACCCAAGCCTACAACTAAAGAAGAAACCAAATCCTTTTTTAGGGTTATGAGGGAGGCTGAACTCCATTATAGCACAACTGAAAAGACAATTTTGGCCATTGTTTAAAAAGTAGAGTACTTTAAAACATTCTTGTGAGGGAGGAGATAAAAATTATCACTGACCGCAAGCCTTTAAGTTTCCTTCCAGATAAGAAAGGTATGGGCAATGCCAGTCCAAGGTTAGTGAGGTTGTTGTCGCATACAGGGATTTAATTTCAATAGTTTCTGCATTTCTGGAGGGGAAATTCCAGAGCGGGCTTTTTATCATGTGTTCTTGTGGTCTCTGATGCGTATGATGTGTCCTTTGAGCTGTCTATGAGTGTGAAGTAAGATTAGTCTCTGTTTTGGGCCAATGCAAAAGTACGGTGAGCATGGACCAGTGTCTAGATGTAGAAGAAAGGGGTAATGTGTTGCTCCAAGTAAAGGAAATAATTGGTAAAGGGTGGCAAGATGAGTGGAGTGTATGTTGTCTGAGGAGCTCAATTGTTGGGGTATGGTCAGAAATTTTCTCAGCATTGGAAATATCCTAATTGTCTCATGTTCACCTTGCCAAGAGGCAGATATACATTTTGCATTAAGAAGCACTCCTCTAACCTCTGGGAGTATCCAGCCATAACTTGGATGAAAGAGGCTTTTGATTTCATGAGTCCTATTTCTGTGTTCCCAATGGTGTGAAGTATTTTATTGTTTTGATTGATTATCACTTAAAGTGGTTTTACTGTATACGGGCAGATTCAAAAACAGTTGTTGAATCTTTTGCTCTCCAAAATGGTTGGTATCTGGTAAAGGTAAAGGGGAACATTTATTATCCACAGAATTTATTAAAAGCTTTGGGAATTTCTCATATTTGTGTCTCGCTCTGTAATCCCCAGGTCAATGGGCTAGTTGAGAGGACCAGCAGGATTTAAAAAGAGTATTTGCAATTGGCAGCCCAAGCTAATTTGCACATTGAAGACATAAGTAAACACATTTGGAATTAATGTCTTACACCTTACTTGACAACAGGATTTTATCCTTTTAAGCTGCTCTGCTGAGGGGAGAGAGACATGTTCTGGTATTAGACCAGGATGAATTTGTGACAACATAGTCAGTGAGGATATTGCGATGGAGCCGTTGGCGGTTACCCTGAGAAACAAAATGGAGAGATGGGGAGTTCGGTTAGGGGACACGAACCACGTGGTATCCATGTATGCTGACGACACGTTAATGTACCTACGACACCCCAGGGAAGCAGTACCGGCGCTTATTATGGAGCTGGAGAGATTCAGGGAATTGTCCGGCCTGCGCCTTAATCTGGGGAAATCCAAACTATTCCTCATGGGGAAACTGGTGGGAAAAAGTGATGCCTAGCTGCCAAGAGTGTGGATGAAATGGGTACATGACGAAGTACGGTACTTAGGGATTAGACTGACACACATGCACACAGCTTATCTAGATAGTAACATAAGATAGGAGCGTGGAGGGCATTAAAAGATCGGTTACTTTTTGGAAAGAACTCCCACTGTCCCTGATGGGCAGAGTGGCGCTAACAAAAATGGTCATCCTACCACGATGTCTATATGCACTCCAGAATTCCTTGTATAGAATCCCACACAGGTATTTTTCACAATTAGAACGCCTGATAGTAGAGTTACTGTGGGGATCCAAAAGGAAGCGGATAAAACTAAGCACCCTGCAGAAAAGATGGGAACAGGGGGGTCTGGAAGTCCCTCGATTGGAATTATATTACATGGCTACCCATCTCCAACACACGGTGCACTGGTTGGATGACCAAGAATATTGGGAGAAACGGCTGCTTGCAGGCACACATGGGGGGACCCCTCTCCCGGAGCTCCTTATGCTGGGTTCTGGAGTGCCTGAATCCTTCCCATACATTATAAGGCATGTTGCTGCAGTCTGGGAAACTGTAGTACAGAAGGTAGTTAGGCACACACCCTATGCCCCAGATACACCATTATGGATTGTAAAGCCATTCAAAATGATAGGGCAAACTATGACAATTAATAAATGGATGGAGGGGGGCTACAACAAGATGGGAGACTTGTATTGCGCTGAGCGGTTTATAACGAGGGAGGAGGCAGAGAACACATTTAAGCTTGGTAGAGGGCAATACCTGCAGTATGCAAAAATTTCCGCAGTGGCCCGGGAATTGTGGCCGGTATTCCCACAGGAACCGCCCATTACAACAGTCCTGCAGACGATAACCACCCTGGCGGGAGGACGTAGACTGGTCTCGCAAATATACAGAGCGCTTGGTGAGGATCTCCCCAACGGTCCCCTCCCAATCCACGCAAAATGGGACAATGCCATGGATGAACCCTTAACAGCGTCGGAATGGAAGAAAGTGCATGAAGGGGCCAAACAGATCAGCTCTAGCACAAGGTTTAAACTCATACAATACAATATTATACATCAGGCATATTTAACCCCGCGAATATTACATAAAATATACCCGGAGCGCACGAACCATTGTCCTAGATGCAGATACACGGACGCTCACTTTATACATATGGTGTGGGACTGCCCTGAACTAACACACTTCTGGGGGACCATAATAGACAGCCTACAAACCGCAACGGGATAGAAAATCCCAACCACTATAAAAGTGGTGGTGCTGGGGCTTCTCCCCAAGCCAAAAAATAAAAAGCTCACTAGAAAATTCATTCAACTAGGCTTAGTACTGGCAAAAAGAAGGATAGCAATTAGATGGCTAAGCTCAGATCCCCCCCACAGTCGAGAGATGGATTAGGGACGTGCACGAATGGGCCACAGCGGAGCTAATCCGAATGAAAAAAGTCAGACGGGATGATAAGCTAGAAGAAGATGCGAGGGCCTGGTATCTCATGACAGCAGACTTACTTAAGAAAAAAGACCCCCCGATGGGGGAGGCAGACCTGATGCAGTCGGGACAGGAAGAGATCGGCGCGGAAACGGCCCCTGGAGGTTCCCCAGCGATCAAAAATAACATAGAGGAATGAGGTATATTAAAATAAGACAGATTCTTTCCTCGGCGAAGGTATAGCACAACACAGCCTTATGAGGGGGCGAGGGGGATAAGTTCAACATTATTGTTATAAACAGTTTAAAAAAACTGTATATGTAGAATATATGTTGTTAACCTCCCAAAGGAGATCTTGAGGACAGAGCCTGTGAAAAGTGAAATTTGTATCTTCGCAAGGCGGGGACAAAGATTGTGTAAGTTAATGTGACGCACCTGAATGACAATGTACTGTTAATATGCAAAATGCCAATAAAAAAACATAGTCCGTGAGGATGTAGATATGGTTCAGGTTCAGAGGAGGGTGAAGTTAAAGCAACATTTATTATATTTCCAATTTCAGTACCAAGCTCAGCTACTTATTTTAAGCATGTTTATGTTGTGAAGGTTAGGTGCCCAGGTAAAGTGAAGAAAGGATTTTTAAAGTAAAATTGTCAAGGTGTCCAACGTTGAAGATTGACAGTGTTAGAGTAAGAGAAATATTGTATTGGTCAAAAGGAGTGCTATCATTCCGAATTGTTAGAAAAACAGGGGGTGCCATTTAATCACTGCTACTCTAGGTCTAAGATTATGACCTTAAAGAACAAGCATTGGCATAGCCAATAGGTCTCGCCTTTGAATGAATTGACATTTATAGAGCGCATGGCTACCCGAAGGCATCCCAGCGCTAAGTAGGCAGATGAAGTCCCTATCGGTTATTTGGGGAAGAGCCAGGTTTTCAGAGCCCTACGAAAGGCAAGGAGGTTGGGTTCTTTACGAAGCTGAAGAGGGAGAGAGTTCCAGAGCCTGGAGGCATTGTAGGAGAAGAGTCGCCCCCCACTTTTAGCCCTCCTGATTCTAGGAACCACGGCCAGATGAAGCTCATCTGAACGTAGACGTCTGTTGGCTCGATAAGGCTGAACCAGGGGGGCTATGATAGCTGGACCCTTTCCTCTAATCAGCTTGTAGGCTATACACCGAGCCTTAAAGGAAACTCTTTCCCGAACAGGAAGCCAGTGGAGCGACTTCAAAGCTGGTTTGGCCGAGTGATGTCGCGGGACTCCCAGGAGAATCCTTGCCGCACAATTTTGCACGGTCTGGAGTTTGGCCGGGACTGAACCTGGGGCGCCCAAATAAAGGGCGTTTCCGTAGTCCAGACGTGATAAAATCAGCGCCTGGACCATGATTTTTCTGGATTGCAAAGGAAGTAACGGAAGCACTTTACGAAGAGTTCGTAACATACCAAAGCAGGAGGCCACCACCTTTCTGGCTTGGGTCCTAAAACTAAGATCTGAGTCCAGCCAGACGCCCAAGCTCTTAATCTCTGGCTTGGGAAGTGGTGGCGGGCCCATACTTACTGGCCACATGGTGTCTGCCTTGAAGAGGGAAGGGTTGCCAAGGAGCATTATTTCGGTCTTTTCCCCATTCAATTTAAGTTGAGAAAGTTTCATCCATTTTATTACCTCTTCAAGGCAGGGGTGGAGACAGATAGACGCCCTATCAGCATGATTCAATGCAACCACCAATTGAGTATCGTCTGCATACGTAATAATATGAACCCCATAGGGGGAGACAATATTGGCAAGAGGGGCCATGTAAGCATTGAACAAAGTAGGGCTCAGAGAAGACCCCTGGGGAACCCCACAGGGTAAAGGCCAAAGGTCTGAGCTGGCTCCTCCAACAAAGACTTGAAAATTTCTGTCCTCCAGGAACGACTTTATCCAGGTCAGAGCACTTCCTGCCACACCCAGGTTGCTAAGTCGTTCGACCAGGATCCGGTGATTGACCGTGTCGAAGGCTGCGCTAAGGTCCAGAAGGACCACAGCCAAAGAGCCTCCAGCATCGAGGATTTTCCTAGATTCCTCGATGACTGCTAATAGAGCTGTTTCGGTTCCTTGGCCTGGGCGAAAGCCTGTTTGCGAGGGATGTAGAAGGTTTGAGGCCTCCAGATGTCTAGATAGTACTGAGTTGACATGTTTCTCAGCGATTTTACTTACAGCTGGAAGTAAGGAAATAGGCCGATAATTGGCCAGACAATCCGGATCCAGGCTAGGTTTTTTCAATAAAGGCTTCACCATGGCTTTTTTCCAAGGTGGTGGGACTATACCGGTGGCAAGTGAGGAGTTAATCAGATCTAAAATGGGAGGGCCCACAGATTTAGCCACTAATTTCAGAATTTTGAGTGGGGCAGGGTCACTAGGTGACCCGCTTTTCACGATTGCTGAAGTTGTCTGAAAGGTCTCCTCATTCATTGGGGGAAAAACTTCCAGTAATGGTTCCAAGCCCTGATGGCTAATGGCTTTGAATTGGGGGCTTGTATGGGGATCCATTGGGGTGAAAGCACAACATAGCCTTTGAGACCTTATAAGTGTTTAGCTATGCAACAGTTGATGTTGCACCAAGGATATTGTGCTGCATAATTAAATACTTTTCATGTCCCAAAGGCGAGACCTATTGGCTATGCCAATGCTTGTTTAAGTGTTGCGAGGGATTCAGGATGTGCAGCAGCACCCCAGGACTGATTTAGGAAATTAAATCTATATCTCTTAGGTCATAGATTGCATGATAGGATACAAGACCTGGTGAGACTGTTTAGCTATTTTCAAGCATTCCTGGAGCTGGAACTTGATATTGTTGAACTTGGGAGTACAAGGATCCCAGGCGGTTGGTCCTATACATGTATTATGTGGCCTGAAGTGGTAAAGAAAGACTAACATATGTATAATGCGTTTTTGAATACAAATGCTTCATTGACAACTGTGTGGATGAACAATGTAATACTTATTGATAGGGAATATATTTAAATGTGATTACTGAATCCATTGGTTTCAATGGTGAATCTTGGTATGTGATTATGACATGGCATTTTAATGTGGTGACCCCTTGACAAAGCCAAGGATGTGACTTGACTTAGGGTCGAGTAAATTAGTGTAGTTAAAGGTGCTTTTCAGGAAGGGTGCCATTAGGGAGGGGAGTAGAGTGAGGTGAGAGGGCTCCATGCAGCATAGAAAGGCTCTCATTCAAAGAGACATTGATCCTAAACAGGTAGATATTAATATTTACGATCAGAGGGGTACCATTATTATCACTAATGCACCCTGTAAGCAGCTGCAATGTATGGGCGCTTTGTCATCTAGCCCTTCCATATAGGAATAAAGAGACTGGTGGATTATGCGTAGAGGGTGCAGCCACTGCAGTAAGAGCCCAGCAAGGGGGTGATGTCCTGAGTAAGACCTCGATGAAGAAGCATTACCTGTGGGAGGGAAAGGGTTAGTGGCGAGGTGAATAACGCGCTGGGTCGAAATGCGGGTAGAGATGGGAAGCCAGGGCTCACTTCAAGATGGCTGCCTCCTTTGTGGCTTTCAGGCAGAGGAGAGTCCGCTTTCAGTTTCTGGCTTTGGGAAGGATGGGCTCCAATGTTGCTTTCTAGTTTCTGACCATCATCATTGTTGAGGGGAAGGTGGGCTTTCTTCCAATGCGAGCAGGCGAGTAAGTCAGAATCCTTTTTCACTTTTTGCAGTCAGGCACCCAAAATGAAAGCCTAGTGAAGATGTCATCCATTTTATGGGAGGAAAGGGTTAACGTGGGCGAGAACCGGGCCAAGATGGAGGGGGGAGGGTGGGTATGTGCGAAGGTAGGCCAGGCAATGAGAACTATCAATCTACTTCAGCACAAGTGGTTACCAAAAGTCATAACATGTCGTCCCAAGGGTTCCTCAGGATGAAATCTTGCTCAGAGATCCGAGCGCTCAGGGGGACGGCCAGCCCAAGCAGGAGTTACGACAGCAGTGGGGAAGGGGGAGCACGTTTTCAACCAAGTGGGTGCAGTTGTTTGGGAGCAGCCCTCAGAGTGAGGTCATGGGGCACTACAGCCAAGGCACACAGTAATCCAGGGAGATATCACTGACTGTTCAACAGTGCCGGAGAGAGCAAGTTGTTCCCAGTATTTCAAGGGGAGGGGAGTGCAGCTATGGTGGCTACATTTGTATAGCACTGCAGCGCGGGCAGAGGAAGCTGGCGTCAGCTATGCAGGCAACGATACTGTCATGTTGCAGCATGGGCAGAAAGAGCAGCGAGTGCACAGAAATTAATTAAAATAAAAGCGTACCATGGGAGATGAGGTGTCAACATGCCAAGTCCGGGCGGAAGGCAGCTCCAAGCCGCTGCAGCGTCGGGGGAGCAGGAGGTGAGCCCGCGCGCGCTTGGGAGAGCAGTCTTCACTTTTCAAGCACTGCACTCGTGCTTGTGGTGCGCCACTGCTCGCTCCCGCAAGGTGAATGCCGCCACAAGCACAAGTGCAGTGCTTGAAAAGTGAAGACCGATGGCTAAAGGTCCTCCTAGAGCAGCGCATGCGCGCTGCCTAGGCGAGACCTAAAAAGGAGGAGTGCAGGATACAAAACTGTGTACCAAAAGTTAGTATGTGCCAGATAACAGAAATTTGTTTGGACGGCCCAATATTCAGTTAAAGCCAACTGAATTCAATAACTTAATGAAACCATATATCTTTGTGCTTAATCACTGGAGAAATTTATTTTTCTGTGTAGTGTTCAACAGTATCTCAATTGAATACAAAAATACATTCAAGAACATCACAATTATATGCAAATAAATTTACATCAAATTACACACAACATAAACACAGCTTGTGGTCATACTTGGCCTATCTCAAGCACATCTTTTGAAACAATTATATTTGGTGATTATAATTGTTCTTCAGAGAGTTTATAATCCACTGGGAGGTAGCCTAGCGAAACAACAAATAGCTTTTTTATGGTGCCAGATTATGCACTTCCCCGTCCTTAATTGGCTCCTTCAAAGAATAATTGGTCAATGCGTTTCGGCCTTTTATACATTACAGGCCTCATCAGGACCGGCGGTTGATAGGTGACCAAGTAATTCTCAGCACAGTGCTACAAGGCTTACATGCAATGTTGTAAGTCTTCAACTGTTATTATTTTTGAATGAACAAATGGACGCAGCCATTCAGAAGCCCCTCACACACTTGTTAAATTATGTGCTAGCCTTGCAACCCTTGTATATTATTATCTAAGTCATTGGGCTTGTAGTTAGTAGAGGCAGCTGAATGATACTTTGCGGGGGTATGTGGTCCATGGTATTTAATAACGTGAGGGGAACAACTCCTTCACCGGTAACGTGACCACAATGCAGGTCTCGAAAAACATTCCTGATTTTGGCATATGCGATGCTATGTTGGATGTGCCTTTGGGGCTGAAGGATGGCGAAAGTTTTCCAACCGGTGTCTTTCTGGTCAAATCCTTGATAATGTATTGATAGACAGCAGAATTGTGGTTATCAGGACATACAGTAGAAGTGGAGGCTGTTCTGTGGATGCTTCACCTAGTGGTGGAAGTGGCGAAAGTGGAATATGTGAGTGTGATGCTTCAGGGAAATGTGTGAAAGGACGTACCTGGGATTCTTTGTCCTTTTTCACTGGAAAAACATAGCACTTACCTGATATCTGAGTTTTCTCTACAGAGATGCAACCCTTTCTTTATGCATTTGTTTCAACTATTCCTCTCTTTGTCCATGTCTGCAGTTAGGAAGTCCTCACTCCTTAACGTGACTCTCAAATGAGTGTAAAGTGTGGCTAAATTGGTCTTTCCAGTCCTTCAATTTAAATAACACAAATAACTGGGTGTAAAAATGTTATTTTTTATACTTGCATTCAGGTGTTTTTGTTATTTGGTTTAAATATATGCAAATATATCCAATTCCCTTTTATAATAAGACCAAAGACTCTATTATGCAAACTCTTCTTAACAATTCAATCTGCACAGTAGAATTAACAAAGACCCACTCCAAGCTCTTCGTTGGAAAGGAACAAAGAAATGTACCAGTGTCTCAATCCCTACATAGTACTGTTCCTCCCTTATGAAATCTCTCAGTCTACAATATGTCAATCTTCTTTGCTAATCGATTAGAATAAGATATAGTTACACACGCACACACATACATATAATAAGGTAATTTGTTGCTGTATGATAATTGTGATATTACGATGTAGGTTCCTTGAATCTTTTTGTTTTTTTCTTTTCTTTTCTTTTCTTTCCTTTTTATTTTATTTGATTTAATATTATCAGGCTATTTGGTTTGTTTCATATAGTAGTGGGAGCTAAATATATTGTGAGTTTGTTTGGCTTAATAAGTAAGAGCTCACCGATCGGTGGTCTACAGAGATACAAATTAGCTCACTTCAAAATTTGAATGATGCCAGTGCAGAAACTTGGTAGTTATAATAACTTTGGTAGTGGTATTCATCTAACTATTGATGTGAAGCCACTCCGATCATTCGTTCATCTGTCAGCCAAACGATTGCCTAGCATCTAAAAACTGGGCCTTTTCTAGAAGAAAAGTGGCAGGGCAGGTCAGCATTCACACTAACACTTTTAAATTGTTTTTCAGAATATGGTACGAGCTTCAAAAATATAACCAAAAGCCCTCAGGGCGAGGGACTCGATATGGAAATTAAATTACGTTTGATTTCTCCTTTAAAATGATACGAAATGATTAGCTGTGATATTGAGAATTGACTTAGGTGAAAGCTTCACAATAAGTGACATGGGAGAACTGTTGCTGTTAAAGTAGAATATAGACTATGGATAAAACTTTGAATCAAGCAGGAAGAGGACCTTGGTCCGAGCAGAATTTAGTTGAAAAATCTAATATTAATTCATCAAAGAGTTAGTAGTGGTTTTAACATCTGCTTGAATGCAGAAGCAAGCAAAGTATTTTCTGAGAGGACTTGAACAGTTTAAAGAATGTCGTTCAAAGCTTGTTTTTATATTCTTTTTCATGTTTTGATCTGAATGTCTTTTAGTTTTGTTTTATTTGTAACACATTTTCTAAACTACCCGTGATTCTGTTTTACCTAGTTTTTCTACATTTAATTTCCTGTTTAGGATCATTCTTGACCGTGCGTGCGCTTTAGGGACTCTGGGCCATATGTACAAAACCGTTTCTTGAGGTCGGAAATTGCCTGATTCACAGAATCAGGCCGTGTGCGACTGCAAAAAGGTTTTTAAAATGTAGAAAAGCCAAATTGCGATTTGGTAACCTGTTACTGAATCGCAATTTGGATTTGCGATTTAGTATTTCGAAGGGGCGTGTTTAGGGCATCCCTTTCTAATACCAAATCGCAATGGTATATATGAATGTTTTGCGACCGAATTATGGTTGCAAAACATTCATTTTTTCCAGATACCTCAAGGGTGGTGGTAACCTTTCACAAATGGGAATGGGTGCCGAGGGGATCCCTTTCCCTTTCTGAACCAAATGTGTGGCCCAAGGGACTACTGCCTGCTCTTAAAAAATTAAACTTGAAAGTTAAATTTTTCCGTTTTAAACACATCCCGTTTTCCTCTAAGGAAAACAGGCTGCATTTAAATAAAAAAATAAAAAAAAGATCTGATTTATTAAAAAAGCAATCACAGATGTGGTGGTCTGCTGACCCCAGCAGGCCACCATCCCTGTGATGTCTGCAATTCCCACTGGGTTGCTAGGCATGCACAGACGAAGATGAATGAGGTAGGTCTTCTGCGACGCCATTAGGAATTGCTGTTACTATTTTGTAAATTTTTGTACATTAGGAATTGCGATTTCCATTTGTGATTCGCAAAGAATTGCAGTTGGGAACTCTAAATCCCTAGTTTCTGTACATATGTCCCTCTGCTTTTTTTAGGTCTCGCCTAGGCAGCGCTTGCGCTGTCTCTTCGAGACATGCTGTATTGAGGATATGTGCATTAAGCCCCGCCCATGTTCCACCTACCTTTACAATTGGCTCCTCTTCCTGCCCTTTGTTAATTAGGTCGAGCCTCGAGTAGCGCGCAAGCGCTGCTTAGAGGCGAAGACTTTTAGTAAGCGAGTTTTGAAAGCAGTCCCAAAAACGCTCGTGCGTCGTGGCTGGCCTTTTTGAGATGGGTACGCGCGGCAAACATGTGTTTCCAATTATCGTGCCCAGACGCGGGCGCGATAATTGTAAACACATGCCGGCAAAAGGCGATGACGCACGAGCGTTTGGTCAGCTGAGCAGGCTGCCGCGCTCGCTCGCCCTCGCCCCCGCTCCTCTCGTTGCCTTTGGTTTCAATGAATTCGACCGGCAGCGGCTCCTTTGAAGCTGTGCAGTGAGACACGCCAGTGAATGGTCATTCAGACAGCACTGTTCGGCGGGCATGGGCGGTAATTGATGCAGTAATGGGAAGATTCCGACAGGAAAAGGACGGACATGACAAAAGGAGTGCCCCCTGGAGCCGTCCACGAGCGGACTGCCGCAGACGCTACTAATTGCCATGAGCTCCTCCAGCGCTGGGGTTCCCAGAGAGCCTTGAACGGGCACTGCACTTTAGTCAATGCTGTCTGCCTTCGGATTTTGCATCTTTTAATTAATAGCACAGTAATTGGCGATGTGTGCACCCTGCGTGTCGCTGAAGCGCCGGATCCGCACGAGGGATTGAGCTGGGAGAGGCGGATGTTGGACAAGGCCTGCCAGGAAGCAAGGACTGTGTCATCAAGGGGGGTCCGTCTTCTTTGTATATTCAGTTAATAGCTATTCAGCCACCATTGCATGCACCACATTTCACCAGACGGATTGAAAAATAAATAAACCAAGTGTCCAGCTAGGAATATTGCTGAAGATATGAGATTAATTCACGGCAGCTACCGGCTCAAATTAAGCACTTCCGTTGGTAGTCCCAAGTATCAACGTGCTTTGAATAAATAAACCAGCCCCTGTGAGTTTTGTGAACTGCCCTCCTGCTGTATGTGAGGGAAGCCTGCGCATTGCAAGGGGACCGCGGAAGGCTTCGGCTGCCAGTCTGTCACTGTAGGGTCAGGCCCCGTTTGTCACTGTAGGGTCAGGCCCCATTTGTCACTGTAGGGTCAGGCCCTGTTTGTCACTGTAGGGTCAGGCCCCGTTTGGTTTCCAAGCAGAGATGGCACCGACAGAGCCTGTTCACTGCTGTTACTGCTGAACTACCTGCAGGGCCAGGCCCACGTCTGTCCTCTGGATGTTGGACATGTATTATGCGGAGTGCACTGGAGAATTCTTCTCATCCGCCATATTGGTAATTATGGTGGGATGAAGGGATGGGCAGTGATGAACATAGGTTCTGACCCTTTTGCCAACAGGAAGTCATTGGCAATTTTTTTTAATGTTGATCGCTGCCTGCTAATGGTTGCAAGGACTGATGTACTGCTTGTTCGAAATGTGCACGCGAAGGTTCATGTGACATCTGTGTTGTCTAGGATAGCAGAGGCGCATTGCACATAATAGGATGTGTTCTTGGCTGAGCAATGCTTGTTCGCTGGAGTTCTCCTGGGATCTGCATCCGGGTGGTGGTGCATACCTGGCAAGGTGATCTTGTCCTCACTGTTCAATGAGGCTGCTGCAGAGCAGCGCATAAGAGCCAGTGGTGCTCCGGGATTCAGGGCATCGGCACCGAGGGCGCCGGATACGACCAGCAATCCCAGTTGAGTGGGACCATCAGTGGATGACATCAGTGGTGCTCGGGGCTGCAGGCTTAACATTATGGGAAAGCAAGTTCCAAAAGGTGCTCTTTAGTGAAGGACCGGGACATATATTGTGGCTGTTCATTTCTGAAACTGCACCACTGTCTGTCAGGTACCTCATTTTAGGATTGCTTTCCTGGCTATCAGCACAGCAGCACTTTGTTGAAAAGCTGAACAATGTACGTGGGATGTAGAGGAAACCCCCGAGGTCAGTTGTGCACCAGTCAGGCCAGTTATGTGTTTATTTATGCATCTGCTACAGGCCTCGTCGGCAGCTCACAGTGTCGTATAGGTCTATTGAAGGTGGACCTGGTTTGAATTCTTCACTAGAGTGACGGGCGAGTAAATTAATTTGCCAGGGCAGGGATATTGTTGCTTTGAACCTCTCAAAAGTAAGTAGGTCTAAAAACCGTAAGAGCCAGCTGTCAGTGGCCTACCTCTGATCTCTTTTATATGTGTTTATTTTTCCCGTGATGAGAAAGGTCAATATGATTCCATGGGTGAAGCAGTCGAAAGTGCAAGTTGTCATTTGTGTATATTTTAGTGTGCATTTATTTTGGAAATGCCTTACTTATTTGCGTTCCTCATTACATAATGTGTATTTTATTGCAGGCATGATTGCCTCTTCCTGGCCTGCTGAGAAAGATTGGTAGGACTGGGGAGTCCTGCATCTGCATAGACACCCTATGATGTGTAATAAGGACTATTAGATAACCAAAAGAGAGTCCCTCCTATTGGAGAAGGAACAAGCATTGGCATAGCCAATAGGTCTCACCTTTAGGACCTTACAAGTGTTTAGCCATGCAACAGTTGATGTTCTTGCACCAAGGACATTGTGCTGCATAACTAAATACTTATAAGGTCCCAAAAGCGAGACCTATTGGCTATGCCAATGCTTGTTATGGCTTTTGACTTGTCAATAGGCTTAGTTGTCCCTCCTTAGTAACTCCCTTCAGTGTTGCCAGATTGGGCTATTTCCCGCACAAATGGGCGACATTTTTCTCATTTGTGCGGGAAATAACTCTCCCGGCGGGGGGGCAGAAACTTGGGCTTTAATTGGCCCTGTGTGCACAAAATCTCGGAGCGGGCGGCGCAGCCAATCAAACTCCTGCAGAGCGCCCGGATTCCGCAGAGCAGGGCCGTCAATCTTTCATAGTGCGAAAGCGCTACCTATCACAGCCCTGCTAAATGCTTCTGGCCTGCCCCCAGAGTGACTGGACCAATGTGGTCTCTAGGGGCAGGCCTTGATTGTTAAGATTTCCCTGGTAATTGCCTCTTGGCGCGGGCGCGCGCCTAACTCTGAGTACTGTGGAGCTGAGAGGAGGAGTCAGGAGTGGCAAGGACTGGTTGGCCGATCGTGCAGCCTGCTTCTGTTGCAGTGATTCTTTAGGTGCCAGTTTATTACGGTAGGATTAATTTAGTGGTCGAAATGTCCACTTTTCCTGCTCTGCCGCTGTCAGCTGCCCCCTCTCTTTCGTTCTCTCTCTCGCTGAAACCGTGCTTTAATAAACGTCTCTCACCGTCTGTTTCTTCTACTTTTCTTCATTCGTTCCCTTGTGAAATGGATCCAAAAAAGAAAGAAACACTTTTGTTGGAAGTGTTTCTGACATTTTTCTGTTCCAAAGTGCAGCCTCAGGACGGAGAGAAAAAACAGGTTCGAAATACGAAAAATAAATAACTAAAGCATTACAGAGCATTCACAAAGTGGCCAGATTGGTTTTATTAACACCCAAACACAGTAGTGCCACTTTTTTACATAGTTTGCCAGCGAAGCACTACTTTTCTTTCTTTGAACAGCATTGCTTTCCCCGTGTGGGGAAGTGCACCATTCCTGGAGGTACTGCAATACCTGGTTGATGGGTGGAGTGGAAACCGATTAATGTGATCCTTATCCGCTTTTTTCCTTATTTTAGTTTATAAAATGCGTACCACAGCTCTGTGTTCAGCGATGTAGTCTTTTTAAACCATACTGCTCACGGTTCATAAGGATATAAGCAATGGACAGTGATACTGGTCCCCCGGGATCTGTAGTGGTGCTTAAAGTTTCAGGCAAAAACACTCTTGATTTCTAAATAATGAGTGTAAAAGTGTTAAGGTAACCATGTTGTTCTACTTACATTTTACATGCTTTACTTAATCTTGCATTCCATATGAGGGTTTGCTTTTTCCAGGAAGTTACTTTTTTTTTCAGGCAGCATATTACTCTTGTGCATAAATTGAATTGAGTCACATCCAGGTGTATATAGCAGGGCACAATTGGGTTGTAGCTGAAGGCAGTGCGATTGCCTCTCAGTGGGACAGTATGGTGTTCATTGGGGGAAAGGATGTGGCACTACGCCAGAGCTGCCGAATTTGGTACTGGGGAACCAGGTTCAGCCTTCATGAACAGTCCACCAGACCACTCTCCTGAGGGAGCACATTCCCATGCTAGACCTAAGAAGGCCTTGCAAGACCTCAGAAGCCCAGGTGTCTTACCACCTTGAAGGCCTGTCCACCACAATCGATACTGAAGTTCACCTCCAGTCTTCTTGCAGGCAGGCCTACAAAGCAAAACACCCTAGAGCAACAGTGACTCAGTCACTGAGGTCGCAGGACCCTTGAGGCCAGTCCGCCTCACCCATTGATACCTCCATTGGCCTTGTTTTAGCCGGAGTAGTGCAACTCACCAGGGATCGGCAATGCAGGATTTGCACGCACACCAAACTAAGGGGCATGTTGACAAGGGAATGGCAAAGCGTGGCATTAAGCAAACATTGCGAATGCCACGCTCCGCCATTCTGAAAATGCAGGGATGCGCCGTATTTACAATGGTACGGCACATCCCTGCGTTTTCCCTAGCACTGGCGCTAAACTCAGCTGCCTAGCGCCAATTCAGGCACCCTTGCACCATAGTACAAGGGTGCTAGCGTGGAGGGAATGATTGTTTATGTGCAGGAAGGTTTCCCTTCCTGCACATAAACAATCCAGAATGGCGAATTGTAACTTCTATGTGTCCTGCATTGTGCAGCACACATAGAAGTTGCAAATCATCTTTTTTTAAATGATTGTTTATGAAAGGGACACCTTCCTGCACATGAACAATCATTCATAGCAATTTGCTGTTTTTATGTGTGCTGCACAGTGCAGCACACATAGAAACAGCAAAAACAAGGAGAAATTAGGCATTTCTCCTTGTTTCGCCATGTAAAGTCCAGGTTTTCCCTGGTCTTAATTTTGGCACTTCCTCCTATTTACGTCACCCTTGTAAATAGGGGGCAGCGCCAAAATCAATGGGTGTTGGGGCGGAACAAAGGCCAGCCTCACAGACCCTCTTCTTGTTCAGGTCAGACAGGCAGGAGCTGGACATGCGCAGACTCCTGGCTGCCTGAGCTGAACTTTGCCAGGCTGATAATTTTCACAGCCCTGTTTGTGTGACCTCGGTCTGGCAAAAGTGCCTCGATGCCCTCCCCCTTGTGATGAAGGGGAGCGCCACTGATTGACTCGGACATGGGCGCTTCAGTTTTAAGCCCTGAAGTACCCAGGGCAGAGTGTCAATCAGTGGCACCTAGTCAGAGTGGGGTGGGGTCAGAAGTCTCACTGACCCCATCCCACTCTGTGACAAGGTTGGGACTGCTGCCTTCCAATCAGCCAATGAGGGAAGACCTCAGTCCCAACCCTTCTGGAACTGTAGCTAAGGTAAGTTTTGTGCGTTTTTTATGTTTCATGCGTGGATGTATTAATGTATGTGTATTTAGCTAGAGGTAATTCATGAATGCCAGGTTCAGGTTTGGTTCTGTGTGACAGAACTACAAGATGAAAAGTCAAAGTGGTGACTGGTCTTGAAAATGAGTAGTTATTAACACAGGTGCCCAGTTAACCTCCTCCCGCTATCTGTATATTGAATAGAATTTAGATTCGTCCTTAAAATGTTTTCTGAAGACTACTCTAGCAAAATTTGAGAGTTTCGACTTTGGGCTGGTTTTTGGGCTGACACTGGTCTGCGTTGGGCTGAATTTGGGCTTATACTTGAGGGTCTTTGGGCTTGGGACGGGTCTCGAAATCTGGCAACACTGCTCCTGTTGTTACCGCCCATAAGGACAGTCCCTCTTACATGTATCCCTACTCTCTATCTTTCATTAGGAGTTAGGGAGAACTACTACTTAATTAATATCTTGCAGAAGCAGGCACAACATGCTGTGCGAGCACATAGCAATTGCTGCCGCTTGTTTTACATCGAGATCGTGCCGCTTGTTTTACATCGAGCTCACCTCAGCACTGCCTCTTTAAAGCAGCGCTTTAGCGTGTTGTCCTCTCTTCGCCCCCTTGGATTTTAAATCATCTTTTTTTTCCAGCGCGCCATGCACACTTTTAATTTCACAGATAGTGGGAGGGAAATGCTTCCTCATTCCTCCTCCCGCAGCCATCTGCTTCCCTACCCAACCTCCTTCCTCTCTCTCCGGGGTCACTTTTTTCCTATTTCTTTACATGCCAAAAGCGGCCGCCCGCCATTTGCTTTCGTTTTCATTACTTGTGACAATCGCGGCACCCGCATCAAAATTAAAGAAATAGGGGAAAAAAGTGTTTTTCTATTCCTTTACTTTTGATGCAATCGTGGCACCCGCGTGGGTAGCACGATTGTAACAAAAGTAATGGAAACGAAAAGAAATGGCGGTTGTCCTCTTTCAGCATGTAAAGAAATAGGAAAAAGTGTTTATCAGTTTCTTTACTTTTGATGCAATTGCGGTGCAGCGATTGCATCAAAAGTAAAGAAATAGAAAAAAAGTCTATTTCTTTATTTTTCCTTTTAGTAGAAACAAGTTGTTGTTTTTTTTTTTACACATACGTTCCTGCACTCTGTGTACCCACGACAATGGGTCCGGAACAGTAATGATTGGAACAGTAATGATTCTTTTAACCCACATAAACATGGCGATGAGTATTCCTTTAGTTCGCTTTTCACCTATGTTAGTCTCCTTTCTATGGCCATGAAAGTGTGATATTTAAAGCACACAAGCATGGCGACTGGGTAGAACGCCGACTGAGTTACTTTATGCAGTTTCAAGGATAGCTCTGGGGAGTACTAATTTTTCTGGCCGTTTTTATCTTTTCATTTACCATTCCTAAGAGACTTCTTTATCTTGTTTTAAAGTTACATCAAAGGCAGTGAAGGGTGGCACTGCTGCAGAGTTAAGATTTTTTTTTCACCCTGAGGGCAAATATGGAGAGCCCGATAGAGACCCGTCTCAGCACCTGCCCACTTAAACCCTGGCTGATCCATTCCATGCAGCAGGGAAGAGGCACAACTTAAACACAACAAATCATTCCCTGAGGACTCCTCATAGAGAATCAGGTCACAGAACTCACGTAATGTAATGTAATGTAATGGGGTTATTTATATAGCGCACGCTGCCACTCCGAAAGGAGCATCCTGGCGCTGGTTAGAGGTGAGAGGAGATTCCCATAGAGATTAAATGAGGGAGAGGCAAAGTTCGTCTGTGGAGCTGAATATCCATGTTTTCAACAATTTCCTGAATTGAGTTTCATTTTTTTGCAGTCTCAGATGAGTTGGCAACTTGTTCCAAGCTTTGGTTCCCAGAACTGCTACTGTCTTTCCCCCTTTAGTTTTACACCTAAATGTAGGTGGTTTAAGGAGGTTAGCTGACGAGGACCTGAGAGTTCTGGATGTAATGTAAGGAGTAAATCTCTCCGAAAGATACTTGGGTCCTAACTTGAGCGAGGCTCTGAAAGTAATTAAAAGAATTTTAAAAAGTATTCTTTTGTGGAGTGGAAGCCAATGAAGAGCTTTCAACGCTGCCGATGCCGAGGACCTACGAGGCAGCTTTAGCACTATACGCGCTGCCACATGTTGGACTATTTGTAGTCTTTTCAAGATTGATTTTTTTGTTCCAGCTAGGAGGCTGTTGCAATAATCCAAACGTGAGAGGATTAAAGCAACTGTCACTGATTTCCTAGCAGAGAGTGGTATTAAATCAAAGAATTTTTTCAGAGATTTAATAAGGCTGAAGCAGGTCCCTGCTACTGCCGTTACATGTGGATGAAAGGATAGGGCAGTGTCAAAATGCACTCCTAAATTTTTAGCTACCTTCACCATGTCAGATGGCGATGTCGTCCCCTCTGGCCACCACTCATGTGGCTGGAATAGGACATCTTTTCCTACTGGCAAAATCTCAATTTTGTCAGTATTACATCTAAGGTGATTATCCTTCATCCACTGAATGACCTTGGATAGACAATGTTTAAAATTGAGTTCGGCATTTGTGGAATTATTGTCCAGCGAAAGAATCATTTGGGTATCATCTGCGTAGGAGGTAACTTTAATCCCAAAAGATGATACCAAAGAGATAAGTGGGGTCATGTAAATGTTGAACAGTAACGGGCTCAGCGACGAGCCCTGTGGTACTCCTGTTGTGATGTACCGTTCAACAGAAAGAAAAGATCCCAGGGTCACTACTTGTCTACGATTGGTAAGAAAAGACTTTATCCACTGAATCACAGTACCTGAAATACCACAAGATTCCAGCCTTTGCATGAGGATGGAGTGTGAGATGGTATCAAAGGCGGCCGATAGATCGAGTAAAATCAGGACCGCCTTTTGTCCTTTATCAGCTAACATTTTTAGTGTCTGTTAATTCTAAGAGTGCCGATTCCGTGGAATGCTTTGGGCAGAAACCAGATTGTTGGGGGTGAAGAATGTTAGCGGCCTCAATGAATTTAGTAAGTTCTTTATGAACTAACTTTTCAGTGATTTTACCCAATAATGGGAGTAAAGATATAGGCCGGAGATTTGAAAGCACCGAAGGATCAATGTTTAGCTTTTTTGTAAAGGTTTTACCAGTGCCAACTTCCATTCGTCAGGCACTATGCCTGAGCTTAATGAGGAGTTAACTATGTTGTTTATAATTGGGTTAACTATATCTATGATTTTATGGAGAATTCTAGGAGGGCAGGCATCTAAAGGGGAACCTGATTTGCATGCCATGATAACTTCACGGGTTTGTTCTATTGGTACTGATTCAAAAGTTCGTAAGGAAAAGGCAGTGGTGACAGAATCATACTTCTGGGCAGCATCTGGGACAGGAGAGGTTCTAAAATCCTTTTGAATTTTTTTAATTTTGTCTTCAAAGTAGACTGAAATGTTATCACACAATTCTTGAGAGGGTGGAATCTTTCTGTAGTGCTTTCGGGTTAGTAAAGGATTTTACAACCAGAAAGATGGCTTTTTGGTCTTGGTTTGCTTCCTGAATTTTATTAGCGAAGTACTCTTTTTTAGCTGATTTGATCTGAGCATGATAGAGTTTCCTACTGATTTTGAAAGCTAGTCTATCTCCTGTATCATAAGATCTTCTCCACTTACGCTCATATTGCTTACATTGGAGATGTGTTTGAGCCAGAGCGGACGAAAACCAAGGTGTTTTTTGCGTTTTTGATTTAGTAGTCTCGTCAAGTTTATCTAATGGCATAATTTCATTACTTGTAATAGTTAACCAAGTGTGAAAGAGATGTGAGTCAATTACAGTATTCCCTGTTAATACAGGGAGATGATCCTGGGCAATGTTTGCCAACCTAGGGTCTGCAGCTAATTGTGCCCATTTGCGCCTAGGCTGGGAGTGAACAGATGTCTTCTCTTGTTGACTCCTAGAATGGAGTTTGAGTGACAGGGGGATAAAATAATGGTCTGACCATATCTGTGGGATGGGAGTGCCTGCAGAGAGCACAGTAAAGCTAGAGCAGACTCCATCTAAAATGTGGCCCGCCCGGTGGGTTGGGGCCTCTACCAACTGGCACAGTTTGAATAATTCATTTACTCAGCACTCGGCTGGAACAATGTTATGACAGACACTTTATTGATTCCGAAAAAAAAAGCGATTACAGTTTCAAAATATCATCTTCCTCAAAAGTGATGCACTGAAATAAGTTCTACAGTATGCAAATACACAAAGAGAAATAGTTGCGTCACGTGTTCGAGGTGATACTGCACTCTGAGGGTTGGAGCTCGTAGGAGATGAGGTGTTCGCTTCACCATCCCCTGAAAGTAAGAGGCTGAAAGTAAAATGTGGTTAGTTCCTTGGAGACATCCTCTGAAACAAATGACAGCACGTAAAATCCGTGGGCGGGTGGCTGCTGTCACTGCAACCCTCCCTTTTCAGGCTAAGGGCTTTTTATTACCATGGGTGTGGCGTCCTTTGTTGATGTCTGCCGGTAAACAAGCTTTAAGACTTCTTTTTAAAATTCCACTCTTAACAGATTTGTGTGGTGGACTGGAAAGGCCTACTGCTTTGGGGTACGCCTTAGTCTCTTTCATCTAAATTATGTCTCTCATTACCTGTGTATTTTAGATTTTCACAGAAATGTTCCGGTTTTGTTACATGCATCATACACCTTTTTTGCAGGTTTTTTTCACTTTTATTATGAAGGAACAAAACACAGAAAAAGAAGGATTTGCCGGGTTAGAGAGTACCGTCCTTAATTGAGCGCGTGCCAGCAAGGGACAAAAAAGGCGCTACCAGCAGGCCCACTACCAGATACCTGCAAAGGATATTACCTGGTAGAGGATGGTCCTGCACCAGCCTGCAAATAACGCAAGTTTTCTGTGGGATGTTTAGTTAAGGGAAGGTGGGGAAAAGGAAGCGAAGTCCACCATTGCAATCCAACACAGCTCTATAACGCTTTCTGTGGAGCCTAAGAGCTCCATTTAGAGTTTGAGGGATCGGAGTACCTCCATAAATTGTCAGTGAACCTGCCCCAGCAAGCTTGTGGTTCATCACTTCGTTTAGAGTTGGAGGTGGGGGTTCATGTGGTTTCCAACAGTGAGACTCCGCTAGGTACCCCATCTGAAACCCTTCATCGACCAGCCCATCGTAAGAAGCAGTGACATTCATGGATTTTCTCTGTCCATGTTTGCCATTCTAGGTGAGGTAGATTAGTGCAGGGGAGACAATGACCAAACGTACAAGGAGTGAGTAGGGACATTTTGTTTTTGCTGAAACAAACTCCTGCTTTAGAAGTTTTTCTTAGCATAACTAAAAATGAATTCTTAGCAGGAGAAACAAACAAAACACACACTTGGCATTCAGATCTGCCTTCAGTGCCTCTGCAGCACCAGCAGATGCATTCACTGCATCATGATCCCTGCCAGCCAGGCAAGGATCTCTAAATGTGACAGAAGGTCCTCTACCAGTAGGGTAGAGGCCAGAGTCTCCATCTACCTGGTAGTCCACCTGACGCACTTCAAATAAGCTCACAATACCTAGATGAACAGACACACACAGTGTGATCCAGGATCATTTGAGATGCATGTATGTGCTCCATTATTCTCTGATAAACTGCCAATGGAGAAGTGGCGCTTTGCATTTTGCTTCCCTCTCATGACCCCTCATTTAAATTCTACAACATAACACTTGTAAGTCTACATTTTAAAAGGTGGCGATCTGAGAGATGGAGTGAAGGGTTCTCCTTTGATTGTTCGTGTACAGTGTGTGTGTGGCGGATACTGAACGTCACCTGGGCCCTTTTTTAGGTCGAGCCTGGGCAGCGCATGCGCTGCCCTGTGAGGCATGCTGTATTAGAATATGGACTTGAAGCTCCGCCCACTCTCTACCCATATTTCTCATTGGCTTGTGTCATTGTCCTTTGTAAATGCTGGCTTCTGATTCGTTAATAGGCTTGTTAGTCCCTCCTTAGTACTGCCTTGTCTTCATTTTTAACCTCTAATGAGGACTGTCCCTTTTACCTCTGTTACACGGTATGTCTTATTTAGTTGTAAGCACTCTTTTCTTTAATGAGTTTCTCCTACTGCAGACCCAACATGCTTTTCTGCAACATTCTGGGTGCTATGCCGCTTTAACTTTTCAAGCAATCCGGGACAATGGCGGCCGCTTCTTTGAAATGAAATAGGTCTCGCATTTACAAGAGTTTGAGCTCTTGGCATTGTAAATGACAATGTCTTTCATTTATGCGTTAATTATCAAAACAGATCAATAAAAGGCATTGTCTTTTACAATGCCAATAGCTTAAACTCGCGCAAATGCGAGACCTATTGCATTGCAAATGCTTGTTCTATTTCCTCTGCAGTAAGGTGAACATATAAGCAACCCATAATAATGCAGTTTGCATCCGGCTCCAGCTGTTATATTCTATACAGTGGGAGTTTAGCGTAGGGCATGCCAGCCCAAATAGCTCCTCGTAAACCAAAGAAAATCGGATCCATTCTTTGGCAGCTTCGACGGAAAGTTTACGAATCTAAAGGGAGGTTAGAAAAAAACACGACTAAACTCATCAGTTAGTGCAGGAGTTGCTATGGTTTCAGGCATGTACCGGCACCGTCTCTGCATGCCTAGCAACAGGCGCAGATTCAAGTTACAATTCCACTCCAAGTGAGGTCATGCTATGAAAATATTTTTCTGTAGCAGAAGCAGTCCTACTGATAACCCGCACATCACCCCCACTACCTGCGCTTTTTTCGAGTGACTTTTCCGCAGAAGGTGTAAGTAAACTATGCACATTCTTATTAAGGATTTACCCGGTTATTAGTGCAATGATTCCTTGCAAGAAAGGCGAAAAAATAATACTGGTACGGCTTTGTCACTCGGATCTTAAAAAAGAATAAAACCAAAACCTCAATTTCTCTTTAAACGAGACAAGAACTGAGATGTACGCCACTGCTCACTCAGAGGATAAATGGCTGTTAAGCTTGTCACACGTTGCACGAAGGAGCAACTGAAACAGACGGCCCCAGGTGCTACAATGGCGGCCATTTATCTTTCTTTCAGGATGAGCCCCTTTCCAAATATGCATAAAGGGTCTTCCCCTTTCAGATATGCACTTATGCATTTTCTTTGCAGTGCTGTACTTTCTGGAAGAAGTATTTTTCGTAACTAATTAAATGATCCGTCAACTTCCTTTTACCACTGATTTGTAGACGTTGAAAATGCAGTTCTTAATAGTATGTTTGATATATTTGCTTCTTATATCATGTGAAGAGGCTTCAACTTGCCAAATTGGCTTGTCTGACATAAAGCGCCCCACATCTCACCCTACTTTGGTAAACCTGTCCTTTCATAATCTCGGACTGCACTCTGAAGTCTTGAAGATTGAATTTCGTTGAGAGAAAAGCGCCCCCTTTTGTAACATTATAAGAATGTTACTGAATCTGAACACTTGGGAAATTCTATTCCTGTTTCTTCATACTGGAAAGACTTCTGTTTCGTCAGGAAAATTGCAAGAGAGAGAGAAACATTTAAAGAGCGAGAGAAAGACATTGAGTGAGAGGCAACAAACTCATAGAAATACCAAATGAACTTCGAAATGTGCACCAACAATATTTAAATTCAAACCCAACTGTAAATAGGTCCGCAAACTACACCAGGGTCTTGCAGTCCCTTCAGTGAAGGAGACTTGCCTATGCTTGAACGGTTGTAAGATTAAGATGCCATTGCCTAGTGGTACAGAATCCAAGCCTCCACTCTTCCTGTAACCCTCCAGTGTTGGAGCACCATCACCCATGACATTGTAGGTAAGACTTCTGGGAGCTGTGTTTGATACTCACTTCTACATCCCCTAAGTCATTGAGCTGTTTACTGGCATAATATGCAATTCTTTCTTCTTTAGTGATTCCTTATGCTTCTCTGACAAGTTCATGGGAACTTATATTTAGCACAGCTAACTATAACTTGCGAGCCGCCATGCACTGCTTATGACCTAACATATTACATCACTCATGACATGTTCGATGACATAATTTATGACTTCACTGTTGACATCCCAAATGACATCATTGGTGACATCACTGATGACATCATCCAAGCTTCATTTGTACACATTACTCTATTAGCTAGTATGGCATTAGAGGTCTGAAAGTAAGTACAAGATAGTTAGGCCCCCGAGTCTATTATGGCCCCAGGGATAGGTATATTATTTATGGAGAGGGGGCGCATGGCCCCCTCTTCCTGCCATTTTTGGCCCTTGAGACCCCATCCCCTGGGTCCCAATCTGTTAATTAAGGAAAGGGGGGCTGCCCAGCCCCCCTTCACCTAGCCTTAAAAAGGTCCTGGGGACCCCATCCATTTTTTTATTTTAAAGGGGTAGGGGGGCCAGTTAGCCACCCCCTCCCCTAGCTTATCGTGGCTCTGGGAACCCCATCTCCCAGGGCCCTATATGTATATTTTGAGAGGGTGGGCATGCAGCCCCTCTCCCCAAGCTTATTTTGGCCGTGGGGACCCCATCCCCCAGGGCGGTATATATTTATTAAAAGGGGAGGCGGGCCCTTCCCCAGGCTGTATGCGACCCTAGGAACCCCATACCCCGGGGCCCGCAACAATTAAAGGTGCACCCACCAACCATGCATTGGGGACCGGGGGGGAAATTCATGGAGCCCCGGCCCCAGCTGGCTCCCCGCATGCTGCAAGAGCCGGCATTGCTCCCAACTGCAGGGAGCAGTTATTTTAGAGACATTTGAAAATTGTGCACCTACATCATGCATGCAACAATTGTAATGTCTGGTCATTAATTTGTATCACTATAACCCTGATCATCTCACTTGTAAGTCATTTAGTTACACTCCACAGCTGGAGTTGGTCAGTGCCATGCCAAATAACTCTGTAATGTTGTTTTTGTATATGGTTGCTTAAACTCAAAAATAAAGTTAAAAAAACAACAACAAAAAACAAATAGATATGTTGGTACCTGCCTCTTGCTTAATCCAGTGAACCCATCTGGAGATAGTTGGGGCCGACACTGCTTTATTCGGTTTCCTGAGAAAAATGAGGAGCTGCCGTTCCCCAGGCGGTCTCATCTCTAAAGACACATTCTTGTACTCTTTCAAACATTATAACACATACAGCTTTGTTGAACCATAAAATGCTGGATAGGAGATCACTCGGGTACGAGTTTTAGTACTCCTACTAATTGTGAATCTAACCCTTTCCGGGGTATATATCCTTCCGGTGATATTAAGAGCACTGACGTTTGAAACTCTCCTGCAAGAAATCAAACACAACAACATTGCAAGTTTACCATACATCCTGTTCATGTATTTGTTCAAGGGCCAAGATAGGAACAGAGGCAAAATATTATCGACATCCCACTATTCAGAATACCTTGGTTCTGGAGGAAGGGATAGTCTGATACCTCTAAGGAGTTTACACACTAATGGATAGTGACCCACTTGTGTACCGTCAACTGGCAAATGCCCGGTCGAAATAGCAGATCGGAAGGTGTTTACTGACCTGTAAGCCATACCCGGGAGAGCCAAGTACACCAGAAAATTCAGTAAGCGATTGCCATCTGACCCCACGGGATCCAAGTGACGTCGTGCAAACCAACCTGAATATCTCTCCCACACAGATCTATATCTCTTTATCCTGGTCTGTGCTCATGCCTTTTGGATGAGTTCATCACTGTGTTTTGATAGGCCTGGGTTTTTTCAGCAGCTTCTGTAATCCTCCATGCCATCAGATGGAAGCTGCCTTCTAGTACCAGCAATATGGGGGAGACTCTCCGGATTTGTGAGAATGTGAGGATGGTGAGGTAGACCGATTGGAGAATCCCCGAAATTTTCAAAAGATATGGAAACCGTACTTGCAACTTCCAAATCGGGGTGATGATGACCACCTCCGCTATCTGTCATCTTATCTGCTCTGACGCTCTGGTGATCATGGCGAATAGAGGGAAAGCCCATCCCTGATCTCTCTTCACTTCTGCTGGAAACCGTCCATCGCTGCTGCTTTCATGTCAGGTCTACAGCTGAAGAGTCTGAAAATCTTCCCGCGTAGGCGGGATGCAAAAAGATCCACAGAGAAAGGACCCTATTGGTCTTTCAGTGCTTTGAACACTACAGTGTCCAATTTCCACATGCTGGAGTCCTGCAGATATCTCGAATTCCAGTCTGACCAGCAAGGTACTCCGCTGTTGCTTCCACTTGATTCTGGAGACCGATTTCACAGAAAACCTTTGTGTTTTTCGTCAGTATCCAAGTTCGTGTACCTCCTTGATGGTTGATGTATCTCACAGATGAAAGAATGTCCATCTTCAAAAGGACGGAACACTGTGCCTTCGCCTTAGTCCAACACTTTATCGTGAAGCAGCCCACCAGTATCTCATGCAGTTGATATAAAGATACGGCTATTGCTCCCACCACCTTTCTCTGATAGAAGACTCTCCACATCTGGCACCACATCGTATGCGACTGATGTTTGATTCTATAATAAGACCCGGTTCTAAGACAAATATGGTTGTGCTATTCTAGGCATCCATGAGGTTTAACTACCACCAAATCTTTTCCCTGGAATCTTCTTGAAGTGTGACCAGCTTGGAAAAGGCCAAGCTCCTTCTCAGATGAGATGCTTTCAGGCTTTGCATCGATTGGATAGATGATGAGAGGAGGCCCACTATCCTTACAATGAGTAGCAGGAAAAATTTGGGTCTGGCAAGACTTCTTCTGAATTCCTGTCAAACTGTGAACTTCTTCTTGCTTGGGAGACTGAGAGTGGCTTTCACTGAGTCTATCATAAAACACAGAAATTGTACAGTCTGGGATTGTCGAGGACCTCTCTCTGTTGATGGCTTACCCCTGGCCCTTTAGAAGGGAAATCGTGATCGCCAAATGTGATTGATGCACTTCTTGTGCCTGGTCCATCAGCAGGATGTCATCCAGATTTACTATCAACTGGATGTCCTACATCCAGAGACGTTCTGTTACCGTTTTGAGCACCTCTGTGCAGCCCCATGGTGCTAACGTAAGAACAAAGGGATGAGACTTTGACTCATATGGCTTCATACAAACTGGAAGAACCGGCAGTGCAGATTGTAGATCGGGATCATGAGGATGGCATCCTGGAGGTCCAGGCGCACCAGCCAGTCCCCCGGATAGAGAATGTTCCATAGGAGGTGGATGTTTTTCATCTTGAAGTGGCGGAAAGCCAAGCACTTGTTGAAGTTTTGCAAGTTTAACACAGGTAGGAACCACCCCTTGTCTTTCTTCTCCACTAGGAATAAGTTGCTGACAAAGCTACTGGGATGTTGAGAGGATCATGAGATAGTGTCTTTTGCCTCTAGCTCTGCTACCTTCTGATCTATTAGCTGCAACTGTGCCTCAGAGAAGACCAGGGGATTGGGCAGTACAGGTTGAGGTTGAAAGAGGGATCCGTAGAACTCTATGTGGAATCCTGTGACTGTTTGGAGGATCTAGGCATCTGAAGTAATTGACACCGATTGTGGAGGAACTTAGCCAATCTTCCCCCTACCGGGTCCTGAGGCGACGATGGGACACTTACCGGAGTAATAACCAATGTTGGAAGTGCCCCTCGAGAATCCTTTGCTGTTTCGGCAACGTCATGCCCCTAGTGATGGGAGGAAGCCTCTAAATTGTGATTGGTTTAGCCAATATCCTCGTCTGGAGTATTGCTCTCACTAGGGGACGTTGCTGTACCACTGGCAGCCGTCCAGTCAGCCCCTTTCTCTGCCGGCCCCAGGTAAAACCCTAGTGGCAAAAAGCTTTTTAATGGAGGCCTGGGCCTTGTTTGGAGAGGTGAGCGTTGAGACAAATTTTCAGCATTCCTTAATAAAGGGTCACCAAAAAGGCCTCCCAAAGCTACAGCTCCCGTCTCCGAAGAAGCTAGATCCCCCAGTTTAGGGTCCACCCTGTTGAAATGGCACTATTTGTGTTACTCAGGAAAATTATTGCCCGTTTGGCCCAGCTTAAAAGGGTAATAGGGGAAATGAGGAATCCCAATTGCTTGGTCTCTTCAGCTGTGCCCACTATCGTCATAAAGGGCGTAACCTTATTCAGGAGTTTGTCCTGGCAAGAGCGCCAGGAGCAGTCAGTCCCTTTTTTAGGGTCTTTTATGTATTTTGCTAAAAAGGTCTCAATGTTTTGTCAATCTCCATCGTTAACCTTTCCCTTCTAAGGAATGGTTGGGACACTCCGCCCTCATTCTGTTGCGTATCTCCTTATTTAGAGGTTTTCCCAAACGCCCTGCCATGTAAGCAGTTCACTGAGACCTTTTCCGTTGAACGAGGTTGGTAGATAGTCTGCGGATCAAGCATGTCTGATTAGGGTTTGACTCCCGGGGTGTTATCTGGTAGTGTCTTGAGGGTTGGGCTTATGAGCGCCAAGTTCTAGTGGTCTCCCAGTCAGCATTGGAGTTGGTAGTCCATAGGGTCATACCCTGGTGAAAGTAGTCAATTGGGAAAGAAACCAGAGCAGTCTTCTGACCCCAGGACTTTAGATTGCTCTGTAGAGCGAACGTTACTTTGCTAGAAATCCCTTTTTATTAGTCGGTTATAGGTACCCTCAGTAGGGTTAGTTTACCTGGGGCTCTTGGGTCTTTCCTTGGAAAGGGTCAAGGGCTACCTCAGAGGTTTTGAGGATCTGGAAGGTACGCGAATGTCTTTGCCTCCGTGGTGGGTTTCTGGGTAGTCAGCCGCCAAGGCCATGAGTTTCTTCTCTAGAGACGCTAGGGCAGATGTGATTGGCTTTTGAACCAAGGCGTCCGCAATGTGGTCATCCCACTGAATGTACACCACCTCCACTTCCTCCTCCTCTTCTAGGTAGGAGTCTCTCATTTGGAATATTGTACGGTTTGTTAAGGCCAATTATGATGCTGGGTCTGCACTGTATTATAATGTTGCATGAGCCAAGATGGTCCCACAAGGGGAATTTGAAGTGTTTGTAGTATTTGGGTAGCCCAAGGGCTTATCGGGAGGTAAAAGGTGGAGGTAATGCCCTGGAGAGCTAACGGGCACCCTCTACCCCCATCGCGTTATGATTATTCTAAATTAACTACAGACCCAGCGGAGGCAGTTAAATATTATTACCCCAAATGGGATAAGTAAATGCTAGCGTTATTTAAGCCATGTAGGACAGGAGCGGGTGAAGAAACAGCTCATGCTGCTTGGATCGCGTAACCACCGAGTCCCTCAATGCAGAAGACCAGCGACGACATTCAGCAAGAAGCTCGGCGGCACGACTCAAGTACAGCGCGGAACGCACGCGCCCTCTAGTGTCTGAAGGCCATTGCTTAACCAGCGCGCCCCACATTTCTCTCTGGGCCACACAGAGAATCAGAAACTCGATCCCACTGCCCATCACCTGTGAGGGAGAAAAAACATGTGAAACTGGGTGCAAAGGCACCTCATCATTCAATACAGTTAGCAATAATCGTTCCTATAAAAATACCACACTACAATGATAATAATACAACATTCCAATAGCGCATTTCACTTGAGAGATGAGAAATAGCACTTATCTGCTGCTGAAGCAGCAAAGAAAGAGGAGAGGAAGGAAGTGAATATCGATGGTTGTAGGGGCTACGGATAGCTGATTGGATGTTATATTGTTCTAATTTTCCCAAGGATCATGGGAAATGTAGTTGATGGTTGTTTTTTCTGTGAAACTGTTGGATGAAATAAAGAAGAAAGTTAAGCACAATCCTTGCCTTCGTTCCTGACATACAATTATAGTTAAATCAGAGTTTCCATAGGAAGAGTGTTTTTGTTTCACTATTAATTTTGGCGCCACTTGACAAATCTTTACAAAGCTTTCCCAAAAAAAGTTCATCCACACCTGCTCCATCCTGGAAAATTTTGTGCCGATCAGTCAAGTGGGGGTCACGAAAGAGGTGTCCGTTGATTTCCCCTTTTAATTCCCATAGGAAATTTTGGAAATCTATACAGAAAAAACAGATGAACTGAATTACACCAAATTTGGCAGAAAGTTAGAACTTTACTCAGAAATCATGCTTTTTGTTATTTGGTGTAAATACATTCAGATGTTTTTGAGAAATTTGTGTTTAAGAAGGTCCTAGGGGTGGTCATGAAGAGGTTAAAAAGTTTGGTATATCTGGACTGTTGGTGTCCAGGTATGCTCTGATTGGCCACTTTGCAAGGGACTAGTCAATCCTGATTGGTTGGCCACAACAAAACAAATAAATATAAGGGGGCAGGGTGAGTACACTGTGACCCACAAGGGGAATGTGGAGGGGTTCCAATGGAACCCCCCTTGATTGGCAGGCCTCAACATAGACAAAATGTTGTGGCAGCCATTACAGGACTAAGGAACATGGTCTTCGTTGAAATGCAAGTAGTGAAAGCCTATTTTTGAGGGTCACAAAAAGGAGCACATGTTAAGAGTGCCTACAGACTTTTGTCACAATATAAATCAGTTGTTGGAATTTACTAATTTTAGGAATTGTGGTGTGTTCTAAGGTGATTTTACCCTATGAAGTATGATGATCCTCTGCTGGGAGTTGATGAACTGTGTTTGAGAGAAAACAGTTTTTTCCTCATGTTTTCTCACTATGGAAGGTGTTCCAGAAGCTAAAATGTGAGCATATATTCTATACTTTCACACTAAATTCCTCACCCCAGTGAAAGGTTCTGTTAGTCTGAGTAAAACATACTTCCAGCAGCCTGTCAGTTGATTCCCCAGTGTTCTACTACAGCTTCCCTCTGAGTTCTAATGAACAATTAAAACATTGGAATGTTGGGAGCTCCGATGAAAACAATGGAGTGCTCTTAACTTCTAATGGCCGGTAGAAGCCCGGAGCTCCAACATTTCAGTGTTGTCCTTCACAGCTGTTGCTGTGAACAAAAGCCTCATGGAGCCCGAGGTGATTTCAGTCCCCTCAGGCTCCTCAAGGCCTTTGTTTTATTTATTGGAGTATTCTGCCCTCTAGTTGGGTAATGTTCTAATAACTTTATAGCCCTCCGTAGCTGGGCTGTATCGGCATTAAAGTCCTGCTCTCTTGTTAAAAATGCTGGAGCGAGCCTCTAATGGCTGGTATAGCCTGCTATGGCAGGCTATAAGGCTATAATAGAGTGCTAACAATCTTTAAATATGAAAAAAGGGTAGCACACCTGAAATAGTCTTGATGCAATCAAAGCTGCAAAATGTCATTGAAATTATTAATAGTGCTCTAGAAAGCTAAAATGAAAACACATTTTCCAAGCGTTCTCAAATATTTTCCTCATCCATATCAATAAAATATTATGACATGCAGACTGAAACGTACTTTCAACACCAGCAGCAGCATCAGTTAACTCTCTAGTTATTGACTGCAGCTTTACCGTAAGTTTCCGATGAGCAACTAAAGTGCTAACATTCAGATTTTATGGCAATTTTGGCCACACCTGAACGCTATCTTGATGCAATCAAAGCTGTAAAACTGAAAACATTTCTTATAGTGTATACTGTAATGATGCCATCATTCATGTCATTTAGCTTGTCCTGAGTGATGTAATATGTGAGCTCATAAGCAGAGCATAGTGTGCACAAGTTATAGTTAGCTCAGTAAACTAACTATAAGTGGTGAATTTCAGAGATGTTTCGGTTTTTATATGTTCGTTTTTACCTTATTCCAACACCTAACTATACAATTACTTTAACCTTTGTTTTGTTCAGTGAAAATATATAAATATTGTACAATAGTGGTCGCCACTGCGTAGTTAAACATAAGTCAGAGTTTCCATATGAAGAGCATTTTTTTTTTTTTTTGCTAATAACTTTGGCACTGTTTGACAAATATTCACAAAAGTTTCCCAAAAATAGTTCATCCATCTTAGCTCCTCCCTGGAAAGTTTTGGGGTGATCTGTCAAGTGGGGACTGAGAAAAAGGGAGGGAAAATCCTTTTTCCCCCATGCACTTTTCAAATAGAATTTTGAATAGTAATACAGAGCTGAGCAGAATTACTCTATATGTGGCAGAAAACTAGATTTTTACCCAGAAAGACTGCTTTTTGTGATTTGTTGTAAACCTGTACAGCCTTTTATAGAAATTTAGGTTTAAAAGATAGCGCTATCTAGTTCGGTGGGACTCTCTTGGTGACGCCCATAAGAGAAAATGTCAACTGAGACCAGACCTGCGGCACCGAGAGATTTGATGGTCTAGCCGCAATATGAAGAGAAACGTTGCTATTGCCATTACAGGGCTCAGGGACTTGGTCCCCGGGTCCTAAATAAATATAAACAATGATTTGCAATGAAATAGGTCTTGCATTTGCGAGATTTTAAGCTAGTGGCATTGTAAATGACAATGCCTTTTATTTATCTATTTTGATAATTAACACATAAATAAAAGGCATTGTCGTTTACAATGCCAATAGCTCAAACTCTTGTAAATGCGAAACCTATTTCATTTCAAAGAAGCGGCCGCCATTGTCCTAGGCTGCTTGGAAAGTGAAACCGCGCATGGCCTGCTGAATGTTGTAGGAAATCATGTCGTGCCTGCAGTAGGAGAAACCCGTTAAAGAAAATAGTGTTGACAAACTAAATAAGGCATACCGTGTAACAATAGAAGTAAAAGGGCCAGTCCTCATGGGAGGTTAAAAATAAAGACAAGGCGGTACTAAGGAGGGACTAACAAGCTTATTAACGAAGCAGAAGCCAGCATTTACAAAGGACACTGACACAAGCCAATGAAAAATATGGGCGGAGAGTGGGCGGAGCTTCAAGTCCATACTCTAATACAGCATGCCTCGCAGCGCATGCGCTGCCCAGGCTCGACCTAAAAAGGATGTAATGGGCAGAGTAGGAATACCCTGACCCCCTAACCAGGAAACTTCAGAAATGCTAGTGCCGACAGTCATGTTAGATATTTAAATATATACATCACCACAATCTAGAGAGTGTTCATTTATATTGCAATTAGCACAAATCTGCACAAAAAAGTGCACTCAACACTAAGAATCTCTCTAGGGACAAAGCTACTTGAATCAACAATCAACCTCCATCAGGAAAAGGTAGCATTTGTTAAATGTTAAGCAGAGATGAAAAACAGAGGCATGTGCAATGAGCTGTCGACCTGTGACATTGCCCATTATAAAAATAGGCAGAGATGAGGGATGTAAAGAAAAATGTAGTTTTTTTTTGTTTTGTTTTAAGCCCTACTGTGGCCACAATTGTGCAGCAGATATGAAATATTACCGAACATTCTGTGAAAGGCTCCCTCAGCTCCACCACTATTAGCTTGGCAAGGTACAGGACGCAAATGGGGGACGGCAGAAGGAACAGCCCACCGCTATGAAGCGGCACGCCACATCCGCAGACGTCGCATATCCTTGGAACGGGACACACTTTTGACACAGTTCTTGCATCTTATATCTCTGTACGATCTCCCTCCATAAACCCATTGCACCAACATCTTCGCTCAGTGAGCCTACCACATGCATTGCTCCTGTACCTATGTTCACACCCCACTTAATCTCCTACTTGTCAATACTTGCTGCATAATCGTACAACAGACCTGCCTTCCTACTCACTCTTGCAACCCACCTATAATGTGACTGAACTACTGCATGTTCCATAGACCAGTAATCAGTACTCATTTACGGTATCAGCCTTCGAACCCACCCCTTCTCAAGCTCTAGTTTTGTGGCTTCCACATTACCCTTTTCATATATTTTTTTAACACCGATTTGGACTACATCATTGCTTAAATCACTCAAAAAACACATACATTCTAGGTGTCTCTCAACGTACCCTATTTTTGAGAATGTTTGTTTATTCCTTTCATTAGAAGGCTTAGTTTCATCATGCAAATTTTAATAAAAACAATAAAAGAAATTACAGAGCATTCTTTTATATAACTATATATATAACTAAATATATATTTTAGCTCAACTGCAACCTCAGACAGTGCAACATATCCCCATAGCAGTGTTCATGCTGTCTTCAGATACAGTTTACACACCCCTAGGAAACAATTCACTCATGCATTCAAACTATTCTTCATTATGCATCCTAGTTCCATGTTAGTACCTATCGGGTAGAGTTTCTCTATACTCACATGAACACATTTTTACAGGACCCCCTATTTGTTTTTAGAGTCTATAGTTCATAATACAACTATTTATATGTTCTGAGTATTGTATAGGACCTTCTTGGCGGCTGTTAATCTGTGTTGGCTGACATGGCCAACAGTATGGTGTTTGTTGGAAATTACCATCTTTTATGTGTTATCAGACCAGATTTTGCCATAACTGTTCTTGCTGGCTGTAGGACTTGGTGCACTTTATCCCTGCTAGCCAGAGGTAAAGTGCCTGTGCTCCCACTTTCAACATAATGAAAATATACCCCTGATTAGCATATTTTATAAGTCCCTAGTGAACAAGTTACTTAGCTTCGGTAATGCCTTCTCTGGAGAGACCCTATCTAGCCGAAGATTCCTGACCTTAGAATTAGGCGTCAGACTGGATCCGGACGTTTTCGAGCTGTACCCCTGCGTTCCAGTAGGTGGCATCATTCAGTTCTGCGTCAACGTCATCCGTGCCAGATGTGACGTGCACAGTGCCTATGTATGCACCACCTCAGCATGCTGATATCAATTTCTTTTTGTGACTTTCCACGCCATACGCGCGGAGCCACAAAGAATGCTAAAGCACTAGTGTGCAGTGGTAAGGGCCTCAGAAAAGTAACCCTATGCAAGAATAAGTTTACAGAATGGGGAGAATAGGAGGGTCAGTAAAGAATCGACAACTAGAGTCTCTACCAGACAAGGCGTTACCAAAGGTAAGTAACTTGTTAATCTGATAGAGACTTCTAGCCGCAGATTTCGTACCTTAGAATAGATACCCAAGCAATACCTTTTTTGGACCAAAAAGTCCTGCAGGACCAAATGGGCAAAATGCCCATCGTGACGGACCTGACTGTCCGACAGTAATGCTTGGTGAACGTGTGCAGGGACGCAGACATTGCTGCGTGACAGATGTCCAGGACAGGAACTGTGCGAGCTAACGCAGTGGATGCAGTCTTAGCTCTGGTAGAACGAGCACACAAACCCTCAAGGGGTTGTTTTTTGGCCAGTGCATAGCAGATTCTTATGCACTATCTATCATGAGATGGTTAATTTCGGCACAGCTATTCCCTTCTTCGCCCATTCATACCCAACAAACAGTTGATCGTCCACCCGTAACTCTTTGGTGCGATCATGGTAGAACAAAAACACTCTTTTTGGGTCCAGGAGGTGGAGTCTCTTCTCTTCTTTAGAAGGGTGAGGGGGAGCAAAGAAGGTAGACAAAGTGATATTTTGCCCTAATTGAAAAATGTGTCACAACATTTGGAAGGAAGAAAGCACGGGTCCTGAGAACCATTTTGTCTGAATAGAAAGTTGTGTACAGAGGGTGCACAGAGAGTGCTTACAGTTTGCTGCTGACCCTCCTGGCCGAAGTTATGGCCACCAGAAAAGCTGTCTTGATGGTGAGTAGGCAAATTGGCAATTGTGCAGGGGCTCCAAGGGCATGCAAACGAGAAATGTTAAGAGCAGGTTAAAGTCCCATTGGGGCATGAAAAATGGCCTTGGAGTGAATAGGTGTTGAAGTCCTTTAAGGAAGCGAGTCACAACAGGTGACTTAAAACAGGGAAGGTTGGTCCTGCAACTGCAAGAAAGCTGAGATGGCTGACAAATAACTTTTAACAGTGCCCAGAGCAGAGCCCTGCTGGGCCAGATAAAGAATAAAACTTGGGAGAAGAGTGTAGAAAGAGGGTCAGTATTCTTGGATGCACACCATCTCATAAACTTGTCCCAATGGCAGGTGTATACTGTCTTGACAGAATAACTTCAAAGACTTCAGCAGAAAGGTGGAAAGCTGTCACCTGTCACCACTCAATCTCCACACATGAAGTCGGAGAGAATGCAGGTTTGGGGAGTAAGACCCTACCCTGTTGCTGCCACAGAAGATCCTCCCAAAGGGGCAGCCTGATCGGAGGACTGATGCTCAGACTTTAGAGTTCGGGATACCATACTCTCTGTGCCCAATCTGCAGCCACAAGAATGACTTGAGCCCGGTCGTTCCTGATCTTCTTAAGAACTCTGGACAGGAGTGGTATTGGCAGAAAGGTATTCAAGGGGCCTGAGCTCCACTCAAGACAAAAAGCTTCTCTAAGCGACAGCTGCCTTGGAAACTCAAGTGCGCAGAACTGCTGACATTGGACGTTCTCAGAGGTGGTGAACAGATCTAACCAAGACTCTCCCCAATCTTGAAATAGACCTTGGGCCACCTCCAGGTGGATACGTCATTCCTGATTCGCTAGGTATTGACGGCTGAGTTCACTCGCTCTGGCGTTCAGAGAGCCTGCCAGGTGTTGAACCACTAGCAAAATGTCCTGGCGTTCCGGCCATGTCCAGAGGTGCAGGGCCTCCTGACAAAGAGTCCATGTCCCCACCCCGCCCTGTTTGTTGCAGTACCACATGGCTGTGGTGTCCATGAACTCCTGAACCACCCCTACCCTGAAGGAAGTAAGAAAGGCTTTCAATGCCAACCAGATCGCTCAAATCTCCAACAAGTTGATGTGGAGCCCAGACTCTACCAGAAACCAGAGTCCTTTGGTCTCAGCTTCTTCCAGATGTCGGCCCGAGACCAGGAGTGAGTCAGCTCTGGTTGGGGAAGTGAGAGGGGTCTGCCACTGACCCAATCATGGTTCGTCAGCCACCATTGCAGGTCTTTTGCAATTCCCTCTTAGATCTGGACCAGATCGGGGAGATTCCTCTAATGCCTACTCGAAAAGGTCGAAGGCCTCCCTCCTTCCTGGGCTCCAGAAAGTAGCGGGAATAGCAACCAAGACCTACTTCTGATGCTGACACCCTCTCCATGGCCCCTTTGGCCAAACGGGCCAGCTCTTCCTGCCGGAGTAATGTGAGACGGTCCTCCATCAGCTGGTTATAGATAGGTAGCATGGGTGGGAGTTTCCAAAAAGGGGATAGAGTAGCCCTGTGGACGATTTGTAAAACCACTTGTCCGATGTTATGGACTGCCAGTGGGAAAGGTGATGGCGGATCCTGCCCCCCTACTGAATGCCTGTGCTGGTATAAGGCTGAACTAAAGGCGTTTTGGGGCTGTGGCTTCCAGGGAGCGGGTGGTGGGGTACACTGGTTTGACCTCTGACTGGTGGTCCCACGTGGCTTGTGGGAACCATAGCTACAAAAAGTCTGGGAAGCCTGCTGGCCTTGGTGGCTGGGTGGGAAAGGATGCAGCTGGTAGCCCCTACCATAGCCCCAGAAGGGACGAAAGGCAAACTGGGGTTGGCAGGGGCCGTGGAACGGCCCAAAGACCTAGCCATAGCTTTGCTGTCTTTAAGGTGACCCAGCTCTATGTCTGCTTTTTCACAACAGTGGCAAGAGCCATTAAAGGACATGTCCATGAGAGAAGATTGGATATCCCCTGAAAAGCCAGTAGTCTCAGCCAGCATGGCAGCGAAGGGCCACTGACAATGCAGTCGCTTTGCCCAAGGAGTCAGTCGTGTTCAGCCCACATTTGATGGTGAACTTTGCCTTATCTCGCCTGTCTGATCTAGCTTGGGTCAGTATGGCTCTGGCCTCCTCTTAGTCCATACGCAGCACTTGCGCTACGGAGTCCCGCACAGTGTGTGTATCAGCCCAAAAGGCATGCAATGTTCACCAACCGCAGTGCTAGGCTGGCAGAAGAGAACATCCTCTTACCAAAGGTATCCAGCCTTTTCGATTCCCTACCCAGTGGAGAGGTAGGGAACGCGCCAGGGTTGATCCTGGAGGTGGAGGCTTGGACCACCATGCTCTCAGGGAGTGGAAAATGGGGTCCCAAGGAGCAGGCGACAGGCAGTCGTCCTATGCACAGGTGCCCCTATGCAGGGCATGGACCAGGCCCCAAATAGGAGATTAGTGAGGGCTTAGTTGAATGTGAGGAGAGATTCTGAATGGTGGACTCCTAGCTGAAGCACCTCTGTCAAGAGGTTCATCTTGACTGTCACCAAGGGTAGCTGAAGGTCCAGGACCTCGGCCGCCTTCCAAACCACCATTGCAAAAGCGCTCCCTCCTCTGTAGCCATGGTAGGAGAGGAAACCAAGCCAGTGTCCGGTGAGGTGTCTAACCCACTGGCATCCACCATTTCCTCAAATCAGTTGTCTTCTGGGTCATCTAGGGGGTGGTGAAACAAATAAGTGTCCTCAGAACCCTCCCATTCGTCTCACACTCTAGGCCTATCAAAATTAAAAGGCACTGGCTCTGACTCGGAGTGCATGGTACGGGCCGCCGCCAGAGTCTACATTGGGCAATGCCAATCCAGCTCTGTATCGGCGCTGGGAATGTCTATGGAGTTGGCGACTCCAGGGACAACGGCACTGGAGTGGGCTCCAAGGAAGGTCAAGGTCTCGCGGGTGGAGTCGCTCTGCTCCAACACTGGATCCATGGAGCCCAACCGGTGCAGAGGTCGAACTCGCCAGCTAAAATCCAGTATGAGTCCAGGGGGCCTGAAGGATCTCCAGAGGGGTCGGGCCGCCCAAATAGGAGGTGGATGGCCTCAAAAAACTCCTTGAGTTGGGTGGGGCTCTCCGGCTCTGGGAAACTCTGAGAGGCGTGGTCCCAGGCACAGGCTCTGCAAAGGAGTGAGGCCTCAAGTGGTGTTGTGGTTCCCGCGCCTCGTCTGGTGACTTAGACCAGTGCAGAGAAGTCGAAGAATGCTTCGGCTTCTTGGGCTTCTTGCACTTTTGGAACTTACCCGACGATTTGGAATGCGACAATGATCATCAGGAGCGGCTCCGCGAACAGCTCCGGGACCTTCAGCGCTACCGTGATCGTGAGCGTCACTGGGTCGTCCAAAGTCAGGCGGCAAGGAGCTTCAGGGAATGTCCGTCAGTGCCTTGGAATTCATGGTGCAGCAGCTCCTAGGCCTTGGAGTCGTGGTCCCGCTCCAAGCACCACAAGCAAATCAAAAGTTGGTCTGTCACAGATAAGTGCCTGTGACAGGCACAACAGCGTTTGAAACCTGTTGGTTTCTTAGGTGACATCCCTAAGTACACCAGGAGAAATATTGCTCTAAAAAGGCTTTGAAAAAGCGTTAAAAAAGTGACTGGGGACAGCTCTTCCATATCTGCTCTGACTGGCACAAAAAGAAAAGAACTGATGTCAGCGCGCTGGGGCGGCACCTATGTAGGCACTATGCACGTCCCATCCGGCATAGACGGCACCAAACGGGAGCCGAACAACGCCACCTACTGCAGCACAGGGGTACTGTTAAAAAAAATTCCTGATCCAGTCTGACTCCTGGGGATAATTCTAAAGTAAGGAATCTGAGACTAGAAGTCGCTATCAGTTATATAGTACAAAAGTGTGCCCAGGGCCTGTAAGTTAAATGTCACAAGTGGACTGCAGCACCTATTGTGCCATCCACAACACTGACAGTGTAAACATGACTGCAAGTCTGTCGTGTGTAGCCCGGCTGTGCAGTTTTAAACTGCAAATTCAACCTGTCAAAATAACCTCTTTTGACAGGTCTAAAAAATTTCTTTTAAATAGTAATATGCCACCCCGAAGTAGGCCTTACTGGCCAGAAGGTCGGGTGCATGGTATTTTTAAAAGTAGGGGTTGTAAAAGTTTAAATGAGCCTAAATGTTATTTTCACTGTAGCAGGGTTGGATGCTCCATAGCAAAGCATAGGGGTGCAATATTACATTTAATAATGTTATCTCCGGCTAGGAAGCAGTTACAAATTTTATTCTTGGACTTTCTGAAATATTTATTACAAGTGCAATTCACTGGTAAAGTCAGTAATAAATCTCTAGATTTCAAACCCCCAGTCCTCCTTCATCTAACGGTCGTATTGCTGTCCCCATGGCGATTCTCTCCGAGCATGACCCTATATTAACCCCACAATAGCCTATTTAATTCTTTAAAGAACTGCCCTATAAGTATAGTAGCACATTAGACCAGGTAGTAGCAACATGTTTATTATTCAGAGGCATCATATACTTGCTCAGAAACTAAACCTCATTACAAAAGCACTTTCGAGTTAAAAAAGATTTCTTTGTGCAGTTGTCTCTGTATTAGACTTGAAACCTAAACTCTACACAGAAACAGTGTATATGTAATTGGACTACGTGGAAACACTTACCATTCATTAGAACATTGGAATGTGGAGCACTCCATTGAAGACAATGGAGTGCTCCGTACTTCTACGGGTCGGTAAAGGCCCGCAAAGCAACATTCCAATGTTGTTTTCACAAAGGCCTCTCGGAGCCCGAGGGGATTTAAACCCCCTCGTACTCCGAGAGGCCTTTGTTTTATTTGTTAGAACATTCTGCCCTCTAGTGGCAGAATGTTCTAATAGCCTTATAGTCCTTCGTAGCTGGGCTATACCGGCTATTAAAGTCCCGCTCCCTTGTTAAAGTCCCTCGCCTTTGGCTCAGGCCTTTAACGCTGGAGCGGGCCTTTAATAGCCGGTATAGCCCGCTACGGCGGGCTATAAGGCTATATTAGAACATTGGAATGTTGAGAGCTCCATTGAAGACAATTGAGTAGCTCTTGGCTTATAATGGCAGGTATAAGCCCAGAGTTCCAACATTCCAATGTTTGTCTTTGTGTTTCTACCTTTTTAATTTAGAACATTCCACCCTTAGTAGGTGAAATGTTCTAATAGCCTTATAGCCCTTCTGCCTTGGGCTATACCGGTTGCTAAAGGCCCTATCCCTAGTTATAGCCCCTTGCCTTCGGCTCGGGCCAATAACTCTGGTTCAGGGCCTTTAGCAACCGGTTTAGCCCTTGTCAGTGGGCCATAAGGCCATATAGGAACTTGGAATGTTGAGTACTCCATTGAAGACAATGGAGTAGCTCCGGGCTTAAAATTGCTGGTATAGGCCCGGAGCTCCAACATTCCAGTGTTTGTCTTCATGTTTTTCACTATTTAATTGAGAAAATAATACCCTCCGGGAGTGGAAAGTTCTACTAGCCTTATATTTCTGCCTAGGGCTATACCTGTTAAAGGCCATCTCCCTCATACAGGCCCTCACCTGCAGCTCGAGCCTATAACTTGGGTTTAGCGGCTTTAAAAACCAGTACAACTCTCGGCAGCCAACTATAAGGCTATAGTTACGAATGGCATAACACACGTTGCCCAAATATTCAGGTCTTGGCGGAAAGAACCGCCTGACTGGAAAAGGTTCTGAATACTATGTCTTCACAAAGGAGTGCGCTGAACGCTTACTTCTGACCTGTCCACTATTGCTAGACCCTAGGAGGATATTTGTTATATTCAATATTTATTTCACATTTAGCAGGAATGAGGGAAAGGGCTTTACGTTTTTAGCTAAAATGTAGGTTACAGAAATGGAAGTTGCATTTAGATTCTTCTTACTGCAAGTCCAATCTGTATTATTATTTGTTTCTTTTTTAAGTGTCTAAGTACAATGACGTTTTATCCAGGTCATTGCTATTTGCTTCTAAGATGTGTAGTGTGTGTTTTACTATTAACAACATGCTGGTAGGCTGAATAGAAACTAAAAGAGAAATCCACACATTATCTGCGTGTCAGACTATCTGAGGTGAGGCACTCACTAGAGAAACTTGTACCATCATACTGAAAGCAAACCGGGGAACCTTACCATCATTTGGTGGAAAGGACCCAAAATAGGGAGGTGAGATACTTAGGCATAGTAAAATACTTAGTTTGGTGTTATACAGAAGTCACAATTGTTGAGCCCAAATTATCTAAAACACTGATACCAACAGAGAGGAATCTTCCTCTTGTTAGCCCTGGTGAAAAAATGAAAAATTACTATAACTAAATTAAGTACTAATGCATGTATGGTTGCTCTCCTGAAAAGGTCAAATACGTCATATCATATTACAATATGTCCTATCCTGCATAATGTTTAATATATATGTATGTTCAAGAAGTTGTGATCAGAAATCGAGGCACCAGTTACTTCGCCCACTAATTTTAATATTGTTATTGTGGTACATAAATTATGACAGTGGAACAAATAATATTAGGCCATTCCATTATTTGTGTTTTCCTCTGAGGAAGAGCATGATATTAGAGAGGGCAGACAGGGAGGAACTCAACCAACTTATCAACATGTACAGCCTTGTTAATCTACTCCATGCCTTAAGCGGTAGTAGCGTGGGTGAAGTTCACTGTCAGTACACAGTGACCCACTGCTAGTCAAATCAGAGACAATAAAAGAGCAACTACATTAACATTGCTACCCTAAACATGTACCCCATGCCATAAGGGTTGATAGTATGAGTGATATCCTCTACACTGCTACTCAAATCAAAGGTCATTGAATCAAAACGGGTCCAGAGCCCTGTAACTTATCAGTGAAATTCCTGTAAAGACTTGTTTGTAAAAGATGGTTGTCCTTTTTTGTGGCTCTGATGTAGAAGACTTCTGCAAACATAATCTGCTTCTACCAGTAGACTTGGGATGTTATTATTATTGCAACCCAACAACTGACACAGAAAAACTGTAAGAATCATAAAAGGCAGTTTTTTCATTTGAAGTGTGAAGGAATCTTGATGGCTGCAATCTTAGATTATAGTGCAGAATAGTTTTTGACGGAGATTCCAACCATTGGCTCTTGTAGGAGGTGTACTTCTGTTGTCTATACATTCGGTAAATACATTTACCTTCTGGAACCTTGATGTGTGTAGAAAGCTTATTGACGAACGAAACATAGTACTGGTGAAGAGCGGAGTTAAGGAAAGAAGCCTGGCATCCCGGGACGTGATGAGATTGGTCTCTCCAGGGATCAGAAGTAGAATAGTGGCCGATCCAAAAGAGCGGAATGCATGCTGATCACTTGCGATGCTTTCAAAGAGTTAAGGCAAGGAAATTTGATTAATTTAAACTATAGCAGGAAAAAAGCTTGAGAGAATCTGGCGGGAGCTGATCCGAGTTTATGACTGAATGACGTCAAGCTCAAGATTGCTAGCACATCAACTAGATTGCAGATGCATCAAGTAGAACGCTGACACGCTGATGTGCGCAGACCTGGCACAGAATGTTGACGCCTGCACTAGAACACCAACAACTGTATGCCATCATGCTCAGTGCGGCAATATTGAATATAATTTCCTTCAATTTTTCAGTGCTTAGTTCACAAAGAGTGTATCATCACGTACAGCGGGAAGAGGTGTGGCGCAGCGGCCAGGGCGACTGACGCCAGAACACGGGGGCTCACGGGTCGATCCCCGGCCCCGGCGGCCGGTCAGCCTAGCACCATGTGACTCTGGGCAATAGCTCGGTTAATCTTCCCGACGTCCCCCAGCGCCTTGATGCCTTCGGGTAATTATTCAAGCTTTACAAATACTGGATTTACATTTGGATTTTTTTACAGAGGCCATATTGGAGTACGCGGCGGAATATCAAACTGCTTGATTTACTTGAGGTGATAACTTGCTTTGGAAGGTCACACCAGTAGGCCATATTGGGATAACATTGCGAGTCCAAGAGATACACTTCGGTGATTCGCACACCTATTTTTGTCGACAGAATCAGAGAAAAATCTGGTGTAAAGTCAGGGAATATATTTCAGTGATTCGCACACCATTTATTTAAATAACACATGCGAATGCCAGGAATATTGTTCAGTGATTCGGACACATTATTAGATATGTGGATTGTAACATTACAAAGTTATATCAGTATCTTAGTAGCCTTTGTTTGTGCTTTTGGGGGTTTGCACACGATATTGTCTACATTACAAAAATCGGTCATTGTCCATAAGTTATTTTTCTTCTCTCCCGTCAAGCCAATCTACAGTTAAAGGAATTCCATACCTACATTGGGTTTATACTATTTTTCTGTGGGACCAAATGAAGGGAATTACGTCACCTATTGTGTTTATACCTAGCCCAGGTTAACAAGTTCTAGAATGGAAACAATGGAAAGATGGATTTGAGATCTGCCTAGAGGCCATTGGGGGAGACGTTTATACAGACAAAAGAAAATTTGCCATTTCACAACATTGCTTAGGTCCTGAAGGGAGGCACATTTTATATCATTTACCACCAATATCTGTGAAAGATGAAGAAATAGCGTATATGAAACAGCAGTAAAGATCTAACTTTAGGAAAAGCCTTCGATATTGCCCATTAGTTTGAAGAAATGAAATTGGGTATGTGGGAATTAACTGCCAAAACTACTAACGAGGTACAATTGGTGAAGAACGTAGAAGTGGAAAAGGAAACAGTGGGGGAGGGAAATCCAGAATTCAAACTCTTGCTTAGGGCATAGACCGAAAGGAGTGTGTATATGTGTGTGTGTTTTAAATGTGCTCTTTCAGGTCATTTAGCGAATGACAAGTCATGCCCAGCAATTGGGCAAATTTGCAGATATTGTAAAACCAAAGGCCATTATGCTAGAATGTGTAAAAGCAAAAACAGGAATAGAGACAGTGGTGCTGAGGTGAACAAACAAAATACTGGTTACCATAAAGAAATCATGCAGGAGGTAGAGGCAATTCCAGATGAGTACATCTTGGGGCTGTATGAAATTGATTAAAAAAAATGTGATGCCCCTTTTTGTGTTGTTGATATTGGTGGAAAAGAAGTGAAGGTAATGGCAGACTGAGTTGCTTGACACACACTGATTGGAGATGAGTGCTTACATAAGTTTCCTGATTACAACTAGTAACTCCTGAGATCAGGCATGTGGGTTATGGTAATAACCCTATTGATGTATTGGGGTATTTTACTTCTATGTTGACTTACAAAGGTGAGACAATTGATGCAAAGATTTATGTGACTAAAGAAGGTTCTTGTTTGTTGGGTTGGCCACAACAAAGGGTTTTGATGATTACACTCAATCCTAATCAGGTTTTAGGATATAACTATTTCATTCTACACGTAAGTGATGATAAAGCAATGGAATGGGAAAATTTGTTTCCCAAAGGTTTTTCATTAAAGTTTTTTTTTTAATTGAATTTTCAGGGTATGCATACAATGGATATCACGATTAATTAAATGAGAACACATCAATCACAAAGAGAACATCCCAGATCACAGTAATGCAATATGATTAGCACATACGAACAACATGTTTGCAATGCACAGTACACCTGAATATGTTACATTTGGATCGCACCACATAATAATTGCAGTTACTCCGTGTTATTGGACAACACATCTGGGTTAGATCTCAAATATTCGGTTAACGGCAGCCAGTAGTCCTTTGGTCTGGCAGCTGGTGGCAATTCTTCCTCATACGTTTTAAGAGTGTCTTGACAGAATACAAGGTCAGTCAACCATTTTTCCTTACTAGGTGATCGCCTACTGTCCCAGTGCATGGACACACGCCGTTTAGCCATAAGCAACGCTATAACGCAAAGTTTGCGTTTCGTGGATTTCAATTTTCCAACTATACCCAATAGGCAGACCTTCACTGTACAGGCTATCTGTGTTTCTAACATTTGACTTAATGTCGTTGTGACTTCTTCCCAGTACTGATTTATTTTCGTACAGTGCCATGCCAAGTGCATGAAGTCGACATTATCTACTCCACAACGGGCACATCTTGCATCCATCCTCAATCCACATTTTAGCAACTTGAGTGGGGTGTGGTATACTTGATGTATGTATTTGTAATGAATGAGGCGCAAGTTGCCGTTTGGTGTAAGCTACGTGGTTAGTGCACAGCAAATGTTCCATTCCTCTTCCTGCAGTGGTGTGTCCAATTGGGCACTCCATCGGTCCCTGGCTTTATTGGTGTTTCCTGCAATATCATCTTGTAACAATTTATATAATTTGGATACCATATGTTCATTGCTCGGGTTGGTGATGATCATTTGCAGCGCTGCTAATGTTGGGGGCTCTGTAGGAAATGTGTCGTATAGGTCTTTAAAGGCTCCCCTCAGCCTGTGGAAAGTGAACTTGAAGAGGAGCGTCTGGTTACTGATGAAGTTTAGATCAGTATCCGCAATAAATTTGCCCTCTGTGTACAGGTCACCCATGTTAGTTATGCCAACTTGCTGTAATATGGACATGCCATTTCCAGTATGCGTCACTGACAGTGCCGGGTGGTGTTGGAGTGGCAGAGCAGGCGCGTAGAGTATCAGTTTCTGTGTCAGTTTCCCCATACGCTGCCAGGCTAAGTTTGTGGTTTTTAATGTGTTTATTTCATTTTTTTTTATATATGAGGACGTGGAAGTGGTAGGATGCATCGTAAGGGGATCGGATGAGCATCCTGGTTTTTCATTAAAGTTAGGACTGGTAAAAAATGTTCATAAAATCATTTTGAAGCAGGGTGTGGTGCCAAAGGTACAAAAGGTCAGTAATATTCCCCTATCCATGAGAGAATCATTTAAGGAAGAATTCGAAAAACTATGTAAGCAGGACATAATAGAGGAAATAGAATTGTCAGAATAGTTGTCACCAGGTAGTGCACAAACCGAATGGGAAAATTAGACTGTGTGTCTATTTAAGAGATCTGAATGAATGTGTGTGGATCGGCATTTACTGCCCAATATTGGAGAATGAAATATTTCCTAGCTATCGTAAAGGAAAGTTTCAATTCTATTAAGGACGCGGAGGCGACGATTAGGCTTATTCTTTCTCCACTTTATTCAATCCAGCAGCCATCATAAACACATAAACCGACTACATTTCCCATGAAACCAAGGGAATTAGAAACAGAAAAAGTCCAACAGCACTGTCCAATCCCGCGCCAGGACATCTGATGACTTCCCCTCGAGGATGCTCTACCCTCCTCTTTCTTCGTGCAACCACATCCAGCCACTCTTCGGATTACTCTTGTTTACTGGTGCCCGTACCTAAGCCAAATAAAGAAAAGGCTGTAACTCCAAAATAGGGGACATGCACATCCTTAAACGACAGTGATTTCCACAACCAAAAGAAGGCAAGATAACAGTCCTGTTATCCATGAACAATCAGGAAGGAACTGAAAACTAGTTACTCACCCCACATACGTAGGTGTTCTGGGAGGAATGTCGAACGGGTGGGCTAATCCTCGCCTCCGCGTCCTTAATAGAATTGAAACTTTCCTTTACAATAGCTAGGAAATTTTTCATTCTATGTCAGAACCGGAGGCTTCGGATTAGGCTAGTTTAAAGCCTGTCCACCACCAGAGATGCCAGTGATAACACAGGCTTGAAGTAGAACCATTTGATGGTGGAATCGGAGGACCAGTCTACCGCACAAAGGATACCCTCCAACTGCGCCCCCAACGAAAAAGCTTTCGAAGCCATCGCACCCCGGACAGAATGAGCGCCGAATTGAGAGGTGTCTATCCCTGCTTCCTGCATAGCCCTGCAAACCCATCTCGCAATCGTAGGAGAGGAAACAGCCCTGTGTGGCTTAGTAAGAGCTATCAACAGTTGTCTGATGCCCTGTGGACGAATGTCGACAGTTGCCACTTCATATGCTTTGAGTGCTCTGACCACACATAATTTAGGGACATCTGGAAAAGTGGGATAGGACACCGACTTCGAATTACACTTGGTTCTTCTAAAAATATGAAATGTAACTCCCTCAGGAGTGAAGACCCAGCCCGTGAGATCCAAGGCACATACGTCGGAAACCCTGCGGCAGGATATCAAACAAAGAAGAGTTGCCAGTTTTGCTGACAATTGCTTTCTGTACAGGTACTTATTCGATGGCCATGAGCGAAACAAGTTCAAGACCTTGTTAACATCCCAAAGGACGGAGTACTGAAGCTCTGGAGGTACGGACAGCCTGATACCTCTCAGTAATTTGCACACTAGCGGATGCTCCCCTATTGGATGGCCAACCACTGGAATATGACCCGCCAATATTGCAGAACGGAATGTGTTGATGGACCGATAGGCAAGGCCCTCCTTTGCCAAAGAGGCTTAGAAATTCAGAACATAGACAACTTCGGCCCCCATCGGATCCACCTGTTGTCGAACGCACCAACTCCCCCATCTAGACCAGGCGGATCGGTATCGTTTGTTAGTGCTCTCTGCCCAGGACTTCGCAAGCAAGGAAGCAGCCTCAGCCGAAAGGCCTGGCCCTTTCCAGCGTTATACACACAAATAGAAGGGGGGCTTCGTGCTAGTAATCGCTGTGATCTTAAGGTTGGGGGAACACACTAGGGTGTTAAAACTGCCCTCACACACAGAAATCTGTGTCATGCTTCATCATAGGGCTGTTAACACACCTCCGCGCAGACCAACGCTGGAGGTGGAGCAATAGGGAGGGGGAAGACAATACAATACGTAAATAGAGACAAAATGGGATCACAAGTGAACATAGGTGCAGAAATAACAATTTAAAACTAGCCACGGGACATCCCACATCCAACTTTAATATTGGATTCCCTGTCCAGAGTAAAAAGGTCACTTAGAGACCAGTGGATGGTGGTATGGAAGGCTATGAGTCACCTACCCCTCCACTCTGCAAAAACGTTGACATGTTTCAGCCGGCAAACTAAAATACCCCGGCTTTCATCAGGACTTCACATAAGAAAGATCCCATGGGTACTAACCCTACCTCCTTGATCCACGGGTAGAGGGAAGATACCCTTCTGAGTTAATGCTCAGAGAAAATGTGGTAGAGTAACTTGCTCTCCAAGAGGAAACCTGTAACAGAATCAATAAAAACAAATATCAAAAAATCAGTGCAGTGCCCTCTGTGAATAGACACACACAACACACATCCAAAGTGGTGTTCACCAACCCGATCCAAACAGCGATTCCTTATGGGCGTCGCAAAACTGACACAGGCCAGTGGTGCAATTAATTAGGACCTGTGGTGCATGTAATAATGATAGACGTCCCATACGAGCGCACAGTCTGCACTCATTTACTCTTTAAAATTACTCAAGGTGAAACCAGGCATCAGTGCTAGGAGAAAGATGCACGACCATTCACTCGGCAGATCTTACCGAGTTCATTAAAAATCAACACTTGAACTGGCGGGGGAGCGAGGACAGCTCCCTATAGTCACACTCTGCGGGACACAGGAATAGAAAATGACAAAGTAAGTTAAAAGGTACCAAATATAAGCGATCTTTCAGAGACCCAGCCCGGCTCAGGCTAGCCCCGAGAATCAATTGCAACTGAGATCAAAGCACCGAGTGGATAATGGGGCTCAGTCCGTTCGCTATGTACCATAATGCTCACGCAGAGCTATCTCCGACCTCCGTGGAGAAGTAAACTTGCCAAAACTTACTTCGTCAAGGTGAGCTGTGTCGGACGATTAGTCCCTCCCGGCGCCGTGCAGTTTCAATGCACCACGCGGTCACAGCCAGTGTTAACCATCCCTGCCCCGGTCTACGTCATCGCGACCGCGACGTACGTGCCTGGAGGAGGGTGAAGGAAATGGACAACTAGAGCGCTGACTCGCGACCCCATCTTAGGGATGTAAGTACTCCAGTGCGCATGTGTACATTGGGCATACCCTCCCGAGGGGAGAGGAATCCCCCCGTCGGACTATCTGCTGAACAATGGGAACTGGACACCAGCAATGGATTAATATGTGGTGTAGCCATTGTGCCAAAATATGGCTTCCAGATAGGGAAGAAAAATTGATTCATTATTTAAATAAATTAATAAATTTATCAAACGATGTGCTTTAAAAATTGGAGGTCGTTGTGAATATATCTAAACCTCTAAAGCGCTACCCTCAGGAGTTTCCTCGTGACTCATATGTGCTACCATTAGATCAAATCACCCACATACCGATAACCGGTATTACATTTGTTGGTATGGACTGGGGTGGCTGTTTCTACAAAAGCCCATGAAAATGAGAAAAGCCCAATGCGCAAACCTATATACAAGGGGCCCCTAACACCGTCTCACCCACTAGGGTGAGTGGACTGATGGGGGCGTATTAATTATAGGTAGTGCTCCAAAAGTAGGGGTAGAATCGTTTGTACATAATGTGCCTGGACCATCGTTCTGGACCCCAGTCAGTGAAATATTGTAGGAAAAGGATGTCCTTGGTGTCTCATAAGTTGTTCAGAGTGTTCCAGGGTATGTCATCATTCAGACCCTCGGTATGGCTACGCACCCTGTATATCCATTTCTGCTCCCTGATAAAAAGAGCATTTTCTGGGTTGCGGGTGGTGGCAGTGATATTGGGTTTGTCCAGGACCGTCCAAAAAATGTCCTCGGCCGAATGTTTCTTCTTTGTAATGGGTCGTGAGGCGACTCAGGTCCTTTGACATCTGATGGTGGATCTATGCTCCATTATCCTGACTTTCACCCTCCGTGTGGTCATGCCGATGTAGACAAGGTTACATGGGCATTTTAGCATGTATATAACATTGGTGGAGTTACAGTTGGTATGCCTCCTTTGCTCCCATGGGTGGGTAAGTCCGATGTCCACTGTTTTAGTGTTTACAGTAAGGTGGCAGACATCGCATGTCCCACATCTAGTGTGTCACGTCACTGGTGGGAGGGCCCATGCATGCTCCTTGTCTATGGTCACTACAGGTCTAATGGAAGTGTTCCTGGGTCTGGTGTGAACCAGCAGATCCCTTATGTTCTGGCTCCTTTTGAAGGAGAACAAGGGTTTTTCCAGTTGTAAACCATTGGAGTTGAGGATTCTCCAGTTCCGTAGAACGATCCTCTTGATGTTATTGGAAGCGGTATTGAATGTGGTTACACATATAGTCTTGTCGGTAAAGGGTTTCGCCACAGTTTCCAGAAGAGCCTCTCGATTGCAATTGGCCGCTCTCTTCCTGGCCCTTTTCACGGTCCTGCGGGGGTACTTCCTTTGCAGGAGTTTGTCGTCAGGGTGTTGGCTTCTGATCTAAAATCCCTTGGTACTGGAGCAATTTCTGTGAAGGCGCAGGAACAGTCCCACCGGTAGGTTCTCCCTTAAGGATTTGGGGTGGAAGCTCTCGAAAAACAGGAGACTGTTCCTGTCCGTCGGCTTATGGAACACCCTAGTCTGTAGACCTCCTTCACTGGGGAAAATAATCAAATCCAGGAAGGGTAACTCCTCCGTCGAGATGGTCGAAGTAAAATTTAGTAGGGGGTTGCGGTTGTTCAACCACTCCAAGAAGTCTTGAATGGACTGGGCATCCCCCTCCCAGATCAACAGGACATCATCAATATAGCGCCTCCACACCTTGATGTTATTATTCCAGAGGCTCCCGGGGGCGAAGATGTATTGGTCCTCAAACGCTGCCATATAAAGCCCCGCTAGACTGGGGGCAAAAATGCTCCCCATGGATGTCCCATGTGTTTGGAGGTAGTAGGTCCCCTGAAACTCAAAAAAGTTCTTTGTCAGCGCTATTTCCGCAAGGTGTAAAATGAATGGCCTTGTGGTAAAGAAATCCCAGTCCAAAGAAAATAGAATCTCCTCCACTACACGTAGAGTCTCTCTCTGGGGTATGTTGGTGTACAGGGACTCCAGGTCCAGGCTCACCAGGACCTCTTTTTCTGGATCAAAGTTCAGGTCTTTCAATAGATATACCACTGATGTTTTACCTTTAAGGTAGGCTGTTCTGTTTTGTACCACTGGTTTTAAGAAAAAGTCACAAAATTGTGAAAGAGGCTCCAGGAGCGAGCCTATGCCCGATACTATGGGTCTACCAGGGGGAGGTCTTGTCGGCTTGTGCACCTTGGTGAGGGTGTAGAAATATGGTGTCACTGGGTCTTCCTGGCACAAAAACCTGCCCTCTTTCTCAGTGATCCACTCATTATTTACTGCTTCCTCTACCACGGAAGTTATCTCTTTTCTAATATCCGCAGTAGGGTCTCCTCTCAGCACGCTATAGTTCCTCCGATCGGCGAGGAGCCTCAAGCACTCTGTCTCATAAGAAATTTTCTTCTGGATCACAATGGCTCCCCCCTTGTCCGCCGGTTTGATCACGATGTCTGGGTTGGTCCTGAGTTCTTTCAGTCTGGTCAAGTTCTTGTAAGTGGTGTTATCTTGTCCTGCTAGTGCTTCCACTTCATGGATAACTGCTTGTTCGAATGCTTCTACCTCAATAGGGAGAGTCCCCACAGAAGGTATGAATTTAGATTTGGGACGGAAAGTGGTATCCCCTCTGTGTTCTATGTTTTCTGCTCTGTTTTTGAAAAGAACTTTGAGTCTGATGTTGCGGAAAAAGCCTGCCAATTCCTGGCAGATCTTGAACACATCTAAAGTATTAGTGGGAACAAAACCCAATCCCTTATTGAGGAGTGCTTCCTGGGGACCCGTGAGTGGGGTGTCAGTTAGGTTCATTACTAGGGTGGTCAATCCCTGCTCATCCCCGGTGAAGGGTCTCTCGCCATACTCCTGGTGCCACTCGGTGTTTTGATCTCAGTTGCAATTGATTCTCGGGGCTAGCCTGAGCCGGGCTGGGTCTCTGAAAGATCGCTTATATTTGGTACCTTTTAACTTATTTTGTCATTTTCTATTCCTGTGTCCCGCAGTGTGAGACTATAGGGAGCTGTCCTCGCTCCCCCGCCAGTTCAAGTGTTGATTTTTAATGAACTCTGTAAGATCTGCCGAGTGAATGGTCGTGCATCTTTCTCCTAGCACTGATGCCTGGTTTCACCTTGGGTAATTTTAAAGAGTAAATGAGTGCAGACTGTGCGCTCGTATGGGACTTCTATCATTATTACATGCGCCACAGGGCCTAATTAATTGCACCACTGGCCTGTGTCGGTTTTGCGACGCCCATAAGGAATCTCTGTTTGGATCGGGTTGGTGAACACCACTTTGGATGTGTGTTGTGTGTCTATTCACAGAGGGCACTGCACTGATTTTTTGATATTTGTTTTTATTGATTCTGTTACAGGTTTCCTCATGGAGAGCAAGTTACTTTACCACATTTTCTCTGAGCATTAACTCAGAAGGGTATCTTCCCTCTACCCGTCGATCAAGGAGGTAGGGTTAGTACCCATGGGATCTTTCTTATGTGAAGTCCTGATGAAAGCCGGGGTATTTTAGTTTGCCGGCTGAAACATGTCGATGTTTTTGTGGAGGGGTAGGTGACTCATTATAGCCTTCCATACCACCATCCATTGGTCTCTAAGTGACCTTTTTACTCTGGACAGGGAATCCAATATTAAAGTTGGATGTGGGATGTCCCGTGGCCAGTTTTAAATTGTTATTTCTGCACCTATGTTCACTTGTGATCCCATTTTGTCTCTATTTACGTATTGTATTGTCTTCCCCCTCCCTATTGCTCCACCTCCAGTGTTGGTCTGCGCGGAGGTGTGTTAGCAGCCCTATGATGAAGCATGACACAGATTTCTGTGTGAGGGCAGTTTTAACACCCTAGTGCAGAGGTCTTCAATCTGTGGGGCGCGACCCCCAGGGGGGCCTCCGAGTCCTGGGAAGGGGGTCGTGCAATTCCAGGCCTAACTTCTGCCTGGAATACAAAACGTGCTCTTCCTTTTGGACAAAGTCAACCGCGATCGTTAAAATGCTTCAGCTGCAGTTAATTGAACAGGCCTGGCAGACAGGTAAAACAATCCTTCAAATAAGCCTTCATGCCAGGGTGCCTGCTTGCCTGAATGAAATGCAAATGCATGCTAGGAGTTAATCTGAAAATGTAAAGGATGCTTGGGAGTGGTTCGGACTTTAATTGCTCGAATCACTTCAAGCATTGTGATGGCAAAGATGTGTTTTTTTGTGTGGCGGTTAGAAACTGGGCTGTGAAGTGTGTGCTTTTAATGACAACTGTATTTAGACAGCGCTTCGTACCCCTGAGGAGGTGTTGAAGGGACAGTTATGCAAAAAAAAAAATGCATTACTTATGGTCTGATATTACACTAATCTACATTTTGAAAGCTCCATTTTATCCTAAACTCTGCACATTTTGTAGCAGTCTATCTTATAATATGTGTAATGCAAGTATAAAATAATGGGGGGGGGGGGCGTGGCTAACCACCAAGCATGGCAGACAAAAACTAGGAGAGCTCCTTGCCCGGTCTGGCGAATCCTGCAGTATCCTGCGGAGCTGGGCCAATCTAACCCCCAAACAGCAACCACGCAAAGGTGGAGGGGAGAGCGGACTGTCTCCGAGGCACAGGACGGGACGCCTGGCGGAGATGAGCGCTGAGTGTGGGCTTGCTGGCTGAGGCCTACCTGTGGGGCCTGCACTCGTGGCCGGGACCTGGAGCTGAGCTGTGGACTGAGGAAACGCCGTGAACAGAGCGCTGCGAGGAGCGGCCTTCACCCCTGCCTCGGGACCTCTCTCCCTGCAGCCAGGGGGTCACAGAGGTGCGGGAGGACCCCTGCTGCGAACAGCTGGAGGCCGAGGCGCCATGCTGTTGGAGCTGTAGAAATAAGATGGCGGCTGGCTGGGATTGTACCTTCCCTACCGGCCTGGAGCACTAGAGAGCGGGCGCCCTCCTCTCTTCAGTCCCACTGAGTGCTGCGCGACGGCCCTACATTGCAGGCGGTGAGTGCCGCGTTGAGAAGCGACGAATGCTGGAGATGGGCGAGGGCCCCCTGTATGCATGTAGCGGTGATCGGGACCGGGACGCCTGAGGAACCAGCTCCCCTGTGGACGAAGTGCTGTAGCGGTGGACTGTGAGCAGAGGGCGGCGGTGGCCCTTCGCGCTCCCCTCCCTGCCCTCTGTTTTCGGATCTTTCCCCCCTTCGGTGACGGCGGAGGGGGTTTGGGGTCTCCTCTCCCGCCCCCCTTTGGGAGCACGAAACGGCGGCCGCGGCCCGCGCACTGGACGACCGGGCTGCTCTGCCACTTTTCCTTGACCCGTACCGGTTGCTGCAGGTGCACATATGACGCTGCTGGTATACGGAGGGCCGCTGGGAGATCCCTGAACGCGGTGTGGAGACAAGTGGAGGAGCCCCTGCGAGGAACTTAGGTTAAGAGGCCTCTGGGTCTGGCACTAGACCTTCTTCCTTCCCCCCGGTGCGAGCTGGGAGCCGGACAGTGGTCTGCTGGATCTGGAGGGCAACATAAATTCCATGCTGCACAGGAGGCTGTGAAGACACCCGCTGTTACGCCCCCCCCCCCAGCAAAAGAAGCTAGCAAACGAGGTGCGTGAGGGGGCCTGGGGAGAATGTGGTGAATCGGACGATATGCAGGGAGGGTTCTAGAGGATTAACTCCTCCTGCTTCTGCCAGACTGGTTAGCACCCCTGCCCAGAGGCCTGGAACCTTCCACTGTGCGGCCTTGGGGGCTTACAGCCATGACCTAAGGACAACGCTAGCCCACTGCACTGAATTGGGTTGACAACAGTCAAGCGCAGGAACCCATACACTGCTTATTCAAATACAAGTAGTAAACCCTGCCTTTCGAAAGTGACTGCGCCAGGTCTGGGGTGCGACACTTGCTTCGATAATCCTTGGTGGTGGTTCAGCGGTGTATTGCACACTACAACGGAATGGGGAGCACCAAAGGCAAACTCCCTGAGGCAGCTGCCACAAGCTCACATTCGCAAGAGGACACACACCCAACAACCACTATCAAGTTGTATATCGCCAACGGACATGGAAGCACCACCAGACAAGCTAGACCTCATTCTTCAAGAGTTGAGAGACTCGCGAAAATCCATTGAGCAGCAGATAGGTTCCCTCACAACGGGCTTCACTCTCTTAAAGGCAGACCACGCCAAACTGGCCGCGACTGTAAAAGATAATAAAACAGCACTAGCGGAGTTGATACCACAGCACAAAGAACATACATCGCAACTCACTCAATTGCAACGACAAATGATGGATCTCCAGGACAGAGTTGACGATGTGGAGGGCAGGAATCGCCGGAACAATGTTCGCGTCATCGGCATGCCGGAACGCAGTGAGGGGCCTGATGCCGCCAAGTTCATGGAGCAATGGTTCAGAGACAATGCATCCCCGGAGGGTCTTTCAGATTTTTTCTGTGTGGAGAGGGCGCACAGTAACCCCTCGGGCCAGCCGGTGGCAGGGGCCCGCCCTCACCCCATGATCGCTAGAATACTAAATTTCAGGGACCGAGACTGGTTGCTCCAAAAAGGCAAGAGAGAAATCCCCAATCCAATATGAAAATCAAAGAATATCATTATACCCGGACTACACCATGCTTGTGCAGCGCAAAAGGTCCTCCTACCAGGCTACTAAAAAGAGGCTCAGGGCGCTAAACCTAAAATATGCCTTGCTATTTCCAGCACGCCTGAAGGTCCTGCATGATCAAAAAGCGCAATTTTTTGAAACCCCAGAGGAGGCTGACGAGTGGCTGAAAGTAATGTTCCCCCCAACGACATCTGGGGCCTCCTCACAAAGCATGCCTCATAGTCCCAAGTCTACGGCAAGTCGGCGATCACGACGCAACAGACTGGCCCGCAGCTCCCAGGCTAGAAATCCCACTCTGGAGCAAGCCCTGAAGGGTCGTGAAGAGGCAATCGCAGCGGCAAGTGCGCTTAGAGACCCACACCGTCGGATTCCTCGGAGGAGAACACTATTCACTCTGACTCAGAGAACAGTATAGCCCTGTTTCGCACAGTGACTCCTCAGACAGCTGATGATTTTATAGGATAAAAGTAACGCTCCCTCCCCCCCCCCCCTGTTTTTTGTAAATGGAAGGACCTGTTGGGAGCTGATTGGACAAAGTATGTTGATAACTGGTGTTTGGTAAGATAATAGCCGATATCGGCGCACATGCTCCTTCCCAGCTCTGCCAATGTATGTGGTTAATTGTATCTAGGCCGGGCTTAGTAATTGTACACACTACCATGCAGGGTGTAGGTAGCGCCCCCAGCGTGCAAAAGCAACTTGTACTGTGCTTAGTTTTCACATTGTTGTGATCCTAGTTTCGACCAGGGCAGTTTTGGCACTGGACCTAGTATTTCAGGTTATTGTAGGGGTGTTATGGGTAACTGGCTCGCTTTACACATTACAAAATCTCTTACTGGCCTGGAGGCCCTGGTTTATCATACGCAGCGTTCACAAACATGAGACCACATGTTGGGTACTTATAATATAATTACCTGGAATGTGCGGGGACTTGGATCCATACATAAACGTCATAGAATACTTGCGCAGCTCAATAGGCGCAGGGCCCAGATAGTGTTTCTGCAAGAGTCGCATCTCACCGACTCAGAGATCGATAAATTGCGCAAGAAATGGAAGGGCCAATTCTTCACCACATCATACTCTGTATTCGCAAGGGGGGGGCGACAATATGGGTAAGGAATGGAGTCCCGTTTGTAGCATTAGAGACGCGAGCGGATCCACTGGGTAGATACATACTGGTGCGAGGAACACTGGATGGTACGCATGTGGTGCTGGGCAGCCTCTATGCCCCAAACTTAGAACAAGACAAATTGCTTGCAGGTCTCAATGGGGTGCTGGCAGACTGGATGGCCTATCCATGGATACTAGATGGCGATTACAATGCGGTTATGGACACTATTATAGCGCTCGCATCAACCGATTACAGGGGCAGGATCTGTTAAGCAAGCGGAGTCACTGTGTAGATGGTCGGAGGAGTCGGCACTGACAGACGTCTGGGGCCTTAAAAATCCAAACAATAGGGAATACTCGTTTTTCTCCACAACACTCCAGCTCCACACAAGAATAGACAGGATATTTTGTTCCATTCCCCTTGCTACGCAAGTAAGTCACACTACATATCTAGGGAAGTCATTCTTCGATCACAACCCCCTAGAGCTCACGATTGAATGGGGCAGGATCCCCACCCCGGTCCCCACTTGGAGACTGTGGCCACAGATGCTGGAGGACTCGGTTTTCAGAACGCACTGGCAGTAGGCATCACAAACTACTTTGCAGAAAACGCAGATACTGCCTCCACACGTCAGGTAGAGTGGGATGCTTTTAAAACCGTCATACGGGGTGTGGCCATCAGCACCACTGCAGGGGCACGACAGGAGTTGCAGAATAACCTCAAAATAGTTGAGAGTACCATGAATGCGATAGAGCAGGAAGCGGCAAAGAATCCCACCAAGACAGCGGCATTACAAGAGGCGCGCATTAAACATGCCGAACTATTGGAGAGCATTAGAGTAATGGATTACAGAGCGTACACTCAGATAAAACACACAGAGGCTGATAAGTCTGGTGCGCTATTAGCGCGTATTATACGCGATGCCCCTCCCGCTACTACGATACATGAAATAACCACATTAGAAGGGAACACAGTGCACACCAAGCAGGAAATAAATGAAGCATTCCATAAGTATTATGACGCGCTCTACCCAGCCCCAGCGCGACAGATAGACGAATCTATAGACGCCTTCTTAGATGACCTACCATTCCCCCAGTTAGATGACATGGCAGGGACAAACAGTCAGGCCCCATTACCAGGGCTGAAATCAGAGCAGCTATACGGGCGCTGCCGCGCAACAAGGCCCCTGGTTTAGATGGCCTACCTATAGAATTCTTCGACACCTTTTCAGATACACTGATTCCCCATCTAGAATAGCTGTACCAATCCGCGTTGGCTGCAGGGACCCTCCCCTCTACCACAATGCAGGCACTAGTTGTATCAATCCGTAAGCCGGGACGCTCTGCTACAGATATTGCAGGGTATCGACCCCTCTCTCTGGTTGCCACAGAATATAAAATATTAAGTAAAATACTGGTGTGCCGCTTACTTCCATACTTACACAAGCTCGTACATGTGGATCAATGCGGGTTTGTCCCAGCGCGCAGCACGTCTTTATGTCATGGGATCCGCTCCAGCAGACACGCTGAATGCAGGTTGCATCATATTAGACCTTAGACAGGCCTTTGACACCTTGCAATGGGATTACATGGTCAGGTCGCTGGGGAAGTTTGGCATATTGCCCGAATATCTGAGGTGGGTGCAATAGCTGTACACGGGACCCACGGCGCGGGCCCGGACCGGGAATCACATATCAGGTACATACCCAGTGGGCAGAGGCACCCGTCAGGCATGCCCGCTGTCACCCCTGCTATTTGTGCTCGCGCTAGAGCCTCTGGCATCAAGCTACGGGCAGAGGCTTAGCAAATAGGGATCAGGCTGGACAATATCATAAATGTGCTTTCAGCATATGCTGACGATATAATTCTATATACCAAAGACCTGCTCAGTGATCTAGGGCCGATCCCGGACATCTTTAGGCAATTTGAGCTGGTCTCAGGTCTGGCCATCAATGAGGCTAAATCGCAAGCCTTTTTTCACCCTGGCGTGCGACCAGATAGGTTGCAATTTGGGCAGCTCTCTTTAACAGTTGCGCAACATACCTTCAAATACTTAGGTATAAATATATACAGAGATTCGCAAGACTTAATAGAGGGAAACCTGGCCAGAGTGATTAGGGCGCTCCGATCCCAGATGGCTTTCTGGGTCTCACTACCAATATCTGTAATGGGACGGGTGGCAATCTCTAAAATGGTGGTCCTCCCACGAATACTATACTTTTTTACAAACCTCCCTGCACCTATATTCAATGCACTCGAAACACTATTATCTGACTTGATCTGGGGGAACGGCCGTCGGCAGGTGGGCCTAGCCAAGCTGCAGCTGGCGACAGACAGAGGAGGGCTGGGGGCCCCTGATCTTCGCGCATACTGCTATGCAAGCCAACTACAGTGGCTCTCGTTCTGGCTGGCGGGGCGCAACCTGCACAAACTGGGCTACACAGCCCAGGACCTCAACCGCGGGACCCTGCATACACTCCTGCTGCCTCGATCTCGGGTCCCCCAGGATGCCCCGACCCTACTACGCACAGCATTGGCATACTGGAAAAAAGCAGTACAGTACACGCGCCAGTGCACCCCATACTCAAACACACCGCTACTCGGTATCCCTACGCCCACAGGCCTCATCACAGAATGGAACACCCGCAGCTGGTCTGAGGGAGGAGTCACTACAGTAGGGGCACTCTTCAATGCCAGGCACTCATGGATCACGAAAATTTCACCAGGGAACATGGGGTCTCAGGGAATTTATATATGACATATATAGCAGCACTAATCGCATATGTTAAGAGGCACTGGGCTCCTGCAAGAGAAGAGCCTCCGACACATGCACGTGTACAAGCAATGTATCTGATGGGAGAGGGGCGACATCTCACAAGATGGCTCTACAAAGGTACTCGGGCACACAGTGGGATTACACTTACTGAGCTGCACAACAAGTGGTCTGCGGAGCTAGGGAAGGATCTGACAGACAGGGAATGGACCGCCTTGTTAGAGTATCCCAAAAAAGTGTCACGTAACGCCAAATTTAAATTTATTCAGCATATGGTCTCCATAGAGCTTATGTCACCCCACACCGCTTGCAGCGTATGTTCCTGCACACTGCAACATTGCCTAAGATGCAAGGCGGAGGATGCAGACCTTCTGCATATGATATGGTCCTGCCCTGCCCTTGCGGAGTTATGTACGGAGGTCGTCCGGAATGTCAGGGCAGTGACGGGTATTCCTACAGAGGAGACAGCTGGAAATTGCATCGACGACCAAAATTGCAGAAGGTACACTTGCGGTTTGCTGACTTAGCACTTATCCTTGCAAAGCGTGCAATAACCATGAGGTGGAAAGCGGCAGGGGGCCCATCAGTGTACTTGTCACATGGGGAAATGGTGAGATGGGGCAACGCGGAGAGTGCTGCTATTAGACGGGAAGAGGCTCAAGGGTTGCGTAAAACAGCAATCTCAATGGACGGGAACTTAATGCTGGAAGCATTTAAACCCTTAACCTGCGCCTGTCCCAATGACAAATGACACAGAGGAGCATTCGTAAACAGTCCCCTGATTGCACGATTCCGACCCAAGAATGTCTACATGTGTAACACTGCCAAATGCAAATAGTATTAATCGTGACAACATATGTAGAAGAAGGAACCTGGGTGAACTAGGCACCATAGGCAGTAATTTAAGAAGAGCCAGAGGGAGGAGGGTTGGGGGAAAGTGGGGTTGATCGTTGTTGAAGTTAATATAAATGCACTTGCCAGATTGACCTGATACTACTGTGTTACCTCTTAAATAAGGTTTCTGCAAAATGTACTGTAAGAAATGATGCAAATGCTTGAAAACACTGGAATACTGAGGAGCACATCTGTAGCTATGCAAGACAAACACTGCTAGGATGTTTTAAAAAGTATATAATGCAATGTATGATTTATGAAACCAAAAAACTCAAATAAAGTGTGTTAAAAAAAAAAATGCAAGTATAAAATAATGACTTACACATTCGCAGTGCTTTCTGTCACAGGCTGTGACCTCATAGCACTAAAAATACACAAGTCACTATTCTCTACTGCACCAGCCAAATTTAATTCTGTGGCTCTCTGGTTACACACAGACCTATTAAGTGCATTAAATAATAGTTTTTATAAAGTACTATATAGTGCATTTCCCACTGAGTAACAACTTTTTTAATTTATTTTTCATTTAATCTATCCATTATTTTATATGTAGCTACCTGATGGTGAAAGACCTAAAAAACTAACAAAATATGTTGGGGCTGATTTATGAGACGCTTGCGCCGCTGGAGCGTCAGTTTTTTTTAAGCTTCGGCAGCACAAGCATCTCAATCATATCTATGAGGCGAGGCAAAGTCACCCTGCGTGGCTTTGCATGGCCTCATAGATATGGAGTAAGACAAAACAGCGCAAGTCGCTGCGTTTCCTTACTCTATGTCAAGTAGGTGTTCCATAGACGTTGCGGTGGGTGTTCCCACACAACGCCCCTGGGATTCTGATGCTGCCCCAGATTTACAAAACCATGTAAACCTGGGGCAGTGCCAAAACCTTACGCCTCCCCACAGCAGGCGTAAAGAGGAGAAATGTTTTCATTTCTCCTCGTTTTTTCCTCTTTCCATGTGTGCTGCATTCTGCAGCACACATTGAAAGAGGAAAGCCCCTTTCAGGATTGTTTTTGTGCAGAAAGGTGCCCCTTCCTGCACAAAAACCATCCTGCCTATGTTGACGCTAGGCAGCAATTTGTGTGCCAACTTAGGGGGAAAAGGACAAGAATGCACCATATTTCATTAATAAGGTGCATTCCTACCCTTCACATTGGCGTAGGGCAGCCCAGCAATAAAACATGCGGCGCTGCCCTACGCCAATGCCTCATAAATGAGGCCCTTTGTTTTTAGCCACACCTTTGACCACGCCCCCAACCAATGACCTTTTTTTGCTAAACCCTGTTTAATTTATTTCCCCAATTTATAAATGATTTGTTGTGGGAATTAGGGGCGTTTTGGTTGTCGATAATTGGCAATGATGAGGAGGCCCAAGTTCAGGGGCGGCTCCTCCACGTGGGCGTCAGAGCGTCATCCCACTGCTTTCTCGCAGTGCGGGAAGCAGAAACGTAAAATGGTATAAATACGAGAAAGCAGAAGAAGGGTATGCCTGGTTGAGGGCGGGCGGGCGCGTCGGGGAGGAGTGGCTAGCCCAATGTTATGGGCGCTGACTGTTTGGTCGGCCCCAGGGCCGGCCAAACCAGTCATGAGCACTCTCCCGTGTTTCTCCATGAAGAAAACGGTCTCCCCATAGACGTCTGTACGGACGGCGTCCTAGCCAATCACAACGCTGCCATTGCAGCATTGTGATTGGCGTAGGGGAGGAGAGGGAGGCTGCCTGCTTCTTGCTTTTGCGAGCAGAGAGAGAGCAGGAGACGTGACACGGGAGCCCGGGACCGGAGGCGAAGGCAATTTAAAAATAAAAAAATAATTAAATTAAACCCCCCATCCCCCCGCCCCCGATAGTCATGCTGGCCGCGACTGCCCAAGTTCTGGACATTTTGTCAGGAAGGGGTCCTTACGCCTAAAAGTTTTTGACATGGGGGTCTCGGCATCAAAAAGTTTGAAGACCTCTGCCCTAGTGTGTTCCCCCAACCTTAAGATCACAGCGATTACTAGCACGAAGCCCCCCTTCTAGTTGTGTGTATAAGTTATTTTCAGGAGGTCGAAGTGGGGCGCTATTTCCTCCTACCCCTTACCTTTTTATGTGTGGTGAGACTTTCCAGCATTGCCTGTAACCCGCCAGGCCATCAGACGAAGACCACCCGTGAGAAGGCAGTGATGGGGATTCCCTTGAGGATCTCGAAGGTGATCTCAAAAGTGGGGTAGATGGATTGAAAAATCCCAAGAAAGTTCCATCAGAACTGGAAGCCAAGCTTGCGACCTCTAGATTGGGGTGATCATCACTAGATCCGCCCTCTGTCTTCTCACCTGGGTGGACACCCTTGTTATCATCGCGAAGGGGGGAAAAGCGTAACCCTGCTCCGCACTCCAGTCCTGAGGGAATGCATCCGCCGCTGCTGCCTCTGGGTCCCGGCGCCAACTGTAATATCTCTGCAGTTGGGCATCCAGTCGGGAGGCAAACAGGTCTATCGAGAAGGGGCCCCAAAGCGACTGTATTGCCTGAAATACTCCGGGATGTAGTTGCCACATGCTGGTGTCCTTCCAATGTCGGGAGCACCAGTCCGCAACCTGATTCGACGTTCCCGGAAAATGCTCCGCCGAAAGCGAGATTTGATTGGACAGACAGTATTCCCAAAGATCCCACGCCAGATCCGATAGGGCTTTGGACCTTGTCCCCCCAAGATGATTGATGTATCGTATCGTTGCTGTGTTGTCGATCTTGAGGAGGACACAACATTGGGCCCTGTCCCTGGTCCAACGTTTCACCGCGAATGACCCTGCCAATAGTTTCAGGCAATTTATATGGAGATCCTGTTCTGAGGAAGACCATTTTCCGCCGGTAGATATAGCCCTGCACCGGACACCCCAGCCTGAACCGCTGGCATCGGATTCTATAACTAGATCGGGCTGAGATCCAAAAACCGCCTGGCCGTTCCATGCCTACATGTGGGAGATCCACCACTGCAGTTCGGTCCTGGCTTCCTCCGAGAGGAGCACAGATTGGGAATAAGAAAGGCCCTTGCGAAGATGAGATCCCTTGAGCCGCTGAAGGGCCCTGTAGTGCAAGGGACCTGGAAATATGGCTTGTATTGAAGACGATAGGAGGCCCACTACCCTGGCTAGATGGCAAAGAGAGATTGTGGGCTTGGCTAGAGTTCGCCTCAGTTTGTGCCTGATTTTGGCCAATTTGCGTGTAGGAAGGCTCAGGGTCGCGTCGACCGAGTCCACCATGAAACCCAGATATTGCATCTTCTGAGAGGGATTGAGGTCGGACTTGGACTCGTTGATGACAAACCCTAGTGATTCCATCAGGCTTATTGTTTGTTGCAATTGGGCGAGCAAACGTCGAGGGCACTGGTTCATTATGAGACTATCATCCAAATAGACGATCATCCGGATCCCCTCTGCTCTGAGGTGTTCCACCACTGGCTTCATCACCTTGGTGAAGCATCACGGAGCGGAGGATAGACCGAAAGGAAGGGATGAGAACTCAAAAATTTGGGAGTTCCACTGGAACTGAAGGAAGCGTCTGTGAGGGGGAAAAATTGGAATTGTAAGGTACGCATCCTTGAGATCCAGGCGGACCATCGAGTCCTGGCTCTGGAGAAGATCCCTAAGGAGATTAATACCTTTCATTTGGAAGTGACGATAGACAAGCCACTCGTTGAATTCCTTGAGATTTATGACTGGGCGATAGCCCCAATCCCGCTTCTCCACTAGAAAGATGTTGCTGAGGAAACCCCGTGGGTGGAGGGTTGACATCACAATTGCCCTTTTCTGCAAGAGATCTGTGACCTCCTTGTCAATTAGGTCCCTCTGTTCCTTCGGGAAGGAAAGGGGTCTTGGGCGCACCAGCTGATTAGGGTACTCGAAAAACACTATCTGAAAACCTTGTATCGTCTGTAACACCCAGGCGTCCGAAGTTAAAGAGGCCCAATTGTGGATAAAACACTGTAGTCTGCCACCAATTGTTAAGTTCCCCGACCTCTGAACTCTCACCTTGCTGACTGTTGTAGGATCCATTTCCTCGTCCTCTGCCTCCTCTGCCTCCTCTGCGACTTGGGTGCGATCTGGTGGGGTAAAAGCTCCAGGCAGGGGTCTCTTAAACTGGCACCAAGCGTTGGACGCTAAGAAGAGGAAATCTTCCCCCACGTGTAATGAGAGGACACAATGGCAGTGCAAGCCTCTCCGCGTTAATCACCTAGCGGTAATGAGGCTCGCCGGCCGCGCGTGAGGTAACGACGCACTGGGCGCGTTTCAATTCGGGCGCGGTATCCTAGCGCCGGGAGGGCCGCATCTCGCCGAGAGCCTGCCAGAAACGGTGCGGCAGCGAAGGAGGCTAGAAACGCCGCGGCCGTTCGAGATGAAAAACATAGCGCGCACCAAAAAAGGCCACAACAAGCAAGTATGCCTAATATTACAGTCGCACAAATACAACACGGACAGTTTTAATCTCAAACTACGCCTTAATAAGAAACATCAAAACAGAGAGACCAATTCACTTATCTTACTGCTACTGGAGCAGCGAAGAAAGAGGAGGGTAGAGCGTCCTCAAGAGGAAGTCATCAGATGTCCTGGCGCGGGATTGGAAAGTGCTGTTGGACTTTTTCTGATTCTATTTCCCTTGGTTTCATGGGAAATGAAGTCTGTTTATGTGTTTATGATGGCTGCTGGATTGAATAAAGTGGAGAAAGAATAAGCCTAATCCGAAGCCTCCGGTCCTGACATAGAAATATTTTTGATGCTGAAAAGTGCCACAGTATTTTCCACTTTAAACCTTTCCAGTGCATATAACCAGTTTGCATTACATGAGGACAGCAAACAATATATGTTATTCATTACACCAGAAGGGGCATACAAATACAAAAGGATGCCATTTGGGTTAATATCGGCATCAGCAATCTTTGAAAGAGTTATGCATAGTCTGTTCAAGACAGGATGTAAAAAATGTCTTATACTTTCAGGACGATATTCTTGTATTTTTGGAACCCAAAGAAGAGCATGCTGAGACTTTATGTAAAGTATTAACCATTTTGCAGAATTATGGGCTGACCTTGACTAACGATAAGTGAATTCGAGATGAAGTCAGTTGATTATTTGGGCCATAATATTGGTAAGCATGGAATTTTAACGAAACCCAGTCTGTTTAAGGCAATAGAAGATGCTCCAGAGCCTCAAAATAAAGACCAACTTAGGTCATTCCTAGGTTTACCAGAATATTATGCTAAGTTTATGCCGTTATTTTTGAATAAGACAAAACACACGAGGAACTTAATGAAAAAAAATCAATATTTCAGATGGGATAATGAACGTGCGTCTGAATTTTGTATGTTGAAAAAGGACATTGCCTCTGCCCCAGCACTGAAAACATTTGATTCTAACTTCTCGTTGGAGGAAGTTACTATCGGTATTGAAGGGTTGACGAGAAATAAGGCTCCAGGCCCAGACGGGATCCCGCCCGACCTCTTTAGATCCAACCTACAGGTCTGGGCACCCTTATTAACAAGGGTCCTAAATGCAGCAATAAGTGTCTCAATGCCTATTTCTTGGTCCTCAGCAATTATAGTACCGATCTTCAAGAAGGGTAACAGGGATAGCCCGCACTGTTACCGACCAATATCTCTGATAGATGTTTCAGCCAAGGTCTTGGGGCGGGTAATTTTGAATAGACTAATGGAGTGGGCCGAGTCTGCCAACATAATTACTGATGTTCAATACGGATTCCGCCCAGGGAAATCAACTGTGGACCAGTGTCTTAATCTCTATCTTATTTCCGCTAAATATATGCAGGTAAAAGGGGGGGCTTTTTATCTGGCTTTTATGGACCTATCAGCGGCCTTTGACCGTGTGAACCGGAACAAGCTGTGGCTAGTAATGGCAAACCAGGGGGTGGACCCAGAACTAATAAATATACTTCAATCATTGCATAACTACACCACGGCTGCAGTAAGGTATACCCAGGAGGGAAAAGTCACAGATCATTTTAGATGTTCAAGCGGTGTCAGGCAAGGATGCATTCTGGCACCTTTTTATTTACTTTATATATCAATGGCCTGGATGCGGCACTGCGGGACATTAGGACAGACTTACCACGAATAGGGGATAGAACTGTTCCGGTTTTATTATACGCAGATGATGCGGTGCTTTTGGCCCGCACCCCTCATGGCCTACAACTTTTAATTAACGGTTTTGTAGAGTTCATGGAAAAACTTGAGATGTCCCCCAATCTCACCAAATCATTTGTAATGGAGTTGGGGAAAAAGCCTGTTAAATCATACAAATATACCATAGGATCGCATGTTTTAGGTAAAGTCCCAGCTTTTGCTTATTTAGGCATATTATTTGATGGGAAGCTTAATTTTAAACACTTATTAGAAGAGAAATCTCTGTCTTTAATTAGATCCACAGGTTCAATTGCGAATTTTGCAAGCAAACTTGGGTTGTGGACTCCGGATGTGATTTTAAAATTGTACAACTCCATCTGCTGTGCCAAGGTGCTGTATGGTAGTGAGGTCTGGGGTTTTGTGAAAACTAACAACCTACAAACAGAAGAAAACAAATATATGAGGCGTCTGTTAAGGGTCCCCCACAACACCCCGGCATTTATTGCCCATGAAGAACTGGGAGCTAGTTTTATTTCAGATTCAGTGGCTGTCAGACCTATAATTCACTGGTTGAAGGTCTGGTTAAACGAAGAGATAGGCCTGACAAGGCTTGTTGTTCAGGATTGCTCGTCTTTGGCCAACGCAATGAAGATCCCATGGTTAAAATATGTGCGGGATTGCCTACAAAAAATGGGACGGCAGGCACTGTTCGATGAGCCAGATAATATAAGACAGAGGGACAAGGCAGCTGTTAAAGAGTTGTTTTTTCAGTTTAGTATGGCGCAACGTGAGGGCAATGAATTGGTAAAACCGACAGTGAGAGAATATGTTTTAATTAAAACCTCCTCGAGGATAGAACCATATTTAACCATTATGACAAGTGCCCATGATAGATTTTTAATTACACGTTTTAGAATTAATTTTATTCACCATATTTTGGCGGTTTTCGCAGGTTTTAGCGTAAAGCTAGGAGAAAGAGGGCCCTGCGGCTGCGACAATGCGTCTCCGCAGGATACCCTCCACTTCCTTTTTAATTGTTCTTTTTATGCCCTTCCTAGAAAATGGTTTTTGAAGTCTTTATTACAGACTACCGGGATTAGACAGGCACGCGTGGCACTGCTCTTTTTAAAACTTTCCGCTGATGTTTTAACCTTGTCTTGTGTGGTAATTTTTTTTTAAACGGCCCTAAAATCAAGATCCACGAGAGTGGCTAATGATATTTAGAAATGACCTGTTAGTATTTTTAGATATTATATGAAATAATTGATGGTTTAGGAGCAATTCTTCCCTTTTTGTATTATGAAATATTGGGGTGGCATAATCTCGGGATGTATTTTAATGTAAATGCTTATATGATTTGTGTCTCAAATCTAATAAAGTAAACATTGAATTGAATTGATTCTAACTATGATTCTATTATTATGGCAGATGCCAGTAATGTAGAAATGGGGCAGTGCTGATTCAAGATTGTAAAGGCAAATTGGTCCCTACTGCATTTGCCCCAAGACCGTTGAGAGGAGCAGAACTAAAATATTCTACTTTGGAGAAAGAAGCACTTGCATGTTGGTGGGGCATTGAGTACTTTAGGAAGTGTGTATATGGTACTAAATTATAGAGTGAGGACAAACCATCGACCGTTGGGGGGGTTTGTTCACCACAAAGGGTTGTGGAAAGGCAACTCCTAGAATTATGAGTTGGTAATATAAATTGCAAGAGTTTAATTTCCTAGTAGAATATATTCCTGGAGCTAGGAATGTTCTAGCAGACTGTTTGTAAAGGTTGCCAGTTGAAGAAAACAGTGAAATGAGTGTTGTTGACAATAATATGGATAAAGTGTCCATTTGTGAAGTGTCTGTTGGCTGCATTATGGAAGATCAAGACAGCATGCCATAATGAGATTGAGATTCAAAAAGTTTTGGAATATATTAGATCAAAGTGGCCAAATAGGAAATCATTTAGATGAGGATTTATTATCCTATTTCTCTATTGCCAATGAGTTGTCGGAACAGAATAATTTGTTATTACGGGGTGAGCAATTGTTTGTGCTGGTGAGCTTGAGACAGTCTGTTCTAGATATGGCTCATGAGGGACATCCTGGGATGAGAAGCATGAAGAAGAGAATTAGAAGAGAATTTTGGTGGCCAGTTGTTGATAAATGTATAGAAGACAAAGTAAGATCATGTACTGAAAGTGCCATTACTGATAAAACTCAGAACGTAGTAACCTATGGCAAGGCTCCCATATCTAGACCAAGTAGAGAATGGGAGAGCGTTTCACTTGATATAGCTGGGCTAATATATCTATCCATAAGTCAAGTTTTTGCTGTCGTTTGGATTGATCAACTATCAGAATGGCCAGAGCTTAAATTTGTACATCATGTTACTTCTAGGGACATTATTCAGTTCCTTAAAGACGTTTTTGAAAAGGAAGTATTTCCTAAAATTCTAGTCACAGGTAATAGAGTGCAATTAACATCGACTAAAATGAAATTGGTTTTAGAGGAATATTTGATCGAACATGTACGCACTTCGGTATATTATCCTCAAAGTAATGGAATCGTAGAAAGGTGGATTAGTGTATTGAAAGAGGGTTTGCAACTCGCAATAGCTAATAGTAAGGATTGTCATCAAGCTCTTAAGGAGTTAATATGAAGTTATCGTGTCACACCTAGAACTACAGGTGATGAATCTCCATTTGAAAAAATGAGAGTCAGAAACGTGGTGTGCAGCTTAAATCAGATGTGGACGATGGATATACAAGATAAAGTGAATGGATGGGTATTGAAGCGTTATGATTGCAGATGGACCTTGGTGGGGGAAAAAAGGTTGAGTCAAAAGAAAAACTTAGGAAAGTTTGTCAGCCTCTTAGAGAAGGGTAGTGGGTGCGCGTGAGAAAGGGAAGATATGTAAGAGCAGGTGAATCGAAATTTCCAGTCCCCATGAAAATAATTAGAGTAGGAAATCAAGGTGTTGAGTTATCTGATGGTAATGTCTGGAGCATGAGAAAAGTGGTATGATTACCTGAATGTCTGTGGCCAAAGGTTGATATGAATAGATGGTATACCAATGTGGGTTCAAGTGGTGATGGGTTCAGAGTCGTAGTAACCAACAGTTTAGAGAATGGTTGAAGCGGGCACCAGCATGGTGCAAGGATTACCAAATGCAAAGGATGAATATTTCAGCCAATTGTAATCTTTTCCTATATGCTTCAAGTTTCAAGTTTATTTAATAGTTTGATATCTTGGCAATAAACACAATTCATATTCAATTCTTTATATAAAATTGATAATGCATCATAATACTTACAACGCCCTTTGATGAATATAATAGATTGATCCTCAACACACTGTACATATACATCTATACTACAACTATAGCTATGAGCATCTCATGGCGACTAGCCAGTCTAAAACCACAAACAGAAATTTACCTACAGTATGACACAATCTCATATTACATTTTAAAATTGGTTTAATTAAATTACTGATACGGCGGGCCTGTAAAAATTCTGGTAGCAGGGAATAACAAACCTCATTTTATTTTATAAAAAAAATTTGCAAAATACAATGATATGAGGTACCTTCACAATTCGCACTTCATGTTCTATAATATATCAAAAAAATTGGTAGTAAAAATATAATACTTAAAACGTCGATTCATGAATAAATAGATTTTCCTCAACACTGTGAGTTTACATCTATAGCTGTGAGCAACTCAAGTCAGCTCACTGCTCAGATATCACAGACAAGAATGGCCCTACAGCATAACACAATCTCATGTTATTACACTTTAAAGTTGCTGTCATTAAATCACTAATACGGCGGACCTGTAAAATTCTCAAAACAGGGAGTAACAAACTATTCTTATTTTATCAAACATGCAAAATACAATTATATGAGGTAGAGACAGTGAAGCATATTCACAGAAAGGGCAAATACAAGTATCTGCCCCAACCTGTTTGACCAGCTTCCACTTTATAAAGGCCAAGACCGGCCCCAGCCGAAGCTTCAATACCCAGTTCCTGATGCTAACACTTTTTATATCACGCAAATATGGTTGGATGTACCCTCCATGGTCTGACTCCATTAGGCATAGCGGGTTGTCTCTATTCCCCAGATCTTCTAGGTCACACCTCCTGGAACTTTCTTTTGTCAATAATTTTACTATTTGTTTCTGTAAGGATATAGACATACTTTGCAAATCTGACCCTGGTAGGATACCCTGTGAGTCCTTGATAGCTTGGAGGTTGGCAACCCATTGGCCTGAATTCTTCACCTAAAGATAAGATTTAATAATTTGTCTCAGGGAGCCATCCGCCAACTCAAAAAGATAGGCCCAATAGTTAAGGATCATCAGCTTATATTTGAGTGTTTTATTAGTGAGGCCCAGCTCTAGCCTCAAAGCACTGTTCACTGAGCATCTAGTCAAATCATGCCATGTTTTCCAGATATTCATTTCTGTGATCTGCAGCTGAGCTATATTCTTTGCTGACATAAGCTAACAACCATACAGTAGTAAATTACAATTTTTGCATTAAAGGTCTCATTAAAACTTCGACAGACTTGTGTCCCAAAACGAGATCCAACCTATGTAAAGCACCTGCAATAGCCTTGGAGCAAGCTTCTTGAGAATCTATGAGCTTTAAAATTCTGGTATATCTAAAAAGAAGGCCTAAATATCAATATTCTATTATCACCTCCACTTGATCGCCACTGAGCCACCACTTGTGCCTGATATTCTGTACTCTTCTTTTCGATAAAACCATTACTTTAGTTTTAGACGAATTTATTTGCAGATCGTTAGTCGTACAATATTCTGAAAAAGCACCCAATTTAGCATAAGGCCCAATAGCTCTCTGTCATCAGCATAAAACAGTGGCGAAATGGCCGTGCACCTAATTTAGGCAAAAATGAGCGAACCTCATTTAGTACTGTCATTGCATCAGCAATATAAATTGAGAACAGGAGTGGAGCCATAATGCACCCCTGTCTAAGGCCATTAGGAGTAACTATTTTTCTGTACAAGGTTCCATTGCCCCCTAGTTCAACCCTTGTCCACGAACCCTTTTGTAATTGAATTATCAGTTATAATAAGCCAGGTGGGATATTCCAGTTACGCATTTTATTCCAGAGTAATGCTCGATTTATTGTGTCAAACGCTGTTGACAGATCTATATATGACACATAAAGGGGCTGCTTCCTTTTGAAGGCGTTCTCTTCAGCTAAAAGATTTAAAATTTAGCAGCCGTCAATTGTTGAATGCCTTTTTACGGAAACCATTTGGACCTTAGGGAGAACTCTAGCACAAGTTACCCAGTCTTTCAGGAAGCCTAGCAGATGTTTCGCATAGATTCTACCAGGAATGTCCAAAAGGGTGATCATACAATAGCTTGAGGGCAAGTCACATCCCCCTATTTTATTCAATGGAACCTTAATGCTTCCTTTTCAGGTTTCTGGTAAGTCATTGCCACTTATTATCGCTCCAAACACTGGAGTCAGCACTTGGGCCCACAATCAAGGATTAAGTTTGATTATGTCTGACGAAAGGCCGTCAAGGCCTTGGGCCCTTGAACTTCTTAAACTTTTTATCACGCCCTCAATACCTCTTACTGACTGGAGAAGATTACTCTCCGCCAACCCATTCTTCTGAGAACCATATTGCATACTCCCCTTATCGTCTCTGTTGTCTTCTTTTAACTTGAATAGCTTGGATATATACCTGACCCACGCTTCTTCAGAAACCGGCATTGCTTCTCTTTTTTTAGACAACCCAAGGATGCTGCTAATTCTTTTCCAAAAACCCTTTATTCTTCCTGTTCGAAGGGAAACAATTGCCTTTGTCCAGGCACTGTCTTTTCCTTCCAAATTATTTCTTATTTCTTTCCTTCTTCCTATGTTGTTTAATTAGGAACTCCCTATCAGTGCCACCTACTTTATAAGCTTCCCTTATATTCTTATTTAATGCTGCCTTTCTTTGCGCTCACCCTGTGAAAACTATATGTATCCTTCCTTGCCCTGCCACAGTTGGAACGCACCATTGCTACATTCCGAATAGAGACGATCAGGCTTTCATAGTCTTTCAAGATAGACTGATTCGTTTGATTAGCCTGAGATTTCGAGAGCTCCTCAAATACTATTTATAGTTGATACTTTAATTTAGCTGACCACACTACCCTACACTATTCCTACAATAAATTGAAAGACTGTTCAGCCAGTGCTCTCTTAAATATGCACCACTATGCAGTGAGAGGTGGTGCGGTTTGTGGTCGCTACCTACTAACAGGCACATGCATCAAAGTAGGCTTTTGCGAGTCCTTAATTGCGATAATTAAGGACTCGCAATTAAGGACTCGCAAAAGCCTATGCATGTAGGAATCGCTATTAAATTAGCGATTCCTACATATTCCTTATTTGCGACTCGCAAATTGCGAGTCGCAAATAAGGAATGGCTTCCCATTCATTCCTATGGGCCTACAGACCCATAGGAATGAATGGGAAATTGCATGCACAATTTGCGAGTACCAATTGGTACTCGCAAATTGCGCATGCAATTTCAAGGGTGTCAAAAGGACACCCTGTTGCACCCCTGAAATTGATCTGTGCACAAATGTTGCGCACACACATGTCCCAAGGACGTGTGTGTGTGTGTGTGTGTAACCTACAACTTTGAAAAATGCACTTCAGTGCATTTTTCAAAGTATTTGCAAATTACCATGAAGTTCAACTTCATGGTAATTTGCGCCCCCTAGTAGCGAAATCGTACTTCAAAGTGGTTCTTGCATTGCATTTAAGGAATCTTAAAATGCGATTCCTTAAATGCTATCGCAATTTGAGAATTCGCAATTAATTGCGAATTCTCAAATTGCGAGTGCTTTGATCCTTGATGCATCGCAAATGCCCTTTTTGCGGGCGCAAACGGCTGATTTTTGCGAATCGCACCGTTTGCGCTCGCAAAAATGGTTGATGCATGTGCCTGTAAATCACCTATTGCTAACATTTACTCTGCCAAAATGTTCATAAGAAATTATGGCACAGTCAGTGTAGCCACCCTCCCATTATCAAAAGTAAATTGTGCCGGCTGATCCCCTGCACATCTTCCATTTATGACGGTCATATTCAAACTATCTAATAGTGTATCCAATTTACTACCTTCCCCATCCCCCCGCTGGCAAGGCAAAACCTGGCACGGAATCCAGAGGGCGTTTTCTTTATCCAGTTGTAATTCATCCTTCGAGGGTATGGGGGGAAATCTTTGCATTAAAATCACCTACCAATACGATTGGCACATTGGGGAAGGTAAGATTAACCTGGTCCATTAATGCTGCCAGATCTTTTAGCTGTTTATCCTGCAATTGTTTGCATTTATCATTGTTTTATTTGTATTGTTTGTATATATTAACGTGTAGTTTTTTTGCTTATTAATATAGAAATATGCAGTTATTATTTATTTGTTTATTGTAGGAATAAGTTGTATGATGAAGAGGAATTTGTGACATCTGAAGGAATCTTGGTGGCTGGAATCTCAGATTAAAATGTAGAATAGTATGCGACTGAGATTCCAGCCACTGACAGTTGGCCCAGGCTTCTTCTCTCGTAGGAGGTTTACTTCTGTTGTCTATGCATTCAACAAATAAACTTTCCTCCTGAACCCTGATACGTGTAGAAAGCTTGTTGAAGAACAGAACGTAATGAAGTGCCACAATTCTGAGGCTGCAAGGGGCTGCAAATAAGAAGTAGACATACATCCTAAATTAATGGTGCACTATTTATCGACTTTAAAAGGATGAAAATACATGGTTTTAAACTTACAGCATGCAATGTCACACACAGAAGTAAAAAAAAAAAGTGATGGAAGGCAGCTTGAATTAATCAGTGCATAAGAATTACTGTGGCCGCAATCTATTCCATCATTTTTTTCCACCATGCCACCTCAAAGAGGAACCAAAAGCAACCCAGACCGATTTTGGACCAAGACTGATTTCCATATGGCTGTTTCCTGTCGGAGGTGGCATGGTGTACAAAATAATTATAGACTGAAACGTGACCAAAGTAAATACCAGTGGCTGAGATTAGTTTAAACATTCCACCATCATGTTTTTGTTTTAATCAGTGTGACTCCCTAAGTGCTACGAGTATGCCCAGCAATGGGTCCTGTGCTCACTCTGCCACTGGAGAACTAAGCCACACCTTACTAGCAAGGGCCAAATAGGCCGAAATGGGTCTGGAGTTGCTTGTGTTCTGGTTTGGAGGGGATTTTGTCTGGCAGTTTGGCCTGGAATGTTGCTGTTGGAGCAGGATCAAGACTGATTTGCATATGGCTGGTTCCAACCTGAGGCGATATGGTGGGCACAAAAACAATAAACTGGAATGCATCTCTAAGTAATTATTAGTGGCTGAGATTAACTGAAGCATTCTACCATCACTTTTCTGTTTTCTTAAGTGCAATGTCTTAAGTGCAAGTGGTATGCCCAGATGTGGGTCGTGTGCTCTCTGTACCTCTGGAACCAAGCAGCTCACCACTGACTAGGCCTAGATACTCTGAAACTGGTCTTGGGTAGCTTATGTTCCGGTTCAGATGGGACCTGGTTTGGAAGTTTGACTGGACTGTTAGTATGGAGCAGCACTAAGGCTAATTTGGATAAAGCTGGTTCCTTTTTGAGGTGGCATGGTGGGCAAAACAACGATAGACTGAAATAGTGCTAGAGTATTACCAGTGGCTGAGAATAATTCAAGCATTCCACCATCACTTTTTTGTTTTCATTATTTACACACAGAAAGCAGTGGCAAATACTTCACTGCTTGAGACATTGTGCATACAAGTTATATAGCTAATGAGAAAAAGCAGTGAAGTAAAAACTAGCCCTTCAGGTCGCACATAAATAATACATCAAAGATCATAAACCCACTCTTCTTCATGCCATAAACATGTAAAATATGCTATGTACCGCTATAAAATCTTGGGATTAAATTCAAGAAAATTCGAGACGGTAACAGTGTCGGTTACCCCGCTTTGAACCAAATTCCCTACAAAAAAATGTATTCACATCTTATAATTAGGCTAACCAGAGTACGGCCAGTTTAAAGCAAAGGGCATAATAGTTAACTTACAAGCCTTTTGTTTACAACCTTGGGATTGCTTGACCCTAAAATGGCTGTGGGATGTAATAAAGAGAAAGCAATTGGAAAGCAATGTTAGGGTCAGGGTCGCACTTGAGTCTTTCCAAGTAATAATAAAATGTCTATTGAGAAGAAAAGATTGCTCGAAAATTACTTGAAATGGAACTACATTACCACGCTTTAATTCACTGCTCAGGCTAATTAAGCTTTAATTTATGCCTTGGGCAGATTTTGATGGGTGGGGAAGATTCAATGTAGCCTGCTCGGGTTGAACTGGGATGGAATTTCATACAAAAGAATGCTTATGGTATCTTATTGTCCTCACTGCACATCCTTATTTCCAGTCTAGAGAGTTAACTGCTGCTGTTGATAGCTTTGAAGATTGTGTGGCCGGTTTTGATTGTGATGCATGTGGGTAGATGCCAGGGTTGGTCTCTTGAGTTTCTGAGTAAATTTGTCATATTTGGTCTAAGGAGATTGGCTTCTGCATCTAGAACTCTCTACAGTGGTTTTAGATGAGGCTGTGAGAGGCTTGCCGGCAGGTCCGGGTATCCTTTGAAACCTAATAAGACCTGTCCCTGCATGGGTGTCATGAATTTTGCTTGTGGAAGGCAGGATATCTTGCAGAGTAGGATCAGGTGATACAACGTGGTCTCTGCTTTGCATGTGACATGGGCCTTGAAGCTGAGGTTGTACCAGTGTGGACGCCTAGGGACTTTGTGCCTTAGGTAGGGTCCAGGTTCATCTTTGAGAGCCAGTTTTATACTATTTGTTTATTTGCTTTGTTGCTTGTTGTCATTAAAGATGAAAATTAATAGAGTCATGTTGGGATCCAGCTTGGAATGATTTGGACGTGTTCACTTGAAAGGTAGTGGGGCAGTCCTTCAGTCGATGTTGTTGGCAAATGAGATTTTCAAGCAAACCTTGGTGTTGTCTGCATATTGATGAATGCTGGTGTTCTGGCTTATTATTAAGACTTCCAAAGGCTCCATGTAGACTAGAGGATTACTGCTGAAATTATGGAGCATTGGGGTTGCTACAGCAGAACGGGTTGGTTTTGGATCTATAGGAGAACACTTGGACAAACGGGTTACATTTATTTTGAATCCTGACACTTTTTCATATTCTTGAAGTGGATTTTGGAGCTCTGGGATCGATGTACCCAGTGGTTGTTAATATAAATTGAACGTCTTCCACAAATAGCATTATTTGATGACTGTCGGGGCCCAATTATAGGTCTCTTATCTCCGTCCTATTTCTAAATCTTAATGTGAATACTGAGGGTGAAAAGCAAAAGGCAAACATAACGTGTCGCTCTCCCTAGGTGAAAAGGGTAAAATAGCCTGCCATTCAAAGTTATTCTTGAGAGTGGTATTTTATATTTCACCAATTCCACTGACAAAGTTGAGTCCGAAGCCCATCTTTTCCATCAGTCCACCTTCACCTTGTTAAAAAAGCTTTCTCTGTTTTAAGTGTCATCAGGACCAGAGGCACTGCTTTCATTTCCGTTTTGTCGACCAGGTGGATCATCCTCCTAATATTGTCATGAGTTTGTCTATGTTTAATGAAACCTGATCTTTCAATGTTTAACAATGCTGTTGGCCTGTAGGAGGAACGTAGTTTGGGATCTTTGTCTTGTTTAACAATTAAGGCAGTATCAGTTTCTGCCAAAATAGGCCTGCTCCTGACTCTATTGAGAATGTACTAAAGAGTTTGATTAAGTGTGGTGTCAGTAGCCCCAAGAATGTTTTTTAGAACCCTCCAGTAAATACATCCAAGGATTATTGTAGTGCTTAGTTTTTATCCTCAGAGTTTTTTTCAGGGAATAACCACCACCAAAACCTTTCTCTACTACGGTAATCTGTGAAATTCCATGTATCAAAATTTCTGCCTATGGGCATTAGCACAGTGTAATACGAAATCTTGCATGACTTTTCCCAATGAACTCTTTGTCCTTTAACATGGGCTTTACACTTTATCAAATACTGACCTATTCAAGTGCCATAAACTGTCAACTATCATGCACAGTTAAAAGAATTACGAATATGTAGGAAAATACAGCTTGCAAAACAATATGCAACCCCTCTCAGACATAATGTCTGGTGGCAGCTGTGCTGTCAAGCCAGATCTAACAAAAAACAAAAAAGCACTATTTCCGAGTAAAGTTCTACTTATATGCCATGTTTGGTGTAAATGCATTCAGCATTTTTGCTCTGTCTGTTAATGAGGAAATAGTACACTTTTCACAAAACTTGGCATGCCAGAACTTAGCTGACTGAGTTGGTAGATTGGAAAGCTTTGTGCAAATCCGTCCACAGAATCAAACGTTATAAGCAAGTCAAAAAATGCATTTCAATGGAAACTGAGGCTGAGCCATAGCTACATAGTGACAACTGTCACCTTAAAACGCCCGGTATTATGACATTCGTAGCTGTTTTGGATTTTTGTCTCATGAAACCCCCTAGGAATGCAGCATATCCGTTTTCATGCACCTTGGCATTTTTTTTTTTTAATACATTGTTTAAGATGCCTCAGCAGCACACAAAAACTGCCACCTTGATTAGCCCATTAACCGTAAACTGTTTAGGACCAGTGGAAAAAAGTCAAAGGGCATAATGCTTTGACCTCTCCGCGGCCTTCGATACAGTCTCTCATCGCACCCTAGCCCGCAGACTCCACGACGCCGGAATCCGGAACAAGGCCCTCGACTGGATCCGCTCTTTCCTCTCCGGCAGAACACAACGGGTCAGACTCCCTCCTTTCCTCTTGGAACCCACACCGACCACCTGCGGAGTACCCCAAGGTTCCCCCATCAGCCCGACCCTGTTCAACGTCTACATGGCCCCGTTCGCATCCATCATCAGACCACACAGACTCAACATCGTATCGTACGCAGATGACACCGAACTCATCCTCTCCCTGTCCAACGAACTCAACCTGTCCAAACATAACTTTCAAAACGCTATGGAAGCAGTTGCCAGATGGATGAAGAACTGCTGCCTACAACTCAACACGGACAAAACGGAGGTGCTTATTATGGGCCCAAACCCCAACGCCTGGAACGACACCTGGTGGCCCCCCGCCCTCGTGAACCCCCACCCTCCCCTACAGTCCACGCACGTAACCTCGGAATCATCCTGGACTCCGAACTCAAAATGGACTGCCAGATCAATGCAGTCACCTCTTCCTGCTACCACACCCTCCGCCTACTCCGAAAGACCTTCAACTGGATCCCCCTCGCACACAGGAAAACCGTCACCCACGCCCTAATCAGCAGCAGACTAGACTACGGCAACGCACTCTACGCTGGGATCAACAAGAACCTCACCCGCAAACTACAGATTGTCCAGATCGCCGCCGCCAGGCTAGTCCTCAACCTACTGCGCCACTGCCACATCAGCCAACACCTACTGACTTCAAGCTTCTCACCCACACCAACAAAGCCCTCCACAAGACCGGAACGACCGCCTCACGTTCCACGCCCCCCAAAGATCCCTCCGCTCGGCCCAACTCTCCCTTGCGACGGTACCACGCATCAAGAAGACCAGATCAGGAGGATGCTCCGTCTTCCTCCTCGCTGCCAAGGCATGGAACTCCCTCCCCCTCCACCTTCGACAGACTCCATCACTCCCCAAGTTCTTGAAGGACCTCAAGACCTGGCTCTTCGACGGAGCTCCGTAATGTCCCGGGAGCTGCACGCCCCCACCCCCCCTCAGCGCCTTTAGACCCCTTCCGGGTGAGTAGCTGCACTCTATAAACCCATGATTGATTGATTGATTGAGGACTTTCTTTGTGGCAGATTCCTTCTTCTCCTTTGAGTGCATATTTCTTGCAGTCTTCTTAAATTATGCCTTTTCCTCAGATAAAACACCCTTCTATGCTTAACTTTTATTCAACTTTTCAAATGAAGTTAGCTTTACATAACATACAATTCATTTATTTCCCATTGATCATTGTTAATGTACAGGCTTGGAATGTAGTAAGCAGGGAATACGTTTCTCTTTGGTATTGAGATGAACTGTTGACATTTAAGGCCTCATTTAAAAATGTAGCTTTTTTCTCCTGTGTTAAAAATTAAAATACTGGGGGCAGCCCATGATGGCTGAGGTCTGTTAAGCCCCTAGGCCGGGCCTTTTTTTTCCTTGCTGGCTTCGGGACCTCATGCTATCAGGAGGAAGCAGAATAGTGACAGAAGCAGCGAGGAATCAAATTAATCCGATCTGACGTCCTGCGGACCTGTGAGCGGCCAAGTGACAGAGGTCCAGGTAGTCTCAACACACATCAAGACTGAGATAACATGGTGGGCTTGAGATAGGCCAGGCTCTGATAGAAGAGGTGGCCACTGAGAGAGGAATGTGCTTGAAAAATTGAGTCTGCTGCAGAGCTGCCAGTAACTTTAGATGATGTGTGTTCCCCCTGCAAATAGTAGCGAGGGTTGGGTTAACAGGGATCAGCCTGAGACCCCAACGGTGGGCAATGGGGTCCGCATTGGAAGACCCCTGAAACTGAAGTAGCTAAGCTAAAAGTCCTGGAGCAGACTTCTGTTGCCTTTTAATGACAGATTGCATGCTGAGAAACCCACATGACAGGGAAACATTCCATACTTAGGTGGAGAAGTAGGACTTTTTTGCACCACATGTGAGATGTGAGGTGTATTTCCACAGAGATGAGTCGTTTGTGAATGTGCTTCTGGGCAGGAGCGCCATCTTTGACGCTTTACCGAACATCACCAAAAAGCTGGATGGGGTGGAAAAGTTGGTAGCAACAATTGAGGTAAAATAAGGAGTCAACCTTTGGAGATAGAGGCAGCATTATCTTCAGTGGAGAAGTCAAGACAGCAGAGGATGCCCCAATTGCAGTAAGTATAGAAGTTCAAGAAATGTCATAATTTAAAAGAAGCACCCTGAATGCTTATTATCCAGGATGAGACTGTGGATGTTCTAGAAAATATGAAATGGACATCAAATATTGTGTTCTTGGGGTCTCACCTCTGAGTGCTGAGACAGACTTGCTAGCAGTGATGCAATCCTTATCTTACCAGGGTAATCCAGCCCACCCATGGTAAACAAAGGCTTCTGTCTGCCATCAAAAGGGTATAAATCTTCTGATAGGCCTCCAGCTGCAACATTATGGTAATGCTAGCTGACGCATACCCACATGAGCTTACTTTAATGTTAGCATAGACTCTAAAAAAAGGATCTTCAACATGGAAACCACATATGGTTAATCAAAGAAGGAGTTGACACCTGGTGGATCTATGCAAAGAAATGCTGATTTGGGGGATTGCAGCTATCTTGGGAACCAGATCTAAGGAGGGTTTTCTGGGAGGTATGCAAAGAAATGCTGATTTTGGGGATTGCAGCTATCTTGGGAACCCAACCTAATGGAAGGTGTCCTGGGAGGTCAACACTTTTATCTTATCACGATGTAGCGCATATCTTGAAAGCATGGGGAGAAATTATTTTGAAAGGTGAGGCATAAATGGCATTGGTCGATTCTTGGTTTGTGAACTGTTGTCTGAAACCAGCTGTTTTATTTTTTCTGGGCACTTGTATCTATTTAGTATCTCATCATCGTGCTTCTTTCTGCAATGAGGTTAGTTCCCTTGTTTTCATCTAGCCTTTATCCTCTCCCCCTCCCCCCACTCCTTCCCTTACCCTTTGTTCCCTGTCTGTCACCCATTTCTTTTACATTCTAAATGTAGAAGTATCAATCTACATTAGTTTTAGCATAACTTTCCTTCCACCAACAAGCTCTAGTTTGATGTGAAGTGTTTAACTTTATTCCCATTGATTGTCATCAGTTAATGGCAATACGTTATATGGCGTCACGATTTTTCAACTTTGATATTTGTACGTGCTTTAATAAAGATTACTGAAACACAAAAATTGAACTGCTTTACTACTTAGTTTTTCCTTAATAATAAATAGAAACCATGTGTAGTAAGTAAGAATTTATTTAGACATCAGGTGAAGCTGTTGTCTTGGAGTTAATTTAGCGCAGTACGAGTATTACCACATTATTCATGTTTAGGAATATCTTACACGTGAATTATTGAATTTTAGCTCATGTTTTAAAATGCTTGTATTGTTTCAGGTATTGATTACAAGACCACTACAATACTTTTGGATGGCCGTCGCATAAAATTACAACTTTGGTATGTTTTCATTTCTGTTTTTCAGCTACAAAGATGATGAAATAATGTATCAAATGGACGAGGGAACTTGATTATCATGAATATGTCCTGCTATTGACTGTAGTGAAAAGTTGAATTTCGGAATCATTTATTAGAAATAATTTGTCAATTTAATTTCATAGCTAGGAAAATGTTCTTTTATCAGTTTAGAACATTAGATTGTAATGGATACCAGAATAATTTACAATATATTGTGAGCCATCGGCCAAATACAGTGATAAATTGAGCTTGAACCGTGGTCTGACCTGGAGAATAGCACCACAGGACTGGAGCGACGAAGAGCATATGGTTTCTCCACATATGAAGCTTTTTTTTTTTTTTTTACAACCACCTCTAACAGGCTTGGGAACACAGCAAATTGTCATTGAAGACTTTAATTTGATAGAGGCTTTAAGCCGCAGATTTCTTACCTTAGAATTATTTCCAGGGGTCAGACTGGAGCCAGACATTTTTTCGTGAGCAAGTACCCCTGTGCGCCGGTAGGTGGCGTCAATCAGCTCCACATGGTGTCGTCGGCGTCCTCCGCACCGGATGTGATGTGCGCTGTGCCTATACAGGTGGCACACAAGCGTGCTGATGTCGATTCTTTTCTTTCTGCGCCAGTCAGGACAGATCCGGAGAGAGCTACCCAATAGTCAGTTTTTGACTGAGCTTTTTTCTACTTTTGTCGAGAGTTTTTTGAGAGTTTTTCTCGTAGTGTGGCAGGAATATCCTCTAGGAAGGCTGGCATCAAGCCCTGCGGCACCTGTCACCGACCGATGTTGATGTCGGACCCGCATCTTGTTTCCCTTTGGTGCCTCGAGCGCGACCATGACATAAATACCTGCGACAACTGCCACATCATGAGGTGAAGGGCTTGAGGGACCTTGAGGAGACGGCCCCTCAAGCTCCAGGTTGCCCGACGTGCAATGCCATGGCGGTCTCGATCCTGGTTCAGAGGAAGGTTCCCGGAGCCCAAAATCTTCATCCCACTCGAGGTCATCGGGTCACTCAGGTAAGTCGCACCGTAAAAAGAAGAGCAAGAAGTTGAAGAGGTCTTGACTTCACCTTGTCTGTCGGCAGACGAGACAAGGGAGCATCGACATTCGAGGCCTGGCTTTGCAGTTGATCCAGCGCCTTGGTCGGCTCCTTGCTTCCCCGAGTTTCCGGGAGCCTGGGCGACCCCCGCTCAACTTTGAGCAGCCCGCTGTCGCTTGTTCAGGCTCTCTGGGTTCGGGAGGGGCCCCTACAGGACCACGCCAACAGCTCCGGCACCAGAGGCAGCTGGGCCTCTTGAATCCACGGATGGATCTGGACCGGTGCTGGTCGTACCCCCTCGACCTTCCCCGACACCGGTCCCGATGGCGAGGCTTTCTGCGCTGCTGGTGCCCACTGGGTGTGCCTCACTCATTCTGATCCTTACTCAGACACTGAGCAGGATGGGCATCACCCGACACCAACTGGAGCAAATCCTTCCTGGCTGGAGCCTGAGCCCTAATCTTATAGGCCAGGACTTGAGGATTGGGAGGGGTTGCTTGACTCTGAAGAATACCAGCCCCTTGGCCCACACATGGACTGGTGTGAGGATTTGGCGTAAGCCAGCAGACTGGAAACCTCTACAGATGCTTTCTACCCCTACCAAGGCTACGGAGGAAAGAGCATCACTTGCAGTGGTGGTGAATAGGATAGCCAAGGTTTTGGACCTTAGCCTGCCCTCAGTGGCAGTCAAGACAAATGTCTTGATGAAGGTGCTTTAGCCGGGATTGTCCCCCTCAGAACTGCTTCACCCTTTTAATGAAGCCCTTACAGACGTCCTGCTTGGGACCAGGTCCAACAAACCCTCCACAGGGGCTCCTGTGAACATGAAGATTGCCCACTGCCACCACCCCACTCCAAGGGACCCCAGCTTCCTCACACAACAACCTACCCCGGAGAGCTTCCACCTCCCATGACGCATTCCCTAACGTACCACTGGATAGGGAATCCAAGAGGCTGGACACATTAGGGAAGAAGATGTTTTCTTCCAACAGCCTGGCACTATGGTCCATGATCACCACATGTCTTTTGGGCTGCTACTCTCACACTCTGTGGGATAAAGTTGAACATGTGATTGGGATGGTCCCGGTCCGTCCTCTTCCAGGCTGTTGCTGACTGGAGAGATGCAGCCAAGTTCACCATCTCATGTGGACTAGATACCACGACTCACTGGGCAGAGTGGTTTCATCGACGGTGGCCTTACGGCGCCACGCCTGGCTGAGTACAACTGGCTTTTTTGGGTATGTCCAAGCATCGCTTATGGACATGCCCTTTGATGGCTCCCTTCTCTTCGGAGACATGGCGGATTCAACACTGGAGCGCTTTAAGGACAGCAATGCTGCGGCCAGGTTCTTGGTCCATTCCATGCCCTCTCTCCACTGCAAATCCATCATTTGCGGCCATGGAATGGGCTTCAAGTGGCATCTATACCCGCCCAGCCACCATGGCGCGCAAGCTTCCCAGCCTCTGCGTGGCTGAGGATGCTGTATCCACAGACCTTGTGGGTTGGGCAGCCAGAGGTCCAGTCAGTATAAACCACTACCCTCTGCAGCCGTAGCCCCCAAACTCTTATAGTCTGCGATAAGAGTAGGATACGCCATCACCTGCCCCACTGGCAGTCTATAACATCAGACCAATGGGTTCTGCAGATTGTCTGGAGGGGCTACTCCCTCCCCTTCAAGACTACCCCTCCACCCATGCCAACTGCTTGCAACAGGCTGATGGAGTACCATCTTTCTTTGCTCCCCCAGGAAGTGACGGCTCTCTTGGACAAGGGAGCCATAGAGAAGGTGCCGACACCAGAAGTAGGTGTGGTTGCTATTCCTGCTACTTTCTGGTGCCCAAGAAGGATGGAGGCCTACGTCCTATCCTAGACCTGCGCCCCCTCAATTTCTTCGTCAAGAAGGAGAAGTCCAAAATGCTCATGCTCACTCAAGTCTTGTCTGCCCTGGATCCGGGGGACTGGATGATATTGTTAGACATGCAGGACGCATACTTTCCCATTCCCGTCCTGCCTGCCCACAGGTGTTAACTGTGGTTCACGGTGTGCCAAGAGCACTTTCAGTTTGCTGTGCTTTCTTTTGGTCTTACCAGTGCCCCTCGGGTGGATAACCAAGGTGATGGGTTGGTTGCAGCTCATCTATGGAGATCAGGGGTGCCAGTCTTACCCTATCTTGACGACTGGCTGTTGAAGGCGGGCTCGCCCCAGGCTGTTGTCTCCCACCTCCAGACTATGGCAGACCTCCTACATTTACAGGGGGTTCACTATCAATGTACCAAAGTCACACCTGACTCCCTCTCAGACACTCCCTTTCATCGGAGCTGTTCATGACACTGTGCAGTTTTGTGCCTATCCTCCCAAACGGCGAGTGCAGGATAGTCGGGGTATGATACCAATGTTTCAGCCTCTCTCCTGAATTTCGGTGAGACTGACTGAGGATGCTGGGCCTCATGGCCTCCTGCATCGTGCTGGTGACACATGCCCGCTGGCATATGGGGGCTCTGCAGTGGGACCTGAAGTTCCAGTGGGCGCAGCATCAGGGAAATCTCTCCAACATGGTCCTGATCTTGTAGGGTACTGCAAAATATCTGCAGTGGTGGTTAACAAGCCGAGATTGGGTCAGCGGCTCCCCTTCCCCAACTAGATCTGACAGTGGTTACAAATGCATCACTCCTGGGATGAGGGCCATCTGGGAGAGGTGGAGATCAGAGGCCTCTGGTCCCCGGCAGAATCCAGACTCCACATCAAGCTTCTGGAGCTCTGGGCTACCTGGCTGGCATTAAAAGCCTTTCTGCCCTTCATCAAGGGAAGGCTAGGGAAGGTGTTCAGAGACAACACCACTGCTATGTGGTACCGAAAAAACAGGGCGGGGTGGGGTCGTGGACCCTTTGTCAAGAGGCCCTGCATCTCTGCACATTGCTGGAAGGTCAGGGCATTTCCTTGGTGGTTCAACACCTCGCAGGCTCTCTGAATGCCTGGGTGGACAAACTCAGCCGAAGATACCTAGCGGATTATGAATGGCATCTCCATCAAAGGTGGTGCAAGGTCCCTTTCAGCAGTGAGGAGAGCCTTGGTAAGATCTGTTCGTCACAGCCGAGAACACACAATGTCAGTAGTTCTGCGTGCTGGAGTTTCTAAGGCGGCTCTCGCTCAGCGTCGCTTTTCGTCTCGAGTGGAGCTCAGGCCTCCTGTATGCCTTTCTGCCCATACCTGCTCAGAGTTCTCAAGAAGATCAGGAACGACTGGGCCCAAGTCATCCATGTGGCTCTGGACTGGGCTCGGAGAGTTTGGTTTCCCAAGCTGTTGAGCATGGCCATCGGTCCTCTGATCAGGCTGCCCCTTTGGGAGGATCTTCTGTCGCAGCAGCTGGGGAGGGTTAACCACCGGAACCTGTCAACGCTCCGCCTTCTTGTGTGGCGACTGAGTGGCGACAGTTGACAGCAGTCGACTTTCCGCTCGAAGTCTGTGATGTTATTCTGGTAGTCAGGCATCCCTCAACCAAAACGGTATACGCCTGCTGTTTGGGCACATTTGTGGCATGGTGTGCAGTAAAGCAGGTTGACCCCCTTTCTGCTCCACTTCCTCAGTTTCTTCTCTTTATTCCTTCCCTTTCCCAGCAGGACTCTGCCCTGGGTACCTTAAAAGGTTTATCTTTCTGTTAATTCAGCCTTTCTGCGGTTACATGACCAGCCATCCCTCTTCAAATCACTATTGTACATAGGTTCTTGAAAGGTTTGCAACATATGTTTCCTCCTTCTCCCTTTATCATGACTCAGTGGGACCTTAATCTCGTCCTGACGTTCCTGATGTGCGTTCCCTTTGAGCACTCTGCACAGCTGTCCTCTCAGGCTCCTTACCATCAAGACGGCCTTCCTGGTGGCAATAACATCTACCCGCAGGATCAGTGAGCTTCAGGCTTTGTCATCCAAGCCCCTATACCTGAACATCTACCCAGACAAGCTGGTTTCACGAACTAGAGCTTCCTTTCTACCGAAAGTCAGCACACCCTTTAATGTAGGTCAGTCCATCACTCTGCCTACTTTTTACACTCCTCCACATCCCTCTAAGGAGGAGGAGTGACTACACCGGCTGGACCCAAAAGAGCGTTGTTGTTCTACCTTGACTGCACGAGAGAGTTCCAAGTGGACGACCAACTCTTCATGCTGTATGTCAGAGAAAAGAAGGGAAAGGCCATGCAGAAGCAGACCATCTCCCGATGGATCATGCTGTGCATTGAATTCTGCTACCTATTGGCCAAGAGCAAAAAGAAGAAAGAACAATTGATGGACAGAATGCAGAACAATGTCATACAGTCACCCCAGTACAGAGATCTGGGCCTAAATCCATCGTTTTTTTGCTCACCATGCCATTCCAGTTTGGACCCAGCCATATGCAAATCAGTCTTGACCATGCGCCCAATGGGAACAGTCCAGCCCAGGTCCTCCCTGAACTGGAAACAAGCATCCTAGGACCGGTTTCGGGCTTTCAGCCCTCATCAGCCAGGATAGCTTGACTCCAGTGGCATGGAGCGCACGGGACCCACGTCTGGGCATACCCGTCCCACTCGGGGTGACAAATGCAAAAAGAACAATTGATGGACAGAATGCAGAACAATGTCATACATTCACCCCAGTACAGAGATCTGGGCCTAAATCCATCGTTTTTTTGCTCACCATGCCATTCCAGTTTGGACCCAGCCATATGCAAATCAGTCTTGACCCTGCGCCCAATGGGAATAGTCCAGCCCGAACTGCCAGGCCAGGTCCTCCCTGGACTGGAAACAAGCATCCTAGGACCGGTTTCGGGCTTTCAGCCCTCATCAGCCAGGATAGCTTGACTCCAGTGGCATGGAGAGCACGGGACCCACGTTTGGGCATACCCTTCCCACTCGGGGTGACAAATGCAAAAAGAACAATTGATGGACAGAATGCAGAACAATGTCATACATTCACCCCAGTACAGAGATCTGGGCCTAAATCCATCGTTTTTTTGCTCACCATGCCATTCCAGTTTGGACCCAGCCATATGCAAATCAGTCTTGACCCTGCGCCCAATGAGAACAGTCCAGCCCGAACTGCCTATTGGCCAAGAAGCAACCTCCTGAGGGCTTGCCTAATCATTCCACCAGAGTCAAGGCTATGACCACTGCGGAAGCACACGAAGTCCCAGTCTGGACATCTGCCAGGCACCAACGTTAGCTTCTTTGCACATGTTCACAAACCACTGCTGCCTAGACAGTCAGGTCCACTTTGCCTATTCGGTCCTGCAGGACTTTTTGGTATGAAATTGTTTCGTAGACCCACCTGCAGGGAGGTATTGCTTGGGTATCTATTCTAAGGTACAGAATCTGCGGCTAGAAGTCTCTATCAGATGAACAAGTTACTTACCTTCAGTACCGCCTTATCTAGAAGAGACTCTAACTAGCCATAGATTCCTTACCGACCCACCCATCTTTCCTGCTCTTCAAACGGATTTCTAGGGACAGGGCTGTTCTCTTTCAGGGCCCTAGTTTTCCACACCAGTGGTCAGTATTCTTTGTGCCTCTGCGCTCCTGGCGTGGAAAGTCAAGAAAAGAAACTGACGTTAGCTCGCTGAAGTGGCCCATATATAGGCACCGTGCACGTCAACTCTGGTGCGGACGATGCCGACTACGCCACACAAAGCCGATCGACGCTCCCTACAGGCGTGCAGGGGTACTGCTCATGGAAATAATTCCGGATCCAGTCTGACGCCTGGGGATAATTCCATGGTAAGGAATCTGCGACTAGATAGAGTCTCTCTACCAGATAAAACATTACCGAATGAAGGTAACTTGTTAGTTTAGCATGCCATCAGTCTGTTAGGTTTCACAAGTACTAAAACCTTTACACAATATTAAAAGCATACTCCTTCGTTAATTGTACCAGTACTCGTTCATTCTGTACAGTGTCAAAACTGGTAAATAAATGAAAACCAATTTTAGAAAAACACGTAATGTCATTTTTTCTTCTAGGGATACATCGGGTCAAGGAAGATTTTGCACTATCTTTCGTTCTTATTCCAGAGGAGCTCAGGTAAGTCTTTAAGCTTTTATATGAAATCTCGTTCATGACACATGCTGTTTTACAAGACCGTAATAATTAACATTTTGAGGCCCTTTAATTTTACCTGACAAATGTTTAATTACATTGGTATTTTATGTCCTGTTTATGACCTATTGTCAAATGCTTTCGAGAGGAGGAATCGTAAAAACTAAACAGTGGGGTGAAAACTATGTGTAGCCCACCTACAGCTTCTGTAGAGGATGCTGTAAAATGCTTGACCTGTGTTCTGTAGATAATCTTAGTGATTATTTCCTAAATCACTATTAATCTTGGACCTTCAGAATATGATAACAAGGCAACAGAATATTCCTGGAGCGCTCAAATGAAGAATGATCCGTCATAGACGTTGTAACCTTCAAAATAATGTGTAAACTATTGTGTAACAAACATAATCTGCAAATCCGTAATTCTGAGGACTGTAGCCCCAGTGCCTTTTTTTGAGCATAGTGTCACTGAGATGCCTAGATCCACTAATTGTCTGCCATTAAGATAGGTTTTATCCATTTTTCCAAGTTTTTGATCTTTTATCAAGACACAGTCCATGTGGTGATAGGATATATATATATATCGATATCCTCCACCACCGTCTTGATTTCTGTGGCAAAACCAGAGCATGGACCACAAAGTAAGTGCATAAATGTTTATTTGATGTCAGCCATTATGCGTTTCAGCCCACACGGGCCTTGATCTATATATAAATATGATTAAAACGTGAAATCCTTGCCTATAGACTGTGGCATCCATCACTATTAATAAATACAATTAGCAAAATGTATTTCTTGATAGAGATTTTAATTAATCACATTATCGCAGTAGTACTTTCTGAATTGATAATCCTACATAATATTCTATGATAGACTACAGTGCCCATACAATATCACTCTACCACACCCTTGTATACTATACACATTCAATTGAATTATCCCTCCCTTGTTCACTGTAATAAACAGATGTTTATATGCGAATGGGTACAAACTGCATCAGACATTAAGACTGGCTTGAGTTTGTTAAATGGCTCTTACCTTGAAATTGAACTATTTCCTGTCTGTTTCAGTAACACTTCTGCATTCTTCTTAGCTAGTAATGGTGAAACTGTATCATAATTTGTATTGCAGAGAAAATATCTTTAATGCATCTTGAAGGAATAGAAGCTTTCAGATATATTAAAAGGAATTCACTTTCTAGAACTTTTGTACTATTTCCATTCATACACCTGGAATTTGCAGTTTGCATACTAACTAGTGAGCAAATAGGGATGTAGTTTGGGACACAACCTATGTACTAATAGATTGCATTACACATTGTAGCATTTGGTGGGTCGTAAAACAAACTTCCCAATGAATGTTAATCAGGCAGGTTGCAGTTTGTGACCCCCTGAGATTGGCTGCCAGTGCAGAGATGGAGGCTTGTAAAGGGCAGCAGAGTTCCATCCTTGCATATGCATTCCCAAACAGGAGACATGTTTTTTAAAAGCAGCTCATGTCCATTAAAGTGACTGGTGCTGCTTTCAAGTTCTCCATTTGGGAACACTCCTTGGACCACTGCCTGCTCCTTCCGAGGTGTCTGAAAAGATTCCCACTTGGACAAATTCCCCTTTGAGAATCAGTTGCCACCCCAACTCAGGGTCGATAACTGATCAATGATCTGTGACTGTAATTATGTCCACAAACCTTTGATGCATTCCTCTATGAATCCCAAGTTGGGGAGATGCTTTTTCTGTCCACCACCTATTTGTGATTCGTGATGAATCACAAAAGTCTGAGAGACTTTGATACATTTTAAACGGTGTTTTGCTGTTGCAGACCCTGTTTTTTTTTTTAATGAATTACAGCTTTCTCGGTTGCAAAACATCTTTATATATGAAGCGCCTAGTCTTTTAAGATTACAATGAGTAGGTGTTGGCTTTGGCCCTTTTTGCAGGGTCATCCCAGAACTTTTTGCCTTCCTCCTGTATTTTTTCTGACCTGTTTTTGTTGATTTTATGACTCTGGGCATTTGCTGATCAGTGCTAAAGTGCATGTGCTCTCTGTTGTTAACGTGGTAAGATGGGTCTACACCTGTTTGGCATATTTAATTTACCTGTAAGTCCCTTGTACAGTGGTATCCCATATACCCAGGGCCTGTAAATTAAATGCTACTATTGAGCTTGCTGCGCTGCTTGCGCCACCCACGAAGTAGCCTTTCAAACCTGTCTCAGGCCGCTGCAGGGCCTGTGCTCGCAGTTTACTGCCGCAGTGACGTGGCATGTAAAGTGGTTGCCACGTCTTCAACTCCCTTGTTATTACATATGTCACCCCTAAGGTAGGCCTTAGCTAGCCCTATGGGCAGGGTGCTGTGTAGGTAAAAGGCAGGACATGTGCCTTAACTGTGTGGCATGTCCTGGTAGTGACAAACAGCCTATTTGGTTTCTCACTGCTGTGAGGCTGCCCTCCCATAGGTTTGCATTGGGGATTCCCTGATATGTGCTTCAGTGGTAATTTCTGGCATGAGAGGGGTAGCGTGACCATGTTTGGTATGTTTGGAATAGTAGTGATAAATCATGCTTATTGGTGAAAGCGGATTTGTCATTTCTGTGTGCTTATGTGTCTTTGTGCCCTGCCTGGATGTGTTTTCACTGTCTGGATTTGACTGACCGGAGAGAGGGGATGTGCATTCACTCTAGGCAGTCACAAGTGGAGTTGAGGTGTGTCCTGCCTTCCCTGGGTAACTCAGCGCTAGCCTGAATAGACCTTGGCTGCATTTAGAGTAGCAGAAGGAGTTTCCCTTGCACCTGAATAGGCCTGGTCTGCATTTAGAGTGGTGGGAGGAGTTGCACCTGAATAGGGCTGTGCCTGCCTTCTACAATGCTGTCTCCGCCCCCCTGTGGTGTGTCTGGGGCCAGGATTGAAATGTGAATGGGATCGTGTGCACTTCTGAACAGTGTTTGAAGTGCCCCTCAGAACAAAGACTTTGGAACTATAAGTACACCCCATGAAATCAGACACTGCGTGGACTTGTAACCAGACGCTGCTGGCCCTACAAACTGCCCATTTCCAGAAGGAATGTTCTGCTGCCAGGAAGGATCACCATTTGGATTTCTTGTTTTGCTATATTGACCTTCTGCTCACTGATTGCTGGGCTGCTGAAGGGACTACCACTTTTCAGTTCCTTATGTGCGGGCCTGCGGCCTGTTTCCCTGGCCTTTGGCCCCCAGAGATCTCCTAGGGCTTCGTGGCCTGCCTTGTGCAATTTGAGACAGCGTGTGGTGAGCACTGTGTTCTTTAGCCGGTTTAATACTAAAGCGCGTGTGGAGCGTTTTAAAACATCGGGAGGCCGAGGCCAAAGCGGTTCACTGAATCCAAACGCGCCCGCTCGTCAGCTGAGCGAGCACCGCAGGAGTACCAGGCGTTGCCTGGCAACCAGCCGCCGAAGTCGGGGAAGCGGCCGGAAGAACCTCTGTTCAGCGCGGCCCCGCTCCAAGTCAACCGGAAGGAACCAGAGCCTTGCAGGCACCAGGCTGCCGCCTCTCGCTGAGGAGGAGAAAGCGAAGGGACTTGCTGTGGTCCCACACCCCAAGGGGAGGAGGTGAGCATCGCCAAGAGAGGCGGATCACCCCTCCCGCACCTCAGGGGCATTTCCTCAGCCACCCAGACCAGCGTGTCAGCCTACTGCTGGCTGAAGCAGTACCTCGCGCCTGTGTCACAGAGAGGGGCTCTCCGTGCGACACAGGTCTATTTCTTGGTAGCATGGTTTTGCTTTAGCCGCTATTGTGGAGAAGTGGCAATTAACTGCAGCAGCTACGCATGTTCGCGGGCAGTCACACTCCATTGTGTGGCATGCGGGGAACCCAGTGAGGTCTCCCCGTAGGAGTAGGCAGTGTATGCCTCCCCCCACCTTGTATGCCCATACCTGAGGAGGGTGCTGAGTGGCCGCCTTGGTCACTGCCTCCTTGGAACCGAAGGGGCCATCATTCACGGGCACTCGAGTGTTTGTTACGGCTCCCGGCCAATTACCGCATTAGAGGTAGTGGGTGCGCAAGGGGTGTTTGTGGCCTACGTTACCTCCCTGCAGGGTTTTGCAGTGTGTGCTCCCACCGGTTTTGGTGTATCTCAGGGGCACTTGCCTTGCATTTCTTTTGAGCAGTCCTTGGCTACCCAGTGTACGTGCTGGTTTTGCAGTACTGCATGACCAGGTTGAACCTGGATATACCATTACCCCCATTTGGAAACTGCTGGATGTGGTGGGGTTTCACTAAAAGTACCGTAAGGACCTTAATAGAGGTGTAGGTGCATCTATACCCAATGGATACTTTAGGCCCTTAATGTGATAATTATGTGAGAGGGTATATCTTGAAAAGTCAGTATGTGCCTTATTCATAACCGGTTACCTTGCATGACTGCATTGGAATGATAAATGTTGTTTTGATCCTTGTAATGACTGTATAATGAATATCGTCTTCAGTTGACTGTACTAAATATGCAGTAATGATATTTCTGATGTGTGCAATCTACAAGCATTTACCTGATTGCACCAACTTGGGATGTTATGACAATTGCCCTATGGCAAAATGATTGTGTAATCTATGTGACGTCATGACAAGTGCCTAGTGGCACAGTGATTTCTGTGATTATGGTCTAAGGATATTTTTATATAGCCTTGTGTGGAGTCTCCTTTTGGGGGGGGGGGGGGGTGTCTGTCAGTGAGTGTGTGTGTGTGTCTGTCAGTGAGTGTGTGTGTCTGTCAGTGAGTGTGTCAGTCAGACGCTTTACACATTGCCTCTGGGATAAGCCTGACTCTACCGAAGCGGTGTGGAACTCCCTTCCCTGACTAGAGTGGTGGGTTCTGCCTGGCCGAGGTGCATACCCTAGCCAACCAGAAACCCTATTTCTAACAGTAGGTCATTTTGTAGTTATGCTATTTTAGGTTATCGGGAATTTCTATAACTCATCATTGCGTCTGCCGGTAGTACATCATAGCACTCGAACTGTCTGGAGCAATCACAGCAAGTCCTGTAGCTTTGGTTATAGAGTGTGTGGTTCTAATATGTCCTATGTCGAAAGCATTGGCGTTCATACATGGACGCTGTTGCATGCACCGCACTATGCTTTTTTCTTAGAGAAACATATAGCTGTGCAATATGTTGCTGTGTTAGAAGTATGAATTGGTGCTGTCGTATGAAGAGTTAAGGATCACTTAGGAGCATTAGGCTTGCAGAGCCCTTTTAATTATCTTGCGGAAGGCCATATGTGTTGTCCGGTGGTAGGAAAGGTGCAGCATGACACAAATCAGAGAAGCTCAATGATCAGACAAAGAAAACATGAAACTAATTACATTTTAATGCTAGATACTACTTCAGGAGAAATATAGAAATAATATCTAAGTGCCATAAAATATGCTCAACTGAGCAATGGAAATTTGAGGGTACAGGTCTAGACTAAAATGAAAAGTACAAGTATTTATTCTGAGCCCTGAATTGGGACTAATGTGCAAAGCCCGAAATAACCAGCCCAACTTTTGCATACGGAGCCGCAATGTCAGTCCTTTTTCCACAATGTGACCACACTGTGATTCCTCCCACTGTAAGCAGGATTAATTCTTGTGGAGAAACAGAGGAGGATACTCTTGGAGCTCTCGGAATCAGACCTACATGTGTATTCTAGGTGACAATATAGCAGTCCGTTAGAGGTGGAAATTGTCTTAAAATGATATCCTATCGAATTCTTTGGTCGTTAACGGCTGTCTGGCTGAGCAGTCTATGTAATACCAAAATGGGTAGTGCTGAATTTAGGCTAATGGGTCAAAATTACATTTTTACTTAGTTGTTGATCTGCAAAAGCTTGGCGTATAGCTGCAGGTAGGTGCTGCCAGACATGTTACCTGAGAGCACAGATGTTCATTTCACTTACTTCCGAGGATGCTCAGTGATGGCACACTGCCCTCTGCTTGGCTATGTGATTGATGTCTGTCAGTTGCTTTATGCAGGAATGGGTTGTGCTCGTGAGTCGAAGTTTGAAACATGCCTTGTAACTGGTGTTTCTTTGACCTATTGAAAATTGTATAGAGCAGATCGCACGGCTTGCTTCTTGTAATACCTGTGCCTCTACCTCTATAAAACATAGAGCAAGGTAAATTCCTCCAGTTGCCTGGGGTTTAATTTGAGCATTACTCAGTTTGTCACTGGAAATTAAACTCAGGACAACAAAACGTCATCTTTAGCGCATTTACATATGATAACCCCCACCTTCCTTTGCAAAGCTCCAAGTCTTCCATTGATCACCTGCAACTCTGGAGTGTTGCAGTGTTCTTACTCTCATGCTAGGGAGAGGCTGGTAACCATAGAAATTACAGTATCAATGCTGGTCACTCTTGAAGCAAACAAACTGCACCTTGAACTACGACAGCACTGCTTGTAGTTTGAAATAGCCAAGCAAACCTGTGCTGGAAGGATATTTAACTTAATCCCCCCTCTCCCCCGAATGACTTAGTCAGAGCTGTTCCTCGCAAAGAAGTCAATCCTGAAGAGGACCCCGTTTATATTAGCTGTGCTTCACATGTTCATACAGGAAGTGGCTTCAAGATTGATGTAATTGTCTAGACCTGTAAGGGAACGTATTGGGAATCTACTTAGATTAGTAAGAGATACCTGATGTTGTGGAAATTAGATAACATTTTCACCACAAATACCTCCCAAAATCTAATGGATCCTACTCCCTCTAGGGCATTTTTGGATTGTTGCAAACAGGCTCAGGGCTTCTAGTTTTCCAGCTGAACTTTGTTCCTCCAATGGCTAGCCAAAGAATCCGATTTTTCTAAAATGCTGCATTCAAACCGAAGTCCAGGCATCATGAGTACGCGAGAATGGTTTAGGCCAAAGACTTCTGAAAAGAAGTTAGTTGGCTTAAATGTGACCGATTACTTTCTCCTAAACACACAATGTTTTGTTATATTATGAGTATTTGTAGAGTGTGCATCTCATCTGGGAGGGTATCAGGCGCTAGAAAGAACAGGCTATACCAGCTCTGACAGGGACCTAATGGAAAACGCAGGTTTTCAGTTTCTTGCGAAATTTGAAAACTGAGCTGTTGGTTCTGACGTGAAGGGCAAGGTTGTTCCACGCTTTAGGAGCCAGGTATGAGAAAGCCCGCCTGCTGGCTCTGGCTCTTTAGATGCAGGGGGCATGAACAAGCAGGCATTCGGCCGAATGGAGGTTTCTGGTTGGGGTGTGGAAACAAATGTGGCTGTTAAGTTATGTGGAAGCAAAAGCCACACAATTGATGGACGGAATGCAGAATAAATCAAAACATTCACCCCCAGTCAAGAGATCTGGGTTAAATCCATCATTCTTTTGCTCACCATGCCACCCAAGTTTAGACCTGGCCATATGCAAATCAGTCTTGACCCTGTGCCTCATGGGAACAGTCCAGCCCGAACTGCCAAACCAGGTCCTCCCTGGACCGGAAACAAGCATCCTAGGACCGGTTTCGGGGTTTCAGCCCTCTTCAGCCAGGATAGCTTGATACCAGTGGCACAGTGAGCCCGGGACCCACGTCTGGGCATACCCGGCGCACTTAGGGCGAGGAAGCAAAAGACACACAATTGATGGACGGAGTGCAGAACAAATCAAAACATTCATCCCCCAGTCAAGAGATCTGGGTTAAATCCATCATTCTTTTGCTCACCATGCCACGGGAGTGGGACGGGTATGCCCAGACGTGGGTTTTGTGCTCTCCATGCCACTGGAGTCAAGCTATCCTGGCTGATGAGGGCTGAAAGCCTGAAACAGGTCCTAGGATGCTTGTTTCTAGTCCAGGGAGGACCTGGCCTGGCAGTTCGGGCTGGACTGTTCCCATTGGGCGCAGGGTCAAGACTGATTTGCATATGGCTGAGTCCAAACTGGAATGGCATGGGGAGCAAAAAGATGGATTTAGGCCCAGATCTCTGTACTGGGGTGAATGTATGACATTGTTCTGCATTCTGTCCATCAATTGTTCTTTTGCATTTGTCACCCCGAGTGGGACGGGTATGCCCAGACGTGGGTCCTGTGCTCTCCATGCCACTGGAGTCAAGCTATCCTGGCTGATGAGGGCTGAAAGCCTGAAACCGGTCCTAGGATGCTTGTTTCCAGTCCAGGGAGGACCTGGCCTGGCAGTTCGGGCTGGACTGTTCCCATTGGGCGCAGGGTCAAGACTGATTTGCATATGGCTGGGTCCAACCTGGAATGGCATGGGGAGCAAAAAAACGATGGATTTAGGCCGAGATCTCTGTACTGGGGTGAATGTATGACATTGTTCTGCATTCTGTCCATCAATTGTTCTTTTTGCAGTTAAGTTATGTGGGGCCTAGCTTGTGTAGGAGACTGTATTTGTGTGTGAGGAGCTTAAAGATTGCGTGTTTGTGAATGGGGATCCAGTGGAGATCTTTGAGATGTGTGGAGATGCTTGTGCGGGGTGGGAGTTTGAGTGTGAGCCTGGCTGCTGCTTTTTGGATCACCTTGAACATTGTGGTGAGCTGAGTGGTGGTGCCGAAATAGAGTGCATTGCCCTAGTCCAGTTTGCTGGTGCTAAGAGCCTGAGGGATGGTTCTATGGGTGTTGAGCTGGAGCCATTTGAAGATTTTTCCGAGGATCTTGAGGGTGTAGATGCAAGAGAAGGTGAGTTTGCTTATTAGGCTGGTCATCGAGAGTTGGTTTTTCACCGCTATCCCTTGGTTCCTAGCTTGATTGGCCGGAATGGGTACTGGTCTTAGTTCGGCTACCCACCAGGATGAGGTCCACAGTGAGACCAAGTGATACTGAAGCACACATAACATATAGTCCAATATATAGGAAGTTGTAAAAGTTTTAGTTCAAAGCTTCCAGAAGTGTTTATTCCATAACAATACAATGTTTCCCATGGTACTTGATTGTGAACTTGTATACAACAACTGTCAGCTGACACGTTTTTAATCACAAATCGACTTTTTCAAGGCTCAGCACAAGTCATCACATGAAACATTATGAAGTATGCCCTAAATTAAATGGCCAGACAAAGTCTAGTGGAGTGCGGACTCAGAGGTAAACAATATTGGGGCCATGATGAGCTTCCACCTATGTCCTGGTTATTGCGTGAGTGCAGGTAAGTGCGCTCAGCGAACCGTTGGTTCATGATCAACGTGTTCCCCAGTGGTAGCAGAGTGTGGGATCAGAAGTGAGCACCTGCATTATATACTTAAGATTATTATAGGTAGTTTACCCAAAGTCTGTAGGTTTTGGATGTGCAATTATCTGACCACAACTACCAAAGAGTGTACTTTGAGGTCCACAGTGAGGTGTCTTCTCTGAAAAGTATTACTTCTGCCTTGTCTGAGTTGATTTCAGATAGTTAGTCTTGATCAGCTGGGGGCTTCAGACATGCAAGTGGTGAACGTAGTCCAAGTGCTGGGAGTGTCGTCGGAAAAGGAGCGGATGAGCTTGGTGTTGTTTCTTATGAGATGATGCTGATTCACTGGGTTTGGATGATGTTGGCGAGTGGTGCAATGTAGGCATTCAGCAGCGTAGGGCTCAGTGAGGATCCTTGGGGAAAGCTTCAGATCAGGTTGGCAGCAGCAGAGGTGTACCTTGTCAAGCTGACCCACTGGGTGCATCTAGTGGAGAATGAGCTGATCCATTCGAGAGCAGGTCAGCATATGCCAGCTTCATGGAGGCTTTGAATGAGGATTGGGAGGGAGACCGTGTTGAATGCAGCTGAGAGGTCGAGTAGGATGAGTGCAAGAGTGTCTCCTCAGTCCATGATCAGGTGGATGTCATTGTGGCAGTGATGTCTCGGTAATTATAGATTTGCCTTTCTTATCAACTGGATCCTTCTCTATTCAACTGGGATCCAAGTCTTCCCTCCCTACTCCATTGTGACAGAAAGCTAATATAATGTCATCTGCTAATCTAAGATTCAGTCATGAGTAATTTGCTGAAAGCATATTTTTATGACGTTAGTTGTGGTGCTCAGAAATGGCTAGTTAGTTTGGTGCTATTTCTCGGAAACCAAGGGCTTTTGAGGTAAACCTGCAAGATCACACAATGGGCATTTGGTACACTGTTCAATATGAAGAAGTCAAAAACCCGGATCTGCATGATAAATGATTGACTTCCAAAAAGACAGCCATCTTCAATCTTCTGGGTGTTCTCATCCAAACATTGCTGGGATCAGGCCAGCTGAATAATGCTGTCAACTACACAAGGGAATTATGTTGTACAGGTATTGTGTTTTATGATTAATGATTCTCTTTCAGTCCCATTGGTCTTCACAATGCCACACTATTTCTAAATAATATATGTTTGCACTGCAGTCTTCAGTCTGGTACTTTTTTTTAATCATACTTGCTATGTGCTTTGAAACGTCACCATTTTGGTGGGCGCTTTAATTTCCTCTGTGAAATAGAGGTCATTATATACAAGTTGATGAACACTGGAAAACTGGTCATTCAGTTACCATAGTAGTTTAAGCAAACAAAGACCTGCATGTTTTCCTGGGGGCAGAGGTTCACCTAGGTTTGATCAGTCATCCGCCAAACATCAGATAATGTTAAATCCAGTACTGAGTTTATTGTATTGTAGGACCAATAGCTTATGGTAGTGACCGATTCCTGCTTTTGTATTCACAATAAAGTACTTTTTACTTCATGGATTAGGCATCTTTTCAAAAGTAGGGACTAGCATAGATGTGGCCTGAAGTACTGAGAAACATGTCTAATTGGTGAGCTGCTGCACAACTTGTTCCTCAAGGCTACTGTGTCATTTGGAAGATTGATACCTTTGTGCTGGTTCACTAACATTGAAACTGGTGGAAAAGTGTGGGTTTGCTAGTGCTTGCTCATTGACTCCAGACCATGTAATAAATGTGTTAGCAGGTTCCAACACGTGGGTGCTGCGTGCTGCATGTGGATTGAACAAGTATACTTTGCTGGTGATCTAATGCGTTTCTGACCCATTAGCCCTGCTGCTGTCTCCTTAGAATATTTATCAACGCCCCTGCAAGTAAAACATCCTTTTTGTAGAGCAGGTAAACAGTGGAAGGACCAAAAGGCAGTCCTAGGAACTGGGAGAGGGCTATGAAATAGTGTGTATTCTGGTGTTTGTCTCATAATCAGTCTGTGCTGCCAGAAATGAAGAAAGTTGTCATTTTGCCTACAGTTAAGTGTGCAGGTTTCATGGATTGCATGTGGGTAGGCTGTACGTACTTTGCCTTATGTTGAGGATCAATCAATAAAGACAATATTGTTGCAAAACAAAACTAATTTGTTTGCATAAAAACCAATGTATAAAGTTTAGCTCAAATTACTAATCGCCATACATCTACATTTAAACATTTGTATGTATTTACTCTGAATTGTACCCTATTAAAAAGTGCATCATTACATAATTCAGCAAAATAGAAAACGAGACTACGACAATCAAAAAGTACCAAAACAAAAAATATAAACAACAGCATATCAAGAAATCATACATTAAAAAATGTACAATTTATATAGTCATTTCTTGCCTATCTGGACCATTCTTGCGAAAATTAAGGGTGATGTATATATCTCTTTTGAGTCCATCATCCTCCTTGAGGTAGCCAAAGGAACATAAAGTCTGAGACAAAATGTTCATTCCTTAAGACTTATTCTACCCTTAAGATAAAGTCCATCTTTTGTTGGCTTCTCTCAGTGAAACACAGGTCAGCGTGTTTCGGCCTATTCCCCTTTCGAGGTCTCTAAAGGAACCAGCAGAAGACAAGCAACTGTATTCCATAACCCACTTATTGGCCCAGAGAACATCCCAAGAATGAACCATGGAAGTAATCTGGTCAGCATTGGAAGTACCCTAGTTACGTTATTGCTTGCCGAAATGTAAGCCTCTTGCCTTAAAACTATCCACTCTGGAACTCTGAAAAATATTCAAAAGGACTCGGTTACATTCCTTCGTACAGCACACGCCAAAAACATTCCAGCAACACGCCCATGCCTCTCAGGTAATTTGAGATGTAATCAGTGATTTCATAAATGATGTCATATAACATGTCATGAGTGATGTCAAATGTGCGGTCATAAGCAGTGCACGGCAGGGCGCAAGTTATAGTTAGCGCTACTGTTTTTTTTAGTTCAAAACTTACTTTAATGTTGTCACTAACAAATTCACCTAACTATAAGATTACTTTAACCATTGTTTGTTTTTTTCAGTGAATTTCTAAGGGTTTTTAAAAACAAAACCATCTTTTTATCACACCTAAATATTATGTTACTTTAACCTTTGTTTTTTTCAGTGAATTTCTAGGGTTTTTATTAACCTAAAGTGAAATTTTATTACAGTACCTAAATCCGGCTGTGTGTGGCAGGGGTTGGCTGCAGGGCCTGACCTATGACCAGGCCCTGCAATTAACCCCGCGACTAACCCCTACATGTAGCCAATCCCACACTTCGCACGGCCTTCAGCCGTTTGCAGTGGAGGGTTGTCCACAAGGCTGCTCCCCCCCCCCCCCAAAAAGCAAAGGCTGCCAACCCCACTCTGAACATGGCCTTTGGCTGTGTGCTGCAGGGGGGGTTGGCCACAGGGCCTCGCCCTGGGGACCACATCCCCCACTGCCTTTTTTTTTTTTAAAGGGGAGGGGGTCCGTGTGGCCTTCCTCCCTGAGCCTCACCCATCCCCCAGGGATGTGGCTTTTTTTAAGGGAAGGGGGACTGCAAGCCTTCTTCCCGAGGCGTTATCTGCCCCAGGGACTCCATACCCCTGGGCCACTTATTTTAAAAATGGGGAGGGGCCATGTGGCCCCCCTTCCCGAGCCTTGTTAGGCCCTGGGGACCCCATCCCCCAAGGCCACTTCTGAACGGATTTACACCAAATCACACAACCTGCGGACCAAGATCGAGCTTCCTGCCAAATGTGGTGTAATTCCGTTCAGCTGTTTTTGCTGTAGTCTATCTTAAAGAAGTCTATGCAAAATGCAAAGAGAGTTTTCGTTTTAGGACACCCCTTTTTTCTTGACACCTGCTTGACTGATCACCACAAAACTTTCCAGGAAGGAACTGAAGTGGATGAACTTATTTTTTGGGCAAGTTTTGGGACGATTCGTCAAACGGGGCCAAAGTTATTAGCAAACCAAAAATGCCTTTTTTTTGGAAAAGCAGACCTAACTATAACTACCTTGTGGTGACCGCAAGTAGGTTTTTTATATATATATATATATATATATATATATATATATCCTCTGCTGGCAGGCGACAGTGGGAGGTTATAGTTAGGGCCTGATTACGATGTCGAGCGGACCGCCACCAACAGGCCGTCGGTGGCGGTTCGCCCGACAGAAAGGCCATCGGTCTGACTGCCGCATTACAATGCAGGTGGTCAGACCGCAGCGGTCGGGGGGAAAGACCACCACCTCTGACAGGATCATCTGATCCCGATGGGGCGTCGGTCAGAATCGTACTTCTGACAAGAGGCGGTGCTAAGGCAGGCACCACCATCGGATTACGATGTCCCTTTCTGACAGCATTTTCATGGTTGTCCGACTGCCATGAAAAGGCTGTCTGACTGGGATTTTGGGGGCCCCAAACAGGGCCCCCATCCCTCATGGACCAGTGGCCCAAGGGGCACATGTAGTGCCCCCACACTCATCCATTCACCATGTGCCATGCTCCATATGGTCCATTGCGCACACTGCATGGATGTGCACAAAATGCTCATCTACACTGTGGCTTGTGCTGCGTCCCTTTTCCTGGGCTGCAGCACAAGTCGCAGTGTAAATGAGCACTTTCCAAACACCACCTCTGTGGTCATATCGTAATTGGGCGGTCTCCTGACCGCCGCAACAGCGAATGGCAGTTCGACCACCTGATATCGTAATTGAACCCCTAGTTTCCATATGAAAAGCATTTTTTATTTTGCTAATACGTGGCGCTGTTTGATGAATCTTCACAAGATTTTCAAAACTAGTTTGCCAGTCACTTCAGCTGCTGTCTAGAAAGTTTTGGGGTGATTCGTCAAGCTGGGGCCAAGAAAAAAAGTGAGTCCCAAGCAGGTTTCCCCATAGGGATTTTAGACAGGACTACTGCCCGAACTGCTGAAGGAAATTACACCAAATTTGGCAGAAAGCTAGATCTTGGTCCAGAACGAGTACTTTTTGTACTTAGCTGTAAATCTGCTCAGTAGTTTGGAGTTATTAAAGAAAAAAGCTTTATGTATATCTGGAGATGTGGAGCCACCACGGTGGATCTGCGGATCCACGCGGAAACAGCAATGCTGTGATTGGCTGGCCGCAACCTGAGAGAAAAGTTGTGACTGCCATTTTGTCAATCTGGATGCGGTTCTTGGAGGGGGGAGGGGGAATAAAGTGTAAATCGGATATAAGGGGTCAGGATGGAGGTGTCCTGGCCCATGGGACTGATGGAGGGGTCTGTGAGGGACCCCTCATGGGCAAGAAATTGTCCAAAACCTTCTGTTTTTGGGCCCATGATCCGCAGATCCAGATCCCATTTTTAAAAAAGTACACCTTCTTAGAGGCCCACTCATACACTCGCTCACTCACACACCAACTTACACACCTACTTACCCACACACCCACTCACACATTCTTACAGCAACTCACACACCTACTCAGAGACCCAGAGAATCACTCACACACCCATACAGACACTAACACACCCACTCAGAGACCCAGAGAATCCCTCACCGACCCACACAGGCACTCGCACACCCACTTACACACCCACACAACCACTCACGCTCACTTACACGCTCACTTACACACCCATACAGCCACTCACACACCCACTCAGAGACCCAGAAAGCCATTCACACACCCACTTGCACACTCATACAGCCACTCACACTGACTCAGAGAACCAGTCACACACCCACTCACTGACGAAAGCCCACACACTCACTCTCCTACTCACACCACACACACACACACACACACACACACGCATACACACCCATACAGCCAGTCACAGACCCACACAGCCACTCACAGAGCCACATAGCAGTCTCACATGCAGACACACCCACCACACACCCACTTACACACCCACACAACTACGCGCACATCCAGGTTATCCGGACGTTATATTTAGGAAATAGCATTAAATAAAACCTTACAGATTTACTGAAAGAAATAAAGGTATACAGGGACGTTATAGTTGGGAAATAGAATTAAAAAGCCGTAGAAATCAACTAAAAAAACAAAGGTTATAGGGACGTTGTAGTTGGGTTCAGGTTTTGCACACACAAAACCATGAAAATTTACCAGCTATAGTCGGGGCGTAGCTTCGGGGGGTGGGGGTGGTGGTGTTAAAGCCCCGTAATAAATATATTATTTAGTAAATAGTTGGGTACGGGAGCTTTCAGTCGGGTATGGTAAGGTGTGTGTCGGATTTCACTTGGGATTTTTAAATGCTCACTCAGACAAAAACATACACACTCCTGTTTTGAAGGTCTTAAACATGGGTATTTTACTAAATACTTCAATTTAGGTACCCCTCACAATCAGCACTCCTTTCCCATTGGCCAAAAGCCCCCCTCAAGTGCTGCTTTTCATTTAACATGATGTGCCCGTGTGATTTTTGGAAAATCTGCACCCTAAGCCCCCACCCCCACAAACCCCAGTCTTACTGACCAAGCTACGACCCTGGTTATAGTTATCCCAAGTAACTATAACTTGTGCCCTAAGGTGACTACAGCACGCACCCTCGCCATGCACTGCTAATTACCCCTCATATTACATCACTCATGACATCATTGATAATATCACTGCAACATTTTGCACTGAAATTATTGATGAGAAAACTGCATGCCGGGGGCACGAGTGTCGCACTTACACTGCTGAAGGTGCTTATGTCTTAGATAGGCAATATGTAGAGGTTTCACTTTGTGACACCTCTCACCAGTGCAAGATGATGCTCCTTGGCCTGCCTGCTCTGATGCTTCCACTCCATAGCCACCATGGAGACCTAAATCATGGGTACTCAGTGCATTACACCTAAAGTTATAATAACACCAGTATCATAAAATCAAAGCAAATGTTTGCAACAACCTAGAACTCTATTTAACAATGGTGTCAGGATCTGTCTATACTACCTCATTAGTTAAGATTAGCCACCATCTAAAATGCAGAGGAAGGATTGAAAATTCTCAGGACCTGATGCACTGGTGGCGGAGGCTCCGCAGTGAGAAACTGCAGTGCGGTGATTCTGTCACTTGTGCGGGGATCCTGCTATGGCCGCGGAGTTTACGCCACGAGCGCTGAGGCGCTTTGTGAATCAGGCCCTCAGGAGAACCCACTTAAGGAGAGCATTTTTTCGACGCGGTTCGTTTTACTGGTAGTTCACGGATATCAGTAGCCCATGTTTTTTCCGTGTGTGCCTCGGTCTGAAGAGCGTGTGTTGCTGAACCTGCCCTCCAGATGAAGGAGGCGGATTGCAGCTGGTGTAATTACTACTGTTTTGCTGCGCTAACGTAGTTGCTAAGTGACCGTCGCAGCGGCAGCCCTCCTTGCTGCTTACAGCTTGCTGGTGTAACATCCGATTACAGGGGAGATGTACAAATGACAGTGTGCGTTGCTAGCGACCTTTTTTTAATTCGTTGTAAAAGGATGTCCTTGTTGCGCAGAATGCTCCGAGGGGGTGCCTGCTGCGCCTCTTAGTTTCGTAGAACATTGGGGCATTCACCTTTATTGTGTGCGTGGGTTGTGAAAAACAAATGTAGGAACATGCCTCTAATGAAGCATTGTGAGTGTACGAATGTAATTGCCTGACTGATACAAATAGCAGCACTTACTGTGATAAATACGTAGTGTTCTTTGATGCACGTCACCACTTGTGTGGGTGGTGGATGTGTGCGTGGTGGTGCCTGCTGCCCTTATTTTCCAGCCTGGCGGACATTTACATTTGGGCGCATTTTAAAACGCCAAGAGCGCTCCAAGAGCAACCGTGGGCGCTTCTATTATTTCAAAATCTGCTTGTTCTGTTGCTACGAATGACAAAAAAATAAAACTGTGAACATCTGTTCGTCTGTGAATTGATTGCAGTCTGAGAATGTGTGACTTTATTTCAGGGTCTTTCCTTTTAACATCTGCTCAAGATCCATCAAGTCTTTTTTGATGCAGTAATGTTATTTTGGTGTGCATTCTCTTTTGGAAAAAGCTTGGTAAATTCTAGACGCACGTTATTTTATTATACAATCTCCTTTACATGTGGTGTTATGTCAACTTTGTGTTTAAATAGCCATTAATATCATTCTAAAGCTATAGATGATTTGGGGCTCTTTCATTGTTACCCACAGGATTACTGACAGGTTGCATGCAGTGTTTAATTTGTGTCCATGGTTTCATGTAGTGCGCATCGGCACTCATTTTTGGGACAGGGACTTACTTTACATCATCAGACTACAGCAAGAGAACCACAAGCATTGGCAACACCAACCTTTGCTGTGGAGCATGGCTAACGTTTTAAAAAAAACTACAAAAGCTTTTGACGCAGCCCCCTGGGTCAGTTTGTAAACCCACACACCACACATGCGCACACCTTCAAAATTAGGCTGGTGATTTTTTTTTTCTTTTTAGTTACTGGTCCGAGTCGGATCATTAACTAAAAAGAATGTAAAACGTGCAAAAGTATTAGGTAATTATTTCGCTTTTTTAAAGTGATCGAGATGAGAAACGGAAGCAACTTGGTGGGGCATGTGGGAAAGCAAAGCAAAACATGGGTGGGTGGGGGTGCATGATGAAGCAACACAGAGAGAATTGGGGGACGCCAAAGCAACACGGGACGAGATGCATAAGCAACCATCGGAGGAGGGCTGGAAGCGAAAACAACAGAAGAGTTGGTGTAAAGCTTGGGTGGGGCATTGCACACAGGCGAGTGCAAGAGGGAGCGGAGAGAAGCAGTCGGGCAACCGAGACCAACACGGAGTCCAGGGGTAGAGATATACATGAGGGAGATGGCCCAACACACACCTTCTCAAGAAACGCTTCACACAAAAGAAATAAAGTAGTGCTTGAAAAGCAAGTAGTGAAGCAATGATGCCTACCAACCAGAGATTTGAAAGAGGCAATGCTCACTGGGAGGGACAAACACTAGATTGACAAGCTGGAACATTAATAAAAAGTAGGCAAATGAGAGTGACAAAGAAGGCCAGCTAATAGTGAGTGATCAATGGGCAAGCTCCAAGCGCCACTATGTCTGGGTAAGCCACAATGTGCCTTGCAACAGACAAAGCATGCGCTGCCTAATAGCTCGACCTAAAAAACAAATCTGCATCTCATCCAGTAAGCCAGAAACATCTGTACAGTTATTAAGGTTAATCAAATCTAATCTTTACTAATCATGTAAGAGGGAATTAAAAGGATCAATTATTTATTTAGCACATGCCCTATTATTTTACATCTATTCTTCATTTGGAAAGTATCAAACCAAAAGTCCCAGATTTTAATTCTCTTGAAATATTACGTGGCTTGTCAGACATGGTCACAATCCAAAACATTCAAGCTAACGTTCAAACAAACATAAATAAAACAGATTTGCATCACAGGCATCAAAGATGTTGTTGTTTAAGAAAATTTAATGTAACTTTGAATACATTAGTATAAATGTGACTGAGAACTACGTTATGAATTTGAATATGAAGACATTAGTGCACACGTTTACATAAATCTTTTTTGTTTATGAAGTAAATGCATTTTAATAGTGTGAGGCTCGTTTTATCCAATCTTTAAAGACTACATTTCATTTTAATAAAGTTAAGGCACACAGTGTATATGAATTATTAGTTCTACAGTGAATGCACTTGAGTACTGAGTTTAAGTGCAACACTTTACATTAATAACATTAGGACACACAAAGTATGTAGTGCTAAATGTACGTATATATTGCATATTTGTAATGTGTAAGGGTGGAGTCAAGATTACGTTGCTCCAGAGGCAAGCAGCGGCGGGGGTGGGGAGTGATATTGCAGCAATGGGAGTGAGGTAGTCGGAGGGACCGGTAAAGATAGCCTGCAAAACGATGCACACTTATGGAGTGCTACACTGGAAGTGAAAAAAAAAGTACCTTTACATGTGCGCACCAATGGAAGAACACTGGCCGAAGGATAAGAAGATGTACTTTAGTCGTGCTCCACAGAAAGGACAAAAAAGTATAAGAGGAAGATAATTGAAAAAAGGAGCCGCTGCCAAATGAGAAGGAAGGCAACATGAGTGACATCAGAGCCAACCAAATGTAATTAATGGGTGGTCTCTAAGACCCCTTTCCAAGTCTTTTTTCATTTACTAGAGACTTGTAAAGACAGGGCATGCGCTGTTCAGATGAGACCCAAAAAAGGCAGAAAAAGGAAGATAAATGTAGTGGAGAAAGATTGGAAAACACCAACAAAGAGGGGAAAGCAGGGATGACAAAGAACATTATCTTTCCCGGTGTTCTTTCGTTCCACCTCTCGATCTCCCTCAACTGGGACCCTCCAGGTGTGATTTAATGGTTCCAGGTTCAAATTAGTTAACATTGGAAAATCCCACTTGCACATTCCCGTCAAGGCAGTCAAATCAAATAGTTTATTGATATTCTAGTGATGGGCAAGCTGGAACACTACAACATCTCCTAAGTATTCCATCTCTTACCTCAACAAAATTCTGCATGTTGACTCTGACACTTTACAAACTCTGTTGACACACATTTGCCCATAAAAACACCAAGCAGAATGCCTCAGTCCTAAGCACAGGGTCCAGCACAAACGTCACATTTTAGTATGCAAAACCTTTCAAGAAGGGATGAGGGCAGCCAATTAGGATTTCAGAAACAGTAATTCTGATCGTTCGGGGGCACCAAGCCCTAGTTGGTCTGTATTGTTAATCCATTATGATTGGCTGCTAGGCTCACATCCAGAATGGTAATAGGCAGCTCTTCCTCTGAATGTTCTGTGGTCCTGGGGCCCTCGACAGCCTCGAACACAAGTGTTTTTTACGTCTTTGGATGTGGACTCCCTCCTTTTTTAGGCAGAGCCTACCAGGCAGCGCAGCTGTCTGGTTTGCTAACGGCATCTTGGGGACATTCGGAAAGCTTCCCTGGAAATGCATTCCGCCCATTGCTTACCATTGCCTTTGGGGTTTGTAACTCACATTTGCTTGCTTTCTATTTGCTGGCTCTATTTGTTTTAGGATGTCCAGCTTGAGTTCATCCCTTCCTTTGCCCAGAGTCTATTTACTATATTCTTCCACCAGTACTGGATTTCTTTAAACATGCCTTTACATCTTGTTCTTATCTTGTCACATTTGCTGTGCACTCAAATGTCAGGCTTTGTCTTCTAAGGAGCTTGGTGTTTACTTTACTTTTTCTGACTTCAAAGTGTGAGGATTTATGTAACAATCAAGCTGGTCTGGGGGAGTGCTTGAGGAAGGCCATTCAATGTTATTTCTTTCTAGCACACAACAACATTTAAATGTCTGTAAATGAACTGTTTCAGAATATAATGAAGCACATTTATTGGTAATTCTGTTGTATGGTAAAAACAAATATTTTAATCCGATCAACACAAATCAATACACTAGGTGATGACATTTCCACACATTATCATTTGTGCACTGTACACATTTATAAGTAAAACTGTATGTCTGTGCAAATGTAATGGTCATTTCAGTTGAAGATGTGTTGTCTTTAATGGCAGTTTGCTACCACACCATGCATATTCCACTCTATGCCACTCCATTACATCACTCCACACTACTCCACTTTACTACACACCACTTCACTCTGCGTCACTGCGCTCTACTCTGCACCACTTCACTCTATGCCTCTCTACTCTACATCACTCTTCTCTATGCCAGTGCACTCTACCTCACACTATATTATGCACAACTGCACTCTCCGCCACTCCACTCTGCCGCAACTTCACTCTGGACTACTCCACTCTATTCCACTCCACTCTGCCACTCTACAACACTGCACGCTTTGCCACTCCACTCTACACCAGTACACTCTACGTCACTCTAATCTTCTCTGCATTCTACTTTACGCCACTGTACTCTACCATGCACCACACCAGTCTACTCTGTAAGAATCTTGCCACTGCACTCCGCGACACACCATTCTGCGCCACTCCACTCTGCGCCACTGCACTCTGCTCTGCTTCACTTCACTCTAGGCTGATGTACTCTACACCACTTTATTCAAAACCAATGTACTCTACACCACTGCACGGCAATCTGCTCTGCACCATTGCACTGTATGCCACTATACTCTACTCTGCAACACTTTACGCAACTGCACTCTATGCCACTGCTCTCTACACCACTCCACTTTGCACCACTCTACTCTGTGCCACTCGACACCACTGCACTCTGCGTCAATGCACTCTCCTATACATCACTGCACTCTACGGAAGTCTACTCTGGAACACTGTACTCTCTCCCACTGAACTCTACGCCTCTGCACTCTACGCTACTCCACTCTACACCGCGCCACCCTACACCACTGCCCTCTAAGCCATTCTACTCTAATAATCACTTTACTCAAAACCAGTGCTCTCTACTCCACTGCAGTCTCGCAAACTACTCTGCACCACTGCACTCTACTCCACTATACTCTACAACACTCTACGCCACTGCACTCTAAGCCACGCTGTTCTATTCTGCACCACTGTACTCTATGCCACTTCTCTCTGCACCACTCTACTCTATGCCTCTGCACTCAGCGCCACTGTACTCAGCGCCTCTCCATTCTGCGCCACTCCGTTCTGAGCCACTCCACTGTGCGCCACTGCACTCAGCTTTGCATCACTGCACTCTATGCCAATGTACTCTACACCACTTTACTCAAAACCAATGTACTCTACGCCACTGCACTCCATGTCAATCTACTCTGCACCACTGCACCCTACTCCACTGAACTCTACTCCACTATACTCTACTCTGCACCACTCTACGCCACTGCACTCTGCATCAGTCCACTCTATTGTACACCACTGCACTCTGCCACTGAACTCTATGCCACTGCACTCTACGCTGCTCCACTGTACACAGCGCCACTCTACGCCCCTGCCCTCTAAGCCACTCTATTCTAAGCATCACTTTTCTCACAACCAGTGCTCTCTACGCCACTGCACTCTTGCCAACTACTCTGCACCACTGCTTTATATGCCACTATACTCTACTCTGCAACACTCTATGCCACTGCACACTAAGGCAATCTATTATACTCTGTGCCACTGTACTTTACGCCACTTCTCTCTGCGCCACTCTACTCTAGGCCACTGCACTCTACAACACTCTACAAGACCGCACTCTCCACCACTGAACTCAATGCCACTCTACTCTGCCCACTGCACTCTACACACTGCACACTACGCCACTCTACACCATTGTACTCTGTGTCACTCCACTTTACGTCATTCTGCTCTACTCTGCACCACTGTACTCTATGCCACTGCACTCTGCGCCTCTGCACCACTCAACTCTATCTCAGTGCACTCTATGCCACTACACTCTGCATCATTCCACGCCACTCTAATCTATTCTGAACCACTGAACTCCACGCCACTGCACTTTACACCACTCTACTCTGTCACTGTATTCTATGCCACTCTACTCACCTGCACCACTCCACTCTACCATGAACCACTCCACTCTATGCCTCTTCACTCTACTCTGAAACAATCTACTCTACACCACTGCAATCTTATCTGCACCATTCTACTCTATGCCACTCTACTCTGTGTCACTGCACTCTACACCAAAACATTCTACACCACTTTACTCAAAACCAATGAACTCTACGCCACTACACTCTGTGGCAATCTACTCTGCACCACTGTATTTTATGGCACTTCACTCTAGGCCACTATACTCCACCCTACGACACTACACTCTACAATACTCCACTCATATGCTCTACTCCATTAAACTCTACTCCACACTGTGACACTCTACTTCACTCTATGCCACTCCACAACCCTACTCCACTCTACGACGCTCTACACAACTCTCTCTATGCCACTTACTCCACTCTGTTCTACAACACTCTACTCCACACCGCTGCACTCTGCCACTCAACTCTACTCTGCCACTCAACTCTACAACACTCTACCCCACTCGCCATTCCTCTCTCCTACACTGCTTCACTCTATGCCATTTAATTCTCCTACACTACTCCACTCTTCGCAACACCATCTACGCCCCTCCACTCTACACCACGCCACAACATTCTATGTCCATCCCCTCTACGACACTACTCCACTCTACGCCGCTCAACTCTACTCCACTCTGCTCCCTCCATGACACTCCACAAAACTCCACAACACTTCACTTAACTTCACTCCACACCACCCAACTCTACTCTACTCCACTCTATGCCACTCGAGTCTACAACGCTCCATTTTATGCCATTCCATTCTCCTACACTACTCCACTCTATGCCACTCCATTCAACGACAATCTACTCCTCTTACACCACTAACTCTGTAACACTCTACTCCACTCTACGCAACACCCTCTACGCCACTCCACACCACTCCACGATATTCTATGCCCATCCTCTCCATGCCACTCAACTCTACTCCCTCCACAACACTCCATGTCCTCCATGACATTCTATGCCCATCCTCTCTACGACACTACTCCACTCTATGCCACTCAACTCTACTCCCTCCACAACACTCCATGACACTCCACGGCACCAACTTTACTCTGCATCACTCTATGCCACTCCATAACACTCCACTCCACTCTAATCCACTTTACAACACTCCACACCACTCTCCTCTATCCCACTAACTTTTAGCCATGCTGAACAGCAGCCACGCTGGTGTATAACATGGCTAAAACTTATTGGCAAAGACAACAGCGTTTGTGTAGGCAAGACCCATTGGCTTTGCCAATGCTTGTTCCTTGTGTGCCCTCTCAGCGGGTTTTTGGTGTTTCTTTTTCAGGTCGAGCCTGGGCACGCATGCGCTGCTGCGAGGCATGCAGTAGTGGAGTATGGCTTTGAAGCCCCGCCCACTCTCCGCCCATATTTTTAATTGGCTTGTGTCTTTGTCCTTCATAAACGCTGGCTTCCGAGTCATTATTAGGCTTGCTAATCCCTCCTGGGTACCGCCTTGTCTGCATTTGTTACCTCCCATAACGACTGGACCTTTTACTGGTGTTGTTACATGGTCTGCTTTATAAGTCGGTGAGCACTATTTTCTTTAATGCTGTTCCCCTATTCCACCCAAGAGATCGCAGCACCCGCCCGCTTTTATTTTAATAGTAATGTATTTATTCTAATTACAGCGCGATCTGCTTTGAATATAGCGGCTGCGCTTATTTAATTATTTAATATACGGCGCTGTTCACTTTCACCTTAGCGGTCGCGCTTATTTAATTACCAGCGCGGGCCGCTTTCACTTTAGCAGCTGCGCTACAGAAGCTTTCGAAAATAATTTTTTTTCTTCACTTTGGATGAAAGCGCCATACTCGTTTTCACTTTAATGTTGGCCGCACCCCTTTGTTTAGACGCTGCTCACTGTAACCTTAATATGCTAGCAGCCGCTAGAGAAAAGAGCGCGGCCACCATTAAAGTGCTCTCGCATTTGCGAGAGTTTGAGCTCTTGGCATTAAAACTATCAATGCCTTTTATATATATGTTGCTTTAAAAAACATAAATAAAAGGCATTGTCATTTACAATGCCAATAGCTTAAACGCTCGCAAATGCGAGACCTATTGCATTGAAAATGCTTGTTTATAGAAGCGACAACCCTGCAGGTGCACTTATTAGACGTCCGATTCCTCACAATTCACTTTTTTTTGTTATATTCAACAAAAAATGTAAAGTCTAATCTCAAAAATACTATTAGGCGATATTTATGGACCGAGTCAAGATAAACTTAACTTTTTCAGCAGACTTCTCATTATTTGTTATTGACACTAAACTGTCCTTGCGAGTGACTCAAATACAGTATTTTGAGAATAAGCTTTCCAGTTCATCAATGATGATCTTTCGTCGCATGTAATTTGTAGGGCTCTCAGACTTCTCTCATTGGGCTCAGCCAAAATACACATTTTACTTGCGACTCTGGCTTATCTTCACTTATAGGTTATTTCTTGGCATTCACTGTGATGTTGGATGCAACTATGTAGGGCACCATTTTGCCCCACACGCAATCTGATCACTTCTTTGCATTAGAAAGGAACCTGTGAGATAGGGATAGTGCGAGAATTAACTGTTGTTTCAAACGACAAGCTCCATCTGATCTGGGATTGTCAAGTTCCCTGGGGGCGGGCAAGGAATCACTGTATGGGGACTAGGATATTGTAAAAAGCTTTAACAATGTGAACGCAGACGTGGGGAGATTAGACCGAAGCACCCAATCGGTCTTTGATGAGTCAGAACGTGAGATAAAATTCTTGTTTAAAACACTGTTCCCCTCAAATGTGCACAGAGGTACAGGTCTGCTGTGGTTATAGCTTGGATTTTACGAAATTAGACTGCACTGCACCCAAACACATATTAGAGCTCCTATATTATGACGTGGTAAACCACTTGAACATTGTGTACATTAACACAGCCTTTTGGTCTTTCTACTGTCAGCTACATGGATGCAAAACATGACCGAAGGCTGAGAATCCTGCAACGAGCTGTGAACTGGCCGGTTTTGGCAGTTTGTGTTCTTCTTGGGACAAGTTTTTCTTGGGAGAACTACACGAACTGCGCACACTACTTAAAGTGCGTCTGTTTCTCTGGTTTGGGTGTTTTTTTTCTACAGCCCACTTTTTGTCCGCAAGTGGAATGCAAAAAGCAGAGATTTCGCCCATTTTGTAATAAGACTATTTTTGTTGCCCATAATAGCAGCATTCAAACAATGGAAATCGATGCATTTATGTAATTGAGTGCTACTGTAGTCATAAGTTCTTGAGCAGAAAGCAGGTATGGTGCTAAAGGCAGTTGCGAGGACTCCCATTTCCCTTGTTGTGATTGGGTGTTTTTGCAGGCGCTAGACTCAGCCACACAAGTGGAGCAGCGTTTTTATCAGGACAAGTGGGGTAACGCTGAGTGGTAGGAATTTTGTTGATTCCTGCTAATTCCGGAAGTTTCCATCACATAAATGTACTGAAAATGTGTGATTTGGGGCAAGGTTTGAGGTTTTCAGGGCAGTTTGGGTATGAAAACGTCATGGGATCCTCACAACACACACACACACACACACTCTGGAATCTCCTGGGTGTCTAGTTTTCAAAAATGTCTGTGGTTGGTCTGTTTCCATGGATGGCATCCAAGCAGTGCCCCAAATACCATAGCTACCCCTATCGATGATCTCTCCATGTAGCCCTTTAGGGCCATTTGGGTCGCTGTCTCTTGGCCCACCCACACAAGTGGGGTACCGTTGTTATCAAGAGACATGTGGGAACACTGGATAGTGGGATATTAGTGTCACCACGCAGATTCTGGAACTTTCCCTCACAGAAATGTGATGAAAATGTATGTGTTTAGCCAAAGTTATAGGTTTGCAAGGGTTTCTGGGTAAGAAACCCTTGTGAGACCAATGCAAGTCACACCACCCTAGAATACCCAGGGGGTTAGTTTTCAGAATTTTCTGGGTTTGGCAGGTTTCCCCAAGTATCATTTGATCATGGGCTCAAAATCCACACGTTCCCTCCCACATTACAAAAAAAAAAGTTGCCTTTGAGTGAGAAAAATTAATTGTCATGTTGCGTTTTGTGCCCTTTCCTACGTGGGTGCTAGGACCACCCACACATTGAGATCCATTTTTATCTGGGGTCATGGGGAATGCTGAGTAGTTGGAAATTTGTGTATTGCCACGGATTCCAGAACTTTTCCTCACAAAATGTAAATAAAATGCGTGATCTTAGCCACTTAAGCAAAGTTTGAAGTTTGCAGGGCATTGTGGGAAAGTGAATTTGATAAATGCAAGTTACACCAACCTGGACACCTCGGGGTGTTCAGTTCTAAAAAAAAAATATGAGGGTTTGTTATTGTCCTTTCAGACTCCATGCACTACTGAAGTACTACTGCTAGTTTTAAAGACCAAATACTAATAACATTATCATAATATTGAACGCAGGATTACTGAAGGTGAGCTGTAAAGCAACATCAAGGCACCAACCACTTTACGGGCCATTCACACACCACACCTTTCCAACACAGCATAACACTTGCTTCAACATACAGCCACCATTCAAGGGCCCATCGCATTCACACTCTACAGGATGGGATCTCTAATCACACTACCGCTCGCCCAGTCATTGACCAACTTGTATAAAAACACACCTCAAGCCAACCTTTACACACATAGGGCCAGACATGCTGTCAGTTGGTGCCTCAACAAGCTTCACAACATCTCAAATGAAAGGAAACATAGACCAAGTTTGCACTGTCACCTATTTACCTCCCTCAGTGTCCTGAGCAATACTGAATGCTTGCCAACTGAACATTCTCTAAAGCCACCCATGACAGCCACATGCGGCTTAGAAAGATGTGTCATTCATGTCCCTTTAAATCCAAATCCTTCCAGTTTGTGTATATGAGTTGGTGGGTGAGGGGCGGCAAGATTCCTCATACTAAGTGAGCATATCTAGCATTGAAACTAAGATAAACCTTTTGGGGAAGCCTGTCCTAAGTTTCCTAAATAGCACATCCAAATCTACTTTGGACGTTAGTTTTTTAATGCACAGGGTAATTAATGACAACGTGGCGTATGTCCTGGCCACCTTTATGTGCAGTACTGTGACTGTAATGCTCTTGCCGAATGGGAAACTGAACATGCACTGCGTTCTGATGGATGATGAACATGGCAAGCAGGCCACAAATGTGCACACTGTCACTCGGGAGGAAGAGGGTATCCTACAGCTGATGCAGGAGTAGTATCGGCCAAGCCATGGGCTTGCTTAGTTGAAGAGCCAAGTCTTCAGCTTCTTGTGGGATTCAAGAATTTAAGAAGTGGATCTGATGTGTAGGTTGTTCCAGAGTTTCGGAGCAAGGTAAGCGAAGGTACTACCGCTGGTTAATGTGCTGCATATGCTGAGCACAGGTGTCTGGAAGGTTTCTGAAATCTGATGTGGTTGTTGAGATAACATAACATGTGCATTTGTAAAGCGCACGTTTACCCGTAGGTATCTTGGCACTGAATAACAGATGTTTGTTACCCAACTCAATGGTACTCATTTTGTCGACCTCAGATGGATGAAAGGCTGAGTGGACCCGCCAGGATTTGAACCTGTGACCATGAGGTTGAACACAAGCCCCTGCAGTGGGAGCATTAGTCCACTGATCCACCAGAACCACCAGATATGCTGGGCCAGTGTTGTGTAAGGCATTGAATATATGCATGAGGAGTTTGAAGAGAGCTCGTCTGTGTATTAGGAGCCAGTGAAGCTCTGTGAGGTGAGATACAGGGTGATGTGGATGGGATGTTGAGGGTGAGCCTAGTGGCTGCTTTTTATATCGTTTGGAGTCGTCTAGTTTGTTAAGTGCGTGAGTCAATGAGGATCTTGGTGAGTGCGACGCACATGGGGTTGAAAACTTTGGTGAAGATGAAGTGACTGCATGTGTATCTCACCTTCCGTGACTATCTGCCTTCTACCTATGCAATATCCCTCTGAAAGCATACTTAGCCTAAGCTTTTTCTACCTGTTCATGTCTCTGTCTCCTTCAAAGTCCTGACTAATCCCGTATACTTGCCAAGTAAACCGTTACCAACGCCTTGCATGGCAGCGAGCTGAGGCTCAGGAAGACATGTCTTTCATGCACCTTTAGAGCACTTGCTGTGCTAAATCCAACTCCTTACACTTTTTGGAAGCAAGTTGGGGAGTGTCTGAGGATGCCTCATGTTCTGCATTCCTCAGACTGACTGAGCAAATTTAACTGACACGCTGACATAACAAACGGGCATGCCAGTGGGTGGGAGCTGAAGCGGAAGGGATTCTGCTGCGCCCCCACTCTTGGGTTTTAAAAAAGGATACCGCCAGTGCATGCACCAGAGGTTCCTTTTAAACCCTCCTCAACGTCGGCCATTGGCTGACGGCTGTACTAGAGCGGCAGTGCTGGTGGCCGATGCCTGCACTAAAGGGGTTATGTTTTGTGAGTGACAAGAAACCTAATGCAAAATCCTTTGTCCACCCCCCCACACACACACAGTATTAACTGTGCTATAACCTTCCCCTGCAGCTGCAATTGGAAAGGTGGCTGCTGTAGAAGCACAGCAAGGCATATATCCTGTATTTACCATTGCTTGTCCCCTGTTAAAAGGTAATTAAAGGGTGAGGACCACAATTTAGTCCACCACTGCCCTCCCAAACGCTCCCAATTTTTTAGCAGCAGAAGGCTGATGCAAATGAACAAAAAATGCCATTTTTTTTTCATGAGTTTGATTCAGCATTTCTCTAGATTGGAGAAAGTATGCCTAGTCCTGCTCTTCAGCACTTCCTTAAGGGTACCGGAGCAGGGCAGTCTAAGGCTTACTCGAGAGGGAAATGAGTGTTCGACATTAAAAACACAGTAAAACACAGCAGTACTGCTTAACAACTTAATGTTCAGTGATGTCTTCACTTTATCAAAAGAAAAGTAGTTTAATACCCATGAAAGTACTTTCATACAAATGGACTGCACATTGGAAAACTTTTTGGTGGTATGAAGTGGCTAGTTTCCTGCATGATGGTTGCCAAAGATAGCCTTAACTTCAGTGTGGTTCCTGGTAGTTCTTTACCTGCCAAGGGACAGTTTCATCTGCAACATATACACTTGCGGTTGATCATAGTCCATACATGGGTTTTCATATGGTATTGCACTCAATAAATCAACCAAAGCAGGGTACCTGGCTTATATACATTTAATCCCTTGCAAAGACCCCATAACACCAAAGACATTCCACATGGATTTGAATAGTAATATTTACGAAGTGTACAACTGTGATTGCCCACTTGGAAGCCAATCTACTTCTTAATGGTAGTGAATGGATAACAAAGATGACCCTTTACATAACGCCCAAATTATTTTTTTGTGGGTCACCATATCACAGCACAATCCTTAGAACGGTCCTACACTTTACTTACAAACTAAAAGCAAACAAACTAAAAAAACCTATTTTCTTTTCCAAATTCCCTACTCATGTGTGTGCATTAATTATGAGTATTGTACAAGAGATACCATTCTGGAAGTCTCCTCCAGCGTTTACCAGAATAAAAAAATTCCTAGCCAATGTAAAGGAAGGTTTCAGTTTTATTAAGGGCATGTAGGTAGTGGCGTAGCAAGTGGGGGTGGGGGAGAGGTCCACCCAGGGCAGCACCCAAGCCCACCCCCCTTACATGTGGCCGCGGAGCGGCAAAGGCAGGGACCGCCACGGCCAGCACAACGTCTAGCTATGCCACTGCATGTAGGCAAGGATTATACTTTCTTTCTTTGCTCTATTATTACATCAGCAGAAAAACACAACAATAAACTACACTTCCTATGAGCGCTTGCGAAAAAGTTGTAGTTTTAGCCAACTAATCAAACAACACTAGAGTCAAAAATGCTTGTGACCACATCCTGGTCTTCCTCTTTCTGTATGTGATGGCAGACCCATCATCATTATCCTCTGATCTCAATATTGAGTTTGATCCATACCTACAACGATAAACAGCTTTAAGACTCCTTGAACATATGCTTAAACCAAACACTTCAAATAACAAACCATTGCAATTCTTATACATTACCATTATAAATCCCATGAAGACCACTTACTTACTCTCAATGTCATCAAGAGAGGGTGATTTCCAAAATTCCACCAGAATTTTCTCCGATGGGATAATCCTTTCCGCTGAACTGGAGGTGAGATTGTGCTTCTTCAAAGCTTACTCGCCACCAATGAGACTATGTTGCTGACCAATTAAAGCAAAACTTCCTAAAGGTAGAGTAAGACGACCAACATCACAAAATAAAATGATGGACGGAGTGTTGAAACTTTTCAAACACTCCCCACCAGTCACAGATCTGAGTTTAATCCATCGTTATTTTGCTCACCACATCACCCCAGTTTGGACCCAGCCATATTCAAATCAGTCTTACCCTGCTCCCCATGGGAACAGTCCAGCCCGAACTGCCAAGTCAGGTCCTCCCTAGACCGGAAACAAGCATCCTGGGACCGGTTTCAGGGTATCACCCCTCATCAGCCAGACTAGCTTGAATCCAGTGGCGCAAGGGACCCACGTCTGGGCATACTCGTAGCCACTTAGGGCACACATAGCAACATCACAAAATAAAATGAACGGAGTGTTTTGAAACTTTTCAAACACTCACCCCCAGTCACATATCTGGGTTTAATCCATTGTTATTTTACTTGCCACGTCACCCCAGTTTGGACCCAGCCATATGCAAATCAGTCTTGACCCTGCTTCTGTAAGACGACCAGTCAGCCTCATTCATGATATCCTCCATTTGTGTCCCTAAGCTTGGAGACCATGGTACTTCTAGCTGAATCTGCCTCGAAGATGAACTTATCTATCCCAGCTTCTTGAATCACCCTCCTGACCCACCATGCAATGGTTGCGGAAGATACCTGCAAAAAATGTTTCCTGGTCAATACCAACAGCTGAAAACGTTTTGGGCAATTTCTGAATGCTGGATCAGAAACTACTCTAGTATTTAATCTGTGTCCTTCTAATATTCGTAAAGGTAACCCCATCTGGGCTAAACATGTAGCCTGACATGAGACGTTCCTGCAAGATACTAGAAATAAGAGCATGGCTAGTATACTAGAGAGTTCTTTCCTGGAAAAGAAGCAATTATCATTACATGACAGAAGTAAGTTCAATAATATTTTTACATTCCATAGACCAGAGTACCTGGGTTCTGGAGGATTAGTAAGACTTATCCTTCTTAAATGTTTATTCACCATCGGATGTCCTCCCACTTGTGTACACCATCCACACGTACTTGACCTGCTGAAGTTATAGCGAAACATGTTTACTGAATTGTAAGATTTTATTTTTTCCGCCCCAGTTCTGATAATGTTTTTAAAATATGTGCAAAGTCCGGGCCCCACAAGATATACATTCCTTCCTGCACACCAACGGGTCCCTGGCTTCCATGCAGACATGTATGTTGACAGCCCATGTATGTTGGATGAGGCTGGCAGGTCATCTAGAAAGTCCTGGGACTGCCCAGTGATCCAAGTAATCCATCCTGTGGTTCATTCCTATTGGATTCTTGAGATGCTCAGGAAACTGAGGAAGAAAGATTGCAAAATCCCAGGAAAGTTCAATCAGAACTGGAAGCTATACCTGAGATCTTCACATCGGTGTTATTATCAGGGTAATATTTGCTTCCTGTATCCTGACCACTGTCATCACTCTTGTGATCATTGAAAGTTGGGGGAAAAGTTTAACCGCTCTCCTGAGCCCAATCCTGGAGAAAGGTATCCTGCGCCACAGCTCTCGAATTTGGCCTTCAGCTGAAGTAGCATGGGAGTTAATGGTCCATCCTTGAAGCGAATAGATCTATAGAAGCACTGGAATCCTGTAGACACCTAGAGTTCCAATCTGCCACCTGATTGTCGTTTCCTGGCAGAGATTCTGCTGCGACTGCTACCTGTTTTTTCAGACAGTAATGCCAGATGTCCTTGGCCATTACTTTTAGCATGTTCGACCTGGCACCTCCCAGATCGCAGACAGCTTATCACCCTGTTTACCTCTTCAGGAGGACACATTAGTTCGCTCTTTCTTTGGTCCAGCACTTGCCTGCAAACAACTCTGCTTCGGACCACTGTCTTCCCATAGAGAGATCTCTACATATGGTGCCCCAGCCCAATCTGCTGGTATCTAAATCATTGATTAGGTCTAGGGTAGAACTAAAAATCGTTCTCTCATTTCATGTGTCCATTTGGTTGGGCCACGAATGGATCTCTACCCTGTTCTTCTCCTAGAGAGAAATCTGTTACGAATATTTCAATCCCTTCCTGAGATTCATCGCTTTCAATTGCTGTAGTGCCCTGTTGAGACAGGGTTGCGGGAAGATGGTCTGGATGGAGGAAACAAGTAAGCCCACTACTCTGGCGAGTTAATGGAGTGAGATGTTGGATTTTGCCAGTGGCATCCTGATCTTCTGTCTGATGTGGGAGATCTTCTGCGCTGCAAGCTTAAGGATTGCCTGCTCGGAGTCTATGATGAATCCCTGGAAATTCATGATGTGATTGGGTATCTGAAAGAGACACGTTAGTGATAGATTCCTTACCTTAGAATATCCCCAGGCGTCAGACTGGATCCGGAAAGTTTTTCGTGAGCAGTACCCCTGCGCGTCGGTAGGTGGCGTCGTGCGGCTCCGCGTTCGTCGCTGGCGTCGTAAGCGCCGAGATGACGTCACGGAGACTACTTAGGCGCCACCCATGCGCGCTGACGTCAGTTCTTTCTTTTTCCGCGCCAGCAAGCGCAGATCCGGTTAGAGCACGTACCTTAGTCACTTTTTGACTAGTTATTTTTGGGACTTTTGTCTCTACTTCTCTAAATCTTGACTCCTGGTGCCACGTAGGGATGCCTGGGTTTAAATCCTGCGGGGCCTGCCGCCGTACGATGTCGGTGGCCGACCCCCATGGCATCTGTCTCTACTGTCTGGAGCGCGACTATGACTCCCGGTCATGTTCCGACTGTCTGGCCATGGCTCCAAAGGCTTTGCGGGAGCAGTCCCGAAAGCTGCTGGAGGCCCGACAGTTGTCTCCGCACCGTTCCAGGTCCAGGGGTCGCTCAAGGGACCGGCCGCGGAGTCATCATCACTCCTCGGGGTTCAAGTCTTCACCCTCGGAATCGGGTAAGCGACGTCACAAAAAGAAGTCGAAGAAGCGCGTACGCTCTCCGACCTCCGCCCATCGGTCTTCGGGCGTGGACGAGGGGGCCCGGGGTCTTTCCCCCGCGGCTCCGTTGGAGCCTGTCAGTCCCGCGGCCTACCCGCCATACCCGGGTCCGTCGGTGACTCCAGCCCAGGTGCAAGAGTTTTTTGCTGCCATGGACCGCCTTTTCAGGCCTAGGGCTCCCGCCGGCGCGCCTTCGGGCCCCGCGGTCCCTCTTGAGGGCCCTTGGTTGCTCCGGCCCCGGCGCCCCCTGCGGCTCCCTTCCCGGCGCCGCCCTGGGTTCCTTCGCCCCACCTCCGCCCTTGCCCGAGTTTCCGGGCAATTTTGCTCCGGCTTGGGACCCTGATTGGGCCTTGGAGCCGGAGCGGCGTCGTCCAGCGCTGTTCTCGGCGCCGTTCCCGGCGCCGGTGGAGCATTTGTTTTCCCCTGTGCCTCCCCCGCCGCTGCAGCCTGTGCCTCGGGCTGTTGTGGAGGGGCAGGACTGGGAGGGGTCGGAGGACCCTCTTGCACGGCAGTGTGAGTCCGAACAGGAGTGGGCAGAAGACTCAGAGGATGCAGGTGGCCTTGACCTCTCCTCTGAGCCTGGGTTTGTGTCTCCTCCCACTGTCATGGAGGAAGGCGCAACGTACACTGTGGTGCTCCATAGAGCAGCTGAGGCTCTTGGCCTTGAATTGCCTACTGTTACCCTCCGGCTAACCTCCTTACTGAAGTGCTTCAGCCGGCCGCAAGTTCTATGGAACCTCTGCTTCCGTTCAATGAGGCCTTGACGGATGTTTTGATGGGTACCTGGTCTAGGCCAGCCACAGGGGTTCCTGTGGATAAAAACGTGGCCAGGCGTCACCGTCCGGCACCGGGTGACCCTGCCTTTTTGACAACTCATCCGACACCGGAGAGCCTGGTCATTCAGGCTTCCACTTCCCAAACTGCATTCCCTACCGCTCCGCCGGATAAGGAATCAAAAAAGCTGGAGCAGCTTGGCAAAAGGTTGTTTTCCTCTGCCAGCCTGGGGCTGCAGTCAGTCAACACCGCATGCCTCTTGGGCCGCTATTCTCACGCTGTGTGGGACACGGTGGCGCAAACTCTGCCCCAGTGCCCGGAAGAGGTTCGGGCTGTGCTTTCCCAAGCTGTTGCAGAGGGGAAGGATGCAGCGAAGTTCGCCATTCGGTGTGGGTTGGACACCGCAGACTCTTTGGGAAGGGCCATCTCCACAACGGTGGCCTTGCGGCGACATGCCTGGTTGCGGTCCACTGGGTTTTCGGGGGATGTCCAGAGTTCCCTCATGGACATGCCTTTTGATGGTACTCGCCTGTTTGGCGATAAGGCAGACAGTGCGCTTGAGCGTTTTAAGTACTCTCGGGCTACAGCCAAGTCCTTGGGTCTCTCCACCACACGCCCGGCCACGTCTACCTTTCGTTCCTTTCGTGGCCACGGAAGGGGCGCCCCTACACGTCCGTTCAGCCAAAGGCCTGCGCAGAACCAGCCTCAGTGCGGCCGCGGGCGTGGTGGCCGCCGTGGCGGCACAGGGGGCCAGCGTGCGGGTCAGCCCACCTCCGCTCCCGCAGCATCCGCCTCAAAGCCTTCCTAGTCCGTGCTTTGGGGTGCACCCCACGCCGGTGGGCGGCAGGATTTAACATCACCTCCCCCACTCGCGCTCTGTCACTTCGGACAGCTGGGTGCTGCAAATCGTCCGAAGGGGCTACTCCCTCCCCTTCGAGTCTGCCCCCCGTCCATGCCACCTCAGTTCCACCGCATGTCGGGGGATCACTTAGCGCTTCTCCGACAGGAAGTCACGGCCCTCTTGGCCAAGGGGGCCATCGAGCGCGTTCCTGGGCCAGAAGTAGGACATGGTTGTTATTCCCACTACTTTCTGGTCCCCAAAAAGGACAAAGGGGGCTTGCGCCCCATCTTGGACCTCCGGAATGTCAATCGCTTCCTCCGGAAGGAGAAGTTCAAGATGTTGACTCTGGCTCAGGTCTTGGCTGCCCTCGACCCTGGAGACTGGATGGTAGCGTTGGACTTGCAGGACGCATATTTTCACATTCCCGTCCTGCCGGCCCACCGGCGTTACCTGCGGTTCACGGTAGGCCAGGAGCATTTTCAGTTTACCGTGCTTCCTTTCGGCCTTACAAGCGCCCCTCGGGTGTTCACAAAAGTGATGGCGGTGGTCGCAGCTCATCTGCGCAGGTCAGGGGTGTCAGTCTTCCCCTACCTCGACGACTGGTTGTTGAAGACGGGCTCGCCCCAGGCCGTCGTCACCCACCTTCAGACTACGGCCGACCTCCTGCAATTGCTGGGATTATCCATCAACGTGCCGAAGTCGCACCTGAGTCCCTCTCAGAAGCTCCCCTTCATCAGAGCGGTTCTGGATTCGACGCAGTTTCGGGTTTATCCTCCCGAGCAGCGAGTCCGGGATATTCAGGCTATGATTTCAATCTTTCAGCCTCTATCCTGGGTTTCGGTCAGGATGACCCTCCGGCTCCTGGGCCTGATGGCCTCCTGCATTCTGCTAGTGCAACATGCCAGGTGGCATATGCGGGCTCTGCAGTGGGACCTGAAGTTCCAGTGGGCACAGCATCAGGGCAACCTGTCCGATCATGTCCAGATCTCGGAGGGCACTGCACGACAATTGCGGTGGTGGCTCACGAATCGCGATTGGGTCAATGGCAGATCCCTCTCCCTCCCCCAACCGGAGCACACAGTGGTGACGGATGCGTCCCTCCAGGGCCGGGGTGGCCATTTGGGAGAGGCGGAGATCAGAGGCCTCTGGTCTCTGGCGGAGTCCCGGCTCCATATCAATCTTTTGGAGCTTCGGGCGATCCGACTTGCACTGAAGGCATTCCTTCCCTCTGTCCAGGGCAGTGTAGTGCAGGTGTTCACGGACAACACCACCGCCAAGTGGTATTGCAACAAGCGGGGTGGGGTCGTGGACCCTATGTCAGGAGGCTCTGCGCCTCTGGACATGGCTGGAACATCAAGGCATTACCTTGGTGGTTCAACACCTGGCAGGTTCTCTGAACGCCAGGGCGGACGAACTCAGCCGCCGGTGCTTGATGGATCACGAATGGCGTCTGAACTCGGACGTGGCACAAGGTCTCTTTCTGCAGTGGGGAGAGCCTTGGTTAGATCTATTCGCCACCGAAGAGAACGCGCAATGTCATCAGTTCTGCGTGTTGGAATTTCCAAGGCGGCACTCGCTCGGCGACGCTTTTCGTCGCGAGTGGAGCTGCGGTCTGTTGTACGCCTTTCCGCCTATACCACTTCTGCCCAGAGTGCTGAAGAAGATTCGGCGCGACCGGGCCCAAGTCCTCCTTGTGGCTCCGGATTGGGCACGAAGATACTGGTATCCCGAGCTACTCAACATGGCGATCGATCCCCCGATCCGACTGCCTCTTCGGGAGGATCTTCTGTCGCAGCAGCAGGGAACGGTCCTCCACCCGAACCTGTCCAGCCTCCACCTCCATGCGTGGAGATTGAGCGGCGACAGTTGACAGCTTTCGATCTTCCTCCCAAAGTCTGTGATGTCATTCTGGCAGCCAGGCGTCCCTCCACTAAAACGGTATACGCCTGCAGGTGGAACAAGTTTGTGGCATGGTGCACAGCAAAGTCTGTGGATCCCCTTTCTGCCCCTCTTTCTGAGGTCCTTCTGTTCCTACTATCCTTGGCCCAGCAGGGCTCTGCTCTGGGCACTATCAAAGGTTATCTTTCGGCCATCTCTGCCTTTCTCCGGCTTCCAGATCAGCCTTCTCTCTTTAAGTCCCCGGTTGTTAACCGTTTCCTGAAAGGCATTGCACACAATCTTGTCTTGACCTATCTGATGTGCGCTCCTTTTGAGCCCCTTCATAACTGTCCTTTACGTCTTCTTTCTTTAAAGACGGCTTTCCTGGTAGCTATCACCTCTGCCAGAAGAGTGAGTGAGCTCCAGGCTCTTTCTTCTAAACCTCCTTTCCTTTCTGTTCATCCGGACAAGGTGGTTTTAAGGACCCGTCCTTCTTTCTTGCCAAAGGTTGTCACGCCCTTCCACATCGGGCAGACCATCACTTTGCCCACCTTCTTTCCGCCTCCGCATCCTTCAAAAGAGGAAGAGAGGCTCCATCGTCTGGACCCAAAACGTGCGCTCTCGTTCTATCTGAGGCGCACACAACAGTTCCGGGTGGATGACCAGCTCTTTGTTGGCTACGTGGGCGCCAAAAAAGGTCGGGCCGTGCACAAACGAACCATCTCTCGGTGGGTCGTTTTGTGCATCAAAGCGTGTTACTCGTTGACTAAAAAGGAGCCTCCTGTGGGGCTGCGTGCCCATTCTACCAGGGCGACAGCAGCCACTACTGCCTTGGGACGCGGCGTTCCCTTGCAGGATATTTGTCAGGCAGCCACGTGGGCCTCGCTGCACACATTTACCAAGCATTACTGCCTTGACAGTCAAGTTCGGAGAGACTGCTTCTTTGGCCGTTCTGTTCTCCGTGACTTTCTGGTGTAATCTATTCGCAGACCCACCACCGGGGTTGGTATTGCTGGGGTATCTATTCTAAGGTAAGGAATCTATCACTAACGTGTCTCTTTCAGATGCACAAGTTACTACTTGTGTAACGATATATCTGTAAGAGACATTAGTTAGTGATAGATTCCTTACCGCCCCACCCATCCTCCCCGTTCTGCGAACTGATTCTAGGGTTAAGGTCATCCCTTTCAGGGCCCTAGTTTCATGGCGCCAGTGGTCAGTTTCTTGCATGGCTCTGCGTTCCTGGCGCGGAAAGTCGTGACAGAACTGACGTCAGCGCGCATGGGTGGCGCCTTAGTAGTCTTTGTGACGTCATCTCGGCGCTTACGACGCCAGCGACGAACGCGGAGCCGCACGACGCCACCTACCGACGCGCAGGGGTACTGCTCACGAAAAACTTTCCGGATCCAGTCTGACGCTTGGGGATATTCTAAGGTAAGGAATCTATCACTAACTAATGTCTCTTACAGATATATCGTTACACAAGTAGTAACTTGTGCTTCAATTCCGATATGCCTTTGTTGATCACGAAGCCAGGTTCTGTAGCAGTGTTAACTCAAATTGAAACTTTCCATTCAGGTGAATTGGCAACTGGTTTATTAGTAGTTTGTTATCAACATAAATGAATATTCGGCTCCCTCTTGCTTGGAGGAACTCCATGGCCAGCTTCACTACCTTTATGAAGCTCCATGGTGCAGAGGAGCATTCGAAAGGAAGAGTTGTGAATTCGTAAGCCTTTCTTCACCAGGTGAATTGGAAAAATCTGCAACGAGTTGAAAAGATGGTAACAGCCAGGTAAGCATTTTTTTAAAGCTAGGTGTACCGACCAATCTTCTTGATGTAAGATGTCTTGCAGGTGTATGCCTTCCATCCTGAAGCGGCGGAAAACCAAACACTTGTTACGTTTATGTAAATGTAACAAAGGTCTCTGCCCCTTTTCCTTTTTCTCTACCAGAAACCAGTTTCTTACAAACCACTGTGGATGATCCTGCACCTAGAAATTGCTCCCTTGGGCACCAGGGCTGTTACCTCCTGATCGATCAGGAGATTTTGGGAGTCCAAACAAACCATGGCAGTCAGCTGCCGATGTTGCTTGAGGGAACCATAAAGGTTTATGTAAAATCCCCTAAATCGTCTGCTGAACCCATGCATCTGTCGTAATCTCGTGCCACTCTTGTGCAAACTCCACCAACTTCTCTACTACTTTTACAATGGCAGAACGGAGATGGCATACTGGTATATCTGTTGGAGGATGAGCCGGTTCACCTGAAGGATCCTCTATTTGTGTGGCCTCTGAGGTTGCCTCTTGTAGGAAAAAAAGTATCAGGAGTGTGATTGATCCTGCCACTGGTTTCGCCTTGACAACTGACCTCTTTGGGAATCTTAGAACCGTGAGCGCCAAGACGAGCGCCCTCTTCCAGCCACTCCAAAAGCCTTGGGTCCAAACATGTTCTTAATGAACGACATCGCCTTGTCCAGGGAGGCAATACCTTTTTTTTATTTTAAATATCTTTTTATTGATTTTTTTATTTTTTTATTATATAAACACAGTAGTACAGTTACAGTGTAGTAAAGAAGATTCAAGGTGTAGCACAACACAATGGTATATATCATCATAGTGTAGGGACACAGTGGCAGTCAAGGATACATACACAGGTGAGCGATCCATTCATCCTGGTGTCAATGCCGCAGACTTCCCCATCTTGCCAACATCAGCATTTCTACCCCAAGGCTACTCCATCCTAATGGTAAGTACACCAGCCACCTCCTGCTTTTTCCCATTTCTTGGGGTAACCTCTGCTCTTCTACACCACTTTATCGACCTGTCTGCACCAGTCCATGTCCTTCTCCCATTTGTGAATCCTGGGAGGGGATGACGTGCCCCACGCTTTCAGAGAGGCGAAAGTTGACCCAAAGGTTTGCAGTTCTTAAAGAAAAGCTTCTTTAAAGAGGCACCCCGGGGCTATGGGCCTCCGAGTTGGCCAGATCACGCAGTTTCAGGTTCAACTTTATGAACATCCATCTACATCTCTCATTAGAGGTGGTGCAGTTAGAATTGCCCAGAAAGATGACTGCTTTCTGGGCCCATCCGGACTAGGATCATTAGGGAGATCAGCATGCCTGACTCATTAGCCTTTTAAGCTATGTCAATTATCTTCATTAGGGGTCCCAAAATGTCCAGATGTTTGTCCTGTCACAGTGGAGAACAGTCACATCACATAAAAATACAAGAAATGATCTTCGTTATCTAATCAAAGTCGGACACCACCATTAAATCATTCCAACAATGGTTGTGATTTTATTTCATCACAATTTTAGAATAAATCAAGTCATAAGGCACAATGTATTTCACGTTTAAACATTTTTTGAAAAACAGGTGCACAAAGGGTGGGGTGGCAAGTGCATGGGAGGGATTTGTGAAAGTGATGTGAAAAGGGAAGGTAGTGCGCATATATACATCAGCAATCAATATTTACAACCTATCCAGCCAGACGACTGGCATGCACATATATGACAAATCATAAAATGATTAGTTAGATGCAGATATAGAATCTCTGTCATCTATGTTTGACAATAAAGCAAAACACTGTCGACGTTTCAACCCCTATATAGAACAGGAAACTGCGCCTTGGGGGTGGGGTCTTCATCAGGACCGAAGTGAGGGAAGATAGGAGGCACCTATGGACAATAGGATGAGGTTAATGCGGTGATGTTTCAAAATGAACGTATCAATGGGTCATACTTGGTAGGATAGTTTACCAATAAAAAACAGCAAGAGAACTTCAGGCTGAGGATTTGGAAGCTGGGCCTTGCGGGCTCCTATGAGAGAAAAGGGAGACAGAGACGAAACCACTAGGATCAAACTAGCGGAAGGAGGAGTATAAAAACAGAGCAAAAGCTCACATGAACTTACTCAGAATGTTCACAGATGTTCGTGGATTTGATTATGAAGGCCAAGGTTGATCAGTAACCTGTCGCTGAAAAGGAAATAGAACCTGCGTCAAAAGGTTGTGCAGGCTAACAATCCTACAGAGAATGAAGTCGCACGCGCCAAAAAGTCAAAGCGCGACTTGGATTATGTAAGATTGTTACAGGACACTAAAGGGGAAATCTCAATAAAGCTGCAGCTTACTAGAGTGCGAGAAGCGTAAAATGAAACAAAAACGCTCAGGGTGCCTCCAGCATAAGCCGCATTGGAGGCCATAAATTCAAAACGTGACTGGGAATGTATGCAGGACTTTAGGTTCTAAATTGTGAGATAATAATCAACGTTCAGTGCGGCATGTATCATAAATTAAAAACACTCAAGGCGCCCGTGACACCTGCCGCATTAAACAGCTGGCGTAATCTTAGTGCCGAGGAAATAAAATGAACGCGCGTCTGAATTGCAATGACAGTGCGTTTAAGGAAAAGCGCTCCAGGCGACTCAAAGGCAGGCCGCTCTAAGGAACCCTTCCATAAAGGCTGTAAAAGGAAAAGCGCTCCAGGCATCACAAAGTCTAATCGCTAATTGAAATCCTTTTCCACAAGAGTGGGAACATACCTGCGGGCTGCTGGAAAAATCCAGTATGACAGCTAACAACGTGTCCCTGTCAGAGTCAACGTTTAAATACACGGGAGGCGGCGTGCACGTTAGGCACGTTCGTTGTGAAAGCAAGTTGATTGATTTTACGACTTATCGCCTAGGGGAGGATGACACAGAGAAGTCGTACTGTGCCCTCTTGCCCTCACCAAGACGTAATTGCTTCTCTGCCTGCATAAAGCAGCGCACAATTTGTAGAAAATGGAAGGTAGCAGTAAAATTGTAATAATGTGGCCAAACAAACGGCAATGGATAAAAACACACAAAATTAAAACGAGAGGTGGCCCAAGATGTTATGAAACGGAATTATTTAACAACAACAACTCCAAACATTTTATGCACATTTTTGAAACACATACACAGAAGAAGTCCACCTTAAGATAAATGTGTAAATAAGCATCATGTAAAAGTCATTGTGCTGCATGCTTATTAGATACATTTTCACAGGTATGTAAAGGCCCCAAAGACGTGGCATATGGGATGTACTACAGGGAGCTATCCAGTACAAAATACTGGCGTGCAGTCTGGATCTGCATGTCCTTCACAGGTGAGGGCATTTTGTTTGAGCCCGAGTATGGTTATAAGAGTTCTAATGGTATATAATCTCCCTGGTGATATGTGTGTATGCTAGGGAGTGTAAGGTGATGTATCTCCTAGTCACCATTCAATATAGAGAGTTGGGCATAAGTTACATCCATTTCATTAAGGCCATTATGGACAGAGTTGAAAAGGTCCATCCACTTACATTCCCGAACATTCAAAATGGAGCTTAGGTCACCACCCCTTATGCCCAGTTTGACTTCTTCAATAACTAACCACTTGATGGATTCTGGAGGGTGGTCCAATGTTTGAAAATGTTTGACTAGGGGCGCCCCTGTTGTTCTGCACCTTATCCTGCTGCAGTGTTGCAGTATACGTGCCTTAACCTTTTGAGTCGTTTGGCCTATATAGACTTTGTCACAAGGACAGAGAATTGCGTAAATTACATTAGTTGTGTAACAGTTGGTGTGGGTTTTGAGATCAGTTGAGCAATTGTTGTAGTTGAACTGTTTCATCTCAATTGTCATACCACAGGCCTTACAGTTACCACACTTGTAGTGGCCCCTTACCAACGGAAGTTGCCACATAGATTGAACAGTTGGTTGAGGCGTGGGCTCCAGGAATGACCTGACCACATGGTCTCGAATGTTCTTCCCCTTCTTAAGAGTGCATGGGGGGGGGGGGGTTGGTAACTGCAGATCGTCTGCCACCAGTTGCTAGTGTTTGTTAACAATTTGCCTGATTTCATTACTCCTTGTGTTGAAAGTTGTCACACAAATCAATCTGTCCAGATGGTCATTAGGACGTTCTTTCGGTGTGAGGAGCGATTCCCTCGGGTTGTGCCAAGCCCGTTTTCTAGCCCACTTGACCATTCGCTTGGGGTATCCTCGTTCTACCAATCTGTTAATGAGGTCTTCCAATTCTGCGAAGAAATCTTCTTTTCGTGTGCAATTCCTTCTGATCCTCAGGAATTGCCCGAAGGGCAGGTTGTCACGTAGTCCCCGTGGGTGGTGGCTGCCATATCGCAATAGTGTTCCTTTCGGTAGGTTTCCGGTATAGAGTGGTGTATAGGCAGAGGTTGGCAGCTTTGATTGATATGTCCAGGAAGTCGATGGTCCTTTTATCCATGTGAATGGTGAACTGGATGTCCGGAGACCTACCATTCAACCAGCCAAAGAAAGATTGGAGTTCAGAGTCACTTCCAGTCCAGATCATAAAGACGTCGTCAATATAGCGCTTCCAATATGTTACCTGATGTTTAAAAGGGTTCAGATTGTTGTAGACGAATTCTTCTTCAAAATTGTCCATGTACAGGATTGCCAGATCAGGGGCAAAGCTAGCCCCCATGGCAACTCCCTTGGTTTGCACAAAGTGGTCCCCCTGGAAGTAGAAGAAGTTTTGTGTCATAGCTATTTCCAGCAATTGTAGGATAAACTCCGTCGGGACTAGTGCAGGTAATGGTCTTCTGTCCAAAGATTTTTGTATGACCTCGAGGGCATGGCGTTGGGGGGATACTCGTATACAACGATACGATATCCAATGTAACCAGGATTTGGGATTCAGGATCAAAAGCCATGCCATCCACCAAATTGATCGCCTGCATGGTGTCACGAAGATAGGATTCGTTCTTCTCCGCTAGTGGCTTCAGGAAAAAGTCTACATACCTGCAGAGAGGTTCAAACACTGAGCCGGATACAATGGGCCGACCTGGTGGTTGCTCCAAGTTTTTATGGACCTTAGGTAAGGTGTAGACAGTGGGCAAACGGGGCTGTTTTTGGTTTAATTATTGAAATTCCAAATCCGATAGGAAACCAGCCTCCTTGCCTATTTCAGTAGTCCGTAGGATCATAGTGCTGATCTTCTTTGTCGGGTTGTTATTCAATCTTGCGTAGCTGACCCCGTCTCTCAATTGGGAGTAGATCTCTCTTTTGTAGGCATCAATGTCTTGGACCACAATGACCTCGCCCTTATCGGCGGGTTTGATCACAATGGAATGGTTATGTTTAATGCCATTCAATGCCTCACGTTCCGCAGCCGTCACGTTGTGTTTTACATATTTCTTGGTTGAACATGTCTTGAGAGCCTCCTTTAAGACCATGCTTTCGTACGTCAGGATTCGATGAGATACCATCTGAGAGGTCGGAGTGAAAGTAGATGGAACCCTCAGTCCTGTGTGGGACGTTATTGGTAAAGAAGGTGAATGCCTAAAGTGGTATCTCAATCGGATCTTTCTAAAGAACCGATGAAGTTCTGTCTTGATGTTGAACTTATTAGGGTATGTAGTTGGCACAAAAGATAGACCTTTACTCAGGATCGTGTTCTCATCATTGGTCAGCTCATGTGTAGATAGATTGATGATCGGATCCTTCCGGCTGGCTACCATCTGTATACCCGTTGCCTGGTTTGTATCTCTCTGTGTTGTTCCTGAGGGAACCGGACCTGTTTCTGGTTCTGGTTCTGACCCCGTTGTCTTCCTCCATCCCAGGTCTGGCCTTGTTGAGGTGGGCCTCGTGTTGGACCCCTGTTCCAATTCGTGTTCCTGCCTCTCTGTGGTCTCCATGCGCCCAATGGAGACCACGAGGGGCAGGAACACGAATTGGAACAGGGGTCCAACACGAGGCCCACCTCAACCAGGCCAGACCTGGGATGGAGGAAGACAATGGGGTCAGAACCAGAACCAGAAACCGTTCCGGTTCCCTCAGGAACAACACGGAGAGATACAAACCAGGCGACGGGTATACAGATGGTAGCCAGCCGGAAGGATCCGATCATCAATCTATCTACACATGAGCTGACCAATGATGAGAACACGATCCTGAGTAAAGGTCTATCTTTTGTGCCAACTCACATACCCTAATAAGTTCAACATCAAGACAGAACTTCATCGGTTCTTTAGAAAGATCCGATTGAGATACCACTTTAGGCATTCACCTTCTTTACCAATAACGTCCCACACAGGACTGAGGGTTCCATCTACTTTCACTCCGACCTTCAGATGGTATCTCATCGAATCCTGACGTCTGCAGCATGGTCTTAAAGGAGGCTCTCAAGACATGTTCAACCAAGAAATATGTAAACACAACGTGACGTGCTATGAACGTGAGGCATTGAATGGCCTTAAAAATAACCATTCCATTGTGATCAAACCTGCCGATAAGGGCGGGGCCATTGTGGTCCAAGACATTGATGCCTACAAAAGAGAGATCTACTCCCAATTGAGAGACTGGGTCAGCTACGCAAGATTGAATAACAACCCGACAAAGAAGATCAGCACTATGATCCTACGGACTACTGAAATAGGCAAGGAGGCTGGTTTCCTATCGGATTTAGAATTTCAATACTTAAACCCAAAACAGCCCCGTTTGCCCACGGTCTACACCTTACCTAAGGTCCATAAAAACTTGGTGCAACCACCGGGTCGGCCCATTGTATCTGGCTGCGGCTCGGTGCTTGAACCTCTCTGCAGGTATGTAGACTTTTTAGGTCTCGCCTAGCGACGCAGCGCATGCGCTACTCGCTTGCGAGATCTATTGTCGTGGATTTTGCTTCGGAAGAGGGGTGGAAGCTCCACCCATGCTTCTGATTGGCGCGAGTCAAAAATGCGTGCTTTTCATTGGAAGGGAGGCATGTTTTGTTCCCTCCCTGTCTCCTGTTTGCCGTGCCTGCCCGGACAGCAGATGTGCACGCGCACGGCGTCTCTTTTGCTCGCGGCGTTCACTTTCGTCTCTGGCGATCTTAGCTGCTGCTTGTTTTTGGGGTATTTGCAGCACGGTCCTCTTTCACTTTAGGGGGACACCGCGCTTTGTTTTGTTTTGTTTTATACTTTAAAACTGAGCGCGGCGCCGCTTGAAGGACACCGCGCTCAGTTTCTTTATATTTTTTTAACTTTAACTCTGAGCGCGGCGCCCGCTTGAAGGACACCGCGCGCAGTGTTAAAGTTTAAAAACGAAAGAAAACCGAGCGCGGTGTCCATCAAGCGGCGCCGCGCTCAGTTTGAAGCTGCTCGGTGGGTGAAGAGAGAGAGGGTGGGGGTGCTAGAATGCCTTCACTGGTCAGACTGCTGCGAGTCAGTCGTCGCCGCGATGCCCTGTTCCCGGGGATTACTCCGTGCCTCGGTGAGAGCTGCAAGCTTGTTATTCAGTAGCAGGCCTCGCTGCTCTTGGACTCCGACGCTGCCCGGCAGCCACAACCTGCTGCGGCCGCGTCCTCTCATCTGGCGCTGACCGAGCCGCGGCACCCGCTGTCTTCACCATGCTTTGGTGAGATTTTGATCTCCCTGAACACTATTCTAGGCAGATGGAACAAAGAAACAGCTCAGTGAAAAGACCTCCGCTGTTCAGGTGTCGTGTAATACTTTGTTCATTGTAAGCGAGAGGCCCTGCGTCTGCACCAAGTTTGTTTTTCGAGTCAGTCATAGAGAGAGCCTTTCTTTATTTTTTTCTAAACTACATCTGTTAAAAAGTGCGTGCAAAACAACATTACTCTGCACAGATAAGCAGGACAAGCAACTATTTATTTATTGCAAGTTATAAAGTCGAATGTCTCTGAAATGCAATCACGAATAGAATAATCTTTTGTTCTCCCTCCGCCCCTTACCTCGAGTGCTTAGTACATAAGTAGTTTCAAAGTAACAAGTTGAACTCACTCTTGGTAAAAAGTGTTTTCAAGTTAAAAGCAGGAATATACCAGTGATGTCTGCCTAGTTTGAAGGTTAAGGAGGGAAGCATGTGTCTTGGCGTTTAATATTTTATGATCGCAAAAATACTGCAGAATTGACATGCCACTTAAATAGTTTACTTCACAAGAAAATAAGAGAAGAGTAAACTCCCGCACATTCCAGCTTCATCCTGTGTTGAAAAATCCGACGTTCCGGAAAACCGAATCCCAACACTCTTTTGTGTTAAGGGTGGTTTATTAGAAAGCAAGCTGAGCTCACAATACACGCACCTTTGACTTAGCTGCACATTCTTCTTGTCTATAATACTAACAATAATCTCTAACAACCCCTCCCACTCCTAAGTATAACCCAGCCCCCATGGCTCTAAAGCCCGTACCACTACTTTAACTATAAACCCTTCTAACATGTCAATATATATTTACCTTTTTCTACTTCCTATTCCTAATTCCTGAATCTCCCTCGACGTCTTAGCCAGAGTGCCCACAAAAATACCCTGTCTGCATCCAATTTCATTCCTTGCTATGCTCTTTCTCCAAATCTCTCCCTTTCCACTTACTTCCAGCAACGACATAAGCATTTGCAATGCATTCGGTCTCGCCTTTAGGACCTTCTATGTATTTAGCTATGCAGCACATTAGCCTGGGTGCTGAAACATCTACTGTTCTTTAACATGGAGGGAAAGTAAGCACCAAACTGCGTGACACAGGAGGTATGGGAACACATGGAGAGAAATATTGCCTTTCAGCAGGAAATGGTATAGTCCAAAGCTCTGTTTTTAATATAAAAGCAAGGCTTTCAGTGGTCATATCACTGAAAATACAAGATTTGAATAAAATATTATTGTCTACAGGTGCTCGTGGAAGACAATTTCTATGGACTGGAATCTAGAGAATGCTAAAGTGAGTCTGCTATTTTACTAACGTCTGCTGGTCGTTTTCTATCAAGAAAGTTATAGAGGCAGTTGCCAGAAAAATTAAACAAGCATTTGCAATGCAATAGGTCTCGCAGTTGTAAGAGTTTGAGCTATTGGCATTGTAAATGGCAATGCCTTTTATTTACGTGTTGGTTTTTAAAACAAAAATAAAACGCATTGTCATTTACAATGCCAATAGCTTAAACTCTCGCAAATGCGAGCCCTATTGCATTGCAAATGCTTGTTCCTGAAGCCACTAGCGGAGAAGACCGAATCCTATCTTCGTGACACCATGCAGGTGATCAATTTGGTGGATGGCATGGCTTTTGATCCTGAATCCCAAATCCTGGTTACATTGGATATCGTATCGTTGTATACGAGTATCCCTAACGCCATGCCCTCGAGGTCATACAAAAATCTTTGGACAGAAGACCATTACCTACAACTGCTGGAAATAGATATGACACAAAACTTCTTCTACTTCCAGGGGGACGACTTTGTGCAGACCAAGGGAGTTGCCATGGGGGCTAGCTTCGCCCCTGATCTGCAAATCCTGTACATGGACAATTTTGAAGAAGAATTCGTCTACAACAATCTGAACCCTTTTAAACATCAGGTAACATATTGGAAGCGCTATATTGACGACGTCTTTATGATCTGGACTGGAAGTGACTCTGAACTCCAATCTTTCTTTGGCTGGTTGAATGGTAGGTCTCCGGACATCCAGTTCACCATTCACATGGATAAACGGACCATCGACTTCCTGGACATAGCAATCAAAGCTGCCAACCTCTGCCTATACACCACTCTATACCGGAAACCTACCGAAAGGAACACTCTAGTGCGATATGGCAGCCACCACCCACGGGGACTACGTGACAACCTGCCCTTTGGGCAATTCCTAAGGATCAGAAGGAATTGCACACGAAAAGATTTCTTCGCGGCATCGGACGACCTCATTAACAGATTGGTAGAACGAGGATACCCCAAGCGAATGGTCAAGCGGGCTAGAAAACGGGCTTGGCACAACCCGAGGGAATCGCTCCTCACACCGAAAGAACGTCCTAATGACCATCTGGACAGATTGATTTGTGTGACAACGTTCAACACAAGGAGTAATGAAATCAGGCAAATTGTTAACAAACACTGGCAACTGGTGGCAGACGATCTGCAGTTACCAACCCCCCTCATGCACTCTTTTAAGAAGGGCAAGAACATTCGAGACCATGTGGTCAGGTCATTCCTTGAGCCCACGCCTCAACCAACTATTCAATCTGTGTGGCAACTTCCGTTGGTAATGGGCCACTACAAGCGTGGTAACTGTAAGGCCTGTGGTATGACAATTGAGACGAAACAGTTCAACTACAACAATTGCTCAACTGATCTCAAAACCCACACCTACTGTAACACAACTAATGTAATTTACGCAATTCTCTGTCCTTGTGACAAAGTCTATATAGGCCAAACAACTCAGAAGGTTAAGGCACGTATACTGCAACACTGCAGCAGGATAAGGTGCGGAACAACAGGGGCGCCCCTAGTCGAACATTTTCAAACATTGGACCACCCTCCAGAATCCATCAAGTGGTTAGTTATTGAAGAAGTCAAACTGGGCATAAGGGGTGGTGACCTAAGCTCCATTTTGAATGTTCGGGAATGTAAGTGGATGGGACGTTTCAACTCTGTCCATAATGGCCTTAACGAAATGGATGTAACTTATGCCCAACTCTCTATATTGAATGGTGACTAGGAGATACATCACCTTAAACTCCCTATCTTACACACATATCACCAGGGAGGTTATATACCATTAGAACTCTGATATCCATACTCCGGCTCAAACAAAATGCCCTCACCTGTGAAGGACATGCAGTTCCAGACTGTACGCCAGTATTTTGTACTGGATAGCTCCCTGTTGTACATCCCATATGCCACGTCTTTGGGGCCTTTACATACCTGTGAAAATGTATCTAATAAGCATGCAGCACAATGACTTTTACATGATGCTTATTTACACATTTATCTTAAGGTGTACTTCTTCTGTGTATGCGTTTCAAAAATGTGCATAAAATGTTTGGAGTTGTTGTTGAATAATTCTGTTTCATAACATCTTGGGCCACCTCTCGTTTTAATTTTGTGTGTATTTTATCCATTGCCATTTGCTTGGCCACATTATTACAATTTTACTGCTACCTTCTATTTTCTACAAATTGTGCGCTGCTTTATGCAGACAGAGAAGCAATTACGTCATGGTGAGGGCAAGAGGGCACAGTACGACTTCTCTGTGTCATCCTCCTAGGCGATAAGTCGTAAAATCAATCAACTTGCTTTCACAACGAACGTGCCTAACGTGCACGCCGTCTCCCGTGTATTTAAACGTTGACTCTGACAGGGACACGTTGTTAGCTGTCATACCGGATTTTTCCAGCAGCCCGCAGGTATGTTCCCACTCTTGTGGAAAAGGGTTTCAATTGGCGATTAGACTTTGTGATGCCTGGAGCGCTTTTCCTTTTACAGCCTTTGTGGAAGTGTTCCTTAGAGCGGCCTGCCTTTGAGTCGCCTGGATCGCTTTTCCTTAAACGCACTGTCATTGCAATTCAGACGCGCGTTCATTTTATTTCCTCGGCACTAAGATTACGGCGGCTGTTTAATGCGGCAGGTGTCACGGGCGCCTTGAGCGTTTTTAATTTACGATACATGCCGCACTGAACGTTGATTATTATCTCACAATTTAGAACCTAAAGTCCTGCATACATTCACAGTCCCTTTTTGAATTTATGGCCTCTAATGCGGCTTATGCTGGAGGCACCCTGAGCGTTTTTTTTTCTCCATTTTACGCTTCTCGCACTCTAGTAAGCTTAGCTCTGACTCCGAGCTTTTTTAAGCGCAGCTTCATTGAGATTTCCCCTTTAGTGTCCTGTAACAATCTTACATAATCCAAGTTGCGCTTTGACTTTTTGGCACGTGCGACTTCATTCTCTGTAAGATTGTTAGCCTGCACAACCTTTTGACGCAGGTTCTATTTCCTTTTCAGCCACAGGTTACTGATCAACCTTGGCCTTCATAATCAAATCCGTGAACATGCTGAGTAAGTTCATGTGAGCTTTTGCTCTGTTTTTATACTCCTCCTTCCGCTAGTTTGAACCTAGATCCTAGTGGTTTCGTCTGTCTCCCTTTTCTCTCGTAGGAGCCCGCAAGGCCCAACTTCCAAATCCTCAGCCTGAAGTTCTTTTGCTGTTTTTTATTGGTAAACTATCCTACCAAGTATGACCCATTGATACGTTCATTTTGAAACATCATCGCATTAACCTCATCCTATTGTCCATAGGTGCCTCCTATCTTCCCTCACTTCGGTCCTGATGAAGACCCCACCCCCAAGGCGCAAAGTTTCCTGTTCTATATAGGGGTCGAAACGTCGACAGTGTTTTGCTTTATTGTCAAACATAGATGACAGAGATTCTATATCTGCATCTAACTAATCATGTTATGATTTGTCATATATGTGCATGCCAGTCGTCTGGCTGGCTAGGTTGTAAATATTGATTGCTGATGTATATATGCGCACTACCTTCCCTTTTCACATCACCTTCACAAATCCCTCCCATGCACTTGCCACCCCCCACCCTTTGTGCATCTGTTTTTCAAAAAATGTAAACGTGAAAAATATTGTGCCTTCTGACTTGATTTATTCTAATCTTGTGATGAAATAAAATCACAACCATTGTTGGAATGATTTAATGGTGGTGTCCGACTTTGATTAGATAACGAAGATCATTTCTTGTATTTTATGTGATGTGACTGTTCTCCACTGTGACATTAACTTTTGTACCACAATTCACCCAGGTCCAGTGGCCAATCGGGTTACCCCATTGCTACATAACTCAGATGTTTGTCCTGGCATTAGCACCCAGACCAGTTTATGCCCTTCTTAGGGTCTTTGACGAGCTTGGCCAAATAAAGGTAGCCATGCAATGTGCCTGTCTATTTCTGGTGTCAGGGCAACGTTGCCTTCCAGGGTCATACAAAGGCAATCTGCTCTCAACCCGACTTCTCTGTCAAGAGGTTTCCATAGTAGACTTGCAATAAACTGTGCCACCTTCTCCTCTAGTGACTATTCTGCCAACCACAGGTGGTATATATTATCCAGATGTTTGGCCTTGGGTCCAAAGGGTTGTCTGTGGGATCTATTACCTGGCATCAAGGTCTGTAATCGGCCAACTTCTGCTCAGAATCCCTGTGAGAATCCTCCCATGTCGGTATTGCCATCAGTTTTTGTGGGGGCACTAAAGGTTGTGCCAGATTTGGAACGACTATGTTACTAGAGCTTCTCAGTGGGGAGTCCTCAATGGAATTTCCAAGGGGTGGGCTGAATTGTGCTTGGAAAACCTGTTTGAGCGTATCAAAGGAATCTGCTGAGCGAGGCTACTCTTTTTCTTTATGGCCTGAGCCTTAACCTTTGTCTGACCGTTGGCGACTGGAGATAATCGGTTCCTGGGAGGAAACCCAAAGCTACCACCCTTACAGAGGGGTTCAGGCTGGCACAGAATCAGTAAGAGATGCTGCTTCCTAAAAGGCAGAAGGGTATCGCTCACTGCCTTTTTAGGTCTTGCCTAGCGTCGCAGTGCATGCGCTGCTCGCTCTGCGAGATCTATTGTCGTCGGGTTGCTTTCGGAAGTGGGGTCGAAGCTCCGCCCATGCTTTTAATTGGCGCGCGATATCCTTTATGGTAAACGCTGGCCTCCGATTGAAAGTGAGGCTTTTTGGTGACTGCCCTGTCTCCTTTAGGCCCCGCCCACCCGGACTGGATCGTTTGCAAGACGGCTGTCGTAATGAGTTTTTCCCACTGCAGGCAGGCACGACGCGCATGGCGCGCTTCCACTTTACAAATTATTTTTTTCCATTCGCGCAATGGCGTGGCGACAGCTTGTTAATATAGCGCTTAGACTCCGAGGGAGTTCAAGAAAACATAACAGATACTACTGGTACCAAACTCAATGTGCTGACTTAATCGGCCTTGAGCAGCGGTCGAATCCGTCCACTCAGGAGTCAAACCGGCGACCTACAACTTACATCTGTGCAGCGGGAGCCTTGATCCACTGAGCTGTCTGTCCAGGTAATATAATAAAACATTATCGCTGCGTCACAAAAGAAGGGATTGCAAGGTGATTGAAATCACTGAGTCTTAATTGAATGATGTAAAGCGCGTCAGTAAAATGTAAGACATTCACCTACTGATGTCATGTTAACGGACTGTATAGCGCTGTACTGCCCTTACTGTGGCTTCACAGCGCTCTCTTGAGTTTGAGTACATGCATGCCCTGGGCTTGTGGATTCCAGTGACCAATGGAATGTGTGCTGAGCTGCAGGTTGTAAGGTTTGCTGTAGACTGGGGCGCCAGCCACCCAGAGAATACAATGGAAACTACCACCCCATGTCACGTGCCGTGTTCCATGTGACCGACACTGCTCAGACGCCAGGGTAGCAGTGCTACCCCTGGCTCACCCTCTGCTACTCCTGGCACTGCCCGGACAGCTCTGGCTCGAACTACGCAGTGCCACTTCAGGGGAAGAAACGTGAACGGGGCTCTATGAGGGCCAAGGTCACTTTTAAAGTTCCCGCCTCTTCTTCCTCAGATATCCCCTTGTGCATAGGAGGCCGCTGGGAGGGGAAGGGGTGGGAGGGAGCTTTAGAGCGTCAGCAGGGTGTCCCTGAGGGGGAACACAAGCAGCGGGCCCCACCCCCTGCTCCCAACGCCACGAGGGAAAGTGTTAGTACAGGGACCACCAAACAATGCCAGGAAATCCGCCATTTCTATCCAGGCTAGTGTTGTTGCTGCCCACTGCGCTGCGCCCCTAGCCCGCTGGCTGCCTACTCCCTCTGAAAGGCAGACTGGCCCTGCAGCTCGTGCAGCTGCTCTGGTGAAGGCAGTGGGGCAGGCGGGGTGTATATTTACCCCCAGCAGTTAAGCTGGGGCCTGGCAGCCCCCAGCAGCTGCAGGCTGGGCTGTAGGTGCACTGGCAGAGCTGAAAGTGTGCCCCTGGTTACAGGGATGCTCGGCGACGCGGAGGGTTAGAGTGAGGCGCACTGTCAACGCTGCAAACAGGCCTCAGTCAGTAGTATAATAGTTGGGACGCTGATGGTCTGAACTGAGTGCACTGGCAGAAAGGCCTACTCAAATCAGTGGGGTGCTGCAGGTTGAGACCAAGGATACTGGAGATATGAAACCGACCACAAATGAAGGGGTGTTGTGGGTAAGGACTGATCAGCACCGGCAAAGTAATGAGGGGGCCCAGTACATGAACAGGAAGTAGTGCTGCGCGGCAGGCTTGATGTGCACGAGCAGAGCTATGTAGGGTGCTACTACAGTATCCTCCAAAATTTGGCAACAAAATTTCACACTTAATTTACACTGAAGATCTTGTTTTAATCCAAAAACAGCTATGACGACTGGAAAATATAGCTCAGATAACGGTATACTTATTAATTACACTAAAACAAAAATAACGTCATTTGGTAAAATAAGGTCAAGATCCACCTAGTCCCCCCCCCCCCCTCCTTATATTGAATCTACTGCCAGAGAAGGTGCACGTTTTGCACATCTATTGGGGTAGGGTGGGGGGGTCGATTCTAACAATCTATCAAATTATTTTACATGGGGGAAATATATTTAATAAACACTTTGGAGGTCTGTCTTAAATACAACTGTGATGCAAACTATACAACACATTTATTTTACAGACGTTGACTCCACATGCTATGATCAGACTAGAATTTGGTCTTACTAGATTAGTGTTTTAAATAACAAACAGTTAATTATTTATGTGACTGTCAGAATTCATCTTTGCACAATCTGGGAATTAATCAGACAGGATCTGGAAATATAGCCATTCGATCAAGTGATTTTAATGGATTTGGAGCTAAATCTTCTACCAGGAAATTATCAACTTCCGATGATAAAAACTCTGGCAACAATCAATAAGATGACCCATAAACTGCTAATCAAAAAGAAAATGAAGTCGGTATCACATGAAAGGGATTTATTTGCTGTAACAAAACAAAAGCATTTTCGTTACACATATGAAACATGTATAAATAAGAGGCAACCCTATTTAGATTCCAATTTAAATATGTGGGTTAAAAAAGCTTTTCTATATTTTAGACTTGTATATGTCCCACTGGTGCACTTTGAGGGGTCTTGGAACAAGACTGGAGATAACAATATGCAATGCCGCTTGTGTAATCTATTTCCTGAAACAGTAGAACGTAACCTTTGCTTATTCGAGATATACATTTCTGAAACCCCTGTTTCAGCAGGAAGGTACAAGGACAGTGAAAGACGCTACTCAGTTCTGTTTTGCCGGGAGCTCTAACAAATGTATTGAGTTTCTTACCAAATGTATTTTATTGGTACAGCTGCGCCTGAAGGCCCAGTCTAAATAAACTTTATTAGGGGCAATGTACATCATTTTAAGAATATGGATTTTAATTGATGCTAGATTGCAAATATCAGGTTGTTTTTATTATTTAAGGCTGTGTATTGTATTGATTTTTAATATAAATTACACAATACAAGTTTACCTACCTACCTACTACATGAACAGAAAGTAGTGCTGAGGGTCAGAATGGGGCACATTGGCACAGCTGGGAGCGTCTTCCATTGCAGGAGATGTAGAGGAGGACAGAGGTGCACTGACAGTACTGTTACTGTCCAGTACAAGATTAGTTGTGGTATTTCAGGTCAAGATTGAGGTGCACTTGCAGAGTAGGTAACGAGTTCATGTACAGATATCAGTTATTTGTGCAGGTACAGGGTGAGGTATGGGTCCTGGGTCGAGTCGTGGAGCTTTTTCAGAGCTATGGAGAGGTCTTGAACGTGGTTCTTCCATCGCATGGTTTGGGGCCTGAAGAGGAAGGCATTTTGTGTCTGCCTGCATTTCTACCACGAAACCTAGCAGTGCCCCTTTCTGGTTTTTAAAAACGGCTCCATTTTAAAACGTTGTACAGCTGCCTCTGCCCTTCACCCAAATTCTGCTTGTCCTCAAAGTAAAATTCAGAAACATTTAAGTAGCTTAGCCTAGGCGGTCAAGTGTGACCTCTTCAGCCAGTTCTGGCTGTTTGTTCAGTAGTCCTTGAAAGAAAAAGAAAGAAGCATTTGCAATGCAATAGGTCTCGCATTTACGCGAGTTTAAGCTATTGGCATTGTACATGACAATGCCTTTTATTTATGTTTTAAAAACGAAAACAAAAATAAAAGGCATTGTTATTTGCAATGTGAATAGCTCAAACTCGCGTAAATGCGAGACCTATTGCATTGCAAATGCTTGTTAACAGAGGGATTGACTGCCTCTGAGAGACCCTGGTCCCAAGGTCTCTTCCATGTCTTTCTCTCTTCCTCATGTTGCTGCATGGTGCATAAGGAGCAGGGAGGCTCCTGAATGTACAGGCAGTGTAGCAGCGGTAAACCATAAAGGATACAACCCCCAATAGATTATGCGGGGGAACCTGTTCTGTCTTTGCAGTGCCCTCGCAAACTCACTCTGTTACAGACCGTCAGTCAGGAGGCGTTGTGCTACAGGCAGGGCATTAATTAAGAGGTGCCAACAGTGGGTTTATGAATTATATCCCAAGGAAACTCCTTTTTTTATTTTTTACACTTTGTAAGAGTTAGATCAATGCAAAAGGAACAAATGATGGACGGAATGTTGAACAATGCAAACATTCACCCCCAGTCACAAAGATGTGAGTTTAATCCATCATTCTTTTGCTAACTACGCCTCCCCAGTTTAGACCCAGCCATATGCAAATCAGTCTTGACCCTGCCCCTCATGGGAATATTGCAGCCCGAGCTACCAAGCCAGGTCCTCCCCAGACCTGAAACAAGCATCCTGGGACCGGATTTGGGGCATCACCCTTCATACTCCTGGATAGCTTGAATCCAGTGGTGCAGTGAGCACGGGACCCACGTCTGGGCATACCCTTCCCACTTAGGGCGACAAAAGCAAAAGAAACAAATGATGGACAGAATGCTGAACAATGCAAACATTCACCCCCAGTCAAAAAAGTTCTGGGTTTGATCCATCGATGGATTAAACCCAGATCTTTGTGACTGGGGGTGAATGTTTACATTGTTCAGCATTTCCCATGAGGGGCAATGTCAAGACTGATTTGCATATGGCTGGGTCCAAACTGGGGTGGCGTGATGAGCAAAAGAATGATGTATTAAACCCATATCTTTGTGACTTGTGGTGAACGGTTGCGTTGTTCAACATTCCGTCCATCATTTGTTCCTTTTGCTAGAGTTGGATCTATTCCAGATGTAGTACACTGAAGGCAGCGTCCAATGTTCGTTGCTTCCTCGCTGCATATGCAGGACCACAGCGGAGCTACCAAGAACAACGAAGGTGGTGTGGTGCACGCTAAGCTTGGTGGGAGGCCCCTACCACACCTCAGGACCGCCACCACTTTACCGCACAGAGTACTGCCCTGAATTGGACGCCTGCGGTCACCTGAAAAGTATAGGCTTACAAACAGTATAAATGTACCACAATCGGCTCACAAACAGTATAAATGTACCACAATCGGCAGCAAACACAATGAGATAAAAGAAAACTTGACTTATGTGCTGCAAGAGCAGCAAAGAAAGAGGAACTCCAGGATGTGGTCACAGGCTTTTTGGACTCTGGTGTTGTTTGATTGGTTATCTAAAACTACAGCTTTTTCCCAAGTGCTCATAGGAAGTGTAGTTTATTGTTATTTTTTCTGCTTCTGCCAAAACAAAAGGGAAAGATGAAAGCATAATACTCACCTCCAGTCCTGACATAAAATGAACGTGTGCTATAGAGGTTTAGAAATACAATAGCAAACATAAAAGTTGCCCATCACTCTCCAGCTCACAGAAATGCTGTTGGCATAAGCAAATCGGCCCTCTACCTATTTCTGAGAGTAGGGATAGCTTAATTTACTGACAACTTTACTGCTCTTACAATTGATTGACTAGATGTGCATTGTTGGGACGGGAATGTCCCCTGCATGGTATACGAGCTGGCTGACTGCATATAATTGTGGTAGCCTATTGTTTATTTTAGCCCTAGTGTCACGATAATCTAGAGTTCGTGTAGAGGCCTTAACTTGTCCATGGCAGTATGAAGTAGAGGGCCTCTCCTGTGACCTGGAGGGGCGCATCAAGCATACCCTCATAATGAGCAGATGACTTCTTTCTTTCCCTTTGGATTTTCCACATAAAGAGGTTTTGACAGCATACTGCGCTTTGTGATTTATAGTGTAACCAGACTTTTTACTTGTGTCAATGAGACTGAGTCCTACTAACACCTCTTGTGTAAAATTATTCTGCTGTATGTGTACCTTGCACTGACGTGTGTGTGTGTGTGTGTGTGTGTGTGTGTGTGTTTGCGTGTGTGTAATGTAATATATGTGTGGTAGTAAAATTGTGTGTGTGTTTGTGTGTGCCTTTTGAAGTGGGATCCATTTTGGGACAGTTTCCCCAGACAGTGGAAGTCTATCTGCATTACTGTTCGGGATGAGGGAGAGCCAGACACTGACGTGAGATGGATGGAGACAGGGCAGCCTGTAGAAATTTTATGAAGACTTTATTACCAAAACTCTGCCATTTGGTGTATGGTAGAAATAAAGGGTGAGACTGCAGTTTCTGTTGTTCAAGGTGAGGAAAAGTTTAGGTCATTCCTGCCCTTTTTATCTTCCCCCGATTACTGTTTTAGAAAGTCTGGTGCCTGCCAGGTGCAGAGATCTCACTCTTCGGTGTGCCCATGTGATGGGTGCTCCTACTTTGAGATAGGATTAGTGCCACCTGCAGTGAGAAGCATACTCCATACACAAGCGCGTGTATGGACAGCAGCCTGAGAAGGACACGTGAAAGAGGACTACACTGAACCAGTTCTGAAAGTTTGAGACAATGGATCCACATTCCCGAAAATTTGTGTAAAATTGGGACCCAAACCACCACAATTTATTTCAGTCCCAGGTTCTTCTTGAAAGGAGTGCACCACAGAGTACTGCAGGAGCTGCTGTGTTATCAGGTCTGGCATCTGCCTTACAGCCAGTTTCCCATAGGTGAGAGAACATCCCCTGAAGTGTTGCTGCTGGAGGAGCTGAAGGTTTTCCTAGTGCCTACAAACCTACTCGCATGCTGAGAGAGGGAAGGAGTATTCCTGGCCCTGCAGGGGGAGAGACTGTCAGAGAGGAGGAGCCCAGAGTGTTCCGGTGTGTGGAGCACCTAGAGAAAGCAGGCACTCTTGGAAAGCAAAGCAAGGAGCAACCTGCATCAGTAGAGGGGTCCCCCTGTTTCTTTGTGATTCCTACCTGCGAACTTCCCCAAAGACTGTATGAACTAGGTGTGGCCATATTCACTGTCCACTGTCGTTGTGATTCTACGCAGCTGCACTGCACCTCGCTGCTATGAGCCTGTTCTGCCTTGGAGACCACAACTGCACCTCACCTCTGTAAGCCTGATCAGTCTGGGAGGCTACAACTGCAGCTTGCTGCTGTAAGCCTGATTGTCCTGGGGAGCAGTACCTGTACATTGCCACTGTAAACCTGATCGCACTAGGAGGCCATACCTGCACGTTGCTCCTGTTAACCTGACCAGCTAAAGAGGCCACCATCACTGGCGAGACTGGGTCACGACACCCAAACTGCATCCGCTCAGTTACTTCTTCTGCAAGTGCCGGTTGCATCCGTCTCGCCTCCTGACTGGCAAGGACAGGTGGGCAGGCATCGTGATGCTTCCCTAGCATCCAGAGTACATAGGCTGAGAGGCACTCAAAAGAGGATAAGTACATGGCCTTGAGACTTTCTACACGAAGTAAACCAAGGGTAATATTGAGTGATTGAGTTGCACTTCTAAGCCCCACAGGGCAATTCATAATCTGCAACTGTGCAACTTTCCACTAGACAATTTGGGACTACAGCGCCCAGTTATCAACCAAGTGGCGAGAGGACATTAGAGCAACAGGTTATAGCGCCACCTAAAGAACAAAACCAGGGATTCAACGTGTATTTTTTAACCTAAATGGAGCATAATTGGATTGTGTAGTATTTAGCTCTGTTGTGCAATTAAAGTACCAACTCACCATGACCGGCCAACTGAATGAGGTCTCAGTCTCCTGCTTCCACACACTGAAGATCAAGAAGATTTTCAAACGACTTCCAGCCAATACTTGCAGAACAGTCGCTCACGCCCTCATCACCAACAAGCTAGACAACAGTAACACTCTCTATGCTGGGCAATGGCAACACACTCTATGCTGGAGTCAACACTCAACTGACCAGAAGACTCCAGACTATACAAAGCTCTGCAGCCATGCTCCGCCTTAGCCTCCCACCCCACACCTCAAAGAGCTCCGCTGACCCCCAATCCACAAACAAGCACTCTTCAAACTCCTCATTCACATACAAAGCCTTACACAATACTGGTCCCACGTACCCCAACAACCGTATAAACTTCCACAAACCTCCTAGACACCTCAGTTGAGCCGGACAACTACTTGCACACCTTCTACCCCCCCTTCATACTCAGAATCATATCTGGTGGTCTTGCCCTCTCCCACCTTGCTCTTAAAGTCTGGAATGACCTGCCCCGGCATGTCGGAGCCTCTTCCTCAGTTCTTGAATTCCTCAAGAACCTGATGACCTTGCTCTTCACCCTCCGAGATGAGTTGCATGCTATACAAATGCACATAATATAATATACTTGATTTTATTAAAAGACATGTTTTGGACTGAGCATTAAAGTTATTTTATTGGTTCGGTTGATTATTGAGTAATGAGCTCTCCCCCCGCCCCCCCAAGCAACTCCCTGAAAAACCCTGCAAGGTTATTTATACTTGGCCCAGTTTACAAAGCCGTAGTAGGATGGGCCAGGGACACTAGTGGCAAATTACCTCAGCGACTACTGTTGGGTCCCAGTAGCTCCTTTTGTCCTGTGCAGCCACCCTCTTCTCCTCCTGAACAGGGTCTGACATGCACGAAGGCTTGTGACACTATGTCAGTATGCAGGCTGTTACTTCTACAAGACATGCTGTCTTATATGTAAAACATGTTGTCTTCATAATGTCTTCTCCAACCTACTTTCCTTTGCTTCTCAACAGATCACAATCAAGTGTCTGTTCTTTAGATATGTCACAGCTAAGGTAGATGTTTAGCTCAAGTTATTTGAATCTATTATTTGAGGCCAGCTGCCCGATATGTGCTTTATGACCAAATGTTATATTTGTACTTGATATGTTAAGTTTCTGGTTTGGGATCAGTCTAAGATTTAAAGGTTGTTGCAGTCATTTAAATCCATAACCATCCTGTTTGATGAAACATTCTTCTTTCGTCCAGGGTGTAATACTGGTGTACGATATTGCGAATCGTTGGTCGTTTGATGGAATAGATCGATGGATCAAGGAGATTGATGAGGTAAGGCCTATGAAGGACTTTTAAAGCATCAATAGTTCCTTTCTGCTTCATTCCCAATTTGAGCACTTAACAGCTTTTAGAGGCCAATCGAATACTACATTAACCATACCCAAGAGCAGTACTGACCATGGTGGCATAACCTTTGACCCTTCCAAAAAACCGCACATCATGGCTATGTGTCTTAGACAATGAGAAAAGTAAACTTCATAGGTGTATCTTGTCATAACGTTCATCTATTTAGAAGCATGTACATCTGAGCAAGATCATTTTGCCTGTTAGAGACTTGTAGGCTATTATACAAGGAACCTTCGACACCACAACTCTGGATATTAGGTGAATTTATCAATAGTGGTTGAATATATATTTATAATCCACCACTTATGGAAGTTCAAGGAATTTTTTGCAACATCATGTAATGTATCAATAAGACAAAAACATAGTACGGACACTACCCAATACTAGACAAAATAAAATAAATACCAGAAATGAAGACATTGTATTTGTCATCAGTTAGATTCAAAAACCTTTCAATGATTGATTTTATCTGCCATAATGAGATATAGAACGTTGCAGAAAATATGAAATCACTTGTGAGGATCTTAAGTGCCATTGGTGATTTTGAAGACAAAATGGTATTTTTGCATTGATGATTCTTGTGCGCTGATATTAGGAATGTAGCTGTTTTTGTATTTTAAAATATTGGGTTAATTCAGTTTTTCAGCCTTTCTGTTTAAGGATTTTTAGAAATTTGTTATATCAGCAGTTGTTCTTCTGACTCCTAGGTGATTTGCTTCTTACTACTAGTTGATCACCCACAAGTGGAGTAATTAAGAAACTCGTGTGTAGTTTTGGACAACTGAAAATCCTCCTGTTTCGGGAATATATAAATAAAGAATACAATCCACTGGCTGAAATTCCTCCACAAAAGTGTTATTATTATGAAGTGCGTTCAGTCTGTGTATTCTACTCAGTATTTATAGTTTCCTTCATGAACTGGAGAATTGTAAGTTCCCTCTAATCTCTAAATTAGATCTTATATACCAGTCCTCGCCAGTCAAGTGCCGGGACAGACACAACTAGCATTTGCTTAGATGCAGTTTGGGTGTGAGGCTGGTCCATGACACCCACATCCGTACTAACCTTAGATCTCATTTAGAGACAGAGGTATGTTCTATGACCGTTATAGAGAAATTATGGGGCAGCATTGTCGAGGGCAGCATTACAAAGTGATGAGAGCAGTTTCTTTAGGTACCTTGTGGTCCACCGGATGCTAGTTCTGTGTTGCTCATCATGGAAGTATGGTGAGTTGGGGTGGTGCCAAAGATTGCGTAACACTGGTACTTCCAAGAGAGAGCTCCATTATCCAGAGCCAGAGTGGTGATCACTTAGGTACGGTTGAAAAACGAGGCTGATGGTATATCTGTAAATAGGAGTGTGGTCAGAGGGTAACTTTGTCAGAGATCGACGTCATAAAGCATTAATGCATTAAGTTGGGAATTTCATCCCTTCGTTTCTCTAAGGAGTGAAGTATGAGTAGTAATTCACAAGTTATGAGATCAGTACTCCTGGAATTTTACCAAGAGCCTCATCATATTAAGCAGACAAAAGGTACGGGAGTGTTGAGACCACTCAATAGTTAATGCCATCGCGTGGGACAGTCTCATATTAAGGAGCTCTGCTCTCTATTTAAAACTGTCAAGTTGAGACATTGGCAGTTTTAGGAACACAGGTAACATGAAGTGAAAGAAATAAAGAAGTAGTTCATTCTTGAACGACTGCCATTCACCTTTGGAAAGTAAAATTATTTTGGGGCTAAAAGAGACACCAGCAGAACTTGTGAACACCTTGTCTTGTTTTTCATCAAAACCATGGGGATTGAAGGATGGCATATAGGAGAGTCTTTGACTGTGGGATGTAAAAGGTGTCTGCCCCAGGCCATGAGGCTTCTGTTCCTGGTGTGATACCAAGTTAGCCTAACAATTGCCTCAGTAACAAATAGGACCCACCATGGGGTCAATCATCTTATGTAAACAGAGCGAGACACCTTTTGGAATTAAATGATGCAGGGGAAAGAATGCCTGAAAACGTGCTACTTATTCTATATGCAGGTGCATGCCCCACTCAAGGGAGATAAACAGCAAACAGAGGAAGCAGATCGTCGTCCCCGTCCCAAATTCTAATCTGAGTTTGCAGCCGGGCCAGGGGTTTACTATCTCAGGTGGTGGAGTTCCACTATAATACTGGACTGGGATGGGGAAGAGGGATGTGGCGGTAATAACATGCTGCTGCTTGCTGTGGTATAGGGCAAGAGTCCATACTGGTATGAAGGGCTCAGGTAAGTAACATATTTACCTGAATACATGAATGTGAGTGCTCAGAACTTATCTTTGCTACCTACCTAGCAGTTTTCTGAAAGGGACCCTAAATAATTCCACTTACGCAGTGGGACTGGACAAAAAGGGAAAACCTTGACTCTTGTGCTGCCTTTCCATCTCGTGATTCGTTTTATTGGTCCTTCTTACATTATCATTTACAGCATTGCTTGCAGATATCTGTACAACTTCAAAATTGTAAAAAAAAACTCTTTTTAATTCGAAATAACTATTGATACGTAAGGAAAGTTGTTAGACCATATTATGGGGTGTACAAGTTTTGTCAGTAACATTTCTAGTGATATGGCTGAGACTTTTTACATTGCAGCATTCATAGCATAGCACTCATTTAGTCTTAATTCAATTCCTATTTTAATAATATCCAGAAGCCACTCTTTTGAGTAGCTTAAAATGGTGAACTCGTCCTAAATACAGTTTTAACAGTTTACATCATCTGAGGAATTTATTCTAAAACTTCAAATAAATTTTAGGATGGATCTCGGCACTATTAATTCTCTCTTTGTTCCGGCAGCATGCTCCTGGTGTGCCCAAAATTCTGGTTGGCAACCGCCTCCATCTAGCCTTTAAACGCCAGGTGTCTACAGAGCAAGCACAAGCCTATGCGGAGAGATTAGGCATGACTTTCTTTGAAGTAAGCCCGTTGTGCAATTTTAACATAACCGAGTCCTTCACTGAGCTTGCAAGGATCGTGCTTATGAGGCATGGGATGGACCGACTCTGGAGGCCAAACAAAGGTAAGAAGATACTGTGCGAATGCTTGCATGTCTATATGAACGTCACCTAGTTTCAAATGTACATCATTCTACATATTTGAGCGTCACTTATCAATCACCACACTTCGTATAGGAATTAAACAAAAACTTCTCAGGGAGCATTTTTGGCCCCCTTTCTAAAGCCAGTTTTCTAAAGCATTCGGGGGGCATTTTTTCTAACAAACATTTTGTGGTGAACTACAACCCATTTAACTCAAACCGTTGTTAAATAACACAAAATACAGTGTTTTCCTCATATTACTGGTAGATTGGTTCTGAAAATGTTGCATACTGACCAATTATATGACAAGCTTTTATGCCAGCTGTAATTTTTGTTGATGCTTTCTAAGAAAAATCCTATCTAATCAGAGTTCCAAAATTCAAAGCTGCTTCACTTGTGCAAGTGATTTGGGTGCAGTAGAAGTAGGGCATATGTGGCAAGTAACTGCAGAGCAAATTGACCGCTCAGACTTCGCACCGAATTCATTTGGCATAGAGCAGGTTTTAATGTGACTAGCATTACGGAAAAATATAACATTGCATATCTTTTTTTTAATTTTTTTAATTTTTTTTAATTGTTTTGACAAAAATGCAAAAGCAACGGAGAAACAGAACGATACATTCCAATAAAAGTCAGTTGAGATGCAATACACAGCCATCACAAAATGCACAACAGTCAGTCAAGTATTCGAATTGTAGAAGCCCAGTCCATGGTAGGTTCACAATTTGCCCATATTCTGGTATTTAGTATGGTGGCAGCCTCTGGCTCACCAGTCTCGGCGCCACTAAGGGAGAATAGGTTTGATCCATGGACCTCCACTTTCTGCCAGTATCTCTTTGTGACCAAGGTAGACATACCCACCATGATCCATTCTCCCCAGGGGCCCCCGTAACTCTCCATGATGCCCAGCAACGCAATGTGGAGCATCAGCTCAATCGCTGAGGCGAGGACCCCAGAGAGGGTGAGGTAAATCCTGCACCAATAGCTATCTTATTTCAGGGCATTGCTAGACCAAAAGGAAAAAACAGAGTCTGATGGCCACAGCGAAAGCAAGTGGGATATGCAATCTTGCCCACTTGCCACTCAGCGTGGAGTGAGATATGTCACATGTAGGTAGTTGACTTGGGAAGGGATTGCAAGCTCCCGGGGGGCTGACTGAGCATCTCTCCAGTTAGGGTCCTATAAAGGTCCTAACCACCCCTCCCATTTCTATCTGAGGGTAGCAAGTTAGTCAGGTGCATTGAGAATGAGCTTGCGGTAGAGTTGTGAGATTCTATCTTTGTTAATGTCTCCTGAGAGGAGTTTGGCTTCAATGGAGTTGTATTTATGGAGAACGGTAAAGGGGATGTCATGGAATGAGAGAGCATGTCTGAGCTGCAAGTATTTGTGAAATTGAGTTCGGTACAGATGAAAGAAGGTCTGCAGGTCTTGAAAAGTACATACGTGAATTCTATGTCAGACATCGCCTAGAGTTGTAATGCCGATCCTGTCCCACCTAGAAAAGCCAGTTAGGCATGCAGAATGCCGGAGGTAGCCTCCGTGCCATAAGGGGGCCTGTTTTGTGAGGGTCTTGTCCCAGCCAATAAGGCGCAGTGCCTTGCGCCAGTGAAGGAAGATCAACCTGGTTACCTCTAGGAGGTCCCAGGGACTGGGTTGCCATAAAGAAGACCCATTACCTTGTCCAGAGTCAGTAACGAGCGCTCCGCTCGGTATGTCAGGTCATTTCATCGCCTGCGCAGCCATTCGTTAATGACTAGAAGGTATGCAGCGTGAAAGTAAAGTTGTAGGTCTGCCATTCCTATGCCCCCATCATAGACCGGGAGGCGACACTTGTCCATGCTGATATGGGGGTGTTGACGACCCCACAGAAAAGAGCTGATCTTGGATGTAAGGGCTCGGAACTATGTAGTGGGAATCATCAAAGGGAAGTTTTTCTGTAACCTTGGAAGTATCATTTTGAATCGCACAACTCTACCAAGAGTGCTGAGCGGCAGGGACACCCAACGTTGGAGGTCTTTTGTGGTCTTGTTAAGGAGAGGAGTAAGGTTGAGGCTCCATAGCAGATCTGGGTCCCAAGACATTTGAACACCCAGGTAGGAAAAACTAAGTCGGCGAGGGGGATCAACACCTGCCATGCCATGTCGTCCTGGTCGCCTTGGAGGGGAATCAATAGAGATTTAGCTTTGTTCACCCAAAGGCCAGAGGCTTCTACGTAGAGATCGAGGTGTCAGCGGCATGGAGGCCCTGACTGCTAGGGGTGGGCTAGGAATAAGAGTATGTTGTGTGCGTTTAATGCAATACATTCCTCATCACCATTGCTCCACTGCCAGCCTGGGCATCGCAACGGATCAGTATAGCCAGGGCAAAGAGGAGCGAGGACAGCAGACATCCTTGACAGGTACTGCAGCAAATCGAGGAGAGAGGCAGACAATGCTTTGTTGAGCTCTCGTGCAGAGGGTTGAGAGTGTAGGACCTGTACGTACCTGCAAAATGATGGACCCAGCGTGTGAAGAAAGTTCCACTCAACAGAGTCGAAGGACTTTTCAAAGATAATTAAAAGAATGGCACAAGGCATTCGTGTGTCCTGGAGGCGGGCTATCGCCACCTGTACCCCCTGGATACAATGGCACTTGCTACGGCCGGGCATAAAGCCACGTTGATCTGGGTTAATCAACTCTGGCAAATCCCATTGGAGCCTGTTAGCTAGGAGCTTCACAAAGAATTTGATTCTTTTGTTGATCAACGAGATGGGGCGATATGCAGAGCAATGCGGTTCAGGAGGGCCCTTCTTGGGAATAACGACTATGGTCGCCATGTCAAGCTCCTCTGTCAAGGACCCTTTTGTGTACGCCGCCTGATAGAGAGCAAGAAGGTCAATATAGTTTGGAACTTCTGATAGGATTCTGTCCAGGTCTGGGGTCTTTTCCATATTGATCCCTAGGATTGCCTCTATTTCTTCCACTGTAATGAGTGCATCAAATGCCACTCGGGATCCCTAAGGCAGAAATGGGAGGGCGATGTTTTCAAATATGGGTGAGTATTGTTCATGAGAGGGACGTGAGTGCTGCACGTAAAGGTTGCTGTAGTATTCAGCGAAGGCAGCGGTAATTTCGGTAGAGTAGGTAGCCATGCATCTGGAAGAATTCAGAATCTTAAGGACGATCCTAGAGGAGAGGTCTCTAGTCGCCAGCCAGTATAATAGTTTTCCAGATTTATCTCCCTATTCGTACACACGTTGGGTCGCGGAACGCCAGCATTGGCTGTCCTGCTCCATGGTGAACTGGTGTACGGAGTCGCAAGCAAGTTTTAGCTGATGGCAGTGGATGTCAGTCTCGCCACCAAGGCATTGCTGTTCCATCTGTAGGATTTGGGTTTCGAGTTCAGAGATTGTGTGCGCTTTAACCTTTTCTTGCTGCCTGAAGTAACCCTTCGCAATCCCTCTTATTGTGGCCTTGCTGGATGCCCAAAGAACACCGGTGGATAACACCGAGCTGGAGTGCACATCTAAGTTGAACTGTAATTCAGCAGTGAGAAAGTCTGTGCAGCGGTCATCTGTCATGTGACAGGCATTGAGGCGCCACATTGGTTGCTAGGTCATATATGGGTGTCCGTATCTAAGCATCAGGGGGGAGGGGTCCAAGATACCTCTCGGAAGGACTGCGACCGAGTTGACTGTATATGGGGAGCCAAAAGGAGTAAGAGGTCAATGCGGGACTTTGATCTGTGAGTGGCGGAGGTGTGAGTGTACTCCCAGGTCTGGGGGAGCCAGGTCCTCCAGACAACACAGTGGCCCAACAAGTCCATCCAGGACCAGAGGAGCCAGGTTTGTGATTGACGGTATTTCATGGGCGGCACAGAAGCGTTGAGATTAGGGTCAGGAGAGGCATTGAGGTCCCTTCTGATTATGGTAGTGCTGTGGGGGAAGTTTATAATGGTGGATTCTAGGGCTTTGAAAGTGGGAACCAGCGACTGGGGCGGTACGTACACATATAAGAGGTTACACTGTTGACCCTCTATCAGACCCTCCACTTTGACAAATCTACCATGTGGGTCTGATTTAGAAGCAGTCACAGTCGGGGAGGAAGTTCTTGTGAAGGAGGATGATGGTTCCCCTGGACCCCTTTGTAAAGCCAGAGTCATAGCCAAAGCGGCGAAGAAAGGGACAAGTGGATCCTAGCAAATGGTTTTCTTGTAGCATAGTATAGCTGGGCGGGTAGGTTTAGCATAGCGAAGGACAGCAGTCGGTCAGTCAGTCAATACTCTCTATTTCGGCCAATTGCCATAAAAGAGACATGCATTTATAAAATATTTAACATATAAAATCATCTGTCTATGTACATAATACGAACCATAAAAGTGGCCTCTAGCCATCAATTAAATCAATAAAAATAGGCAAATAAAATTGATAAAGCATTAACCCACATTGAGTGTACACAAAGGTACCCCTACAAATTAAAAAAAATACAATAATTATCAAAAGAGAAGTCCATCTACTCCATGCATGGTATCTGTGTTCTCAGCAATTATTTGGTTGAGGATGATTAGTTATTAGAATCATTAACCTTGACAATATACCCACATATGGAGTTCCCTTAGCGGCCAAACAGCGCTGCTGTCCTATCTATCGGCCATTATTAGGACATTTTTCCTCCACATTCCCCACATAACAAATAAGAACCTGGAGACTGCAAAAACAATGTGCCTGCTGGTGTCAGACTGTAAGATCCTGCAGGCCTCTGCACAGTGTGGGGTGCCCAGGTTCCTGCAAATGGGGATTATCCATTTGGCTCTGGGCCTTCTACACTCTGGGCAGAAGAACAGGGCATGCACCACTGTTTCTTTGCTAAGGGCACAAGATGGGCAATCCGTCTTGGCCAATCTATCAGCACTTGCCCATTTCGAAGCAATGGATCGAATAGGTAATGACCCCCTGCCTGAACTGGACACACAGCTTTTTGGCCAGATTTGGTTCGATTTCATCTAACAACTCCTCAGTCTTATAAAAATCTTTAATCCTTAGAAAGTATTTCGTCATAGTATCCAGGGTTTGGATCAACATGAGCATACCAGTTTTAAAGTTCCAAAGTCGCCTCTTCAGCTCCAATTTGCTCATTAATTGCCCCCCCCCCGCCTCCCCACACAGATTTTCCCAGAGTTGGACTAACCTGAGGCTTAGCAATGTATCTCTGACATCTTTGATCCAGGGGAGATTGCAGGCCCCGGAGAGGCTGAGTATATCTTCGAGGCCCTGGCGATAGTGGAGCAGGTCAAGCGTGGCCCATAATTTTCTCAGGTACATTTTTGTTCTGACAGCGATTCTTCTTGGATTGGCCTGTGCCCCAAATCTAGCCTTAACAGGACTAGCGGAGTGCTGACCAGAAGGCTCAGAACTTACCTAAGGAACCTATTCTCAACTGTTTCTAAGGGCTTGGTGTCCTTATGACCCCTGAGCTCGCCGCCGTGAGGGCTGCACCTAGTGCTTGGTGGGTGTATATTTGGACCGCTGGTGTAACTGGTTTGAAAAAGGAGCTCCGGTGTACTTTCAGCACCCTCCTACATATTGCTCGAGTTTTAGCCTACGTTTCAAAATGTGTGGCACCCAATCAAGCTTCTCGTTCGGGGTAATGCCTAGGTACTCAAACAAATGGACCTGCTTTAGTGGGGACCCATTCAAGGTGGGTTTGGCAAGTGTTGTACAGCACGGATTAAACACCATATACTTAGTTTTGCTAATGTTTATTTCCAGTCCCCTCTTTGTGCAGAAAGTACTAAATTCATCCAGAATTCTCTGTATGCGCATGGGTGATTTGAATAGGTGTAGTGTGTCGTCCGCAAACATTAGCGCCAGGACCCTCATGTTAGCTAATCTAGGGGCGTCATTACAGAAATTCAGGCGGGCAACCAGGTTGTTGATAAACAGTGTAAAAAGAGTGGGAACAAGAACACAACCTTGCCTAAATACAGTGTAAAGTCTGCCTTTCTCAAGGACGATAGTTTTCCAATATATCAGATGTAGTGTAAACACTTGGTCAATTGTTGATGTGCGATTGCGGAATCCTGCTTGCATGCAGCTTTGGATGTCGTTTGCCTCTAACCACTCTTTTAGTCTTAGTAAGATAATTCTACTAAAGAGTTTCTGTGCGTTGTCAATTAGGCTGATGGGCCTATAGTTCACTGGCACCAGGGGGAAACCCTTTGTTCGAGGCATGTGAGCTGTAGATCACATGCTATGCATAGATCGCCATCTGGTGTTGGGCCCGGACATTTGCACTTTGTTTTTGTTTGAAGAAGTCTTTCCAGTCACGAGGTAGGTGACTCCTCCTTTTGGTGATAGTGCGCGTGGGCATCGACTCCATTGTTAGATTGTTTTTTTCCGCCATCAGGTTCGGACGTAATTGCTGTGCTTTGGTTCAACACCGTTCTCGGGTTCCCCTCGGTGCGCAATCCACTACCCTCGACGGTATCTCGATTGCGTATTCTTCCCTTCGCGTATCGAATCTATTCTACAACTTCGATCGGAAAACCTTGTGCGAGGCCTATGGGCCTACACGCGTCGACCAAATTCGCAGTAGATGGAACGGACTCCATTCCAATTCTGCCCCGCGTGCCACTGCAAGTACCCCCGCACCGATCTTCACGACGTGTGCAATTTATGTTTATCGCCTGAACACAACGAAGACAACTGCGAAGCCTGCCGATCATTCCGATCGAAAAAGACGCTCCGTGACAGTCGGGCTCGACGTCACGAGATGTATAAACAAAAGGACTCCACTCCAGACCTGTTCGGAGAAGATGTCGACGAGGAGATCCTCGAAGCACATGGAGCCGAGGCAGAGGAGGAACAACAAATTAACGTGTCCGAGGAAGACTCCGACATCGAGGAAGACATCACACCCGGTCAGCGTACCGTGAGTAAAGATACTCCTCTGCCCCAAAAAGTTCCCTTTAAAAAGGCTCCGGTCCCTCCTCTGCCTTCGGGCCAAGGTCGGCACCGAGATAAAGTTTCCAACGCCCCTCCTTCGGGCTCGGCACCGAAACAACTAGTAAAGTCTTCAGGCTCGGGACCGAGTCGATCTTCTTCGGGGCCCGAACACAAGACTTCGGCACCGAAACATAAGCCAACCGATCCCTCCAAAACTTCGGCACCGAAACACACTTCGGAACCGAAATCATCGGAGCCGAAATCCTCTGCACAAAAATCCTCGGCTCCGAAAACGTCGACAGCGAAATCTTCGACGTCGAAAATTATGGCTCCAAAGAAAAAGTCGGTTCCTCCTCCATCCAAGGAGCTTAATTTGGACGTTCCGCCTGCTAACACGGACCCCAAACAAAAGGAACTGGTTATTAACCCTAAAACAGGACACCTTTCTGCAAAACTGCCACAGAAAAGGAAACCAGAAGTTGAGGAATCTTACCATATCCCTCTAAAAAGAAAGAATATGGGGACTAATGCTTCTCCTCCACCTCTTTCTCCTTCCTCACCTCTTCCTACTATTGACCCTAACCTTCTTATAACACTCACATATTCCCCTCAGCCACAATCTCCACTTCAGCAGGATGATGGGGATGGGGATTTAGATGATGACACACAAGGGGATGTAACACAAGATTATGCTCCAGACACCTGGGTAGATTATAACACGGATCCTAATACCGACAATGATCCAGATCTGTACCCATCTAGGCCTTCTCCTCTAGATGATAATGTGGGGTTTACAGAATTGCTTAATAGAGCTGCACAGTATCATGAGGTGCTACTCCATAAGGAGCCTCTTGAGGAAGATTTCCTATTTGAGACACTAAGTGCATCACAAAAAACTACACATACACTACCTATGCTCAAGGGTATGTTAAAACATGTAGATGGGGTGTTCAAAGATCCAGTGCGTGCTAGGATACTCACACCTAGAGTGGACAAAAAATACAAGCCGGCTCCTACAGACCCAATTTTTATTAGAGGTCAGGTTCCACTAGATTCGTTAGTAGTTTCAAATGCTCGGAAACTGGCAAATTCTCAGTCAACTGGAGACGCTCCGCCCCCCACAAGGAATCTAAATTAATAGATACATCAGGCAAGAGGGTAGCAGCACAAGCAGCCATTCATTGGCGCATAGCTAACACACAAGCACTCTTGGCAAGATATGACAGAGCTCATTATGATGAGCTAGAGCAACTGATGCAATATCTGCCTGATGAACATAAATCCAAGACTCATGACCTCATTCAGGAAGGGAAACTTATTTCAAATACATCAATCAGGTGTGCTATAGATGCAGAAGACACTGCCTCACGTGCTATTAACACCAGCATTCTTCTTAGACTCCACGCGTGGCTTGGAGTGTCAGGTTTTAAACCAGAAGTCCAAACATCCATTTTAAATCCACCTTTTGATAAGGAACATTTATTTGGTCCTACAGTAGACACTTCATTAGAAAAAATGAAAAAGGACACGGAAGTAGCCAAATCTATGGGAGCGCTACAAACACCATCCAATCGTGGATCATTTTGCCGATCCTTTTATAGGGAAGGCTCAAAGTCCATTTCTACTGAAGGGTCCTCTACCTCATACAGAGGCAATAGTCAATCACCTTCTACCAGAGGTTATTTTCGAGGTGGATTTCGTGGAAACAATGGCAAAGGAAGAGGGAGAGGTGATACACCCCGTACTTCCCCAGCCACAAACAAGCAGTGACTTGTTTTCACGTTCCCCCGACCATCCCACACCTGTCGGGGGACGTCTCTCTCAATTTCTCCCAGTCTGGAATTCAATCACATCAGACAAATGGGTTTTACAAATTATCCAATCTGGTTACTGCCTGGAGCTTACAAGCAACCCTCCAAACATTCCACCGCAAACACACAAACTATCTCCAGAACATTTACACCTACTCAAACAAGAGGTACAATCTCTTCTGGAAAAAGGAGCTATAGAACCCGTCCCACTACAGTATCAGGGGACAGGAGTGTACTCTCTTTATTTTCTAATTCCCAAAAAGGACGGTTCTCTAAGGCCTATATTAGACCTCAGAGAATTAAACCTCTACATTCAATCAGATCACTTCCATATGGTCACTCTCCAACAGGTACTTCCTCTGTTACAACAAGGCGCCTTTATGTCCACTCTGGACTTAAAGGACGCGTACTTCCAAATTCCAATACATCCCGCTCATCGCAAATACCTCAGGTTTGTAATAGCGGGGCAACATTATCAATTCAAGGTAATGCCATTCGGAGTAACTACTGCTCTCAGAGTATTTACCATATGCCTAGCAGTAGTCGCTGCGCATCTGCGAAGACAACATGTTCACATCTTCCCATATTTAGACGACTGGCTTATCAAAGCCAGAACTCTCTCAAAGTGCCTACTGCACACTCAAACAACAGTACGCTTACTGCACAACCTCGGTTTTACAGTCAATCTGGAAAAATCCCATCTTCAGCCCTCCAATACACAAGCATATCTAGGGGCCACTCTGGATACTCAAAAAGCTCTAGCCTATCCCAATCCAAACAGAATTCACAATATTCAGGCTCTCATTTCCAAATTTCAACCCAATCACTCATTACCAGCTCGGGTATTTATGCAACTACTAGGAATGATGGCATCTTGCATCATGATAGTTCCTTATGCAAGACTGCAAATGCGTCCGCTTCAAGAATGCTTAGCACGTCAGTGGAATCAGTCTCACGGTCTATTAACAGATCTGGTGTTGGTGGACGGCCGCACTCATCGCTCTCTGCAGTGGTGGAATCCACACAACCTTACAAAAGGGCGGCCTTTCACGGCCCCATTCCACAGACCGTGCTAACAGCAGACGCATCGCTCACTGGTTGGGGAGCTCATCTCCAAACTCACACAATTCAAGGATTGTGGAGTCAAAAAGAAAAGCTTCTCCGCATACATTATCTGGAACTATTAGCACTATTTCTAGCGCTCAAAGCCTTCCAGACTCACCTTCTAGGCAAAGCTGTCCTGATACGCACAGACAACATGACAGCAATGTATTACATACAGAAACAGGGAGGAACACACTCTCTCCAACTGTCACACCTTGCACAAGACATTTGGAAATGGGCCATTCATCACAAGATTTATCTCCTAGCGGAACATCTCCCAGGAGTGGACAATCACATTGCAGATCTCCTCAGCAGACCAAGACAACAAATTCACGAATGGGAACTTCACCCTCAAGTTCTCCTCTCCTTCTTTCAGATGTGGGGCTTTCCAGACATAGATCTGTTCGCCACACACCAAAACGCAAAATGCCCAAACTTCGCCTCCAGGTATCCACACCCGTTATCCAAGGGCAATGCTCTGTGGATGAACTGGTCAGGGATATTTGCTTATGCTTTTCCGCCTCTCCCACTCATTCCACGAGTGGTTCGGAAGCTCAGGCAAACATCCCTCACACTAATCCTAGTAGCTCCCACTTGGGCTCGCCAACCTTGGTTTACTACCCTCTTAGAACTATCAGTAGTTCCTCATCAAAAACTACATCTCACATCCAGTCTCCTCACACAGAGCCATGGAGAGATAAGACATCCAGATCCCAAACCTCTCAATCTTGCGATCTGGCACCTGAAGTCATAGAGTTTGGTTATCTAAATCTTCCACCAGACTGTATGAATATTATTAAAGAGGCTAGAAGACCTACTACAAGAGCTTGTTATGCAGCAAATTGGAAGCGGTTTTTTATTTATTGTAATAACAACCACGTCAATCCACTTGACGCTTCTACTCAAAATATTATTTGTTATCTGATACATTTACAACGTTCAAATTTAGCATATACGTCTATACGCTTACATCTCGCTGCAATAGCTGCTTATCTTCAAAACAGACAACACCTGTCCCTTTTCAGAGTGCCTGCTATTAAAGCTTTCATGGAAGGACTGAAAAGAGTTATTCCTCCAAGACTTCCACCGGCCCCAGCGTGGAATCTTAACATTGTCCTTACCAGGCTAATGGGTCCACCATTCGAGCCTTTACATAAATATGAACTACAGTTTCTGACTTGGAAACTAGCTTTCCTCATTGCTATCACATCACTCAGGAGAGTAAGTGAGCTTCAGGCATTAACCATAGAAGAACCATTTTTACAGGTACACCTAAACAAGGTGGTTCTTCGTACTAATCCTAAATTCTTACCTAAGGTAGTTTCTGCCTTCCACATCAACCAATCTATTGAGTTGCCTGTGTTTTTCCCTCAACCAGATTCTGTGGCAGAACGTGCTCTACACACTTCAGACGTAAAAAGAGCATTGATGTATTACATAGAAAGAACAAAATCTTTTCGTAGCACTAAACAACTCTTTGTGGCTTTTGCTCCACCACACAAAGGCAATCCCATTTCTAAATCGGGTATTGCACGATGGATAGTTAAATGTATTCAGATATGTTATGCAAAAGCTAAGAGAACTTTACCAATTCCTCCTAGAGCGCATTCTACTCGCAAACTGGGGACATCCATGGCTTTCTTAGGAAATATTCCCATAGATGAGATCTGTAAAGCTGCAACATGGTCTACACCACACACATTCACAAAACACTATTGTGTAGATGTGTTAGCCAGACAACAAGCTAATGTGGGCTAGGCATTCTTACGTACACTATTTCAAACTACTGCAACAGCTACAGGTTAGCCACCGCTTTGGGAGATTACTGCTATATAGTCTATGCATAGCATGTGATCTACAGCTAACATGCCTCGAACGGAAAATGCTACTTACCCAGTATGCATCTGTTCTTGGCATGTAGAGTTGTAGAATCACATGCGCCCACCCACCTCCCCGGTTACCTGTATCTGTTCCAGTACTATCTTACTTAGATAATTACACATGGACATCTCTATTCTACTCTTACTTACTCCATTCTCACCCTCTGTGGTAAAACAATCTAACAATGGAGTCGATGCCCATGCGCACTATCACCAAAAGGAGGAGTCACCTACCTCGTGACTGGAAAGACTTCTTCGAACAAAAACAAAGTGCAAACGTCCGGGCCCAACACCAGATGGCGATCTATGCTTAGCATGTGATTCTACAGCTCTACATGCCAAGAACTGATGCATACTGGGGAAGTAGCATTTTCCTTATATATGGGGTTTATTTCTTACCCCGCCCAAGAATGGGGGATTGGTAGCCCACTTATGACTGCATTAAATACTACCAAAAGGTAAGGACCCCATACATCTACCTCAGCTAAAAACAGGTCACCTGGAATTTTGTCAAGACCGGGGGCTTTGTGCAGGACAGTCTTCTTAATGGCCTGGACCACTTCATTGCAAGTAATGATCGGATACTCAAGTGTAGCTTGGAGGACCATCCATAGCTGGTAATTGAGGCCTTCTTACCGGAACAGACAGTACACTGTCACCCGGTATTGGAGCGTAGAGATAAGAGACGTGTGTGATCCAGTCAACAGCGGAGATGTCACTTTTGATGGTGACAGTCCCCTGAGTGTTCCCAGTGGTTACTATATTCCAGAATGCTGCTTGATCTTTATCCATAGAGGCTGCAAGAAGAGCCTCCCACCTTCCTTGGTCCGAATCCCTCTTGGCGTTATGGACAGCCTTCTTGAAATCTGCCCTCATGGCTTGAATTACGTTCATGTCCTATGTTTTTATTTCGGTGATGAGAGCGAGTTTGGCAGCCCTGCAATGGCTGTTAAACCATGAAGGTGGGTTCCTTCTGTCTCCCTCACGCCTAGCTTCTGTAGACAAATGCATTTTTGAATCTTCAAAGAGTTGGGTATGTACTTTCCCAATCCTTACTAGAGATGTTTCTGGGCCCAGGCTGTAATTAATGTTACATAAGTCTCCCAGGCTCTTTGTCACTAGCTTATGAATGGATTTTACTGAGTCCTGTGACTGCGCCACTGCACGCCAGGTTATCCTACGCCTGTTTGTCGCTAGTTGGTGTCTACCATCAAAGGGACTTGCTATTGTGGCTATAAGCTTGGTGCGGGTAAGGTCCAGGTCTAGGGCAAGCGCGTTGGGGTCGCTATCGTGCTTTGTGATGACTGTTATGTCAGAACCAAAAGGCCATAATCTAACGTCGACTAAGATATAGGCAACCAGGCTGGTGCTGGGCACTCTATTGTAGGTGTGCCTCCCTTCCTTTTCTGATGGGGTTCTCCCATTGCAGGCGCGGATGCTGTGATTCAGAGACATATAAAACGAAAAGGGAGTTAGGCCCAATGGGACAAGGGTCAGGTTGGGCCGTAAATTTGACAAGAAGAAAATGATTACCCGAGCCTTCAAATTGCTTTCAGCATATTTTTCTTTAAAGCTGAAATGATCAACAACCTAGATTTTTGTTAAATCAGGTTTTTATTAACCCGTATTATTTTCTGAATAATTCATTTGTTTTCTAAAAATTCATAGAGACATGTCGTCATATCAACAAAAGAATTTTTTTTTACAATATTAAAAAAGTCAACATCTTAATTCACATAGTAAACAATACACATTAAACATTACACAGAATGAAACCGACAACTGACTAGTAACAACAAACAACACATTAAACACCTATTTTTTCTTTTACACGATTTCACAATTAATATTCACAGTGTGTAATTCATCAGAACTTCAAAATCATCTTTTGCAATCAAAGAGAACAATATTTGACAGATAGGGGAAATAGTTAAACTCTCTCAAGATCTGCGAATATTTGATTTGAGTTCCTCAATGAAAAAATTGCCAACGCGTTTCGAATCCTAGTCCTCACGGTACAAGGACTCTCATCAGGGCTTCTGAATATCTAGATTCGCACTGGACTTCATTCCTGCGTGCAATGATGATTTGTCTGGCATGGAGATGTCTTATCGTCTCCCGATTCTGAATCTTTGGTTGGAGACCTGCAATGATGCTATGTGTCCCCTGCCTGGATACGACACAGCTTTTAGTCCGTGCCCTGCGGGGTTTCTGAAAGACCAGCCGCCGCTCTCGCCCCCTGCCGTGCCTCCCCTCTGTGTCGTCTTCTTGTCGCTCGTTACTCTAGAGAAGCCTCACGCAGATGTAACCCACGAGTCAACTGCAACTGACCGTTCACATCGTGTAGTGTGTTGCTAAAGTTAGAAATTGACTTAAATGGTCCGTATTCCACCGGTGCACTCGAAGGCAGTGATTCAGAGACATGGCGTTGAGTTGGCCCGCTAGCGGGACCATTTGTTTATAGGGCATATTGCTAGGTTTGGGATGTGCCAAACTCTATCCTCCTCCAGCACTAGATCTCTACTGGGAATATCCAGTGGCTCAAACTGGCAGTTAAAATTGCCTCCAACTATTTTTAAATGACCTACCGGAAGACCTGCCATATGGGTTGTGAGCTTACTGACTGGTGGAGATTCCTGTTTGTTACTCACGGATCTAGAATAGATGTTGTAAATGCATAATGCTTGACCTTTAGAAAATGAGTGTGACACATAATGTCATCCACTTTTGCTACTTTGCAGCCCAAATATGTTCCCACCCATGTCAGCAGCCCCCCCGGACGGTATGCCCCTCCCCCTAGTTATAGGTTCTGTACTATATGTTACAAAACCAGCTCAATGTACCTTTCTGGTTGACCAGGTTTCTTGAAGGAGACCAATGTCAAACTGTTTGACAAAATGACCCCAGTCTATATTATCTAGTTTAGTGCTTAAACCCGCAATGTTCCTTGATAAGCCCCTTAGGGTGGACATAGTATCTACCGGTCCTGGGCCCTTGTTATCGCCTATTTGTACCACCGTTGCTCTAGGGTCAACAGATGTAGAAACCAGGGAGGGGGCCTTGTTGCTGTAGTCACCCGGTCTATTTATTGCACCGGATATGTTTGGTTACCACACTACCCTCCTCCGTGCCTAAATTAGTATCTACAGTTGCCACTTAGTGAAGGGGTGTGCAAACAGGCATGGGGACTGCTGGGGGGTCAGGCCTGAGGTGTGGGGAGCTTGTTTCTATTGCCTGGCCGGAGAGGATCTTACCGGCTCTGGTCCTCCGTTTTTAAATACCCATCTTTGGGGCACCCATCTATGTTGTGCATTATGCGTTTGACTCTTTGGGACCTCACTACTACTAGCTAGTCAGTCTACCTAGTCAAGAGCATTGTACCAGTTAAACACAGGAATGCTGTAAGGCCTGGAGTGATGGGTGTACTTGGGTGTGTGTAATGTGTATGCTGTAGTTGAGGGGTGGGTGGGTGGTGGGGAGGTGGGGGGGAATGTGTGGGCAACCCAACCTAGACAAGTCGATGGCTTATAAAAGTACCCCAGAGGGAGAAGATCAATGCTTGTGTACCCCTCTTGCATATATGCCACATCAAATAATAGTTTATGAACCAAAGTAGGGTCTTTAAAATTAATAATGACACAGGCTTCCATGCGATCTTTCCGACTCCTCCCAATCCACTGGACTCTGCGAGCAAAAAGTATATTGAGGGCGAGTGAGACGGGGACGTTTCTATTCTTCGTGAGCCAGTTCAGGCACTTATTGGCCAGGTTGTCATAAGTTTCTATCTGCTCGTCGCCCAGTCCCGGAACTCCTGTCATAATTGCTACATAGGGGCACACTGCAGGGGGTAGGTTAATAATAGGGAGGTTCCCTGTCTCTCTCTGGGGAGCCACATTCCCATTGTACCCAGTGGAGCCCCCCTGTTGGCAATTCTGCATTGTGCGTTGGCCCATCTCTGCAGACTCCCCAGTTTTCATTACGCTGTTGCTGCTGGGTGCCCTTGGGACACTAGTAGTTACGCTCGCATTGATTTTCTTCGCCATATCATGCCTTGATTCTGCAGTTGGCGGGGTTTGCACCTGATCTGCACTCTTGGTAGGCTGAGGTGGCGGCGAAGGTTTGGTGATATCTTTGAGTGATAGTTCGATCGCTGTCAAGCGAGCCAGAAGGGGTGTAAGTTCCATTCTTATGATCCCTTCGAACCTTCCAGCTAGTTCCTCCACTAAGTTGACCGCCCAGCCAGGTTTAGAATTACAGCTTGTGCTGTCCTCTATGCAGTCGAGGTTTATAGGTGGTATGGAGATGGACGGGGGGGAATAGCAGGGGTGCAGTTCTTTGCTTGCTTCTTCCAGACAGTCCTTTTCGCTCTTTTGGCGACTTGCTGGAGCTCCTCCTGCGGACCCCCAAAAAGCGAGTTACCAGGTGACTGGACAGTGGCCTCGCTCAACGCTCCAGAAATTACCTCTTCCTCAGTCTCCAGGGCTGCCCCAGTTGGGATGGTTGGGAGAGCCTCGCTTGAACAAGGCACTGATTGTGCTAGCTCTCTGGGGCCCATAGAGAGTCTCCTCTCGATCAGCTCAATTTCTGTGGCTCCAACCCCAATCGCTCTCTAGAGCATCAAGTCTATTGGAGTTGATTTGTGGGGAGTGAGTGTTAACACCCCCAGTCTCCTTGCTCTTTCTCATGAGGGCCTCGCTTGGGTGGAACCTCAGTAACTGACAACACAGGACAAAGCAGGACGTCAGTGGAGAACTCCTCCACGCAATAGTTCAGCCTCCTGGCACCACGCAACCTGCAGTGCAATTAGGTGGATTAAGTAAATCAAAGTGTGCGTGTAACCAGTATGGGGTGACAGTCAAAGAGAGAGAATAAAAGGGGTCCAACATTCTACTTGTAGCAGTATAGCAATGTAGCAGTATAATGAAGTGGCATACACAATCAACCAGTCTGCAATCAACTTACCTCCTCCCCTGTTCTGGCTTGAGCCGCCACCTCCACCCACACACAAGTTAAAGAGCAGAAAAGAGTGCTAACCGTAAGGACTGAAGAGGCAGCTGTAAGGTGTGGGGCAGATAGATTCTCCAGCGTGTTAAAACGCCAGGTCAGGACAGGACCAATGTCCAGAACAGGGATAGGAGAAGGCCAGCATTAGGGCAACACAGAGCATGGGGCCATAATCATGCATGGGACCATCGAGCCTGCAAGGTCCCCAGCACAACCCTGTTCGCTCCCCCTGCTCCCTGCCGTACAGCCATCACCTGACAGTTTCCACAAGCGAGCCGGGCGCAGTGATGGCGAGTGAAGGCAGACAGCAGTGCGCAAGACGACCAAGACAATGTCCATAGTGATGACAGCTCAGATCTCCCTAGCAGCGTTCACCTGCCCGTTCAGCCACTTCAGGTGTCAAGAGTCTGGTCAGGAGTTGGATTTTCAACTTGCATGTAGGGGCGCGAGAACGTCTGTCAAAATCCGGCAGCCTGGAGCCTAAGCTGCAGACCGCACTCCACCTCTCTCCTGGTGTGAGGCACGTGACTTGTGTGGGTGGGCACGAGCACGGCGCCAGGGGAGGAGAATCTTCATTTAATACTGCCTAGCAGTCCGTTCATGTTCCAGGTCATGAGTGTAAAAGTGTCATGGTGGATGCATAAAGTAAGTGTCAGGGTACAGACTCCATTTAGCCTCTGTTGGAAGCTTTGTAGGGGGGCAGCAGTTCGCATTAGGGGTCTCAAAAGAATGACTGAGTCGTGTGTGAAGGAGCTGGCTGTCTGGCGTATTAGCGTAACGACAAACAACAGCAACTTAAGTAACAGAACATAGAAACCCCCCATACCTCCTCTTCACGCATAACACTTCCTCCTAAGAAGCATCTGTCACGGAAGGCGTGGCTACGAGCGTCAAGATGGCGGTCGCACCTTAGGTGTGCTCCGGACCCCTCCGTCATCCGCTCTGCCACCCATTGCCATTGGGATCGCCCGACACCTGGCGCCACGTACCTGGCTGCCTGGGGACCTCCGGAGCTCCGTTTGGGGCACTGGGCGCCGACTTGGGACCGTGTTGGCTGTCCTGGTCTCCTGGACCCGCAGCGCGGCACCCCTCAAAATGGCGCCTGCTGTCGCGGTGATCGCGGTCCCGTCGTCAGCCCGCTGCCCATCATCGGCGACACTTGACTGAGCGAGGGGGCTCCTGTTGTGGCTGGTGCCCCCCCCGTATCGCTGGACCTGGCCGGTCTCCCCTCCTGAGCATTTGCAGCGGCGTCGGCCGCGGAGTGAGTGGTGGAGGAGTGGTGGTGCTTGGCGCCTTTGTCCTGGGCTTGCCTGCCCTTCCGGGGCCCTTCCGAAGCGGGCCCTGTTCAGCGACGCGGCTCGGCGAGGTGCCCCTGTGCCCGCCGGCCGCTTGCAGTGATCCTGTCGGACCTGTAGGGGGGGGCCCCGAGGACGACGGAGCCTTCTCTGCAGCCACCGAGGCCTGGCCTGACTTCGCCGGCGCGGTGGTCCTGTGTCCCCGGGACAGCCCACTGGGGGCGAAGATCCATGGTTGCTCCCTGAGGCCCGGGTCGGCGTGGCCGGCGCCGCGGGCCCCCATTGGCGGTGTGCGCGACTGTGGGCGAGGCCCCCCCACTGCTGCCCCCCGAGGCCCGGACTGACGGCATTGGCGCCGCGGGCCCCATCGCTGGCGCGGCCTGCTGCTGCGGGGCTCCCTGGTCGGCCCGAGGCTTGGTTTGGCGGTGCAGGTGCTGAGGGCCTGCTGTGCTGTTGGGAGCGGCACCTCATCGTTGCCCCCGGAGGGCCTGGACGGACACCATCGGCGCCGTGGGCCTCCGCTAGCTGCGTGAGTTGCTGGAGCTGTGATCTTGCATCACCCCTGAGGCCTGGGCGGACATCGCCAGTGTCGTGGGCTGCCACTGCATCCACGGGCCTTTATCAGCACTGAGGCCCACTGGGAGTGGAGAACCTGTGGTATCTGCGTGGGAGAGGCCTGCACACGACCTGAACACTCCGGCTGAGCCCGAGGCCTGAGCCGCTGCTGCGGTGGGTGGTCTGCGGCGGACGGAGCGCTCCGGCGAACTGACCTGGAGGTAAGGAGTGGGGGTGCGGTGGCATCTGGGTTTGGGTGAGGATTCGGCTGTCGATCGGGCAGCAGGCGGGGTGCGGGGGGGCCCCTGGTTAACACGGCTCCTCCTCCCTCTCCCTCCTCCCCCCCCCACTCCTGATGTGCCCCCCCTGTGACTTGCGGCGGAGGTGAACCCATCCCGTGAGGTGGTTTCGGCGGCGCGGCCTGCTGGGCCTCCCCTCTCTGGGCCTGGGGTGTGGACGGAATTGCTCGGCCGCCACTTCGGGCGGCGGTGACCCCCTTTAGGGCGTCCCTGAACTGGGCATGGTGGTCTGATGGCTCCCTGGGGGCCCCGGTCATAGCCTCGTGTGGTGGCGCTTGTGTGGCCTCCTAATCCTCTCCCTGGGCTTGTCCTGGGTCACTGGTCAATATCGCATTCCTGGGATCACCTGCCTGCACCGGCTCTTCAGCCCTGGACCCGCAGTGCCCCGGACCTCTATAGATACTCTGTGTTCCCGCCCCGGCGGAGTGCCTGGTGGCCCTGGGGTGGGGGAACCTGTGCGTGGCTCCTTCTCCCTCTACTTCGGCCGCACATTTCGGGCGGCGGCAGGTTGATTCGCACCGAGTCTTAACGTCTGCTGCTTGCCCCCGCTGACCCTCGGCCACCAGTGTTAGCCTGTCAACTTCCCACTGTGGGGTCTATTTGTGAGTACTTTGAGCCCGTGATTTCCTCGGGTCGCCATGGGCAGAACGGACCGGTCAGCGGAGACCCCTGCCACCCAGACGAAAATGGACCGCTTCACCACCTTGGAGGCGGGGGCCACCGGGGGTGTGACTGAACAGGAGGCTCCTCCGGCTGCGGATTTGACCACCATCCTCCAGGCTATCCATGCCTCACAAACCTCGGTGGAGGGCAAGATTGCAGAAGTGCGAGTAGATATGACTCTCATTCGACAGGACCTCCGAAACGCCACTGCTCGTATTACAGAGACTGAGACCTGTATCTCCACTGTGGAGGATGACGTCCAGCAACTTAAGGGGCAGGTGGCCCGTCTCCAGTCGCACACTCAGGAGTTGCACCGTCGGGCGGAGGATGCCGAAAATAGATCCCGACGCAATAACCTCCGCCTGGTGGGCTTTCCGGAGGGAGCGGAGCAGGGCCAAGCGGTGGACTTCCTGGAGAGGTGGCTATGGTCGTGGATCCCGGAGGGCTCTCTCTCTCCCTGGTTCGCGATTGAGCGGGCCCACCGGTCCTTGGCCCCCAGGCCGGCGCCGGGTGCGCCTCCTCGACCATTCATAATGCGGGTCCTCAACTTCAAAGACCGCGACGTCATCCTGTCTGAAGCTCGCAAACAACAGCGGCTACGCTACGAAAACGGGGCAATCATGATCTTCCCAGATTATACCCGCGAGGTCCAGGGCCAGCGCCGCTCCTTTGGGGAGGTCAAGCAAAAGCTGAGGGCACTTAACATTCAGTATCGGCTCCTCTTCCCGGCTCGCCTGCGAGTGGTGTTCGCAAACAAGACGCTGTTCTTCGACAACCCGACGGAGGCCTGGGCCTGGGCAACGGAGGAGCGACCTCTGCGGGCCGACGGCCGGGCCCTGGGCTTGGAGGGAGCGGAGAGCGGACCTGGCCGCCTCGCCCTCTTCGCTTCTCAACCTCAGCGTAACCGCTCCCGCAGGCGCCGTGGGCGGAGGAGGGCCCGCTCGGATTCCCCACCGGGCCACTCACGACAACCAATATCGCTCTCCGAGGGACCCTTGACCGGGAGGCGCTCTGGCTCCTCCGGCCGTCTGGATGGCGGTGGTGCTTCGCCCGGGCCCGCGGCGATTGACCTCCCAGAATCGGACCTCTCCCGTAGCCCAATACTTCTGAAAGACCCTGCTTGAACTGGTCTCCGCGGCCGGAGACGGTGCTTTAGCTCTGAACATTTCTTTCCTTCCCGATGGACTCGTAAACACACATCCGGACATGAGGAGGGGTCCTCCACGCTTCCCCATTCCCAAGCGTTTTAGTTTGGTTGTTTACTCATTGGTTTATTGTTAGGGCGACAGATGCTTCCGTTCCCGAAGTGTAGGGTGGGGGGTGGGAGAGGGGTTGGGGGTGGGACCGTTGTCCCATGTTTCGATTTTACTTTTGGTTGTTTTATTTTTAGCTCCGCTGCACCAGTTTTCACACAACACCCTAATTTGTACCTCAAGAGACACGCAGACCTCCTTTCAGATACCTTAATGGACCTGCTGATATCCAGCTGGGAAGCCTTATCCCCCGCAGAACCCACAATCACAATGTTATATACACCACTACGCCTGACACACCCCTGCGGGTTACTTCTCTGCATTTCACCAATACTCATATCATGCCCGGACTTGCATCCGGTGGCGTACATAGACTTCCCTTTGGACACTACACTACACCCTCACGCGCTCCTTTTTGATGTGGGCCCCCCTTCTGGGACCCAATTGCCATGCCATCCCACCATGCCACCATGCCAGATATACCTCCATTGAGCACTTCTCTACGCATCTTATCTTGGAACGTTAATGGCCTCCTGGACCGTTTCAAGCGGATGGCTGCCCTGCGCTACGCGCACCGCCTAGGGGTGGACATATTACTATTGCAAGAGACGCATTTGCTGGGTAACCATTGCCCCTTCCTCGCGCGCTATGGATATGATAGGGCGTGGCACTCGGGGTTCACTCGGGGATCCCGAGGGGTGGCGATCCTGGTGAAGCGCTCTCTTCCCCTTGTCATTGCGCAGACAGCCCTCGATGCCCAGGGTACATTTGTGGCCATCAGCGGTAAGTTACATGGGAGTCCCATTAACCTTGTATCGCTCTATTCTCCTCCTTCAATGCTGGCGGCGACATTAGCTAAAGCTACAGATCTCCTGGCGTCCTTACCATTGGGCCCCACTTATCTCGGGGGGGATTTCAACGCGGTCTCCTCACCCGACCTTGATATGTCTGGCCCCCCTTCCTCCAGTAGAATTGCTCAGGCAAAGCAATTGAAGACCTGGTCTGAGTACCTGGGCTTGTGTGATGCCTGGCGTACATGGCACCCGCATTCTAAGCAGTTCACACACACTTCGGCAGCGCACCATACGCAAGCACGTATTGACGCCATTTTCGTTCCAGCAACAGATTGCCTCACGGTCCAGGACGTCGCCATCCTCCCACGTGGTATCTCGGACCACTCCCCGGTGGTGATTCGCACGTGCCCCCCTTCCACCTGCATGCGGCAGACATGGAGATTTAATGCCTGGTTTCTCCAAGACAGGGAGTTCCGGAAGGCGGTGGGTCAGGAACTTAAGCAATATGTTCGAGGCATGTGAGCTGCAGAGCTCACACTGTGCATTAGATCGCCATCTGGTGTTGGGCTCGGATGCTTGCACTTTGTTGTTGTCTTCGAAGAAGTCTTTGTAGTCATGTGATAGGTGACTCCTCCTTTGGACAATAGTGCGCATGGGCATCGACTCTATCCTCAGAATGTTTTTTTCCGCCATCGGGTTCGGATGCAACTTTGACCCTCCGGTTCGAAACTTCATTTTCAGCGTTTTCACACTTCACGACTTGATATCAACATCTCGACGTCCCTTCCTCGATCTCCTTTTCAGCCGTCGACGCGGGCAGTTGGGCCCATCGACGCCGTAAGGCCTACTGCCCATGGAAAGGACGCCCTTCCGGAAATGCCCCCAGTGTGGAGCAAAGTTCCCCCACAGTGACCACCACGAGGTCTGTAACCTGTGCCTCTCACCTGACCATAACGAGGCCACCTGTCCAGCCTGCGCTTCCTTCCGCTCCAAAAAGACCATTCGCGATTGTCGAGCCCGAAGGCACATCATGGCGCAACGGTCCGCTCCGGAACCCGTCAATATCTTCGATGAGGGTCCCGATGTTCCGGAGGAAGATTCCGAAGACCTCACTATCGTCTCGGAGGCAGAGGACTCAGACGGTTCCATCACTCCAGGGCAACGAGTGAGTACTACCGCCCCTGCCCCAACTCCACCTGCAAAAACGAAGGCACCGGTCAACACTTCGCCTGCGGGCCCCAGTCGTGACCGTAAACGTGCTTCGGACGCCCCGCCTTCCGGCTCGGCGCCGAAGAAGAAAATAAAGCCTTCCGGCTCCTCGGCACCGACCAAACCACACGTGTCCGTTCCACCGGCACCTTCGGCGCCGAAACCGAAAAAACACCCGGCGCCGAAATCCGGTTCGGTCCCAAAATCCGCCTCCAAGCATGCGGATCACTCGGCGCCGAAACCCAGGCTCCACGACACAGCCCCTAAACCGGAGCTGTTCGAGCCGATAGCTAAGTCGAAGGACTCCCCTACGCCTTCTAAGACAAAAGAACATCCAAAGAAGCCATCACCGCGCTCGGAACCGAAAAAGTCGGCGCCGAAGCCAAATATTCAGGAGGAGGAACTGTTTCGACCGGATCCCATCGATCCTAATCAACAGAAAATACATATTAATCCTAACACTGGACATATCTCCTCTGTGCCACGCCACAAGCCTGTCCCTCCAAACAAGAAGGACTCTTCTACTTCCCCTATGCCTCCTTCTTCTCCTATACCTCTATCTAACATCCCTCCTCTCCACATCCCTGTTACACCGCCTCAGCCTGTAACTTCTCCACCACATGAATATCAGGACGACATGGGGTATGGTGATGACCCTGATAATCTACTTCTAGACCCAGATAACCCACCACAGGACGACTGGGGCTACAACGACCCCCTAGATCCTACAGACCTCCCCAGCCCTCCACCTTATCCCACAAAACCATCTCCACCAGATGATCACATTGGTTTTGGACAACTTATCCAAAGGGCTGCTGTCTTTCACGGGGTGCATATAAACACCAACCAACCAGAGGAAGATTTCCTTCTAGACACCTTTGAACAGTCTCAAAAAACTGTTCAAACTTTACCCATGATCAAAGGTGTCATTAAACATGCCCCTGAAATATTCAACGACCCTGTAAGGGCCAGGATCCTTAACCCTAGAATAGATAAAAAGTATAGACCTACCCCTGATGACCCCGCCTACATCAAAGGTCAGCTCCCTCTTGACTCCCTGGTCGTCTCTAATGCTCGTAAACGAGCTAATTCCCAAACTTCAGGGGATGCTCCGCCCCCTGACAAGGAGTCAAAATTATTGGATTCATCTGGCAAACGTGTAGCTGCGCAGGCCACCAATATCTGGCGCATAGCTAACACCCAGGCACTACTAGCTAGGTACGATAGGGCCCACTATGATCAGCTAGAGACCCTATTGCAACACCTACCTGATCAGTACAAGACACAGGCCAATGACCTCATTCAGGAGGGCAAACTTATTTCAAATGCCTCCATTAAGTGCGCCCTGGATGCAGCCGACACCGCCGCTAGGTCCGTCAACACTAGCGTACTCATCAGACGGCACGCCTGGCTCCGTATTTCAGGTTTTAAGCCACAAGTCCAAACTACCATCTTATATCAGCCATTTAACCAAAACCAACTCTTTGGTCCTGCTGTTGACACAGCACTGGAAAAAATGAAAAAGGACACTGACACTGCCAAGTCAATGGGAGCATTGCAGTCCCCACAACAACGTGGCTCCTTTCGCCGCTCCTTCTACAGAGGGGGCTCTAGGAACACCACAGACAATTCCTCTTCATATAAAAGCACCACCCAAACCTCTCCCAATAGAGGATACTTTAGAGGTGGTTACAGAGGCAACAACACTAAGGGCAGAGGTTGAGGTAATAACAACACCCGTACCTCCACCACTCCTAAACAGTGACTTCCCTCCACTTCCCCCCGACCACACCACCCCTGTCGGGGGACGGCTATCACAGTTCCTACCTGTCTGGAACTCCATTACAACAGACAGGTGGGTAAGACAAATTATCCAACATGGCTACTGCCTGGAACTAACAGCTACCCCCCCCCCCCCCAGCATACCACCCAAGCAGCGTCCAATGTCCGCAGACCATCTTACGCTTTTACAGCAAGAGGTACTTTCCCTGCTTCAAAAGCACGCCATAGAGCCAGTTCCTCTACTACAGCAGGGCACAGGGGTTTACTCCCTGTATTTCCTAATCCCCAAACAGGATGGCACTCTAAGGCCTATTTTAGACCTCAGACCCCTCAATCAGTATATACATTCAGATCATTTTCACATAATCACTCTCCAGCAAGTGCTTCCCTTACTACAACAACAAGACTTCCTTGCCACATTAGACCTCAAGGACGCCTATTTCCACATTCCCATACATCCTGCTCACAGGAAGTATCTAAGGTTCGTACTCAATGGACAGCACTACCAGTTCAAAGTACTTCCATTCGGAGTCACCACTGCTCCAAGAGTGTTTACCAAATGCCTTGCAGTAGTAGCAGCGCACCTACGAAGACAACAAATACATGTCTTCCCATACCTGGACGACTGGCTTATCAAAGCCAGATCATTCAACCAGTGTGTCCAACACACCCACCAAACGATACAAACATTACACAACTTGGGGTTCACAATAAACTATACCAAGTCCCACCTTCAGCCCTCCCATGTCCATCAATATCTGGGAGCCACAATAAACACTTCCACTGCTCTAGCTTACCCCAGCCCAGCCAGGATAGCCAGTATACAAACCCTTATCCCCAGGTTTCAAATACAACACTCTCTCCCAGCCAGAGTGTTTATGCAGCTAATCGGCATGATGGCATCTTGCATTTTCATCGTCCCTTATGCCAAACTTCAAATGCGTCCTCTACAGGAGTGCCTAGCGCGCCAATGGAACCAGGCTCATGGACATCTTACAGATCTGGTGTTGGTGGACAGCCGCACACATCGCTCTCTGCAGTGGTGGAACACCAAAAATTTGTCCAAAGGGCGGCCGTTCCTAGAGCCGGTTCCACAAATAGTACTAACCACGGACGCATCACTCACAGGATGGGGAGCACACCTGTTAGATCATACAACACAAGGCAAGTGGACCACTCAACAGAAGCTGCTCCACATCAACCACCTAGAGTTACTAGCTATATTCCTAGCTCTCAAATCTTTTCAACTCCACGTACAGAACAAGGCTGTCCTGTCCTGATCCGAACAGACAACATCACAGCCATGTACTATATACAAAAACAATCTGGGGGTCATCATTGACGATCAACTGTCTATGAAGCAGCAAGTAGTGAAGGTGGCATCTACCTGCTTTACCATCCTTAAATGGCTTAGGAAAATTCTTTGGATGTTGCCCAATTCTACTCAACGTACGGTAGTCCAGGCCCTTATCACATCTAGGCTGGACTACGGCAACATCCTGTACCTGGGCGCAAATAAGGATGTAACACGTAGATTGCAGGTAGTGCAAAACGCAGCGGCAAGAATGCTCTGCCAGCTCCCTAGAAGGACCTCTGTTTCAAGTTCGCTCTGTGATCTTCATTGGCTCAGGGTGGAGAAGCGTGTGAAATTCAAAGCCCTGTGTTACATGTTTAAAGTTAAGTCTGGCACTGCCCCCCAATATTTAAAGGCCATTGTCCAACCCTATATACCATCACGTTCTCTTCGCTCTTCTACTCAGGTGAAGTTTTCAGTTCCAAGGATCAGACTGTCTCGTATGGGCGGACGGTCCTTTTCTTATCTGGGTCCTCAGTTGTGGAATTCTCTTCCTCTATCTCTTAGGAACGAAAACATCCTTAGCAATTTTCGCAAACATTTAAAAACTTGGTTGTTTAACCAATAATTCGTGGGTAATTCTTTTTAATTAGATCCTGCAACTTTTTTGCTTTCTCCTCTCTCTGTCAAGCGGCGCCGGGAAACCTTTGTGGTAGCTGTGCGCATTATAAGATCAAATAACAATAACAATCAGGGGGGGACACACTCTCCACAACTGTCCCAACTGGCACAGGACATTTGGAGGTGGGCCATTCCACAAAACATATACCTTCTAGCAGAACACCTACCAGGGGTTCACAATCAGATTGCCGATCTGTTAAGTCGACAGACACAACAGATTCACGAGTGGGAACTACATCCACAAGTTCTTCTACCTTTTTTCCAGATGTGGGGCCAGCCAGACATAGATCTGTTCGCCACACACCAAAACGCAAAATGCCCAACCTTCGCCGCCAGGTTTCCACACCCGCAGTCCCAGGGCAATGCAATATGGATGAACTGGTCCGGCAGATTTGTGTACCCTTTTCCACCGCTACCACTGATCCCACTTGTAGTACGCAAGCTCCGACAACAGTCTCTAAAAATGATACTAGTAGCTCCCACATGGGCACGCCAACCGTTGTTCACCACACTACTAGAACTATCGGTAGTCCCATACCAAAGACTACACCTCTCCCCATCAATGCTAACGCAGAGCCATGGAGCGATAAGGCACCCAGATCCATCTCAACTGAACCTTGCGATTTGGCTCCTGAAGTCCTAGAATTCGGTTACCTTAACCTACCGCCAGACTGTATGAACATTATTAAAGAGGCTAGACGCCCAACTACCAGAGCCTGCTATGCAGCAAAATGGAAAAGATTAGCTATTTACTGCACTAACAATCATATCCAACCATTACAGGCCTCCACGCAAAACATCATTTGCTACTTGCTACATTTGCAAAGATGTAATCTTGCATACTCATCCATACGTCTGCACCTCGCAGCCCTTGCTGCTTACTTACAAAACAGGCAACACTTATCACTCTTTAGAGTCCCCGCCATTAAAGTCTTTATGGAAGGCCTTAAGCGGATCATACCTCCCAGATTACCACCTTCCCCAGTGTGGAATCTTAATATAGTACTTACCAGGCTCATGGGACCACCTTTTGAACCCCTACATAAATGTGAACTTCAATTCCTTACATGGAAAGTTGCGTTCCTAATTGCAATCACTTCTCTCAGGAGAGTCGGTGAGATACAGGCTTTAACTATACAAGAGCCCTTCTTACAAATACATCATAATAAAATAGTTCTCAGGACAAACCCAAAATTCCTTCCCAAAGTCATTTCGCCTTTCCACCTTAACCAATCGGTAGAACTACCCGTGTTCTTCCAAAACCCAGATTCCGTGGCAGAAAGAGCTCTCCACACCCTAGATGTCAAGAGAGCCCTTATGTATTACATTGACAGAACCAAGTCTTTTCGCAAAACCAAACAATTGTTTGTAGCTTTCTCTCCACCACACAAGGGTAATCCCATCTCAAAAGCCGGGGTTGCAAGGTGGATTGTTAAATGTATCCAAATCTGCTACCAAAAAGCCAAACGCACATTATCAGTTCCCCCTAGAGCGCACTCAACACGCAAACTAGGGGCTTCCATGGCATTCTTAGGGAACATTCCCCTAGAAGACATATGTAAGGCTGCCACATGGTCTACAACACACACCTTCACTAAACACTATTGTGTTGATGTGCAAGCCAAGCAACAAGCTTCAGTGGGCCAAGCTGTCCTTAAAACCTTTTTTCAAACTACTGCAACACATACAGGTGACCACCGCTAGGGGAGATACTGCTGTACAGTCTATGCACAGTGTGAGCTCTGCAGCTCACATGCCTCGAACGGAAAATGCTACTTACCAGTATGCATCTGTTCTTGGCATGTAGAGCTGCAGATCCTCACACGCCCACCCACCTCCCCGGGACCTGTATGTGTTCCAGTCCTTTCTTAATTAGATACACACACATGGACATCTCTTTCCTTTTCTACTAACTCCATCACTCCCCAATATGGCGAAAAACAATCTGAGGATGGAGTCGATGCCCATGCGCACTATTGTCCAAAGGAGGAGTCACCTATCACATGACTACAAAGACTTCTTCGAAGACAACAACAAAGTGCAAGCATCCGAGCCCAACACCAGATGGCGATCTAATGCACAGTGTGAGGATCTGCAGCTCTACATGCCAAGAACAGATGCATACTGGTAAGTAGCATTTTCCTTCCTCTCCAACGACGGATCCGTCTCCTCCCCGGGTGTTCTGTGGGAGGCGGGCAAGGCCACGATTAGGGGGTTCGCTAAGGGCCAGCTCAAGCGTCAGCGACAGGCCCAGGCAGAACAAATTACCAGTCGTGAGGCGCAAGCCTTACGCCTCGAGCAGGCCTCTGCTCAGTCTCCAGACACCCCTGAAGCCAGACTCCTTGCCCGGCTCCGGTCGGAAATCAAGCAGTTGTCGCTGGAGGCGGCCAAACTCCTTTGGCGTTCATCCGTGGCCAGGGTGTATGGCTGGGGCGACAAGAACGGTTCGCTCCTCCATCGCCTTGCCACATACCCTAGGGCAAATCGCATAATTCCAGAGGTTATAGCGCAGGATGGCTCGTTATGTCGGTCCCCAGACGGGATGGCCCGAGCCTTTGCGTCCTACTATCAGCAATTATACATGGCCAGATCCCCACCCCTTTCACTCGCTGGTATGTTGGAGGTCGAGGGTGGCCCCCTCCCCAGCCTAGATCCCATTAGCCAGAAAGACCTTGAGCGCCCCATCACACGTGAGGAGATAGAGGGAGCGATTGCCCTCGTTTCCTCCGGTAAGACGCCGGGCCCAGACGGCTTCCCTCAAGAGTACTACATGCAATATCGGGACAGTCTCACTCCGCATTTGGCGGGGCTGTTTCGGGAAGCTGTTGAAAAAGGCTCCTTTCCGCAGGAGGTGGATCTGGCCACCATCGTGGTTCTTCCCAAGTCTCAACCACCCTCACCACGGTGTGCGGACTACCGTCCCATCTCCCTCATCAATACTGAGATTAAACTGTTCGCCACGATCCTTGCCCAACGACTCAAACCCCACTTGTCCACGCTGGTCCACCCCGACCAATGCGGATTTATGCCCTCACGTGGCACTAGGCATTGTCTTCGTAGACTGCACGTCGCCCTGGCACACCGTCATCTTCTTACTCCCTATCTCGCGATTCTTCTGGTGGACTTTGAAAAGGCCTTCGATTCGGTGGACGGGGGGTTCTTAGCGGACGTCCTTGCTAGGATGGGACTCGGTCCCTGTTTTTGTGCCATGGTAAAAGTTCTTTATGCTTCCCCCCCGCGCCTGTGTCTTGGTGAACGGGGTTCTGTCGGAGCCCTTCCCGGTTCGTAGAGGAACAAGACAGGGTTGTCCCCTATCCCCACTGCTGTTCGCCTTGGTGATGGAGCCCCTGGCGTCCATGATGCGGTCGTGCGAGAGTATGCGGGGATGGGAGTGGCCCAACACCGAACCAGACAAAATTGCACTCTATGCAGATGACGTCCTCATCTTTTTGGCAGACCCCGCCAGATCTGGCCCCCTTTGCCTCCGCATCCTACACCTCTTCGAACGGGCTTCGGGCCTCAGGCTTAACCCGGATAAGTCGGCCTTGGTTCCCCTACACCTGTCCCGCGAATGTTTTGACTGGCAATCCAACATTCCTCTTCGCCGTCAATCCTTCAAATACTTGGGGATATGGATGACCTTGCTCCCTGAGCTCAGATGGGCCCTCAAGGTGGCCCCACTGGTGAAGCGGGTTAAGGCAGACCTCCAGAAGTGGCAGTCATTGCCCCTGAATCCCATGGGGAGGGTCGCCTATTTAAAATGATGGTGCTCCCCCGGTTCCTCTATGTACTGCAAAATACCCCCATCGGCTTTCCCAGAGCCTGGTTTCGTGAACTTGATAGCATTGCCAGTAAGTTTTTATGGGGAAAAGGTAGGGCCCGGCTGGCACTCACAGTGTGTAGGATCCCCTCGTTCGACGGGGGATTGGGGATGACCCACCTCTATTTATATTATTTGGCCACGCGGCTCCTCTCCATACATGATTGGTTCAATGGGGGTTGGTCGGACCCGGCGTACAGGCTCGAGGTCGGAGAGTTGGGTTTCGCCAAGATCCAGGCTATGCTATATGGGGCCCCTATTCCCTCCCGCTTGCCAGAGGTGACACGCTCTGTGCTGTTGGCCTGGCGAGCTGCACTGCGACATACCAAATGGACACGTACGTTAACCCAATGCACACCCTTATGGCAAGGGACCTGGCTCCAAGAAGTCAACGCACTACAGGGGTTTAGAGCCTGGGATTTGATAGGCATTTCGCAGCTAGGTGATGTGTGGGTGGGGGACCACATGCGGTCCTTCGACGACCTTCAAAGCAGGTATTCCTTACACCAGTCACAATTCTATAGGTATTTGCAGTTACGCCACGCCCTTCACACCCACCTAACGACTGGCACGCACCTTCATGACCACAGTCCGCCTGAGGCCCAGATAATGTTTGGTGACCTGGGGAGAGGCGGCATCTCCCGCATCTACCGTACACTGATCAACAATGCCCCCACTTCCTTAGACCGACATCGGGCTCAATGGGAGGGTTGGGTAGGCACCTTAGACGAGGAGGACTGGCGCGACGCCCTTATGGCTCCTAGGACGGTCACGGCCTCAGCCAGATTGCGCTTAGTGCAATTATACTATTTACATGCTGCATATCTTACCCCAATGCGCCTTCACCGGGCCGGACTTAGCCCGACTTCTGCTTGTGCCAGGTGTGGTCACGACCCCGCAGATTTTTTCCATGTGGTATGGGTATGTCCCCGCTTGGAGCGGTTCTGGGAGGAGATTGAGGAGGAACTCACTGAGGTTTTGGGCTGGGAGGTCCCCCATGACCCAAGGCACGCACTCCTGGGTATCACTGATGGGCTGGATGGGTCACGGAACGAAAAACTGTTTTACACTACGGCAATGGTGGTTGCAAAGAGAGACATTGCGGCCTCCTGGAAGCTCTCCGAACCTCCGTGCGCTGGACGCTGGAGGACTGGAGTGGACTGGTGTGCCACGCAGGAGAAAGTTATGTACGAGGCTCGTGGGTGCCCTAGGAAGTACCGTAGGGTTTGGGGGAAATGGTTGGGGGAGGTGGAGTAGTCATAGAGGGAACGCCCAATTTTATACTCCTATGTATTTGTTTTTATCATTGTCTGTAAACTTTGTGGTGCTGCTTTCCTTTCCAGGTCCTGGAAATTTATGGTGTTGGACTGTAAGGCTGGTGTTTTGTTTGTCTTTCTTTCTCTTCATTTTATTAATCAATAAACAAAAATTTGTTTATCAAAAAGAAGCATCTGTCACCCCAAAATGCCCAACAAAAGAATTCATCAATGCGTTACAGACATTACAGATGGACCTCCTCCAAAAAAAAGTGGGGTGGGGTATGGTATTGAAAATGGCAAAGAGAGATTAGTGGCAAATCAATTTAATGAAACCCATTCCGTCTGATGGCGGCAAGGCCAAGGGTGTGTGTTCCGAGCTCAGTCCCCAACCCTCTCATCCTAGGGGGTCCATTTCGAGCGGGTCATCCAACAGGTAAATCTCTGGATTGGAGGTTAGTGGTCCCGGTAGGGGGGTGCACTCCACAGGGTGCTCCTCAGGGCCTGAAGAGTCAGGTCAGCCCGCATGTGTCCCACGTCTTCAGCTGGCCACCCTGCGGCGTGCGGGCCGGGGTCATGGCCGGAGAGAAGTGATTTTGTCGGTGTTCGGTCTATTGCCAGATGTAGAAAGGCTCCTTAGTTCTCATTTCTCTGTTACCCAGTCCCAAGCCGATTCAGGATTATTGAAGAAGAAGGCGTGGCCATCAAAAAGGAGTTTGAGCCTGGCTGGAAAAAACAACATATATGGAAGATTCATCGCACTAAGCTTTTGTTTGACTGTGGCGAATGAATTCCGCTGGCGTTGAACTGCTTAAGGGTAGTCCGGAAAGATCATGATACGTGTGAGTGGTACTGTAGTTCACCATCCTTACAGGCTTCCTGGAGGATGACATCCCGGTCACATTAGTTAAGGAGGCAAGAGATCAGTGGATGCAGGGGGCCACCGGGAGTGGGCGCTGCGCCAGCGAGTGATGAGCTTGTTTGAGTATGAACCAGTGGGAGAGTCGACCTTCGGGTATCCAGGAGGTCTGCCATTTCTCAAGGAAGTCCCCAGGCGCACCTTCCTCCCACATATCGCAGGTTGTTGCAGCGCGACCTATTTTCCGCATCTTTCGTACTCTCTTCAGGTTTGGTGATGGTCAACAGGAGACCAGCTACTGTAGATTTCAGCATAGTCACTTCGTCCTCCTGCGTTGAAATGTGACCTTCTGCTGCAGAGACCCTTGTGGAGGTGTTGCGGAGGTCTTGGCAAAGGAGAGTAACATCTATCTTGATCTCCCTCATCCTAGTCTCCAAAACTTCTTAGGAGGCCTGGATAGCTTGTGGAATCATCGCCAGGTCTCCAGGATTCGACGAGTCTGAGGATGGAGGTTGCCAAGGAGCCCGAGGTCCCGGACTGCAAGACTGTGAACTTGTCCTTCCTGGTCTGGGCACCGGGCGGTTCTTGTCCTTTCCTCATGGTGTGACGTCGGGCCATGAAGAGCACCCGCATGAGGCCTGCCACCGTGCCCGGGCGCGAAGAGGAGGGAGGAAAGGCTGAATGTTGTGGGTTGACCCGCTCGCCTCAGCCCTCCAATGGGGGCAGCACGTGCAGTCACCCCCAGCAACTGACAGAAGGAAGGGCGGCCACCCATGCTGACAGGATACAGTGTATGTTAGTGTGGCAGGACCACAGCAGCAGGTAAGGGAGATTGTCGTCTTGGTAGAGTAGAGGTGGAGTGGCAAGACCAGAGGTAAGCAGTGATGGTGGAGTCTCAAATGAACAGAGCTGTGGTGTCCCAAGTTGGAGTCGAGGAAGGGGGGGGAGGGTTGTTATATGGCCTAGGATTGAAAACCGGGTCCGACTCGCACTTAGTCACCCCCCCAAAGGCACGGCCTCCACACAGTAACTCACCATGAGCAGGGCCGAAGATCCGTTGAAATCTGTGCTTCGACTCCCCTGCCAGGGTTCAACGCGGGATGCAGCTCATGAGCAGGTGTTATCACAACCAGGTCAACAGGCCAGGATACCCCTAAACAGTGCATGCAGTGCAAAGTGTAGGGCGGGGTCTCCACAGCGCTGATGTCCTCACAGCCGCAAGGGAGGTGTCGTAGGTGCAGATCCCTAGAGTCGCCCAATCAAGGCATTCAGCCCGGGCCCAGGAACCCTGGCTTCTCCAGGTTGGCGCATGCAGGCCTGGGCAGCAAGCCAAGTCCATGCAGGTACGGCAGTTCACTCCACAGCCACACCGCTTTCTGGCGGCAGAGCGTGTAAGGCCAAGCCTTCAGTGCTGCGGGGCTGGGAAAGAGCAGGCCGCGTCTGCTCTCAGGGTGCTGCCGCCATGTTGAGATGGCACCAGTGGACATAGGCCTAACTTGTTAAGGCGGCTTCCAGGCCTCCCCGGGAAGCATTGCTATGATGGCAAGGTGGGAGGGGCAGCAGATTATGGTTACTCTGGCAGGATTGCTAAGGATGCCGGAGGAGGTCTCGGAGCACTCTTAAAGTGCATTCGCGATCTTGGAAATCAAAATCACGTAGCCTGCATATCTTTTTGTAAGTTTTTTTATTGACATTTATCAATGTGCTATACATTGAAGGTTATTTGTCTTTCTCAAAGTGCATATTCCCTCTTCCCATGTGATTAGTATCAGGGGGCACAATATGAATTAGAAAACACTCATAAAATATGCAGACAACCCTGCACTATGTCTAGTATGTTGGTCTTCCTCCCAAATGCTCCTTACCCTTCAAACAGTGAGGCATAGATATATATTTTTATTTTAGGTTTATTTTGCAGTGGTAAAAAACAGCTTAATAAGTTAGAGTCCTGATTAAGATGAAATTAAAAGGGAGAACCAATCTTGGTTATCCGATTTTGGGGCAGGAGGGCAGTGGGTCTGATTAAAAGGTTGAGGAAGGAAGGCTCCCCAAAGAGGGATCTGCACCCAGGTAAATTAGTGCGATCCTGGCATCTCTTGGATAATTTTGTAGGATCCTCACCCACAAGGGCCACCTGTGGCATGCTTTATCATCGGATCCTCATCCACTGCACCCTAGTGTTGAGTGGGTGGGCTCAACGCAGTTTCTAAGCGGAGCTCCTATACCAAGAATAAGGGACTATGAGTGAATTAAAAGTGCCTTCCGGATCCTAACTGCTTTTAATATAGCGGTCTTTTGGCAGAGTTATAAACAGTGACATGTCTCGTGGGTATGATGACCCAGAACATCATTAGGTCAACATGTTTCAGCCTGTGATATGCCCCCAAGAGTCAGTAGGCTTTCTTCAGGACCAAGAGATTTATTGAATCCCTACAATTCGTGGTTGGTATTTCCAACTTTAGGCTAGTGCAATCAGACAAACAAGACACCTAGAGTCGCCCTCATCCAGTTTCCTGTGAGAACCGAGAGCTGTAACCCTCGAACCACCGAGAGCGAGTCGCCGTAGTGAAATAAATGCTGCGATAGTCTGACTGGTATTTGGGTTAAAAATGTATTTTAGTTGTCAGAAGATTGAAGTCAAACGGTCTACCCAAAACATGACCTCTGCCCAACAGCAGTTTTTTAATTTTTTTATTTCCTTAAGTTGGTTCGTCGAAAACAGTGTTAACACTGGTTTGGAGCAGGCACATGTTTAATAAGTAGCGGAAAAGCCACGGCCAGGGAATGTACATCATTGTATCTTTCTCTAAGGCCTTGTGTACTTTATAACCTATCAACTAATTCCTTCAAGTTGTACTGCCCCAACAAATGTCAGTATGTCACCTCAGTCAAGCTTGGTTACATATTAACTAAACATCCCCTCCGCTTTGGCGGAAGCTCACATGTAGGGAAGGTAGAGGAACAAGAACAGGGCCCCTTGACTGAGCCATAGTGTTCAAAGCTTCGAGTGCGTGGGCGTTAGTTTAAGCGTGCTCATGGCTGCACTGCCAATTAGAGCATGCTATGAAGCAATTATAAATAAACCATTTGCAAACAACATTCTCAGGCGATTTTCATGCACAGCTGTAAGTTATGCAAGTGATTTGGGGGAATTCGCAAACTATTTTATATCTTTGTCTAATGCTTCGGCAGTACAGGTAAGAACGGAAACGGGAGAGCTGCAGGGTGTTTCCGTCGGTCTGCGTTAGTCCTTCAGACCTTCCCTCCACGCACCCACACTGATTATTTTCAATGCAGCACTCCTCTCATCAAAGATAAGTAGAACGACACACCACGTTTTGTTACTTTCTTTATCGTGCTGACCAGGATATCGGTGGCCTACAGAAAGAATGTGAAATAGAACATGTTTAAACCGGAAGCATTCCTATGCCATTTTGTAATTTCATGATCATGAATATATGTGAAATTCTGACATTTCACTATGTCCTTCTGAGCTTTGGCAGCTAGCATGACCAATGAGACAATTGGTTGCAGTGGTCTCAGGTCAGTCGGAGATTGCTGAACCCCCAACCATGAAAAAATGAGTGTTTACCTCTGGTGTCCCAGGCTGCCCACAGTACTATCAAACCCAAACTACATTTACTAAGTTATCATCTTTAGCACTTGGCTCTCTCGGGGTAGCGAGGCTGAGCAGTCCAAGGCTTACTGAAGAAGGTGATGAGGGTTACACACTGAGAACACAGTAAAATCCAACAATACAGCTTAATAACTGATGTCCAGTCAGTGCTAAACTTTATAACTGGGGTAAGGGCTTTAATGCACATAAAACGAAATACTGTAACTCAATAATAATAAACAAGGAACACCATAACTGTCTTCTTCCTAACCGCAGTTTGGTACCAAAATGCTGTCATAGCACTCAGATGCCAAGCACGATAGTTCCTGTTACTTTTGGAGTCTATTGCCGATCATCAGGCTAACTTTGCTAACATGGAACTTAGGCATTTAGTTCAGTGATGACAGCGGCATGAGCATGCTCAGAAATTCAGGACTCTAGAATCGCACAAGTTCTTCCCAAGAGCATGCAATTCAAACTAGAGCAAGTGTCACATTCTTGTAAAAGGTTTGAAAGGGGCAATGGTGTACTTTGCTATTGTTCAAAGGGAGTTGTATCTTCTCTGTACTCTGCACTAAGTTCAGGTGCTTATGTTGTAATGTTTATGAGGTTTTAATATATTTGTCACAAACCCTCTCCTGCTCAAAAAGATGTCCACAACCCACTCAAAGTGACCAGAAGAGCCCGGCCAAGCCTGGCAAACTGCAGTTGTCACTATAAGAGGTGCTGTGGGAATGCCCATTGCCACAGCATGGTTCACAGCAGTTAGTTAGCTACGCAGGAATCACCACTCCCCTCCTGAAAAGACTGCAGACCATACAGAATTCAGCTGCCAGACTCGTCCTCGACCTCCCGAGACGAACCTACATCACCCCCAGCTCAGAAAGCTTCACTGGCTGCCCATTCAGAAAAGAGGGCAATTTAAGACGCGGATCCACACTTACAAAGCCCTGCACAACCAAGGACCAGCATACATCAATAACTGCTTGAACTTCCACCAACCCTCCAGACACCTGTGATTCACCTCCCTCTTCTTCGCTCACATCCGCCGAAGCAACAGTGGAGGTCGTTCCTTCTCCTACCTCGCTGCCAAGACCTGGAAAGATCTCTCCCCTTCACCTATGAACATCATCCTCTCTTCTGGATTTCAGGAAAGGACTCAAGACTTGGCTGTTCAACTGAGCCCCCCTCCTCCTCTGGGTTCACAGCACCTGGAGACCCTTATGGGTGATTAGCTGTGCTTTACAAATCCTGTTTGATTGATTGACAGGTTATTTGGAGGGGGGGGGCTACAGATGGTTCTGGTGCCCAACCTCAAAATCCCCATGCTAGGGCACAGAATACTTTAAAACCCAATTACTTGGAAGCTGATCGTCGTGGTTGAGATTTTGCAGTGCCAGGGGTGCCATAGGTCTGTGGCACAACAAAGAAAGCTGGATAAAACTGACAATTAGTTAAAATATGAGTGTTGTCGTAACTGTTTGATGTATTTTGTTGCTATCATGAGTACTGGACTGAGGGCACCCCCTCATCAAGCCAGGAATCGGGGAGAAGTGGAGAGCACTCACTCAGAGGCACCGCAACAGTGACACAGGATGAAAGCAGGACAACCCCACCCACCAGAGTACTGTAACTCTTTACTGGGGGCGACAGGAAAATGAGTGCAAAAGAGTTTGATCTCGGGTCAGCAAAGAGTGACATCCTCTCTCAAAGCCCTCTGCCGCATGTGGAGCCAAAATGGATTCCAGTATACACTTAGTCAGACACACACATCTCATTTTCTACCCTCACATACACAATCACCTTCTATACATTTCCTGGACACATGGAAGCACAACTCTCCAGTTACGGGAGCTGGCAGAACCTTTAATACATGGAGAAGCAATTAGACTTCTCTCCCTTGAATGGTACAGAGGTAAAGGTTGTCCCTTCACTATAGATAGCACTTCATCCAGATTTGCTGTTGCAAAGCCTGGATAGAAAGACAGTAGATACTCTCTGAAAATGGGGTGCTCAATGGGTGGCCCACTGATCTTTCACCACAGTTCTTGGGTTTCAATACATTAAACAGGAAGCACCCTCAGTAAACGTGCCTGGTGGTTATGCTCACTAGGGGAATACAACAGAAAATGAAAACAACCTACAAAGAGAAAACCGCTGGCAATGGCAGCATGGCTCTTCTGAGCCATGCAGAGGACTTTCCATCCTAACCAGCAGGGTATCTGTAGAGAAATCATTCCACAAATTCGATGTAAATTCAGATGCTCTTTTTTGCAATAATTTCAACAGGAATATTTAGTGAGGTGGTGATATTTTTGAACTACATTTTCTGGCATAAGTCTCTCACCAGCATTTATGAATAAATAGCTTTCAACAACCAGCAAACAGTCACTCTGAAATATTCCCGGCATGGATATATGTTTTGTCTGGTAAATATAAATATAAATACATTAAAATAACATCTGCTTTTTTAGGTCCTACTACACACATCTTTACATTGTTTGGATCACTCCATGTTCTCAATTCTTTCAAAAAGTTTAATGTGTTTTTTATAGTTTGTCAAAAAGGCTGCGACATTTGGAGGATGGTTACATTTCCCATTTGTGTTCCCATTAGATTTTAGTAATGTGACTTCAGGTAGTCATTTTGATAGACAGCAGATGTATGTGACTGACATGCATCTTATAATTAGGGCTCCCGGTTTTATGGTATTTATTTTTTGCCCTTTCTGTCTGTATTTATCCATATTTATTTTTTGCTAATTTTATCCGTTTTTATTTTGGGTTTTGTGGAAAATTAAGCTGAAATGAGTATATTTCCACATTTATTTAACCGATATGCACTCTTGCTTGAATGTCTGCCAGGTCTCAATGCTGTGAACACCCACAGAACATAAATCAGTGCACTTATATGAAAATATGCAAATTTCAGTATCAACCTTGTGCATATCTACTGCTGTTAAAGCCTCTTTACTAAAATGTCTTTCTTTTTAACCCCCTTATCTATCAATCCACACATATATTGGCCTGGTAGTCATGGCAGACAGTTTTGAGAATTACTCAAAAAGCAACCCAATTTCCGTTTTTATCCACATTTAAAAATAAATACAGACAAGAATATGAATGTTTTCTGTCAGTATTTATCTGTAAAAATCAGTAAAAACGGAAATCAGGGAGCCTTACTTATAATTGAGACCCAGTGTGTGTTCTTTGATGTTCGTACTTTGCTGTAACGGCAGTGATTTATGTTTTTGTTGTTGTTGTTTAGGAAGAACTTACTGTTTGTCTGACTTAGCCTATTTTAAAGACACAGTGCTAGTGGCTAATCACCCTTGAAAGTTCATTTGTCTCACTTTGCTGTCATGACCTACTGGTTGAACAGCTTTTTTTGTTCACAAAGTAAAGATGTATGTGCACAAAGTCTTTTGTAAAGATGAAACAAACATGCTTGTCCTTTGTCAAAAGTATCTACTGTGCAATATTGTGCTATATATGCCTTTACGTTTCACCACTTAGTAAGCAACTTCATCGTCTGACTCTTTTTCAGAACTTGCTTCTTTCACAGTACAGCATAACTCTGCTAATGAGGTCTTATTACCAAGGGGCCCCACTCCCAGCTTTCATATAGTTGTATCTCAAAGTGTTGCTTCTTTCTGCGACAACTGGGGAAAACAAGGACGGAGTCACCTATTACCAAACAGCCAAACCTTTTGGCTTTGCCACTGCTTTTTCAAAGGTTGGATTAGTCATTATTTTGAAAAAACGTGTCAATTTAAAAAAAAAAATCATTACAGCTTTACACAGTACACCACACTCCAACACTTGTGACATTCTCTCTTCAAGCACAATTGCCATCTTGGCAATATTTTGTCGGTTTTTTATCAAATGTTTCTGTCACTTTAGATACTCATGTTTTTTTTCTTTTAAAATGCACAATATATGTCCAATATGCTGCACTCCTCTACAATGACTAAAACACTAGAATGCTAAGCACCTTGAAGTGGCTGTGGACGAAGAGCCGGTGCCATAAAAAAAAGAAAATAAGTAATTAAAATACATTTTTGAAAGCACTCCCAGGACCACATTTCAAAGCATTACTTTACTTATGACAAAGAAACATAAATGATTGGGTTTAGCATCTCGCTACTCCCTTTTTCTGCCAAAGTCCTCGAGAAGGCCATCAACCACTAACTCACAGGACACGTGGAAAGAAACAACCTGCTGCACGCTTCCCAATCCGGTTTCCGTGCCAAATACAGCACCGAGACCGCCCTGATTGCCACCAACGACGACATCAGAACCCTACTCGACCAAGGTGAAACAGCAGCCCTGATCATCCTCGACCTCTCAGCAGCGTTCAACACCGTTTCCCACTACACCCTCCTCAAAAGACTTCACCATGTCGGGATCTAGGGAGGCGCTCTTAAATCGATTGAATCCTTCCTCACAGGACACACCCAGAGCATCCACCTACCTCCCTTAACCTCGGAGTCCTCAAGGCTCATCCCTCAGCCCCATCCTGTTCAACGCCTACATGACACCCTTGGCCGACATAGTCAGAACACATGGACTCAACATCATATCCTTCACAGATGACACCCAGCTCATCCTCTCGCTCACGGAAGACCCATCCTTCACCAAACTCAACTTCCACAACGCCATGACGAGCATCGCAGACTGGAAAACATGGACAAGACGGAAGTGCTGATCTTCAGGAACAGCACCTCCCTGTGAGACAGCACCTGGTAGCCCGTCGAACTTGGATCTACACCCACACTGACAGACTACACCAGTGAGACTTTAGTGCCTGGATACCCTCAGGGGTGATAAGCAGCGCTCAATAAATACTGTTTGATTGATAAATCTGAATGTGCATAAACTACAAAAAGTAATACTTCCAAGGTAAAAATTGCCTATAACTTAATTCCGAAGACAATTTTTACCTTGGAAGTATTACTTTTTGCAGTTTATGCACATTCAGATTCATGGGGCATGGCAAAGGCAAACATAGTTTTTGGCTCAATTCCAATTTTTTTTTTGACTCAATCCCAATATTTTCTTGTGACATATATTGCTAAATTATGTGGCAACCAGGCCAAATCAAGATGTGCAGGTTGAAGGTAAAAAGCCTGAGAAGTCCCTCAGTATGTTATAAGGACAGTAACATGGCAAGACCAGAGTGCAGACACTATGACCTTTCGGTCCTGGACAAAGATGGATAGTGTAGAATGGGTGAGCTTTCTTGAAAATACCCACCCCTGTCTGACCAATGAGGTCGATTTCAATGTTAGGGCATTCAAATCCTAGTTAGCAGAGGCAGCGGGTGAGCTGGCCCCTTTACAAGCGCGGAAGAAGAGACAGGGTAGGCTCCTAGCACCTTGGTTTTCTGACTCCTGGCAGCAGAACTCAAATATTGTAAAAAGCTTGAACGCACTTGGCGGAAGAGTTATTCTCCTAACAGCAAAGAGAATTATAAAGCCACCCTTAGAGTTTACCACGCCTCTCTTAAACAGGCTCAAAGTGCGTTCTTTACGGACATATTAACGTGTCTGAGCACAATCCCCAGTCAATTTGTATGATCGTAGAAACCTTTCTCTCTCCGACGTCCTGTCACAGGGCAGCTGGTCCATCTCAAGAGTATATGGTTTAGCAACTTTTTTCTAGACTAAAATCTCAAATATTCAGAGTTAATTGCCTGCTGTCCAGGAGAACCCCCCTCCTGTTGGTGTCCTGACCCCTGGCAGCTTTTGCAGCAGGCTGACTCAGTTTAGGCCTATCTCTTTAAATCAATTGAGAGAAGCAATCTTGAAATGTAAATTAGGCTCCCCTCTGGGTGCTTGCCCACCTTCGATGCTAGTTACGGCAGTGGATGTCGTCAATCACTGATCAATTCAATTTTCAATCATTTTTTTGCTCTGGGGGTTCTGCCTGCCACTTGGAAATTGGCAAAAGTGGTCCCTTTGCTTAAAAAGCCAGCTTTAGATCCTAACATCTTTTGTAATTTCAGGCCAATATCACTTCTCCCAGCCTTCACTAAAATGCTAGAAAAACTGGCCAGTGCGTAACTCTCGGAGTATCTAGAGCAAGGCAAGCTGCTTCATCCCAGTCAATCCGGCTTCCGCCTTGTCACAGTACGAAGTCGGCAGTACTGGAGATATCTGACCATATTAAATGGTCACTGGATGAGGAAAAAAATGTGATTCTGATCCTTCTTGATTTTTCTGCCTTAGACACTGACCCACACTCTATCCACCTGCACCGATTGTCTGCCCTAGATGTGGGGGGGTATTGTGTGGGACTGGTGTAAGTCCTTCCTGGACTCCAGAGGCCAGTCGGTTTGGCTTCCTCCTTTTTCTTCTGAAGTTAAGGTAGTCAAGCAAGGGGTGCCACAGGGCTCTTCGCTCAGTCCCACCCACGTTACAATTTTCATGTCCCCCTTGGCCTCTGTGGTGGAGCCGTTTGGGTGTCATATCATCTCGTAATCCGATGATACCCAGTTGCTTTTTTGTGTGTTTGAGGGTTCCCATGCATCTATTGCTACCTCCTTCATGGATTCATGCATGCTGTTTTTGACTGGATGCAGGGCAGCCAACTTAAATGCAACTCAGAAAAGACAGAAATCATCCCATTTGGATCTCATCTGTCTAACTGGTGGGAAGATCTTTGGCCCCCACGCTGCCGGTCCCTCCCCATCCAAAAACGTAGGGTTGAAGTTGGACGCTGCTATTTCTATGCAGCCGCAGATCTCAGCAGTGGTGGGCCAATGCCTCGCCATGCTCTATACCCTGAAGAAATTCTTTCCCCTCCTCCCTTTGGAAGCCAGGAGAGTGGTGGTGCATGCATTGATCACGTCACACCTCGATTACACCAGCACCTTCTATTTAGGAGTTGCGGAGGTGTTAGTGAACCACCTGCAGGTGGTCTAAAATGCGGAAGCTGACTTGTCTCGTCTTCCTAGGCATTCGTCCATCTCATCGGCTCTGAAGGCTCTCTACTAGCTGCTGTTAAGGAAACCGATAGTATTCAAAGCCTTGGTCCTGATTCATAGGGCAGTGTTTCTGTCCAGCCCGGTTTATCCGGCAAAGAGATTTGTACAGTATCGTGCTTCCAGAACACTGCTGTCTTCTTCAGCCTCTCTTCTGTCTATTTCCTCGTTTCAAACGTGTCTGTAGGGGAGGCATAGCCTTTTCCTTTCAGGCAACCAAAGCCTGGAACGAACTCCCATGTGACCTGCGCTTAATCCCCCTCGAGACTGTATTCCATAGGAAACTCAAATCCTGGCTTTTTCAAGTGGGACAGTAAGGTTTGTGGTAGTAGTTATGTGCCTAAGTTGGTTTTTCACCCCATTTACACTGGGACACTCCCCAGAGTAGCCACACGCTTGGTAAATCCCCCATTCATTCATTCAGGTCAAGTTACCACTGATCAGCTGGGTAGTTGCAGGAAAGACCTCTTGTAGCTTGTTTTATCCCTGTACCTTGAACAAGAGGGCAGCCTTATGGCCCTTGCAGTGCACTTCTTTGTCCTAGGTACAAGAGAGAGAAGGTCCAGTCCTTTAGGACTCTTCTCAGGTCGCAGACAGCAGGGTCAATCCTCTTCTGATGTTCCTCAGCTCCAGGAGTTTTCCGAAGTGGCCACATTTATGCAAGGCTCAAGCGAGTGGGTGGGAATGACTCCTGGGCTCGCACAAAACCAATGGGGTAAAAGTTCACGGGCCAAACTAACCTACTTTGGGGATTTTCAAAATGGTGAAAGTCTTCAGCCACCGTAAACTTGAGCTTTGAGGGCTGGAGTGTGTGTGGGGAGTGTACTGTGGTACTCCTATTGTCCTCCCACATCTAATTGTAAAATCCAGTTTGGGACTGACATTGTACCCACAAAAAACCCAGAGACAAGTCTAGTAGAACAAAAGTAATGTTTTCCAGCAACTAGACGGTGGATACACAAGAATTGTTTTGTCATCCTGTTTCCTTTCCTTTCTAGTGTGCCTCTAGTGTTATATGTAAAAACCCAGAGACAGAATTCTGGTGGGACAAAACACGTCCTTCAGCAACCAAAGATTGGACACACAAGAATTGTTTTGGCACCTTATTCCCCTTCCTTCCAAGTGTGCCCCTAGTGTTAGCACACCTGACAAGCAGGATTTGACACTGTAATGTCAAAAAGGATCATCACAGCCCCCACCCTGAATATCCAGGAAGGTTCAGAGGAGACATCTCTGCCCATTCAGGTCAGCTTATTTTTTGCTCCAAGGAGGCACTTCACACCAATTCAAATGTTAATTGCAGGCTGGCAGCAGAATCGGGAGAGCAAATGCAAATTTAGCTTCCAGGAACTTCAAGCAGGAACAAGGTAACTTTCTAAAAGTTACTTTTCTAATATATTTATTAAAAATTCGACTCCACCATTGAATTGGATTTTTAATAACTATTAAAAAGGGTTGTTTAATAATTTTTGAGCTAGTCCCATTCCCAAGAATCAATATTGGGGTTTTTAATCTGTATTCTACTTTTCTAAATAGGACAGTGAGGCCTGCCACAATGGAAAAATAGCTATTCGGTACTAGTCATTGTAAAGACATTAACATAAAATGTATGTATGTCCTACTTTTAAATACCATGCATCTTGTCTTGTGGGCGATCAGGCCTACTTAGAGATTACTTATTAATAGTTAAAAGTGAGGTTTTGGCCTGTCAGAAGGGTTTATTTTGACAGATTGAATTGCAGTTTTTACACTGCTACAGTGGAAAGCCTGAACCCATGTTTTACTCTGTCATTGTAGTGGATGGCACAATAGGTGCTCCAGCCCACTAGTGACATTTAACTTACAGTCCCTGGGTACATTTTGTACCATATACTAGAGACTTATAAGTAAGTTAAGTGTACCAATTATGAATATGCCAATTCAACCATGTTCAAAGGGGGAGCGCAGGAACTTTATCACTGGTTAGCGGGTTAAATTGCACAACGCCTGCAAAAATATAGGGTCCAGCAAAAAACGAAAAATCCGGGTTAACCACCCGGATAAGGTGGATTTCCTACAGGGGTCTGTGGTGTCATATGATATTTTACCTACAAAGCAGGCCGTGGAAGCAAGCATTCCATATAATTTAATCGCTGTCTTTTTTTTAAATTATTTTGTCATACTTAAGTTGTTATTTCTGGTGTTTCGTATCTATCACGATAGACACTTTCACCATTTTAATTCAAAATGGTGTAAACCTATTTATTAATGTGCCGTTTACTTTTGGTTCTTTAGTTTGGAAAACTGGCCTTGCCACAAGAAAAAGTTTTAAGTGCAATTCTTAAATATTTACTTTTTAATAGCGCTTGACGTTTCTGTCATAAACCTGGTACGGACTTGGCATACATGCATTAATTTACACTTTAAATTATGTGCATTTGAAGGCCCATCGCATTAGAAGGCTTATGGGTGTCTTGCAAGCTTATGGCTAACAGAATATGTTCAGTAGAGGAATGCAATATTATTGTAGAGCTCTCTGAAATAGTGTAGCGAATACTGCCATCTTGTGACTACGTGGTGTAAATACATTAATTTAGAACTCCTTTAAATTAATGACATTTTTTATATTCATCCACTATGATCACTGTTGTGTCCAAGAACGCCCAACGTTGTTGCGAGTTAAATTGTTTGTACCTCCTTTGCCACTATCGGCCCATAATTTTCCCTGCCTACAACTTACATTTTTTTTTACTTTAGCATCCGTTTTTGTCTGTCCTACTCACAGCGTCGTAATACCAACCCGTGATACTCCACCCACACCCTCAACCATAGTTTTTCAGACTTTCTCGGGCACCCTGCCCTCGCTCGCACATACCATCCTTTCTCTCACCATGTAACAGTTTATGCCCTGCTTACAATCCGCAGTCGCTGGAGTGACTGTACTGCCCCATCGTTCTGCTACGCCATTTTTTGCTACAAGGCCCTGGTTAACGAATACCTATTCATATCTATTCATGGTTCCCCCTTTTTCCCCTCCTCCACCCCAATATTCCTAGACGTACTGTATCTGGGTCCAACTCCAGGGCCACCCCCAACCCAGCATGAATTTCCTTTTGATCTTGTGCTCAGAATTTCGCAATGACGGGGCAGGTCCACAGTGTATTTATAAAGGTGTCCGGTCTCCCACATCCTCTCAAACACGAGTCTCCTTCCACCCATCCGAGCCCATGCATCTGGATCTTGGTATCATATTTTCTGTGAAAAATTCCAAGCTGTGTCTTGCAGAATCCAGAACTCTTAGTTTCCTGCTTGGGGAACATCAGTGCTTCTTCCCATGCTCCCTCCTCTATTATGCCCGTCTCTACCCGTCATCGTGCCTATAGGATTTTCATTTATGTTTTGGGTGTTATTCACTAATGTTCTGAAAGTGAAGGCTATTGCTTTTTCAGTCATATTGGTATCTAGGAGTCTGCCCTTTAGCAGTAACTCTTCCGGTATATTTGTACCTTTGAGGTCCAGCCTACCAGACAGCACAGCTGATTGCTAAAGGCATAGTGTGAGCTTACCAAGAATACAGAGGGACTTGCAGCCTGTCCATTGCTTACTTTTAGTTGACTTTACTGTCACTCATTTACCTGCTTATTAATCGATGGCTTGCCTTGTTCATCTTGTCTGTCCCTCCCCTGGACCGTTGCCAATATGCTCGAGTCCCTCCAATGCTCACTTTTAGGGAAATATTTTTTTCTTTTTGTTTTAGCACTCCGCATGAATGCATGTGTTTTCCAGCTTCCTCCCTAGTTGGCTTCTCTTCCCATCTGCACTCCATATTACTCCCTCTCTCTCATTCATGTGCTTCCCTCCGCCCCCTCCGTGATGCGCTCGCTCTCGTGTACTTCTCCCCTGCATTACTTTCTCACTTGTGTGCTTCTTCCTCCAAGCTCCTCCACGTTACTGTGTCATGCATTTGCTTTTCTGCCCCCGCGCTCTCTTGCTTTCTCTCCCCTTCCCGTGCCCTCCATGTTTCTCACTCCCACCCAGGGCTTTAAGTGGGCTGGGTACCAGCAGTTCTTAAAAGCAGGTGCTGAAACGGGTCCCTATCGGGCTCTCCTTTTTTGCCCTCACCATGAAAAAAATAAATCTTAACTCTGCAGCAGAACCACCCTTCACTGCGTTTGATGTAACTTCAAAGTGACTGGTTATAGTTCTTTCACAGTCCTACCATTTCAGAACTGAAGCATTTTCAATATGCTATACTAGAAGGCATGGTTGTTGCTTATTTATCTTATGCAACTAACAACCATTGACAAAGCCAATAGTACTGGCTTGTTGTAAGTGTAATGTTACTAGCTGTATTATATATCTGGATTTAACGACAGAAGTAGTAAAATACCAGTGGGGTGGCACCAGGGCTTTAAGTGGGATGAAAAAACTGGGGGGGGTCTCTCAAAGGGGCGTGGCCAATGCAATTAAGGGCGTGGCTTAAAAACTGTTCTTCGCATAGTGTGCCGCCCAACTTGTATTTTGCTGTTTCTGTCATTGCATCCAGATATATGATACAACAAGTAACATCATACCTACAACAAGTCAGTACTATTGGCTTTGTCAGTGGTTGTTAGTTGCATAAGATAAATATGCAGCATCTATGGCTTGTATATAATATTGAAAAAGCTTCCACTTAAAGCCCTGGTGACACCACGACAATGTTGCTGCTCCTGAGTTTCAAAAAGAGAAGGGAAATCCGGAGAGAAAATGACTCTCTTTAAAGGATTTCCCTTCCCCTCCAAGGCTTACCTGGCATGATGTCATGCCGTGACTTCTCCACTAGTGAGAAGTGAGCAGTGTAAGCACGCGCACATTGATGTGCCGCCTGTCACTGCAGTCCGGAAAAAAACGGACCGCCTGTGCCAGGGCGCAAAACAGAGCCCGATAGAGACCTGTTTCGAGGCCTCCTTTAAAAAACTGCCGGTGCTCAGCACCGGTGAGACCCGGCCCACTTAAAGCCCTGGGCAGCACACTAGGCTAAGCATAGATTTTCAGCTTACGTGCTTTTAAGCAACGCCCTTAATTACATTGGTCACGCCTCTTTGAGAGACCCTCCAGTTTTTTAATCCCACTTAAAGCCCTGCTCCCACCCGCACCACTGTCTTGCTTTCACCACGTGTGCCCTCTGTTACTCTTGCCAACCTGCTCCCTCCTGTGTTGCTTCCACCCCACTTGAAGAAAAAAAACAGCTTTCACCCGTTTTTTTTTTTTTTACATATCCAACTCAGATCGATAAATAAAAAGAAAAAAAGTGCCTGCTTCATTTTGTAGGTGCACACGTGTAATAGGCATTTTAAAATTCTCTTTCAGCCATTCTACACTGCATCGGGCTGCTGTACAGCATGGGTAAAAACCATTGGCAAAGCCAACAGGTCCCAGAGGCAAAACCTATTGGCTTTGCCCCTGCTTGTTTTGCAGTGCATCCCAATGCATGCTTAAAATGTATGTATTTAAATACCTGTGTCTGTTTTAGTGTGAATTATGTCTTCAGTTGAGGGAATGTTTGTACATCTGTTTTTCAGTTTTGTCTATAGTTTCCCCAGTGTGGAAATCCCTATTTCGTCCCATTCCCTTCAATTTTCTCAGCTTTTTAATTTTTGGTAGCGCTCTACTAGAGATTTTTGAGTGTAAGTGTTTCTTTCCACCATATTTGTGTTTAGTTTCAGCCAAGTGCGCACCATTGTTGCTATTGGCATTCTATATTCCATTTTGCCTCTGTAGAGGGCAAGTGTATATCCCTTCCTTTCAAAGGCCTGTCTATATTTTCACAAAGCAGGTGCTTCCTGAAGGGGCAAAGGCCCGGTCATTTACCACAATGAGTTGGTAGATAGGCTATATATTAGGTAAGGCAGTCCCACCTTTGTATGTACTTCTGTGCAACGCTGACTGACAGTGCTATCCTAGGGGGCTGTCATTCCAGATTAGGGTTTGCTATTTCATCTAAATCTTCTAAATAATCTACTCAGGATTTTATGATGAGTATTCTACAATATGCAATTGGCATGGGATTTTCCATTATTTCCAACAGTGCTTCCACCCATCAGTGAGATTGGGAGAGTCTTTCAGTATATGATCTCCGCATCCAACCTCTGTAGCAGGGGAATTAAATTGCCAGTGTAGAATCTCTCCATAGGACTTCCAGTAAGGTGGCAGATCTGTAGGATGCATCCAGCGGAGCTCCGTTTCCCGCTCTGTGTGAAGAGGTCTGGAGTAATGCCACTCCTGGGGCAGGCAGGACTGCGATGGCATGAAGCAGCCCTCAGGAGTCTAGGAAGAAGGCACTGCACAGTCCGTCTGTAACCAGGAGCGAGTGAGCTGAGCTGTTGTCCAAGTGGCAGGACAGTGGAAGACCCTGACACAAGACTCTGTCAGGCAGTGGGGCGGGCTGATGGTGCAACACGGAAGCATCGGGAGTGTGGTCTGGGCAGAAGGGGTGATTGTAGGTGGCCCCTCTTGATCAAGGAGAGGCGGCTACAAAATGACAGCTGTGAAAGGTTGATGGAGGAGAGACCTTACCTTTTAGTGATTTGTGCTGGTGTGGGTGAGGACATAGCGTAATGACCCAGGGAGAGGTGTTGATAAAAGGGGGAAGGAAGTAGTCCACCATCACCACCAGTGAATTGTGCATTGGAGTACCTTCCCTGGAACCAGCTCCACCATAGCACTGTCCTTGATTCAGAAACCAAGAGACACTGCTGGGAAAACATTGCTCTTGCTGGAGCAATGACTGACTTTCTCATACCCCATCAAGTGGAATATGAGTCCGGTTGGTGTGGAGCTGAGATTAACCTACTCTGGTGCTGCACGTAGTGCAATCAATGGGCCTGTACCTTAACTCTGGCCGGATTGGAGGCTTGGATTCTCAGTGGGAAGTGAAGCCCCTGATCAAAAACACCAAGCTTTTCGAGGGGGATCTATATAGGGTATTTGATATTCAGCTGATCTTCCTAGCGAGAAGCAGGTAGATGTTCCTCTGAGGACAGATAGGTCTGACAGCCAACAGGCAGCCCGTGTGCATTGTCCTGGCTATAAAAAATGTGCCTCATGGACCTGTAAGCAGGCTTTGAGAAGTCCCTAACTGACAATCTGGTCATTCTTAGAACCGATATTAAGGAGGTCAAGTTAGGCCTGTGGAATATTAGTCTAAAAAATGAATCCGCTGAAAGTCAATTGCACATGCTCTCTGAAACTGACCAACTTGCCACTACGACAATCTGTTACATGAAAGATTAAACTAAGGTGAAATGTGAGGACCTTGAAAACGGATTCAGACACGATAATATCCGCATCTGAAACCTATGCAGGAGGGAAAAGGAGACAATATGGTGACATGCTTGAGAGAACTGTTCGGACTTATCCTGAAGGGCCCCCTTGATTCCACCATTGGCATTTAAAGGGCACCCTGCATATATGTAAAACAATAATATGCATGAGAATGCGTAAGAGATGGTATGCTCATACTATCTAAATACCCCATCAAAGAGCATATAATGCAGCAGGTGAGGTCAGTGAAGACAAATTTCCTTAAAGGACTGTGATGTTCTGTTCCAGGGCCTGTCCAAATCAACACTCACTAGAAGAAGGGATTATGGACCTATGGTGATTGAACGAACTCCAGATCAAATATCGCTGGACTTTCACAGGGGGGTTGCAGTTCAGATGGAAACACGGAGACAATGGTTGCATCCCCTCAGGGAGTTAAGGCACTGCTAGGTATCAATGAGTCACGATCTGACACCAGCAGTGCCTTTCATTGGAGAACTGAATAATCTTAACATGAAGGTAGACACCAAAGTACTGGGGGGGGCGGGGTCTGCAGATCTTCCATAAGGAAACGTAGAAAAAGAGAACTACAACAACACTAACATACGTTACCCTCTACCATAGGCATGGTGAATCCACAGAAGGCTCAACACACTAAAAGGTAATGGGAGAATATGATTTAAACACCGGAGGCTACCTCCTGTCCCCTGATCTGTTCACCCTAGAATAGAGCCTGTTGCAGCCCAGTTTCAAGAGAATGGGGAAATTGTGAGCATAAAATTCAGCAAAGTAGAACACAAAATCTGATTCTTTGCTGATGTTTTTTTTCTGACCTACCTGCTACTGATATCTCCATGACTGTGCTAACAGTGCTACAGGAGTTTTAAAAAAAATACTTTTAATTAAGTCATCATCAGATATCTAGTAAGAATTTCTTTGAATCAGACCTTCATGTAGCTCACATTTTAACTATTGTTCCCTTGAAATCCAACAACAATCACAAGGTAATAATCATAGGGCTTTCAAAATGATTTTCAGTTGAACTTTCAGTACTCCCAGTGGGCTCCAGTAGTAATACATTTAAAATGGTCCACTTAGCCATTTTGGGCAAACATGGAAAAATATGAAATCCTTACAACGTCATTCACCCAAGCCAGGGTGGAAGAGATTACGGCATTTAAATGAACAAAGTTCTCCATGCAGTATCAAATACACAATGGCACCTAGAATGGAAAGGGGATTGCTTGTCCCGACCTGCTTAACTACTTCCAACCATCCTAAATTTGCATTGTTGTGGAATGGTCAGCTCAGGAGTCAGAGAATAAGTGGCTGTTCATGGAGCAGGCCCTGGTAGGTAGAACCCTATGGGAGTTACCCTGTCATCTGAAGGATCAAAAACCAAGGAATTTACACAATTCCGAGATTACTGAGAGCAGCTTTAGAACATCTTCCTCCCCTTGCCCACATATGCATTCTAACTCGCTCTTTAACCCTGCGATGGAGAGGGATATCTTTGGAGCTTGATGAGAGGCAAATGTTTTATGCTAAGAGACTTGTTTATGAAGAGTACAGTGTGGCATTTGAGTGTAAGTAGGAATTTTAGACTTCGGAAAATGATAGAATGCAGTACCTGCAGTTGAATTACTGGTTACTCCACTCTCATTGTAGAGAAGCAGCTAACAGACAGATCTTTCAAGGCGCTGCTGCCTACATTCCAGAGCACAAGGGGCTTGATCTCTCGCTTGTATGCTATTTTGGTATCAGATAAGTCTAAACCTCCTTGGAAGTTTGGGAGAGGGATGTTGATAAGCCCAAATAGGGGGATGAATGGAGAGAGATATATGAAGACACCAAGAGATATTTTAAGAATGTGCTACAGAGAAAATCGGCTCACAGACTGATCTACCAATTGCACCAACACTGCATAAACGGCATCAGATATATCCAGAGGCACGAAATGTATGCTGGAGATGTGGTAAGTAGGGGGGAATACTAACCAATATTTGTTGGGACTGCAGGGTTCTCAAGCTTTTCTGGGGGACATAATACAGCAAGCACGGAAGGAGTTGGGTTATTCGATCCAGGATTGCGCCTACTGGGTTTGTAACTCTAGTTAATTGGAACTCCTAATTAGAGCCCATAAAACTATATTATTTGACATGCAAGGGGCAGCCAAACAGCTGATTGCATCACACTGGAAAAAGCAGACTGCTGAGTGAGGTGCCTATGGCAAATTCTTGCGTTTGAGAAGGTATCCTATCATATGAAGCAGCTAGGCAAGCAGTTCAATAAATTATCAGATCCCTTGGTCACTACCTGGTGGACATGTCCCTGAAGTGATTTCACCCACCTAAGCATAAAAGTCTGCAGCTACTATTTCCCCAGACTTAACCAGGGATATGGGTGAAGAGGATGGAGGAGAAGGCGGGCGGGGGGGGGTTCGAGGACCGTCACTAACAGGCATTATATGTATCTGGGTGCATGGAGTGCACCGGACGTCACAGGGTTATATTTGTATGGTTACATGTTTATTTTCTTCAAATGTTTTAGACTTTAAAAAAGAGAGACAATATGTTGTGTTGGAAAAAAATGTCTATATTAAAATGATTATAAAAATGTGTATAAAATGTAGTCTGTCCATATCTGTTGAGATTCATACACCCATGTACTTAAAAAGGAGTTTCTCTTCTTAAGAGCATCGATTGCTGCCCAGGCGGGGACCAACCGTGGAGAGGGAACAAGCAGTGATTTTGACCTATTTATATGACTGAATGACACTTTTAGAGCACTACTGCTACCCAAACGCGGGACATCCTGCCGCTTGAGGGACAAAGCAGAAAGAACTGATTACAAATTTAACAGCCAAGTTTTCTTAAAAGAATGATATGTAGGAGCTGATCTAAGAGACTGATCCAAGAGCACTTCCCATGTATTTTGAATATTTTTTACAACTTGTCTAATGACTCATGTGGATTTGATATGTATGGCAAAAATTTATCTGCATACAGCAAACTATGTTCACCCATTTCATTGCACCATTTCCAACCCCTACCTGGGGTGTCCTGGTGCATCCCTCTAGCCAGTGGCTCTATCACTTGGGTGAACAGTGTTGAGAGTAGGGGACACCCCTGCCTGGCCCCTCTACTAATTGGAAATGTCTTCTACTTTGTTGCATTAACCCCTATTTTGCCTAGTGGGGAGCAATATAATAATTTTACACATTAAATGAAGGACTGTCTTATTCTGATCCTTGCAGAAATAGGAAAGGCCATTGAATCAAATTGAAGGCTTTATTTGCATCTAATGATGATATGGCGATCAGCTCTGTGACACCCTCTGTCTATGACAGGTTATTATATAACCCACGTAGATTCACCTGAGTTGATCTGCCTGGTAAAAATTCTGATTGACCTGGATTGGTCACCGTTTGAGCCATAGGAGCTAGCTTCTTTGCCAGTATTTTGGCTTGGATTTTAGTCTCTGTGTTCAGTAAAGATACTGGGCGATACAATGAGCAGTCATCTATTGTGTTCCCTTCATTATGTATCAAGGCAGTGGATGTAATTCTCAGATCCTATAGCAATGTACCTTCTAGATTGGCTTCCAGCAACCTATTCAGATAAGTTAGCCGACTGTATGGATCAATTGTTTATCGAATTGTATTATAAGGGCATTGGGCCCGATCGTTTTACTCGACTGAAGCTGCAGCCTCAACCTCCTCTAAAGTCTTCTCTTAGTCAAGTTCCAACTTCTGCTCTGCCTATAATTGTTGTATCCTACAATCAGTTAAAAACCCTATTATGTCCCCCTCTTCACTGTTTAGTTTTGTAACATTGAACTACTCAAAATAATCTGCAACTACCTTTGTAATCTCTTGGTCACCCGTCACCTGCACTGTCTCATCTATTGTGACTTTATGTTCATGGTGTGCCTTACCCTTCCTTATATAAACAGGCTAGTATTTTCCTTATATAAGTAGACCACTTTCATATGATGCAAGCACTTTGTGTTCCTCATTATACTGATGGATGGCTTGTGTATGTGGGCTGTCTCTAGATCTGTTATCTCCTGGTCCATATCCTTGCATTTATTATGTGTTCCTATGCAAAGCTGTTGTTTTCGATATCAATTAACCCCACATTACTGACTGGGATGCCTCCTGTAGCATTGTCACAGTGGCCACTGACCCTGTTTTCTTTTGGTTGTGCTCAGTAGCTACTTTTATACTTTCCATCAGTTGCTGTTTTGCTATATACCAAGGGTCTAGATGCCTATCCACTGTGTGTTCTGCGTGCTGGGAAAGTAAGGTTATCATTAAGCGGAATGGTCGGATACGCATCTTTTCTGGCAAAAGACTGCGTTAAATCTATAGGCATTAGTGACCGGTGTAAAAAAAAAAAAAGTAGTCTGTCTTCAAGTACGAATTATGTTTTGCTAATTAGAAGGCCTTCTCGGATGCATGCAGTCCCCTCCATATACAAGTTAAACCCAATGTTTGTGTGAACTTTTGTGAGAGTCATATTACTACACCTTCATGTTGAGGATTTATTCAGCAAATCATCCATAAGCATATTAACATCTCCCCCATTATTCACAGCGCGAAAGTCAGCTCCACCAAGAGCTTGCTCAGTGTTGCGAGCATAGGGGATGGCAGCTCTCCTGGTAGGTATACATTGATGAGGAGAATCTTCTTGTGTCCCCAGGACTACAGCGCATCTTCCAGTTGCATCAATCCGCGTGCTTTGCAGGTGGAGTGTTGTTGGCTTTTTTTTTTTAACTAAAATCGCTACTCCCCTAACATGAGAAGTGTATACAGAGTGGCAAAGTAATGAGCTGACAATTTTTACCAATTCAGTGGGTCTCCTGAAGATTTGCCACATCAGGTTTTGTTTTTCTGGACTTCCTCCAGCATTGGGCATAATTGGCTTTTGCGTTGGCGTGGCAGTGCAAGTATTGGGAACTCTAGTTTCAGGTCGTAGGGTCACAGCATCGGAGGGTTTACAAGTGCCGTCCGCAGCTCTGTAGCTAATAGCTTAGCGCAACATGTTTTCGGAGCTGTATATTCTGGCTGCATGGTCATGGCATTTGAAAGATTGAAAGGAGCAGGTCTTCCTGCAGACCTTGCAAGCGAATTTCAGGAGACCTGGCCCAGATTATTCAAGTTTCATCATAAAACTGCACAAGCAAGTCAACTTTTGGCACAGAAGGACACTAAATAGCCTTGTGTTGCGTAATACAAAGCCCCAGATAATTTATACATAGTGGGTGTAATGGGATGGAGATTGAATATAAACTCCTCAGATTCCATGCAAAGCCAGATCGGTTGAAGATTTGCAACGTTGCTGACCTGGCCTTGTGTGGAATATTAGCGCTGAAGGAATACATTCACAAACAGTGGGCACATTGTAATCCTAGGATTTTTTTCATGTGTAATTTTCGTGAAAATTACACATATTATGGGATAGACCCTTTGTCATTTGTCTGCACAAAGAGATTTGTACCTCAGAGTGTTCTCAAGTACAAACAATCCCATAATTGCTCCCACCACTCCGTAGCACAAATGATGCACTGTGTTTATTGTCACTCAACAATTGTATTTTTGCTATGTGTGGCCAGCAGCATCATTGGTTCACCATGCATTTACTACAGAATGTTTTGCTGTTCACACAAACCTACACTTTCGTGCATCGTTGCATTACCCACATCTTGGTAATGTAGGTCCTAATTTTCACTACGATGGTATCCAACAGCAAAGAATCAGACATTGACAGCAGTCCTCCAAGTTAGATTTCTTACTGACTCAGCTTGCTGGAGCTCAGATGAACACATGCTAAATTAAGTCTGAACCATCATTGCTGTGGATGTTGTTAATTTAGTAAAGATGTATACAGATAAACAGAATATTCATTAAAATGAGATAAAGGGTAGCAAGCCTGAAAATAAATGATAAGATGTGCCAACTACGATTGGGTGCAATGTAAGTGGTACTTTGTAGGTTGTTCAGTAGTAGGTTTGCCAGTCACCTTGGCACTTGATGCAACTCCATGCTGCAGATGCTCACAGAAGACTGGAAGGGAATCATGTCTGAACTCAACTTCTTCAGTTCTTTACAGACTTATTTTATACTAGTGTCGAAACTGTATTTTGGTTGTAGGGCAAGCATGTAAGTATCAGGACAAAATACAAAAAGAACTGGACAGCCAGCCCTGACACTCAAGCGCACTCATTTTCAGGTGGCTATACACATGTAATCAGAAAATGCCATCATTCACAGGGCAAGAGAGCCAATGACCGATGTGGATGGAACCATTACCCCGTGTAGTTCGCTGTCATCGATGGGAGCAGAGTGTAAATGACACCCAGAGCTGACCCAAACGCCTGCTATGGATGTATATGGATATATATTTATATATATATATATATATATATATATATATATATATATATATATATATTTATATATATATATATGGGTCATTGTATTATTTAATGATTTGTCTAGATCTTGGAAGATGTACAGTGCAAGTATTTTCTTCTGGGGTTTATCAGAGGCAGTAACCAGTAGCAAAATCATTCCCTACAAAGGTAATCTGCGATATTTCATGTAACAAAACACCTATCAGTAGGCTTTAATACAGAGAAATAACAACCACCCTTAAATGCCTAATAATTTGAACATATGCTTTTGTTAATCAATTTGCCAGCCCTAATGCGTTTATCATAACTTTTCATAATAAACAGATCAGACCTATGAGAACAGAACTATCTTTTCCTAGTTAACCAATCAGGCCTGTAGCTGTTATAATTGGATTATCACCATAACCAGCTGAGGCCCCTCCGTACTGAGCGCATGTTTTCCCACCAGGCATAAAATTACATAGTATGCAAAATTACAGTTGTCAAAGCAAAATATTGTCTCTCCTAAGAAGTCCTACTTTTTCCATTAGCATAGAGCATAGCAGATGTGCCTTTAAAATGACCTCTAGTTCTGTGCAAACTACCAGTGTGCAAATTCCACAAGTATGGCAGATTATCTGCAACTGCAAGAGTTTTGATGATGGGTGGGTAGAAATATGGGTGAATCCAGGGATGGAAAAGAGTGTGGACATTGGGAAAATGCTGAACATCCAATGGGTATTCATGAACCTTTACAATATCGTTTTATGTTCAGTTTGATTTTTTAGTGCTAAAAAACGCATGTGATGTGAGAGTGCACATCAGGGATGAAATATCATGAAACATCTATTTTCTGACTGTTAAAGGCAAGGAATGTCCACTAAGTTTGCCACTGGTGTTTGTACCTTACCCCTAACTGCAAACTGGCACATTGTCCATCTTCAGACAATATGTCAGCATGTCATAATCTTTAGGGTAAGTTGATGTGTCCCTCACTCACACATCCACTCTCCCAACCCACCCCCCCTTCCACTCAGGTTAATTCTGGAGTCCTAAAACACTCTGTCATCTCCAGCCTCTTCAGTGACAAATAATCACCAAAGTCCTTTCATCTAATCCGTATCTCATGCCATGATACATCCACATCTATTTTTATAGCGGTTAGAGTACGTGTGGCATTGAAACCCATTTCCAAGCCCCGTCCTCCTCGAACCCCGGTGAGGTTTTTATCTAGAAAAGGTAGATATGATATGTCATGGTTGCAAATGTCAGAAAACGTGACACAAGGGGGACTGCTTTTGAGTTTTGGATAGTAATAAAATCCAATTGCCAATCTCAATCAGTACTACTACCACCATAGGTACTCCTTCTACTCCTTCTAACCCTTATTGCTCATGTAACAGTTCCTGTACGTTATAATTGCACTAAAATATTCCAATTTAAAATAAAATTATTGGTGTTGAACCCTTCCCCTGAGTCCCACTCATACACAGGACTCGCTAGTGTCCAATATTTGGTGTGGTGCAGCGGCCAGGGCAGCTGACTTCGGAGCACAGGGTTCACGGTTCGATCCCCGGCTACGGCGGCAGCTTAGCTCAGCACCATGTGACTCTGGGCAATAGCTCACTTAATTTCCACGACGGCCCCCAGCGCCTTGAGACCCGTAAGGGTGAGTAGCTGCGCTATATAAAAACGGACTTACTTTTTTTTTACTTACTTACAATATTTCATTCATTGCTCTTACACCACACTAATTTCAAATTCCACCAGCCGCCACTGCTAACAAGGATTATTGTAGTGCATACCTTCAATCCCCAGTTTGTTGAGGGATCAACCAACACTAAACACCTGCATTCTTTGGTAATCTGTGAAATTCCTTGTAAACAAATATATGCCTGCAGGCTTTCGCACACTCTTGTAACAATCCACCCTTAAAAACCCTGTGTCTTTGATGCAATCTTTCCACAAAGCATGCTGGTTTTGTCATAATGTTTCTTAATAGGCAGACCTTTGGCATCCAACATAACGTTACCAGTGCACCAAACAGGCATATAGCTGGTCACTATGACCAACTCTGGCTTATAGTTTTGATTGTAAGCTTTTTTCTACAAGGCAACCATGAGACACACAGTTATAATATTAGAAAATTACCGGTGACTAAGCAAAATACTATCTCTCCTAAGACAGCCTAACGAAAATTCTCAGAGCAAATCATCTACATCCACTGTTAGTCACACAGGGTGACCAACATCAAAGCCATTGCCTACTACAGTAATCTGTAAGATTTCATGCAACAAAATACCTCTCTGTAGGTTTTAATGTAGTGTAATAACAATTCTCACTTTAATGTCTATCAACTTTCACATATGCTTTTCACAATAAATATGTCCGGCCCAGTGCCTTTATCATAGCATTTCATAATGAACAGATCACACCCATAGCCATGACCATTGGCTTACCACAATAACCACCTCAGTCCTGCTGTTTTGAGTATAAACTTTGTCATAATCCAAAAAAGTGAAAAATCAGCAGACTTTTTTAGTGAAAGCTCACAAATTCGACCCAATCAAATACTGTACTCGGGGAAACCAACATCTGGGAGAGCCATCTCTCAGTAGGACTCTGAAAGCTCTTTTTGTTGATCAGATAAGGTTAAGCAACACATGCCAGACATAAAAAACCTTGTAGATTCAGGTCCTCTGAAGACTAAAATTAATGATTGGCATCCCATCTGTGCTGCTTCCATAGAAAAACAAAAAAGTATCCAGTTATCTAAGACACTTTAATAGCATTACAGTGTGTGTGCCCCTGAAACTTCAAGCTAAGGCAGCTGGATAAATAAACAAATTTATCACAGCTGCATGGAGGGCAACCACTTATTTTGTGGAAACACACATCCGCCCAACCAAAACATACTCCTGGTTACCAACATCTGGGCGGAACCAAAGCCCCTCTCCTAGTAGCGCTTCTTTGGGTTAATCACATAATGTCTGGGAACAGATGCGCTGTCATGCCAGATATAGCAAGCATTGGCAAAGCCAATTGGTCTCGCCTATGTGAGGTCTACTGGCTTTGTAAATGTTTTTAAGATAGGTGACACAGCAGTGCAAGCTGCTATGCAACACGGCTTAAAGTTTTTTTTTTTTTTTTTTTTTTTAAAGTTCCTTGATGGGGCCAGCATTCACCACATCATAGCACACTAAAATGCTCAGGTTTAAGGCATTAAGTATAAGTAAAAGCCACATAGCTCAAGATAATCGTTCTAGGTGTTACCACCAGATCACATCACCATTAAACTACTCCCTAGCAAACCAAGTTTGCTAAATCACACAAACAGCCGTCAGCTCAAATGTGATCACTGCCAAGAAAGGACCTTTAAGGAGAACCAGAAATTACATGCACCTAGTAATCTGGGACAACAGACATGCAATTGAGCTGAGACAATCGTTAATCAAAGAACATAAGCCAAGTGCAGCAAAGCATCCTTGGGTCTTCCACTGCAATGTGCCAAGAACAAAACATTGAAGACGGCCCACATGTAAGCGTATATGATTATAACACGCTGGGCCATTTTCCCAGCAGGCTTGGGGGCTGTCTGTCTAAGCTGCTAAAGCTCAACTCAGCTGCACTAAGAGTGGTGTGCTACAATGTAACCATAAGTTACAAGGACACCCGACAGTACCATGGCGATATCACTGACGTCAGAGGAGGACGGTTGAGAGCCCAATTGTTACCAATTGTCTGTGTGAGTTAGTTAACTGGCATTTGACTTTAGGCGGGTCTGGCTGCAGCTTCCTGCGGCGGGAGCGGGTGGGCCGCCGCGCAGTTCAAAGTTGTCTGCTGGGCAGTCATGGCTTTATTTATGGCAGGCAGCGTAGCTCACATTCATGTTGTGGCGTGGTATGTAATCCCACGTCATTGGGCCCAACCCCACGTTGGCTGGGGCACACAATTATGTTTTTCTTTTGGGAGAGCTTGTATCCGGCAGCTGCTACCAGACCCGGCCTCACTGGCGATATCAGGGCGGTCTGAGCAGAATCATTGCCGCAGGAGACAGTTAGCAATGGTACTCGGCACAGTCGTTTGCGGCCAGTGGGTAATTGCCCCCGTCTGAGTTCTGAGAGTCAGGTCAGTGAGATTTGTATTGCCATCACCTCATGGCCAGTGGTAGAGAGAGGTTGATGTGCCCCAAGTTGAGGTGCTGCGCCCCTGCGTGCAGCTGTTCCGCTGTGTCTCTGGAGTCTGCCCTCCTTGACAACTGAACTGGCCAAATGTTGGGTAGGGGAGGCCCTCTGCAACAGTCATGGTTCCGCTCTCCATCTGGCCACTCAGACCCTGTAACAGTTGCGCTACGAGAGGTGCTGCTATCGGCCACCTCACTCTTGCAGTAACTTCGACACTTCTTTGCAATGGGGTCCATAGCCAAATCCAGCAGAGAATACTTGCCCCTTGTGTCTCTCTGTCAGCCTAATGGAAAATAGTGAAGCCTGGTGCCACAAGGCACAGAGAAAGATGGCGAGCAGATTTCTCAAAAGGTGAAGTATGTAGTGAGATAGTATGCAGAACACTAAGCCACCCACAGCCGAGTGTGTGTGTCAATTAAATTCCTTGGCAGCGCGATCAGGCAGCTGACTGCAGTCAGTGGGTGCCGGTCGTACAGTGTGTGTCACATTACAACAGTTACTCTAAGGTGACACTGTTTCTCGCTGCTCAAATGGGTGCAATTTGTGAATATTTGAATGTTTCCCTCGTCTTAATTGCTGGATTTTACTCGCCAGAAAATGTCACTCATAGTCGTTGAAATGTCACTCATAATTAAACTGAAATTATGAAAAATGTCACACATGGCAATCTGAAACCTTGGCAGCTGTGCGCTTGCGTGAAAGTCAACAGATTACTTTTACCTCCAAGTAACAAAAGAAGTTAGTTCCAGGCAATAATGCCCATCTATATGCCTTCTCAGCAAACAGAAATATTTGGAGCGCGCTTCAAGGAAATTTGTAACGTACACTATATGAATGTAACATGTTTGGCTTATTTATGACACTTTCCTACTGGACATGTGCAATTTGCACCTGTAACAAGAATAAATTAATGGTATTTCTGAATAAAACGTAGTTACTCTTGTGTATCAAACCCTAATTGCATATATTTTTCAAACTACATAAAAAGATACATTTAATGCTATAAAATGTAATAAAAATATTTGTAACTTTTAATTTATTTTCTTTTGAGTTTAAATATTTTCACTAACCTGAGTATCATTTCTTTCTCCTACACCTCAGTGAATTGAGATTATCAATGCGCTTTTATTACTTTGAGCAGCAATTATTCCTGGCTCCTTCGTTAACTTTCATGTTCTGAAGCGTTTAAGAAATACATTAGTCTTTGTTTGTGAATACTCACCGTCACACATCTATGGATATTCACCACATTTTGAATATTGTTTCCATGATCACTCGTATGACACAACCCTGAAAATTTCCACTAGTGTTTAACAGGCTAAGAAACGTAAAAAGTAACAGACAAATGAGGAAATTGTGCACATTTTTCCACATTCGCTATTACTCATGCCTTGTAAATCGTATAAGATGTGCATGCAGAGCATACATCTTATTTTGAGGTCTAGCTCTGCAGTGAAGTTTGTAAATGAGGACCTCGAATACGTTTCTGTTCTTTTTCTTGTCAGATATTTAAGGGTGCATGATATAACCAAAGCACTTTATTTTCACCTACTATAGTTACAATTCCTGCATGGATTATTTATCTGGTGCTAGGTTTGTCAATAAAGCCTACTTACAGACTTCTAATTAAAGCCTTTCAGACCTAGCTTTGAAAATATGTTTGGAAGTAAGTTGTTCGATGGCTACGGCCTCTGACAACATCAATGGAGCCCAAGGAATTTTCTACTGGTTCTGCTTAACTTGTTAAGGACACAGCTACTTTAATGCTAAATCCCAAAAGTGGTCATTGTTGACTGCCCATTCCCATCTAGTGAGCCATCCAAACCTTTAATCTTCACAGGCTTCATACTTTTGAGGAGAGGGAGGGGTTGGAATAGTGTTATATGGTATGACCTACGCAGCACTGCAACTCCCAGCACTACTGTGGGAGGGACTTCAGAGAGTGAGAAGCTACATATACCACATTATGAAAGGTATACATTGGTTACCTACTGCTATGAATCTCCAAGCCTGGTATTCTATTTAGATCATCACTGGCCTTTCCCGTCTACCATGGCAGGTTTCAGCGCTGTTGTGATTTATTAGTGAGGGATATGCGGTTGGACTATTGAAAAAGGCAAATGTATATTCTGTGGCAGTGGAATACTGGGTTCAGTGGAAAAAGGATTGTATTTACAGACTAGAGTAATGGCCAAAAGAAGGAGCCCGAAAAATGTTTCCTAACATTTTGCCGTGAATAACACCTTTACACATGAGAGACTGAAAATGAAGTCTTTGGGAATCCATAGTACATATAATTTCAACTTCTGTAGCTCTTTGCAAGATTTGGGACACTAGTGTTTCAGACTTCAACAAGAAAGCAAGGCAACGAGACTTGCCAAATTGTAGTCATTATAGCTAAGTATGCCGAATATGTAAAATAAAAATATATTTTTTATTTTCGTATTATACTAGTGACCTCTTTCAATCTGTCTCACAAAATATATGAATGTACACTTTTGGTTTATTTGTGACACTTTCCTACTCAGACATATGCAATGCCTTTCTGACTGTTCACTTTCTCCTCTAAAAACTGTTTTTTAATTCTGCCATCCATCTTCTCTTTAAACTTTCTCCCACTGCTAGAATGTCTTCGCACCTTATATTTCTTCTCTGGCGACCTCTCTCTCTATCCAGTCCTGCTTCCCATGCATTGTCCCTAAATGTGTCCACGGTGTATCCCATCTTTATTTCTCTTCTCTTGTTCACCTTTATATTCCAATTAGTACCCTACGTTCTGCTTCTTAGTTTAATGTGCCTTCCCTTGTGCTCCCTCCCGATTTCAAACATTTTCATTTCGTGCCCTAAGCTTTAGAACTCCCCTTCTCTCACACATTCTTTCACTCTCTCTCTCTGTAAACTCCGCACCCTTGCCCATTTTTTGAGCCTCTTTGAAATCTCATCTCCTTCATGAGGAATCCTTAACAGGCTCTAGTACCTTTTCCTGGCTTAACTAATTCACCCTTCTGCGCGCCTTTATCTTGTTCATTGTTATGTACTGTTTTAAGGTGTTTGTTACTGTACTCTGTATAGTGCATAGCTATAAACACTCTATAAATAAAATATGTTATTACGGCATTTTCAGATAGTAATGTCATTTTCTATGTTTCGCCCCTACAGTACTAAACTTGCAAGATCTCTGCTGCCGCGCCATTGTTTCTTGTACCCCTGTTCATCTGGTTGACAAGCTCCCGCTTCCGGTTGCCTTAAGAAGCCATCTCAAGTCTTTCTCCATGGCCAATGGCCTGAACGCCAGGATGATGCATGGACGTTCATATTCCCTTACTGCCAATAACAATAACAAAAGGAATAGTTTAAAGAAAGTGAAGATCATCCGTCCACCACAGAGCCCACCAAAAGACTGTACACGCAACAGTTGTAAAATAACATAGCTCTGAAGGCAAGGCCAAGTGGAATTTATTATGGCGTCTTCGAAAATAAGATCCCTTGTCAGAGTGAGGGGATTTCAGCGGGAGCAAACTAATATAACTACACACAAGAAATGGAGAGTACGATCTTGGTTTTGAGTTTGTTCTTGACAATTATGCTGCTTAAGAATGGATAGAAACATTCAGTACAATAAAAACAATTTAAAACATTGCTGTTTTAAGTAAATATTTTGACTTTTTTGCATGAAACTTTGTTTTAGATGTGTGCTTGTAAAAGGAACTGTTTGCAGTTTTGGAGACTTGATTACATGAACTTTTGGAAAAAGTTGGATATGTACTTACACTAATGATTGAGGTGTGTAATCAAGATGAATCAATTTGCAAAGAAATGGATGTGAAATATTTTATAACACAATGTATTGTATACATTGTTCAGCTGTACAGGTATGCTAGCACAACTTTGAGTGATGTTACAGTAGCCGTTTATACGTTTTGGTTAATGTTCACTTCTGTATCTTTGATGCACTCATTTGAATAAGCTGTTGGCGCGTATCAAGGATTTTATGCACATATTAATGAATTTATCAGATGTGTATGAAGCAGGTTGTTTAATAACGTTTTGCTATGTTATTTAATACTTTTGGAATTAATCTGTGATTTATATGCTTATTTTCTGTAATTCGACTTTCTTTTTTATCAAGATGTTTGAAAGTTTGCCAAGTTGAAATGGAAAGTAAATGCCAAAGACATCTGCTGTAATGTGAATGTTTTCATATATTATAACAAAGGAACAGTCAAAAGAATGTGATTAAAGAGCTGTTTTATAAGTGAGAACACTATTATTTAAAATAAATGTTTATGGCCAAAGCGTTTTTCTTTTTGGACTGGTGTATCTGCCAAATTATCTGCACTCAATCGTGTGCATTAAATGTTAATTGGGTTTAATGAACCTACTAGCCCGAGTTTGGTCTTTAGCAGAATACGGATTTTTACAGTCAGCACAGACAAAACACGGCTTGAAAATGGTGGAAATACACTTGAATTCACACTACAATCAAATAATGTCTTGTAACCTAATCAAGATAACTGGAGAAGCAACTCAAACCTTTTCTCTAGCTGAGCGTGGTTCTACTATAATTACACTGACAAATGATTGCTTTTATTTGATAGCATCAACAGTCAAACAGATAAGATTTTCATCCATTTAGTGGCAATAGTATTCACAATATGGTAAACCGGAAACAACATTTAAAACCGACAAAATATTTTACCCAAGAGTATTTAGAAAAAATAATAGAACACTCTGCGTGGCTTAAATGCGTCTCCTGGATAAGACAAATTTTGGCAGAAGATAATTCTAAGTACTTTAACACCAGACGCTGTCTACGGGGGCACCTTAAACCATTAACATTCCACGACATAATCTTAACCTCCCTTCTCACTAGGGAAATGTCTATCATCTAGTGGAAAGAACCAGCACGGCTGAACGCTTATAGATGTGAGATTGAGGACTTTTATTTTTACCCACTGCTCCCCACCCGGTGCCACCACCAACCACCCCCACCCCTCTCCTCAGTGACCCCCCCCCCCCATGGGAAACCCTCCCTTCTATCTATTAGGCTAAGCCTATTCGGCCTCGTTCCCTTGGGTCCAGAGAAATAAAACTTATTACATCAATTACATATCTCGATGTCGGTATCCCTTACCTTACCTCATCTACCTCTCAAACCTACACCCCACTTTTAATCTTTTCTATTAGTTGATCTACCTCCTCCACCGTGCGGAACATATACATATGGTTATTCCACATAATGCGGAGAGAAGCAGGAAACTTCAATTGTGCCTTTGCCCCCAATTTATTCAAAACCTCCATTCTTTTACCCAGCTCATATTGCCTTGTTGCTGTGATATGCGATATATCCGACCTAATGGAGAAGGAGAAAGAACTGGAAGAGGCACTAGAAGATATACTTCCTTCCTTTAAAGCCAAGGAGAGGATAGCCTCTTTAACAGTATGTGTCAAAAAATTAATCAAAATTTTCCTTGGTTTTTGCTTGGCGGGGTTCCTCTTAAATGGGTCACGATGTACCCGTTGGATTTCTTTGGCAAGATCCACTTCGGGAGAGTTTTTTTTTAGCACTGTCTCTTTCAATAGGGATATCACATACCCCTTGATGTCCGGGCCCTCTAATGCTTCAGGGACATTTATAAGTCTCAAGTTATTCTTTCTTGTGTGGTTTTCCAATCGCTCAAGATCTCCCTTCAATTCCTTATTTTGAGTTGCTAGCGTAGCCATTTCCGCAGTGGAGATGAGGAGCGTCTCTTTAATTTTCGGTATCTCCTGCTCCAAAGCATCTGTCCTCAAGGAGACCTCCTCTAGCTTCTGTGCTAGCACCACACATGACGCCTGAATCGCTGCCTGGTTGGTTTCTGATACAATAAACCTATTCCTCATCTCATCTTTAAGAGAGAGTAAAATTTCTGCCAGAGAACCTGTTGGCGTTACAGATTCATCCATCCCAGAGGGGTTTTGTTTCCCAACTTTATACGCGTCAGTGGACTCTAGCGGGGAGAACCTGTTTGATATATCCACTGAGGGATGGATAACAGAAAGTTGGCTCCCTGATGGATCTTCTGAACTCTTAAGAGATACAGCTCCATTACTCATGGCACCAAGAGAGTCGGAAGTACCTAGTGCCTGCATAACCTCCTGCGGAGCTACCAGCAAGCTAGACAACTTAAGCTGGGTCGAGGTGAGAGTCTGAGTCAGAGTCGAAATAGAATCTAATAATATAGATTCCGATGCTATAGGTAATATAGGTGACACAGATAATACAGGTAATATAGATGCTATGTCAGACTGTTCCTGTATTTGTGACTCACTGGCTCTATATGACGCTTCTTTATCCAAAACCTGAGATGTAACAGAAGATAGAGTTGTAGATGAAGATGTTGATAGAACCTTATAGAAAGCTTTCAAAGACGGGGTTAATTTCACTTTAGCAGCTGGTTTTTTCTTACCCCTACCCTTCCCTCTTCCGTTGACTCCGGATTCGGAATTAGCACCCTTGCTTATAACTTGTTTTGCCAATCCAGGAACTTGCACCTTGATTCCGGGGGGAGAGACTCGAGTAGGCAAACTTAGTTGTATACTATCAATATCAGCACAGGACTGAACCACCCTAGCACGCAATACGTATCTACAACCTCTGGGCGGGGGGGAGGGCGGGGAAAAACCAGGCTGCGGCACTTTATTTATCTCCATACAATTGTAAAAATCTTCTCCCTTTATGGTTGTCTGAAAGGAGTGGGAACTAAATTTTAAATAGTCTTCATGTTGGCATATATATACACCATTAAACAGATAATCCTGCCAGAACTGACATTTAGTCTTACCTTCTTTCACCAAATAGATAGCTCCAATTTTATTGCCAGTCTTTGCCACAGAGACTTGCTCCAGGCACCCTACCTGGGCCACCAAGTCTCCCCCTCCGTCACTCTCGCTGCGGCGTCCTGCTCCCACGCTGTGGTAAAATATTTTTGCTCTTCAGTGCAGACAGTACATAATAAGGGTGTGGCTATTTTGATTAAACGGGGGGGCAGGGTGCTCTATAAAAACCATCCATTCAGATACATCAGGGAGGTGGATAGTGGCCATATTGGATTTTGGAGGATTAGAGTTAGCTTGTGCCTCCTTCTATGGTCCTAATACCGATGACCCGACATATATCATAAGATTACAGTCTAACCTTGTTCAAATTATCTCCCCAATAATTATAGGAGGCGATTTTAACGTTCTTCTTGATCCTGTAAAAGATAGATCTAATCTTAGTCGATATGTGGGGGCCCCTAGAGTACGATTAGCACTGAAAAACATGCTACATAATTTGGAGCTTGCAGATGTTTGGAGGGCAAAAATGGGCGAGAAAAACGGATTTACGTTCCATAGCAAGAACCATGGGCATTCTTCAAGGATTGATTATGTTTTAATGGATAGGCCTGGCTTAGTTAATATAAGCAATATAACTGTCTTGCCCACCCACATATCTGACCATGCTCCAGTGCTGGTATCGTATGTAGGGAAAAGGTATATTTCACAACCCCGGTGGACCCTTAAAAGGTCCATGCTGCTAGAAGAGGATATAGTAAGGGCTCTTAAATTGGCTACCGTTGATTATTTTTCAATAAATATGGACTCTACTTCTATGAATTATGTCTGGGATGCCTTTAAGGCAAATATAAGGGGCCTGTTGCATGGTCTTATATGTTCAAAGAACAGGGAGGAAACTAGGGAGTTACGGTTCCTTGAGAGGAAAATTGGTATACTTGAGGAAGAGAGGTCCCAGATTCGCAATGCGAACCCCCAAAGGCTCCTATTAGTTCAGAATGATCTGGATAAAGTACGTCAAGAGTATAGGGGGAGATTGGATCTTAAATGTAGGGTGCAATGGAGAACAAAAATATGCAACATTTTGAATATGGAGAGAGGGCAGGTGCCCTCTTGGCGTTGAAAGCTAGATTAGATCGCTCCAAGAACAATATAAACGAATTGATTATAAATGAAAGTGGGGAGAAGTCTAGTAATCCTGAAGACATCGAAGCTTGCCTTCTCTCTTTGTTTTCAGATTTATATAGTGAGGGGAATGTACCTAATAATGATACTCTTCAAAATTGGCTTAGAGATAAATCATTGCCGATATTAACAAATGAGGGTTGCGCCTGTTTAGATGCCCCCATAACGGAAAATGAAATAAGAGATCAAATAAGGAAGGGTAAAAACAATAAGGCTGCTGGTACTGATGCACTTCCTTGTGAAGTGTACAAACTCCTCCTGGATCAATTGGTCCCGACATTGTTTATCTTGTTTAATTCAGTTTATAGGTCTGAAGGACTGGTTCCGAGCTCATGGAAAGAAGCAACTATTGTTTTGATCCTAAAACCTGGGAAAGATCCCCGAAAGGCAGACTCTTATAGGCCAATCTCCCTGCTGAATGCTGACTATAAGATCTTTGAGTGTTTTAGCAGGGAGATTGGTCAAATTGGTTCCCGGGCTGATTAATTCTGATTAAAAGGGTTTCATCCCTGGTAGGTTTATCCAGGAACAGACCCATCAGCTAATTGGTAATATCGATCTGGCTACGGGGCGTTCGGATCCCTTGGCCGTGGTGGCTTTAGACGCGGCCAAGGCGTTCGACAGAGTCTGCTCGGTATACCTGTGGGAGGTACTTAGGGTGATGGGCTTTGGCCCCGTTTTTGTTCAGACATTGATGAAGTGTTATAAGGGAGCCTCAGCCAAAATTCTGTTGAATGGTATGTTAACTTCCAGTTTTAATATACATAGAGGAACAAGACAAGGTTGCCCTATTTCCCCGTTGTTGTTCGACCTTTATATTGAGCCATTAGCGCAAGCAATAAGATTGGATAATCAGATTTCTCCCTTTAAATCACAGCAATACAGCAGTAAGTTGGCTCTTTACGCTGATGATCTGCTGCTATATACCAACGATCCTGGGGTGGTTATCCCCAGGGTTGAAGCTTTGCTGGAAGATTTTGGTACCTTTTCGGGTTATCTTGCCAACTCCTCCAAAACGGAGGTGATGTGTTGGAATATCGGCAACTGGGCAGGCACCATGAGTAAAGAGTTGAGATATCTGGGCATCACCATTGTTAAGGACCTGGACAAAATCCCCCAGCTTAACCTAAATAGGACCACTAAAGAGATGGAAAGGCTATTTGCTACATGGAACAGCCTTCCCTTAACTATTTATGGCCGGGTCAATTTGGTTAAAATGGTTATTTTGCCAAAATTGACTTATCTGTTTAATGCAATCCCACTTGAATTCCCAAGTAAAGATATTGACAGAATACAAAGAAAGATCGGAAGTTTCATCTGGGCAAATAAAGGGGCCAGACTGTCATGGAAAAAGTTGAGACGTAGGCTCATTAAAGGCGGCCTGGCCCTTCCGGATATCAATTGGTATTCAGTCGCTTTCCAATTTAAAAACATAAGGATGTTACTTGTTAAACCAGATGAAACACCATGGGGGAGGTTACTAGGGGAAATGGTGATGGCAGAGGGTGGTGGTGTGGGGAAGGTTTTTGTACAAATATGGGGCACCAAGATTTTTTAAAAGGTGCGTTTGAAAGTCTTGAGGGCTTCCCTTAGGGTATGGTATAAGGTTCGATGTAGATGGAGGATTGGGTATTACTCTGACTTTGCTCCGATCTGGGACTCCCCGGGCACCCCAGTCTGTTTGAAGGATAGCTTAGCGATTTCCATTAAAAGGGCGGGCATTAGCATTTGGTCGGAGCTTGTCTCTACCGATGGAGTGCATCCCTGGGAAGCTTTAAGAGCAAAGATTGGTTGTAGCTTTTCAAGATTTAAATATCTTCAATTAGCTTCCTGGTTTTCAGCAGAAAAGGAGGATACAAGAGGAGACTGGGAGATAGAACGAACTTTGCAAAATGCATGTCCCAAAAGAAAGGAGGTTTCATTTTGGTACAAAAAATTATTGGAGGTGGAAGATTCGGACTTACCTCCATTGTATGCGGTGTGGAATCAGTCATCATGTGAATCAGAGTGTAAAGATCTTTATGAATCTTCATTGAAGCTTCTCTACAAATATGTGAGACCAGCTAGCCTAAAAAGAATCATTTTTTGTCATAAATAGGCTTTACTATACACCTGCAAAGATTGCTAAGTTCGCGCCTTTATCCTCCATTAAGTGCCCTAGATGTAACCTTCCTAATGCAAACGATATACACATTTTTATGAGTGCCCAGAACTTAGGGTTTTTGGAAGGGAGTGGCGGAAGTTCTTAGTGGTATTTTTAAGATCAGAATCATGGTAAATGTCCTCTTGGTAATATTTGGGGAAGATACTGTCAATGGAAAGAACCTTCAGCAAGATCAAAAAGGTTTACTATTATACTTGGTCTTAATAGCTCGTAGGGAAATCTGTTTAAAATGGAAAGAGCCTCACCCTCCAACTAATGAGGAATGGTTGAAAGCTGTTTTTGCCATGGCACGTCTGGATCAGGGGGATGACATCGAGACTGGGGTGAATATTTGGTCAGCTATGGTTTCCTGGGGTAAGGATCGGAATTTGATGCAGACCCCCCTTTTGGTTCAGTCTAGTCCTATGATTACACCAAGCCTTCAACGAAGGAGGCTGGCCTGGTTGGCCTAAGCTATTGTAGTAGCCATTGGGCGCACAGTTCCAAACGTTTGGCTTTTCTCTTTGAGATATTGCAGAAGCTTATTGGTGAGATGAGGACAAAAAAAAACAAAAAAAAAAAAACGACAAAATGAGATAAATGTTTTACTGTTGTTCAGAAAACGAGCGAATGCAGTATTTCATAAAATGTAAGAGAATGGAGAACAAAGTTAAGAAGGCAAAATGAGATAAATGTTTTATTATTTTCAGGAAAGCATGAATACACGTAGTATTTCATATTAAAGTATGAGGTTTAGGATGCGATATGGCAGTAAGATGAACTAACAAAAAGGGTTGCAACCAGTGTTTGGAATTTTAAGCAATATTTCTCAAATTGTTGCCCCTCAAGCTACTCTGTTCTGCAGCTTTAGAACATAGAATGGACGTGGGGTATCTTTGATCTAAATAGGCTGTCAGAAATCAATTCGAAACCTTGATAAAATAGGGCAGACAGACAAGCTAGTTTGTTTAGTTCCTGCTAATAGTTCTGGGTCAGTATATTTTACATTGAGTTCCTAATAACAGCATTCTCTCAAGGATAGAGGTCTTGGGCACAACAAAATAATCATCTGAATTTCTAGCTGCTTGCCATGGTAAAGCAATCCCTGAAAATACAATCGATAATTTGGTTGAATGAATCCTAAAACAAGATGCTTTCAAATAAGGATAGCAGGATGAAGTCCTAAGCACAAAACAAGCACTGGCAATGCAATCGGTCTCGCATTTGCGAGTTTGAGATATTGGCATTGTAAATGGCAATGCCTTTTATTTATATGTTTTGAAAACCTGCAAGGGGTGCATAAGCACGTATTTTGCTTACGAGAAGCACGGCTGGCAGTAACTGCTCCTTTTCTGGTAAGCAAGGACTATGAGTACAAAGGTCGTGTTTAGACACCGCTTGCAGGTCTTGCACATAAAAGGCATTGTCAGGTTTTCCACCGATTTAGAACAACGCGATCAGTTGAATGAGACAAGCACTCCTGGAAGAGCTTAATGGTAGTCTGGGTGTGCTAAAAGTAAATGGACGTTGATTTTAATAGGCTTAGTAAAAAATAAAAAGACATTGCTAACCTTTGTGAAGTAGTGGTGGTGGTGGGGGTTAAAAAAAATAACTGGGCTCCTTGCAAAGTATGCCGAATTAGGAATTACTTAAATAGAGCCTAATGCTTAACAAACAGTATCCAATGGAGGAGACGGTTTAATTTGCGGTCTTCTAAGTAAATTATATGCAAAACACGGCTAATGAAGCTTAAACCGGCGTCAGTTAACATTACACAATAGCCTCAACGTCTCCAACTCGCAACGTTACCAATGTGGGCTGGACCTAAGGCATTATGGGCAGTCTAAAAAGTACGATATTTAAAACCTACCTCTTCCAAGGTGAGAATAATTTTTTTCAGTATTTCTCCAATTGTTTATATGTCCGCGCTGATGCTCAATATGCTGAAAATGGAAAGTATCATAAAGCAGAACAGAAAAAAGTAAGTTTGCAGCAAGCGGCTTTTTCACGTATCACAACCAATAATTTATCGCCAACCCGGAAGCCTAGAACATGCACCATTAGCGCCTACATGGCACTATAGTTAGGAATTTGTGGAAGGGCTAAGATTAAATGGGCAATAAACTAGTGCAAAACTAAAAGGCAGCGATTATTTATTTCCCCTTTCCTAAATCAGAATTCCCACCTTACTACCATAGGCACACCTGACAAGTCATAGGTAACTGGAATATGCAAGTAGCGGAACAGAACATTATATCTTGAGCACGGAAATGGAGATCAGTTAGAAAGTAGGTAACTAATGGGTTCTGCAAGAACAGAAATGCATGACGCGAGACAAACAAACATGAGAAGTGAAAGTGAACCAGACTTCGAATTCGTCAGAAAAGATGTTGGGAGGGAAAGCAAGGTGGGCCACAAAGACAGAGCAAGAACATATATATATATATATATATATATATATATATATATATATATATATATATATAATCTACTGGTGGTCGCCAGTAGATAGTTATAGTTACAACCTATTATCCATAGGAAATCCACGACATTCTATTTGAAATAACTCTTGCCGGTTGACGTATCTTCGCAAAATTTTCAAACTTTGTGGCCCGCTCCGGTCCGCTCCTACCCTGAAAGTCTCGGGGGATTCGTCAAGCGGGGGCCGAGAAAAAGGGGGTCCCAAAACGCGTTTTCCCCATGCAATTTTCCATAGGAAACTTTAGACACGGCTACAGCCCGAACTGCTGAACGGAATTACACCAAATTTGGCAAAGAGGTAGTTCTTGGTTCAGAAAGAACCCTTTTGTTAAATGGTGTAAATCCGTTCAGTAGTTGCTGAGAAAAATCAAAAGTAAAAAGATAGTGATATCTATGGCCGAGTAGGGTCCGCGTACCCTCCCGATCACGAGCTGCATGTTAATTGGCTGTCAGCTGGCTGTCAACATTCCGATTCAGGAAATGTTGGCAGCCATTTTGTCCCTCGGTAGAACCGAGGGACAGAAACAAGTGCGCAAAGCGCACAAAGGGGGCAGGGTAGAAACACCCTGACCCCTAGGTTTGCTCAGGGGTCCCACAAGGACCCCTGGGCAAAAAAAGAATTTTTTTTTAAAAATCGGCAGGATGCGCTCAGGGTGCGCGAATCCTGCCGAAAAAAATCGAGCGCGGTCTCCCGCGCTCGATGTATTTTGCCCCGGGTGGCCCAAGTCCCGGGGGCATGGTGGGGGTTAATTTTATGTGTGGGGGGCCTCAAGGGCCCCCAAGCCCCGGGGACCGCCACCCCCGGGGCTTTTTTGAAAATGTTGCGGGAGGGCTCTGAGCCCTCCCGCAGCCCCGAGGACCGCCACCTCCCGGGGCTTTTTTTTACATTGAACAACCTGTGTGGGGGCTCCAGCCCCCACACGCCCAGGGACCACCACCTCCCGGGGCACTAACAAATTAAAATGGGGGTCCGTTTTGGACCCCGAAGCCCCGGGGACCACCACCTCCCGGGGCTGTGCTGATGTAGGGAGGGGGCCGCGCGGCCCCCCTCCTGGAAGCCTGTGGTGGCCCTGGGGACCGCCACCCCCAGGGCCGGCTCCTGCAGTGTCCCGGGGTGCCTACCCCGGGACACTGCTGTTTGCAATGACAGGACGGGAGCCTCGCGGCTCCCGTCCTGTCATTGCAAACTTGCTTGGATATTGGAAGAGAGGCAGGAAACCTGCTCTCTCTTCCAATATCCAAAGCTGATTGCTTTCCACATGGGGAGCAGCATGTTAGCTGCTCCCCATGTGTAAAAGCAATGCCGGCTCCCGTAGGACACGGGGAGCCGGCGGGACTGTGGGGGGCTTGGGGACCCCCCACAGTCCCCAACGAGAGGCCAGGCCCGGGGGATGGGGTCCCGGGGCAAGTAGTGGCCCGGGAGGGGGGCCACGCGGCCCCCTCCCCAAAGTTTTCAAAAAATTTTAAAAAATAAAAAAGGGTATGGCCGGCCCCGGGGATGGGGTCCCCGGGGCCATAAAATGGCCAGAGGAGGGGGCCACGCAGCCCCCTCAAAATAATAAAAATAAATATAGAGGCCATGCCCCGGGGATGGGGTCCCCGGGGCCAATACAGGCCCAGGGAAGGGGGCCACGCGGCCCCCTTCCCGTTTTTTTATTTTGTAATTTAAAAAAGGGGTAAGGCCCTGGGGGATGGGGTCCCCAGGGCCCAAAAACAGAAAAAGGAAGGGGGCCACACAGCCCCCTTCAGGGGACAAAACATTTTTTTTTTTTAAACGATCGGGCCCGCAGGCCCCGCCCCTTCCTTCACCACTCTGCAAACGCGCCCCCTGGCGCGTTTGCAGAGAGGACAATCCCCTTGAATACTGGGGGTCCCTGGGGGCCAACTAGCCCACCAGGAACCTCCAGTATGCGCCAGGGGCTGCCTTGCAGAGAGGTGTACAGAGGCCACGCCCCTTTTACACCTCTCTGCAACGCAGCTCTGTGGCGCTTTTGGAGGTATATGGTGGGCTAGTTGGACTCCGGGGACCCTCAGGATTCAAGGGGACTTAATCCCCCAACTTAAAACGCGCCACGGTGCGCGTTTGCACAGTGGTGAAGGGAGGGGCGGGGCTTCAGGTAACATGTGTGCAAACAGGCCCCGTGGCGCGTTTTAAGATGGGAATTAAATCCCCTTCAATCCTGAGGGTCCCTGGGGGCCAACTAGCCCAACAGGTACATCCAGAAAGCGCCACAGAGCTGCGTTGCAGAGAGGTGTAAAAAGGGGTGTGGCCTCTCTACACGTCTCTGCAACGCAGCCCCCTGGCGCATATTGGAGGTTCCTTGTGGGCTAGTTGGCCCCTAGGGACCCTCAGGATTCAAGGGGACTTAATTCCCCAACTTAAAACGCGCCACGGGGCACGTTTGCACAGATGTCACCTCAGGCCCCGCCCCCTCCCTTCACCATTGTGCAAATATTCTTCTAAAATCATCCGAAATACGAATTCCGATTTACTCACCTGTTATCAGGAGAGACCTCAGTGCTGCATCTTTCAGCCCAGTACTGGTCCTGAAAAGTAATTTTAACCGTACTTACCAGTAACTTGAATTTCCTTCCATAGGCTAACATTGACTGGTTTCACTTGGAAATTCTTCGTGTGGAGTTTTGGAACTTTAAAATATTCCTCTAAAATCAGCCGAAATACGAATTCCGATTTACTCACCTGTTATCAGGAGAGACCTCAGTGCTGCATCTTTCAGCCCAGTACTGATCCTCAAAAGTAATTTTAACCGTACTTACCAGTAACTTGAATTTCCTTCCATAGGATATCATTGCCTGCTTTTTGCTGAAAAAGTTTCTAAGTGTTGATTTTTGAAACATACAAATATTCCTCTAAAATCAGCCGAAATCCGAATTCTGATTTACTCACCTGTTATCAGGAGAGACCTCAGTGCTGCATCTTTCAGCCCAGTACTGGTCCTGAAAAGTAATTTTAACCGTACTTACCGGTAACTTGAATTTCCTTCATAGGCTAACATTGACTGGTTTCACTTGGAAATTCTTCTAAGTGTGGAGTTTTGGAACTTTATAATATTCCTCTAAAATCAACCAAAGTACGAATTCCAATTTACTCACCTGTTATCAGGAGAGAACCCAGTGCTGCATCTTTTAGCCCAGCACTGACCCTGAAAAGTAATTTTAACCGTACTTACCAGTAACTTGAATTTCCTTCCATAGGCTAACATTGACTGGTTTCACTTGGAAATTCTTCTAAGTGTGGAGTTTTGGAACTTTAAAATATTCCTCTAAAATCAGCCGAAATACGAATTTTGATTTACTCACCTGTTATCAGGAGAGACCTCAGTGCTGCATCTTTCAGCCCAGTACTGATCCTCAAAAGTAATTTTAACCGTACTTACCAGTAACTTGAATTTCCTTCCATAGGATATCATTGCCTGCTTTTTGCTGAAAAAGTTTCTAAGTGTTGATTTTTGAAACATACAAATATTCCTCTAAAATCAGCCGAAATCCGAATTCTGATTTACTCACCTGTTATCAGGAGAGACCTCAGTGCTGCATCTTTCAGCCCAGTACTGGTCCTGAAAAGTAATTTTAACCGTACTTACCGGTAACTTGAATTTCCTTCATAGGCTAACATTGACTGGTTTCACTTGGAAATTCTTCTAAGTGTGGAGTTTTGGAACTTTATAATATGCCTCTAAAATCAACCAAAGTACGAATTCCAATTTACTCACCTGTTATCAGGAGAGAACCCAGTGCTGCATCTTTTAGCCCAGCACTGACCCTGAAAAGTAATTTTAACCGTACTTACCAGTAACTTGAATTTCCTTCCATAGGCTAACATTGACTGGTTTCACTTGGAAATTCTTCTAAGTGTGGAGTTTTGGAACTTTAAAATATTCCTCTAAAATCAGTCGAAATACGAATTCCGATTTACTCACCTGTTATCAGGAGAGACCTCAGTGCTGCATCTTTCAGCCCAGTACTGATCCTCAAAAGTAATTTTAACCGTACTTACCAGTAACTTGAATTTCCTTCCATAGGATATCATTGCCTGCTTTTGCTGAAAAAGTTTCTAAGTGTTGATTTTTGAAACATACAAATATTCCTCTAAAATCAGCCGAAATCCGAATTCTGATTTACTCACCTGTTATCAGGAGAGACCTCAGTGCTGCATCTTTCAGCCCAGTACTGGTCCTGAAAAGTAATTTTAACCGTACTTACCGGTAACTTGAATTTCCTTCATAGTCTAACATTGACTGGTTTCACTTGGAAATTCTTCTAAGTGTGGAGTTTTGGAACTTTATAATATTCCTCTAAAATCAACCAAAGTACGAATTCCAATTTACTCACCTGTTATCAGGAGAGAACCCAGTGCTGCATCTTTTAGCCCAGCACTGACCCTGAAAAGTAATTTTAACCGTACTTACCAGTAACTTATATTTTCTTCCATAGGAATCCGTTGTCTGCTTTTCAGCAGAAAAGTTTCAAAGTGTCGATTTTCACAAACTACAAATATTCCTAAAAAATCGCCTGTATGACTTAAACGCATTCTTTCAACTGTTTACAGGAGATGCACCAGTGCTGGATCCAGGATCCAACACTGAGTAAGAAAAAGTAACGATAACAGTTTTTACCTTCTAAGTGAATTTCCTTCCATAGGATAACATTGGTGATTCTATGAGAAAAAGTTTCAAAGTGTCAACTTTTAAAGTACAATAATATTCCTTAAAAATCACGACTGTAACCAAAACGCTTTTACTCAACTGTTTACAGGAGATGTGCCAGGACTGAATCTAGGATCCAGTCCTGTGGTTAGAAAAAGTAATCCATAAAGTAACTAATTGCATTTAACTAGAAATTCACATTGAGCTGAATGTTGCATTGTGTTTGAAAATGTGTTGCCCATTGCAACAACTGTAACTACTGTACTTAAAAGTCTATTGCCTATGTGCAAAGTATTTAAACTAAAGTAATTCATTCTGAGAAAGTATTTTTTGTAATGTAATGTATAATGTAATTACAATGTAATTTAAAAAATAAAATATGTAAAAAAATTGTTTCTAAAAATGTTGTAAATTAGTATTAAAAAAATTTATATAACAATTAATACATTTAAAAATTGTCATTTACAAAACCTTTGAAATTCACTGAAAAAACCATAGGTTTTAGGGACAGTTATAGTTAGTTGGACATTGCACTCGTACAAAACCCGTGAAATTCCCCCGTTATAGTTAGTCCAGCTAACTATAACTCGCGCCCCCGCAATGCACTGCTGATGACGTCACATATTACATCACTCATGACATGGTCAGTGACATCACTGATGACATCACTGGTGACATCATCCATGTGATAATTTCATGCATTTTCTCACACCCTAATATAACCTTTGATACACCCACTCTAAATTACAGACTGCCATTCGCAAAACCATAGACACTCCAACACCAATAACTACATACCCACTCACTGATTCTTAGGTCTACGCACACATCAACTCACTCACCCGTACAGTCACTCATACTTACGGTCACTCAGTACAGGACTATCATATGCACTCATACTCCTATATAGACACTCAAACACCGCCACTCATCCATAGAGGTACTCACACACCTAGTCAGTCATGCAAATAATTAAACACACTACCATTTACTCACCTATACAGTTATACACATACCAGCTCACTTACTCATACAAATACTAGCACATTCTTACGCTCTTATACAATCACTGATACAAGCACACACTCATCCATACAGCCACTATCACAATCACTCACTCTCGCTTATAGCTATTTATATACTCCAACACACATATATACTGCCTTTCACATATGTAGTTACTCACACATGTACCACTGGGACATACATTCACTCACTAACACACTCTTACACACACTTACCCACCCATACAGTCTATCACAGATGCACTCTTGAAACCATCCACCCAGTGAATCACCCACTCACACATTTATGCACAGAGTCGCACACACCCCTCCCACACAAACACTCAGGCACCCATACAGATACTCACACAAGCATTCATTAACTCATATAGACACTCATGTAGCTATTCACAAACACATGCAGCCACTTACACAGCAACAGACAGACGGATACAGACATTCACCCAGTTTAGTCACTAACCCATGCATTCAGTAAGATACGTTAAATCACTCACTTATACAGTCAGTCACGCACCTACTAAATCATCCATACAGACACTTACACACCCACTCATTCTTCAATACGTCTTTTCCTATATATATTAAAAATATTTAAACTTTACAGAAACGCACAGTCACTGGATGATGTCAACAGTGATGTCATTTGAGATGTCATCAGTGATGTCACTGACCATGTCATGAGTGATGTAATATGTGACGTCATCAGCAGTGCATTGCGGGGGCGCGAGTTATAGTTAGCTGGACTAACTATAACGGGGGAATTTCACGGGTTTTGTACGAGTGCAATGTCCAACTAACTATAACTGTCCCTAAAACCTATGGTTTTTTCAGTGAATATATATATATATATATATTATGATGTATGATGCAGCAAAATACAATACTTTAAACTGTGCTCCTTCCACTGAAATTAGTGGATTTTGGGTGGGAAACTTACGCAATAAAAGTTCAGTGACAAATATAGACTTATGGAAAAAAAGAGAAAATCGATAAAAAACGAACATTTTTATATGGGGTTACTATTTAACAATAAAAGGCAGGTATTTTTGGGCATGGCTTGGAGCGTCAAGATGGCGGTCTCACTCTAAGAGTGCTCCGGACCCCTCCGTCATCCGCTCCAACATCTAGCGCCATCAGTGACCATCTATGCCCCTTTGCCTGTCGCCTGCGCCTGGATAACACCCTGCCTATCTGCCGGTGCCGCGGAACTGCAGCCAAGACCACTACGGCGGCGGCACTACCCTGCAGCTGAACCAGGACGGTGCCGATCCGGCTGGGGGTGCGTGATAGCCAGACCTGCGGGCCGGCGTGGGGTCCCGAAACGGAGATTGCTGCCGCAGCGACGCTGACCCCGGTCCCTGCACTGCCTACAGACCGCATGGCAGCACCGGCTGGGCTGTGACCCGGGCCTAGGTCCGGCCATCGGACACTCCTCAGCGGCTGTTGGTCCCTCTGCTGTGCTCTGCGGTCGCGCCGGGGCACTGATCACCCCACTGGGACCGGGTGCCCTCCTGAGCTGTGGACCGAAGCGAGGACCTGCGACCCTGGTGAGCGGGAGAACGAAATCCAGGGCGGGACCCGCCCCCGGCTGGACCTCCGTGTTCCGGGGACGGGTTGGTGCCTGCGGGGCTGTGCCTGGCCGTGGCGTAGGTCGAGGTGCCAGCTGCTGTCTCGAGCAGCGGGCCTTGGGAGGGGCCCCCCCCTTCCCTGCCGCGGCGGCCCTGCGACTCATGGGGCTCGCTGGCCCCGGTGATATCCCGAGGCAATTCGGCCGCGAGGCTGTGTCCCATGCCTCTCGCCACCCGAGTGCCGCCGGAGTTCCTACAGCGGTGAGTCAGGCTGGCTGCGCGGCATCGGGGAGTGGAGACACGTTCCCGCTGAGCACTGGCATCCTGGTGTGGTACGTTGGGGTTGTTCCTGGACCTGCCGGTTGGGCCTGATGTTGGGGTGAGGGACCCCTCCCCCTCTGCGCTGAGTGACTAGCCCCAGCGGAGCGCCGGACCCCCTGGGGATGGGCGGATTGGTTGGACTGTGCCGGGAAGCCTGACTCGCCTTGGCGGGCGGGGGCGCGGGGTGGCGGCCCTGGGTGTCCGCCTCGGCCCGCTGCCCTCGCTCCCCCTGTGCATGACAGCGTGCCAGACGAGGGACCCGCCTCAGCTGCATGGACTTGTACGCGGGGCCCGGGGCTGCTTGGCCTTCGCTGATGTGCAGCTCATCCGACTGGGGCCCTGCCTCGCTGGGTTGACTCCTGCACGCCTCCTGGGGGGCTATTAGGTGCTTGCTGCGGTGCCCCCAGGGCCCGGCCGGTGGTCTGCCTCTGTTCCTCTGGCCGTGGTGGAGGCTGGGGCCCGTCACCTGGTTCGGGGGCGGAGGCGGATTGCGCCCCCCCCCCCCGGGGCGGAAACAACAATCTACGCTGGCATCTGGGACCCTCTTTCCCCCCCACCTCACCACCATCCTGTTCTTGCTGACGACGGCCGCAGTGAAGTGGGTTTGACCCCGGCCCACGGCTTGGGGCCTCGACTCGGCAGGGCCCCCCGTCTTCCCCCGCTTGGATCTGGGAGCCGTCACCCGCTCCTGGGGACTGGCGCCTGCGACCACATCCGTGCTTGCGACCTCCAGAAGCGGCACACACTCCGGGGCCCGGACTCCAGTCACCTATAAGCCTTCCAGCCCGGGGCCAGCGGCACCCCGCCTTGTTGCTAATATAGCCTGAAGAAGCTGCAATCTTGCCTGTGAAGACCGGCGCTGGCCGTGTTCTGCCTCCGGCCCTGTTGGATCTCTCTCTAGCATCAACCATGGGAAAAGAACAGGGCCCTAAATCCTCTGCTACCCACACACAGACGAAAATGGATCAGTACACCACGGCTGAGCATGATCCCCCGGGGCAGGACGGAAGTGGCTCTTCTCTCCAGGGTAAAGACTTGGCCGCCATCTTGAAAGCGATTAGCGCGTCTCAGGCCTCGGTGGAAGGGAAGATTGGGGAGGTCCGCGTTGATATGTCCCTCATCCGGCAAGACTTGCGCAACGCCACGGCCCGCATCTCGGAGGCCGAATCTCGCCTCTCCACGGTGGAGGATGATGTCCTCCAGTTGAAAGAGCAAGTGACCCGCCTACAATCCCACACCAAAGAACTACACAGACGTGTGGAAGATGCTGAGAATCGCTCACGCCGCAATAATCTCCGCCTCGTGGGATTTCCGGAGGAAAGCGAGAAAGGGCAAATGACTGCCTTCATTGAAGCCTGGCTCTCCTCCTGGATGCCCAAAGACACTCTCTCAACGTGGTTCGCGGTGGAGAGGGCCCATCTGTCCCTGGCACCTAAGCCGCCGCCAGGGGCCCCGCACCGCCCCATAATAGCTCGGATCCTCAACTTTAAAGACCGGGACACAATTCTTAGTGCGGCACGTACCATGGGCACCCTAAAATTCCAGAACCACACCATCATGGTGTTTCCAGATTACACCAAGGAGGTGCAGGACCAACGGCGCTCCTACGTAGAGGTCAAGAAGAAAATGAGGACTCTTGGCCTCCAGTACAGACTCCTCTTCCCGGCCCGCCTTCGCGTCATCTTTCAGGGCAAGACGCAATTCTTCGACTCGCCGCAGGCGGCCTGGACTTGGCTGACGGAAGAGCGCCCTCTTGGACCCCGGCCGGGATCCTCACCTGGGCACCAGGGCCCCCAGACTTCGCGACCCCTGTCCCCCAAGCAACAGCGCAGGCGGCGCACGCAGTCAGGCAGGGGCCATAGGGGTCGCAGAGAGACTTCCGGGTCATTGAGCCTGGCCGCTCGCGGATCCGGGAGCACTCCCAGTCCTCCGGGCTCCCAACCCCGGCAGAGGGCTGAATCTGTTGGTAACTCCTCCCGGGAGCGCCTCCCCCCGGACACCTTGGATTTGGTGGCTACGGACTCTGCCCTCTCCTGCAGCCCAACGATTTGAGGACCCTGGGAGGGTTAACGCTCGAGGGAGAGGGGATGGTGCCGCCTAAGAGCTCTGAGCACATACCACACGATGTCATGCTGCAGAACTGGAAGGCCCGTTAGTGTCACAGACAGGTTTGATGTCGGTGTAGTGCTCCACTGTGGTGTGGGGCTCACTGATCCAGTTCGGACCCGCCCGCCGGCTCTGGACCATGTCCTGCAGGCTGGATGCCCTTGGGCACCTCTCACTCTCCATGGCGACCCAATTTCACGCACCGCATTGGGCTGAGAATCACCACGCCTGAGGTGCTCACGATGCCTCTATTGAATGAATGAATGAATGAATTTGTACTTGTAAAGCGCACTGCTACCCTGAGGCTTCCTGGCGCTGAACGCATACCGCTGTGGAACCCTTCCTGGCTTTTCCCTGTGAAATGTCCACTCCTGGGCACCCCCAAGGTGAAGCCAGGCATCCCAGCGCTGGTGGGGCCGTTCTCTCCTGCAGCTCGGCGCTCCTGAAGTGACAGAACTAATCAGTACTGTATTTTCATCACTTCTCCACCAAACGCACCCTGGCAAGGCGCGTACTATGACCGACTGGTCTCTCTGATAACACAATGAGTATCCTTGTGTAAGGAGGGGTCCTCCACACGCAATCCAACCCGAACGTTTTAGTTTGGTTACGTATTTTACCTGATTGGGACGACAGATGCTTCTGTTCCTGAAGTATAGGGTGGAGGGAGGGTGAAGGGAGGGGGGTTGGGACCGTTGTCCTGCTGTTGTTGTTGTTTTCTCATGTTACTACGCCAGCACTCCTATGGTACACTACATCAGTCTCATGTACTGTTTGCGACCCACAGGCACATTTGCTGTCCTACACTCAAATCAGGCTCCAGTATTCCCGCAGCCGACCAGGGTCCCGCGGATTTTCGATCCCACCTGCACCCACCATGACAGACACGAACAGTAGTGGATCTTCCCTTCGTGTACTATCTTGGAATGTCGATGGCCTCCTCGATAGGGTCAAACGGATGGATGTCTTACTCTATGCCCAACGCCAGGCATCCGACATCCTCCTACTCCAAGAGACCCACCTCATGGGAAACCATTGCCCCTTCCTAGCGAGATATGGTTACGATAGAGTCTGGCACTCAGGTTTTACCCGGGGTTCACGGGCGGTAGCGATCCTCTTGCAGCGCAATCTTCCCTTTGTGCTCACACAGGCCACTAGCGACCCCCGGGGCAGTTTTGTAGCTCTAAGTGGACTGTTAGGAGGGAACCCACTCAACCTAATCTCTGTATAGTCACCTCCATCGAAGCTCACAAAAACCCTGGAACACACCACTGATCTCATTTCGTCCCTACCTTTAGGTGCAACAATAGTCGGAGGTGACTTTAATGCGGATCTAAATCCCCACCTTGACAATGCATGTACACTCTCTGCTGTAAGGGCCACGCACGCCAAACAATTGACGAACTGGGCGGAATCCCTGGGTCTGTGCGACGCTTGGAGAATTTGGCATCCCCAGGCTAGGCAATTTACCCACACGTCGGCTGCACACCGCACCCACGCATGTATAGACATCATATTTGTCCCCCCTACTGATTGCCAAATGATCAGAGACATCACCATCCTCCCTAGGGGCATCTCGGACCACTCACCCGTTCTTCTTTGCACTGGGGATCCCCCTAGCTCGCACCGCCCGACTTGGAGGGTGGACGCATGGTTCCTCCAAGACGAGTTTAGAGAGGCGATTGGGGTGGAGCTCCAACAGTATTGCCGCACCAACACAGGCTCTGTTTCCTCCCCGGGTACCCTATGGGAGGCGGCAAGGCCACCATCCGTGGCTTTGCCAAGGGTCACCTGATGCTTAAGCGTCAGACTCAGACTAACCAGATCACCCTGCGAGAGGCTCAGGCGCTTGTCCTCTAGCAGCGCCCCCCTGAAGAATGTGATGAGATTTAGGACAGGCAACTTATGCACCTGAGAGGCGAAATCAGACAACTCTCCTTAGATGCTGCCACGCTCTTGTGGCGATCCTCTATAGCGAGGGTGTATGGCTGGGGGGATAAGAACGGGAAAATCCTACATAGGCTAGCTACGTACCCCATGGCTAACCGTATAATTCCGGAGATTAGGGATCCGGACGGTTTTGCCCACTGCTCCCCACTGACCATGGCCCAGACCTTTGCCTCATATTATCGCGCGCTATACTCCGCACAGCGCCCCCCACCTCCCTCTCAGACCTGCTCAGCTCGAGTCGCCTTTGCCTCCCTCGCCTTGGCGCAGCTGCATCCGCGGATCTAGACCTCCCCATTACCCGTGAGGAGATCAATGACGCCATCACACGCACCTCCCCGGGTAAAACCCCGGGCCCCGACGGTCTCCCACAGGAGTACTACGCGGCCTATCGTGAGACGCTCGCACCGCACCTCTTTGATTTATTCGCTGAAGCCCTCGAAAAGGGCTCCTTCCCCCCTGAAACAGATGTCGCTACCATTGTTGTTCTCCCCAACACACAACCGCCCTTGTCCAAGTGTACCGACTACCGCCCTATCTGACTCATAAATACAGAGGTTAAAATATTCGCCGCGGTTCTTGCCCAGTGGTTGAGGCCCTACCTCACCGACTTAATCCACCCCGACCAATGTGGATTCATGCCGCTGCGGGGGACTAGGCATTGTCTCCGGCGTCTCCACCTGGCCCTGGCACACCGCCAGTTGCTAACTCCCTACCTGGCACTACTTCTCATTGACTTCGAAAAGGCCTTCGATTCGGTGGACTGGCGGTACCTGGACAACGTGCTGGTCGAGATGGGTTTCAGTCTGCGATTTCGCAACCTGGTGAAGGTCCTTTACTCTCATTCTCAAGCGCGAGTACTCGTCAATGGGGTCCTGTCGGAGGCATTTCCTATTAGAAGGGGAACGAGACAGGGATGCCCCCTCTCCTTTTCGCCTTACCGATGAAACCCCTAGCGAGCCTCATTCGGTCGGATGATCGTTATCAGGGCTGGAAGTGGCCCAACTTGGGAGAAGACAAAATTGCCTTGTACTCAGACAACGTCTTACTTTTCCTTGCGGAGCCGGCCCAATATGGTCCCCACTGTCTCCGGGTGCTGCATGCCTTTGGGCGGGCTTCGGAGCTGCGACTCAACCCTAGCAAGTCAGTTCTGGTCCCTTTACACTTAACCAGAGATTGCTTCGACTGGCAGTCCATAATACCCATTAGGCGACAGTCCTTTAAGTATTTGGGGATCTGGATCACATTGCTCCCTGATCTCGCTTGGTCCCTCAACATAACGCCGCTAATGAAGAGAGCTAAGGAGGACCTCCGCAAGTGGCAGGCGCTGCCGCTGAATCCCCTGGGGAGTGTCGCCCTGTTTAAAATGATGATTCTCGCCAGATTCCTATACGTCATTCAGAACACCCCCTTCCACGGGCTTGGTTCAGGGAACTGGATAGCCTCACCACTAAATTCCTCTGGGGGCGGTCGGGGACCCCGCATAGCCTTGGCCCGCTGCCGTATCCTGCCCTTTGACGGAGGTATGGGAATGACCAACCTATACTTATACTACCTGGCGACCCGCCTACTCACCTTACATGACTGGTTTAACGGGGATGGTCCGATCCGGCATACAGGCTTGAGCTGAGTGAATTGGGTCTACCTAACATCCAAACCATGATGAACGGGGGGGCTATACCCAGAGCTCTACCTATGGTGACTCAAGCTGTTCTCCTGGCCTGGCGGGCATCCCTGCGACACACCTACTGGACAGGCAGACTGACTCAATACAAGCCACTCTGGCAGGGCACGTGGCTTGGGGAGGTTAGCGCACTGAAAGGATTCCGGGCTTGGGATCTTATTGGGATTTCCCAACTTGGGGACATGTGGACCGGTGAACACATGCGCACCTTTCAAGATCTGCAGGCCAGACACTCCCTACACCCATCACAATTTTATAGTCAAAGTCAAATTAGCTTTATTCGGTTACAATAACCATAAAAGTCTGACACAATTGCATTACAAGGATAAAATTTACATATCATGATTACGGAAGCATAAATAAAAACAGATAATAAAAAACAGTCAATTGAAAAAGTGCGTACATATTAAAAGGAAATATGAACCCTAATATCAAATCCCAAAGATTTTATAGATATTTGCAGCTGCGTCACGCCCTTCACTCACACCTATCAGAAGGCACAACGATACCGAAATACAGTCCTCCAGAGGCGCAAATCATGACGGGGAACCTGGGAAGGGGGGGGGGCATCTCGCGTATCGATCGTTCTCTCACCAGCAACACCCCAACTACACTAGATCAGCTTAGAGGCCAATGGGAGGGTTGGGTGGGACCTCTTGAGGAGGAAGATTGGAGGGATGCGCTGATGGCGCCTAAGACTATCACTGCCTCGACTAGGCTCCGTCTGATCCAACTATACTACTTGCGCACAGCATACTTAACTCCCGCGCGCCTCCACAAAGCTGGCTTGAGCCCGACTGCATCCTCCACGCGCTGCGACCAAGATCAAGCAGACTTCTTCCACATGGTCTGGACCTGTCCTCTCCTAGGGCGGTACTGGGAACGCATAGAGCAGGAGCTCACAGAGGTCTTGGGTTGGGAGGTTCCACACAACCTGCTACACACGCTCCTAGGTATCACGGACGGCTTGGACGGGGTCCAGGAACGATAAACTGTTCTTAAACACGGCTATGATCGTAGTCAAACGAGATATAGCTGCTACCTGGAAGCTTCCCACTCCACTACTAGTGTTGCGAAGTGGCGCAAGGGAGTGGACTTGTGTGCAACACAAGAGAAACCCTTATACGAAGCCCAGGGATGTCCGAATAAACATCGTAAGGTTTGAGGCAAATGGCTGGGTCAGATAGACTAGATAAACATTCCTCGATTGTCCGTATGTATCACGGGGGGCCCCTTGGGCTCATGTACTATCATGGTTTGGTGTCCAAGCAAATGTGGTGCTTATTATCTCTGCGGAAATGTACTGTACTGCTGGTCTGTTATCTTTGCCTAAAATCAATAAAATTGTTTATCAAAAAAAAAAAATAAAGGCAGGTATTTATCTTGCTAATCAGGCAGTGAGTCATAAACTGTGGGACATACCGCTTGGTGCCACTGCTGTCTGGGACTGAAACACTGGCATTGGTCATTGGCGGTCGTGGATGTTGGCATTGGGTATGGGTATTCAGAAGTTGTCAGGTATAGTGCCCCTTCACAAGCTGTACATGTAAGAGCAAAACCCAACGACAACTGAACAATTAGTTTGATGACCTCGCATATGGATTGCGCATTGCTCACACTCCGAGATCAGCAAGCACAAGTTCTACGCCCATTTATGATTGGTTACAGGTTAAGTTGCTGAGGGTAATGGTAATCTGAGGTACAGTTGAGTACGCAGACTGCTGACAGTGTGGCGCACAACTGTCCGAAACAGAAGGGCTAGTTATAATGTTGGTAGTCTTTCAATAACCTTACGACAGCTAACTGTACCACCCTTAAATAATGTTTTACGTTACAAAACAGTGTTCACCTGAGTTCCGAGTACAATTGACGATAACTGATCTTTCTATGAGTGGTATGAATAACAGATATTCTATCGCCCTCGGGGTCAAGGATATCTACTATGTTTGAGAAATTAGATTCATTCAACTAGTTTCTATGCTAACTAGCCACGTTTCCACATGTAGATATGCCCTAAACAACGTAATTACTAAGTACTCACGTCTGTCCTTAGTGCTTTGATGTTTTTGCCACCTTTTCCAATTACTGCCCCCGCATTCTTAACAAAAAAGAAACTGTGAAAAGAGTTCACTATAAAAAGTCAAACAAAACAAGGAGGAAAGCATTTAATAAAATGAGTATCATCCAGCCTCAGATACCGACTAGGTATTACTCAAACACCAGTAAAGAAAAAATCCTTTGTGAGTTTTCTTACGTCTACTTAAGCATTCGGATTATGACAATTTTGAGAACAACTTCTTCCTCTTTCATAGCCGCGCCAAAATATTTCCAACAAAAAAGTTATCTCCTTTTAACTCACGCACTCACTTCGGCCCACACGCTCTCAAAACAGACTGAAATAGCGGGCAAATGCTACTGCACCTTACTGTAATATATACTCGGAGAGCCTTCTCCGTGTGCGTTATTAGACCATTAGCTAGCTCGAGTGCTAGTCAACTTTTGGGCGTTCTTATTTAGACCCTCCCTTGTTTTCCGAACCTCTTACTGTGACCGCCTCTTGTCCTTGTTGTGCAAGTTCTACAGTAACAGAGCAGCCTGGGCTAGTTATTTCTTTCAATCCTCAAGACCATATTTTTATATACGTTATTATAAAAGGTCTAAAAAAAAAAAGCAAAATATAATTGGGCTGAAGTTAAGAACCAACCGATCGGTGTGTGTTTTTAAACTATGTCTCAGAAGCGATCATGTGAATTAAGTTGACGGAGCACGAGGAAGGCGGTTTCCTTTTTGTTTCCTTTCAGTAGAAAAGAAACTCGTAGTCATGACGCTTTGTGTTGCCTTTGAGCCCCAGTATACACGTGACACTTTTCAACAACCACGATCTCGTTGTTTGAAAGAAAACAGATGCACTTACAAAAACTCTGGCGACATGAGTTCGAAAGTCATAAATTGAAATGATGGCAGAGCTGAGTCCCGCAGTACTTTGACTCGGCTCTGCCATTATTTCAATTTACGACTTTCAATCCAGTCAGCATTCTTCTGTGTGTGTGTGGGGGGGCGAGGGTAAGAGGCCTGCGGACACACGAGCAGGGGCAGGCAAACTAAGACAAGTTAGAGAGCAAGGAGGAGGGGCCATCACATGCTGTACAGTGTGATGGCCAACCAAAATGTTCTGTGAGTGAAATCGCGGGAAAGAGAGCTAAGCAGACAAAGGAGGGACATTTACAGAAATGCACCTGTAGTATCCGGCTGGATACGTTCTAGTCTTTTGCCCTGTTGTAACACACACTAAACACCCACCCACCCACCACAGGCGTCACCGGTCAGGTGACCCTGACAATAAAAGGGGCCGAGCGCACGTGCTCTGGGCCAGTTACTGCACCAGTATACCATGTGTCTGTGTCCCTCCTTTATCTGGATGTGGGCCTAGGGCCCAACATTACATTGGCGACGAGGGTGGGATGTGCCCGTGCGTGCACCAGCCCAGCAGCTGTGGAAAAAGGGGGAGAGAGCTGCCCGTGGTGAGGACACCCCCCCCCCCTGCGAGTGGGCGCACCGCCCGCCTAATGGCCCGCGGGGCAGATGAAGAGCCCCGGGCCCGAAAGCTGTGAGGAAGGTGATCGGGAGCCCACCCCGCACCTAGTATGCAAGCACCCCTGGGAGGAGGTGCCCGACGTGCCCGATAGCCCACGGGGCAGGAGAAAGCCCCGGGCGTGAAGGAAGCCGAGCGGGAGCCCACCCCGCGTCGGAAGAGCCGCAGACTGCCGTAGCAAGCGAAGAGTGACCCCTGAACAGCACAGGAGGTTCGCGGGAGCCCACCCCGCGCTGAAGGATAGGTTGTGTGCCCTCCGGCACGATGCAAGTGGAAGCGCACGGCGAGCGAGGCCGGACTGAGCTGATGCCGGCCGCCGCCGCAGAACTGCCACGAGGGGCGTGAGGCCTGATCAGGCATCGGCAGAAGGTGAGCCACTGCGGGGCGTGAAAAGGGAGCCGTGGCATGCCTGCGCCACCGGACTGCTGAGGCCCCATCTGAAGCGGAGCCCATCCGAAAGGAACAGTGTCCCGTAGCGACACTACGCAATCCCCAGCGGCAGCTCCTACCCTTCCCACCCCCCTCCCCGAGCAGCGTACCAACTGAGAGTGCTGCCGCGGTGAAGGAGACTGCGAAGAGAAAGGGAAGCGACCCCGGCCGATGTGAGGCCAGCGGGAGCCCACCCCGCAACAGCTCGAACCACAGCGCCCGCAGAACGAATGCGCGCGCGACCGGCTGAGCCAGAGAGACCCTGCCGCACCCGCCTGCTCCGAGGTTGAAGGCGAGCTGCAGGAGCGGCCGCGAAAATAAAGCCGACAATGAACTGTAGTTGTTCACCCCCGCCCCTCCTGAGTGAGAGACGTGAAGCGGGGAGAAGAAGCGCGAAGGTCGCGGGAGGCCCCACGCGGCCGCAAACAAGGTAGTGCGCTGCAAGGCCTATGAACAGTAGCAGCAGAGAAGTGTCCGGCCATGGGTGCGCCAACAAAAGCATTTCCACGAAGTGAATAGTGGATATTACAAAAGCATGTAAAGCGCCTACCTGGAGGCAAGCGCCGGTGCCCGGTGGGGAAAGTGATAAGGAGCAGCCAAGCTTCGTGGGAGGATTCAGCTGGTGTGTCCCTCAGAGAGGCGGGGCAGGAATCCCAGCAATCCTGCAAGAAGGACCGGGAGCAAAGCAGCAAGGTCCCGGAAAGGAAGCACAAAGCACGCACCATGGGCGAAGCTTCCGAGGATGAGGAAAAAGAAAGCAACACTGCCATCTAGTGGCCAATTAGCGGTACTTCACCTGCGAGCGAAAATATACGGCAGCACGACTAGGACACAGCAAAGCCTGCCAGGAGTGCATACATGTAGCACAGAGAGCGCAGTGAGTGCAACAGCACCGGGACACAAGGAAGGGCACTGAGGCATACTGATGATCAGCAGTGAGAGGCAGGTTCAGCCTGTTTAAGTGCAGGACAAGAAAGAAGGCAAAGGTACTACCTGCAAAGCACAGCAGCTCTGGGCAAACTATGACACGGCAAAGCAGAGTGGAGACATACACACCTGCCTACGCCGAGGTGGCAGACACCCCACAAGGGTTTTCAAATGACAAGCTACCTAGACAGGTGTGAAGGTATTCGGTGACGCCCACAAGCGAGAGATGGCTACTGCAGCAGTACGGAGGACAGTGAAGCACTACACACAGACACTGGGCAGAAGCCAAGACAGTAGCCCAAAGCAGCAAGTCACTGAAGGGACAGAAGGGCGCAATCAGAAGCGCGCCAAAGCACTGCGACTGCGGAGACAAGAAGAAGAGATGGTTGCGCGGACCACCAGAAGCACAAAGAAGCCGACCAGCCAGTTTGGTCGCAAGGAGGAAGAAGCCGACCCACCAGATGGTCGCAAGGAGGAAGAAGCCGACCCGCCAGACGGTCGCAAGGAGGAAGAAGCCGACCCGCCAGACGGTCGCAAGGAGGAAGAAGCCGACCCACCAGATGGTCGCAAGGAGGAAGAAGCCGACCCGCCAGACGGTCGCAAGGAGGAAGAAGCCGACCCGCCAGACGGTCGCAAGGAGGAAGAAGCCGACAAGCCGACCCGCCAGACGGTCGCAAGGAGGAGGAAGCCGACCTGCCAGTTTGGTCGCAAGGATGAAGAAGCCAACCGGCCAGATGGTCGCAAGGATGACGCTGGCCGACAGGTCAGAGAGCGAAGTGACCTGCGAAGAGGTCAGTAAGAGAGACGCTGGCCGACAAGAGGTCAGAGAGCGAAGTGACCTGCGAAGAGGTCAGTAAGAGAGAAGTCTAACAACATTCACGCTGTGAGTCTAACAACGTTAACTAGTGTACGAAAGAAGGTCGCGACGACCGGTCCAGTCACAGATCGTGGTGAAGATAGTGTCCTAGGTTTGGACAAGACCAGGGGGAAACGTGTGGAGTGCACGCTGCACGGAGAAGCCTGGTTAGGGCAGACCAGCAAGAGAGAAGACCAGACCGCGTCGCGAAGGAAAGAAGATGAGAAGAGGAAAGAGGTGTGAGCGACAGGTCAACTCACACACCAGAAGGGAAACACCTGAGGGGATAAGTGCGAAGGTGCATGAACAGCCGAACACAGTACCTGGAGAACATCAGCATCACTGGGAGTACACATCCACTTGCGAATCCCAAGATCACCCGGGGACGACAGAGGCGAGCAGGCCGGTCCGTTGGTAACAACCACCTCTGGGATGGAATGGACACAAGACCGTGGACATCCAAGGGGCAGAGGCCTCTGGGACACCGGTGGCAGCGGGTCCCGACACAAGAGATGGACTGTTGAAGCTCGCTCTGGAAATCCTGGGAGGACAAAGGCAGCACGCAAAGGAGCAAGTGCCAACAACACCCTTCCAGGTGGAAGTAAGGACACGCCGAGGTGACCCGTTGCGACTCCTCCAACCTGATTGGAGCGACAAGGCGGCAATCCACCGGTCCAGTGGAAGCCTGGCAGCAAAGGGCCTCCGGGTCGTCCAGTGAGAGGGGACACCCACGTGAGAGGGGCATCCGTGAGAGGGACGTCCTGCAACTGCATATCCCGTTGGAGATAGTGAATCACCAGATGGGGAATATACTTCACCCAGGACTGTACAGTGGACAATAACACAGAACTGATCCACCATCATCTGCACTTTCACTGTAAGTGGAACAGGAAGAAGGAGACTGTAGAGCACACTTCCACGCTGTGAGTCCAAGGAAGACCACATCCACAGGGCACCCTGACATCGGGCCAAGGAGAACTAGTGGTCCTGGTGGCAAGGACACCATCGTCAGCGGTTGGCCAACAGCGAAAGAGACGCCGTGGAAGCCATTGTTATTGAGTTATGTTTTATGTACAAATTGTATTCTCTCCCACAGGTTTGGACTTTATTGTTTTGACCTTCATTAAAGTTTGGGAGGAATGTAGTATCCGGCTGGATACGTTCTAGTCTTTTGCCCTGTTGTAACACACACTAAACACCCACCCACCACAGGCGTCACCGGTCAGGTGACCCTGACAATAAAAGGGGCCGAGCGCACGTGCTCTGGGCCAGTTACTGCACCAGTATACCATGTGTCTGTGTCCCTCCTTTATCTGGATGTGGGCCTAGGGCCCAACATTACAGCACCAATAACAACCCAGCATTTCTGAATGCCACATGAAACAACCAATGGCAATTGGTGGGTGTTCCAAACCTCACCGAAGAGATACAATAGGTTGATCGAAGCTCGACCTAAAAATGGAGTAAAAGGTGGTGTCTTCGCAGTGCAGTTTGCAGCTTTTGGTTAATCCTATTCAGGCCTGTGCTCAAAAGTTCACTTTTTTTCAATATATTTTTCTTTGCATTACTCATTGTTTCACAGCACAACACTTTCAAGTAGCACAATGGTACAATATTTTTGCGATTACCTGCTGTGGGGGTTATTGTCAGTATTTAAAGTGTCTATCATACACAGTAAGGCATATGCCATTTTGTTTTATGTTAAATACACTTTGTTTGAAAAGAAACATCCATTTTATAACATAGAACACAGATATCGAAATGCACACATAACGGTCAAATAGGAAAACAATATCCCAGATGTACAGTGGATAGCTTGAACGTAATGAAGCAGAAGGCCTCTACAGGCTCGCACTAAATGTGGTCTGTAGTGGCTGTAACAGCATGCAGGCCCCTTAATAAAACCTTCAACTGGCACCACATTTTGACCCTACCTGGATTGTTCATTGTCTGACCCTTGAGGTGAAGATAAGTTGCAAATTTGGGATCATCTAAGGATTTCAGACAGGCCCGTTGGATCGCCGCCCCCGTTCCCCCACCTCAGGACATGTATTTCATGTGTGTAGTGAATGGCCGCCACATTCTATCGAATTTGTAGACCCTTTTGTGAGCTATGGCAGATAGCTTCTCCATCGAGAAGATAGCCGAGACTTTGCTCGCTCACAGAGCTATGGGGGAGGTGACTGATGAATGTTTCCATGATTGGGCAATCGAGAGTCGGGCCGTCAGAAGTAAGTGGCCGATGAGTTTGCCCAGAGGTTCTCTCCTGAGTCACCCAACAAACGTACTAAGGGCTGCAAGGGCAGTTTCACCTCTATAATGGACTTAATGTGGGAAGGAATCTCGCTCAAATAACTCTTGATTTGAGCACACCCTCATCACACAGGATTCGCAACTTCTTCAGCACAAATCCGAGCCCCCAAACATTGCTTTTAACTGGACTGGCGGGAGGTACCAGCGAGTACCTTGTAAGCGTTTTCCCTATGTTGGACGTAAATCGAGCCCTTGAGAGCGTGACGCCAAGTCACTGTCAAAGTGTCTTCCGTGATCTCCACCCCATATCCTGTTTCCTATAGCTGTACATATTAATGATTAGATTGGGGGTGGAGCTGTTGAAGGCCCTTATACAGCCAATAGATGTGTTTGCATCTGATTTTATTTAGAAATAGAGCGTCTAGTTGTGTGGGTGATTTGAGGAGGTGCTCTTTTATACCCTTATTAGATGCCAATGCCTCAGTTGTATTATTTTAAAGTTTTCTGTGGCTCTGAGGTTGAATCATTGGTGTAATTCCTCTAAAGTCAGCAGTTCGCCATCCTCAAAGATGTCACTTAGCCTGGGCAGAGACCTCAAGTTCCATGTGCAAAATGTTGGATCAACCCTGCCCGGTAGAAAGTCTGGGTTATGAATGATAGGTGTCAGAGGGGAGGGATAGGACATGATGCCTTTATATCAAGTAATCTGAAGCCAGTATTCTAAAAGAATGGTCATGGAAAGTAGAACTGTGTTGTTACCTCTGTGGCAGCCATGGCAACAGTGTGAGAGGAGAAGATTCCTGCTCTACTTGGATCCAGATTTTGTGGTCCGGATCATGATTCCAGTCCAGTGCCAAGCAGATGTGAGCTGCCTGCATATAGGAGTGTATATCAGGGAGGCCCTGGCCTCCATCAGTTGAGGGCTGGATACGGGTTCTCTTGGAAACCCTAGGTTTTCCCCCCCCCCTTCCAGACGAAGTTTGTCATTTGGTCTTGAATCTGGGATATAATTGGAGAGGAGATCCACAGGGGCAAGAACTGAACTACATATAGCAGGCATGGAAGGAAGTTCATTTTCATGCTCACAATCCAACCCACCCAAGAAAGTTTGAGCTGACCCCAGCGATAAAGAGCCTTGAAGAGGGTCTGAAGCAACAGATGGATGTTACTAGCGGAAAGGTGCCTGATCCTAGGTGGGAGATAGATACCCAAACATATAAGTGGATTCCCTGTCCAGGTAAAATCCATGCTTTCACCCCCTTGTTTGGTTCCTTGTTGGGGGTCTGCCGCTCCTATACCCTGTGACTTATAGTTAATTTGTACCGCAGAGAACCTGGATAATTCAATTTGGAGTAGCCTGTGTTTGTAATAAAGCACAATATATCATCAGGAAATAGTGCCAATTTGTGCTCAGATGTCCCTACTAGAATGCCCTTGATGGCTAGATTCGTGTTAAATGGTGGACATTTACAGAAATGCACCAATAACAACCCAGCATTTCTGAATGCCACATGAAACAACCAATGGCAATTGGTGGGTGTTCCAAACCTTACAGAAGAGATACAATAGGTTGATCGAAGCTCGACCTAAAAAAGGAGTAAAAGGTGGTGTCTTCGCAGTGCAGTTTGCAGCTTTTGGTTAATCCTATTCAGGCCTGTGCTCAAAAGTTCACTTTTTCTCAATATATTTTTCTTTGCATTACTCATTGTTTCAAAGCACAACACTTTCAAGTAGCACAATGGTACAATATTTTTGCGATTACCTGCTGTGGGGGTTATTGTCAGTATTTAAAGTGTCTATCATACATAGTAAGGCATATGCCATTTTGTTTTATGTTAAATACACTTTGTTTGAAAAGAAACATCCATTTTATAACATAGAACACAGATATCGAAATGCACACATAACGGTCAAATAGGAAAACAATATCCCAGATGTACAGTGGATAGCTTGAACGTAATGAAGCAGAAGGCCCACCTCTACAGGCTCGCACTAAATGTGGTCTGTAGTGGCTGTAACAGCATGCAGGCCCCTTAATAAAACCATCAACTGGCACCACATTTTGACCCTACCTGGATTGTTCATTGTCTGACCCTTGAGGTGAAGATAAGTTGCAAATTTGGGATCATCTAAGGATTTCAGACAGGACCGTTGGATCGCCGCCCCCGTTCCCCCACCTCAGGACATGTATTTCATGTGTGTAGTGAATGGCCGCCACATTCTATCGAATTTGTAGACCCTTTTGTGAGCTATGGCAGATAGCTTCTCCATCGAGAAGATAGCCGAGACTTTGCTCGCTCACAGAGCTACGGGGGAGGTGACTGATGAATGTTTCCATGATTGGGCAATCGAGAGTCGGGCCGTCAGAAGTAAGTGGCCGATGAGTTTGCCCAGAGGTTCTCTCCCGAGTCACCCAACAAACGTACTAAGGGCTGCAAGGGCAGTTTCACCTCTATAATGGACTTAATGTGGGAAGGAATCTCGCTCAAATAACTCTTGATTTGAGCACACCCTCATCACACAGGATTCGCAACTTCTTCAGCACAAATCCGAGCCCCCAAACATTGCTTTTAACTGGACTGGCGGGAGGTACCAGCGAGTACCTTGTAAGCGTTTTCCCTATGTTGGACGTAAATCGAGCCCTTGAGAGCGTGACGCCAAGTCACTGTCAAAGTGTCTTCCGTGATCTCCACCCCATATCCTGTTTCCTATAGCTGTACATATTAATGATTAGATTGGGGGTGGAGCTGTTGAAGGCCCTTATACAGCCAATAGATGTCTTTGCATCTGATTTTATTTAGAAATAGAGCTTCTAGTTGTGTGGGTGATTTGAGGAGGTGCTCTTTTATACCCTTATTAGATGCCAATGCCTCAGTTGTATTATTTTAAAGTTTTCTGTGGCTCTGAGGTTGAATCATTGGTGTAATTCCTCTAAAGTCAGCAGTTCGCCATCCTCAAAGATGTCACTTAGCCTGGGCAGAGACCTCAAGTTCCATGTGCAAAATGTTGGATCAACCCTGCCCGGTAGAAAGTCTGGGTTATGAATGATAGGTGTCAGAGGGGAGGGATAGGACATGATGCCTTTATATCAAGTAATCTGAAGCCAGTATTCTAAAAGAATGGTCATGGAAAGTAGAACTGTGTTGTTACCTCTGTGGCAGCCATGGCAACAGTGTGAGAGGAGAAGATTCCTGCTCTACTTGGATCCAGATTTTGTGGTCCGGATCATGATTCCAGTCCAGTGCCAAGCAGATGTGAGCTGCCTGCATATAGGAGTGTATATCAGGGAGGCCCTGGCCTCCATCAGTTGAGGGCTGGATACGGGTTCTCTTGGAAACCCTAGGTTTTTTCCCCCCCCTTCCAGACGAAGTTTGCCATTTGGTCTTGAATCTGGGATATAATTGGAGAGGAGATCCACAGGGGCAAGAACTGAACTACATATAGCAGGCATGGAAGGAAGTTCATTTTCATGCTCACAATCCAACCCACCCAAGAAAGTTTGAGCTGACCCCAGCGATAAAGAGCCTTGAAGAGGGTCTGAAGCAACAGATGGATGTTACTAGCGGAAAGGTGCCTGATCCTAGGTGGGAGATAGATACCCAAACATATAAGTGGATTCCCTGTCCAGGTAAAATCCATGCTTTCACCCCCTTGTTTGGTTCCTTGTTGGGGGTCTGCCGCTCCTATACCCTGTGACTTATAGTTAATTTGTACCGCAGAGAACCTGGATAATTCAATTTGGAGTAGCCTGTGTTTGTAATAAAGCACAATATATCATCAGGAAATAGTGCCAATTTGTGCTCAGATGTCCCTACTAGAATGCCCTTGATGGCTAGATTCGTGTTAAATGGTGGACATTTACAGAAATGCACCAATAACAACCCAGCATTTCTGAATGCCACATGAAACAACCAATGGCAATTGGTGGGTGTTCCAAACCTTACAGAAGAGATACAATAGGTTGATCGAAGCTCGACCTAAAAAGGAGTAAAAGGTGGTGTCTTCGCAGTGCAGTTTGCAGCTTTTGGTTAATCCTATTCAGGCCTGTGCTCAAAAGTTCACTTTTTTCAATATATTTTTCTTTGCATTACTCATTGTTTCACAGCACAACACTTTCAAGTAGCACAATGGTACAATATTTTTGCGATTACCTGCTGTGGGGGTTATTGTCAGTATTTAAAGTGTCTATCATACATAGTAAGGCATATGCCATTTTGTTTTATGTTAAATACACTTTGTTTGAAAAGAAACATCCATTTTATAACATAGAACACAGATATCGAAATGCACACATAACGGTCAAATAGGAAAACAATATCCCAGATGTACAGTGGATAGCTTGAACGTAATGAAGCAGAAGGCCCACCTCTACAGGCTCGCACTAAATGTGGTCTGTAGTGGCTGTAACAGCATGCAGGCCCCTTAATAAAACCATCAACTGGCACCACATTTTGACCCTACCTGGATTGTTCATTGTCTGACACTTGAGGTGAAGATAAGTTGCAAATTTGGGATCATCTAAGGATTTCAGACAGGACCGTTGGATCGCCGCCCCGTTCCCCCACCTCAGGACATGTATTTCATGTGTGTAGTGAATGGCCGCCACATTCTATCGAATTTGTAGACCCTTTTGTGAGCTATGGCAGATAGCTTCTCCATCGAGAAGATAGCCGAGACTTTGCTCGCTCACAGAGCTACGGGGAGGTGACTGATGAATGTTTCCATGATTGGGCAATCGAGAGTCGGGCCGTCAGAAGTAAGTGGCCGATGAGTTTGCCCAGAGGTTCTCTCCCGAGTCACCCAACAAACGTACTAAGGGCTGCAAGGGCAGTTTCACCTCTATAATGGACTTAATGTGGGAAGGAATCTCGCTCAAATAACTCTTGATTTGAGCACACCCTCATCACACAGGATTCGCAACTTCTTCAGCACAAATCCGAGCCCCCAAACATTGCTTTTAACTGGACTGGCGGGAGGTACCAGCGAGTACCTTGTAAGCGTTTTCCCTATGTTGGACGTAAATCGAGCCCTTGAGAGCGTGACGCCAAGTCACTGTCAAAGTGTCTTCCGTGATCTCCACCCCATATCCTGTTTCCTATAGCAGTACATATTAATGATTATATTGGGGGTGGAGCTGTTGAAGGCCCTTATACAGCCAATAGATGTCTTTGCATCTGATTTTATTTAGAAATAGAGCTTCTAGTTGTGTGGGTGATTTGAGGAGGTGCTCTTTTATACCCTTATTAGATGCCAATGCCTCAGTTGTATTATTTTAAAGTTTTCTGTGGCTCTGAGGTTGAATCATTGGTGTAATTCCTCTAAAGTCAGCAGTTCGCCATCCTCAAAGATGTCACTTAGCCTGGGCAGAGACCTCAAGTTCCATGTGCAAAATGTTGGATCAACCCTGCCCGGTAGAAAGTCTGGGTTATGAATGATAGGTGTCAGAGGGGAGGGATAGGACATGATGCCTTTATATCAAGTAATCTGAAGCCAGTATTCTAAAAGAATGGTCATGGAAAGTAGAACTGTGTTGTTACCTCTGTGGCAGCCATGGCAACAGTGTGAGAGGAGAAGATTCCTGCTCTACTTGGATCCAGATTTTGTGGTCCGGATCATGATTCCAGTCCAGTGCCAAGCAGATGTGAGCTGCCTGCATATAGGAGTGTATATCAGGGAGGCCCTGGCCTCCATCAGTTGAGGGCTGGATACGGGTTCTCTTGGAAACCCTAGGTTTTTTTCCCCCTTCCAGACAAAGTTTGTCATTTGGTCTTGAATCTGGGATATAATTGGAGAGGAGATCCACAGGGGCAAGAACTGAACTACATATAGCAGGCATGGAAGGAAGTTCATTTTCATGCTCACAATCCAACCCACCCAAGAAAGTTTGAGCTGACCCCAGCGATAAAGAGCCTTGAAGAGGGTCTGAAGCAACAGATGGATGTTACTAGCGGAAAGGTGTCTGATCCTAGGTGGGAGATAGATACCCAAACATATAAGTGGATTCCCTGTCCAGGTAAAATCCATGCTTTCACCCCCTTGTTTGGTTCCTTGTTGGGGGTCTGCCTGTGACTTATAGTTAATTTGTACCGCAGAGAACCTGGATAATTCAATTTGGAGTAGCCTGTGTTTGTAATAAAGCACAATATATCATCAGGAAATAGTGCCAATTTGTGCTCAGATGTCCCTTGATGGCTAGATTTGTGTTAAATGGTGGACCAAAGGTTCCATAAAAAGTGCAAACATCAATGGTAATAGGGGAGAAAACCCTAATATGTGCCCCTAGGGATGAGTATAGGTTCTGAAAGCTCACCAGTGATCCTGATTTTTGTGGAAAGTTTGACATAGAAAGTCTGGATAAATAACTTAATTTTATTCCCCAAGATGGTGTATGAATCCCCCAATCAACTTGGTTGAAGGCCTTCTCCGCATCAAGGGAGAGAAGGACCAGTGACTGCATATTTTGTTTGGCTGTTTCTATCAAATTGCAGGCCATTGTACTATTATCGCCCACCTGTCAGCCTCTCAAAAATCCCAATTGCTGGTGGGAAATGATGGTATTCCAGAGAGGTGAAGTCAGGACACCAAAATAGATGCACAAGGATTTACATAACATTTAAGAAGTGCTATTGGTCTATAGGAACCACAATCTGTGGGATCCTTATCAGGTTTCAACAAGAGAGTGAGATGTGACAGCATTATAGAATCTGTGACTGACCATCACAACAGGAATGAGTTAAAAACTCTTTGCAGAGGTTTGGTAAATGTTTTGGCGTATGCCTTATAAAACAAAGCTGTTGGGCCGTCGTGCCCTGGGCCCTTCTAACCTGACATTGCCTTTATGGCCTCTTTAACCTCCTCTGGCCTAATTTCCATTTCTAGAGCCATGAAATCCTCGTGATGCCAAGGAGGCATCAGATAAATAATCATCTTGTCTCCGGCTGACTAACTGAAAAGTGATGTGTAGCATAGAAAAATCTTTCAAGATGTCATCTGTAGTGGACTGTTTGGTGCCATTGCCATCAATGATTTATTTAATGTGGTTGCTAGTGTTTTACTTTATAGGCCAACAGTCAAACGGCACTATCGCCTTTTTCAAAATAGCGTTGGCAAATGTACAACAGCGTATGAGTGCCTCTTTCATAGTTATTTGTTGTTCACCCCGGATCCTAAGGACTTCAGACCTCACTTTCTGAAAATCTGCCTGCTTCAGCTTTTGTTCAGCTCACTGGAGCTGAGCTTCTAGATCCTCCTTTTTCTGTTTGGCTGCACATGCAAACAACGCAGAGTGGGAGATCAGCTCGCCACAAATGACCACTTACCCGGCATCCCACAAAGTTGCCTCCTCAACCTTTCCATTATCATTTGTGGCATAGTATTGCTCTATTGATTCTTTTATTGATTCGTGTAACACCGGTTCGGGAAACACAATCTCATTAAGTACTCAAGGGCATGAGATCGGGTTAAGGGGTTGGAGAATTGAGACATGGAGCCAGACCGGACCGTGGTCCCATAGGCTCGAACATCAATAAAAGAGCCTAGGACATTGGCCTGAAATTCACTAGAGATTAAAGGAAATCTATTCTCGAATGTGTTCTGTGGACATTCAAGTAGAACGTAAAGTCTTTTCCGGATGGACGTTGGAGTCTCCAAAATTTCAACTAGAGTGAGGTCTGTTAGAGCCTGAGTAAGTGAAGGAGGAGGTAGTGATGATAAAGGGCCAGACTCAGATCTATTGAGTGGGGGAGGTGAGTATGGTGTTGAAGTCAGCCCCTAAAATTAGGTGTCCTATGGTAAAATGGAAAACTCTAGGCAAAACTTTTGAGAAAAATTATTCTTTGCCTTCGTTGGAGCCATATACTACCACCATTGTGACTGTGAGACAGCCCAATGTTCCCCATATGCCTATCCATCTACCCTTACTATCAGTATATGAATCTGACTATGAGAAATCCTGACCCTTGCAGAGAAGTTTGGCGACATCCTTCTCTTTGGTAGTATATGTAGAATGCCCTTTTGGGTAGCAATAGGATCACAAGCTCTTGGTGTCCCTCTGCAGTAAATGAGTTTCCTGGAGGAGGACAACATCAACCTCCTTTTGACGAAGCCACTGGAGGAGTGCACGTCGACTGATTGGAGAGGTGAGGCCCTGAACATTCAGAAAGATAATTGTTAGGGGGGGGGGACATGGTGTTTGCAGGTAACCGCGACCCGAGTTGCCTATGAACCTGAGGTAAGAGTCTAGCATCTCAGTGCCATGTTTATGATCTCCAGGGTGTGCTCTCACCATTCCTCCCTCTCTCCTCGCCCATGCTGTGCCAACCGAGTCATCAGCTGTGTGCACCGGAAGTGTGATGATCTGCTAAAACAGAAAGTACCTGAATTAAAAAAATCAATATCGTAAACCAACAACCGTGTCCTCCAACATGGTGGACTGGCAACATTAATGATAGTTGTGCGAACATGCAAGTATCCTCAAGAATGAGGAGCTTAAGTGTGGCTGGCTCCACGACCTTTTGGCAGACCCCTACCTACTCTATAAACATTTAAACCGACAGGGAGCCAGAGTAGGAGGCTAAGTGACTTATAGCAGCATGGTCAGGATATCGCAACCTGTTCACAAGAGTCGTGGTAGCCAAAGTGAATCTGGTCAGAGTTTATCGGACGACTGCGCCAAAGTCTCTTTGTCCCGCCGACGCAATTGGTGCCGAAGTTTCCTTCTCAATTGAGCTGTGGGCTCGGATGTATCCCCTCGACGTTCTTGTTACTATTCTGTGTTGAAGTCTGGTTGGCAGCGGGTGAGTATGGCTCGGTCCAACAGTTCTTTAGCTTCATAGACATGTTTGACAACTGTAACGTTTATCTTTAAGCATGAAGTGAAGGCAAAATGGATATCTCCATCTGTATGTGATTTTTTTGCTTCTGGAGAAAAGACGTGATGTCTCTAAAATCACGCCTGCGAATCAAAGTGTGGACGGAAACATCTTGACAAAGTGAGATGGCATTGCCTTTGAAGATCAGGAGTTTTTGCCTTCTGTCCTCCAAAAGAAGCTTTTCCTTTTATGGAAAACAATGGACCCGTGTCAGCACATCAGGGATCAAGGTGTTCAGTTGTTGGAAGACACAATTTTCTGAGTACAGTCAAGGAGGATCGGCAGATCAGATGTGCGCTGGAGCAAGTGGGCGAAAAATGCTTAGACATGAGCCTTCAAATCTTTATCGGAGATATCCTTTTTGACCCCCTCAGGCTTATGCTGTTGCGTCTCACCTGATTTACTAAAGCATCGATTTTGTCCACTATAGTTTGTTGGCGTTGTTCTATGTCCTGATTTGAAAGACTTGTTAGTTTTGCTTATGTGCTTGTTTTACTAAATAGCTCTCTGCCCAGTCTCGTTGAAATTCTACCCCATGGAGAGAACAATCAAGTTCTGAGATTTTACCAGACAAATCGTGGCCTAAGCTGGTGAGGTCTTTCCTAAATTCCTGAAGGAGGAGTCTGATGTCTTTGATGGACGGCACCTGGGAGTCGAAATGTCATCCAAGCGACTCCCACGTTCCACTTGCAAGCCTTCCATTGGGGGACCCTTGTTGGCTTTGTGGCTCTGGAGCAAGTCCTTAATGGATGATGTTTTGGGGGTTTTCACTCTGTTACCAGCCATTCTCTCCTTGCCGTTCAGGACTTTCCCATGAGAAAGGGCGATGTGCAGGTGCTGAAACCCCAGCTCCGTCCAGGACATGTGGGACATGATGGCGAAAGCTAGGAGAAACTCTGTTACCAGCAGACAGAATTAAGAAGGTGGATGTTGCAGTGCCTGTAGCAAGCTCAGATGATAAGTCCCTCCAGGATAGAGGCAGAAACACAAAACTGATCTACATATTGTCCTTCTCCTCAAAGTGGTGGTCTGGTCCTAAGGACAGGCAGTCAGGAGCAGAGCTTCAGTTGCCTACACCCACACCACAGGTGGTGACGTGGCTGGGTGGCCCTAGTACGCTGCCAATTCCCAGGCAAGGTGCCGTCTCAGTGGCTCACAACACAGTCTCCCGCTGACCCTATTACGAAGCCATCAGGGTTCCAGCACAAAAGAGCCCCATCCCTCTGGGTACAAAGCCGTTGGTGGGGCACTGGCCCCGGCCCCTAGCTCACAAGATAAAGTGCCTCGCCCCTCCCATGAATCTCTATAATGGCGCAGCTGTGTTCAGGGGTCGGCCCCTCACCAAATCCTGGTCAAAATCCTGTTCATTGTTGTTAACTGGGGCTGTTCCAGGTTCTCACCACAGGTCTGGACTCTCCTCCTTCGGCCACCTCTCCACATTAGAATCCAGCCGTGGGGACACCTTCCATTATAAGTGTCAGTGGCGGGGACTCAAGACCTCAAGGGACGGGCTCCACCTGTCCCACTCCAGGCCACCTCTAGTAGTGGGCACTGGAAGGGAACTGCGTTGACTGAGCATGAGGCAAGTCACTGTCCACCATCTGCCGACATCTCCAGGGCTCACAACCCCGTCCGTCTGCCATCTTGAAACTGGCCAGCATGACGGAGTTGATCAAAAGTAAAGGGCCATCACGATCATTTGGCTCCCTCTGTCCATAACGTGTAGGGTCAGGGCTCTCTCTGATGCCCGAATCTCTACTCTATTGCCGCCTGGGATGAATTAAGTTCAGATAAGCAGGCATAGTGGGAACTAGGTGCGCAGAGCCTAGTAGCGACATGTCTTCATGGGTCTCCACCTTGGCCATGCCCCCCTCAAAAGTGCACTTTTAAACATACCAAGTTATGTTGCTCAAGCCCTTGTCACCGGACGCCTGGACTACGGCAACACACTCTACGCAGGAATCACCACGAACCTCCTGATGAGACTTCAGACCATACAGAACTCAGCAGCCAGAATCGTCCTCAACGTCCTCAGACGGACCCACATCACCCCACCCCTCAACAAACTTCACTGGCTCCCCGTCTACATGAGATGTCAATTCAAGATGCTGACCCAAGCCTACAAAGCCCTGCACAATCAAGGACCAGCATACATCAGCCACCACCTGAGCTTCCACCAGCCCTCCAGACACCTGCGCTCCACCTCGCTCACACTCTCTGCATCCACCGAAGCAACAGCGGGGAACGCTCCTTCTCCTACCTCACCGCGAAGTCCTGGAACAGCTTCCCCCCTCCACCTCCGGACCTCACCCTCCCTCCAGGATTTCAGAAACAGACTCAAGACCTGGTTGTTCAACTGAGTCCACCTGAGCAGATCGGCCATCAGCGCCTGGATACCATCGCGGGTGAATAGCTGCCCTATAGAAATCTTGATTGATTGATGTTGTGTCTTCCTCCAGCCTGTTTATAGTCGGGTATAAAATTGTTCTGCAGTATGCAGGAGTTCATTTGTGGGCTAAAGTTCCTGATTTGCGGGGGGCGTGGCCGAGCCGAGCAGCAAGATGGCCGCATAGTGAGGTGGCTCTGCCGGCAGAGCGAATAATCCGTCAAAAATCCGAGGCCTGGCGCTACATCCAAGGGCACACGGGTCGCAATAGTGGGAGACGACCCCTCCGTGCCGAGAACTGCGAGACCCAAGTCCGCGCTGGCGAACCACGACGAGGCTGCAGCCCGGGACGGGGGGCCGTGATTGCGGGCCTGGTGAGCCCGTGACGTACCGCGACGAGATCATCGGGGCCGGAGAAGCCCGGATGCCCGCCAACACGAGCAGCGGATGTACAACGGCGACCGGGGCAGAGGCGGACCCCCGAGACTAAGCCCAAGAGACCTGCGGGAGAAGGTGAATGGAACGGCGGCCTGCTGGAGGCGGAGGCCCCGGCGATCAAACGAATGCAACAGCATAAGCGCAGGTGTCAGGGCACAGAACTCAAGGGGCTGCCGGATGAGTGAACGCGGGGCCCCCCCGTCGTAGACGAGCTGGAGGTGAGCAGCGCCGGCGCGGACAGCGTGCGGCCCACAACGGTGAAATCACAAGCGGAGCGGCCTACCTGAGCGTGATCGGCCTTCCAGAGGCAGCGGGACACAGTGAATAGAAAAGCGGAGAGGCGGCAGTGCCGGAGCTCCCAGCAGGAGATATTATTGAGTGCACCCCCCAGGGCTCAAGAACCCGCAGCAGCAGCACAGCGCGAAGAAGGGGATGAAATAGCGCGCGGCGGACCTCCCCTGGGGCGAGAACTGTGCGACCTCAGACCACGCAAGTGCACAAAAACCGGGGGCCGTGATCTCGGACCTGGCGCACACGCGAGGGGCCGGAGAGGGACCCCAGGGGCCAAGAGCGCGCGATCTGCAGAGGAGTAGACGCCACGACACAGGGCCTCAGCAGCTGCCGGATGAATATACATGAGGCCCTCCGTTGGGGACGCGCTTAGTGGGGATAGTGGCAGCGAGGGCAAACCAAGGCCCACAACGACAAGGGATGCGGCCCTCCAACGGCAGCGGGACACAGTAAGTGGGGGAGCGGAGAGGACACGTGCATCAAGAGACGGCAGTGCAGGTACCCCCAGTGGGACGTGCTGCGGTGTGTACCCCTCAGGGCCACAGAACGCGTGACAGCTGCATAGAGCATAGTGCGGAGAGAGCGCCACAGTGAGACAGACCTTCCACACCGATACCGCTGTGGGGCTACACAGATGGGCAGAAGACCAGAAGACCGACTGGAGCGAGTGAAGGCGCCGATGGCACGCACGTCGCGTCCATGCAAGCCCACACAAGTGTAGGGAAACGAAGTGAAGAACTCTGCAGGAAATACATAAGGGACTAATATCGTGCCTGTAGAATAATGGCTGAAAGATACCAGGACTGAACACTGTGGCAAAACATATCGTGAAGCCTTTATCTGGGTCCTGAGGAGGTGACCAGGAGCAGCAGACACAGCTGGCGAGACACATTGGAGGAAAGTGCTGTTGGTGGAGAGCTGACATGGGGAAAACAGACAACAAACAAACCAAACTCTCCTTTGACAAGCGGGCGACACGCCAACACGATCCTACCTCCGCACCGATAACTATGGTCCCAGAAACGCAAATGGACTCAGATCAGGAAGACAACATCAGAGCAATGATGAGAGAAGTAAGGGGCAGCCTGAGCGCGATTGACACCAAACTGGACAACATGGCGTCGCAAATGGATCAGATGTCCCAAAGAATAGACAAACACGATAGTCGTCTAGATACACTGGAGCAAAGGGTGTCGGATTCGGAGGATCGGCAGGGAACATCACAGGGAAACATGCTGAAAATGGAGCGGGTGCTGGAAGTGATACGAGTACGCAATGAAGATTTGGAAGCGAGATCAAGAAGGAACAACGTGCGTATCACGGGCGTCCCGGAGTCCACCAACATCCAAACCATGGAGCGCTACGTGGAGGAACTGCTGCGTGACCTATGTGCAGAGGAACTCTCCCCGATGTTTCTGGTAGAGCGGGCCCATCGCACCCTGGGGCCCAGACCCCCTACAGGGGCAGCGCCACGGCCCATATTGGCACGCCTGCTTAATTACAGGGACAGAGACACAGTGCTAAGAGTGGCCAGGGAGAAGGGAGATGCTCAATACCAAGGGAACAAGATAGCAATATACCCGGACTTCACACAAGCCGTACAGTCTGCACGGAGAGAATTCATCCCCGCCAAAAAACTGCTACAACAAGCTGGCACGAAATACGCCATGATGTATCCGGCGAAGCTGCGGGTGCAAACTGGGGGGAAACCCCTGTTCTTCACTGAGGCAAGCGCAGCACTGACGTACGCTAAGCAGAACGCGAAGAAACAACGGAACCGGGAAGATGGGATACTGCCAGCCTCAGGAAACCAGATGAGTGACAATGACTGAAATGTGGGACTCAAGAGGGGGGGGTCCGACAAGCGGCACGGTTGGGGAAATGCACTCAGGGCCATAAGTTGTGCGAGGTCTCACTCTACCGAGAGACCAGAGGTGCCATAGAGGGAGCACCTTGTGCTATATCCTTGTGCCAGTGCCACCCAGACACGCTCTGCCACCTTGTACAAGTGTGACAGGGAGTACGCAGGCGACCCCACGCCCCGTGGGATGATTCCCTATTGCAATATGTTCAGTAAGGTTCTACATTTGGGATGCTGTTTAACAAGGGATACACAACCTGATTGGGGGGTTGGTGTGGGAGGGGGGAGGAAGGGGAACGTTGTGGGGTATTGCCGCCAGTTACGGTTTAACTCAGCAAACAGTCGTAAGACTCCTATCCGAAGATATGTACACACAGAAAGAACTCGTAGATTGCACTCACAGAAGACATTGCGGCTGTTCAAGCGGATTCCCGTGGTTCAACGGGGACACTGGGTGGGAAGGACAACACAACATATACTAACTAGACGTACGCTGATACTAAATGGCTAAACTGTCCTGCCTAACCTGGAACGTGCGGGGACTGAACGATCACCGTAAGACCCGACTAATACAATCCTATTTGACCAGACATGGGGTGGACATATGCCTCTTACAAGAGACCCATCTCAGTGAGACTGCCAACACCAGACTGTCCATGGCCAGGTGGGGGGAGGTCCACACGGCCAGCTACTCCAACTACTCCCGGGGGGTGGCAATCCTAATACGCAAGGGGGTGCCCTGGCAGACGCAGCAGTCGATACGGGACCCAGAGGGCAGATACATACTATTAAAGGGAACACTGTTCCACAGGTCATTGATAGTGGTTAACACCTACGGCCCAAATGTGGACGACCCTGCTTTCTTTCGTCATGTATGGCATAAGGTCCAGTTGCTGGGGGATGCTGCCGTCCTCTGGGGCGGTGATTTTAACATCACGCTAACACCACACATGGATAGGGAGGGGGCATCCCGAGCTCACCACCCACGGGCGACAGCGGCCCTGAATAGCATAATACAAGATCATGTCCTAGTGGACTCCTGGCGAACACTACATCCCACGTCACGCGAAGGGACTTGTATCACACATCACCGCCAAGCTTGGTCCAGACTTGACTTTTGGCTCCTGACCAAAGACCTACAGTGCTGGACACAAGAAGTCACACACCACGCTCGGACACTTTCAGACCATGCCCCGGTGGCCCTGGCCCTTTCAATCCCAAAGCCATATCAACAGCCCTTCACGTGGCGTCTTCCCCCGCATGCCCTATTAGACTCAGCCTTTTGTGAGAGCCTCAGAACGCACATCCAAGAATATTTTGAGCACAACACCGGATCGGTGTCAACGGAAAGCACACTGTGGGAGGCATTCAAGGTGGTGGTGCGGGGCTATTGCATAGCTGGCCAATCCGGGATACTCCGCGATATACGGGGCAGCTTAAGCAGATTAGAGCAGGAACTACACGAGCTAGAAAAACAATATTGCGAGGCACTGTCCCCCCCTATTCTAGCGGGCATACGTACACAGCTCACAGCATTCCAAGTGGAAGCTGAACGCGAAACCAAATTCCTACATAAATACGCTGAGGCGCGCAGATATGGGGAGGGTGACAGACCGGGAAAAACACTTGCAAATCTCCTGCGTAAGCCTAGGGGCTCCCCTTTTATCACAGAGCTGGTCAATGAGGACGGCAAAATGGCACGCTCCCCGCCAGAGATCCTGACCATAATGCAGAGTTTTTACGCACAACTGTACACCTCCACCTCACAACCAGGGGACAACATCCTGCGAGATTACTTTGATTCCATTGAGCTTGTGTGGTTCCACAGGGCCCACCGGGAGTATATGGAAATCCCATTCACGGTGGAAGATATCAAACGGACCATAGGTGGTCTCCCTGCGGATAAGGCCCCTGGTGCAGACGGGCTGACGGCTAAATTCCATAAAGAGTACTCCGACCTACTGGCACCGCGACTCCTGGCGGTGTACCAAGAGGCCATGGAGACGGGCAGCTTACCTGCCTCAATGCGCGAGGCCATAATCGTAACAGTGCTAAAACCAGATAAGGACCCCTCGAACTGCGATTCATATCGTCCCCTCTCCCTGATTAACTTAGACGCAAAAATCTTTGCTAAACTCCTTGCAATCAGAATGCAACCATTGCTTCCTTTGATCATAAGGCCGGACCAGTCCGGTTTTATACCGGGTAGATCCACATCCCACAATCTCCGACACTGTTTGCCCTAATGCACTACCTCGAACCGCATGTCCCCGCAATTGCAGCGCTCCTTGACGCCACCAAGGCGTTCGATTCCTTGGAGTGGGGATTCCTGTTCCCGCTGCTCCAGCAAATTGGCCTTAGCCCCATATTCATCCAGCAGATTAAACTACTTTACACCATGCCCACGGCACGCCTGAGGGTGAATGGCCTGGTCTCGGAACCCATTGCCATTACGAGGGGCACGAGACAAGGCTGCCCCCTGTCGCCATTACGTTTTGCGATAGCCACGGAACCGCTTGCAGCCCGCATTCGGCAACACCACGCGCACCACAGCATTGGGTTCACCACTAGAGGACTGACCGTGTCACTCTATGCGGATGACATCACGCTCTACATGACAGACCCTAAAGAAGACCTGGCTCCTATGACGAGAGAACTGATACGATATGGGGAAATCTCTGGGGTACGGATAAACTGGGGCAAATCTGTCATTGTCCCTCTGACACCTGGAACCCAGTCCTTTGAAACTGAGTATCCTATAGAATGGGCGTCAGGACCAACACGTTATCTGGGGGTATGGATTAGCAATGACGTAAGTGAACTCTGGACGGAGAACTACGGCAGAGTGGTGGACTGGATTACAGAGCGAGTACAACGCTGGAAGACGCTCCCACTATCCCTGATTGGGCATATTGCAGTGGCCAAAATGATCATACTGCCCAAATTGCTGTACCTCTTCGTAAATGTACCCATCCCCCTAACCTCGCACTTCTTTAAAACACTGCGTTCCCTTATGATTGAACTGGTATGGGCGGGACGACAACCCAGAATATCCTGGGAGGTACTAACCTTACCACAGTCCCAGGGAGGACTGGCTGCCCCTGACTTTGCACTTTACGCTCACAGCGCACAGCGCACAGGCGCAGTTCCTACAATACTGGGTGCACCCTACACCCTTCCAGCCGCATGTGGCGATTGAACTGGACAGAGCGGCACCTTTACCGCTTGGGACGGCCATATATCAGACTTATAAGAGGCCACGTAATGAGATAGACACGGTTGAGACACTAAGATGGGCATGGACGGGACTGCGCAAGCGAGCGAAGTTAGAGATATTATATGCTCCCTCTATGCAATTGGCCAGTAACCCACAAGTACCCCCTTTAGGCGATCGCAGGGCACGGGAGCGGGCGGGATCACTCCTGATATGGACAGGCAAAGACCTCTTCCCTGCAGACACCTTCCTCACAATACAGCAGATGTGCGGTGCGGCGGCTCCTTCCGCTGCGGACATGCTGCTCTACTACCAATTGCGAGCCTCTTGTAGAAGCAAATATGACACGTTCCCAAACCCACCCCTAACACTGCCAGCATTGTAAAATATCCTAGCAATCGATCACGGCCGGAAACTAATCACCCGCATATATAGCATAACACAGCGTGAATCCCCAATCACTACACCGGGGGCCAGGGCGGCATGGGCAGAAGACATGGGGGTGGACATCACAGACGATCAATGGAAACTCATATGCGGTCAGTTGCAAATGCTGTCCCCTAACTACCGACTCAGATTAATACACTTCAAATACATGCACCGTCTTTACCGAACCCCGATACAGTTACACCGAATGGGCCTTAGGCCTGATGACTGCTGCTGGAGATGTGGGGCCACACAGGCAACTTTCTTACACATAGCATGGCAGTGCCGCCCAGTGGCCAACTTCTGGACTAGTACATTACAAATTATCCATGACATAATTGGACAGGAGCTTCCCTGCACACCGCTGGGCGCCATCACGGTTGTTCCCCCAAACAAGAAGAAATTAACGGCCATGCTGTTGCTCATGGCTAAGCGCCAGGTGGCACTCCAATGGAAGGCGGACCTCCCGCCGACAGTGAAGGGATGGGTCACCAGTGTCACTCAGTGCAAGACCCGGTTGGAGAATTATTGGGAGCTGATGCCAGCGGGGTCCCGGCCCCGGGACATTTGGGGCCCGTTCCTTAACTGGCTCAATACAGTGCAAACAGTAGAATTCTAAAGTGACCACTGGGTGCTGTGGATACTGTTGCGGTACAGAACAGGGTCTTGCGGGTCTCTTAGTCCTCCAATAGACTATGTACAAGCCGAAATGGGTCGAACACTGCGGAAAAATCAAAGCGCATTGTTGTAAAAATATAAACTGAAGTGTGTTGCAATCCAACTGTTGATACCGTTATCATACCATATCGATGAAGCTGAGTACAGTACCGGTGTTTGTTTTTCTTATTGTAACCTATGTTTTACAAATGCCAATAAAAATAATTTTAAAAAAAAAGTTCCTGATTTGCGTCAGATTCTTTTTATGTAGCAGAGAGAAAGCAAGAAAATAAAGAAAACAAATTCTCAGAATGTGGCTGTTTCGCTAGGTCCTGCTATTTGTGTGTTTTACCATTCTTTTTGCATAGCACTCAGACCATTTCATTGTTTGGACAGTTAGCACCTTTGGTTCAGCCCTAAATGTGTATGGGCTCTACATTAGATGATGTAACTGTTACAGATGACTATTAACCTCTTTTAAAAGTATAGCTCTGACAATAAAAACAAGCATTGGCAAAGCCAATAGGTCTGTCATTTTGGACCTTACTTGCTTTGCTAATGCTTTTTCGCGACTCTGACCAGCAAATGGTAAAAAGGCAATGTATTTTTACTGATGCTGTTTAGTATTGCCCATTAAAAAGGATCAATGATGCAGCCGCTGTTGGCCATCGTGTCAGTCAATTGGCCACGTGCATGTGTCGCCACGTGTGCATGCCTACAAAATGACGCGGACATCATGGCGCGCGCCACTTAGATCTGTCAATTAGGAAAAAATGAAATTGGGAGTGTGCAAAATAGCTTTTGCGGAGGGCTGGCAGCTATTTGCTGCCTGCCCCTCCCAAGATAAATATATATTTTAAAAAAGAACAGCAGGCAGCAATAGAGTAGACCACCCGAGGGAGGGGTTGGGGGGAAGCAACGGGGAGTGAGCAGAGGACATGAGGGAGAGAGCAACATGGGATACGGAGAAAATCACAAGAGGGAGACGGCAAGACAGGGACAGGCGGAGAAGCACATGAGTTAGTCGACAGGGCACGAGTCGGGGGTACACGCAGGTGGACGGCGTCCACCCACTATTTTCACAGGGTGAACGCCGTCCACTCTGCCAAGAATTTGGGCCCCACTGAATAATGTGCTGAACTCGCCCCGGTGTAATTTCTAAACACCGGGACATTTTCAGCAGCGCCTGCATGTTGTCTGCTTTCCATCTGCAACAAGCAACAACGTGCAGGCGGGGACGGGGCTTTCTTATTTAAGCCTCCTGCTGGGCCCATAACAAAGGCCTAATTTGAGGGGTCATCAGGCCTCCTTTTGTTCGGAGTCTCTTGGCTGGAAGCAGTCAGGAGCCTCACACCTGATGCAAATGAAGCGGAGGGGAAACAATGGCTCACACTTTGTTAGCACTTCACACACACTTAAGAGAGGAGCTTTTCACTTTGTTCAGTCCCTGTTTAGGAGATATGCATGCACTGTATGAATGTCAGAAGTGTTGGACTTTCCCAGTATTTACACAAAGCAAATTGCATTTATATAGAGCTTACTACACCTGAGGAGGCGTTGAAATAATTTAAGTACCACTATTTTTTCTTGCATAGCCCTACTCATCCCAATGCAGGGTGCCAGAGCGCTTTACATCAACACGTGCATATTACATGTACAATAAATTATATAAGTCTGTAAATGAATGTACAGGATGTGTTACATAAAACTGGGGGATTGCAAGGTGTAGAAGTCACATATCATCTTCCATAGCTCACTGTGCTATTATCCTCGCAATGCGCTCAAACGTACACATGATAGACCTGCTAAACATATATGTGAGGGCTTTAGATCTGATGTCACTTCTTATGATGCCACTTCCTGTAAAGTTGTGGCTTGTGATGCCACTTTCTATGATGTCAATTCCTGTGATACCATGTGTGATGTTGTGCGCTGTGATATTGCGCGCCGTGATGTCACTTCCATACTGCCTAATTAGGTTAGTCCCCCCACTTCTTTTTTTAGGACTTGTGCCCTGGTAGTCGGTAACACAGAGCGCGAAGGAAGAACTACATGGGAGAAAGAACACACAGCCACAGGGGAAAGGAAATGCAGAGCACGCAGGTGTGTATTTGACGGGGAACGCGGCAAAAGAAGCACCAGAGGGGAGTGCTGGAAAACACATGCATTCTGATCGAGTTCTTACCCAAAAAGAAAAACGTTCTCTAAAAGTGAGCAGTGAAAAGACACAATTCAGCTAACCAAGAGGATGGTAAAGAGGCTGTGCTCCATCCAGGGAAAGGACAAACACAGGACGAGAAAAACCAGTGAATAAGAAGCAGTAATTTAGAGAGACAGTAAAGAGAAACGATAGTAGGAAATGGGTGAGATATAAGCTCCTGTAAGATTTTGGTAACCATACTAGAGTGCAGGACCCAATATCGAGAATATTCTACACACTTCTTTTGCGTTCCTCTTGATTGGATTTGTGACTGATAAGATTTAAATTATGCAGATACTGAGTCCTTCAAACGCCTCCTGGAGAAATACCAGATGCACTATACGTATCAGTAAAGTGACCTGGAGAGGGCTTTCAGTAGGGTTTATGTGCTGAAAGATAAAATGGGGAGCTTGCATAGGGATTTGAATAAAGAAATTGCCTGTGAATATGGACTCATCATCATTCATCACTGATTTTTTTCTCTATCTAACAGTTCTTTTATGTTGAATTGTATCACAATTTAAACAGAGGTTTTCGTGCAGAAAACCACCTCTAGTATATGCACAAGCCAAGCCATCCTAACAGACAGCTTCAATGCTCAAGAAGTCTTCTTGGCCATCACTGCACAACACTTTGATTTCTCTCGCATGTGTGGCACTCTGCCACATGAGACATATTTTCTAAAGTAGCAGTGCCTATCTCTGCAAATTTAATTTCAACTCAAAGGTTTTGGCGCAGTGCTCAGTAAGTGAATACAGCCATCCCGCGCATATATTCCAAAATGCTTGATGGCTGTAACCTCAGTATAGATAATGCATGTGTGTGCAATAACATATTTGTGTACAACCAGACTTAACAAATACTTACAAATAATGTGGATAACCAGTATTCAAATGTTAGCTCTTATATCTTTTTTTAAAATATCTTTTTTATTGCATTTTTTAAAAGAACAAACAAAAGGCAGCCTGCATTGAAACATCTGAGAATGCTGCTGCAGCGTGACAAATCATTACAGCTGGTCATGAAAAATGCATATAGGAGTACATAACAAAACAGTGTCCAGAAATCTTAGGATACATCAACGGGTAGATTACAACTATACATCCTAAAAATAGTCAATCCATTTGCACGATATCTTTTTATGCTTCCCAGGGCAGATGCGGGTCTTATAAACTGAGCCAAAGCATAGTTATCCATGCCGTTGTGGGGGCTTCTGGTGAGCGCCAATGGTTAGCAATATCCCTCCTGGCTATTAAGCAACCAGTATTGTACAGCATCTTGTCCCCGGTTGGACCGTCCCACCCCCTGTGAATGCCCAGTAAAGCCCTGCAAGGTTTGTGCTCCACTGGGTAGCCCAGTATGCTGCGTAGAATGTCATGCACTCTAGACCAAATGTTTGTATCAATGGACAACCTCATATCATATGTAGCAGGGTACCTACGTCTCCCGCATAGCAAGTGCGTTCGGGAGTCAGGTACTTGAGCATTTTATATAATTTCTCTGGGGAGTAATATATATGATGAAAGTATTTGAATTGCACTAGGCACAGTAGATGAGATTGCATGCGTCCTGGCTGCCATCTTGGCTTCTCGCCAGTCGTCGTCGTCCAGATCTCCCACATCCACACTTCCCTCAATAGTGAGAAAGGGCCTGGGGTGTTTATAGTGAATGGTTTGTACAGTTTAGATATTCCCTTATTGGTAATTGCCTCCATTGTTAAGTTGTCAGAGTTAGGGCTGAGAGCCTTTTTATAGGGTTCCAGTGTCATATCTGGAGGAACCAAGAGAATTGGGATCTATGGAGATCGTATTCTGATGCTTGTGCAGTAACGATTTGATGTGAAATGCAGTCCAAACATCTCCCAGTGTAGAAATACCATTTCTGTCCCATGTCTCAAACCCTGGTAGGTGCGTCACTTGACGTGAAGCCCTTAAGGTCTGACTCCATTTTATGACTCCATCTTGGATAATGGAGGCCGCCATCTTCTCACTCTTAGACAATGGAAGTTGGCCTGTTCCCTGATTTATACAGAATTATTGTCATGTCAGCCAGTAGACACAGATATTGACAGACCTTATCTTTCTTAGAACTGTGAAAGTTTCAAGCCATACAATTAATGACATAGATACAACACTTGTTGTGACGTTTACAGTTCATCAGATCAAGGCTAAATAAGAACACAGAGACATTTAGGCGAAATAATGTAGTCTGAATTGACATCCTTTTACCTTATATGTTCATAAGGAAATGCACACCATGATGCGCATAAACTATGTCAGAAATTCCTATTTCTGGTAAGATTTAGTGTATAAGGACTGCAACTTGACCACTTGTCGGGAGAGGTCCTTTGCCCAGATATCACCCGAGATTCTGCCAGAGACGGTCTCACCTACTGCCAGCACACTTCGCACTTTGCAGGTGCTATATCTTGCCTGAAGCCGATAAAGCTGAGTCCACCTATTTCTCTAACAAGATTCTAAATTCTGAAAACAAAACTAAAGTAATTTTCGAACCAGTCTCAGAATTGTCTAACCCCAACCGTCTAAACATCCCTGTGGCCTCCACGCAAGCTTTATGTGATGAATTGAATTCTTTCTTCATCAAAAAGATCAGGACAATCAAGGACAGTATTCCTCCTAGTTCCCCCATCAGCCCCACTCCTTTGGAAGATAGGAATCCACTCCATCTTAACACCTTCCCTCCAATCACTAGGGATGAGCTTTCAAAGCTGCTAATAAAGGTTAAATCTGGTTCTCCCAATGATGTCTGCCCCCTCCTCCGATTCAAAAAGCCATTTTTTCACACTTTCCTGAATCAGTGATGGCTATTCTTAACCTATCCCTGAGCCAGGGAGTCATCCCTATTAGTTTTAAGGAAGCAGTGGTTCTGCATCTCTTGAAAAAAGTGGGAAACGACCCTTCTATTTTAAGGAATTACCACCCAATCTCCCTCCTCCTCTCCCTAGCCAAGATCCTTGAAGCTCACATCTCTCATCATCTTTGCTCCTTCATTGAAGGCTCATCTCACCAAGTGGGCTTCCGGACTTTTCGCTCCATGGAATCTGTAATTCCTTCCGTGGTAGACGACATGAGAGAGGAGGCAGACAAAGGTCAGTCCCAGGCGTTTGTCCTTCTGGATCTTTCAGGGGCCTTCAACATAGTGGATTATGAAATTCTTTTCGTGTCGAGGCCGCCGGGCTGCACTGGATTGGATAAAGTCTTTTCTATCAGACCGTTCACAATCGGTCCGCCTTTCCCCCTTCTGCTCCTCTGAAGGTTAAGCTCATTTGTGGAGTGCCTCAGGGATCATCTTTATCCCCCATCCTTTTTAACCTCTGTGCGTCTGTTGGTAAACGCCCTACAAAGGTGGAAAGTAAAAATATACAACTATGCTGATGATTTGCAGCTAGTTTTTAACCTTGTGGATACTTCTGATGCGACAGCATTCCTTCAGAGCACCATGGTCTTCATTCGGAATTGGATGGACAGTCACCAACTAAAGTTGAACTTAGATAAAAATCGAGGTGATGCTGTTTAAAAACAAACTGGACTTCTGGAGTGCTTCTTTTTGGCCCTGGAGTTGGGCCCCCCTTCCACTCCTAAAACGGTGGTCAAGAGCCTCGGTATACCTTTTCGATGAAGATCTGTCAATGAAACCTCAGATTTCAGCAGTGACTTCTGGGTTTTTTCAGCCCCAAAAAATCAAATAAATCAGATTTTTTTTTCTCAATTGAAGCCATCATTCAGATTCTACTTGCACAAGTGATGTCCTGCATTGACTATGCTAACGCCCTGTACCTCAGCCTCTCAAAGGGTCTGAGCCAAACACTGCAGCTGGTCTAGAATCATGCAGCTAGATTGTTCTATCAACAACCTAGATATTGCCATACCATATACGGTACTTGGAACTCTTTTCCAGCCAACATAGGAGCAGCAACCTCCTATGAGCAATTTAGAACTCTGCAAAAAACATGGCTCTTCAGACAAGCCTATGACTAAGCCATTTCTCTGCCCTGACGCTAGAGTGCCCCCACGCCATGAAACCTTTTGGTGAACATGCGCATTAGATGTTCCTTATAATATAATATAACATCCTATAGATATCTTGATCTCATCTCATCTTATCGTATAGAAAATAATTCAGCTGTTTTTCGGGGTGTGGAAGAAAAAAAAAATACTTTTTTCAGGTAGCACCAGAATACACATTTATTTAGAAGCGCCGAGGTAATGTGTTGACTGATGGACAACATGAGTCACCAGACTCCTGCCGAGACTGAATACAGAGCCAGTATTTATTCAGATCTCCACAATCGGAAGTGATCTGGTTCTCCATAAGACGAGGCCTGTACAAACGTAGGACCAGATTTACAAAGGTTTTGCGTCGGATTTGTATCACTTTTTTGATGCAGACCATGCGCAAAATCCATTTTGCCATGTGCAAAGCAATGTGAATGTCGATGAGAGTTGCTTTGTAAAAAAACAAAACAGTATTGCAAGGCAGCGCATTTACTTTGAGTCAGGGAGGCATACAATGGGTGGTGAGGCATGGGCATCCTCATGCACCCACGCATGGATTTTCATGTAAACCCATATTTACAAACATTTGTAGACATGGGTTTGCGCCAAAATATGGACCTGCCTGTGGCTGGTTCACCGACGGGAAATATCTTAATTTGTCCTTGTTATTTACTCTTTGCATGTGTTTCATTCTGATTAACAGGTGTCAACACAATTTAAGCAAGGTTTCCAACATTTAGGAACAGTTCCAGCTTCACAAAACACAACAGTAAGTAGTTTAGCCTTATACAGTCGTATATGGCAAGCAATGTGTGGAGATAGCAAATGTCTCAAAGCAGAAAAGTCTAACTTGCATTCTTCCAGGGTCAACACAGGACGAAAAGTGACCTGCACAGATATTCTTCGTGTTGAGGAGAGGTCACTGTCATGCTTTTCATTTATCTTCCACAGGGCCATACAAATTGTCCTGAAGAAGACCTGCCTATCTTTACTGGTCGAACTACCATATGTACCATTAATGATTCATTCATTATATGTTTGTAACCAGAAACCAATCATTTTGTACAAACAAACAGCTATAAATGGCCATATGCTCCACCGCCACCCTGGCGGGTATGGGCACTCGTGTTCCGTTTCTCCGCTCGTCGCCAATGCAAAGTGCCTCTTCATGGATGACACAGACACTTAGGGTGGCTTTGCAGGTAAGTTACTTCCATGTGCACGACATACAATGACAGGGCAGCCAAAGGGGAAGCAACTGCCCTAGTTTCAAAACACTACATCCCGCATTCCTCCCAATAGTGAAGTAATGCGAACTCCACTTTCCTCCCTTCATTCCATATTCCCTCCACGAGCATCCTATCTAAAACCCTACAGCTTCTTTAACTCTTATTGCCTCACCGTCACATTGTGTGTGTGAAACATTTCTGCACCTCTCACATTTTTTCACATTTTATAATGTACTGAATAAAATATTACTAAGCAGAAAACGTCGCCAGTACTGCATGTAAACATCATTAAAGAGCTTTGTTCTGATTGTACAATTTTATTGCCTGTAACATGGCATCTTTCATTAATTCAATACAACATTAATTACCCACAGAAAGTCTTGTGATAATAGGCTTACAGAGGTTACTGTGTCCTATTATTTGAAGGTTTTTACAAAGCATCATATTTTTCTTCCTATATACTTCTAACCAGATGAATCCCATAACCACATTTTACCGATGGTAAGTTATAAAACGGTGGTAAATTATGAAAATGTAGCTTTCTACTTGTAATACGATATCAAATGTGATAGTGTCGTGTTATATCAACATATTAGAATGGATAGTGCAATTTAAACTGGTAAAAAGACAGAATGTGCTGTAAATGCATAGAACTCAATTTTATCGTTAAGTGCAATCCACCCATATTTGGAGAATACCCCAGCCACCTTCTGGATATTCCTATATTGAGTAAAAGGCATGCATATCTGTACTAAATATATGCGTTACTTAAAAAGGAGGATCTTTACATCTAATCAGCTGAAGCACTATGGAATGGTACATATTTCAGTAGACTTCTGCATTTGCATAGAATCTTTAAAAACATCTGGTTGCATGCTGTAACTGTGAGGCCCAGTTCAAATACAACAAAGTAGCTTTATATCCGACATTCACAGTTTTTAGAGTAACTCTAGCAGTCTAAATCTTGATGTATTTTATAAAACACATGTAAGGTGTAGGCCCTACTATAATTTTATGAGGTTAATTATATTTGATGTGCTTTTTTCCACAATCAATGTTTGGTCTTCAATAGTTCCAGAGCAGGAGCCAGGTTATTTTTCGATAAATCTGAATCTTTATTAAAAAGACCATTCCCAAACATGTGGTACTGATTAGTTTGACTCTTAGTGGGCAGCTTCCCAAATAGCCATTTGGTAAAATGATAATGTTGCTTACCTGTAAGGAAGTTCTCTAGTGCCATTAAATTGTATAAATTCACACTGTGTGAAGTGTTTCCCCTGTTGTTGGTGCATTAAAATATATAGCAGATTTAAAACTCTATGAGAAAGGTATCACAGCCACATGAATCAGGACTTTTCAGCCTCAGTCAAGTAGTGGCTATGACTCAAGCTCTGCCCCTGAAGGCCATCATTTGATTCTAGTCTGCCCATATCATATACATAGTATGACTCACCAGGGAGTTGGGCGGATGGCAAGTGAAAATACTCGAATTTTGTTTTGACAGCTGACCTAAAGGCCACAAACACCAGACCCAAGGTTCTAAATTCAGTTCGATTAATATCCGTGTGTTCTTTTTACAGTCAAGGTGCAAATCTCGCTCGGTGGTTTAGTCAGGTTTGGAAAGAATACAAGACTGATGAGAAAGTCAGACGCCATTTTTCAAATTACTTTTGCATAATCTGTTAAAAGCACCTTTTCTGCATAGAATTTAATAAGGGTAGGCCACAGCGGAATGCCTACATTTCATTGTTTATTCTAGCTGATTAGAAAGCTGGCTTCAACAACAGATGCTTCATATCACCGCAGTGCATAATGAGGTACACACATCAAACTGACTAAAACCATCAAAGCCTCCTACGCCAGAGCTCATCAAAGAACATGAGGATTAACAATGTTAAGCCATTCTGGCAGTCATGATTACTGCTGAGAAGAGAAATGGGTTTAAAGGTCTTCTTCAGTACTTTATAAAAGCTGAAAAGTGCACTCTTATGAATGGCAATTGTAGGCCAAGGTTGGGAAGGTAACATTTGTGATGGATACTTCTAACCACACATTCCTCATCTTTTTCCCAGGCACCAGACTACATTCCCCAAACAATCCTGCAATAGCTCCTGCATGCTGGCAGGTGGCATCATTGCCCTCCATCGCAACTCTATCCTGCTTCTGGTTGGGACTTCACAGGTCCATACCAAAGCACCACCCCTGCGCAGTGATGTCAGTCCCTCTTTTTCAACACCCATAGCTTCAGATCTGAAACTCTGTTCCTGTTGTTTTAGTTTTTTATGGAAGTTTGTTCCATACTTTTTTGGCAGTGTGCAGGGATGTCACCACCGAAAAGGACAGGATTGAAGCTGTGATGTGGATGTTACAAGCAGATTTTATCAATCTGCACAACGGCTGTCTTTGGTGCTTCGGCACCAGGCATGACTCCTAGTCCAGCAACAAATGCTCCCTGCACACCCAAAAGTCACCAAGAAGTGGGAAGACAAACTCTATTTCACTGAGCCCAAAAAACGGGGTTGCTCCTATTCCAAATTGCACAGTCACTCTCCGTCCCATTCTTCTCCAAGGACAAGTCGAAAAGAAAACACAAAAAAAGAAGTAAGCAAAGCTCTACAATGGCCAGGCCTTCTACTAAAGGCAGAGGTACCAAAGTCTGCGTTAGAGGAACTCATTTCTGACTTCGAACTCTGATTTAGATCCAATGCCAAATCTGGAACTGATGCACCCAAGTTCCTTGGGCCATCATCAACTCCATAGCAAATTGTGGCCTTCAAAGAGACATTCTGTATCTCTTCAAGGTAGCTTCAGATCCCTTGAACCCACCGTTGAGCCCCACAGATCAGTTGAGATCTCCAATTGGACTTGCAAACGTGGATCCTCCGCCCCGTCACCAACTGACCCTGGATGAAACCAGTTTAACCACCTTTGGCACCGGGCAATGACTCTACTGCAGCGCTACAGAGTGCAAGTTCTTCCTTCATCAGACCCGCTCTGCTTCAGTGGATCTGGAGACAGCTTCAGCAAGGGTTTGCCCTTTGTTGAGTTATACCATTAACAATGCCTAACCTCAGGTTGAGGAAGATGTTCCTCCAGAAAGGTATTTCCAGAGGATGGACACCCTTTGTGGCTCAGATGTGGAAGGCTTTTAATATGTACAGCATAATGAAGATGAGTGTGTAGTAACAGATCACTTGCTATCTCCTGATTACACTGATGCTAGCTTGTCTCTTGATCTTGAAAATGCCATTAGCTTGGGGACCTCGCCAGAGACAGAACTGAATTTGCCCTTAAGGCCCCCAACAGCAGAGAGAGTTTCTTTTGTGATAGGGGTTCATAAAGATGCAGATGCCCTGGACTTACAACTACCTACAGTAGAGACTAAAGCCAATTTCATACCTGAAATTTTGCTGCCTGAGCTCTCAACTTCCGAACCCTTGCTGCTCATTAATGAAGCTCTGAGTGTGTCCATCATGGCAGTCTGGTCTAAGCCTTATTTGCGTCAATAGTGAGTCAACATGTTGAGAGTTGACACACTCCTACAGCAGGTGATCCAACATTCCTGAATCAGCATTGTACTCCTAAGAGCCTTCTTGTTCAGGCTTCCATGAGCAAAATTATCCCAAACTCCTTTCCTACTAACCCACTGGACAGAGTATCTAAAATAATAAATGCTATGGCAATAAAGTCTTTTATTCAGCCACCCTAGTGCTTCACTCCTCAAATGCTGTTGGTCTTCTTGGTCGTTACACTGACATCCTCTGGGACATAACAAGTGAGAATTTATCCATGTTACCTGAGGACTTAATACATTTCTTCACCTAGACAATGCGGGATGGTCAGGATGCAAAAAATATAGTTTACGGTCTGGTTTGGATTCCACAAATTCTGTTGCTCGTGCTATGGGCACCAGTATTCTCCTCACACACCATGCTTGGATGCCCTCCACCAGGTTTTCCAGGGATGTCCAAGCCTCTCCTATAGATATGTCCTTTGATGGGGCCCGACTGTTTGGCGAGAAAGCAGATGCTGCCCTCAAACGTTTTGAGGACAGCAGAGCTATGGGTCATTCCTGGAGTTCCTTCCACTGCTCGCCAATTCCATCAACAGTATCAAAAGTTCAGAGGATACTCGAGGGTCCCTACTGATCATCAGAGGCACCCATATCTGCACTTCCAGCAGCCATTTCTCCCTTTTTGTGGCCCTAGGGAGAGGTCAGTAGTAGAGAATGAGGTCAACAGCAGCAGTAGCAGCAATCCTCTTCTCCTGTCATCACCTCTTTAGTTCCCTTCCAAAAATCATATGGAGCCAGTAGCCGGTTGAATCCAGCATTGTCTACCCCATTTGCACTAGGGTAGACAATGGGTCCTTCAAATTGTTCAACATGGTTATGCCCTTCCCTATCTAGACACTCCCCCCACACATTTCACTGCCATATAGCTAGGTCACGCTACAGAAATACCACATACATACTTTCCCAATCTGCAGGAACCACCAGAGGTTCCTCAAGTTCCAGTGGAGTGGTTGGATGTAGCAATTATGTTCCCCTCCCCACGGTTTGTTTAGAGTCCATTGGTGCCTCACCAAGCTCCTCCGCGCCACTATAGACCGCAACGCCACAACCGTGGATTTCAGCTTGTGGTCTGTAACCACATTCTACCGATGACTTAGTGCCACCTCTTGCTTTAGCAAGTGTGCATCTTAATAGTCACTTAGGAGCCCTGGTACATTTTGAGAAGTCACCTTTTACTCTCACCCATTTAAAAACATTTCTTTTTTTGTTGTAGATGCCAAACTATGTCTGCTAAAATCTCCTGGTGGGGAACTTTGCTTCCTGAAGAAGGTACTTTGGGCCTAATGTATGAACAGTCAGTAATCAGTCGCATATGAGTTTGCACATGCAAAAAATGCCATTGTACCAAAGGCCCCTAAGGAAGGATTTCTTAAAGTATCACAACAAATCGAAAAATTCCAGAATCAGTATTTTGCAAGCTACTTTAGCGAATCCTAAATACCAATTCTGTATTAAAGAACCGCTACTTTTATGTATTAAGCATTTGCAATTAGCGAATAGTCACAAAAGATGGGAATTACATGTGAAAAATACCATCAATTTGAAACAGGTGGTAACCAGGTGGAAAATACAAAAGGGGTAGGGGGAAACTCACCATTACAAACTTTTAAAATGGTTTCAATATATGCTCTGCTGAGGAGAGTGTGCATCCTGGCTGTACAACAAGGAAGAGAAAGGAAAGGGTTTTTAGGATACCTGTTACCTAATTTGAGCAGACAGAGGAGGAGGTCTTTTCTAATTACAGGTTGAGCTGGCAGGTCGTTATGGATCTTACTGAATAACGTAATCCAGTTTTAGGAAGGCAAACTCGATGTACCTAGGCCATACCCACATACATACAGGTGCTTTGTTCCCTCCACCTTCTAGCCTCAGGTAGCTACCAAGGGAGTGTAGCAGTTGTTGGGGGATATAACAAAGTGGCCTTTCAAGTATTTTTGCTAATTTTTCAAATGCCTAAAATACATTTGCATATTTATTTTTTAAGCAGGCCAGCAGAAACTAATTCCACTAAGGTTGATTTTTATGCCATTGCTCAGTTTCTGCACATAATAGGAAGTGTGCATGGCACTCACATTCACATGTGCCCTCCTTCAGAAACGGAGTATTTGTATCAAAATCGAAAAAATTACTATTCACTGAATATTCAAATAGTCTGTAATTATCTTTTTCTCTAAATGTAGGCAACACAGCGTATGTAATTCCTCCATGGGTTGTGACCCCTTACCTAAATGCAAGCACTGCAAAGGAAAATAGATACAACAATGCACATAAGCGAACAAGATAAGTAATAGAGCACACTTTTCGAATTCTGATGGAGAGGGTTGGTTGCCTTCATAACAGTGGAGAAGCATTGGAGTACATAACTGAAACAAGCTGTAAAGGTATAGCTCCCTGCACAATTCTTCATAACAGCGCAGTAAGAAATGCATTACCACTTGAATCTGAGTATGACAACCACGACAAGAGGCAACTTTGGTAGCAATGGGCAGGGAATGCCGAACTGACATTAGAAGTAATTATTTTTAAGGTAGGTATTAAAGACGGAATGCTCAAAATATTGATGCTGATGATTCTACTTTATTAGAACACGAAGAACAGGAATGTTACCTACAGTAAAGAATATTTTTTCATTATATAAAATTTGTGAAACAGAAAAACAAGTCAATTGCTCAAAAACTTTAAACAATTCACAATAAATGTATTTTTACTCTCCTTTGCCAGTGGCCTGATGTGTTTGCTTTAAGTCGATGCCCTGCCCCTTCTTGGCCTTGCAACAGTAGCCTCTGCCACTGCCTTACTGCGCATATTGGACGCATCCTCACTGTTCCCTGGTGAGATTGAACTTTACATAGTGACATTTGTGGATCATAAGTCCTCCAGGACATTTTTATTATTGCAGAAAATACTTTGTAACTTCTCACTTTTTTTTCCAACATCAACCTGCAATTTGGTTGTACCGCACAGAATATAGGTTGCATTTGAAAACAGATCCACACATAGCTTGTTGCTGTCTGGAATGGCGCAGCTTATGTCTGGTCTGAACAATCCCCACATTTAATGACTGAGTCAAAGAGCCTATGGCCTGGGGAGTGTGGCCTGAGGGGCATGGAGGCAGCCGCGCAACAGCTGGGCTTCAGCAAGCCAATGTGAGGACATTTCTTTCTGCTGGCTACATCTGCCATAGGTGTAACGAGGATCAAAGACCGCCGGAACGCAGCACAGAGAGGCAACATGGCGCCGCGGCATCAGAGGAGCCCGGAGTGGCCTAGGGACAGGCTGCAGAGTGGCCTACGGACAGGCTGCGCAGAGACTGAGTTGAACCCTGAGTGGCAGAAGGGGGAGCGAGGGCCGTGAGACGGCTACAGCGACGCCATATATCGGGAACAGAGCCCTACCCGGGGGTCGGGTTCCTGACGGAGACAACAAGGTGGTAAGGTCTAAGGACCATGGGGGATATAATTCTAAAGCCACGGTACTTCTGCTGGAGCGAGTAAAGGGGCGGAGAGCCCTCTTCTCTTTCCTCCCCCCTCTACTGGAAGGAGCAAGCGCGGCCCCTTTGCAATTACGGTGGGCAGTGGAAATAGAGGTCCGCTCAAGTGTCGGCTTTCCGATGGATATGGCAATGCGGTGAGGCCTGTGGGCCCCGAGGATACAATCCTAAAGCCACAATTATTGTGTAACAGCGAGTGAGGGGGGGAGAGCACCCCTTCTTTATACTCCTCCCACTATTGGATAGAGCATCGAGCCCCTTCAACACTTTGTGAACCAGCCCACAAGAGATTCCTGAAAGTTTCCCCCCTCCCCTCTTGTTGGCGTGAGGGTAAAGCAAGACTCGCCTCATCTGGCAAGAATAGCTCCACGGAATTTACCCTGAAGGCCCCACCACTAAATTGAGGATCCTGGATGAAGAGTCACTGCCTGTCCCACGGGGAGTTGTGCTACTGGACCCATAGGCACAGTGGTAGAAACAAGTGGCCCCACTGTGGACCCCCCCAAGGTGCAGTTTGGGTGAACCTGCCGATTTCCGAAGGGAGACACAGGAGTAGTAAATAAGGGAAGGCACCAACACAAAATCAGAAGGAGACCAGAGACTGATTCCCACCCCCTTCTCGGTAACGGACTACGCCTGGAGAGATTGTCCGAGGCATACAAAGGGTCAGTTTTATGGTGAGAGGCGTACGGATTGGGTTGGAGAGTGGAGTAAGCTGATGTATGATACAAACCAGACAGTGGCCTTGGGAACGGTGAGGACAGATGAGGGGTACTCATGTCCGGGGATTGGTGGTTGCAGCAATCAAAGCGGGTCGTAACCCTGTGCAAAAACCACAGCCCAACTCAGATACCCTGCCAACGGTACCTATGGCTTAAAGAAGGACAGAGATATTAGTAAACCTGCACAGCCACCAAGGGGGGAGGACGCACAAGGCGTGCTGGGGGCACCAGTGCAGTTCCCACCACTGGCAGTGGAGCAAGGGCTAGAATCTCACACTGGAATTATCCTAGCAGCTATCAAAGACACTAAAGAGGCACTGGAGAAGAAGATTGAGACAGTAGCTCATGATGTGAACCTCCTTAGGGAAGACCATAGGAAATTGGTCAACAGGGTGGCGGAAACGGAACAGACTTTGGCGCAACCCAGACCGACAGTTGTGGACCATGGTGATCGCATTTCACAGCTTGAAAAAGAATTGATGCTGATGCGGAGGGCCACTCACGGAGAGATATACTTTGTCAAGGTCTCCCGGAAAGAGCGGCGGACCCACTAATGAAGCTGTTCTTGGAGGACTGGTTTGCCACAGTGGTCCTCGAGGGAAAACCCTCTAAATGGTTCACAGTGGAGAGGGCCCACCAGATGCCAGGCAAATCACTGCAGCTGGCAGCCCTCCGAGGGTGGTGGTGGCAAGACTCCTGAACTACAGGGATAGAGATGCAATCCTGCAGAAGACTCGATCACACAGACCCTTGGAGGTGGAGGTGGCCACGGTAAGTCTTTATCCGGAGTATACCACGGGTGTGCAAAAATAGAGAGAGACGTTTATAGCAGTTAAGAGATACCTACGGACCTTGGATATACAATTTGCGTTGTTTTTCCCTGCCAGACTCCGCATCAAGCTAGAGGGTGAAGAGTACTTTGTTTTCTGCCAAGTCTGAGGTCTAGGAGTGGCGGGTACGCTGAGGATACCCTCCCCCTCCAGGTTAACAGGAAGATCGCCCCACATCAGAATGAAGTGAAGCGAAGAGACAATGCAAACCGCGGAAGAGATTGACCCAGAGGTCGTCCAGAGACCAGGCAGAGACTGGGAGAGTAAAAGTGGTGGAGGCACTACACCAGCAGTGAACCACACGTGGGCACCAGATGGGACATCCTCCAAGGCACTGGGGAACCCTTGAGGGAGTAGTCAGAGTCGAGGGCATCAGGTCGAGAGACATCGCCACCAGTGGTGACATGAATGACTAAGGGGGAAATAATATGACCACCGCCGGAGAAACAGATGGCCTGGGGGACTGCCTTTTCGCGGTCTGGCTCGGACATCGGTAGGTGAGGAACTGACCGGTATCGTGGACGATCTTCCTGTGCCTCACAGACCCCGCCTCAATGGCGCAGACTTTGGACCTTTGGCAGACAATAAAAATTAACTCAGATTTTTGGTTGGGGAACGAACGACGTACCACAAATTGGGGGGACAGCCAGTTATACAACCACAGTAAGGTAGGGTGGGTTGGGGATTTGCTTTGAAGTTATTATGTTTTGCGAGGGGAGGGGATTTCCTGGGGAGGTCACCGAACTTACAGAGAGAGGATTGAGGGGGCAGTTGGAACACTACACTCCAATATGGGAGCGAATGACCTTAACTTATTGACATGGAATGTTAATGGATTGGGCCATAAAATTAAACATTGACTAGTAGCAAAAGCGCTCACACGATACTACTCTTATGTGGTATTTTTGCAGGAAACTCATATGAGGGGGAACCACCACTGGAGCAAGAGAAATACAAGGTGGCAGGACATGCAGGGTTCACCACAGGATCTAGAGGGGTGGCAACATTGATCAAAAAATCCCTCCGCTTTACGGTGACTAGGGTATGGACGGATACCATGGGCTGATATGTAGTGATCCTAGTGGACTGGGAGGATGAAACGCTAGCACTGATTAATGTATACATCCCACCAGGAGTCCAAATGGAAACGGTCCAGGTATTGAATTGTGTAATAGCAGAGGTCCCGCATGCCACAACCCTACTGGGGGTTGACTTAAACATGATCATGGACCCACCAGTGGATCGAACATACGTTAGACCGATACAGGCAGTCCATGGGGGGAAGCTGAGTGGCTTTGTATGGGCACTAGGTATGGAGGATGTTTGACACTCATTGCATGAATATGATAATGGATTCTCCTATTATTCGGAGGCGCTCAATATGCATTCCTGAATGCATTTCATCTTCATACCCACTCTCACTCTTCCTAGACTTACAAAGGTGACCTTCAGGGCGAGAGGGATTTCAGACCATTCCCCACTGGAAGTCACATTGCAGGACCCATGTGTGAGAGGGATGAGTGAATGGCACATGGCAGCTTGGCGGTTGGCCTCCCCAGAGGAAGTGAAGAGATTTCTAGGGTCACAGATTTGTACTTTCTAGAAATCACATTAATAGGTGACAGTAGGGTGAAATAATCTCAGGTGAGGTGGTGGACAAATGGAAAAGAGAGCTAGTGCTTGGAGTAGGAAAGGGAAATCCGGCTCTTGGAGGACAGACAGGCTAATACCTCACTGGATGAGGTTAATCTGCAATTGATAAGGAAGCGTGAAGAATATAGAACAGTGGCGACCAATGAGGTAAAACAGATATGTCTGGCCTGACAGCGGAGGTTGTATGATGTGGGTGACAAGGCGAGAAAATGCCTGGCATAGCTAGCAGCACCGGAAGCAGAGAGATCACATATTACCAAGAAAATGGGTCCAATTGGAGAAAGAGTGCGAGGCAATGATAATATTGCGGGGGTAATGGTAGGGCACCTAAAATATTTCTACACAGGAGGCTCCAAGAAAGAGGAGTTGGAGATGAGGGAATTTGTCAGGGAATGCCCCAGCAGAAAATTAGACAGGGGAAAAGCGCTGGTGATGGAGGAGGACTTGAAGGAAGGGGAGGTGCGCCCAGCGCTCTCACAGTTACAGTCGGAAACACGCTGGGCTGAATGGCCTCCCTGTGGAGCTCTTACACCGACTGTCTGCAAAACTTGTACCTCCACTCTACATGATGTATGTTGAAGCGTTTGAGAAGGGGGAACTCCCTCAAGACTTGAGGATGGCAACAGTGGTCCCTGTTTTGAAACTGGGGAAACCTTGGGATAGATGTGATTCCTAAAGACCCATCTCCCTCTTGAATGGAGATACGAAAATTCTAGCAAAGGCCCTAAGATTGAGAGGAGTGATTCTAGACTTGATACACCCAGACCAGAATTTGTTTATGCCTCAGAGACTACATAATAATATGCCGCAGCTGGAGGGGTAAAGGTACCAATTGCAGTAGCCTAACTTGACGCCTACAAAGCGTTTGACTCAGTGGAATGGCCTTATATGTTTGCAGTCTTGGAGAAAATGGGATTCGGGACGGCATTTTTGGCCTGGTTCCGTTTGCTCTACACGAAGCCTAAAGCGTGGCTAAAGGTAAACGGGGTCCTCTCACCTGCATTCTATATTGGGAAAGGTATGTAGCAGGGCTGCCCCCTATTGTCGATGCTATTTGTATTGGCGCTGGAACCATTTGCTGAGTGAATACGAGTAGATGCGCAGATTGAGGATTGGAGATGGGACCCCCCTGGGAGGATCGTATCTCACTCGAAGCAGATGATGTGCCATTGTACCTGGCTAACTCCCATAGGACCCTGTAAAGGGTGGGTGAAATATTAGCACTTTATTGGAAATATTCTGGGCTACAAATCAACTGGGGAAAATCCCTGATCTTCCCGGTGGGTACATGGAAGGCAGGAAGTAGCCTCCGTATGGCACTCCGGAGCTCTTTAAATATGTATAGATATGGATTTCCAGAGGTGAGACCTCCCATTATGAGGACAACCTTGCACCACTCCTGCGGAATCTAGATGCGGATGTTGGGCACTGGTGAGCGCTGTCTCTTTCCTTAATGGGCAGAGCAGCGCTGTTCAAGATGGTGGCACTCCCCTGTTTTACCTATATATAATAGAATGGCCCCCAACTGCGGAGGAGGTGGTGCCCCCAGAATAGCACTTTCTCCTCTAAAGCGCTACACTTATGAGTGAGGTATAGCATTGCCTAACATTAAGTGATACTATGAGGTGGCATATTTAAGTGTGATCAATGGCTGGGCATATGCACAGATGGAGGACCCGGCGTTTCGACTAGACAGAGAGATGCTGGGAGAGAAGGGCTACTTGCATGCTCCTTACAGTGGAAAGATGACAGAGAATGCCACAACCGCCTTCGACGCAAAGGGAGGCATTCTTTACGGTGGAAAGATGATGGAGAATGCCCCGCCCCCCCAACGATAAAGGCGGTCATGTCTATATGGCATGAGCTTCATAGAGAGATGGGATGGCGTGGGTGCCTCACCCCGAGGACCCCATTGTGGATGGGTATACGACTGAGAGAGGTATCTGGCCTTCGTGCCTTTCGGCAGTGGGATGCAATAGGGCTTAGTTCACTGGAGGATGAATAGGATGCTAACGGAGTGATATCCTTCACATATCTTCAAGCAGAATATGAGATGCCGCCCTCCTAGGTATTCAAGTATCTCTAATTGGTGCATGCGCTGCAGGCAAGGATCACACCAGATGAGAAAGTTATGGAGGCTTCGCCTCTGTAGAACAGACTGCTGGAGGGGCCAGTGCTCACCAAAGCGATCTCTTTCACCTACCAGAACCTGATGAGAAATACCCAAGAGGATCTAGAACCCTTGAGGGCAAGATGGCAGAGGGACATCGGAGACTTAGAGGATGAGGACTAGGGAGAGGCATAATTCCCCCGGCAGGTAGCGATTAAGGCCCATTACAGATTGATAAAACTTAAGATCCCGCACAGGGTATATTATACCAGAGTTCTCCTGCATAAATTTGAGAAAGTGTAGGATGAGAAATGTTTGCGGGGTGTGAACAGAGGGGTACATTCCTCCACACGCTTTGGGATTGCCCAATTTTACGTGAATTCTGGGAGTGGGTGACTCACAGATTAGAAAGCGCTACTAATACTCAGATAACTCCGGAGGCCCCATTGATATTGTTAGGGATATGGAGTGAATCTGATGCATCTTCCTATCAGCGTAAATTATTTAACCTGGGGGTTTCTGCTAGCCAACAGAGAAGTGGAACAAAAGTGGGGATCTTCAGTGGCCCCTATGGTGAGAGACTGGGAAACGGAAATGAACATTAGTTATGTACAGGAAAGGTTGATCTATAAAGTAAGGGGATGCCCCCAAAAAAATTGACAAGATTTGGAAAGGATGGATGAATAATGTTTCAAGCAATTTAGCCGGTGAACTCAATGGGAGGGAGGGGGATTGGTTGTTCGGATTGCATACATATGTTGTATTGGTTGAAAAATATATATATATTTTTTTTTAAAGAGCCTATTTCATTTAAGCTTTGAGCCACCGCTGTAAAGCCTTCATTCATTATGTCTTAAGCCACCAACCTTGTGACTAATTTGACACAGGGCCTTATGTTCTTAGGGCCTTAGCATCTTTGTTTCAATTATTTGAAAATCAGCAGGAGAAGGTGTGCCAAGTTCCACTTCGGTTGATCTTGTGCTACCCTGAGTGCTTTGTTCACTAATACAAGCAGCCGGTGTAGGAGTTGTTGAAATCACTGCTACGCCTGATCACACAATGTTTGAGATTGCAGTAGTTGCTGTATTAGTGGCAGAGCAGACTACATTTTGGCTTTCCAGTTCTATATCTGCTAGCTCTTCTAGACTGACAAGACCACTTTCCCTGCTTGTTTCACTGAGCAGCTTGTCTCTGGAGCAGAGCTACCTTCTTCCCCTGTTATTCGTTGGTTTGGGTCCTGTGATGCATCACCACTAGTAGGATCTATAAGGAGTGAGAGGGTGACATGTCATTGCAATGTGTATGGACATTAGATTTAATTACACATTCACAATGTTTACCATGCTTTTGTGATGACTACTCAATAATTCCTAATGTGAAAAACCTATATGCTCATTAGTAATCAGTAGTGTTTCATATAGCATATGCTAACTTGTGCAATTCGGTATTCTTAAATAGCGTATTCTTAAGGAATCACTATTTAAGACACTGGTCTCAGTGTAAATAAAATATTTTGATTTCTAAACAGCGATTCAGTACTACTCGCTATTTAGAAATCAGAACATTTTATTTTGATACATCAGCACCCCCTCCCTTTCATGTTAAACAACAACTCTTATCTCTGAGAAACTTGGCATAAGTGGTACGTCTCTTCTTATCATCCATCCAAGCCATAAATCAGGCCCCTCCAGATCTCTCACTTGAAGAAGGGGTTCAGCAATTTGGATAAATCTCTTTAGATCACGATTACTTGAAGGAGTAGCACTATTGATTGAGCAGTGATATAGTTCAGGTACAGATAGAGGCAAGAAGCCTACACCCAACCTGCAGCAACAGGTAAGTACTAGTTTTTCAGGGCCTGTTCAAACCATTCTATCTGCACCAACGTTTTTCTGATGGACAACGTCCCAGTGGTACGCAACATCAACAAACTGGGATCTACCAGATAAAAGACTGAAGTGTCTGTGGCCAACAATATATAGACTGTTTCGTGAGACACCTCCATGTTCATGAGAGTTCCTCCTAGCTCTCGCCAATACTGTTGATGACTGGCCCACAAGGATTTTCAAGGACTCTTCCAACTAAATGCTGGATCCCAAAGTCTTCCAGGTGATCATATGCCTCTAGAAATTGAAAACTTCCCACCTTCTGCTTCAATCTTCAGCTTACACTTTTTCTGCAAGACCACCTTCCTCCTGCTACTGGCCTGGCTTATCTTGGTATTCAAGAATAATGACACAATCTTTTGAAGAGAAGATTTGAGAGTTTTATCCGAGTTCTGGCCATCTGTCAATGGAAGAGACAAAAAAGCAGCACGGACAGGTTGGGTGGGCAGGTGAATGGCATGCAATGTGGAAACCTTTAAAAAAGCAAACAACTTATCATCCCTTCAACCCTGTGGTGTTTCCAGGGTTCTTCCTTATTAAACCTTGATCTAACGCTCACTTTTTTGCTCTGGTCACCATTTAGGTTGATGAGAATAAGCCTTCCTCACCCAAGATACTCTTCAGTGTGTGATGTCAATTTGGTTCTGTTTTGAAACACCAGGCTATAGGCTCCAACATATTACTTAAAGAGCTCTCAGTCAAGCAGTGCACATTATTAAGCCTTGTTTCTACTAAAGGAGCCTCTGATGTCTAGGCTCTCTCCCTTTAAAACTAGATGTACTCTAGCCTGGGAGTAGCTTCATATATTTCAGAAAGAACCAAGACTGGATATTCTTCGGTCTTTTACCGCTCCTTCCCTGACTCTTCCAAAGCATGTGTGGCCGGTTGTCTCAAGGAGTACGAGAGTGGAACAGCTTCTCTTCAATCCTCCTCTACCTATCACTCCTCCTTATTACCTTCAGAACACCTCCTGGCCTCTACCATTGCTCTTTAGCTCAGCTGGGCAAGGCGGAAGCGGAGATTGAGATATCCAGATTGGCTTGTCAACATTACTATATGTGCATTTGTAGCATGTTCAGTTTGCATTTTGCTGCACAGTGCACTTTTACCGTATTCTATGTATTTAATTTTTGTTTGTTCATTATTTTTTGGCAGTTTCCCTATTAACATGCTAGCATCCTTTCTTTTGTTACGGAACTTTGAGGAAATGGTTGCAGTTACAATTGAGGTCAGCTCAATGGGAAATATAAGTACTTTGGCATAGGAAAAGACTGGGACCCTGAAGTAACTTCCTTTTGAGAGTCTACTAAGTTCCAGGTCTTTGAATCTTACAAAGTGATGATCATGGCAGCATTGAAGGCTGGAGAGCTCTGAAGCCAACGTTGATGAGGGCGGGGTAGCTTAAATACAGTAGCTGTGCCAGAGATGGCCATCAAGACCCACTTTACTCCCACAAGAGTTGGCACTTCCACTCAATGGAAGCACTGCAGCGCCTGCAAGCCCCTGCAATCTGGTACTCATCGCAGCAAAATCTAGGAGATTTGGAGATGTCCAAGTGGGGGCAACCAGAGACACTGCGTCTCGGCCAGAGGTGTTTGGTGGGTGCCTAGAGTTAGGAGCAACGGCTGGAAAACTCAAGGTGAGAGGGATTATGACATATGCTTCCTTATCTTTCACACAAAGCACTGTTCATCTCTCTCAAATGTTTTTTTAGCATCTAAGCTGGCTAAAACTAACCAGTGGGATTCCCTCTAAGGAGGCATTGTCGCCCACAGAACATACCAGGTTGGTCTCAAAACCCTTATCGAAAGCCCTAACAAAACCCCTTTGAAAGTACTGCAGCAACATGTAGCAAAGAAACCAAAAGGCAGCCTGCCAAGAGAACCAATGTCAATCCCCCACGAGTGATACATATGCTACCCCTACACTTGGACCACCAACTGTTCTCTCAGTTGAATCAAAGTAGCCAAGAGGCATTTTATACAAATGAAATCAAGGCATAACATGATCAAAGGCCACAATCTTGAGCAAAAAAACATAAATAGAAACATATGAAAATGTGATATCCACTAGGCATAACAAACCTAAGGATAATAGCTCCCTGTTTATAAATCCCAACCCATGTCTTCTCTACAGTAGCAGCTGCAAATGCCCTCATAAAAAAGATATCCAGACAGGTCTCTGAAGCAATGTTCCACGTCTTGCAACAGAAAAATGAAGTGGTACAACCTGAAGCCACACAGGAGTCAAAAGTGACAGCTGTTGCACAAGGACAACACGCCCCTAAGCCCTGCCTACCATTGGCCACAGACTGGGTGAGGAAGAGCTGGTTCATGTATAGATCGCCCATTTCCTGATCAATAAGCAGAAAACCATGGGTAAGAAAGGCCCCTAAAATCCTAATTTAATCCGGAAGCCAACAATTCTTTCCTCACTGCCGAGGGACAAAATCTGTTAAAGCATACCTTTGTCAATTAATGTCCTAACAAATGGAGACCTCAGCTTCTGAGAAAGGTGGCTATGATGATATAAAACCAACACAAAGTCTGGAATGGTTACCTAATGAAAGCTATGACATTAACACTCACTCTTTGGATGAAGATAATCATGGAAAAGTCATTCTATCTACAACAGTGAACACAAGATTTTTGATAAATAATCATCAAAATAGATACACAGTAGACAAATTTCCTGATCACAAAATCATATTAATTCCCCTTCAATTTATATAGGGACCTCACGCCATCATAAATAGGGACAACATCCTGATGCAATTCAAGCCCTTCCCTGTGTTAGTGTGGATCACATTGCAAGACGTCTTTGAGGTCACGAGAAATGCAACTATTATCCGGGAGAGCCATCTGGTACAGAATGGACCACAAGCTTCAAGGCAGAGAAAATATTGACCCAAGAAGCCACCTTTTTTAAATGGGTGTCCAACTTCAGCACCCACCAAGTGAGCTTTATCCTTCTGTCCTATTACCCAACACATTAGAACCAGCATAAAATGAAACTACATATTTTATCGCTTACAGAGTCATAATTAGCTCCTCCCTAAAAGACAACTCAAAGGAGGAAGCATCAGAATTAAAGGTAAAACTCCAAACTTCTAATGGTAGAAAAGGTGTGCCCCTGGAATATCGAGGTAGAAATCTCAATGCGACCAAATATCATTGACAAAATATAGAAGGACAAAATATTGAAAGATAAGTAGGTATAGATTTTCTTTACATAACTTCACATATATGTACCATGACAATATATATATCTTCAAGGTGCATGATTGTGGAGTTAAGAATAGTAAATTTATACTTCCTCTATATGCACTTACGTCTCGAAATGTTGCCCCTCGATATTCTGGCCACGATATTAATGTATAATGATATTCCTAGCTTCAGTATTGAATAGTGCAATCCACAAAAGAGACAGTCAACTATGGAAACACCACAGGACATAACTTGGCAACAAGGATGACTGGAACTTACTAGGAATTAGCCTTGTACTAAGGACCCATCAATGTGTATGCCTGGGAGTCCTGCTTCACACCATCAACCACCCCATACTCATCTGTTAAACTACAGAGCTGGAACATAGCTGAACTGCAGCATAGCTTAGAAGATGTTGACTGGATCACGTTTATCAAAATCTATTACATATCTGCTTCCAGCAGAAGCCATATGACACACCGTTGGACTGCTACATACCCTACAACATTGCGGTACTCAAAGTAATAAAGGGAGACCCAAGGAAGGATGAGTAGCATGGTTTTCAACTACCCTGATTGGAAATATTACCATATTATAGGAATTCCTATAATGAATTTGGAAAGAATCTGTAGCAAATAATGCTTGCAAATGATATATTTCCACAAGACCTTTACAACATCTATTATCCGCCATGAAATCAGCATGACAAAAATCCAGTTACTGCCAAGATTGAGGCTGCCATCATGGGCCCCAAAAAGGACACAAGAAGTGGGCAAAGCATGTCATCCTCGTATGCAGGGACCTTAACACCAGAACTGAACTGCTACAAGAGGGAAATGAGAGGGAATAATGGAACCGAAAATTCATTGTCAGAGACACACAAAAAGGGGTCAACTGGCCACTGTAATGGCGGTTGGAGCCCTGTGTTCACTAAACGGTTGCACCAGATCCGATCAGCCAGCTGCACAAACCTTCTACATAGTGCCAGAAACAGCCATCTTGACGACGCCCTCATTTACATGGAAGCATGACAAGTAGTGGATGATATGAAGGTCCCTCACAGGGTTGAAAGCAATCACTACCCACTCTCCCTTGGCTACAGGAACAAATATTCGAGCCTCTTCTAGCCATCAATAACGTTGCAATCAAAGCAAACTAAAAGGCAATCAGATGGTGCTTTGTGAGCCTCAGCATCATAGCACCAGTTATTGACCATCTAAAAACAAATCAGCTAAAAGAAAACGAAGAACTGGAGCATATGAGCATATGACAGGAAAAACATAGTTTTCGCCTTTGTGGAAAAACTGGCAGTTATTTCAATTTCCTTAGTGCGGCAGGGAAAATCCAGACCAACTCACAATACCACAATAAACTTAGCCTGGGTGGATAAGGAATGCAGATCAAATAACCCGTACTTGCCAAAAAGCTAAGATCTCAGTGAGAACAACTTTGCGGAAGAGGTCCTCAAAAACTGCAAGGATTTAAAAAATAAACACAGAAGAATGCCTTGGAGAATTAAAAAAACCCTCCTTGAAAAAGATGTTAAAAGACTTTGTGATGGGGGGAGGCGTGGCTTGGAGCGTCAAGATGGCGGTCGCACTCTAGGAGTGCTCCGGACCCCTCCGTCATCCGCTCTAATCCCACATGCCCATCGGCGAGAAATCGACATCCTGGAGGCAGGTACTGACCCACGAACACCAGCGGTGGGCTGCCACGGCACGCTAAGTCGCCAGGACAACCACCTGAGCCCAGGCTAGCTCCATACTGACTGCAGCGGTCTTCCCCAAAATGACGGCCCCGGCTCCTCGGCCTGCTCAGAGGGGGACTTAGTCATTAAGCCCCGCCACCGCTCCTCAGCGTTACAGCGGAGAGGCGCCCAGTCATCCGATTGAGGAGTCAGGCACCAAAGGAGGCCCGGATCGCCCACCGGCTGCGGCTCCTGACGGACTGGGGGGTGGAATTACCAGCAGATGCGCAGCACAGCCATGGTGGGCCCGTGACGCTGGGCCCCATCACCGCCGGCACCAATTCATACGGAGTGTCGGAACTTCCCCCCTCCCCCACCTACCGTCTGAGGACCCGGGATGAACCGGTGCACCGGACCTGCCCGGGGCGCGAGGCTGACGAGATAGTGCCCAGACCGACATGGGGCATTGGAAGCCTGAGGCCCCAGCGACGGCCCCCACGCCTAGGACCGCCCGAAGACACCAGAGCACTCCACGCCGCCGCAGCACCAGTTATCAGCGGTAAGCCCGCCCTCCGGCGGGGTATGGGCAGCCAAGCGGGGTGGGGGTAAGAAGGACTGGGGAGGACAGCCAGGAAACCACCCTCCCCCCCCCCCAGCACCACGACATCACCAGAGCACCCACCCGCTGCAGCTCCTGACGATGGATGTCTGACCCGGGCCAGAGTGAAAACTGACCCCGGGCCGGAAAGCGCGAAATGCTCCCAAAGCAGCAGGTGGAATTCCTCAGCGCTACAGCGGAGAGGCGCCCAGATCCCCGATCGAGGAGTCAGGCACCAGAGGAGGCCCAGATCGCCCACCCGCTGCTGCTCCGCACGGACTGGGTGGTGGAATTCCCAGCAGATGTGCAGCACGACCGTGGCATGCCCGTGACGCTGGGCCCCAGCACAACCGGCACCAACATGAACGGGGGTGGAACCTTCCCCCTACCCCACCTACCACCTGAAGCCTGGGAGGGAACGTTGTGCCGAATCTGCCCAGGGCACGAGGCTGATGAGAGAGTGCCCGGCCCGATACGAGATATTGGAAACCTGAGGCCACAGCGACAGTCCCCATGCCTAAGACCGCCGGAAGATGCCAGAGCACCTCACGCAGCCCCGCAGCACCAGCCATAAGCGGTAAGCGCGTGCTTTGGTGTGGTCTGAGCAACCAAGCAGGGCGGGGGTATGGAGGACTGGGGAAGCCTGCTGTGAGTCCACACCGCCCATAGCACTACGACATCACCGAAGGGGACAAATACACAAGGACATAGGGTGTCAGGCCTGGGTCCCCCACACAGGCCCCTGCAAGAGAACCATCCATCATCTCAAGCATCAAGCAGCCCGCTAAGGGCCCTCCACATCACGCGCCAGAGAGCACACCAGCGCAGGAACAGGGTTGGCTCCCCAGCGCAACTGTGATAAGCTGCGGGGAGGCCCCCCTCACGGAGAGTCAATGAGCCGGAACAACAGGAGGCGAAACCCCGGAGCCCCACCAGCCCGCAGCTATCCATCAGCATTGGGCCGATAGTAGGTGTGGCGCACCCCGGCCACCACACAGGCGACCAAGTCCGTAGATTCATCTCCGTCTTGCCAGGACAGGGGTTTCCCCCATCAGCTGAAGAGCCCAAGACATGCACCCCCTCGTCTGATAAACCACACGCCAGAGGCTGATCACCAGTCTTGGAATAGCGGCCTGCCACGTGACTTTGTGCCTACCTCGAAGGGGGTTCCCACATTCCCAATCAGCATGGGGAAAGACCGGGGCCCGAAACCAACCGCGACTCAAACCAAAATGGATCAATTCACCTCCAATGGGCCCGGTCCCGCGGAGGGCATCATGGAGAAGCCCGCCCTCCCCGAAGGGGACTTCACCACAATCCTCCAGGCCATCAGCTCATCACAGTCCTCAGTCGAGAACAAAATCCGTGAAGTCCGAGTGGACATGGCCCCCATACGGCAGGACCTCCGCAACGCCACGGCCCGCATCTCAGAAGCAGAATCTCGCCTCTCCACTGTCGAGGACGACGTCCACCACCAGAAAGAGCAAGTAGCCCAATTGCGGACCCACACAAAAGAACTACATAGAAGGGCCGTAGACGCCGAGAATCGATCAAGGCGCAATACCCTATGACTGGTGGGGTTCCCGGAGGGGGCGGAGCAAGGCCAAGCGGCGACTCTCCGTGAGAGGTGGGTCAAGTCATGGATGCCTGAGGACGCACTGTCGGCATGGTTTGCGGTGGAGCGGGCACACCGATCCCTGGCACCCAAACTACTGCCGGGCGCCCCACACCGGCCCCACAAGGATCCTTAACTTTAAGGACAGAGACGCAATTTTACGAGAAGCCCGCTCCCGGAGTGCCCTGACCTACCAAGGCCACAATATACTGATCACAATATACTGATTTTCACAGATTACACCAGGGAGGTCCAGGCCCAGCAGCGCTCATACACTGACGTCTTAAACAAAAATTACGCGGCCTAAACCTCCAATGCAGACTGCTCTTCCCGGCAAGCCTTCGGGTCGTCTTCCAGGACAAGGCCCTCGTCTTTGAATCCCCAGAGTCGATCTGGACCTGGCTGACGGAGGAACGTCCACTCAGAAACCGGACCTCCACCTCCCCCCAGAGGCCCCGGACCGGAACTGACTCACATGTATCCCCTGGAGCCCGAAGAAGACGCACACGCTTGCGAAGGGGTCGCGGCATCCATAGAGATGCATCAGCGTTGCCCGCCACGGCCACCCAAGGCCCTGGGAGCCAACATGAAATATCACACCCCCAGGGCTCAACATTACGGAGCCGATCCCTGGATCGACCGCTCGCCGGGGGCAACTCCCCCAAAACTCTAACCATCGGATCCACGGACACAGACCTCTCCCGAAGCCCGGCGATTTGAAGGAGGGCTGCCTAGCCTTGAGGGCGCGTGAAACTGCCAAAAGACTGCCCAGGAACTCAGGTCAGACTGTCCTAATAGTTCCATGAAATGAGAGAGGTTCTGCCTATGCAACAGACATATCCTGATTCAAGGAGGGGTCCACCACGCAACTTTCATGCTAAGCACTACAGTTTAGCTTGTTAACTTTGAAGTTATTAGGGCGACAGATGCTTCCGTTCCTGAAGTATAGGGAGGGGGACGCGGGGGGAAGGTCGGGACCGTTGTCCTAAGTTTTGGTTCACCTTGTTTAGATACCCACAGCACTCAACCAGTCCACCTGCGCGAGCACACACAAGACCTGCGAATCAAACATTATGAGCTCAATACACACCTGCCCGCGGCACAACCCAGCCCTTTGGAGAACCGGTGCAGCAGACCCCCTTGGTCCCAACACAATACTCATGGCGCACACACCACATAAGAATGAACCCCTGCGGGTCATATCGTGGAACGTACATGGTCTGCTGGACAGAGTTAAATGCACAGCAGTCCTGAGATACGCCCACAGGCACGCTCCCGGCATACTTTTGCTCCAGGAGACTCACCTGCTGGGAAATCACTGTCCCTTCCTAACACGATATGGGTTCGATAGAGCCTGGCAATCGGGCTTTGAACGGGGCTCACGCGGGGTGGCGATCCTCCTTAGACTGAACCTTCCCTTTGTACTCACTCACGCCACTAGGGACCCTCAGGGCCGCTTCGTGGCTTTGTCCGGGTCACTGGGTGGAAGCACCATCAATTTAGTGTCAATATATGTGCCAACAGCCACCCTTACAACCACGCTGAGAAATGTCAGCAACGTTGTCACCTCCCTGCCCATGGGTGAGACAGTGATTGGGGGTAACTTCAATGTGGTCATGTACCCAGAACTAGACACCACAAGTGCACCTTCTACTATTAGGATACTGCATGCCAAAAGACTGGTAGACTGGGTGATGACCCTAGGCATATGTGATGTCTGGAGAACGTGGAACCCCAGAAGCACTCAATACACTCACACCTCAGCGGCACACCACACACATGCGCGCATTGACATGATCTTCATGCCGGCCCCTGAATGCCAGAAAGTATCTGCCGTTTGTGTGGAGGGCGTGGCTGACCCCACCGAGCATATCACTTCCGGTCAGGGAGGCGGAGGAGGAACTTCCCGCCCGCTACCCACAAAAGACCAATGTGCATACGGCCGCGTAGCGGACGCGCGCAGCGGGCGCGCCGCTGGCGCGCCGAAGGCGCGCCTAAGGCAAGCCCGTCTGCGCCCGTCCGCGCCAGACCGGGCCCAGGGGCCAGGACCCCTGGCCTTTCTGGGGCACAAGGAAGGATAAAATATTCAGCAGATGAGCTATTGAGACTATCACACCCCTTGGACATAAGATGCAAACATAATATAAACATTGACAGTAAGATCCTTAAATGTAGCTACTGTAATAAGACCTTGATAAGACCTTGATGCATAAAACACAAGTCAGGAACAATGAGGGCAAACTATATTTAGCCCAACTAAACTGTAGATCACTGGCTAAACATAAACATGAAATCCACGACCTATTAGGAGAAAGAACATTGGATGTATTGTTTTTGACTGAGACATGGCTTAATGAGAGCTCCACCCCAGATGTTTTAGATGCGATACCAAACGAATATAGGTTAGTAAGGCAGGATCGAGTAGACAGACTAGGGGTGGAATTGCGATAATTCATAAAGCCACAATAAAGTGTGAGCTTAAACAAGCGAACCTAGAGAACTGTGAGGCACTCTCATTCACAATAGCAGCAGCAGAAGACAACACTATAGCAGGCCTTCTAATATACCGTCCACCGGGGCCAGCAACGCAATTTATAAGAAGCCTGGAGGAGAAAGTAGTACACCCAGCCCTCCGGTACAATAATTTTATTGTGCTAGGCGATCTTAATATACACTTTGATAACAAACTGAACAAAGAAGCCTACACACTATGCAAAGATTTACTGACGCTGAACCTAGCACAGAAAGTTGAGACACAAACTCACCAAGGGGGCCATATTTTAGACCCAATTTTCTCTAACTCCTCAGAGATAGAGGTGGGAATTCCATGGCCCATCCCATGGTCAGACCATTACCTAGTCCCTTTCACTGTACCGCTGCACAGAAGGAAGGTGGAGCGAATTTCTGAGAAAATTACGAGAAGGCAGTGGAATAATTTTAATTCTACTACATTCAACCAGGCTCTGATGGGAAATAAACCCACATTAACTAAAGATATAAATGTAGCCAACAAGCAACTTGAAACTTGGATTACGGAGGCCCTAGATGAGATAGCTCCGTGGAGCACGAGGTCTCCAAAAAGACATAATGCCTCAGCACCATGGTTCAACGATGAACTGAGGAACGCTAAAAAAAGTGTAAGAAGTCCGAGCGAGCATGGAGGAAAGATTATTGTAGTAAGGTTAAAGATAATTACAAAAAAGAACTAAAACAATATCACGCACTAATTAGGAAAATAAGATGCAATTTCTATACAGACAAAATTGATAGGGCGAGTAACTCCCCCAAAGAAATGTTCGCTATATTAAAGTCCCTCAAAACATACGAAAACAAAAACGAGGCACCCACTTCATTAGAGAGCTGTAATAAAGTGGCAGAGTTTTTTGCTGACAAAGTGATGAAGATCTACGAGAGCTTTCCAATAGAAGCAAGACAAGGAACAAGTCTGAAACATATAAATCAAACGAATTTCGTTGGAGTAACGTTAGATGAATTTAAAATCCAGGAGTTAGAAGAACTCATAGCCATAGCAAAAGGGATAAAATCTGGATCCCCACTAGACCCTGCACGTCCGGACAGAGTAATGGAGGGAGCAGAACTGATCATGCCATATATCTCTGAACTAATCTCTTGCTCCTTCCAGAATGGCATGGTCCCTACCAAATGGAAACAAGCAATTGTTCGTCCTCTAAAAAAGAAACAGTCAATAGAGATAACTGTATTAGAGAATCTACGTCCTATCTCACTGTTGCCGTTTGTGGCCAAAATCGCAGAGAAGACGGTCAATAAACAATTGGTAGATCATATCAACAAGAATGAGCTGTTCCACCCGTCGCAATCAGGTTTCAGAAAGGACCACTCAACAGAGACAGCACTCCTTATGGCCACTGAAACGCTGAGAAAATTCGCCGATGATGGGCAGACAGCCGCCTTGATCCTGTTGGACCTAAGTGCGGCGTTTGACACCGTTTCACACAAGATACTCCTCCAGAGATTAGAGGCCTGTGGTATCAGGCAAAATGCTCTGTGTTGGTTGACTTCGTTCCTTTCCACACGGAGCTTCCAAGTAACACAACGGCCATATTTGTCAAAGAGTGTCCCCTTGCCGCAAGGGGTCCCACAGGGATCGATTCTGAGCCCCACCCTATTTAACTTGTATGTGGGTCCACTGGCTGAGCTAGTGGAAAAACATGAGGTGTCTATAGTTTCCTATGCTGACGACACGCAGCTAATTGTGATGCTGTCACAAGATAAGGAACAGGCAGCTATTCGATTTTCCAAATGCCTGGGAGAGGTGGCTGAGTGGATGTCGGACCACTGCCTCAAGTTGAATGGAAGCAAGACAGAAGTAATGGTGGTAGGCAAGGCACCGACCATATGGTCTTCAGCATGGTGGCCTGAAACACTGGGCCAACAACCATCACTAAAAAAGGAGGTAAAAAACCTCTGGATTTGGTTCGACTCCGAACTGACTTTTGATGGGCAAACCCGGAAGGTGGCCAGCAAATGCTATGGGGCCATGAAAATCCTAAGGAAAGTTCTGGATCTTCTGCCCCCAAACGCCAGGAAAACTATAGTGCATGCGGTGGTAACCTCCCAAATTGATTATGGGAATGTATTGTATCTTGGAGCTTCTAAAGCAGGAATATCAAGACTACAGACAGTTCAGAATGCGGCGGCTCGCCTAGTTCTTAGTCTGCCGAGAAGAGCCAACACAAAGAAAGCTCTGACAGCACTACATTGGCTGCCGGTGGAAAAGAGAGTTGTGTTCAAGGCGATGTGCCTATGTCACCGAATTCTATCAAAGAGAGGCCCAAGGTACCGTCATCCACTACTAATTCAGTACACACCCGGACGGTGTCTAAGATCTAGGGGAAAGGCACTGGTAACTGTACCGAGAATTCGCAGAGCGAGAATGGGTGCGCGCTCTTTCAGGTACATCGCAGCTAAAACATGGAACACCTTACCAGTGGCTTTAAGAACCGAACCTTGCGAAAGCAGTTTTCGCAAACAACTTAAAACTTGGCTGTTCGCAAAAACTAAATAATAAAGAAGTTCTGACAGTCTGTGTGGGCTACGCAGTGAGATACGCGGATCGCTGCTATTTTTCTCCCACAGTGTCTTGCTCAGCGCGGGGACACACCGGTGGTGTAACCATGCGCTCTATAAATGGCTAAAATAAAATAAATAAATAAATATCTGACATTCACATCCTCTCCAGGTGGATCTAGGACCACTCGCTACTTCTCCTCCAACTGGGTGGATACACAGGCACTGGACCCCCCATCTGGAGACTGAACGCATGGTTCCTCCATGACACTACTATCCGGAAGGCAATCGGGGAAGAACTCAGTCCCCTCTCCGGGTACTCTCTGGGAAGCAGGCAAGGCCACCATTCGCGGCTTTGCCGGGGGACAACTCAATGCTAAGCGACTGGCCCAAGACAACTGACTCACCCTCCTTGAAGCCCAGGCGACTCGCCTGGAGAAGGCTTCGGCTGGGGTGGCAGACGAAAATAATGACAGACAGCTTGCACTATTGAGAGATGAGATCAAGCAAATCTCGCTAGACTCAGCTAAATTGTTATGGAGGTCCTCCATTGCCCTGGCTGGGGTGACAAAAATGGAAAGATACTACATAGATTGGCTTCTTACCCCCTTGCAAACTGCATAGACAACGAGGTCCACAACTCATTCGGAGTTACCCATCGCACGTCAACCACAATAGCCCAAGCCTTTGCTGACTATTACTCCCGGCTTTACTCAGCCCAAGGATCTGGGGCCTCACTTTCCGAGCTGACTAACCTGAGAGGGATTCATCTTCCCCAACTCCATGCAGTCGAGGCGGCCAGCTTGGACCTTCCCATCACACGAGAAGAAATAGGCGACGCCATCTCCCTGGTCGCGGCAGGGAAAACACCGGGCCCGGATGGGTTTCCACAAGAGTACTACGCCGCATACCGGGACATATTAATTCCCCACCTCCGCGACCTATTCACCGAGGTCGCGGAGACGGGGACATTCCCTCCCGAGACTGACGCAGCAACCGTGGTCGTCATCCCTAAAACACAGCGCCCCTTGTCCTCCTGTGCGTACTATCGCCCAATCTCACTTATAAATATGGAGGTTAAGATATACGCCACGATCCTGGCCCAACGGTTGCGACCATTCCTCTGTAAGCTGGTCCACCCGGACCAATGCGGCTTTATGCCGGCACGTAGCACAAGACACTGTCTCCGGCGACTTCATCTGGCCATTGCGAATCGTCACTCACTAACCCCCTATCTAGCACTCTTGCTAATTGACTTCGAAAAAGCCTTCAATACGGTCAATTGGCAGTATCTGGATAGTGTCCTGATCGCAGCTGGTCTGGGTCACCACTTCCGTCGCCTTGTCCGGGCTCTATGCTCCAAACCTAGGGCAAGAGTACTCATAAACGGGGCTCTTACGGATATGTTCCCGATTAGAAGGGGGACGAGGCAGGGATGCCCCCTATCGCCCCTCCTCTTTGCCCTAGCGATGGAACCACTGGCATGCCTCATCCGAGCGGATGACCGAGTGCGAGGCTGGAAATGGAAGGGTATCTACAAGGACAACATAGCCCTTTACGCAGACGATGTCTTGCTCTTTCTAGCGGACCCAGAGCAGTCCGGGCCAAGGTGCCTCCAAATCCTCCACACCTTTGAACAGGTATCGGGGCTGCACCTTAACCCCGCCAAGTCGACCTTAGAGCCTCTCCACATATCACAGGAATGCTTCGACTGGCAGTCAACCATCCCTATAAGGCGACAATCATTCAAATATTTAGGGGTCTGGGTCGCGTTGTTCCCAGACCTGGCATGGTCACTCAACATCACCCCGCTGGTCAAGAAAGCCAAGGAGGACCTCCGAGGATGGCAAACTCTGCCACTCAACCCTCTTGGGAGGATAGCCCTATTTAAAATGATGATTCTTCCCCGCTTCCTATATATTATCCAAAACACCCCATTCCACCTTCCCCGTTACTGGTCCAGGGAGCTGGACAGCATGGCCACAAGGTTCCTCTGGGGACACTCAAGACCATACTGGCCCTCGCCCATTGCCAGATACCACCCTACAACGGAGGCATGGGCAGGACTAATCTTTATCTATACTACCTAGCAACTCGGCTGCTCGTCCTGCACGATTGGTTTAATGGCGGCTGGTCGGACCCGGCCTACAGGATTGAGCTGATGGAGCTGGGACTACCGCGAATCCTGACAATGATGTACGGAGGCCCAATACCCTCTGCCCTACAGACGGTGACTCGTGCAGTACTGCTAGCCCGTCGCTCTGCCCTACGCCACACCCGCTGGGATCATAGGTTGACACAGCAAACACCCCTCTGGCATGACGCCTGGCTTGGGGAGGTGGGGGCTCTAGAAGGCTTCAGGAGGTGGGATCTCATTGGTATCTCGCAATTAGGAGATGTGTGGGTGGGGGATCACCTACGTTCATTCCAAGCCGTGTAGACTTGCTACACCCTCCACCCATCACAATTCTATAAATACCTGCAGTTACGCCACGCTCTTAACTCCCACATACCAATAGGCACAACACTGCCAGAGTTCAGCCCAATAGAAGCACAGGTTTTGATGGGGGACCTAGGGAATGGAGGGGTCTCGAGGATATATTGCTCCCTGACCAACAACAGCCCGGCAACAGTAGACTCGCTTAGACTTCGATAGGAGGCCTGGCTGGGTCCATTGGAAGACGAAGACTAGCGGGACGCCTTGATGGCTCCTAAAGCCATCACTACTTCAGCCAAGCTCTGCCTGGTCCAGCTATACTACCTTCATTTCGCATACCTCACCCCCAGTCGCCTCCACCGGGCGGGCCTAAGAGCTGCCCCATCCTGTACACGATGTGGGCTAGAACCAGCAGACTTCTTCCATATGGTGTGAACGTGCCCACATCTCACCCCATACTGGGAGGCGTTGGAATCTGAGCTGACGGGCGTCCTGGGCTAGGAGGTGCCACATAAGCCCTCGAACTTACTCCTGGGTATAATGGACGGCCTGGACGGGAACAGGGCAGATAAGCTCTTCCTGGACACTGCCATCATGGTGGCCAAGCGGCATATAGTGGCCCCATGTAAGAGTCCTATCCCACCTAGCGTAGTCAAATGGCGCAAAGGCATTGACTGGTGCGCGGCGCAGGAAAGTCCCCTGTATGAGGCTAGAGGATGCCCAACTAAACATGGGAGGGCCTGGGGTAAGTGGTTGGGCCAGGTGGAGTAGCGGGGCTCCCTTTCCCCCCATGGGTTGAATTTGTGCGCGAAGCTGGGGACTGGAGCGGGTGCGCTAGATGTGCTAGCGCATAAATGGTGACAATAATCAATCAATGTACCAAGCTTGTAATGAATTATCAGTGCTGTTTTTATTTTTCCTGTTCTTAAAATTCAATAAAATTGGTTATCAAAAAAAAAAAAGACTTTGGGATTTGGTCTCATTGGGTTGCACAGGTCCTGAAACAAGCATTGAGTCTGGCGCTTGGGCCAGTTGGTGGCTGAGGCACCTTGAAGCCCTGTATCAAAGCGACGAACAGGAGCAACCACGTGACCCAAATGAAATAGTAAATATCCATTTTCCAAACCCAAAAAATGCTTAGCTTGCCCCTGGGGAAATAAAATTTACTATTGCATAGGTGAGCAATGTCATTTGGAATCAGAAATCAAACAAGGCCCCTGGGTCTGACAGAATCCTTGTTGAGGTTTAGAAAGTCTGCCCACAAATATTGGGTCCGGTCCTCTGCACGGTTTTCAGCGCAGTCTACAGCAGCTGCAATGACGACACTAATAGAGATCGGAAATACTGGTACCCACATATAAGAAGGGCAACCATTTTGACCCTGCTAATTACAGTCCAATCTCGTTTTTAGTTTTAACAAAGGAAAATCTATGGACCTCTACCACTAAATACACTCAATACCAGGCGCGCAACGCCCATTGGGCTCAAAGGGCTTCAGCCCCCCCCGTCGTGTGTGTCAGCCCGGGCTGAGACAGCTTCCCGGGCGCACACACAGCCGCACCCGAGTACTTCACAGGTCTTTAAAAGACCATTTACTTGCTAACGAGGTTTTGTTGTGTTTTTACCCCTTCTTAGAGCCCCTGCATCTCCACTCTGCATATTGCTGGTAGAATCAGCCCCCAAAATTTTTGGTAGCCCCCCGAAATTTGGCTCTAGTTGCGCCTCTGCTCAATACATGGATAGAGGATAACAATATACTATCCAGATCTCAAGCAGGCTTCAGACAGGCCTGAGCACCATTGATCAGCCCAAAATCTATGTTTATAATGTGCAATCTTAAGCCAGTACAAGCAAGCTCACCTGTATCTGACTTTGGTTGATCTAAAAGCAGCCTTGTTGCATAGATATGGTAATGTGTTGGCTGACTCTTCACTTTATGTGTAAGTGGCACCTGGTAAGTGGCACCTGGAATTCTTATGTTGCCATATTAGAATGTAGACTGTTGTGTTAGGTATTTTTGGGGGGTTATGGAGAGTTGGAGAGGTCTTCTTAGTGAGTTTTTAGTGGGTAATGTGGCTGCGCTCTATTCATCTTATGGGCCTCTGAAATATATGAAGTAAACGTCAAGAAATCACTTTGCCTCCTGTCGTCCTTCTATGACTTGCACACAGTATTGGCGATGAGTTGATAAAGAAGATAGGGCACACCAAGATTATAATCAAGTTGGAGATCGTATGGCACTTACAACCAGTTCGGGGATCGTAAAGAATACGATAGTGATCAATGTGAACAGAAAATCTGGACACAGTAAGAATTGCAACTTTAAGGAGCGTTATGTATGATTTTTGGCAAGTAGTTGGCGCTTGCTCATTGTAGTACATAAGTCTCTGTTCTAGTCTTTCTAGAATGCTATTACATGATATGTATTCCACCAGAATGCTCTTACGTGTATGTTCTATGTTTGCTCTTGAGTAAGGGTTCTGTTCTACGGCAGTTGCTTGTTGCCTCCGTGGAAAGGAGTCCGCTCTTGTCTCTTCCCACATACTTGGAATAAAGACCTTCTCAACTTAATTGCCGTTCCATGCTGCCTCATTTACCACAACTTGGCGACGTTTTGAAGAACCCTGTGTGCAGCTCAGCAGCGAACCGATGGTTATTTTCCAGTCGAGGGGAAGCGTCTTGAAACAGAGACAGTGAGGTGAAACTCTGCCGATTTCACCACAACGACAAGAGCGGACAGTATTCATTCCCTGCTCCTGTACCGAAGGAATCCTCGTCTTCTTCGTTTTTCGGCCCGCGACTTCAGGTATCTCCGTTGAGGGTGACGTACATCATGCAGCTTTCGCAGTCTGTTGCCTAGCGACGCTTCTCTGACGCACTTCACCATCCCGTGAAACGTCAGCATCTGTCTTCCAGCCAGGTTCAAGCACCACGTTGTTGCCACGTCATTGCGCTGCAAGACAGCGTCCCCACGTCGGCGGCCATTTTGTTTGGCTTCTCTTCGTTGTCATAGTAACACAGCGCCACGGAGTTTTACTTCAATATTTAAGCCGTTTGCGCCCCGCCAAGCAGCTGATTCCTTCGGCGATACACACGCCTACAGTGTATCAAAGGCTTTGTAATTCAGGTACTCCTTTTAAGTTTATTTTTAGTTGTTTTTCGGCGATATACACGCCCGTATATCGTTCGGTTTGACATCATTAGTTTGGATTTTGAGAAGTGAGGACGTCGAAGACAGTCAAGCCTCGCTGTATGGTTTTGCTCACTTATTTTCATAGGTTTTGGGGTTTATGGTCTTGATTATTGTGAATTTGACTATTTTTAACAATTTTTCATTGGAGTTTCAGTCATATACATGCTAGTTTATTGTCCTGATTAATCGTTCCTGCTGCTCTATATCTTCAACATGACCTCTCAAAATATTTCTGTTACTCTGCCACCTAACTTCTTACCTCAACCAGGCCAGCCAAGCATACCCTGGCTGCCTATGTTTGAAAATTATCTTGACGCTCTTGATGGTCAAGATTTTCCAGCTAAGAGGAAAAAAGCACTTCTCTTAAGTACTCTTGGCAAAGAAGGTCAACGCGTTTTTCGCTACCTTCCTCAAGCCCTTCAAGCCAATGGGCAGGCTATGCCTGATGAATACAAAGAAGCAATCTGTCGATTGGAAGTAAGGTACTCAAAAGAAGAAAATTTAGTCATGAATAGATATAAGTTTTACACCCAAAGTCAAAAAACTGGTGAGTCCATCGATGATTTTATCTCTAGACTTAGAGAAATGTCCATCAAGTGTAATTTTGGAAACATGACAGATGAATTAATCAGAGATCAGCTCATAATCCAGTGCAACAATAAAAAAATTCAGGAACGTCTATGGGCAGCCGAAAACCCTAATCTTAAAACAGCTATAGATTTAGCTAAAGTTGTGGAACAGTCCGAAGGGTGTATGAAAGAGTTAGAAAAAGATCAACAACTAATGATGTCAATGAGGTGTCTACTCAAGAGTTACCAAACTATGATCACAATGATGATGATCCTAGCACAATCGCTGCTGTCAAGAATAAAAAGTTTTTGAAGAAACCTGCTACAAGCAACTCTAAGACTACAAATGTCAGAATGTGTAATAGGTGTGGAAGTACAGTACACACCTCAGACTCTAAGTTTTGTTTTGCTTCTAAGCAAGAGTGTTTAAAATGTGTTCATATGGGACACTACGCAGGAGTTTGTCGGAGCAAATCTCGCTCTAGTGTAGCCACTGTGCACTGTTCTACCCCTGATGTCAATGAGAATGATAACATTTTGGTGGTCGAGTCTGACACCATAACTGATGAGCAAGAAGACAAGCGAAGAAATAGACCCAAAGCTATGTTCATAATTGATGGTCAAGAAGTTTGTCTTATGGTTGATACCGGCTCAAAGTACACCATAATCCCCAAAGATCTTTTTGAAGAAAAGTGGGGTGATATGCCACTTCTCCTAAGGATATTTCCCCTGGGGGATACCAAGGAGAATCTATTGACATTCTTGGATACTTTGATGCACATATCACGTTTTCTCACAGACATATTCAAGGAAAAGTATATGTGTCTAAATGCGGGCCAGCCATTCTTGGGTGGGTTCATCAATATGATCTTAGAATTATTGTCAACCCTCATGCAACCACACAAGTCATGGTCATTGAAGATGAGGGTTTGGATAAAATTCTTGCTGAAGCTGGTAATGTTTTTAGAGAAGAATTGGGTCAACTCAAAGGTTACTCACATCGCATTTTAATTAAAAAAAGGTTCCATTCCTGTTCAGCACAAGGTCAGGCGTGTCCCTATAGTTGTTAAAGAGGAAGTTAAAGGACTCATTCAAGACATGCTCACAACGGGAGTCATAGAACCTGTAGAGGCGTCTCCATGTATTTCGCCCATCGTCGTCACCAAGAAGGCTGATGGGAAACTCCGCTTCTGTGTGGACTTGAGATCCTTGAATCAGTGTGTAGTCGCTGACACATTTCCTCTACCAAATATCACAGAATTGGTCACTACTCTAAAGGGTGCTTAGGTGTTTTCAAAACTGGATCTTAGAAGTGCGTACCACCAGATCAATCTGCACAAAGATTCTAAACATCTAACTGCTTTCATTACACCTCAAGGCACTTACCAATTTACACGTCTTCCTTTTGGACTCAATTCTGCGGCCAGTGTTTTCCAAAGAATGGTGTCCAACATTTTTGAGGGTGTAAGTAATACCATATATTTCCAAGACGATATTTTAATATATGGTCAGTCAGTCGAACAACACAATGTCACTCTCAAGGTTGTTCTAGATAAACTATCGGCAGCAGGTCTCACACTCCGAAAGGAGAAATGCAAGTTCCTAGTTGACCAAATTGACTATTTATGCTATACCATCAGTCCTTCTGGTGTTAAACCCAAGAGAGACTTGTGCAATGCTATTCATTCAGCTCCACAACCCAAGGATAAAGACCAGTTACGTTCCTTTATGGGACTTATTGAGTATTACTCAAAGTTTGTTAAGAATTTCTCAGACAAAACATCCTGTATGCGTTCTTTACTCAAGCGGGGGGTGAGTTTTTCATGGGGTGCTCAGCAACAAGAATGTTTTGATTACATCAAAAAAGAAATTTGCAATGCCAATGTACTAGCTCCTTTTGATGTAAATAACAAGTCTATTTTAACTGTAGATGCCAGTGCTACAGGCTTGGGAGCTATGCTTTCACAGTTCAAAGGTGGATCTGAACGTACTGTTGCCTTTGCTTCTAGAACACTGACTGATGCTGAGAAAAACTTTTCAGTCATCAAAAGGGAAGCATTTGCAGCATCTTGGGCTGTGGAATATTTTAGAACGTATTTGTGGGGAATGAAATTTCTCCTAAGAACTGATCATAAACCCCTAGTTAAGGTTCTTTCTCCGGGTGGTACTGGGAAAGGGTCAGCAAGACTTGCCAAACTTGCATCAAAACTTCAGGAGTTTCAATACTCAATTGAATACATTCAGGGGTGGAAGAATGTTCAAGCTGATTGCCTTTCTAGAATGTCTCTGGACTGGCGTACTGTTATTGATCCATGTACTACTGGGTGCGGTGATGACATTGCGGTGGCTTCAATTGAGGATGCTGTATTTGTAGGTGAGGGTGCCTTTGAGGCATGTGATTGGAAACGTGAAATGAGTATTGATCACACTCTACAAGAGGTCATCAAACTTTTAAGATTGGGCTCCAGAAGGGAAAGCTGTGTCTCGGTTTCTGTCAAAGTTCTTGATGACCTTTCTCTTAACAATAACAATGTTTTAGTCAAAGGTGAAAAATGTATCCCTCCTTTTGGTGTCAGAAACAAACTTTTAGCATTAGCGCATGAAGGTCATCTGGGTCAGACTCTCACACAACGCTGCCTCAAGAATCACTTCTGGTGGCCAGGTATTGATTCTCAAGTGGTTGAGTGGGTGGAAAGTTGTTTAATTTGTAAAGAAGGTGAAAAGCGACTTAAGGTAGGTTCCAAATCTAATGATGCACACATACAGAACCCAGGTTTACCCTGGCACAGCATCTGTCTTGATTTTATCGGTCCTATGGGGAGTTACATGAAAAGACAGATTTGCCATTGTTGTAGTTGATGTGTTTTCCAAGTGGTTAGTAGTTGAATTCACCAATAATGTTACCACTGAAAATACCATTAAATTCTTAGGAAATCTATTTAAGGATGAGGGTATTCCCTCTGTTCTCATCACTGACAACGGCACTCAACTTGTCTCCAAAGAGATGCAAACTTTTCTCAAGAGTTGTGGTGTTTCTCATCATCGCACTTCACTATATAATCCTCAAGGCAATGGAATGTGCGAGAGAGCTAACAAGGTTGTCAAAGGTATTATCCAAATGGCCACCGCCAGTGGGTTAGTGGTACGGAAAATGGTCAACGAAATGCTTTGGGCCTATCGGACCACTCCCCTTGTCGATGGTCAACCTTCCCCTTTCCAACTTATGAGAGGGCGGGCTCCCGGCTCGAAACTTGTTCCTTCTTGGATGAAGCAAGTTGTCACATTGCAAGGTAGATGTCCTGACCTGCTGTCTTCCTCAAACTCATCTCATCCTTTCAAGGTGGGTGATCTTGTCAAGATCAAAAGCGGGAGGGTGGGGAGAGGTTTGTCAAAGTTCAAGGGGCCCTTCACGGTAAAAAAAGTACTTGATCATTGTGTTATTCTAAATAATAGTGAGTGTTGGAACTTCAGACGGGTTGCTTTATATCAAAGAGGGAAGCAATTGCACCACAGGATAAACCCACTAGTTCTTTGAGTAGTAGTGGTTATCTTCTAGCTCAAATTCCTGAGGAAGCTGCTCCTTTAGCCCCGTTGGAGAGAGATCGTAACGGTGGGTGTGGTGATTCTCTCATGTCTGGGAGTCTCTCGGTACGTGCCTCAGACCCTGTTTCTGACGGGGTTGTTTCTGCTCGTGCTTTGAGGTATCGCAGACCACCAGTCTATTTGCAAGACTTTATTTGCTAGATTTTGTATATCTATGGTAACTTTATGTTAGTTCTTAGGTACTCATTTTTTTTATTTTTTATTTTTTTTAATCTTTTACGTTTGTTGACATTGGAAAGGAAGAAGATGTGTAGTACATAAGTCTCTGTTCTAGTCTTTCTAGAATGCTATTACATGATATGTATTCCACCAGAATGCTCTTACGTGTATGTTCTATGTTTGCTCTTGAGTAAGGGTTCTGTTCTACGGCAGTTGCTTGTTGCCTCCGTGGAAAGGAGTCCGCTCTTGTCTCTTCCCACACACTTGGAATAAAGACCTTCTCAACTTACCTGCCGTTCCATGCTGCCTCATTTACCACACTCATCTTGTAAGGGCAGATCAGCATTGCCAACTGCCAGCGCATTTATCAAACACACACATCATTCACTGCACGCGCATACCAACTCTCTCTATGCGTGTACACGTCGTCTTAAAGCATTCATTACACGCTCGTCATCACGTGCGCAGAGGAGCGCACCACGTTGAAGTCGTCGCCCTGACATACTATAGAAAACGCTCATTTGCACCACGACGCTCGCTCACGTCCACCACGCTTTACACATGACGCTGCTTGGAACGCTAGTACACTCACCTTCACTGCGCAACACTCATGCCTGTAGAGAGCCACCCGGGCCCTCTAATACATTGTATATCCGCACGCACTCCTCAGGGCGGGCTCGTCCCGGGGAGATAAATAAACGGCGGAAGGACCGCACAGGGTCTTCCGTCCAAGCATACACGGACAGTGTGTGGCGTACTCTATTTCACCCGTGGAGCACTACTAGGCTCGTGCCCCTCACCCTGCTCCAGGTCACCACAATGCCCACTGTGCCTGGCGCTACTTGAACGTGAGGTTGGAATTACAAGTGCGTTCGTTGTGTGCCATCTCAGTTTCCTTTCAATTTGCGGTTGGCACAGAGAATATTGCTATATTCCGGCACATTAAAGACAATAGTATCAATCTTGGAAAGAATATAAGGTGAGACTTCCCTCTTAACTCTCTTGAATGAAAAGCTGGTGAATTCAACTGGTATTAACCTGCCTGCTGTATTTTTGCAAATCCAACATTATTTCCCTCATCAGAAATATTCTGAGAATGACCCATTTCATTTCTATCGTTTTTACTTGTACATCCTGCACCACATTGGTATTGCTACTGCCCCTTACATCATCATAAAAGTTTCCTCATCCAAACATGCATCATTGTTTTTGTCCAATAACACTTCCTCTCCAGGTCTGGGTGGAATAACCACACTCTTGTTCCACCAACCCCTGTCCCTTAAAAGTACAGCACTGTTAGAAACTCTCATTGCTTGTGTTGGTGAGGAATACACCGACTCCCCTTGCTGAACACTTATAGTTTTTTTTTTTACTTACAATTTCCCAATCTCCTACACTGAACAGTTTTTGCTTTGTTATATGAACTTTGTCATGGTAAACTTTGTCCTTGACCTGTTTCTGTACAATTTTATTACCAACCTGTAATTTGACATCATCAGTTTTTACCACCTTAGTCTGTTTTGTACATTCGCCAATTTTAGGTATTAGTAAAGTACAACCAACCCGTCCGCTCATCAAATAAAACAGAGGAAATCCTGTAACTGAATGCGGAGTATTATTGTAACTGCAAACCTTTTCCCTTAGACATTTAGTCACTGACAATTTGGATGCCAAAGCCATTTGAATTATTTTAGAAATCTGTTGGACATCTTCCTTGTAATCAATTGTGTACCATTATCTGAAACTAAAGCATGTAGTAATCCTTCAATCGAAAAAAACTCTTTCTAGAAAATCTATGACAATATCAGTGGTGGGTTGGCAATAAATTCATAATGTATCCATTTTCAAATAATAATCAGTAAGAACCAATAAGTAACATGTTTTCTTCCAGTGAATAAAGTGGACCAGCAAAATCAATGGCTAATTTCAGCAAAGGTCCATTGGGAATTTTAACTAAATGTATATCTTCTTTAGAAACTTTGCAATGTGTGTCGGATCTAACAAATGTAACATAGGGCCCCATGCATCATCCGAAAATCGGGTCGCAAACGGGCAGATTCGCAGAATCTGCCCCTTTGCGACCTGTATTTTGCATTTGGGATGCATCATCCCAAATGCAAAAATCGCAATTTAAGGAATCGCACAATTGCGATTACTTAAATTGCAATTGCATTTAAGGAATCGCAAATTGAGATTCCTTAAATGCAATGCAACAAAGTAAAAAAATTTGCGATTTCGCTACTAGGGGGCGCAATTTACCAGGAAGTTGAACTTCATGGTAAATTGCAAAAACTTTGAGAAATGCACTAAAGTGCATTTTTCAAAGTTGAAGGTTACACACACATGTCCTTGGGACATGTGTGTGCATAACATATGTGCACGGATCAATTTCAGGGGTGCAACAGGGTGTCCTTTTGACACCCCTGCACCCTTGAAATTGCATGCGCAATTTGCGAGTACCTATTGGTACTCGCAAATAGCGCTTCATAATTTCCCATTCATTCCTATGGGCCTACAGGCCCATAGGAATGAATGGGTAGCCATTCCTTATTTGCGACTCGCAATTTGCGAGTCGCAAATAGAGAATGTGAAGGAATCGCTATTATTATAGCAATTCCTACATGCATAGGATTTTGCGAATCCTTAATTGCGAATCCTTAATATTCGCTATTAAGGACTCGCAAAATCCTAGCTTGATGCATGTGCCAGATATTTGTCAATGAATCCATCAACCTCTAAATCCATACCTGGCCACCAGTAATGTTTTCTCAGCAGCTTCTTAGTGGAATTCGCTCCAGGATGACCCACATGAGCTAACTTCAATCATTTATTTCTCAACAAAACTGGTGGTACAAATACATCATGCCCCAAGAGCAATCCTGCCTCAATGGTCATCTCATCCCCTAACTGGAAATCATTTCTCAGAGATTTATCTAAATTACTAATTGGCGGCCAACCATTAACTACATTGTACTTAACTTGTTTCAAAATTTTATCATTTTTTAGACACATCCAACCACTTGCTCTCCATGTCCAATGGCATCAACAACAGCTACCACACATTCCTGATCACAAACATCTTTGTCTTCTTCGATTTACTCAATTGGCAACCTACATAAGCAGTCAGCTTTCTTACTCAATACACCTGTTAAGTATCTTATAGCAAAATTATAGTCTTGCAGTCTCAAGATTAACCCAATCAGCCTGGAGGATTCAGTAGAAAGGAATCTTCCATGGATGGCTCTAAAAAGGGCATCCCAGAACACCTCCTCAACATTGTGATGCAGAACCAATGACATTGACATAAATATTGGGGTCAGGCAAAGTTGCATTTTGGCGCTGCTCCTTTTGAATCTATATAGAAATGAAATACGACCTATTTATTAGACCTGAAATTGGACAACCCCAGCTGGGATGGGAACAGGTTGCGGTATTGCTCTATGCTGACGACACTGCCCTCCTAGCCTTACTGAGCATTGTCTCCTAAAAGGCTTCGAAAGATACTGATCAGCTAAAAACTAATGATGAACCCATCTAGAACCAGTTCATGGTCATGAATCAGAAGACTCTGTTAACAAGAACATATACTGTCAATGGCACAGTAGTCGAGAAAGAAAGTTTTCTTGACTGGGCATCAGGTTTGGCTGCATGTAACCCTAGGCTCAATAAAGAGATAAAAGCCGGCGGACTATGGTGCAGAACATGGGAATGGTTCTTCGCTGTAAACATCTGTTTGGGGGGAGAGTCAAACAAATCAATCCTGGAACTACATAAGATGAAAACAGTTGCAGCTGCAGTGTATGGTACCGACTTATGGGGCTACTGCAATAGGCACGAGCTACAGGACATAGAATAATAATTCCTGAAGAAATGCCTGCTACTGAGTCCAAGTACCCCCTTAAAATCATTAAGATTGGAGATAGGACTGTGCCTCATTGAAGACATCATTCAACTACGCCATGTGCTTTTGTGGGTTAAACTCCACACGAACCAGCATGCAAACTTATATTTAAAATCCTACCAAGATGCCCTGATAACAACAGGGTGCATGTAAAAATCATGGGCCAGACACATGGCAAGAGCAGTGAAAGGAATTGGCTATGAAAATTACTGGGAAAATCAGAGTAAACTGAACACAATCAGTCCACATATAATTAAAACTACGTACGAGGACACAAAAATGAAGGACTGAGTTATCAGCGGTATTGGTGGTTCACTTCTGCACTCGTACTTAAAAATCAAAAACACCTATCTAGACATGATAAAACCTGAACATGCAGATGATCGGACCTGCAGTTTAGGCTTGGAACTCTACTTATTGGTGCATTTGTCATACGATGGTCAAATGGAGATGTAAATCTAAGCTATGTTAATTTGAGAGGGATGTAAAAGATAATTCTCTACTTCATATTTTTATGCACAGTAACAACGGTCCCACAAAGTCAAATGCTAATCCACCCTTTCCACACACCATAAAGAAGATCGGCTTCCTCGTGGTATGTCTGTACCCCAAGGTATTTAAAGGTGGGACTCTACCACCTAATGACTTCTCTGTCTACTCATACCGGTGCTGTGTCTGGAACCAGTGAGAAGAATGAGAAATTCTCCCATTTGACATTAAGCCCTGATAATGGCCCAAAGTTGTCTAAGGCTTTCGTGATGGGCCGGAGATCAGCCTCTGCATTCTGTATGTACAACAGGAGGTCATTCGCATCGAGGGAGACAATATTAGTTGTCTCTGTATCAGGGACTCCCCGACCCCACTCCGCCTACTCTAAGCTGTGCAGCAAAGGGCTCTAGTGCGAGCACAAAGAGGAGGGGTTGATGGGGCAGGCCTGCCTCTTTCCATGGCGGATATGATATTGTGCTGATATCACCGTGCCTGTTCATAGACTAGATACAGGAGATGTGTACTGCACTGCTATCCATTTGCGAAAGCCATATTCCAGCCTGAATTTTCTGGCCACTCTATGCAGGAATTGCCAATCCAGTGAGTCGAAAGCTTGTTCCAAATCAATTGTAAATACCACAGCTTTGGGCCACTCATCTGAGGCCAGCTCCATTATTTTAAATACTCGGAGGTTAATCTGCAATGTACAGCAACCTGATATGAAGCCGTTTTGGTCGCCATGTATAAGTACTAGCGTGTGCAGCACCAGTCTGCTGACCTGTATTTTGCCTAATATTTTATAGTTCACATTCAGAATGGAGAGAGGAGGGTATGCAGTTATCTCTTCAGGAACTTTCCCCTCTTTTCGAAGGGCGATAATTAGGACTTCTCTATCAATAGGGCAACTTGGGTGTCAGCTAATCTGCGAATGTAGTATAAATTGTAGGGTAAGGCCATCAGTGCCTGGGACTTTGCTGAGACAGTAAAGCCTCTTTGAATTCTTGATTCGAAATGGGTTGGTCTAGTGCAGTCCTTTCCTGTCTTTCAAAACAGGGGAGCAGGCTATCAGCCAGAAACCTGTCAATTTCCTCCTCAGTACCGTGTACTGTGCTCCTGCCTGCCATATAGTTCACCATAGCACCCATAGATTGCTCTACTGATTTCCTCTTGGGAATGAAGTTGAACACCCCGTGAGTCTTTGACCTCAGTCAATGGTTGACTTCTTCTGTCCGAGCTAGCTAGCCATGATGAGTCTAAGCGTTTTGTCGCCTTCTGTATGCCGATGTGCTGCATAGGCTGCATGGGGGAGACACCTCTGTTTCTCAAGGAGGTTAGCACATGCCTCCTTGGCCCCCAAAAGGATATCATCCTTAGACTCACCTGCCACCACGTCATGGTCAACGGGTTGTGGTTGGATATGGTCTGACACAGATATTTAATTGTGGCTACTTCTGATACAAATCCTCTTATGCCCACAATACAATGCAATCTGATGTGAACATGGTGTACTGCGGAATAAGAATAATACTTCATTACATGGGGGTACTTGCATCTCTATATGGACCATTGATCCAACAAGTCTTTAAGGGCCTTGAATGTTGCATGGGCCAGTGCATGTCGTAATGGGGGTGAGAAAGATCCAGTTGTACATCCACAACCATCTAAACCAGGGCCCCCCTGTCGTAGGTGTGTCTCTTGTTTTCCTTATGTTGGCCATTTTTTCTGTGTGAATGATACGTGTTTTTATCCATGGATATGAGGAAAATGAGGGAGAAATGTTTCTAGACATTGCTGGGCTGTGGGATAGAACTGTTCCAAGTGCATCTAGTTTCCACACCAGATGTGATGATCAACACATATAAGTGCTAAGAAATAGTAGCCCTTGCTACACGTCAAAGAGGCCCCTTCTGTCATTTAGAGCTGGCCATGAACTCCAGGGAGATCCATGACATTAGTGAACGATGACCTTGGAAACTGTCTCAGGGGCATGAGGCTAGGTAATGCTGGGTCCCCCAAGGCATAACAATGAGCAGTGCACACAATTGTGACAATGCCCCCACAATCCGGGTTCCAGTAGAACTGTGGTGCCATAGCTCTATGTTGCCATTAATTATTGTCCCCATATGGCCATGGCAATAAAGGACTGCACTTCTGGGGTACTATACATGGGCCTCAAAATTGAAGAACTGTGCCATCTGGGGACTTTAACCCAGAAGGCCCTGTTCCAAGGTGGTTGCCATGACAGAAAGTTACAAAGATTTTTCCACCTCAGGTAAAAAAATTCAATATGTTTCACAAGCCCAAAAATTGTGATGACCATGTTTTTGGAGTAGATAGTGGTGGTGCGACATCAGTATCTCCCATGTCTCAAATGTTTGACTAATCCATGGGTTCAAGTGTGTGTCCAATCAGAACAAGAGATCTTCTGGGACTCCGTGATTAGTTTTATCAGTCATTGCTACAAGAGTTACTTGAACATACATTGTTTATGAATTTAATATAACTTCCACTGCTGGAGATGTGGTGTAACACATAGGTAACTTTTTATTAGGGAGAGGTGTGGCGCAGCGGTCAGAGCGGTTGACTCCGGAGTGCGGGTGTCACGGTGCGATTCCCGGCACCAGTGGCAGCTCTGCTCAGCACCATGTGACTCTGGGCAATAGCTCACTTAATCTCCCCGACGGCCCCCAGCGCATTGAGACCCTTAGGGGTGATTAGTTCGCGCTTAACAAATACCGTATTTATTTATTACAACCATATGCTTATTAAACCATAGTGCAAGCCATGCCCTATGTAAAAGACTGGAGAAGGGATGGCTTCGTCAGTAACATCAGAAAACATCTGAAGTGTGTGGGAGTGTCAAGGGCTGTGCTGCAAAGTTTCCTGAAAAAGGGGCTACTAACATTTTTTAGGATTAGCGCAACTGTCTGGTTTGCTAAAGACATCTTGGGGACATTCAGAAAGCTTCCCTGGGAATGCATTCCACCCGTTGCTTACCATTGGCTTTGAAGTTTGTAACTCACATTGTCTGGCTTTCTATTTGCTGGCTTTATTTGCTTTAGGCTATCTGGGGTGAGTTTGTACTTCCCAAGGAGCAAAGCCTTTTCACACCAACTCTCCTTGTATTCTTCCACGAGTGTTCTTTTCTGTAAATGTTGTTCTTATCTTGTCTCATTTGCTGTGCATTCAAAGACAGAGGTCAAATGTCAGGCTCTGTCTTCCAAGGGACCTTGGTGTTTATTTTTCTTTCTCTGACATCAAATTGAGAGTATTTATATGACAATCTTGCTGGATACTAGGGGTAGGAAAGGTTTTTTTTTTTAGGACATAACAACATTTAAATAAACTGGGCAAGTATTTCAGAATATATCAGTATCAGGAACACACAAATGAAGTATATTTTTCTTAATTCTGAAGTGTGTTGGAAACAAATAGTTTAATATGATCAAAACAAATAAATACACTAGGTGATGCCATGTCCGCACATCATCGTTTGTGCGCTGTATAGTTTTATTAGTAAAACTGCTTGTCTGTGCAAATGTAATGGTCGTTTCAATTCAAAATGTGATATCTGTAATGGCAGTGAGCTACTACACCATGCACACTCCACTCTACACCACTCCACTATACCATGCAACACTCCACGCCACTGCATTCCACTCTGCCCACTCCACTCTACGCCGCTCTAGTTTAATTTGCACCACTTTAATTCTATGCCAATTCACTCTATGCCACTCTACTCTTCACTACTGCACTCTACACCACTCCAGTCCAATTTACTCTGCACAACTCCACTGTACGCCACTCTGCAACATTGCACTCTATGCCAATACACTCTACGTCAATGCACTTTACTCTGTAACACTCAACTCTATGCCCCTGCACTCTACGCCAATGTACGCCACTCTAATCTATTCAACACCACTTTACTCTACGCCATTGCACCCTACCCCACTCTACTCTACGCCACTGCACTTTACCCTGCACCACTCCATGCCACTTGATTTTACTCTGAAACAATCTATTCTTTGCCAATGTACTCTATGCCACTCTACTCCACTCTATGCCACTGCACTCTACGCCACTCTACTCTAAACCACTGGACTCTACACCACTGTACTCTATGCCACTGCTCTCTACGCCACTGCGCGCAATGCCAATGCACTCTATGCCATTCTGCACCACTGCACTCTATGGCACACTACTCTGCAACACTGCACTCTCCACCACTGAACTCTATGTCACTCTACTCTACACTTCTGTCCTCTATGCCAATGCACTCTATGCCACTATACTCTGCATCACTGCACTCTGCATCACTCCACTCTGCACCACTCAACGCTACTGCACTCTCTGTCACTTATCTTTATACCACTGCACTCTATGCTACTGCACTCTACTTTGCATCACTGTACTCTACAATGCAACATTCTAATTGCACCACTCTAATCTACACCACTGCTGCCCTCCATGCCACTGCACTCTGCGTCACTATACTCTGCAACACTCTATGCCAATGCACTCAACACCAGTCCACTCTACTCAACGCCACTCTACTCTACAACACTCTACTCTGCAACACTGCACTCTACACCACTCTACTCTGTACTAATGCATTCTATGTCAGTGCACTCTACGCCACTCAACTCTACTCTGCACTAATGCATTCTATGCCAGTACTCTGTACCCCACTCAACTCTACTCTGCATCACTCCACTCTACGCCACAGCACTCTGCAGCACTCCACTCTATGCAACTGCACACTATACCACTGCACACTACAGCACTATATTCTACTCTGCTCCAATCTAGGCCACTCTACTCTGCACCACTCTATGCCACTGCACTCTGTGCCACTCTGCTCGGCGCCACTGAACTCTACACCACTGTACTCTACACCACTCTATTCTACACCACTCCACTCTGCACCACTGTACTCTACACCACTGCACTCTACACCACTGTACTCTATGCCACTGTACTTTACGCTACTCCACTCTGCACCACTGTACTCTACGCCACTGCGCTCAACTATGCAACGCTCTAATCCAAGCCAATGCATTCTACGATGCTGCATTGTACGCCTATGAATTCTATGTCAGGACCGGAGGCTCCGATTATGCTTCTCATTTCTTTTACTGAACTCACAGCAGCCAATAGAAAACTCAGTAACAAAACACAGTATAGATCACGTGATCAACCATAGAGTCTCTGCCTATAAAAGGTCCATCCACCTAACCAGTGTCCTCTTTCTTTGCTGTTCCCGCAGCCAGTTAAGTAATCTTCGCCTTTATCTGGTTTTTGATATTCAAATTGTGCCTTATATGCGCTCTAGGCTAATGTTTTGCTTAGGTTCATATCGCTCTATTGTTGCGCTGTGATTACTGTCTTACCGACTGTTTGATTTGTTGTGCTTGACGATCGGTGCCCAGGGCGGTGTTCCCTTTGCTGCGGCTCCCGATTGGCACTCCGATCCAGCATTTTCCCTCTAGCGCATGTTTGCTTAGCGCGCTTACTTGCCAGCATTTTCGGCATCGCTCGGTCTCTCCGTGTCCGCCGGTTCTTTCAAGTGGAGCGGGAGGTGCCGGGGAGCGAGGACGCGCGCCCTCTGTGACGCGCAGTCCTCTTTTTGTGTTCAACGAGCGGCCAGTACCGCGCATGCGCGGTGGCCATCTTTGCCCTCATTAGCATTACTCGGGCTTGAGTGAACGCCGGAGCTGCGTTTTTTCATGCTCCTGACCCCGTTTTTCATCGCATTTGTGGCGTGAGAGGCTCGTTGTGCTCCCCTGACGCTCTGCACTAATTTCACAATGTGGGGCTGTATACTCCTCGCATAGGCTTTGCCTAGAGTGGCTTTCTAGCAAGCTCTTCCTCCCTCCACATCCTAATCAAGTGTTACTGGCATCCTTTACAGCATTGTACTGAGCTTGCCTGGGGTTTTTTGCCACTCTCCCTGATTCTCTATATATACATATATATCTTTTGCCTGTTCTCTAGAGCACCTCACAGGCAGTCCTCCCGGGGTCTTAGAATCTACACTTCTGGTGTTTCAATATGGCTGAGTATTATGAGGAGGACTACTATTATGAGGAGGATCCATCTGGATCCATGGAACAAGACCTAGTTGAGGCCCTGGACGCAGGAGTCCAGCATTCTGTCAATCAGTCAGAGCCATTGAACCCCTCAAGCGTCATTTGTGCACATATGCCAAGCAACAAGGCTGGCTTCCCACCACAAGTAATCGCCCTAGAGCCGGTGGTAAAGGGGTTAGGAACCCGCACGCTGCGGATTTCGCCAGACTCGTAAAGTCTATGGCTGACCAGGAGTATTCCACTCCCACCAGAGAAGCGACTATTACAGAAGTCCCTCAGGATGATGACCAGGATACATCCTCAGATCCTTCCACTGACCAGGAGGAAGCCCATAGACCCTCCAAGAAGGCGAGGAAAGAAAAGCACGTTGATGCGTCTTCGACCCCCAGGGTCCTTAACTTTGAGCCCAAGGAAATTGTACACCCCAATTCCTCAGCCTGGCTACCACCCCAAGAGGTGGCGGAGTATGTTCAGTCTCATCTTCGCCAGGCTTTTGACAAGGAGGTAAGGGCGAGACTTAGATCTGAATGTCCCAGACCTGACCTGGCAGGCAAGGTAGCGGAGACCCCCGAGGTAGACCCTCCATGCTTACTTACTTAAAGAAGTATTCCAAAGATACCAAAAAGGGTCTCGATAGATCTTGGAGGTCATGCCAGGATAAATTGCTGGACTTGACAGGACCCCTGACTAAAATTCTGGAATTAGGTTTTAGGGCCTGTGACAAGGTGGGGTTGGCCGGGGTAGAGCAGGAGAGTGATATAGACTGGTGGACTGCAACGCCACTCTCTCCCCCTCTTCTCTCCCCTCAGCAGGACGAGTGGAACTCCACAACCCTGCCTCTGTTGGACAATACGGGTGATGAAAGGCACGGCTCCTTTAACTGGGGACTCCCTGATGACGGGACTCCTCCCCCGAATGACGTCACGGCGTTCCCTGCAATAAGGATCGAGGATTCCCGGAGGGCGGTGTGCACCGACACCGGAGTGGAGGAAGGAGATTCAGGAGCGAGGACGGTGAGCAGCGAGAGTCGAGAAACCAGAGACCTGAGTGCGAGCAGTGGGACCGGACCGGCAGGAATACAGGATACGCCAGGAGGCCAACGGCATCACGCTTCGCCGAGCCACGCTCCCGGAGGAGCGTGGCTAACACAGCTACGGGAGCGAGTTACAGGGTGGTTAGGGAGGAGGGATTCCTCTGACAGGTAGAGAGCTGGGGCGTTTACCTCTCTAGCGTTCCCGCTTGCACCCTTCCCCGAACACCATCACTCGTTCCTCACAGTGTGCTTCACGGGTTGTTTTGAGGTGTCCCTTCACTCCCCTACCCTATACACCAATAGCGACCGGAACCCTTACACCCGTTTCTCCTTTTCTTTTCCCTGTGCTTCCATCTGACACCACGGAGAATACACCCCGCCGAAGACCTGGGCCCCGGGAGGAAGAGCGGTTCGGTCTGGAAAGAACCCGGAACCCTGGACGGAAGCCGGAGCCATCACCATATTCCCCGGAAAGACTGACTAGTACACAAAAACGAGTGTTTGGTAAAATTAAAGCATCTCTAACCCGACCTGGCCTCAGACCCCTTATTGCAACCCCGCCACAACTGGTGTCAGAAGTGGGATTGCCATCTCAGTCCGTCAGTAATCCCATGATGGACGCGGTCATTCAACACCTTATAAAAGGACAGGAGAAGCTAGAATGGGCCATCGAACGACAGATGTTGTCCGCCCAGGCCGACAGAGATGTATTTAAGAACACTATCTCGGCCCAGATGGAAGGACTACAAAAGATGGTACAAGAGCCTGGAAGTCCAGTACCAAGAGACCGGCGCGGCTCAACGCATGGTCCTTCAGGGATATCTTTGCAAAAATACGTAGCCGGGGAGGACCCGGATGCGTTCCTGTTAAACTTCGAGCGTGCCGCTAGAGCATGCGGTTGGCCAGAAGAAAAATGGCCTTTCTTTATGGCCCCTCTATTAACAGGGGAAGCCCAGTCCGCCTACCAGGTGGCCAACGCTACGGGTAACACCCCCTATCAGGAAATAAAGGACATCATTTTGGACCACCTAGGCCTGGATGCTGAGGCCTACCAGGTGCGGTTCAGAAAGGAGAGGGGCATTCCAGGGGAAAACCCCAAAACGTTATTCTTGCGCCTTCAGATGGCCGCGGATAAATGGTTAAGACCAGCCACCAGCACCAAAGAAGAGATCATGAACCGCGTCTACTTAGAGCAATTCATGGAAGCTCTCCCACATGGAACACAGCGGTGGTTAAAGCAACATACCCACCTTTCCCCAGAACAGGCCATTGAAATGGCCACGACCTACTCGCGAGCGCAGCCACGGACTATTGCATGGGACACAGAGAAACCAAGTAGGGCCCCGCCCATAAGGAACGAGAAAAAAGCCCAAAGACCCATACATGACTTTGCAAAAACCAGGCCTTCCAGAACGGAAATCCCCACATTCCGGGGGCCGCAATGTTTCGAGTGTGGTGACTGGGGCCACATCTCCCGGTTGTGTCCTAAACGGAAACCAGCGGACGAACCCATGGAAGTGGGCTACATCCCTAGCTCGGTTTTATACACTGCAGAGATGGGGACCTCTTTCTATGTAAGTGTACAGGTGAATGGGAGGGTAGTAAGAGCTTTGTTAGACTTGGGTTGCAGGCAGTCAGTTATTCAGAAAAGCCTCATTCTGCCTTCACAATATATCCTTGACACGTTAGTACACATAAGGTGCGTACATGGGGATGTCAAGCAATACCCGCTGGTGTCCGTCACCATCTCCCCAAACCCTGGGTCTCCTTGCACGGTACGGATGGGGGTATTAGAAACCCTACCCGAAGACCTCATTCTCGGGACCGATAATCCGGACTTTTTGGTTTTGTTTCGCACCAATGTAGAAAGAAGAGGGGGAAACCACACTCACTCACGTTCCGCCCTCACAACCCCTGAGCCCAGGGGGCTCGATAGGAGCTTTAGGTTTGCCCAGGCTAATGACGCCACCCTGTTTAATGCCTGGGAAGCGGCCCACATCAATCAAAACAACTCCGCACCTTCCTACCCCCACTTCTTAATTAAAGACGGCCTGCTCTACCGGAAAGGGACAGCTGAAGAACCAACCCAACTTCTTGTTCCAATGTCCTTCAGGGAGCCAGATACTCTTCTTTTCCCATGCACACCTCACCGCTGGACATATGGGTGCGGAAAAGACAACCCAAAACGTACTACGCCATTTCTTTTGGCCTGGTATATACAAAGACATAAAAACGCATTGCCAGGAATGTGTGGTATGCCAAAAGAAGAACCTCCAACGCCCGCCGGCTGTCCCCCTTCAGCCCTTACCAGTGGTAGGAAGACCATTTGAAAGGGTGGGCATGGACTTGATTGGACCCCTACCCAAGACCCAGAGAGGAAACCTGTACGCGCTGGTGATTGTGGACTAGTCTACAAGGTTCCCAGAGGCTTTTCCACTTAGAGCACCCACCACCAAAAACATCGCAGACAAGCTCTTGGAACTCTTCTCGAGGGTAGGGTTCCCAAAGGAAATTCTAACGGATCAAGGAACGCCGTTCATGTCTCGGCTAAAGAAGGAGGTTTGTCGTTCCCTAGACCTACACCACCTGCGGACCTCTGTCTATCACCCCCAAACCGACGGCCTCGTCGAGAGGTATAACAGAACCTTGAAAGCCACTTTAAAGAAACTGTTGTCCGTAGAGGGTAGAGACTGGGATCGACTGCTACCTCTGGCTTTATACGTCCTGCGAGCCCAAGTCCAGAGCAGCCTGGGTTGCTCGTCATTCGAGCTGTTATATGGGCGTCAACCCAGAACCCTATTGGAAATGACCAAAGATGCCTCGGAGAAGGAGGGAGAAGACGAGAAGAAGTCCCTTCTGGAATATACGCAACAACTGCGATCTAAGATCGGGAAATTAAGGGATCTGGCCTACTCCAACCTCGAAAAGAGCAGAGACAGACAAAAGAGATGTTACGACAAAGGAAAGAAGTGGAGGAGCCTGTCTATCGGAGATTGGGCGCTAGTTCTACTCCCTTCCTCAACGAAGAAATTCCAGGCCGAATGGTTGGGTCCATATAGAGTGGTGGGGGTCCTTGGTAAAACCACGTACCAGGTCCAGATCTCGCCTAACAGGAAACAGAGTTATCACATAAATCTACTTAAGAAATGGTTGGGACCCTTGCCTAAGGCCACTCACCTGACTCTTCCAACATCCTTGCCGGGAGGTACCACCCTAAACCAACTCATCATAAACGAAGACCTGTCTGAGGAAGAAAGGGCCGACCTGTTCACGGCGCTACTCCCGTTCTCAGCCCTTTTTTCGGATACCCCCGGAAAGACCACTCTGGCCGAACATCAGATCGAGACCCTGCCAGGACAAACTGTTAAACAGAGGCCCTACAGAATACCCGCCGCAAAAAGGACAGCAGTAAAGAAAGAAGTACAAGACATGTTACAGTTAGGAGTCATACGCCCCTCTAATAGCGACTGGTCATCTCCGATAGTGATGGTCCCCAAGCCGGACGGATCATCCCGTTTCTGTATGGACTTCCGGGCGTTGAATTCTATTTCCACGTTTGATGCCTACCCTATCCCCAGGGTCGATGAGCTTATCGAAAAATTGGGGGATTCCAAATACATTACTACGTTCGACCTGACCAAGGGATATTGGCAGGTACCGTTACGTGAGGAGGACCGAAAGAAGACAGCGTTCGCAACCGACGAAGGCCTCTATGAATTCAACGTCCTCCCCTTCGGCCTCCACGGAGCACCTGCCACTTTTCAGCGGCTTATGAATACCGTACTCCAGGACTTCTCTTCTTTTTGTTCAGCTTACCTGGATGACATCGTGGTCTTCAGCTCAACATGGAAGGAGCACATGCTGCACTTGCAATTGATCCTCCAAGCCCTGGAACGTGCAGGGCTCCACATCAACTCCAGGAAGTCTAGAGCGGCCTATCAGAAAGTGAAATACCTTGGATACGTTCTGGGTCATGGCGTCATAGCTCCACAGGCGGAAAAAGTGAGGGCTATTGCGGAAACGCCCTTTCCCACCACCAAAAGGGAATTGCGTGCATTTCTCGGATTGCTGGGATACTACAGACGCTTTGTCCCGCAGTTCTCAGAGGTGGCCTCCCCATTGACGGATATTCTCCGCAAAGACGCTCGCCCTCAGCAATTGCTACATCCCACCACAGAGATGCAAGAGGCGTTCCAGAGACTTAAAGACACAATAACAACAGGCCCAGTACTAGCGTCCCCAGACTTCCACAAAACATTCATATTACACACTGATGCCTCTAATTATGGGTTGGGAGCAGTGTTATCCCAAATAGCCGAGGATGGGGTTGAACATCCTGTCTTGTACATTAGCAGAAAGCTGTTCCCAAGAGAGACCAGATATCCCACCATCGAGAGAGAATGTTTGGCGGTGAAGTGGGCCATAGATAAACTGAGGTATTATCTAGAGGGGCGACCATTCATTCTGTACACGGATCATGCGCCCCTGCAGTGGATGTGTAGAAACAAGGCACAAAACCCCAGGGTTCTCCGCTGGTTTCTGTCATTGCAGCCGTTTTCCTTTGAGGAAACGACACAGAAAAGGGAAAGACAATGGGAGCGCGGACTATCTGCCCCGTGTGTTTCCTCTCCCCGATCGGGAGAATCCTAGGGAGGGGGTGTGTGACAAGGTGGGGTTGGCCAGGGTAGAGCAGGAGAGTGATATAGACTGGTGGACTGCAACGCCACTCTCTCCCCCTCTTCTCTCCCCTCAGCAGGACAAGTGGAACTCCGCAACCCTGCCTCTGTTGGACAATACGGGTGACGAAAGGCACGGCTCCTTTAACTGGGGACTCCCTGATGAGGGGACTCCTCCCCCGAATGACGTCACGGCGTTCCCTGCAATAAGGATCGAAGATTCCCGGAGGGCGGTGTGCACCGACACCGGAGTGGAGGAAGGAGATTCAGGAGCGAGGACGGTGAGCAGCAAGAGTCGAGAAACCGGAGACCCGAGTGCGAGCAGTGGGACCGGACCGGCAGGAATACAGGATACGCCAGGAGGCCAACGGCATCACGCTTCGCCGAGCCACGCTCCCGGAGGAGCGTGGCTAACACAGGTACGGGAGCGAGTTACAGGGTGGTTAGGGAGGAGGGATTCCTCTGACAGGTAGAGAGCTGGGGCGTGTACCTCTCTAGTGTTCCCGCTTGCACCCTTCCCCGAACACCATCACTCGTTCCTCACAGTGTGCTTCACGGGTTGTTTTGAGGTGTCCCTTCACTCCCCTACCCTATACACCAATAGCGACCGGAACCCTTACACCCGTTTCTCCTTTTCTTTTCCCTGTGCTCCCATCTGACACCACGGAGAATACGCCCCGCCGAAGACCTGGGCCCCGGGAGGAAGAGCGGTTCGGTCTGGAAAGAACCCGGAACCCTGGACGGAAGCCGGAGCCATCACCATATTCCCCGGAAAGACTGACTAGTACACAAAAACTGGTGTTTGGTAAAATTAAAGCATCTCTAACCCGACCTGGCCTCAGACCCCTTAATGCAACCCCGCCACAGGGCCAAAGAATCGGCAATGGCTATCGATCCTGAAGAACTGATCGGATGGGCCCAGAGGGCGGTATGCCAGCTTGGCAACGCCAATTGTGCGTTATCTACAGAACGCCGCCGATCTCTCTTGCTAAAATTGGACCCCAGGTTAGCTGAGCTCTCAACATCTGAATCGGGTCCCCTGGCCCAATGTCTGCTGTTCGGACAGCCCGTCCTTAAAGAGCTAACGAAGTTCGTCGCAACATTCAGTGGCCTGGAAAAGGCTCAGGGGTCTCTCAAGCGGGCTTTCCGCCCGGTTTTCGGCAGGGCCTGACGATTTCGGGGGCGCTCGTTCGGCCGGGGTTATAATCAAGGCACCCCGCGTGGCCAGCAGAGAGGAGGTTATCAAGACTCAAATAGCAATTCCTCCTTCTACCCTACCCGACGCTCCAGAAATAGATTCCGCAAAGGAAGATTTGGAGGCAATGCAGGCGGCCAACAAGATGCCGGAAATACAGGTGAGATTGATTTCCTGTTCAGAAGTGATTTTGGGGGGCAGAATAACGTTTTTTCTAGACAGCTGGCGCACAATCTCTCAGGATGCTTGGGTCTTGGAAACCGTGCAGGGGTACAAGTTAGAACTGTATGACTCCCCTTTCCAAGACAGGCCCCCGCTACAGATGTCTTTTTCCCAACAAGATCCGACCTTTATCTCCGCAGAAATAGATTCCCTACTGCAGAAAGGAGCCATAGTGGTCTCGACTCTCCACCCTCGGGGTTTCCTCAGCAATGTCTTCCTTGTGGAGAAGAAAGGGGGTGGGTCCAGACTTGTCTTAAACTTAAAAGACTTCAACGCCTGGATAGTCTACCGACACTTCAAGATGGAGGGCATCCATCCTTTACGCGATCTCCTCCGGGAAGGAGACTGGATGGTCCGGCTGGATCTGAAGGATGCGTATTTGTCCATTCCCATTTTCGCCCCTCATCGTCGGTTCCTGCAGTTTCTCTGGCAAGGGGTCTGTTACGAGTACAGGGTTCTCCCTTTTGGACTGTCGTCAGCACCATGGTGCTTCACGAAGCTTCTTCGCCCTGTAGTAGAGTCTCTCAGGGCTCGGGGGGTTCGCCTGATCGTCTACCTAGACGACATCATTATTATGGCGAACTGTCCCCAATTGGTCATCTCGCACCTCGAATGGACAGTCAATCTCTTGCAGAGTCTGGGGTTTATTGTGAACCCGCAGAAATCGATCCTGATTCCGTCTCAATCGATCGAGTTTCTGGGATTCTTAGTCAACTCTCTTACGTGTCAGCTCCTTCTTCCAATGCAAAAAATCAGAGCTATCAAGCGGGAGCTGAGATCGACACTTCACAAGCAGACCGTATCCCTCAGATCCGTAGCCCGGATCGTGGGCTTGTAAGCCTCGTCAATTCAAGCGATCTTCCCGGGTCCCCTCCACTACCGGGCTCTTCAGCGGCTAAAAATTCGACATCTCCAGAAAGGTCTCGGATACTCAGAATTGATTCCCCTCTCAGAGGAGGTGAGGCTCGAGATGTTATGGTGGTTGAACCACATGGAGGCTTGGAACGGCCGAGCTCTCTTCGGATCGACTCCGGATGTAGTGATCGAATCCGACGCCAGCCGGTGGGGTTGGGTTGCCCGTTGCGGCCAGTTGTCCACAGGTGGGCGTGGGTCGCCGGAAGAACTACATTTACATATCAATTGCCTGGAACTCTTAGCTGGTTCCTTTGCGATCCGTTGCTTGTCCCCTCAGAAAACAGACTGTTGTATTCTTCTTCGGATGGACAACATATCAGCGGTGCGATATGTGAACAAATTAGGCGGCACGAGGTCCAGAATGTTGGAGGAGATTGCCAAGGACTTCTGGCATTTTTGCCTCCAGAACAGGATCTCAGTAGTGGCGGAATATCTTCCGGGCTGCAACAACGAGGTGGCGGATTGGCACTCGCGTCATCTGCAGGACTTCAGCGATTGGAGGCTGCACCCCCAAATATTTCAGCGATTGAACGCCCTTTGGGGTCCCTGTCACATAGATCTGTTCGCGTCTCGCCTCAACCGACAGATTCCCAACTTTTACAGTTGGCGGCCGGATCCGGAGGCTCTTGCCACGGATGCGTTCCTACAGGAGTGGCCAACGTCCATATGTTACGCCTTTCCCCCGTTCATGATGATCCCCAGGGTTCTGGCACGAACCAGATATCGCGAGCGGAATTAATTCTGATCACACCACTATGGAGAGCGCAGGCGTGGTTCCCAGTTCTTCTGGAAATGCTTTGTGCGGTTCCAATCCTTCTTCCGAGGTTAGGGAACCTGTTGCTGGACCCTCTACAGAATCCTCATCCGTTAGTGGAGTCGGGTCAACTTACGCTGGTAGCATGGCGGGTTTCAGGGACAGATGAAAAGTCCCAGGCCTTTCAAAAGAGGCTGACAGATTTATCAATGAGGCCTGGTCTGCCAACACACATAAACGATACTCTTCCTCTTGGAGACGATGGTGTGATTGGTGCTCTCAACAGGAAGTGGATCCCTCTAAAGCACGTCTCTGTAATTGTTAATTTTCTGGCTTCCATCGCGTCTTCAGGATTAGCCTATAGAACAGTGAATAACTTTCGGTCCGCTATCTCTGCAGGTCATATACCCGTAGATGGCAAACCTATTGGTGAGCATCCGCTGGTGTGTAAACTGCTAAGAGGCGTTCGGATGGTGAAGCCCCTGTGCCCTAAGTATTCACAGTTATGGGACGTTTCTGTTGTCTTGAAGTATCTAGAGGCTTGGCCTTCTAATAAATATCTCTCTCGAAAGCAGTTATCCGCTAAACTGACTATGTTACTGTGTTTAGTTTCATGCAAGAGAGTTTCAGATGTTCATGCCCTGGACTTAGCGGGACGTAGGTTTTCCCCAGAAGGAGTGTCATTCAATATATCTCGGAGGACTAAATGTAACACTTCCTCAATTTCCTATCCAGCATTTCCCCATAATCCTAAACTGTGTGTTGTTCAATGTGTAAAGGATTACGAGGTAAGTACTGCAGAATTTCGTGCTGATATGCAAGGCCAATTATTAATTGCTCTACAGAAACCCTTTCGCCCAGTGACTCCAGCTACCTTGTCACGATGGATGCGTTGGATCATGGGCGAAGCGGGTATTGATGTTTCAAAATTTGGGGCTCATTCAGCCCGAGGTGCTATGGCATCTAAGGCCTTTGCAGCAGGTGTCAGTCTGTCAGACATTATGAACGCAGCTGACTGGTCTACAGAAAGTACATTTAAGGCCTTTTATTACAAGCCCATTGTAGATGTGGCCTCAGTGGTGGTGTCTAAGCTTTGAACAAGCATAATCGGAGCCTCCGGTCCTGACATAGAATAAAAAATTTGCTAACATTCGTGACAAGAATTTTCATTTCTATTAAGGACACGGAGGCGAGGATTATCCCACCCAGAATGATGTGTTAACACGTTATAAGTTGTTTGCTATATGTTGTATATTTTATAAAACATACATGTTAGTTTTTATCCCGACTCCTTTCTGTTGATACAATGTTCAAACAGTTTTGGAATGGTGTTACGGGTGTTTCTCTCTATTCCTTTCAGGTGCTGATACTAAGTGAAGCTTGAGCATCTCCTGTGGAGAATAAGTCGTTACTACACGATTCTTCCTGTGTTCTTTGGGCCGAGTCCCTGTTCAGAAATGGAGCCCCGTTGGGCCTCAAGTTAATCGGGCAAGAGGAGTTCTTGTTTGGATGCTGTTCGTTTGGAGCAGGTTGTTCAGAGACTTAACTGATTCTATGATTCCGAAAGAAAGAGGACACTGGTTAGGTGGATGGACCTTTTATAGGCAGAGCCTCTATGGTTGATCACGTGATCTATACTGTGTTTTGTTACTGAGTTTTCTATTGGCTGTTGTGAGTTCAGTAAAATAAATGAGAAGCATAATCCTCGCCTCCCTGTCCTTAATAGAATTGAAAATTCTTGTCACGAATGTTAGCAAATTTTTAATTCTATGCCGCTGCACTCTATGACAATGCACTCTACACATGCCTACTCTACTCTACTCAAGTGTACGCCACTCTACGCGGCTCCACTCTATGCCACTTTAATACACGACACTCTATGCCACTCCACCCTACTACAATCTACTACACTCTTCGCCATTCCACTCTACGACACTCCACACCACTCTCCTCTACACCGCTAACTTTTAGTCATGCTGAACAACAGCCATGCCGTTGTACAACAAGGCTAAAACACATTGGCAAAGCTCTTGCACAGGCGACACCTATTGGTTTTGCCAATGCTTTATTTTAAAGGAAAGGTGAACTAAGGGCGTCTTTCCTTCTTGCTGGGCAAAAATGGCAAGTCGAAGAGAAACCAACCTTTAAGCAAAGAATTTGTCAGTAGGTGATGTGAACTACGATTGTTAAAACATTGTGCTTAAACACAATCTTGTGATCCTTTCGACATTATTGATATTTTAACGTACGACAGTTTCTTTTTTTCAATGTACATGCTTCTTAGATATAAGCGTACATATTAAAGACATTGGCAGAATATAATGGTATATAATTTTACTTTTGCAGTTTGTTGCTTGTGTTCTGTCTTTAAAACTATTGTTAGTGTTACTGTATTACTCTTTTTATTATGTTATAACTCTTTGTTTGCAAGGCACTGTTTTTTTTTTAAAGACATTTTTATTGTATTTATTGGTCGTCCAGAATCACAATAAAATTATGGCAGTAAGGATACTTCACAGGAGAATATGACAAACATGCCAATACATTCCTTTTAAAGGTGGAAAACATTCACAGCATAAACTTTGCATTTATGATACATATTAGGGATCACTGACAAAATATCGAAGGTCAAAAAATCGACCTACAAAAATATCGCAACAAAAATATCGATGTCAATAATATCGAAATCCTATCTACAACATGGTAAGTACAAAAATATCGAAAAAACAATATCGATGTCAAAAATATCGTTATCAAAAATATCGGGTTTTTTTGTTGTTAAAAATAATATGTAAAATAAACTAAATAATACTTATAATTAAAATAAACATAGTTAAAAATATTTTATAATTTTTAAAATTAATAAGTAACATATATAATTAAATAAAACATTAATTAAACATATACATATAATATATAATATATATACTTACTTTATAATCAGTTTGAATAATTATTTTAATAAATTATAAATTATTAAAAAATATTATAAATTACAAATACATCTATACACATAAAACAATAACATAAATAAAAATTAAATAATTATAATAACAAATTTTAAAAAAATTTTTAGTTTTAATATTTTGAAAATTAATTATATACTATATTAACTAAAATAATACAAAAAATATTAAATAGCGTAGGGAATAAAACTACTATTACACCCCCCAAAAAAACAACAGTAAGAAAAATGTTGGATAGCGTAGGGGTAAAAATTACTATTCCCACTCCAGAGAGTGCAACAGTAGGGAAAGTGTTGGATAGCGTAGGGGTAAAAATTACTATTCCAACTCCAGAGAGTGCAACAGTAGGGAAAGCGTTGGATAGCGTAGGGGTAGAAATTACTATTCCCACTCCAGGGAGTGCAACAGTAGGGAAAGCGTTGGATAGCGTGAGGGTAAAAATTACTATTCCCACTCCAGTGAGTGCAACAGTAGGGAAAGTGTTGGATAGCGTAGGGGTAAAAATTACTATTCCCACTCCAGAGAGTGCAACAGTAGAGAAAGTGTTGGATAGCGTAGGGGTAAAAATTACTATTCCCACTCCAGTGAGTGCAACAGTAGGGAAAGTGTTGGATAGCATAGGGGTAAAAATTACTATTCCCACTCCAGAGAGTGTAACAGTAGGGAAAGTGTTGGATAGCGTAGGGGTAAAAATTACTATTCCAACTCCAGAGAGTGCAACAGTAGGGGAAGTGTTGGATAGCGTAGAAGTTACAAATAACATACTTATAAATAAATAAAATTTTTAAATAAGTAATAAATTATTAAATAACTCTAAACTATTTACCAATACCAATAAATAATTATTAAAAACATAATTACCAATAGAAAATGTATTAACAATAAATTAATAATAAATGCCAATAAATAATAATTAATAAATATTAATTACTAAATAATAAATATTGACCAATAAAATATTTTTAATAACAAAAAACATATAAATTATTAAAACTTAGGTGTCCATTACGATACCGGGTGGTAAAAAATCCGCCATCTACCATAGCGGTAGAAATCCGCCCGCCCACACCGTCTGAATACCGACCGAGCAATTATGATGGCGCGAGCCACAAACCGCCCGCGGTGGAAAATACACAAAAAATACCTCCCGCCCATGTCCGAATCCAAGTCCATCCGCCCGCCACGGACGGGAAATACGCACGACAACCCAAAACCGCCCGCCCTGACGAACGAGATACCGGCCGTGAAATTAGGAACGCACCGACATGAGCGCGGTAAATCCACAAATACACCGCCCGCCAGCGCAAACAACAGTGACGGAAATGGACACGGCGGAAGCTCAGGCGGCCACGTCCCTGCACAGAAATCATCCGCGGACACAAACAAACACACACAACATGGCCAACAAGTCCACACAGCAACCCACGCCCAAATACCCAAGCACAGTACACATCCCGAAAACACATCCCCCCTGGACAAACAAATAAACTACAAATCCCAGAACACCAGTCACAACACACCTGAAAACAACAGACCATCATGACACACCCACATAGGTAAGTACAAAAGCAGCTCCTTCACAGACCACAATCCCTTGCAACACTACAAACTGAGGACGAAAGCACAGAACACAGCGAGACAGAAAGGACAGCAGCACACCACAGACACGCACCCATCACACCCATCACCACCACCACCAAACACCTGACCCACAAACCCCCTGCACATCACACACCACACACCGCACCAGCACCACAAACACCAAAACACACACCATGGCATCACACAGAATGCCCAAGTTCACTTCCACTGAGCTGACGGTCATGGTCGACGAGATCGTCAAGGTGCACCCACAAATCTATGGCAACCAGGTCCAACAGACACCACTATCCACCAGAAACCGGTTGTGGAGCAGGATCGTAGACCAGGTCAATGCAGTCGGGAACGTGCCACGCAACAGAGGCGAAATCAACAAAAGGTGGAACGACCTGAAAAGCGTGGTCAAGAAGAAGGAGGCCAAAAATCAGCAGCTGGCTGCCAGGACTGGCGGAGGTAATCCTGCGCTATTCAAGACCTTCAAGGCGTGGGAGGAGAAGGTGCGAGTCATAATACATCCGGAGATCCTCACCGGATTACCAGGGGAGTCGAGGCTGGTAAGTACAAACAAACGTATACCAGCACACCGCTATGTACTCACATGCACTACCACTATGCCATAGCTCCGAGGGACAAACACCCCCATGTCCAGTACACAATACACAAGACATCACTCACTCATGCAACAGACACTCACACACACAGCCCAAACCTACCAACTGACATAACCATGGGGGCATGTGTACAGTCAGCCAGCACCGCAACTCCCACCAGGCCCCCTCGTACTCCAGAAGCGCCAGAAGGAGCACTCCCCACACCCATGTGGCAGCCATAGCTGCACTAACCGACAAGTAACAGGTAAGGAGCTGCAACACAAAGGCAGTGGGTCGGAGGGGGGACAGCTGAAGTACAACAGCCACCAGGCCCCCAGTCCCACAGCGCAGCAAGGTGGAGCACCCCCCACACCCATGCGTCAGCCACTGCAGTGCACACCTGCATCCGACAGGTAGACATCTCACCCCACATGCAGGGGTTCCTGTGGGTGTCAGGCCATCACCACAACTCACAACACCACCCCCACTCCCACAGACCAGCCACATGGAGCACCCCTCCCGCCCATAACCATGTGGCATCCATTGCATTGCGCACTCAAAAACAACCTGTAGGTGGGAGACAGTACAGGGCGGGGTGTCTGTAGGCATGAGGACAGTATTACGACTGACACATGTGACATGTCACGTAGCAGAGGAACACGCAGCACTGCTCCCTGTCACAATCATGTGACCAATGTGCACACAGACATGTATCACAGAGTCATACCCCACATGACCCATCACAGATACAGCAACACCTAAGGAGCCACGTCTGCATGCACAAGTCCCACTGGAGTACAGACCCACACGGCAGGCACTGTGCCACCCATCACACACATCAGCAACACCATCCAAGTCTTGTCCATGTAGTCCTCACTGCCTGTCACCCACACATCTTACAACAACGCCCATGTAAGACAAACCTTACTAGAAGTAACAGCGTGGAACCACAATATTGCACACAAACACCACTGGACCCATGAAACACACAGGCACACAATGCACATTCAACATATCATCCATCTCATCTGTCAGCCCCAGTGTCATGGAAGGTATGTCATCCGAACAGCTGGCCCTCATACAGCAGTCATGCAGAGATACCTGCCCATGACAAATCATGTGCCTGCAGTGACTGAAGCGCACGTCACACTGTGAGTAACAACACACATAATATAGTCAACACCCCAAGAGCACTGCATTGATACACATGTCCGAGGGCAGCACGCACACCAAGGGTTTTGCCCATCTGCAATACGTCGTGTGGCACACAACAAGCACGAACTCACAACAATGCCACCAATGTAATGTCCACAAATGATGACAGTCAGCAGATATGCCGGGTATGTTAGACAGACACACACCTTCGTCTATGCACTGTCATGTTGCCAGAACACATGTCACGTTCTGCACCCATGACTCACAGTATGTACCCCAAAACCATATTTCAACCCAAAAGCGTTGAGGGGCTGTACCCCCTTTAGCCATCTGCGTTTCTAAGCGTTCCATTTGAACACCTAAACCATATTTCACCTCAAAAGCGTTGAGGGGCTGTACCCCTTTAGCCATCTGCGTTTCTAAGCGTTCCATTTGAACCCCTAAACCATAGTTCAACCCACCATCGTCGATGGGTCTGGAGCCCGCATACACCCGAGCCACAAAATATAGGAGCATAGCAACACACACCCATCGGCATTGCTAATCCGTCCCATGCCACATGTCCACATCACACAGTACCATTGCCTAGCCCACGCATACACACATCGTACATCCACACACACGCCCCTGGGAAACCTGTGCACGACAGTGCACGAACTGTGAATGTCAGACAACCAATACATACTTTGCTAGGTGCAACACAATGACCTATCACATTCTCCCCACAGGTGCTGAACAGCTGGATGCTGGAGAGGGAGACAGCAGCCAGCACAGCCAGCCCGCAAGCCCCCGACCCGGACTCACGGATGTAGAAGACCTGGACACCTCTTCAAACGAGGGCCACCCACCAGGCCCGTCTGGAGTGGCAGGGCCCAACCGCTCCCCAGGGCCCCTCCTACCCACCAACACATCACCCAGGGCTGCTGACCAGTCACAGACCCCTGCTGCCACGGTCGTTGCGGCCACCACCACCGCCGCAACAACCACCACCACCACGCCATCCCTGGCCACAGCACCTGCACAAGGGGTGGCACGCCCGTCGTGCTCGACCCTGGGAGCCAGACAGAGGACCGTGCTGACCAATGTGGCGAGTGGGCCGGTCGGTGGCAGCAGTACCGGTGGGAGGAGCAGGGTCAGGCCAACGCCATCTGAGCCTGGGAGCCAAGCCCTGCCGCAAATCTCAAGAGTCCTTGGGGCCTATGAAGAGGCCCAAGGACAATGGGCCAGGTCGGCTGCCGACACGCGGGAGGTCCTTGGGGTGTTGAGGTCCGTGGACGCCCATTTGGGCCAATTCGTGTCCCGTATGGACCGACTTGTGGACCTCATGGGCCAGCTGGTGGTGGGGGGGAGGGCCCAAGCAAGGCCAGCCACACCACCGCCGCCACCACGTGCTGTGGCGCAGGCTCGTGCAACATCTAGTTCCCCTGATTCCACAGCGAGTGAGCAGTCCTCAGCCACCACCAGCAGCCCACCAACACAACCCCCCCTACCAAACGTGGAAGGGGCCGTCCGAAGAGGAAACAGGTGTCCAGAGAGGACTACGCACGCTCCAAACGCCAGTGAGTCAGCCAGCCACCCTGACCACCTACTGCACTGACTTGGACTACGATCCTACCCCCACACTGCCATGTGAATGGCATGTGTCTGTTGGACTGTGGACATAGAACTACATGGGTACACCTTGACCATCACGCAGCCATGGCCGTCAAATCATTGTCACAGCATGCACCACTTTTGTCATCAGCTTGCACACAATCACATGTCACCGCTGTAAATAAATACACCTTGATCACAATCTGCATTATGTGTCCTGGGTTTATTCAACGATGTGCAATCGCCACCATGAGCAGAAATGCATCTGCTGTGTGGTATGTCGATGGGACAGGAGAGGCTGTAGGGACCTAGTGGTGAAAAACAGAACAAGAGTACAGTCAATGAGTGTGTCACACACTCATCACACAGTACTTGTCACAAACTACAAGCAATGTACACACATCTCACACAGCAACAGGGCACAATGCAACAGCCACTGTCAGTGGCATACTAACCTGGACATGGACCATTGACACACAGCACTCAGTGAACAAAAGGCCTCCGTGACAGAGCACACATACACCTGCACAAATACAGCTACATCAGCCGTCGTACATGGACACTCACCGTCAAGTGAAGTAGCGGGCGATGAGCTGCTGACGCACATTCACAGCTTCCTCCTCCCCACTGTCCTCTTCACTCGACCCGTCCTGGTCTGCAGGCTGGGGCCCTGGTTGATCTCCGTCATCCACAATTAGGGGGATCTGCTTGCGAATAGCCAGATTGTGCAGCATGCAGCAAGCCACTACTATCTGGCACACCTTCTGTGGGGAGTACGCCAGTGCGCCCCTGTGCGGTCCAGGCATCTGAACCTGGACTTGAGGGAGGCCAAAGGTCCGCTCAACCACACGTCTGGTCCTCCCATGTGCCTCATTGTAGCGGACATCAGCTGGGGTACGAGGATGTCGTAATGGGCTGAGCAGCCAGGGCCCATTCGGGTAAGCAGAGTCACCTGGGTGTGAGGGACACAGAGAATCGTTGCAATTCCAACTGGACACAATACAGCATCGCACAGCCAGCACGCTACACTACTCCACATACTCACCAACAATCCAAGCACGGTCCTGTTGCAGATTGGTCATCAGACGTGGTAGGATGCTGTTGCGCATGATGTGCGCGTCATGTGCCGATCCTCGAAACTTCGCACACACGTGTGAAATGACCATGTCCGCAAGGCACACCACTTGCACATTCAGGGAGTGGGTGTGCTTCCTATTGCGGTAGAGGTGCTCAGTGGCCTGTTGTGCAACAAGGCCAACATGGGTGCAATCTATTGCACCAACAACGTGGGGGATCCGTCCAAGGGCATAGAAATCACCCTTCACTGCCGCCAATTCACGAGCCCTGGGGAATCATATGTATCTGTTCCTGTACAGCATCATAGCTGACAGTACATCCCTCAGCACCATGCAGAACATGGGCTGGGACATCCCACCTCCACTGCCCACTGTGTGTTGGAATGACCCACTGGCGAAGAAATGCAGTGCAGCCATCACCTTAGCCGTGGTGGTAAATGCAGTAGGATACACCCTGCGAGGACGGAGGTGGGGTTCCAACAAGGCACATAGGCGATGCAGGTTGGGTCGGTCCAGACGGTACTTCCGGATCACCTCTACATCCTCCATGGCCAACAGCAATTGGTAGGGGCGATGTATGTTTGGCCTCCTCCTAGGAAAGATGGAAGTGGACACATGTCAAGGCAACACGCCACAGGGCATTTTCACATACTCAAATCGGAACTGACTGACCAAGCAATTGAATCACAGAACAGCTGACAAGTAGGGACAGCACAGCCACAATACACATACACAGGTCCCCTACCAATAGCAATGGGCAGTGACACACACCATTTCCATGAGCATGCACATGGCGAGTTAGGCCTTAACAACTTGTAAGGCATGCTGATGGAAACAGACGCAAAAGAAACAATTGATGGACGGAATGCTGGACAATGCAAACATTCACCCCCAGTCCCAAGGATCTGGGTTAAATCCATCATTCTTTTGCTCACCACACCACCCCAGTTTGGACCCAGCCATATGCAAATCAGTCTTGACCCTGTTCCTTGTGGGAACAGTCCAGCCCGAACTGCCAAGCCAGGTCCTCCCTGGACCGGAAACAAGCATCCTAGGACCGGTTTCAGGGCATCACCCTTCTTCAGCCAGGCTAGCTTGAATCCAGTGGTGTAGTGAGCACGGGACCCAGTTCTGGGCATACCCTTCCCACTTAGGGCGACAAATGCAAAAGAAACAATTGATGGACGGAATGCTGGACAATGCAAACATTCACCCCCAGTCACAAGGATCTGGGTTAAATCCATCATTCTTTTGCTCACCACACCACCCCAGTTTGGACCCAGCCATATGCAAATCAGTCTTGACCCTGTTCCTTGTGGGAACAGTCCAGCCCGAACTGCCAAGCCAGGTCCTCCCTGGACCGGAAACAAGCATCCTAGGACCGGTTTCAGGGCATCACCCTTCTTCAGCCAGGCTAGCTTGAATCCAGTGGTGTAGTGAGCACGGGACCCACGTCTTGGCATACCCTTCCCACTTAGGGCGACAAATGCAAAAGAAACAATTGATGGACGGAATGCTGGACAATGCAAACATTCACCCCCAGTCACAAGGATCTGGGTTAAATCCATCATTCTTTTGCTCACCACACCACCCCAGTTTGGACCCAGCCATATGCAAATCAGTCTTGACCCTGTTCCTTGTGGGAACAGTCCAGCCCGAACTGCCAAGCCAGGTCCTCCCTGGACCGGAAACAAGCATCCTAGGACCGGTTTCAGGGCATCACCCTTCTTCAGCCAGGCTAGCTTGAATCCAGTGGTGTAGTGAGCACGGGACCCACGTCTGGGCATACCCTTCCCACTTAGGGCGACAAATGCAAAAGAAACAATTGATGGACGGAATGCTGGACAATGCAAACATTCACCCCCAGTCACAAGGATCTGGGTTAAATCCATCATTCTTTTGCTCACCACACCACCCCAGTTTGGACCCAGCCATATGCAAATCAGTCTTGACCCTGTTCCTTGTGGGAACAGTCCAGCCCGAACTGCCAAGCCAGGTCCTCCCTGGACCGGAAACAAGCATCCTAGGACCGGTTTCAGGGCATCACCCTTCTTCAGCCAGGCTAGCTTGAATCCAGTGGTGTAGTGAGCACGGGACCACTAGCTTGAATCCAGTGGTGTAGTGAGCACGGGAAAGCTGCAACACCACGGCAACATGACTAGCTGCTGTGCATCACACTGCTTCCGAGGCTGGGTGTGTAGGGCACACACCAACAACGCTATGGACACAGGCTGAGCGGCCAAAACAAGTGGGACCTGTGGCACGAGGGGATATGAGACAGTCGTCATTGATGTCCCTACTGCACCCTATGTACAGCACTGTACGGATCACACCTCCAGAAACATTGACAGGTGTACACATTGACAGCTCCATGCCAACACGGCTGTGTGATTGCAAATACACATCACAAGTGACACGTAACGTCGCACGTGCCAAGTGGCAGATGTACATAGTGTAAGATGGCATGTGTGTGCATATGCATATCCCATGCTCCCATGCCAATGTGTACATGATGATATGCCAACAGACATGTGGAGGCTGGCCACTGGCCGTCCCTGCCTATGCACACAGCATGTTGTGGCCCCGTCCATTGTGGACCTGCACCCACACACAAATCATGGCCACACCTGCAGATGCATTGCGCACATTAAACTGTGTGGTGCACATGGCATCAGCGGACTGTACCCGCCATGGGCCAGGCCCTTACGGCCAACTCCAATGACCCTCGCGGTTGCACCCTGCGTGTTCCACCATGGAGGTAAGCGTCCCGGGCCAGCTGGGAGCAGGCCATCGTCTGCAATAGTAGCTGGCAGACATGGTACACAAATTGCAGCAGCTTGGACCCACTGAAACTGCCCCAGGGGGCTATGTGAGTGTGTGAGTGAGACCGGCATTACCACAGCTACCTGGGACTGCAGCCTGGCACCCCTCAACAACACCTGCTGCTGCCACCTCTCCGCCTACACGTGGATGACGCTGAGGATATGTCCAGGTCCACTCACCAGCGAGGAGCTGGAGATCCTGGATTCCGAGCTCCACGCACACTGCACATGGCTATTCCTTGCGAAAGTTGTGTGTGAGAGACAACTGCAGTGTGTGTGGGAGTGCATGTGGGGGTCACACATGTCGTTGATCCGCAGCACTATGAGTCAGAGCCTGTGGTGTTCAAACATGCACTGCTCACCATGCTGACTGCAGGTGGCAGTGGTATGTGAGCTCTCGGGCGCTTTGACATGTCTGTCCCTCCCGAGTGGTGGTACATGGCAACTTCATGTCAGACATCCAGTGACACAAACAATTGGCAATGCAGGTCTCAGTGCACTTGTTGCTCGTGTGCATGTCAGGCTGGGGCCATGCTGCCCTTCTCAGTCCCAGCAGGCCTGGCCTGCACATTGACTGCACAATGCCAGTAGGTGACAACACAGAATGACTAGTGGGTTACATGTGTCACCTGTTCAGCACTCTCCGGATGAGCACAAACTCAGCCCTGTACATTGGTCACACCATGCCTCATGGAAGGGATGTGTGTGTGAGATAGTGCCACTGAATGTGACCACCGTTGCGGGGTGGGCCATGCGCAGGGCGAGTACGTTGGTTGTTGCGCAGTGTTGGTCACAGTGGGTACACCAACACAGATGTGTTGCCTTGTGAACATTTGCTAGGTCCGCCTGACAATGGACAGTAGATGTGGGCAGACTACACATTGGTCGATGTGCTGTCTATATGCATGTGCCTTCACACCAGGCACAGCTGCCCCTGCACATGTGACCCCTGCTGCCCTCAGTGCTGGGTCTGTTGAGCTGATGCGCCATCTGTGCGTGGGGCAGACAGCTCTCCTCACTTCCGTCATTGCCCATGACATCACTTTGCCGCAGGTGACATGGATCATGGAGGGCCCACATGTACGCGTGGGTGGACTACACAAGACTGTCCAATGGTTATCACCCCCAGTCAGTGCTTCGAATGGGAAGGATGTGGTGCTGGTACTCATTTCAATGTGTAGAGTGGGCGGGGCTAGGTGCGGGGCTACATGCAAGACATGGGAAGTTCATCGGCTTATCTACTAGTTGCAATACACACAAGACACGTCTTTTCATGACCACATCAGGGTCATTCCTTGAACTGACTGGAAGTCAAACAGTCATATTTTACCCTGTCCTCATGGCCTCCCTCGCTCACCAATATATGCGTTAGCACCTGGGAAGCCAGCGCATGCACAAGCAGCTCCAAACTCGCCCCAGAGAGGCCAAGGAGTGTATGTGTGGGTCCAGTTGAACAAGTGGTCGGTCTCGCGGCATTATGAGTGGCGGGACGCCGTCCACCTGCGTGGTGCCCTGACTCGACACCCGGGCAACATTGACAATGCATGCAAGGCTCCGCAGTCCGGATACACCACCTGCAACACACAGAGGCTGTAGCTGCCCTAGCGGCCCAGGCCGCGTCCAACTGGAGCTCATGGACCCACACATTCACTCTTTGGCCTCTCGGGGCGAGCTTGGAGCTGCTTCTGCACGCGCTGGCTTCTCTGTTGCAATGGCATGTAACGTGTGTGGGGATATAGGCAATGAGTGAGATGGTGCGAGCCACCTTCCGTGACGTCACTCCTGCTCGTGATGTGTGCGTCCCCCACTACTTCCATTAGACTTGTGCCATACTACTAATTGAGGATGTGTTGCCTGCGTGATGTGTCGAGGAGGAGCGCGCCATGACATCTCACCCACCATGCTCCACTGCCATCCCGTGCCCTGGATTGCCTGTGCAGGTGGACAATGTTGGGGATACACCTGGTAGACAGGGGATGTGAGTGCCTTGGCAAGGGCCTGGCGGACGCACAGCAGTATCCAGCATGTCCACGGAGGGTGGGCTGACGTCTACACCTGATGCAGCATTGATCGTGTGCCCGCCTGTTGTGCACACACGAGTTCACATTCATCCCCAGACAGGTGGTCTTTACAAATTCCCAGGAGAGCAGCAATGTACTGTTCCGGAATCCTCCCAACACAGCGTCTTACAACATTGCATGTGCGCACCTACCCGTCACACCCACCCACCTGAGCCAAGCGTAACTCCCGCTTCACATGACACATGTGTGTCTTCCACAGTTGTGCTACTCATTTGCGTTGACATCCAATGACAGTGGACTACATGGTCATCTCACGACTGCCGTGTACTTCACACACTCTCATCCTCTCTCATTTGTACTCGTGGAATGAATAAGCAGAGACACATATTTACTTCAAGCCATGTATTAGGACTTATGTCCTCTGTGATGCAGTATAGTGGACACTACTGGCAGCGAAATGCATGTGGAGGATATACTCAGCATGATTACACATAGCATAGGGTGTAGGGGTACATGTCATCAGTTGTTGACTGTGGGATGTGTGCTTCAGAGTTACAACTGCTTAGCCGTTGCTGTGCTAATGTACATTTGCTAATTACTGTGGAGCTGCTAACTTTGACACAGACAGTATACATTTCGCCTACCAGACCGCTTGACATCATGGGCACAGTACATCTCAGTTCCATGTTACAGGTTTGCTGCTATGGTTACTCATACACACGTGCGTGGAGGTGACATCAGGGCATGGGCTTACGTGCATGCAACGGCGTCCCACTTGTTGTTGCAATGTGGTGGCTACTGGACATGACACAGTCACTGGGGTCATGTTGTTGGGGGATGCACTTGTTGTCCATGCAAAAGTCCTGGCACGGAAGTTCAGAGGGAGGTGAGGTGACAGCTCTCACATACTACAGCCGAACGATTACTGTCCACTGACCGGTGCATATGTTCATGGGCGCAGGATACATATTATGGCATAGATGTACGTGCAGTTATGTCCATGTGGTTGCCATACACGAATCCCATGCCTCTGCCTCCCCTGTTCATGCAGAGTTACTGGATGTGATGAGGTACAGAGTGTATGTCACGAAAATATCCGATGTCATGGCAGTGTAGTTGATGGTGTGGTGTTAGTTGCAGGTTGTGTGGTATAGTTGTTGTACTGGTAACTGCTCAGTCCGTGCGGATGCCAGGCATGGGTACGGTGTGGGACATCATTGTTCAATTGGGGGTGTTGCGTCGGGGCCCGGCGAATTGACAGGTTGTCAGGAATGCGATACCTTCCAGCAGGGCTTCCATGGCATTGGTGGTAAACATGGATGCCATCCAATGTAGCGGATGGTGGCTGTCAAGGTGTTGGTCGTAAGTTGTCCCTTGTAGGAGCATGATGGGACATGTTGGATGACATTCGATGAAACTGTGATCCAGAATCCGTCGTGTGGAGGCACAGTGGTCCCATTGCAGTGTGGGTCCGATTGCAGCCACATACGCCATGCCCCCATAGGCTGAACAGACCCTGTCGTGGACGTCCAGGGGTTGAACAGTTGTACCAGGTCCGCCATTGGACATGCAGGGTTGGAGAGACATAAATCCACAGGATAGTGGAAAGGACACCTCCGACAGTAGAAGACGGGGATGACGCAGCTGAACAATGCGATGCGGTAAGTCAGTCGGTAACTTACGTTCAGCAAGGCCAGATTTTCACATCCCAATATCTGTATCAGGTAATGTTTGTACAGCTTCATCTGTCCGGCGTAGTTGGGTAGGTGTGGTGCAAGTGCCATTTTGCTGAAGGGCGATGTGATGGCGTGCTCCGGCTGTCTGTACAGTCTGCAGAGTGCAACCTCCGACGTTGCTGGGAATTCTGTTATGGTCGTAGGGTGGCAGGGCTTGGGTTATCGTGGCTTGTGCGAAGGACACGGGCCCTCATCCCACATGCTTCTATGAATGATCAAGGTCAGTGGTGTCCGACTCCTTCCCGATAACTTGCATGTGAACCACATGGGGGAGTGGTATCATTTCTTTTTTCCCTTCGGAATGTTCTTTCGTGTTATGCGCTATCTGCCCAGTGGACGGTTCCCTCTGCATGCCTGTGTTGGGCTTTTTTTGGAATGATGACTGTGTTGTCCTGCTTGAATAGTTGAGCTGTGGTTTCGGTGTGGGTATGGAAGGCCATTCAGTGCTATCTCCTCTCCCGAATGTGGGCGGCACGCTGCGTTTCCGCTATGCGTTGGGCCTTGTGTGTGGGTGTTGTAATTGGAGCCACCTGTTGTCGGTCCCCCGGGATCTTTGATGTTACGTATTGCATGTCTTGGTATTGGGTGCAGGGTGGTATCGGTCTTTCTGTGTGGTACTGGCGTAGCTTTTTCCGACGGGGTCCATATTCTGCTGGGTGATGTTGCCGCCGCTGTGTGCTTCGCCATGTTTTGCACACAGGGGTGTGTCCTAACTTGGCGTGACATCACTGACATGTTCGGGTCAGTTGTGTGACGTCAGGTTGGCAACAGTGAATTGCCGGTTGGCGCCATGACTGTGGCAGGACTGTCACGTGACATGTGCGTTCTGGGTGGGGCTGGTGTGTGTGGTGTTTGGTTGTGACCCTGTGTTGTTTGTGTGCGGCGCATACATGGCGCTGCCGTTGGCCTATGCATTGTGCGCATGGGTGGCTGCGTCGTCGGCGCTGCGCTGCGGGGCCGTGACGGGGACGTTAGTTCCTGGTCCCAGGTGGTGTGTCCCCGGTTGTTGCGAGTTGTTACAATTTGCCCGATGTGACATTTGTGGGTGCAGTAGTGGATGTGTCGCGTCCACGCAGGGGTGTCGGGGGGGGGGGCCATGTACAGTTTTACCGCACTTGCACTGTGAGGTGTTTGCGTGCCCTTGTTGTGTGTCTGCCTACCTGCGTCTCCGCGGTGCGTTGACTCCTAGGTTCTGCATCAGCTAGAGCATGGGGAGGGCCTGCAGTGCTGGATTCATGCTCGGGGGGTCCGCCTCTTTGGTATCCGTACTGTGCGGTCGGGTTTCCGCCTTGCTTTCACGTGCGGTGTCTCTTAGCCGGGGGAGCTGTTTGGTTGTGGCATCGTAATTTGTACGCCGGGCGGTACGTGATTCCATCGGGCGGTGTGTCTCCATTGGGCCGCGCCGCTACGTGAATGGGCGCACTTTGATGGCGGGCGGCGTCGCTGGCTTACGGGCGGTGTTTGGCTGACTTTTCACATCCTAATTGGGCGGGCGTGTGGGCTGCGGCGGACGGACGGTAACTGGTGGTTTTTCCATCCGCCAGCACGGCGGTGGTGCTTCCGCCCGCCATCCTAATGGGCCCCTTAATTACCAATTAACTAATATTAAACAAGTAAATGCTTTTTTATACCAATAATAATAATAATTAAACATTAATTATCAATTAATAAATAATTCTTAATATATTAATTAAATTTATCAATAAATAATATTTAATAATATTTCATTACCAATTAATAATAAAACAATAAATTAATTTTTAGAACCAAAAAATTGTAATTAAAAAAATTACCTATTAATAATTAATATCCAATAAATTAATTATCAATACCCAAAAATAAATTTAATAATTACTTAATTAGATTTCAATTACTTCCAAAAGTATTCCCCTATAAACGCACAACAGACTCCAATGATAAAATAATACACTTAACATAATGATCAATTAATCAATTAATAAAAATTAATAACTAATTAATAATAATTAATTACCAATTAATAATAATTGATTACCAATTATCAATTAATTAACAATAATATAATTATCAATACCAATTAATTAAAATGAATTATAAGTTAATTACATTTAAATTACATGATGATCAATTAATGAATTAATAAAAATTAATCACCAATTAATAAAAATTGATTACCAATTATTAATTAATTAACAATTATATAATTATCAATAACAATTAATTAAAATAAATTATAACAATTACAATTAAATTACTTCCCACCCTATTCCCCTATAAACCCACAACCCGCTACAGAACTTAAACGCAAGAAATAATTAAAATTAATTTATAATTCCTAAAAATTAATAATTAATTTAGTATAATTAAATTACTTCCCACCCTATTCCCCTATAAACCCACAACCCGCTACAGTACAAAAAAATGTTTTACTTACATTTTTTTATTAACATTGTATACATATATTTTTAAACAAGTAGAACACTTAACAAAAACACATATAACACATACATATTAAAAACATAACAAAATACATAACAATAATACAAATATCGATATTAGTAACATCGATTTTAAAAAATTCGATATTACTTAACTTAGGGTCGATATTCTGTCCATCGATATTCTGTCCCTTCGATATTCTGTCCCTTCGATATTTTAACTTCGATATTTTTGTATATCGATATATTATTTTCGATATTTTGTCTGCTCACCACATATTAGCGTATCCGGACATAAATCAATCAATCAATCAATCAGGGAATTGTAAGCGTGCTACTCACCCGTGAGGGTCTCAAGGCGCTGAGGTGGGGGGGTCCGCAGATCTGTTTAGCCGAAGAGCCAGGTCTTGAGGGTCTTCCCGAAGGTGTTCAGGGGCGCGTCTGATGTCTGCCGGTAGCTCGTTCCAGGTCTTGGCTGCAATGTGACATAACATCAGCGTCTCATGGATATAAATCACAACACAAAACTCTTAACAAGCCCCACCCCCACCCCCTCCCCCTCCCCCCCAGGGTCATCTAAAGGAAAATCCCCCCCACACCATGTGCCGTATGTCGGACTACATCTTCCTATTGTTGCATGTCTACTACATTCTCGGACTCTGTATATTCCCAAGCGATACCAGCAGCTCAGACTCAGTATGGTCAGCCTGTGTCCCCTCCATCTCCTGTGAGGTGGGGACCCCTCTAGTGGGGACCTCTGTAATCATGGCATACCAGGACCTCGCGTCATCTTCCAACTTGTCATCCCTCCTAACTCGTTTCATGCGGATTAGCTCCGCCGTCGCCCATTCCCGTAAGTCTTTGGCCCAACTCTCCACCGTGGGGGGCGTCGAGCTAATCCACCTGATTGCTATTTTCCATTTGGCCAGTACCAGCCCCAGCTGGAGAAATTTCCTTGTAAGTTTTTTCCCCTTAGGACTAGGAAGGAGCCCCAGCAGTATCTCCTTGATCGAGTGGGGCAGCAGCCATCCAGTAACCCTGTGTAGGCGTTCTAACACCGACCCCCAGAAGGACACCAATTCCGGACAGTCCCAAGTCATATGTAGGAAATGGGCATGATGGACAATGTTAAATTGAGTGAGCTTAAATCTGGCGTTGGAGCTAATTTGCTTAACCCCCTCATGTACCCTCTTCCACTCCGAGTCTGTTAGAGGTTCATCCACTATCGCATCCCATTTAGCGTGGACTGGGAGGGGGTCAGCAGTGATGTCCTCCCTGAGTGCCCTGTAAACATGGGAAACTAGTCTAAGTCCCCCCGCCAAGGTCGAGATAGCCTGTAGGGTAGCTGATATGGGCGGCTCCTGTGGGAACCCCGGCCACAGTTAGCGAGCCACCACTGAGATTTTCGCGTATTGAAGGTACTGTCCCCTGCCCAACTCAAAAGCGGACTCCGCCTCCTCCCTGGTAAGGAACTGCTGGTCAGAATACAGATCCCCCATCACGCGGCAGCCTCCCTCTGTCGACTTAGTGATGGACATGGTATGACTTATACGTTTGAACGGGATCACTGCCCATAATGGGGCATCTGGGGCATAAGGCGCCAGTTTCACCACAGTTTTGATTGCGGCTTCCCAGGTTGCGGCCACATGCCGAACAATGTACGGGAGATGTTCGGGCACCCTCGACCCCAGCATGAGGAGGTCTGGGAGAGGAGTCCCCTGGTGAGTACCTCCCAGTAACCGCTTCACCCAGTTGTCGTGTTCATCCAGCCAGTGCACTGTGTGCTGGAGTTGTGTCGCCATATAGTAGAGACCTCCTTGTTCCCATGTCTGCTGTAATGTATCTAATTTTACCCTTTTCCTTTTGGAACCCCATAACAGTTCCAACAGTAGGTGGTCCAGCTGCCGGAAATACGCCTGTGGTATGCGGTAGAGGGAGTTCTGCATGACATACAGACAGCGCGGAAGGATCACCATTTTTATCAAGGCGACCCGCCCCATCAGAGATAACGGTAAGTCTGGCCAGAACGCGATCGATTTGTGGATGCCCTCCACACACCTCCCCATATTGTGCTCCAAATAGGCTGCCTGTGTATTTACCAATCTGATACCTAGATATCGTGTTTCATCTCTGACCCAGCGCATTCCCACGGGGGTAACGCGCCCTCCTCCCTGTCCACCACGCTGCCCATGGGAAAGAGTTTAGACTTCCCCGGATTCAGGCACAGTCCTGATATTTCCCCAAATCCGGCCAGCTCCCTAAGGAGCACAGGTATTGTCTCTTCAGGATGCCGAAGATACACCAACGTGTCATCTGCATACATGGACACCACATGGGTAACGGTTCCCAACTGTATTCCCCATCGCTCCATCTTGTTTCTCAGATTGATCGCCAGGGGCTCCATCGCCAGCGCGAACAATATTAGGGGAGAGGAGTTGGCCTAACGGCTAGGGCGGTCGACCTCGAATCTGGGGAACTGGGTTCGAGTTTCGGCAATGACGCTGAACATCCTGTGATTCTGGGCAAATCACTTAATCTCCCTGTGCCTAACAAAAATGAATGTGTCCTCATGTAATGCAACTAGTGCTATGTAAAGCTCTCTGATACCCGATTCGGGTCAAGTTCGCGCTATATAAAACTCTGTAAAAAAAAATATATATTGGCGATAAGGGGCAGCCCTGTTAGGTACCCCCTGTAGCTTGAAACTATCTGACACTTGATTACGGAGGCGCACCCGGGCCGTCGGCCCAATGTAGAGCAGTTTTAACCACCTTAAATACTTATCCCCTAACCCCATTCCACCAAGCACCCTCCACATGTAGCCCCATTCAACAGAATCAAAGGCCTGCTGGATATCTAGGAGACACAGAGCCCAACCCTCTTCCCGTAGGCATGGCGCATGCCAAATATGCGTGAGTCTAAGCAGATTATGTGTGGTGTTGGGCCGGGAATATACCCGGCTTGGTCCAAGTGGACCAATCGGGTCACGTATGGCAGAAGACGTGCCGCCAGCACGCCACTTAGTATTTTCTCGTCGATGTTCAGGAGGGAAATGAGCCTATAAGAGCCCGGGAAAAGGGGATCCCTATCCGGCTTGAGGATCATGGATACCAGTGCTTCCATCATGGTATTAGGAAGTGCCCCCCGGGCCAAGGCTTCATTAAACACCTCCAAGAGGTGGTCGACCAGCTGCGGAGCAAATGTTTTATAAAACTCCGCTGGGAGTCCGTCGCTCCCAGGGCACTTCTCTGATTTCAGCGCCTTGATCGATGCCAGTACCTCCTCCCTGGTGAGTGGCACCCCAAGTGCCTCGGCTTCGTCTTCCCCCAGAGTGGGAAGCTTTATCCCATCAAGGAAGCCCTGTAGTGCGAGCGGCCTAACCTGGGCGGTAGTCGAGCATGTTTGTCGTAGGTGAGTCGCAAATTCTTTCAGAATCGCGTCTTGTGTGTGCACCACATTCCCCCCACTGTTGCGAAGTTGTAGAATAGGTGTGTGGTCCGTCTCCGTCCTGATTAGTCGAGCTAAGAGCGCTCCTGATCTGTTCCCCTCCACCTCTTTCTATAAGTGGTATACCTGTGTTTCTCTAATCGGGACTAAGCCTCTAGCAACTCCCCTCGGACCCGCGTCCATTCGGCCACATCGGCCGCTGACCTATGAAGAGTGTCATCCAGGTCCTTTATCCGTTTTTCTAAAGTGTCTATGTCGGCACTGAGCTGGTGTTGGACCCCATACGTGGTTCTCATGCAAACCCCCCTAACAACAACCTTCATGGCCTCCCAATCTGTGGACCTATTGGCTGTCGATCCCCAGTTCTCCCCAAAGGCCTCCCCTACTGTCTGTGCGTATGGGGGATTCGTGAGGGCCTCCGCACGAAGACGCCATAGTGGAATGGCCGGTCGTCCCGGCCCGCTGGTCAGGGTCAGCAACAGTGGTGCATGGTCAGATAAATAACGAGGTAAGTAGGAAATGCCCTCCATTGTGGCAGAAAGACCTGCTGAGAGGCAGCAGTGGTCAATTCGGGAAAACGTATTGGCAGCAGGAGTGAAACAGAAAAACTCTCTTTTTGAGGGATTACATGCCCTCCACTCGTCCCGGAGCTGCATGCCCTGCAGGATGGCAGCAAGGGATCTAGACATGCAGGGTTTGGTATTTTCTCTTGGGGGTTCTCTATTCAGTTTCGCATCAAAGATACAGTTAAAGTCTCCGAAGAGGAGAAGCTCTGCGCCCATATACGGTGTCGCTGCCTTCAGGACTGCTGGGAAAAATCAGGGCAATCCGAGTTAGGCGCATAGACATCACAATACATATTTTCTTACCTTCCTACCTCCCAAACAAAATGATGTATCTCCCCTCGGGATCCAGGACGTGGTGTAGATGTTGAAATGGGATCACCCACACCAGCGCCCTCCACGCAGCGCCCTCCACGCAAAACCTGAATACGAGGTAGCATATATCTGTCCCCGCCATCTTTTCCTTAAGCTCGATATTGTGTTCCCCCATATGTGCATTTCTTGGAGCCCCGCAATTGCTATTCTGTACCTTTTTAGGAAGGTGTGTAATCTGTGATGTTTATCAAGGCCAGCCATCCCCCAAACATTCCAATTAAGAACCTTCAACGTTTGTACTGTCATGGTGGTGTGGTATTGAGTGTCCAGAAAAGTATCCCCTCTCCCCCAATGAGTCCGATCTGTCGAACCGGTAGACGGCGTGGGTTAGTGTAATCCTGTGCAACCCCCAAATTTCCCCAACAAACGGACAAACTCTCAAAAGGTAAACGATCCCAACTCCCTCCCCCCCCATGGGCAGCAGTATGAATTCCAACATACATCTTGTGAGCCTGTTATATGGGGTTATGTGGCCCTTAGATACATTGTCGACATTGCTAAGTTAGCATGAGTTTTGCTTGCCCTATGCTGCTGCTTTTGCACACGCCTCTGCTAAGAGTTTGTTTTCGCGACACTTTGCCTCTGCCCTGTACATGATAACAGATTGTTTTTCACGTTCTCAGCTTTCCCTTCAATTCTGTCTGAACATAATGTGCAAGGTCGATCAACAATGTCTCTTGTTATTCTGTTCTGGTCAGTCCCTATTACCTAGACAAAACATGTTACCAACAGCTGCAGTATGGAAGAATCGAGCTTTGATATAGCGTTGTTGCATGTTTTTGAAACACACTCGAAGAAAGCCGTTCCATGGAGCTGAGCTCTGCTGTTCCTATGATGTAAACCTTTGCGTTTAGGCTTTCAGGTAGGGGGTCTGCTAATAATGCCTAGAGATCTTCTGTTATATAAAATAACTTCTTACTACCAAGGGGAGGGTGATTAGGCCCAGTTATTTTGCCTTTTTCACAGTCTTTATAAAATGACGACTCCTTTTGTATTCTATGGTATTGTAACAATGCTAATGATGCTAGCTTTATGCATTTTGCTGCTGGTCGTGGTTCGCATACTGTTTTATGAATCACTATAGTCAAAATAAACATTTTGAACTTATTTAGTGACTCTGATTATTCTTATTGTGGACAAGTACGTGAGAGCGAAAGATTGTCTTGTTCCCGCGACTCTGAGGTGAGTCGGGAGTGCTCGTGTTCTGGGTTGTCTAAACATTCGTAGCTTCTTGATATTTGTAGGAGACCGAATGAGACACTATTGCTAGTCGGTTGGGATTTTGGGTACTAAGGTGATAGGAGGTACACCCCTATTTACTGAGGTCCTGTTTTCTTGTGCATAGTTCTGTGTATGAGCAGAATCCCCGCAACATGGCGCCGCCAACGTTTGGTCTGGTTCTTATCTGCGAGACGCTTGAGTAGTGCTCGTGCTGGTCCACAATACCCTCACTTCTGTTTCCGGAGACAGCTGTGACGGAGTAACCTCCTATATTGACATTTTTATAGGTTTATTCAAGCTTGAAGTTTTAAAAGGTATTTCTTTTCATATAACCCGAGTTTGCGCTGCCACTCTAAGTTGTTCTACTGTCTTCTCCATAATGGCTGTAGTTGATATTTCAGCTCATAGCAGAGCCGCCCTGAGGGCGCACTTGACTTGTTATGCAGTCCCTGATGCTGGGGCCACACTTATTTTCGTGGTGGAAGCCGATCCGGCTCACCAGTTTGAAGTTTTTTACTCTTGGGTCACCTTACCGGCGGTGGATGGAACTGATGATATGTTTCACACATATACTCCCACTGCCGTTCCTCAGCAGTATCAGCCTTATAGAGCTCTTGAGATTCCGCTTACAGCTTGGCAACACCGTATTTGGTTTAATGGCGCCCTTCCTCACCCATTAACGGCAGTCCGTTTAGGCCCTTTATCTATAGATGGGGCCACATGGCCCGTTTTGGCTGGGTTTACCCCACACCCACGTGCTTTTACAACTGCAACTCTGGCAGAGCTCCGCGTCTTACATACAACGTTAATACACGTATATAGAGCGGTAATACAGTACGTAACCCGCACCGTCCAGGTGGGACCACCTGGCGCTGCTGTACAACCTGCGGGTCCTGGTGGCTTGACCATCAGTCCCCTTATGGTTAATGCTGTCATGGGCAAACGCCCACAGAATAAGGATGAATTTCCTTATTGGCTTGCTGAGAAATTTGGACAGATAGAAGCTGTCTTTCCTAATACAACTCCTGTGGAGAAACACAGGATCTTAACTATTAGTTTACCCAAAGACTTAATTCCCGAATTGGCTGATTGTAACACCTGGGGCAGGGTGTTTGCAGCGGTATATTCCGCTGCACACACACCTGTCTAAATACTAGTCAGACTAAATCTTGAGCCAAATATGTTCATCGGCCTCCCTCCATGACCGTACTCCCCTCTGTGATTAAACGCGTTCAAGATGAACACGGAGCCGAAGCGGCTGTCGAGCTGGGGATGAGACTGGTAGGAGTGTTCGACGTGGTTGCTGATATGATCCTTGCGAATGTCAAGGGCGATGCCGTTAGCTTTCAAGTAGCAAACCGCTTAGAAGCGGTCGCGGAGGCTGACAGATCACGAGAATTACCTAAGATTATTGCGAAGGCTTATAAAACCATAGGCCGCAATAGTCTGGGAAATAAGCCTACGACTCAAACACAAACGCAGTCTCTAAATCAACAGAAAGCCCAGCCTGATAAGGATGGGCGCCCTTTCTTTCCTAAAAAGAATTGGCAAAGGAATAAGAAACAGGGTTCCCAACAGCAGAAGCAGGGTTCGCGTGCCAGTTCCCCGACCCCTGAAGCTTCTGAACGTACTTATGACTTGCGCGATCGCGCTAAAATTAAGTCTCCTGATAGATTTCAGGTTCCTGATCAGCGTTCTCCTCGTTCTTTACAGGAAACATCAGGCTCACAAGCCGGTTAAGGTGATCGCCAGGATCGGGGTACAAGTCAACCTGCGTCACAACCTCGTGAACAGCCTCAACAGTTTGAAGTCGAGGACAAGCAGGGTGATTTCCCTTGTACCCGACCTCCTTTTCAAAAGAAAAAGGTTGCCGCATTAACAGCGAGATATGCCACAGACGGTGAGAACGCGACTCCTGGATTGGACATGGGCAGTGACTCTGCTCGACAGCGCGGCAGAAGTTACCATAGTCAGGGAGGCTCTACGTCCCCGTCTGGATGTGACAGCAACTGACACATTTGTTACTATTGAGACTGCAGATACCCGGGTTGCCCCCCCGGATAGACTCTACGAAGTCATTTTCCAAATTGAAGGTGATATACTGCGTCCCATTAAGGTGGTTTTCTGGGAGAATTTAACCGCTACATATGACATTTTATTGGCGGAGAGGGATTGGCCTCCACCCTTTGTGTTAGCCTCTTCTAGAGGGGAAGATGTGATACTTCCGAGTTTTTCACGTTGTGTCCCTGAGGACCGCGCACAGGCTTACGCAGAGGAATGGGCTTTGGCCTTAGCCCCAGCGGTGTATCACAATCAGGTGGGTTGGGACGTTGATTCACCAGCTCATGAAATACCGTTGCGCTCTATGCCACAACCTTAACCTCAATATCCCATCAAACGTGAAGCAAAAGCTTCGGTTTGTGACATTCTAAGACAATTGGAGTATCAGGGGGTAATTGAGTCATGTACATCACCTATGAATAATCCTCTCTTTACTGTCCCTAAACCTGATGGTTCATTTCGGATTGTATTGGATTATAGAAATTTGAACAGCCATTGCCGCACCTTTGCGGTGCAAAATACACACAGCTCGGCGCTGGTGAATAATATTGTTAGTAAAAAATACAAGACGACACTTGACATTTCCAATGGTTTCTACAGTCACAATCTCGACCGTGCGAGTAGTGACCTGACAGCATTCAGTGCCGTCGGAAATCAGAAAAAATGTACACGATTGCTTATGGGGTATAAGAATAGCCCCGGGACATTTGCGGCGCGCATTGTGTCTTTGTTGCATGACATTGACCCTGAGGCCTTGTCGTACGTTGATGACATCTATTTGACTGACGACAACCTCGCCCCGCATCTTGACCGAGTCGACCACATAATATTGTCTTTTGCCGACTACGGTTATAAGTTCAATTTTGCAAAGTCACACATTGCCCATCTGGCAGTGCTCTTTTTGGGCTTTGAGCTCAATAACAAGGGAAAGGGTTTAACACCTCACTTCCTAGAGAAATGGCACATTTGCAACCACCTTCTTCTTTGAAAAAGTTACAATCCCTGCTGGGTTTTCTGAATTTCGGGAGGACTTACATTCCCGATTATGCCCAGCGTATCAAACCGCTTTATGCGTTGATACAACCTAAGTTTTCATCTGCCAGCTGGCTTCCAGAACATTTTTCCGTTCTTCAGTCTTTGCAGGCGGATTTGCTTGCGACTAACTTCTTAATGACTCATGATAACATCACCAACATGGTAATACGTATCGTTTCAGGGGCAGTAGGTTTCACGTACTTAACATTCAATGAAGGAGACACAATACCTATTGCATACAAATCACACTTGTACACTGCGGCTGAAATGCGTTTTTCCTCTGTTGAAAAAATCTTGACGGCAGTGCAGATGGCGATTCTAAAGGAACGCTCACTGGCGCAGGGCAAACGCATTCTTATGGTCACCCCTTCCCTGCTTTGGAAGCGGTGACTAAAGCAAGTGTACCTAACTCGAAGGCATTACACCCACGTTGGATTCAGTGGGCTACTTCTTTGACGTCTTCGGATGTCACATTTGTCTTTGATCCATCACTTCAGACTCAGGAATTTTTACAGTATGAATTTGTTCATCCGCCTCCTTTGTCGCTTCTTCCTCTGAGTGAATACAAATGCATCATTTATACCGATGGCTCGGCGCAACCGGCCACGGGTTTCAAACATGCTTATTCAGCAGCTTGCGCTATTGTGGCTGGCTTCATTGAAGATGGAGAGTTTAAGTCTTCCATTGTGCACACACAGGCACTTGGAGACTGTACAGCGCAATTGGCGGAGCTGCGTGCTCTTGCTCTAGCTTTAGAGTTTGCTGATCCTCTTGTGAATACCCTTATTGTGTGCGATTCGTACTATTGTGTCCAGTCGTTCAATGACAACTTATTCTTTTTGTCTCAAAATGATTACCGCGATTCTAAAGGCAGCGCAATTAAGCATAAAACGCTTTGGGTTCGAGTGGCAGATCTTAAACAACGTCTGCCTCTCACACATGTTATTCACACTCTTGGCCACCAGCGTGTCGGAACGCACGCTCTTGGTAATTCTTTGGCTGATGAAGCAGCCAAGTCTGCAGTAGCCACGTGTTCCGTAGCAGCAGTTACAAGATCTATGACTAAGATTGATAATGAGATTCTGGCAGCAGTCGCTGCAACTAGGGAGGGAGGTAATTATCCTGCGGGTTTCCCTTCTAAGTACTCTTATCATGTAACTCCCGAACAGGTTCCTTATGCTACCATTCCTTCTGTTGGGGATCGGCTTCTTCCCAACTCTGACCGCAGACAAGCTTTGATCAAGGCTGCACACGAAGGCATTGCTTCGGCCCATGCTGGTGTGTCGGCAACAGTCTCTATTCTTCAGCAACGTTACTGGTGGCGTGGTTTATATAAACAGACTTGTAACTATGTTCTTTGCTGCGATGTTTGTCAACAAATCAAACCTTCTACGGTCCCACGTCCGCCACAAACTCAGTTATGTATTTCTAATAGACCTTTTGGCTGTGTCTATCTTGATCACTGCGGTCCTCTTTCTTCTGATACTGCATACAAGTATATCTTGGTTGCGGTTGATTCGTGCACTCGATTCCTGTGGGTCTGGCCACAACGTAGTGCTGACGCTCAAAATGTCATCAGGGATTTGCGTGTCTTTATCGGGATGTTTGCCTGTGGTACCTTCCATTCTGACCAAGGTCCAGCGTTTGCCTCTAGGGCTTACAAGGATGCGATGAAGTCGTTGGGGGTACAGGTGCAGTTTTCGTCTCCATACAGGCCTGAGGGCAATTCAGTTGTGGAGCGAATGAACCGTGACTTAAAGCAATCCTTGACAGCTAGAGTCTTAGGTACTGGCAGGGACTGGCTGTCCCACTTGTATGGGGTCCAACGTGCACTAAATAATCTCCCTAGAAGATCTCTGGGTGGGCGGACCCCTTACGAAATGCTCTTTGGCTTTCACATGTTTGTTCCTGATCTTGATTGTCCGGACATTGTGGCGGCTGCCTCAAGTTTGACGTAGATAATCATTCTGCTATGTTACAGGATCTACAAAAGGCACGTGATACTCTGGCAACTGAGCATTTACCATCTTCGCCTGCTGATGCACTACTGAATCCTGTTACCGGTTGGCTTCCTAAAATTGGGGATCTGGTGAGAGAGAAGATTGAAAACAGAAAAGAATTTGGTCCCTCTTACCGGGCTCCAGTTTAAGTACTTGGACGGAAGGGTACTCGTACAGTCATTCCACCACCGTTGCCAGGTCCCAAAGACAACAGGTACATCTCAGTGGACAATGTCAAGTTACACCGTGTGGCCGATTCTGAATAGTGTGACACCTGCAGTTTCGTGCAACGCAATTTCCTTAGCGCCATTGACTTTGACATCATCTGCTGCCACACGGATGTCTGCTCATAAGATGGACACTGTAATTGATCTTCAACCTTTGCGACAATCCTCTTCTGTGATGGATATTGTGTGCCCTATTCCGGCTATTGATTCCATGAGTGAGCTGCCATCAAGCCCACGGGTACGAATGGACGATTCGGCACTTTCGCCTTTGCTTGCAAGTCCAGTGAGTGCCTGTAATGGAGATCAGGCACACCTTTCTTCTGCCGCGTCCTCCTCATCATCCAGTTTGTCTGATGCACCCCCGTCTAAATTGCGTATTTTTTACTCCTGGTTCAAAAAGACATACTTCGTTCCCCCATGGACCTACATTTGGTTGATGCTGATCCTAATTTTCCTCTTCATGTCAATTGGATTTGTGACAGTGTTCTTTTTGCTCATAAATGGCCATTATCTCCCTGAACGCTCTGCAGTACAAATGGTCGATGGAACTTTGGCTCCTCACACATCGTCGCATGTCATGAAACGTGACCAGTCTTTTGTGAACATTTCAGCTTTCTCAGTTCCTGATGGCATAGTTTGGGACAAAGTAGCTTACAAAATTCATGGCCCGACTAAGGTCCTTCGAGTTCCATACGTGTTTCGCGTCTCATTAGGAGATGTGGTGACACAGGACATACATTCGGATGATTGGGATGTGCAGGCAGTTCATGCATTGTTTTCAGATTTAAAATATTATGCTGCCTTTGATGCTGAAGATTTGTATTTAAATTCTGCCAATTATGGTGACCTCTTTTGCTACCAACATTATGGGCATCATTTTTTACACAAAACCAACACGATGAGACCTGTTTTTAATTTTACCCAATGGGAACATTGTCCAACTCCCTTGGAGGGGAGTTCTAAAACTCTTAGAAATAAGTTCACCTATTTTTCAGATTATGATTTTACTAATCCTGAATCCTATTTTTTTAGGCTTCAAAAATCCCCTACATCTAAGTACCTGTTATCACACACTAAACTGATTTACGCCAACTTGTTTAGATCACAGTTGGCCACACACGGTTATGACCATTGGAAACAAGCTATAGATTTAAAGTCAATCTGGGGCACGAAGCCATGGCAGGTACAGGGCACTGAGGCATTACATCGTGCCTGCCTGATCCCGACTAAATTGTTATTTTTAAATGAAACCATTTACCAAACATCCTGTTATGGCCTTGCTACTACCAAAAACCTGAATACCCCCTCCATTAGCTTAATATGACAATTGGCGGTTACATAATAACTACACCATTGAGGTTTTGCAGGCTCTCCTTCAAAATGCCTCCTTTAATGTTTCTGAGGTTGATTCATCAGGATGGTTGGTGTGGCAAACTAATGCAAATGCATGCCAGTTGCGTTTCTATAATGTTACACCTGGTTTTATTTAGACTAAGCCTGACCCTCGTTATCCACCTCATCATTCTGTGACTACATACTCAGTAGGTAAATTGTGCCAGCAGTGGTTAGAACACTCTACCCTGGCATCTGTGAAACAGCACCTTTCCCTCCTATCGAACGATATAAATTTGGCTGATTTTCTCCTGGGCCCACGTAATCCAAGGGCCAAGCGATTTATTTATGCCGCTTATAATGAAATTTGGAAACTTTCACAGATGGAAGCAGCCTTCCGTCTGCGTCAAATTGATCAGGCAAATTTAGAATAAGTTCTTGCTGTAGTGGACAACAGCATTAACACACTTTCTTCACGCATTTACACCTTAGACAATATTGTTTCTTCTGTAATAGATATTGTGCAAAGTGATGTTTCTGTGTTATATCATGGTCAGAATCAGTTAAGGTCGGTCATGCAATTTGCTTGGACGTTGCAGACACTGAAAATGGGTAAAGTGCCTTGGGATTATTTGAATGCCACTGCTTTATTTTTGCCTTTTAACCTGACTGATAAACAGAGGTTTATGTCCATGAAAGATGCTGTATACACGCTGTTACATATTGAACAATTGGAACCTTTACTGTTTTCCGTAGCGGAAACGGACTCTGCTGTGTGGTTAATTCATGGGGTTATCACTTTGCCCTTTTAGCTTTTTCATTTTACATCATGTATGCAACACTTTCCTGTTGGCTGCTTTGAACCGCTTGGTAGTGCTTTTCTGCATGAATTATGGGCCCTGCCCTTTGCTTATCGGTGTCTGAGGGAGGATAAAGAGGTTTTCCTTACAGGGAAGGAGTGTGATTCGACAGTGGGTCACTCTCTTGTGTGCAAACACGTTAAACTGCACGGCGAGTGTAACGTGTCAGCGCCGAATCTACCTTGCTTTTTAAGGGGGACCCCAGTACCATCCATCACGCCTGTCTTTACATTGCTTACTAACGGCAGCTATCTCATTTTAAACAATCAAGACTGCTGAGGTTTGCGGGCGGGAGTCCCATACTTGGTAACAGTTTCCCAGCGAGTAACTTGCTGTAGCAATGTCCTTTTCCCACCCCTGCAGGGGAGTTTAGATTCTTCGCTTTGGCCTTCCATTCCGACTTTGAAAACAGAGTTCAACAAGTTGAGCAGGCTCAAAGCCCTTTTATTCTAACAAGAGGTGGCCCTCACTTCCGCCCGAGAAACATTCAGATTGCAGGTGGCTCGGACCTCGAGTGAGATACAGTCCCTTCTTAACACTAGCCTCCCACTTCATTTTGGGGGACTAATTCACCAAATATTTAATGCATCTGAGACGACAGGCCTTGCACATTTTTTTAAATGTGTGGGATCTGGCCTGGTCTCTTCCTTTCAAACTATATTCGGGGTAATACCGGCTTTTATTCATTCTATATTTTCCAGCATTTTCGGAGGGTTCCCCTTAATATTGGCGCTGGCAGCTGGTGTCCTGCTTCTCCTCCTTGTGCTTCGTAATGGATGCTCAATTTGTGGCTCTGCACAAGCCGGCCCAGCTACAACTGTACCGTAATCGCCTATATGAGGCTTTTGGATGCTTGCCTTTAGCAACGCTTGACGTAAGTTATGACTTGACATTCCGCTTTGCCTATTTTACTTGCGTGCAGCCAGTGCTTAATTGCAAAAGATGTCATTTGTCCTGGGCGATGGAACTTTGCTTATCGAACACGTGGTGTCCAATCCCTGATTTCAGCCGGTTGATGGGTCCCTTAGAGGCGCATGACGAGGCTTGTTCTGTGGATGGTCAAATGACGCGTGCAGCTTTACTTGGAATCTTGGATCAATGGGATAACTGTGCGGCTGCACAGACTTTCCTAGAACAAAGTTTCATTGAATATCACGCAAGTTTCCCATTTCTACTTTTGGATGCTCCTGCTTCTGAGGAACATGATTGTTCCTTCGACTTACTAAATTGGATGTCATCGCTTTTTTCTACCAATGACAAGGATGAACTATTGGAAGGAATTGCATTCCTTTGCACCCAAACCTTCATGGATTGACTACTTGCGTCGTCCTTACTCCGCTGTCTGGAATACAGACTCTTTTTTCCAGCTCAAAGTGCCTTTAGCTTTTGCTTCGAACTTTCCCTGTTTTCTCCGATTTTTTTTTTTTTTTTTAGAAAGTCCCTCACCAATATTCTAAACACTGCCTGACTTTTGAACTCTGTTTTTGTTCTTCTGTCTATGTCCTACTGACTTACCAAGGGGAGGGTGTTATATGGGGTTATGTGGCCCTTAGATACAATGTCGACATTGCTAAGTTAGCATGAGTTTTGCTTGCCCTATGCTGCTGCTTTTGCGCACGCCTCTGCTAAGAGTTTGTTTTCGCGACACTTTGCCTCTGCCCTGTACATGATAACAGATTGTTTTTCACGTTCTCAGCTTTCCCTTCAATTCTGTCTGAACATAATCAATCAATCAATCACAGAATTTGTAGAGCGCACTACTTACCCGCGAGGGTCTCAAGGCGCTGGGGAGAGGGAAGGGGGGGGGTGCTGCTACTGGTCGAACAGCCAGGTCTTGAGTAGCCTCCTGAAGGTCAGCAGGTCTTGGGTCTGTCGTAGGCTTAGTGGAAGGGTGTTCCAGGTCTTGGCGGCGAGGTGTGAGAAGGATCTGCCGCCGGTGGTTGTTCTTCGAATGCGAGGGACGGTGGCGAGGGAGAGGTCGGCGGAGCGGAGCTGGCGGTTGGGGGCGTAGAAGAAGAGGTCTATGTGCAAGGTCGATCAACAATGTCTCTTGTTATTCTGTTCTGGTCAGTCCCTATTACCTAGACAAAACATGTTACCAACAGATGCAGTATGGAAGAATCGAGCTTTGATATAGCGTTGTTGCATGTTTTTGAAACACACTCGAAGAAAGCCGTTCCATGGAGCTGAGCTCTGCTGTTCCTATGATGTAAACCTTTGCGTTTGGGCTTTCAGGTAGGGGGTCTGCTAATAACGTCTAGAGATCTTCTGTTATATAAAATAACTTCTTACTACCAAGGGAGGGTGATTAGGCCCAGTTATTTTGCCTTTTTCACAGTCTTTATAAAATGACGACTCCTTTTGTATTCTATGGTATTGTAACAATGCTAATGATGCTAGCTTTATGCATTTTGCTGCTGGTCGTGGTTCGCATACTGTTTTATGAATCACTATAGTCAAAATAAACATTTTGAACTTATTTAGTGACTCTGATTATTCTTATTGTGGACAAGTACGTGAGAGCGAAAGATTGTCTTGTTCCCGCGACTCTGAGGTGAGTCGGGAGTGCTCGTGTTCTGGGTTGTCTAAACATTCGTAGCTTCTTGATATTTGTAGGAGACCGAATGAGACACTATTGCTAGTCAGTTGGGATTTTGGGTACTAAGGTGATAGGAGGTACACCCCTATTTACGGAGGTCCTGTTTTCTTGTGCATAGTTCTGTGTATGAGCAGAATCCCCGCAACAAGCCATAGAAGAAACAGTATACTCCGCCCCATACCTCCCCTCCCCTCCCTGAGAACTCTTCAACAGCGGCGCAACTGTCCCAGGGCCTAGGCCCGGTCCGGTTACACCGAAAGCCCAAGTGGCAATGTCTATCGGGTGCTGCGCAAGAGAACTGGCTACGCCGGGGCGCGAGATCGCTCTCAAGCTTCCCCAATGGGCCTGGACTCTGATGGGGGGCAGCACCACTCCAGCGGCTGCCCATGCCTGTAATATGGGTAACGAACTGCATGGCCCCTGATCCATATATTCTGAATGAGTATAAGGACCGAAAAAAGAGACCAAGGGCCATACATATGTCCTCAAATTACATGTCTCCTAGGAACCCCAGCATTAAAGCTGCGAACCAGTCTCTCATGAACTCCCTTATGGGACATACACATAACGGACTTATCTGTACAGTTCCACTCTTTATTGTCCGGCGTGCAGAGCTTATTCTTGGCCGCTGCCAGGGTCTCCAGTTCCAGCCGTAATGTCTGGTGTCTGTTCCACCGAATCCGGCACGATCTCAGAGTCCGAAGCCTGCAGCGTGCCATCCTGGAGGACAGTGATGCGACCCTAGCTCATCGTCCGCTTGTGTTGTGCCTGTCGCGTAGATTATCTGCAGCCCCTCAGGGATGACGTCGCTGAAGCTGTCCCAATGGAGGCCGTAGAAGGCACCAGACGTCTCCCCTCCGGGGCCCTGGTGTCTAGCCAGTCCCCTGCCTCCTCCGCCGAAAAAAAGAACAAAGCACGGCCTTCACTCTCCACACGTAGTTTAGCAGGGAACATAAAGCTGTATTTTAGGTTTAGGTCTCTCAGCCTCCGTTTGACTGCAACAAAGGTCTTTCTTTGGTCCTGGACCCTTTGAGTGTAGTCGGGATACACCGATATGGAGTGCCCCTCAAAGAAGAAACGCCGTCCGCTTCGAGAGAGTTGAAGGAGAAGGTCCCGGTCCCTGAAGCTGAATAACTTTGCAATGATAGCTCGGGAAGGCGCTCCAGGTCTGGGGGGGAGGGGGGCACCAGGGCTCTATGTGCTTGTTCGATACTGAAAAATTTTGACAACTGTTTGGGGCCATTTCTCGCACGATCCAGTCCTCGAGGAACAGTTCCATTGAGGGGCCTTCCGCTTTCTCAGGGAAACCAACAAACCTCAGGTTCCCTCTCCTAGACCTCCCTTCAGAGTTCTCTGCCCGGTCATCCAGCTTTATCACTTGTCACTTCAGTTCCACCACCGTGGCCCTAAGGTTTTTCACCTCCTCCTTTAAGACATCCGTGTCTTTCTCTGTGACAGTCACTCTGTCGGAAACTTTCCAGAGATCACACCTCAGTAAGTTAACATCTATGGCCACGGCATCTATCTTTCGGACCATGTCGTCCCTGGTCGACTGAGCGGCTTGGATAACGTCCATCAGTGTGGGTGGGTCCTCGGCAGCTCCCTCTGTTGTCCCCTTTCCCTGCGCGGGGTCCTCTTCTCTAGCATCTGGGCCGTGAAATATGGGCTATGCATAGTTCGAAAATTTATTGGATTGCGCCTTGCGTCACTTTGTCTTTCCCCATGATGACCAGTGTGCGGTGCCCTGTGGGCCTTTCTCCTCCTGAGGAACCCCTCGGGTATCCCTTATCCGGTACCTTCAACCCCACCGATGCTCGACGCTGTCGTGCACCAGACACGCCGGTTTCCCCTTAGGTTGTCTGGGGGGTCCCCCCTCCAGGATCTCCACAAGGGGACCAGTACCCCAAGACCCCCCAGTGAAGCGCACCCAGGTACCTCCTCTCGGCGGCCCACCACAGCTCCAGCTCCGCTCCCCGGCACTGATGTCCCACTCGGTGGCTCACGTGCGTAGAAATCCTCTATTGTGATTCCTATCCCTGGCCTCCAGCCGCTCACTGCTCCCTCAGCCCCCTGGATGTAGGCACTTCTCACACCGGGGTCCTCCCTTTCCCCCGTTCAGACAGGTTAGGCCGATCCTTTTTATATCCTCCCGGGCCGGGCGTCCGGGGTGGGTCTCCTTCCAAATCCCCAGCTCTCCGAACTTTCACAGGCCTATGGCCCTAGTTCACCCCCCCGGTCCTCAACGGCTCGCAGGTCCTCTAAATCACCGCCACCCGCCGGGGGTTAGGTTCGCCTCAGCAGGTCCGCAGCAGGCCGCTCCGGGAGCACGTCAGTTGCCCTGCTTTTCCTTTTGTTTTTTTTATTAAAACCCTGGTGTTTCCCTGTGCAGCAGGCCCTCCCCGATGGTCGGGGAGGGGGCCTCGAGCAACGAACGTGCCCGCAACACCTCAGGGCACCTCCGGATCCAGGGGTTGACTTCCTCGCGGGGACGGGCCTGTCCGCTCCCGCCCCCGACAGCTGCTCTCACCTTTCAGGGCCGCTCGGTGCCGCAGGTCGAACGCCTTGCCGCACCTCCTGTGTCGGTCCCTGCACACCCTCCGACCACTGTTCGGTTCAGTTCAGACCTCCGCTGGGACCGCAGAGTGTGTGCACCGTCCCGGCAGCGTCTGAGGGGTATAAGGGCCCAGTGGCGTAGCTCAGCAGCAGCTCCGGTCCCAAAATGGCGCCGGCCCCTCGCCAAGGTCGGAGCTCCGCGTCCGCGCTCTCGGGGGTCCCTGGCCAACGGAGTCGCTCGAGTGGCCGCGGGAAGTCTCACGGTGCCCAGGAGACCAGTCTTCACTTCGGCATGGGCCAGGATGATGCAGGATGATTATTTATTCAGGCCGCCGCACAGAGCTCTTTCAGAGCACGTCTACGCGACCATGATGGCAAGCCACGCCCCCCTTGCAAGGCACTGTTAATGCTAATTCACATGGAGTAGTAGTAAATGTCCACTGAAAGATAGACCAGCTTTCTTTCTTAGCAGGGCACTCTTAATGAGGTAGGTATCCACTGAAAGATAGGCCAGCTGTCATCACAATTACAATCACCCACATTCTTAATAAGCAAAATTCAACTCATCCAAAAATGTTTCTGCAAGGCTTCTCGTGTGCCATCACCCAATTGACTATAGAAGGGCAATGTTCAAGGCACTCTGCATTGTCCACAGAGCCTCCCAAGGAAAATGACGGCTTTTCCCACACGTTAAATTAAAGTAATACGAACCACACACAACACTGCATTACAGGCTTTCACCCCTTATCATCATATCCACTTACCATAAGTAGTGCGCAGGAGGCACTGCTTTCTCTGTACAAGCTGCCACACTCTGGACCTCACTACCAGTCAGCATTCAAAGTATCTGGGAGCATATACACTCAGGGGTGTGGAATTTGATAAAAATATCTGCTTCTCCATGGGACAGGTTGCTTCATAAATCTACTATCCTGTAAAAGAATCCACTTGTCCCTTTGGTGCCACATAGTGCAGCAACAAATTATGACAGCAATCTCATTATATAAATGCTCCTATATGAGCCTTTCTGGTTATGCCAGGGCTCATCCGATACTAGGGTTTAAATTCTAACAATTTCCTTATTTTGCCACCTTTCTGCAGATCTACATACAGGGGCTGAAGGTAGCATTAAGAAATAGTTTTATTGTTGGAATGCCCTTTTGAGGCTGTGCCAACCTACTAATTTGGATATTTTAGGGGTTTTCGACAGCTCTTCTCTAATCTTTCCCCATACTGATAAAGGTTGGAAAACTACTGACAATGGCAGAAGTAAACCTTCTTTCAGGGTTGGGAAAAAAAAGGTTGGAGGGAAAGTGAACTTGTAAACGCTCAACAGATTTTCGCATAAGCAAATCTTCACCTACATATTTGCTCATGCTAAAAAGCAGTTCATAAATATTTTCTAGGAATACGATTTCCTGGCCTACTTCTGTAAATTCTTGTTAATTCATGAATGCTGTAAATCTGCACTAATGCAAGGACATGTACCATGGGTGAAATTTTGTGACTTTCTTTAAGAATTTAACTCCTAATTAGGTCTGGAGTTAACCAAGACCTTTTGTTTTTATTAAAAATCTATCTATCTATCTATCTATCTATCCATCTATCTATCTATCTATCTAGCCATCTATCCATCTATCGACTGGCTTTCGCTCTTTCACAAGGAGCACATCGGCATACAAAGTAGTTTTGTTCAGTGCCAGGGATTACTGTGGCAACGTGTGCTTTTTGAGACCCAAAAATATTCTTGCTTTTGCCAATGTTTGTTATAATGATGAGGGCCTGGCAGCTCCCACAGAGTTTCCCAAAAACCATATAAAAACAAGACATGTACTGACAAAACCAAAAGGCTGACCACCAATATTAAACCTATTGGCTTTGCCAATACTTGTTTATTTTCATGTTTCCCATTATCTTGTTGAAACTGGTTGCACTGATTTTCCATCATGAATATTTTGGGAAATACTAGCATGCATCAACACATTTTACTAAGTGATGCGTCAAAGAAATGTTACCTACAATTTCACTGTAGTTTAGCAACACGTTTTTTTCTTTCCTAGTTGCATTTTTTTGGTGAACATATTATTTTGAAAGCGAAGGATCATCAGTCTTGCTTTCAAGCTTCTGCAGATATTTGCATCTAAATGGAGAGGATTCTGGGAGCATTGTATGTAGCCTCATATTGTTAAACTTTGCAAACACTTATACACATTTTTAAGCTGGAACAAGTGTCAGTAGGGCAGTTCGAGCTTACAACATTTCCTTAGGACGCTCACCCTTATAAGAAAGGCTTTGTATTAATAAACCATAAATACAAGTTTGAACAGCATTAATATATGAATACAAATATTACCTTAACTGTAGACAATACCGTTCCCTCGTCCATAATGTGGTACTGTAAACTGGCATTCAAAGGGTTTGTGCTGTAGTGGGTTAGGCCTACTTGTCCCAAGCACAAAAACATGAAAACACCTTTCCCTTGACTCCAAACAATATGTCCTGGGAGTCAGGGTATAGGAATTCCACACCCCTGACACTTTTGAACATAGTGTAAAATATAGCTATTTCCTTGATAACTGCACCACCCACATCCCCACAACAGAGCCAAGAAAACAGTTGGTCCTTCAAGCGCAATCCTCAGTTTTTAGCCCATAGATTGGAAGCAACTCAACCAAAAAACTGCTTTCAATATGCAGGTAGTCTAAGAAGGGCTGACCTATGGTTCTCCATGGCATTATATAGTTATGTACTTGCATATGTACAACTTATGGCCCAGAATAACACTAAGACCATAATAAGCGGTCAGCAGCAAATTATAATTAGGCCTCTTAAATTGACATAAAACATATCTGCTATGAGATTTGCCCATCACCAGCACTATACAACCAAAAAACATAACATCACCAACAGGCTTGGAATAACTAAAGAGATCCGTCACACATTGCTGGACAATTTGGAGAACTTTAATATAGGTCATCACTGCAGGTCCCAAAGATCTATACAATCTGAGTGCTTCTTTACATCTCACAAAGACATTCAGATATTCCCGCGTTTCTCCCGCCATCTGCCGACCACTGTTCCTGCTGGGTCCAGGAGGACCACAAAGTCCAGCCTGCCTGTTGTTTCGCGGCATGCAGCCGCACACGTCATCCGGTAGCGCCAGGAGGCGCTACATAGCTGGCCGCGGGCTCCCGCAGCATGGGTCCCGCGTTTCTCCCGCCATCTGCCGACCACTGTTCCTGCTGGGTCCAGGAGGACCACAAAGTCCAGCCTGCCTGTTGTTTCGCGGCGCGCGGCCGCACACATCATCCGGTAGCGCCAGGAAGCGCTACATAGCTGGCCGCCGGCTCCCGCAGCATGGGTCCCGCGTTTCTCCCGCCATCTGCCGACCACTGTTCCTGCTGGGTCCAGGAGGACCACAAAGTCCAGCCTGCCTGTTGTTTCGCGGCGCGCGGCCGCACACGTCCTCCGGTAGCGTCAGGAGGCGCAACATAGCTGGCTGCGGGCTCCTGCAGCGCGGGACGCGCGTGGGCGTGCCCGGGCCAAGGGCAGGCCCGCCTGCGCCCGTCAGAGGCAGACTGAGGCAGGGCCACCTCCCTTGGCTGTGACATAGCACAAAGTAAAACTGTGCAAGCTGGTAAGAACGTTCAAATTTGCATCCATATTTTCCCATCCGGATTCTGCTATAAGCCAAGTCGTTATATCCCTAATTGCATCCCATATTTTAGGATTAATCACAATAAGTAACAGCCTTGGGAACATACGGAACTCAGCTGAACTTAACTGGATCCTGCATCCTGCAGTCTGTATATGATTTTTGTATCTCAGTCTGTATAGTCTAAAAGGTTGTTGTACTATATATTGATTAGTGCTAGTGCCTAATAATTGCGACCTGGATCCTGGTAGCTTGCTCAAGGCTCCCTTTCATATTTATTTACTTTTACTCTTCATCCTATTTTTCTCCTTTTCCCTGTAATTGGGTATACAGTTGGGTACTCTAAAACATACTTAACCAGTGATCGCTGTAGAGGTTGGAAAAGGTTGACAGTTCCCTTAAATCCTACAAATTATTCCAGCGGAAGTTTGAGCGGCTTCCGCTGGTATACACCAAATGGGGAAAAGAAAGGCAATCGAAACAGCCGCTGGTAGGAAAAAGATAGCTAAGACTAGTAAAGCAGGCAAATCTGCAGCAGACAACTGCACTTTGGAAGCAATTGACGATTTAATCGAAGAGGTGGAAACCATGATAGCAAATGAAAATGGTACTGCACCCGAGGGCACAAAAAATATCTCCACATATTTAGAAAACATGGCCAAACAAGACCTTCCAAACTAAGTATAACATCAACTATACCGCCAGTAATTGTACATCACACCCCGGTGTCCCCTATTATAAGTCAGGTTGAGCCCCCCAATATATCACTCGCAGGGCAAAACGCTACAGAGGGTAACAGCAGCTCGCCTAACATCTCTTGCAGAATATTACCCCAGCCGGAGCCCAATGTCACCTGTTCAAATAGGTATACTCCCCTCCTGGCTCTAGCTGACAATTTAGTGGAAACCCAATACCAGCATTATCCCAACTTGATAGAGTCGACAACTGTAGCTAAATCAGCTGCCCAAAGTACACACCAGATTATTGAGGATCTGAGGGCTGAAGTAGGGTCTTTAAGAACGATGATAGAGGGACTTACTACATTAGTTAAAACATTACTACAATATAGTACGTCTCCAGCACCTCTGGTCACACGAGATTCATGTGCTCTAGTAGCGCAACAATATGAGGCATTACAAGACACGAGTAACCGACATCAGTCCAACCCAGTAAACATTACCCAGGGGACGACACGCCATCATTGGCGTTCTCAAACAGCCTTAGCAGCCACTGCCTATCCCAATCAAAAACCCCCTGATCGAAATGGAAATTCTGTTAATCATTATTCTACACAAGTAGGTGTACCTGACATGCCTAGCCACCAGAGGACCCATAACTCGCTTCAAAATATGCCGCAGGACGAGCGCAGTGAGAACTATCCAGTACATACACACCATATCCGAGTGCTGCCAGTAAATAAAATCATTATGGCAAATGTTCCAAAATTAAGAGCAAGGCAGGGACCAGAAGGGGAAGACTCTCTGATTAATAAAGCAATCCATTGGATTCGCCACGTGAGGGGTTGCCGTTCAATAATCCGAGAGGATATTATCAGGGCGTACAGGCGCATATTACCAGGACAATCATTAGATTGCATAGAACTGACATTAATAGGACCAGAATTGGTAGACAACCTGCTCACCTTAGAATTCCGCACTTGCTCCCCAGACTCTTCGCTGATTCAATTTAGACGTTTTATTTCCTACAGGCCTGACCAACCAATACTAGCACGTGATAAAAGACCCAATAGTTCCGGACTAGACAAAAATGATTGACTCCTGGATGAAATTCAGCGATACACCAGATCCCAGACTCTCTTACTAACCCAGAGTGATATCGGAGAGAATAAAGAACCGCAACGAATAGTGCCCAACTCACAGGCTAGTGCTAGTGGGCTCGACACGGCCAAAGAGACAAGGAGCGCCGCCAACGATCATAACGATTCTATTATGTTGGGGGGAATTTCAAGATGCGAGGGTGTGCATCCAACCACAGATCCTAATAATCAAACTACTAAAACCACCATGTTAGGTCAAGAAAGCATAGCAATAGTATCCTGGAATGTAGCGGGCTTAAAACGAAAACTTGAAGATCCTGATTGGCATAACTACATAGACAGTTTTGATATCTGTCTTTTTCAAGAGACTTGGCTACTGACACCCCACATAAGCTGGGCTATAAAACATTCTACAAGAATGCAATCCCCACGCAGAGAGGAGACCATCGGGGGCCTGGTAATATGGACTGAGAATCACATTGGGGTCGCGATCCGTGAATCTTAGCATTGACTCCTCTGACCTATTGGCAATATATATAAATGACAAAAATGAAAATCTGCATTTATTTAATATCTATAATAGACCAGCAAGGCAGACATTAATCTCGGAGACTATTAATATACTAAGCAATTCCCTGGATCTTGTAGACCCGAGTGACACTGTAATTATATGTGGGGATTTTAACTGTACCTATGAGCCACTAATCGGATTAGAAAGAGCCACAGAAGAAGAAGACACGGCCCTATGTCTACCTCAACTAGCGGCTGGCCCCTCAAAATCTTGCACTAACGCAGCAACACAGATAGTACAGTTAACTGTAGAACACCATCTAAGGGCATGTAACGGAAGGGTACCCAACAACGGGGACGAAACTGCCACCCTCAATACTTTTAAGCGTGGTAGCATACAGTCGAGAATCGACTATATAATGCACAGTACCCTTAGTTGGAGTAGAATAGTGAGTTTTAAAATAGACATGAGATGACAGCGATCATCGACCAATATGCCTTGAAATAACAGCTGACCTAGCAAGGGATAATCGATTAAATACTGGCACACAGGATGTGCATCACATAGTTGGGAATAATCGAAGATTTATTGGGTGGCCAAAAATCACAGGTAATCGGGAAACCATGACTAATATTTATAATACCTTTACCGAAATAGTGGGTGCACACTTAGAGGCAAGTAAATTGCCCATTACATCTGCGCATGCTGACCTGGTTTCAAAGCTAGAGCCCCTGCTCACTAAAAATAACGGGAAGAATAGGAAATCTAACCTCAGGGCAGGATTAAAAGTAAATCCATGGTATACAACCGATTGCAGAAAGTCCAAGTCCGCTTTACTTGAAATAATAAAGCAGGGAAGTGCAGATCGAGTGAGGAATGCCAGGGATGCTCACCGGAAAACATTGGCTACTGCCAAGCGGAACTGGGAAGAAAATAGCTGGGTGGATCTTCTTGAGGCAGCAAAAATGAACAACCAGATAGAGTTTTGGAAAATTATAGCATGGGGGGGGAAGGATAAAGCCCAAAGAACAGAGCATTATCTGGACCAAGCTACCTGGACCGACCATTTTACCGTCCTATACTCAAGTTTTAATCCCACTGCATTGACGAACGGAGATAGACTGCCTACTCTCACAGAGGGAGACAGTGGGGCGATTATCTTTTCTCTGCAAGAAACGGAGCAGGCCATAGACTCCATTAAAGCAGGTAAAGCACCGGGATTAGATAAACTCCCGGGCGACTTATTTAAACACGACAAAAACATATGGGTTCCATATGTCAATGCTCTTAATAACGCAATATTGGCTGGTGCCCCAATACCGGGAACTTGGAAAGGGGCTGAAATCGTGCCCATCCACAAAAAGGGCTGTAAACACAAACCTGAGAACTACTGACCAATTAGTCTGATAGACATACCCCAAAAAATTTATGCCAGGCAGATATTGAACAGGCTCAACGATTGGATAGAGACTAATAGCATACTGTCTCCATACCAGGCAGGATTTAGACCCCATATTAGTACAATAGACCAAGTTTTTAGACTCCTGTGTATTATTTGGAACTACGTTAAGTTCAGGAAGGGACATATTTATGTGGCATTTGTCGATTTGAGGGCAGCTTTCGACCTTGTGCCCCGAAGCCTATTATGGGAGTCACTTGGAAAGCAGGGTGCTCCCCCAAATTTGGTCATGCAGTAAAAAAGATTACATAATGGGAACTATGCTAGAGTTCGCTGGGGCATGAACGGGAGACTAACAAAGCCAATCCCAATAGAGAGAGGAGTGAGACAGGGTTGCGTATTGGCTCCACCCTGTTCTCACTCTATATTAATGACGTGGTGGATCACTTGCAAGACCAAGCAAATGATCCACCAAAGTTAAATGGGAATTTGGTGCCGGCGCTGCTTTTCGCAGACGACACCATTTTGATATCACAGACCAAAAGGGTCTACAAAAGATGTTGAATGGTTTTTATAGATATTGCATAGAAAAGGGTCTAGAAATAAACGCAAATAAAACTAAGTATATGGCTATAAACCCACAAAAGGGTTTTAAAAAGAATCTCGTGTTGGGTAACCAGGAAATGGAATATGCCACTAACTTCACCTACTTAGGCATATTACTAGACACAAAATTGTCCTGGAATCAGCAAATTAACCACTCAGCCTTAAGGTTAGCCCAAGGGTCAGGGGCAATTCTCAAGAAGTTCAGCTCAACCACTAGTAAATCCGTGACACCAGCTCTTCAGATATACAAATGTAAGGTCCAGGTTGCATCATTGTTTGGATCAGAGCTATGGGGCCCAAGTAACACCAGGCAATTGACAATTGGGGAAAACAAATTTGCAAGGAGAATATTGGGACTCCCCCAATCAGCTCCACTCGTCCCAATGTTCCATGACCTAAATCTGACGCAAATAAGACATCTTGCAACCCTACGTCCCTTGCTTTATTGGATACGGTTGTGGACAACACCGGAACTACTAGTATACAGAGAAGCTGCCCGCGAATTACTAGATATAGATACATGCCTTACTTTTCCATGGTTGAGATTTGTCCGGAAATGGCTGATAGAGTTAGGTCTCGAATCGTACTGGTCTAACCCACACAGTTTAACGCCAAGCTGAAAAAGCAATTTGAAGGGCATTTACTGGCAACACACACTGAATGCATTCCACTGCGACCCTAGATTAGGAAAGTTAACAACTGATTTCCTCTCCATTAAGCCCAGCCCACATCGGGAGGACTTTCTTGACCAGGTACAACCATTCTTAGCAAGAATTCTGTACCTAAAGCTGAGATATAACATACTGCAGATTAAGAGCTATACTGCAAAGTGGGGGGGAGGAGGAAGATTGTGCCTGTACTTTATGCACTACTTGCACTTCAGGGCCTAAAAACAACATCGAGAATATTGCACACATTTTGTTCTTTTGCCCGGCGTATGAGAGGGCAAGGAGCAAATGGATTCGACCATTATGCAATACACTGGGATTTAGAAAACATCAGGAGGCTCTGAGGATATTGACAACAAGTACCCTACCACATGTGATATTTTTGCACTATCAAGATACTTGTTTATAGTGGGCTTAATAAGGAAGAGAAGGGGGTTAAAGTTGTGATGTATTAATGTTTTAGATATTTGTGATTGTGGAACCCTCTTGGATTTTATGAATAACTAAATATTGATTCTCTGTACATAGCAAAAGTATTTTACCGTATGAAATTGTTTTATTGTGATGTTGATTTTTATCGAAATCATGTAACATTGGCTGGATATAGCTTAGATTCTTTTATGAATGATGTTTTATAATGAATCTTTTATGGCCTTCGGCCGAAATAAAGAATTTATAAGAACCAAAAAACATAACATCACCAACAGGCTTGGAATAACTAAAGAGATCCGTCACACATTGCTGGACAATTTGGAGAACTTTAATATAGTTCATCACTGCAGGTCCCAAAGATCTATACAATCTGAGTGCTTCTTTACATCTCACAAAGACACTCGGATATTGGATACCAACAGATCTCTCCACTTCTCTCTCCCTCCAACCATGTCAGCTCAGGACCACAACTGTACACAAAATCTCAGATTAGAAAACTCTCCGCTGTAACCAGCTAAGTGGACTATATGATAAGAAATACCATAAAGGGACCTGCAGAGCTGTTCAAAGCTACCAGCATACCGAAAACCATTACACTGTGCATCTGTCTCATACCTTATCATCCACCACACTGCAATGCGCTGCATCCCATGACACAATAACGCCCACCTCGGTGGTCATTACTCACGACATGGAAACACTTCCCACAAAGGATCAAAATAAAGGGGCACATGCATCAAGGTAGGCTTTGCGATTCCTTAATTGCGATTATTAAGGAATCGCAATTAAGGAATCGTAAAGCCTATGCATGTAGGAATCGCTATAAAATATAGCGATTCCTAAACATTCCTTAATTGCGACTCGCTAATTGCGAGTCGCAATTAGGGAATACCTCCCATTAATTCCTATGGGCCTAGAGGCCCATAGGAATGAATGGGAAGACATTCTCAATTAGCGATTCGCAATTAGAGAATCGCAAATTGAGAATGCAATTTCAAGGTGCCAGGGTGTCAAAATGACACCCTGTTGCACCCTGAAAGTGTGATGTGCACCCATGTTGCGCACACACATGCCCCAAGGGCATGTGTGTGTGTAACCTAAAACTTAAAAAAATGCATTTTAGAGCATTTTTCGAAGGTTTTGCAAATTACAGACAAGTTTGATTTGTCTGTAATTTGCGGTCCCAAATAGCTGAAATCGCTATTTGAAAGTGCTTCTAGCATTGCATTTAAGGAATCGCAAATTGCGATTCCTTAAATGCTGTCGCAATTTAGGAATTCGCAATTAATTGCGAATTCTTAAATTGCGCATAGAAACTACTTTCATGCATCTCCAAAGGCCAATTTGCGATCGCAAACGGCCGATTTTCGCGATTCGCACCGTTTGCGATCGTAAAAACCTTTGATGCATGTGCCCCAAAGACAACATCCTTCCAACCATACACCTACCCATAAAGGCAAGCACTTCAGCACTCCACATAGGGTAGTAAGCACCAGTGCGTAATTTGAGCTGTTCAACAGCACTTATTTTTGGGGACTGGCACTTATTTTTCTTCATGAGACATTAACTGCGAACAAGAGAGGGAAATCACACTCAAAGAGGAAAGAAGGAGGAAGAAAAAGACGGAAAACCTGTCTCAAAAGGAGAAAGCACGAAATTGCAAGAGTGAGATTAAGGGGTAAGGTATGTTAGGAAGTCATTTAGAGATGCATGGGGTGGATTGATGACTGCGCAGCTTTGAAAATCGGTGCACTGACAATTAATAGCACCAACCATGGAGCAGAGCTTTGGGCACTGGCATTCATTCTTTTACAAATCAAGCACTAGCACTAAGTGCTATATAAATGCAGCAATACAATACAATACAACAGTCAGGCGAATGCCCCTTTGCCTCAGAAAGGAGTATACATGCAAGATTAACAACAAGAAAGAGACGATTCAACCACATCACTCCCTCTCTAAAGTCTCTACATTGGCTCCCAGTAGAAGCCAGGATCCAATTGAAAATAGCTTGCTTGACACTCAAAGCCCTGCACCAAAATACACCAAGTTACCTCAAAAATAAGCTCACAATATCAGGGGATAGCCTCTCCATACGTAGCCCAAACTCCCTCCTGATATAACTTCCCAGACTCAGGAAAAAGAAGCCCTATGTCCATACTTTCTCTGGATCAACACCAAAAATTTGGAACTCATGGCAAGATATTGCGCACGGCCCGTGAACTCTGGGTTGGTTTCCCAGCAGAACCGGAGGTGTCACAGACATTACAGCTTATACTAGACCCGGGCTCCACCAGAGTAATGATCTCCCACATATACAAAGCCCTGAAGACTGACCGAAGGGTGGAGGTATCGAGGATTCATGAAAGGTGGTCAGTCAACGAGCCAGTGGCATTTGCAGATGGTGAATCGCGACGGGTGTTCGCGCAGGTCTGCGAGGTTGCCAGACGCCTGCTACAGGCTCACGTAGTTCAACAACCTGCACTGCACCTACCTGACACCTCAGCGACTACATAGATTTAATGCAGTGTGATCCCCCGCCTTCCCCCTCGCTGCGGAGTGGAGCCAGCAACATTTCTCCACATGGCTTGGGACTGTGCTAAACTGCGGGCCAGTGGCGGCTCCTCCACTATGGTAGGAGCGTCGCCCCACTGCTTTCAAGCAGTACGAGAAGCAAAAGCATAAAATGATAATAACTTTCAGTTATTATCATTTTATGTTTCCTGCCTCTTTGCGGGCGGGCGGGCGGGTGGGTGGGGCTACTCTGCACATGGAGCAGGGCAGGTGAGGAGTGGTTTGCCCACTCCAAAGTGCGCAATGACTGTTTGTTCGGCCCTGTCGGGCCGCACAAACCAGTCATGCGCACTTTCCCTGTTCTCCATGCAGACTGTATTACAGCCTGTGTGGAGAACATGCCCAGCCCCCCATTCCCTGGCTGAGGATCCAACCAGGACGCTCAGACCAATCACAACGCTGAACTGCAGCGTTGTGATTGGTCAGGGAGCCTGGGTGCTTACCAATCACAATGCTGCATTGCAGCGTTGTGATTGGTCAGTGGGGCCTGCTTCCTGTTCCTCGAGTTCCAGGAAAGCAGGAGCAGCGACCGGGAACCCGGCGGCAAGGTAAGTTCTCCCCCCCCTATTTGACCACCCCACACCCACTCTCCCACCCACGAGCCATGCCGGCTGTCACTGCTGCGGGCTTATTGGGATGGAATACTGCAGGAGCTGCGTGGCGTTACGTAGGTCCTGGTTGAATCTACGGTCAAGCACTTCCTGCTGGGAGTGTTGCCGACCCCAAAAAAGGTAACACGGATGAAACATAGCTTTGCCCTGTTGGGACTGGTGCAGGCCAAGCATTGTGTCGTGATCCACTGGACACGCCCCCCCCCCACGCTGGACAAATGGAGGGAGGATTTGCACAAATGGGGTGTTGCTGAGGAATGAAGTCTAAAGCTGGTTCACACTAATGAAAATGCAGAGAGGGAATGGAGCTGTGGGGTGCCATGTTGATAGGCCTGGTGGCCGATGAATCACAGATAACCATTCCCTCAGGGGGCTCATTGGTCGCAGGCTCGGCTGTATCTCCGGACACCAGGCTGGACGGTTCCCCAGACACCTAACTGGTGAGTGTGACTTTGTGTGGTTGGGTAGGATTATGAGCAGGTGCATGTGTGAGGGAATGAATGTGCAGGGGTATATATATATGACCATGGGCAAGGAGTGAATGAGTATGTATCCACACCTGCTGCCGCTTCCAAGAGCGAGAGGGGGCAAGAGGATCTCATGAGTTTAGGCTTGAAATGTCCCTGGAGCATCTAATTTCCGCCCCTCGCCCCCTCTCATGTGGGGGGTGACTTTCCTCCACCCCCCTCCTGGATCCCCTTGGTTCCCTGCCTTTGCCCCTCCCTTTTCATGGACGGATGTCCTGGGGGGACGACTATGCACTGGTTAGCTGCTGCCACTGTTAGTTGTTGATTTGTTGTAGAGTTTATCATAGTTAATGCATTAATTGCTTTTTATCCTGCTCCAGTGACTTAGTTGCGCACCACAATATGACTGCAAATTCACATGTTGTAGCTCTTATACATATGGTTGGGAATTCCTCCAGGTCTACCCTATGTGGAGGGCCTTGGCTTCAACTGTTGGTTTACTGTAATGTATGTTCCCTTCTTACAGACGGCTGTACTGTACTGTGCTGTTATGAATTATGTGATGCATCCAGCTATATTGTGTAATGTTTGTGTAATATTTGGAACTCTCAACCTTCGGAAATCAGGTCGAACCATTCAACATCCACCTTCAAGAAAGCAGTCAAAAGGATTTTACTAAACAGATTCCTAGATTAACGTTTAGACACTAAGCTCGCCTCACCAGCAGGGCTTCCCCTCTGACAGATTCAGCTATATAAGCGAACACATGCTATTATGCATAGATAAGCGGTGCTATGATATTGAACATGAAGCTTATTTTATGTGTATGAAGTTTAATGGATATGCTACTCTGATATTTAACATGTAGTTTTTTTTATCTGTATGAGGTTTTACAGGATATGTTATACAGCGCTGTGATACCCATGGGTCATGTTTGGGCTTTATAAAACTGTCCAAATAAAAATAAATAAATACCGTATATTTTTTGGTTACTGTGGACAACCCTCACACATTCCAAGTTAGGAACCTATACTTGTTCACTCTTATCCCTTGTGTTTTATTGAGTACCTTCTGGCTCCCATAAAAGGTCACTCCTGCCCTCTCTCGCACCAGCTGCAACCCAAGAAACCCACATCCAGCTTAACCTCCCCTCCGCCACCCCTGCCCAGGCAGAAACCCAATCTTTTTCTACCCAGTCAGACAATATGTTAATTTGAATGTAAGTGCAGCACGTGTCTCCAATAGGGAGCAACTGTGTATCGAGAAAGGGGGGCCTGGTGGCCAGCCAGGGCTCCCCCCTACTGCTCAATCTTCAGCCCAGCCATCTGATGTCGACATAAGGGCCCAGGTACAAGACCCTCACCGCAATAATTTGCTTCGTCTAAATAGTGTGTATCAGCTCATCTAGTCCTTCCATGTGTCTGTGTAATGCATATTGAAAAGCGAGTGAACAGAGTGAAAAAATAAGAAACTATACACCTACCACCTCTCCAAATGTGTTTTGAGTGAGTGTCTAGTGTGAAGTGAGGAAATGGGGAGCAGGGGATTAAAAAAACATCTACAAGCCACTTAAAAAGACCCTGACTTATTATATCTGTGTGCAGTATGGTAAAGGATTCTGTAAATATTTGGATGAATGGCACTGGTGTATCCCTCCAAGCAATTTCCTTTTGAAAGGGCACTTCTCTTGGAGAAAATATTGCACCTAAGGGGAGGGGGGGGGGGGCTCTACAAGCTAGGAAGAGAGTTGTGTCAGAAGGCCAAAACATGTTTTTCTTGATTGGTATAATGAAGCTACTAAAAATCTCAGGACTCTCAGTTGAAGGATTTGAAGGACTCATCACAAATTAAAAGCATTGAAAGAAAAATATGAAAAGGATGTAGAGAAGCAACCAATGCCACCACCCCCATGCCCCACAACTGCCTGTCCCCTTGTGCCCACAGCTGAGTGACTTTTCAAAATATGACCAGGAACAACTGAGGACATTATAGATTTCTTCACTCTGACATTTCTAGCACATACCATACCTGTGCTTTCAGAACATCATCTAGTCTATCTTAATCACCTGGTTCGACACAGGATGGGCTTCAGAGGGAACACCTATCCAAAATTTAAGGCAAGGGATTGCGTTTTAACCTGTTGCTAATAATACCAGAAATCACACTTCGAATCCTGATCCTACATACAATGACTGCACCCATAGAACAGTGACCAGCGGGGAGACAGATGAGAAAGTCCTCATTCATGCTCCATGGACTTCCAGGGCAGGGGTGTGGAATTTAATAAAATATATACTTGTCCATGGGACAGGTTGCTTCATAAAACTACTTGTCCTGTAACAAAATCCACTTGTCCCGTTGGTGCCATTTAGAGCGGCGACAAATTATGGCAGCAATCTCATTATATAAGAGCTCTGATAACAAGATCTCTGATTATGCCATAGCTCATACCATAGTAGAGTTTAAATACAAGCAATTTCTTTGTTTTGCCGCCATTCCACAGATCTACATACTGGGGCTGGAGGTAGCGGTAAGCAATAGTTCATCATGGTTGGAATGCCCTTTTGAGTCTGTGTAAACCTACTAACTTGCATGTGTTATGGGTTTTCATCAGCTTGTCTCTAATATTTTCCCATATAGAGAAAGGCTGGAAACTTACTCCTGACAAGGGTACAGGTAAAATGTCTTCTAAGTTTGGGGAAAAAAGTGGTCGGTGGGAAAGTGAACTTGTTACAGCGCAACAGATTGTCACATGAGGAAATCTACACATGATTATTTGCCAGTGCTAAAATGCAAATATTTTCTATGAGTACAATTTCCTGACCTACTTCTGAAAATTCTTGTGAATTCATGAAAGCCGTAAATCTGCACTACTGCAAGGACATATACTATGGGTGCACTTTTGTGACTTTCTTTAAGAATTGGGCCCCTATTCAGGTCTGGCATTTTTTTTTTAATTAAACTTCTATCTCTCTCTCTATCTACTGGCTGGTTTGACTGTGAGTGACAGCATTCTCCTTTCAGAAGGAGCATATTGGTACACGAAGTCGTTTTATTCAGTGACAGGAACTACTGTGGCAATGTTTGGTTTTTAGACCAAAAATATTTTTGCTTTTGCCAATGTTTGATAATGATGAGGGCCCAGCAGCTCCCACAACAATAAAGTTTTACAAAACCCACATCAAAACAAGACACGCATTGACATAACCAAAAGGCTGACCACCAAAGTTGTACCTATTGGCTTTGCCAATGCTTGTTTATTTCCATGTTTCCTATAATTTTGTTGCAACTGGTTACACTGATTTTTCCATTATGAATATTTTTGAGAAATATTAGCATGCATCAACACATTTTGCTCAACGATGCTTCAAAGAAATGGTACCTAAAATTTCACAGGAGTTTAGAAAAACGTTTTTTTCCAGTTGCATTTTTTTATGACTATTTAATTTTGAAAGCAAAGAATCATCAATCTTGCTTTCAACATTTTGCATATATTTGCATCGAATCAGAGAGCATCCTGGAAGCATTATACGTAGCCTTATATTGTTAAACTTTGGAAACGTTTGTACACATTTTTATGCTGGAACCACTGTCAGTAGTGCAGGCTGAACTTAAAATATTTTCTTAGAGCACTCACCCTAATAAATAAAAGCTTTGTATTAATGAACCTTAAATACAAGTTCGAACAGCATTCACATATGGGTACAACTTTTCCCTTAACTGCAGACCATGCTCTTTCCTGATCATAATGTGGTAGTGTAATCTGGCAGCCAAAAGGTTTGTGCTGCAGGGGGTTGGGCCTACTTGTCTCAAGGACAAAATAAACATGAAAACCTCTTGTCCTTGACCCCAAACAATATGTCCTGGGCGTCGGGCTATAGGAATTCCACACCCCTGCCAAGGACCTCTGAAATTTAGTGGAAAGCTTTCCTAATATCAGAGTTGAGCCACAAAAAATAAAGGAATACATTGTAGCAGTGTTTAATTGTTGTAATCAGATTGGGCAAACACAAACAAATTGCTACTTATCATAGTGCCTCTGGAGGTTCGCCAGAGGATGGCAGCAGCAGCAGTGTGGCCACAGCCAAGAACAACAAATTCAAATTACCAGCCGTTTGCAAGTGGCTTTTTAGGAAAATTAGGTTTGCCCCTGCAAAGCAGACAGGGGAAAAATTAATAGTTGTAATCAAAATAAAGGGTGGATCCCCAGAAGGCTTATTGAACACCTCAAAGATGTTTTCGAACACTATTCTGGCATAACCAATCAAGAATACATTGGTAAGCACGATACAACTGCAGCATTTCTGCAAGGTATTTTGCCCAAACTACAAAAACATTTGTGCAGCATATGTATAGGATGACAATGTAAGGATCTGGATGAGCTAATATCAGTTGCCAACCATTGTCAAAATTATCACGAGAGAAAGAGAAATTAAAAGCAAAATGAATGTCTCTTAATATTGAGCACAATCAACCAAGGGGAAGAGGGAGGGGAGGGCTTTCAAAAGGGGAAGGGGAGGGGTTGGGGAATGAAAAGTGGCAGATCCCAGCAAGGGGGCTGATGGACTGCTAGTATTGTGGCCACGAAGGGCACTGGAAGAACAAATGACCTAATCATTTCTAGGAACCTGAAATACCACCTGCAGCTACCTCATTTTTCCCTGCCCGGTATTTCAATAGCTCCTACCGCTCCTCACCAAGTCAGGTCCCATAAGAGGATAGTTTGAAGGAAAGTAACTTCATCATGACTTGTCTAGTCTCATAGATCAAGATGGGCCTTATGTGTCTTGCACAATCATTGGTGAGGTAACAGCTTGTGGTGTTTGCCCTTATGTCTATCAGTGATCACGCTTCCCTTGTAGTGACCCCAATACACAGGAACACCATTTGTCCATGGTACCCTTTTCTCTGTGGTCCACCCATGCAGACAAAGTTGGGCAAATACAATCTGCTCAACAGATGCACATCTGGTTGAACCCTGCAAAGCCACTGCCCAGAATACCTCAGTTCCATCTTCGGCAGGAAGCAGAGGAGGATATTCAACCTGTATTGCACAGGGGATTATTGTCACCAACCACCTGTCACTGCAATACCCATATTTTAACTGCTAAAAATCAGTGACAGGAATTTCACAGTTTTGTGCAAGACCTGCAAGCTGTTAACACTGTTGTTCTTGTTTTCCTGGTTGTCATTAATACTGTCACCATTCTTTCATGCTTTCCTACTAGAGCAATTTTCTTTTACTGTTGTAGACATGTGCTTTGCGTTCTCTTTCAAGCCCATCCATACTAATAGCCAATTCCTTTTTATGTTCACATTTCAGGGGTATAAAGTCATATGGATAACGTTACTCATTGCATATACTGAGTGACCATCTCACAGCTCCATGATCCTAAATGTAGGCAAGTGACTTCTATACTCCCATAAACACCCCTAAATTCACTATTTAGAAGTCCCCTTGACACCAGTAACTCAGATTTGTCTACTGGGACTCGAAGAAAGGACAAAGAAGAGCCAAGGTCATGAGAACAGAGGTCCTGCACCAAAATTGGAGCCAAACCCTACCTGGCTGCGTGCACTGCAACCATCACAAAGACCGACTCGTCCAGGAGATGAACAGCCTCCCCAAAACCTTGGAGGACTGTTCTTAACTTCAGCAACCAAGCATCATCTCTCTTGGGGTGGAGGAGCCATTCCCCTGCATCTGCAGGCACAGACCACACCAACCCGGTACTTCGTCTTGCTGGCCATCGGGCCCACCAAGGGAACAACTTACCAGGAAGAGGTTGTAGTGAATCCAGGAGGTCAGCCCAGTCGCTCTCACTAAGTCTCAAGCCACTGACCCTCCAGGAGCCTCTCAGCACCAATACCTTGCAACTACCAAGGCTTATTGCATGTCCAGTCCAGACACTACTGACGGCAACACCGACCTGCAGTCGAGGGACTTCAGGATCCACAAGGTCTTCATTGAGAGTGGCCCTGCTCTCCTGTTTTCTCTCCATCTTCAGGTCGACAAAGCCATGTGAGAGACTCTAACTACAGCGACCCGCCAGACAAAACACCTCTGCACCCGAGCCCCCTATCCGGGGTTCACGTAAACCAACTGTGTCCCTGTGCTCCAGAGACCCTCAAGAGCCGAGCCTCCACCCCCCACTTCCCCTGTGGGTTCTGCCGGACTTGTCCCCAAGTCCCTCCTTGCAACCTTTCTTTTGCAGGTATTTGTTCCATAGATTTTACCACTTATCTCACGAGGCTACCAACGCGACCAGCACCTCTGTACCTGGACAGGGCAGGTAAAACTGAACTTCTGGTGGTTTCTTGGACCTTGGCCCCTAAACACCTTAAGTCTTAGAAGGCATCCTCCAAAAACATTTGCAAGTATTACTACGCAGTGTATGTTTCTCCCGTAAGATAACATTACCAAGTTAGAGGCTCATACCTCAAAACAGTTATTCAACTGTATTTTCTATATCTACAAAAATCTATAACTTCGAAAGTACTTACCTGATTCCGATGATCTTAGTGTCTAAAATTATATAAAAATCTTTCTTGGTTTTTCTAAATTCGTCTTGCATTTCCTTCTTGAGTGTGTGTCTCATTTATTGCCTCAGTGTGTACAACACATGCTTACCACTACCCTCTGATAAACCTACGCTGCTCAACCACACTACCACAAATAGAGCATTTAGGATTATTAATTTAAGCCCTGTAAACCAATAAGGGTCGTCTGTACTTTTTGCATGGTGTGCCCTTACATTGGGACTACCACATAAAAAGCCAGCTTCCTAAACTAAAGTACATGGATAGCATAATGTTCACGATGAGGTATTAATACAGTACAAAGACGATCTTTTGTTGGCTTCCACCTCATTGGAGAAATTATCTGACACTATGGTAGCAGTAAGGTTGTTAACATATGTTAACATGCAAAATTACATATTACTTTCTTCACATTTATTATAGTTACTAGTTCAGGTATAAGTTAGAATGAGATAAGTCCTAAAGGCATTTTATTCTGTCCTCCCTGTCAAATACTAGCCACACAATTTAAGAAGAATGGGACTAGTATCTGTTGTGACCCCAACTAGGGACAGTATTTCGTGGGAATTGCAAGGCCCTCACCCACAAAACTGTGGCATGCTTCATCAGTGGACATTCCCACACTTAAACTCACAAGAGTTCATGTGGGCTACAACCACCAGTAGTAGGGAGCAAGAGTTTTTGTGAGAAGAAGAATTCTCCTTGTGCCTGAGGAAAGGAGTGAATATAAAACAGTCTTCGATAAACAAACGTAAAAGTTTATTCTTGGTTATCTTGATTGGATTAAAAACATAGAGTGATGGAACCCTTCCATCCACAATTGTCTACATGTTTCAGCCATGTTTACAGAGCCCTGTGGGTCTACGGCTTTCTTCAGGACCATTGTCCTGAATGAAATAATCATTCCTGTTCCAGGGTTTCACTCACACTCAGGCTGGGTATTGCTAACTCTGCCTAACTTTTGCCTGTTTTTCCTGGAAACAATATTATTACGTTACCAGTAGCTGTCTAGCGCTAAAACCACATCAGTGTAACCAGGCGCTTCTTCTGTGATTACGCACTTCTTTCATTATTCTAGACTGAGGAGAGGGTAGTAACCTTCTAGGAGTACCTCCAAGACATTTAAGTAGGGCTGCCCTGGGAGTTCCACTGGAACTGCTTTTCAGCTCCCATATATTTAAATGAACATGTCAATGGTGCATTGGTTTTTGCACCACCATTTCACACACTTCCTATCTCACTTTAATCTAGCCTCAATCTCATCTCCTCTCCCTCTGTCCTGTTTTTCCTTCCTTGTCCTTCCCCCTTTCTTTGTTTTTTCTTTCCTTCCCTCTTTTACTATATCACTTTGTGTGGCAGAAGGATGGATGGTGTAAACTCTTGCCGTGCCGGACAGTCCGAAATCCTGCCCCTGCTGTGGGCAATGGTATGTGTTTGGTTCCAAGCCTCAGTGCCAGGCCACCCTTCAGCATCCTCATTTAGACACTGAAAGAAGAAAGAATGGAGACAGTTATTACCTTAGAAATTCAAAGAGGAACTTTTTAGAAGAGGGCTGTCGATTACTTGTATTTCCTGAACACTGCAAGTTTGGTAGATTGTAAATGTGAGGGATGGGAATGCAGCTTATAATGCTCAGGTGAGGACCTAGGCAGGGCCTTTCTGTGGTGTTGCTTATTACTGCTACAGGAAGATTGAATGACAGTTAGATGCAAGATCTTATACTTTGTTGTGCCCATGTTGTGGGTGCTGCAGATTAAAGACAGCCCCGTGCCTCCTACCCTGATATATGGAGGTTCCTATAGCCTCCAATACATGTATTGATTGCACATAGTACTCTGCATCCCACAAAACATATGCATGTCTGGATCATTTCTTAGGCAACTCCAGCTCGACTGGAGGGGAGAAGAGAAGCCGATATATACCCCATGGCGCAGTCAGATCTTGCATGTATATTCATAGATCTGTCCTTCCCTGAACCTCGCAAGGTGCCTGGACCATGGAGATAGAGGGATTGTATTATTATTTCATCTTATAAAGCGCTCACCCGCCCAGACACGTTTCCCGGTGCTCAGCATAGGTAGAAATATATTCTCAGGCCTTAAAACAACCAGGTCTTCAAGTTCTTATGAAATGCCAGCAAAGAAGTGCAGTGTCTTAAGAATTCTGGGAGGGCGTTCCACAATTTTGAGCCCAAATGTGCAAAGGAGCGACCAACCATGAGCACCAAACAGATTCTGGGCACGAGGCAAAGAGCTTGGTTACCTGATCTCAGTGTCCGTCTGTGCTGATAAGGTAACACCGGTCGTGGATACAGCATGGGCCTAATTCAGCTCTGGCCTTGAAAATAAAAGATAAGGCTTTAAATTGAATTCTCTTTTCAATCGTTAGCCCGTAGAGCTCACAGAGGAGATGCGAGACAGGAGCATGTCTCCGGAGCTGATACAGGAGTCTACCTGCAGAATTATGCACCACCTGCAGACAGCAAATAGAGGCCGTGTCAATTCCTAAGTAGAGAATGTTACCATAATCTACTCGTGAGAGTATCAAAGCCTGAATCGGCGTTCTTTGTTCCGAGTGGGGAATAGCAAAAATAATCTTTCTCACCCACATTAGCTCGGCAAAAAAAATGGAGCCCACTGGGGGACTCCAGAGGCAAAAGGCACAAACAACTATATGACCTAGCATTTAACGAGAAGACGAAGATTGTATAATTTGGGGTGAACAGTATAGAAGGGCCATACAATCGGGTATTGTATAGTTCCTAAAAGAGAATGAACAAGGCTGAAAACTGTAAAACAAGGTCAACTAACTGCTATAGCGGCTACAAAAAACAGGATTCTTTCTGAAAAGAGAGAAGAATTAGAGAAAGCAGTCATGGAGATAGAACACATACACATAATAAACAGGCACGCCCCGCATTTGGCGGTCACTGACTGCAGCTAGACCCCAATGACATCTCCTTGACCAAGGCAGAGCTGAATATGCGCCACTTAGAATAAAGCATAAATACATTATTACTGTAATAAACCCAGCAAAATATTGGTGCATAAGCTGCGCTTGAAAATGAATAAGGATAGAATAGGACATATTCAGGATAACACAGGGGGGCAACTGACGAAAGGTGAACTCATAGCTGCAGAATTCCGAGACTACAATGAGTCCCTTTATGCCACCCAAGACCTTCCACAGCAGAACATTGGCCCCTACCTCTCACAATCTGCCCTCCCTAAATTGAAACCCAAACAGGTAGACATTGTAGACACCCACATTACAAAGGAAGAAGTGATCTCAGCCATTGCAAGGCTGAAACTCAACAAAGCTCTTGGACCAGATGGGTATTCCCTGCTATTCTATAAAATCTTCTGCCATAGCCTAGTCATCCTTCTCACAGAGTTGATCAATTCCTTCATAGTCAGTGGGACACTGACACCATCTATGATTAGGGTAACTATTGCAGTCATTCCTAAAACGGGCAACGACGACTCTCTGTGAGCATCAAATAGACCCATTTCACTTAGAAATACAGATTCAAATTATTCTCTGGTATTCTGGCAGCCAGACTCCAACCCTATATGCAAGGTTTGATATATTCCAATTAATCGGGCTTCATTCCAGAAAGAAAATGCTCAGACAATACCAGGAGATTTTTTTCGTCTTGTTGACAAGGTATGCTGATCCAACTCACACGCCTTGCTTCTAGCGGTCAATGCCGAAAAGGTGTTTGACAGAGTCCATTGGCCCTACCTTATGGAAACACTATGAAACTTTGGTCTGGGGGATAGATTTAGAGACTGGGTTCAATTCAGTTATTCCGCTCCAGAGGCTCAGATTAGAGTTAACCGACCATTGTCTGAGTCCTTTCCCATTCAACGAGGGATCCAACAAGGCTGCCCCCTTGCCCTTCCTATTGAAGAAGGTTAGGGCACACAAGTTAATACAAGTTATCCCATTTGACCGAGAAACCCATATAATTAGCTTAAATACACACAATGTGATACTCACGCTGACAGACCCTGCTAACTCACTCCAGGCTATAGTAGCGGAGGTGAAGGAATTCAGCGCAGTCTCTGGATTCAAATAACACCTACAAAAATCCCAGATACTCAGCTTGTCGATTCTGGTATCACTGCAGGAAATGCTCCAAGCCCAATGCACACTCATAAGGGCCACTAAGAACCATTACATATTTAGAAATCTTCTTAACCAATACCATAGTGCACAGATAAAATTAACTACCAGTCTTTACTCCGGCAGATCCACGGATATCTCACTACATAGTTGAAACGCGGTCTTTCCTGGTTATATAGAGCGGCAACCATTAAAATGAAAGTTATTTATATTTCAGACTCTCCCATTGCAGCCACCATCGAGCACACTTTCAAAGACTCAAAAAGAAATAAACTTCTTTGTCTGGGATGGTAAGAAACCGAGCACATCCCTTGCACTCTCTTACTGACACACACGAGAGGGTGGATTGCGGGTTCCTAATGCAACATGCTATTTCGAAGCTGCGCAGCTGAGAGGCATGGTTGAGTGGTCCAGTGATAGGACCGAAAAGCATTGGTGCTTTGTGGACCAATAGGTGGTAGGGATACATATTTGTAAGGTTCCTTGGTTGCACAAAAGACACAGGCCATGGAGTTTATATTCGTCCCCAGTCACCAAAACCACACTATTACTGTGGGATTCGGTGTCTCAGAAACTTAACCTTACAACATTCCCCTCCCCATTTACAGCGATCATATCTAATCCGGAGTTTATTCCTGCCCTCAAAAGCGATCAATTTGGAGCCAGGCAGGTGGCAGGCTATTCACACATTGGTGACAGGGTGGATTCAGAAGGATTTATCACATTTGAAGTAGCTTCAAAAAAGTCTGGGGACTGCCATTATCTGAACCCCTATGTTATTCCCAGGTGCCGTGCAACACTGGATTTCTTACAGAGAGGTGAAATTAGCAGCGAGGAGACCCCTCACTATCTTTGAAAGATGGTTTTATCCAAAAGCAACAATAAGTGCATACTCTCTGAGCTTTATGCTCTCCTACAGTCTGCCTCACCACGGTCTAAATCCCCAAGTCAGGTGAGATGGGAGAAATAACTTGGCCGTACCCTTACTGATAAGGAACAGAGCAGTATATATTAGAGAGCCCACACAATGGGGAACTCAGCATCAATTTGTGAAACGTTGGTGAAACTGACAATGCACTGGCATTATACCCCAGCACGCTTACACAAGTGCTATCCACAAAAGTCTGCATGTTTTTGGAGGGTTTGCAGGAACACAGGGACACTTATACATCTCCTCTGGCAGTGCTCCAAACTGACGTGGTACTGGAAAGAAGTATTACACGATATGGATAAGATTTTAGATAGTGAAATCCTATGCTTTCCAGCATACTACTTCCAGGCCTGTCAAACAACCTGACATACCCCCTGTACTCCTGATCCAGCGGGTTACTAGCAACGAGCATTCATACACCAAATACTCACTTGGGCCCATACATTCATACTACGCTAGCAATTTCCGCTGGTGGGTCAGTTGTACTCTTTATCAAATCCCTGCTACCAATTACTTTTCTGATTGAAGAGTAATGACTTACCAATGGACCCCTTATTAATTGGGAAGTTTAAAATGAGTGACATTCCTTACAAATCATAATCCTGAAATAATCACTGAGTCAGGAAGTTTTAAAATGTTTATCTAAAAATTTAGCAGAGTAAATTACAAACAACACGATACTTAATCGTATATCAAGGATGAAGCATAATAATCAATTATTAATCAATGACAGTCCCTCAGAAAGGAGAAGATAGAGACAGCAGCGCAACTAAGGGTTGCATTATATTTACCTAAAAGTGCGAGAACCAAACCCCTTGGCCAAGGAGTTGGAAAGATAGGTCTCAGGAAGGATGAAGAGCAATGACCTCCGGACCAAGTTCAGGACTGGACAGGTGACCTCTCTATCCACGACGCCTGCGTCGTTCCCCTCTCTGGTACTTCGCTTCTCCTCGATTTCTCCTGTGTCTTCCTTCTAAGGTACTCCGCCGCCCCCACCTCAGGACCTCTCTGGACAGCGGTTCAGTCTGCAATCGATCAGCTTGTATGTCTGGAGCTTAAGCCTAAGCCTAGCTAATTCTATATCTATTATACCCTTCTACGCCCATGTACCTCCCATTAATGTTGCAAAAATATGGGCCCACTACTTCTGATTGGACGGGACAGGAGGTTGATCCTCACACCATATTGATTTAATCCAATTTCTTTAAGCCCATTGTTTTAAAATACCGCCCATCACAATTAATACATTTGCTTTATTTCCCACCCGTCTCACAACAAAGTTTATTACAATGTTTATATAAATTGTTTCTTTTGGTAGGGACATCGTGGGTACAATAGTGTTGGCCATCAGGTCATGGCCTTGACGACGTCCAGGTTGACTTCATCCTCTCCTCTGGGCAGCCTCGCAGGGCGCATGCACAGAACCATTGTCTCTCGAGTTTTCAGTTCAACCAACCCCAGGCCCATTTATGAACTAATAAAAGTCAAAGAAGAAAATATTAAAATCACAAATAAATTGTTCCACTGTATACCCACTCTTTCTACTCTATTCCCATTTAATTATAAATTCTATCCCGCATTAATAGCGTTAGGATGCCACAGTTTAATTGCAACATATGAGCAAGCTGTAGCACGTGAAAACATTAAGCAGCCATTTTAATACACACTGCGCAGAAGCAAGGATTTCCCTCCAAGCAAAGAAAGACATCACACCACGTGATATGGTTGACACATGCGCGATAGGTTTCCCGCGTTTTAGCGGCCATTTTAGATTAGACAAGCGTTATTTGTTAGTTTAAACACATAGGCAAGCTTCCTTCTACTTGTATTCGTGTGTGCATTTTTTAGTACGAACATTACAAAGTTTAATAAATTAATACTGTGAGAAGATTGCTTCCGAGCAAGTCTCATTTGTGAGTTCTTGCTCCATCAATCCCCTCTCTGATGGCGTTTCTGAGCCATCAAAATACTACCCACAATCAGATGCCAACTTTTAACATAAAATTGTCTCAGTTTCATTTTTACACTTTCTATTTTTCACATCTCCTTTCAGTTTCTTGTATAATTCACTTCTCAAATCTTCTAGTTCAATTTCGTCAAACTTTCGCTTCTTTCCTTTTCCTGTCACATTATACGATTCATTCTTTCTACAACATTTGCACCATATTATTATTGACAGTACTATTATTGTTATCCCTGCTAAGGGTACTAATATTTGACCTATAAGTCCTTTCCCTACATTAGCAAACCAGGTACCAATTGACGTAATACTATTTGTCAATCTTTCCCATACACTGTCAACTTCCAGTGGTTTTAGTTCATTCTGAAGTTTTGTTATATTCTGTATATATGTTCCAATTTCTGCACTTTTATCAGGTATATAAGTGCAACAGTGCTTTGACTTCAATAATTTACAGACTCCGCCCTCTTTTGCTAATATTTTTCAAGAGCAAGTCGATTTTGCATAACCATAGATCTAATCGCAACCATCTCCGCATTAATCATTAAGAATCCTCCAGCAGTGTCAGTTGATAAACGATCAACCACTGTAGATAATTTACATATTTTCCTTGAGTTCAGAATTATTCCCACTGAAGGTATTAATGCACCAAATATATCATCTACAATTTCAGAAAAACTAGCTCTTTTACTACGTGTTAATTCACTATTATTTTCATTGCTCCCAGTGTTTCTTTTTATGTGGTATATTTTTGGAAATACTATCCCAAAATAACAACTTCCACACCACCGTGCAGGAAGCCTAAAGTAAGCCTTATTCCCACACACATAATAGATTCCAGGAAAAACTGAATCTGTTCCTCCTTTTAGTCCCCAACCTCCAAGAATTAAGAAATTATGTTCATATTCACTGGTACCGATGAAAATATTGTTATAATCAGTCTTTAACCTATGTAGACAAATTTTCCCTGTCTTTACAAAATCCAGAGCCATAGCAGCTTGAGCCTTGACAGGTGTGTAACTACCTTCTTTCTCAGCCCAAGGTGGCAAATGAGCCTTATGCTCAGCTTTCCTTTGAAAATCTTGTCTTCTATTTTCTACTAAATTCAAAAATATCTTTTCTTCTTCATGTAACGAGCATGTTAGATTGCTTCTATGTGCATGTGTTATATCTATCGATTTCATTGTTAGGAAAAATTCTCCCATAAACTGTGCGTCTTGACTACTAAGCACTGGGTTCATATTCTTTCGAATCGGAACCTCAGAAAATATCACATCTATGTTTGAATAATAATACTGAAGTCGCCCTGTTCTATAAAATAAACTAGCCAATACACTACATGATATGCCATAAGTTAATGGCAAGTGATGATATGTTAACCCTTCTGCTACTGATTCGGGTAACTTCATACAGACATAACAATTACTAACTTCCATGGTATCTACATATTGAAACAATAATTTTGTGAATACATTCAAACTAGTGTCGTTATCTGTTACTTCATGATAAAACTCCGGTTCATCTTCTGCTTTTAGTTCTACTCTATTACTTTTCAAGATCTCTGTCCTTCCCTTCGTTTCGTTGTTAATCTTTTTATCCATTATCAGAAGGTAAGGAATTGCTACAATCACAACTAACCACACTATAAGCACCACTACCAGACTACATATGCATATAGCACAGCATCTTTTACAACATTTCTGTTTTGGTCTCCCAGAAACTCTATCGTCAGGCATTTTTGACAAGGAAGATTTCTCTTCTTATCTTCCTTTCAAGTCTTTATGTTATCAGGGTGGTTTTATTTCTTCTTCATAAGTCAGTTCCGCACTGGTTCCTTCGTCACCACTTTCACTTGATTCTGAGCTCTCGTAGTCTTCAAGGATGATATAAGTCCAATCAGGACCTTTAAATTTGTTGTTCACAAGTCTCAGTCTTTTGCTTTTTCGTTTTTCAATTCCACTTGTTTGTCCTGTTATGCTTGTCACTTCATTTACTTTTTCTGGATCTTCACTTCTGGTTGTTATGTGGTATTTTACTCTTTTAATGACACTAGGCCAATGATCACCTTTTCTGACCTTCTTTGTTTGCACTGTCTCTTTACTTTTTATTTCTTCTTCAGAAATTCTTTTATTTTCAGGTTGTGGCACAGTTTTGTTCTCTTCAATTTCAGTTTCTTCTATTTGTTCTTTTTCAGGTCTTATTGGTTTCTTTTCAGCTGCTCCACTGTTAGTTTCCAATAACTGACCTTGTTCAGGATTTACGACTTCATGCTCGAGATTCTCGAGATCTTCTGTTTGAATGTATTTTCCTAGATCTAACTGATTCTGATCAGGGCTTATTGCACTTTGTACTTCTGCAGCCTGACCGCGTTCTTCTAGACCTGTCTGTCCCTGCTCAAATTTTGTTGGTTCGTTGTTGATTTGAGCCCAATTTCCTCTCCCTATCTGATCCTGCTCAGGTTCTCTTATTGTTTCTTCTTCCTCTTCCTGAGCTGCTTCTTCTTCACCTATCTGATCTTCTTCAATTTCTTCTAAATTTGCTTGACTTCTTGTTCTGTTGTAGACTTCAGGTATTTCCACCACCGGTATCCAGTCCTGACTTGTGCTCGGTTGTTCTTCTTCAGCTTCCCTCGAATCTCGGACCTGAGATTCTTCAGCTGGGCAACCTTCAGCTTCCTCAGTTATCGATGCTGTCTGAGGATTTTCTTCTTCAGGGTCTGGTACCCTTTTGGTGTGGCTTACATGAATCCAATTAGGAAATCCTGCACATTTCACTGCTGTGTTCGTAACTAGTATGACCTGACAAGGTTCGCCCCACCTGGGTGATAGACACGTTTCTCTGGTGTGATGCTTCACAACCACCCAGTCACCGGGATTCAGATCATGCTCTTGTTCAGGCTGCCTGGAAACTGCGTCTTCCCCAACCTGGTGAGAGACAGAACGCACTAGGTCAGCCAATCCTTTGCAATAATCCAGAACCATATCATCAGTTATATTCAGCAGTTTATTTGTAGGAACATGTGCTTGTCTCATTGCTCTTCCCATGATTATTTCGTGCGGACTCAATCCGGTATTTCTATCAGGAATGCTTCTGAGTCCCATCAAAACAAGTGGCAATGCATCCGGCCAATCTAACGATGTTGATGCACACATTTTTGCCAGTCTGGATTTTATTGTGCCATTCATTTGTTCAACCACTCCAGAAGCCTCTGGACGATATGCACAGTGCAATTTTTGCTCAATTCGGAATGCTTCACAGATTATTCTAATCACATCATTGTTGAAGTGCCCCCCTCTATCTGATTCCAAAGTTACTGGGAAACCAAATCTAGGAATGAGTTCTTGTAGCAACAACTTTGCGACTGTAATACTGTCATTCCTCCTGGTACGGTAAGCCTCCACCCACTTTGAAAACAGACACACTATGACAAGTACATATTTCAGTCCTCTACAGGGTGGTAACTGAATGAAATCAAGCTGCAATCTCACAAATGGACCCTCTGCCTTTCCGATTTTTCCAAAACCAATTATTGTTTTTCTTCCTGGATTATGCATTTGGCAAGTTAGACATCTCTGGCAGAGACTCTCTGCTACAGCCCTAAACCTTGGATTGTACCAATTTTGTCTGAAGAGCCTATTCATTGCATCTCTCCCTACATGTGTGTCTCCATGATACATTCTGGCCATTTGTGAAATCAGACAGTCGGGCATGACTGGTCTGCCATCGGCATAAATCCATACATCGTCGTCTGACCTTTGAGAACATCCCATTTTAATCCATGCATTTCTTTCACTCTCATCAGCATCATCTTGTAGTCTTTTCACATCATTCCATGTTTCAGGAGGTGCATACAGCATAAGTTGGCAGCTGATTCCCATTCTTTCAACCCTTTTATTAACTGACAACCTGTTTTTGGCACAGTGTTGAGCCACCAAATCTGCATATCTGTTACCGACTACCACCCAGTCATCTCCTGACTGGTGTGCGGCACATTTCACCACAGCCAATTCTTTTGGTGATTGTATTGCTTCCAATAGTTCTTTTACGAACTGTCCATTTTTAATGGGGGATCCTGAAGAAGTCATGAAATCCCTCTGCATCCATAATTGGCCAAAATCATGCACAACCCCGTAACCATATTGGCTATCTGTAAATATAGTTACTTTCTGGTTCTTCCCAATTTTGCAGGCTTTTATCAAAGAAATTAATTCAGCTACTTGTGCAGATTTTACTCCTGGTAAATAGGATGCTTCGACTATTCCAGTTAATTCACATACTGCATATGCTGCAGTTAGTTTACCATCTTCATGCCTTTGGCACGAACCATCAACAAACAGCTCCCTGTCTGGTTCCCTGAGGGGTAGTTCCTGTATGTCAGGACGTGGTTTTGTGCACAATTCTGTGACTTGTAAACAATCATGTTCCTCTTCATCATCTTTAACTTCCTCATGATATGGGTCTGGTAGTAAGGTAGCAGGATTTACTATTGTGCACCTTACAATAGTCACATTTTCAGCACCTAGTATTATTCTTTCATATTTAGTCAGCCGACTAGGAGTAAGATGCTGAGTTCGGGTTCTTGTCAACAGAATCACAACTGAATGTGGAACAAACACTTTGACAGGATGTCCCATTACAATTGATTCACTTTGTTCAATGCTCAAACATGTAGCCGCTACTGCTTTTAAGCAGCCTGGCAATGCGGCTGCCACTGGGTCCAATGTAGCAGAAAAATATGCTATAGGACGTCTGTCCAAACCATGTCTCTGGGTTAGGACTGAAAGTGCACAATTTTCTCTCTCATGACAGAATAATGCGAATTTTCTTTTATAATCAGGCATGCCTAGGGCAGGTGCTGCACACAAAGCATTTCTCAATTTTACAAAAGCTCCTACGCTCTCATCATCCCACTCAACTGGGTCCTTTGCCTTCTTTTTCGTCATTTGAATTAATGGCTTTGCTAGCAGAGAAAACCCTAGTATCCATTGTCGACAATAACCCACTATTCCAAGGAACATTCTCACTTCTCGTTGGGAGACAGGCATTTGCATTTTCTTGATTAATTTTACTCTTTCAGAGGTTATCCTTCTTTTTCCCCTCTCAATTTGGTGTCCTAGATACTTAACTGCTGTTGTACAAAACTGCAACTTTTCAGGTGAAACTTTATGCCCTTCTTCAGCTAAATGATTTAATAATGCAATGGAGTCAACAACACAGTCCTCTCTGGTGTTAGATGCCACCAGTAAATCATCTATATATTGTACTAAGACTGAGCTTCCTGGCATCACTAGTTTCTCTAGGCACTTTTTCAATATCTGATTAAAGATGGAAGGACTTTCCGTGTACCCCTGAGGAACACGATTCCATACATAGACTTTGTTCTCAAATTTAAATGAAAAAAGATACTGACTATCTGGGTGCAATGGTATTGAAAAGAATGCTTGGCATAAATCAATCACGGTAAACCATCCTGCACTCCAAGGAATCTGGTATAGAATTACTGCAGGATTTGGCACTATAGGACAACAAGGTTCCACAATTTTATTTATTTTTCGCAGATCTTGAACAATCCTATACTTTCCACTAGGTTTCTTTAAACCCATTATTGGTGAGTTACAAGGGCTACTCATTACTTCTTTTAGTATGCCTTGTTTTATCATTCTGTTAATTTCTTCAATGACTCCTGCCTTTACTTCTGCACTCATTTTGTACTGCCTGGTATTTGGGAAAATTGCACCTTCCTTTACAGTGATTTTAACTGGGTCTATTTTGGCCATAAGTCCTACTTCCTTTCCCGTGAAATCCCATACCATGGAATTTACTGTAGTTTTTAATTCTTCTGGCAACTCGTCTTTTGTTATCAAAGAGAACATCTCATCTACTTCTGTACCTTGCTTTGCAATCATAAATTTATATACATGGTCTTCATCCGGGGTCTGAACTGCCACACCATCCGGCGTGCAGAAAATTGTGCAGTTCATTTTACACAACAAATCTCGGCCCAATAAATTTACTGGACTGGAATCACACACTACAAATTGATGCATTTCTCTAAAATTTCCAATTTTTACTTCCATTGGTTCGGTAAGAGGTGTTCTAATCTTTCGATTAGCTACACCCACAACTTGGATAGCTTCTCCAGAGAGAGGAAGGTCTGGGATGTCTGCTGTTCTCACAGTAGACCTGGTAGCGCCAGTGTCCAAAAGGAAAGTAATATCATTACCTTTCACATTCCCTTCAACATATGGACCTGACTGATCTACCGGTAAGGATGCGCCAAGTACGCACTCCTTCTCCCCTCTCCTAGGCACCGTCATTGACTATATGGACAAAAGTCGTCCTGTAAAAGAAATTGTGAGGTTACATACTCATTCTTACCACTTCCTCCTTGATATCCGACGTCTGTACCGTGCTTTGCTCTGCTTACATTACCCTGTATAGGTGCAGGTGGCAACTGACTCTGAGGATTTACACCCTGCTGTGAGTCATTCTGCATCTGTGGATTTAAATTTTGATTTGGGACATTATTATTCCGCATCTTTTTACATTCATCCTTCCAATGCCCCAATTTTCCGCATCCATGACAAGGAAACTTCTTTTTAGCCTCTTCTCTGCTCATTCGTCCTCTCATTTTTCCACCATTCCCAGTGTCACCATTCGTTCCAGAATCTTTTCCCTGATTATCACTTGGATTATCCAAATTAATTCCCTGTCGCTCAGCCATTTTTACCTGAGCCCACATCACTTTCTCTTGCAGTTTCTTGTGCCTATCTTCAATGTCGTCTCCACAATATTTGGCATATTTCAAAATTTCATCAATCGGTTTCCCTTGCCAACACAGCATGTGCTGCTTAATCATCTGACAAATCTCTGGTTTTAATCCATAAACAAATCGGTAAACAAATTGACTCATGTTTTTATCTCCAATATCCTCAAATCCACTATACTGTTTGAATACCTGCAATAAACGTTCATAATAGGCATGTACCGATTCGCTGGCTTCTTGGGTAGTTCTGTCTATTTTCACCCAATCTGTTTCTTTTGGTGGTATTTTCCCTTTCAGGTAAGTTATTACCTGCTGATACTTTTTCATTACATCACTTGACGGGGCACCTGTCTTTGGATCTTAGGATACTCTTCACTTGGCCAATCGACTGTGATTTTACAATCTGTCCATAAATCGGCAGGTACCACTATGTCGAACAGTCCATCCAAGTCTTTCAATAATACCTTTGACACCTTCACAAACCTCTCAACCTGCTTGTACCATTCAATTGGCTTTTCTCTCAACTTTGGAAAATCATTCGTAAATGACAAAATATCCTGTCTGCTCCATGGGACATGTACATATCCTCCTCCTGGAACTTCTCGCATCGGGTACATTTGATCTGTTTTCCCTGTTTCCTTCATTAAATATTCAGAAGTGGTTCTACTATATCGTGCCTCTTCCTTTTTCTTTGTCCATCTAATTTTCCATTTATCTAGGTCTCCCCATTTCTGTAAAACTGTCATTAATTCCTTTACTTGTAATTTTCGACCAGAGGCATTCATGTTTTCTAAATCTTTGTCAGAAAAATCTGCTCTATAGGGTTTCTGTAACACTTTTGACTTCCCTATTTCAATTCCCATCTGCAAAGCCAAATCTGATAATTTTTCATGAAATATTTTTACATTTCTAGTGATGCTTCTGCATACAAATAATAGCTCTTCTTCATCGTAAGTATTTAGACGATCTACTCCTACATTTCCTGCTATCATTTCTTCTAACTCAACCTTTAATTTGTAAATGTCCATAATCTTTGGAGGTGAACTCTGTTTGTCTGATCCTTGTGCCCACCTTTCTAAGTCTTCTGGTGTAACTACTGTGGCACTTTTGGTTCCTGATGAGGTTACTATGTTTACATCTTTGGAGCAACCAGGTGTTATTCTTCTAGGAGTACTATTTATAGATCCTCGAATAGGCAAATCCATTAAGGATATCATAGATTCACAATCACTAAATTGATCATCAATTATTACAGGGTCTGGTTTTGGGATTTCTATAGATGTGGGCATTGCTAATGGTTTCGGATAACTTACTTTGTCACCATATAAGGGAACCACTGGACCAATTGTTACAGGTATGGTCAGTGAATCAGGATGAACACTCAATTGTGTTACTTTCTGTATTAGTTCTGCTCTGTTTTTATCTATTGCTTCCTTATCCTTATCATGAAGTACCTTACTAACTGGGGGATTATGCAATACTTGCGGGACCAATGGCGTCTTTAACAGTGGTGCACTTGGGGTGCATCCACTTGTCCCTTCCTGATATGGTGGCGGGTTCTTTAATATTTCTTCCATAAATTCATCTTCAGAATCTCGAAATCTAGTCAAGTGTTTTGTCTTTTCTGTGCATTTATTCCCTGACGATTCTTCTGCCATTAATATTGGATATAAACCCTCTGTAAGCATCGCTCTTCTCCACTGTTTCATCTGACCGTCCCTTGACTCATGTTGGTATCTAGGGAAAAATCCCCTATAACCCCTATTACTCCTGGATCGGTCGCGTTCGAATGCCTCGGTTTCCCACTCTTCTAAAGCTTCGTATTGAGTTAATCTTGGTCTGGGTTCTAAGTCATTCATCCTCAATCTCAAATTTTGAAGAATTCTCCCATTAAAAGTACCATTTTCGGGGAATGCTAATATTCCATCATTTTTGGTATATTCTATCCAATTTTCTAACCATACGCAAGTATGATAACCTCTCTCCATCATCATGAATGAAGCAGGCGTTTTAGCTGGTGGAATGATAATTCCTTCTCTAGTTTTGATTGGTTTATCCTTTTTAAAATAATTCTTAATCTTTTGTAGGAATGACATTTTCCTTTTTTCTCCGTACATTTTTGGCAAATCTCGGTGTATAAAGTTATATTCTGCAAAGCCTAGGAATCTCCTATCCGGATGAATTCCTATTAAAGTTGGATTACGTTTTAACATACAATCTCCACTATCCACTAAGATTTCGACTTCTATGGTAACAACCAATCAAATTCCAGCTAACAATTTTCTCTGAACCAATCCTAGCGCGGCCTTTTTGTGACGTTTGTCTGCCAACCCCTCCTTTACAATCTGCGCTTCTCTGTCCCTTGCTGTTTCAACCAATCCCAGCGCGGTACCTGTGACGTCAGTACTACTCCTGACCCCTCCTCTACAAGAGTCGTTCCACGCCCGCTGTTTCAACCAATCCCAGCGCGGCTTTTTGTGACGTCAGTTCCCTCTCCGGCAACTGACCCTCCCTTTACAAAATCGTACGCAAAACTTTATTTTCTCTATGCTTCTTATTAAAATTCAGTAACAACATAAAACATTCGCTATCGTGCCAGTTTCTCTAAATTTTGGAAAAGATAGTTTCGTTCACACTTAGTAAAACCTTTCCGTTTACTAAACATACACTACGAGTAAAAACCTTCCGTTTTACTCTTCACACAAGCTTCAGAATTACCTGCTACTTCTTCAATGTTACCCTTTCTAGGTGATATAACATCAAATTTTCACCAGCATATTCCTTTGCTATTACTCACATGCATAGAGTCCCTAACAAGTACTGTTAGCCCTACTTAACTTTTCAGTACTATTTCTGCCTGACAGATAACCTCACTGCAGTATGGCTTCCACTTACCATCCGCTATTCTTTCCCCGGGGATTTTCTAGACAACATAAAACAAACTTTTAAACAATAACAGATGTTAGTTCATAAAAGTACAATTCTCATTACCCAATTAATAAAGTATAACCAAAACCATCCTCTGATAGCCAGAAAACTGATCCAGCGGGTTACTAGCAACGAGCATTCATACACCAAATACTCACTTGGGCCCATACATTCATACTACGCTAGCAATTTCCGCTGGTGGGTCAGTTGTACTCTTTATCAAATCCCTGCTACCAATTACTTTTCTGATTGAAGAGTAATGACTTACCAATGGACCCCTTATTAATTGGGAAGTTTAAAATGAGTGACATTCATTACAAATCATAATCCTGAAATAATCACTGAGTCAGGAAGTTTTAAAATGTTTATCTAAAGATTTAGCAGAGTAAATTACAGAACAACACGATACTTAATCGTATATCAAGGATGAAGCATAATAATCAATTATTAATCAATGACAGTCCCTCAGAAAGGAGAAGATAGAGACAGCAGCGCAACTAAGGGTTGCATTTATATTTACCTAAAAGTGCGAGAACCAAACCCCTTGGCCAAGGAGTTGGAAAGATAGGTCTCAGGAAGGATGAAGAGCAATGACCTCCGGACCAAGTTCAGGACTGGACAGGTGACCTCTCTATCCACGACGCCTGCGTCGTTCCCCTCTCTGGTACTTCGCTTCTCCTCGATTTCTCCCGTGTCTTCCTTCTAATGGTACTCCGCCGCCCCCACCTCAGGACCTCTCTGGACAGCGGTTCAGTCTGCAATCGATCAGCTTGTATGTCTGGAGCTTAAGCCTAAGCCTAGCTAATTAGCTAATTCTATATCTATTATACCCTTCTACGCCCATGTACCTCTCATTAATGTTGCAAAAATATGGGCCCACTACTTCTGATTGGACGGGACAGGGGGTTGATCCTCACACCATATTGATTTAATCCAATTTCTTTAAGCCCATTGTTTTAAAATACCGCCCATCACAATTAATACATTTGCTTTATTTCCCACCCGTCTCACGACAAAGTTTATTACAATGTTTATATAAATTGTTTCTTTTGGTAGGGACATCGTGGGTACAATAGTGTTGGCCATCAGGTCATGGCCTTGGACGACGTCCAGGTTGACTTCATCCTCTCCTCTGGGCAGCCTCGCAGGGCGCATGCGCAGAACCATTGTCTCTCGAGTTTTCAGTTCAACCAACCCCAGGCCCATTTATGAACTAATAAAAGTCAAAGAAGAAAATATTAAAATCACAAATAAATTGTTCCACTGTATACCCACTCTTTCTACTCTATTCCCATTTAATTATAAATTCTATCCCGCATTAATAGCGTTAGGATACCACAGTTTAATTGCAACATATGAGCAAGCTGTAGCACGTGAAAACATTAAGCAGCCATTTTAATACACACTGCGCAGAAGCAAGGATTTCCCTCCAAGCAAAGAAAGACATCACACCACGTGATATGGTTGACACATGCGCAATAGGTTTCCCGCGTTTTAGCGGCCATTTTAGATTAGACAAGCGTTATTTGTTAGTTTAAACACATAGGCAAGCTTCCTTCTACTTGTATTCGTGTGTGCATTTTTTAGTACGAACATTACAAAGTTTAATAAATTAATACTGTGAGAAGATTGCTTCCGAGCAAGTCTCATTTGTGAGTTCTTGCTCCATCACTCTCACATGGCTCGTCAGAAAGTACTTGCAATGTGTGCAGCTATCCAGGTGATACTCTCTCTAGGGGGCATGAATAGGATCCCAGATCACGGAGCCTGGATTCACAAGGCATGGGATTCATTGTGCATGGAGACGCTCACATTGTCTTTCGATCCTTCCGATAAAGACTTTCATGCTATATGAGCCCCCTTTCTTTCTTTCTTATCCGCAGAATTTAGAGAACTGTCATGTCCCAAGTATCTGAAAGTTATACATTTAATCCAGACAACGTACAAAAACAGTTCATAACTATCCAATACCGTTGTATTGTGGTTTACTTTTAGCCAAAACAAATTGGAACTTTTCTCTATTCTAGGAGGACGACTGAACTTAGAAGGGCATCTAGATGGATAGCAATCAGGACATTACATAGGCCTGCGGTCATATTCATAATTATGGGGGGTGGTAATATAGGGGCGGGGGAGAGGGGATTTCAGTTTCATAATATGTGACAACGCTTGCTGGGTCCTGGTTTGTAGGCGATAAAGCGTCTTATACAGTTCTTCCTTTGCTTGTTTTGTTTTTGTTCCTGAAATAACAATAAAGAAAATTGATCCATAAAGATCACATCTAACTCCTATTAATGTATTCTTCCACATAGAAACTGGAGTAAATGCATGGTATGATTTCCTTAAGAGTGCAAAACTAATCCCACCAACCAAAAAAAAAAAACTACTTACCCTGGGTTTTGGCAGCGTGCTGCCCAACATAGAGCTCTACAGCACCTCGTCAGGGATATTTAAGTGCTATATAAATTAAATTACAATACAATACATAACCCACATTAATAATAATGCCATACCACTCAGCGGTTGGGCAGTCGATTGTAGTTCATAGAGGCTGAATAATAATTCACTATTACAGCGTCAGAATATTAGACTCACATAAGGTCATGTCCATCACCCCGTACTGTACTAGCCCACAGCAAATAAAACACCTGTGGAATAACAGAAGAAATCTGCCACATGTGATTTGCCAACAGAGGATTTTAATCTATTCCACCACATCTGGTCCCAGCAAGCTACATACTATAACCACATCTTGACATTTCACAATGACTATCAGAAATGGGATGATATTACAAAGTGCATCCCAGCAGATCTCTCTACCATTTTTCCCTTTAAACTATGGCTGCTGAGGACCATAGACTTTAAACAAAATATATCAGAATGGAGAACACAGTGCAGTAACTAGCTAAGTGGGTATGAACTTAAGAAATACCATAGTGGGACCTCCAGAGGTTCCAGCATACTATTGTTCCGACAAAAGAAGGTTGCTGATGGCATAACAAGTAGGTTCCACTATTCTCAGTCATGGAGGTCAAGCCCCGTACAAGCAGTGAGTCCAGTTTCCATCCCAGGCTCAAATGAACTAACCGCCGGGGACCGGTTCAGGAATGCTGGGCATACTCGCATACACAAACAATAACACAGAGACAACACTCCAAATAGGAATACAAGTATAGCATACAACACAACACCCCCCTTATCAAATAATAAATAATTAACTCTTAATATATAAGAATCATAACAAGAAATAGGCTGCACAGAACATAACGAGGAATAGGCTACGCCTAATAATAAAACACACGAAAAATAGTTAAGGATAATACATTAGTAAACGACTATCTTGTGCCAGAAAAACATTATCTATTTCACAAAATCATGAAAGTAGGAAGGTTTAACAAGTCTCCTCCTTGATCTAGCGAAAGCTTCTTTGTTGTTGTCCATTTTGATGACTTGAGAAGGAGCAATTCTGGAACTGACATTTGGTGCATCTGGTGAGACTCTTCTCTCTGTAACATTCTCCTGAGAAGTATTAGATTGCTCACTAGTAACATTCTCATTAACCATTTGCTTTCTTTCACTCCCCATAGCCTCATTTAACCAATCAAACTTATTACAAATAAGAGTATTCTTGTACACAGTTATTCCCCTTGCATAAAGCCATTCTACCGGCATGCCAAACTTTACCATCACTTAGTAGGGCAGCATTGCATAAAATCTTCTCTACTTGCAAAGGTTCAGTACATTTGTTTTCTCCCTCCCTTACCAACCTTCTTTTTTTTACTCTCACCAAATCACCCACACAGAGCTCATATCTTTTAGTCCCATGTGTTTTGCCATATCTGCACTTGCACACTGCCCTCCACTCATTTAACTTGTTCCTTACCAATTCCACTGGCACAGTTATTTCCTTCATTCTACTTAAACATCCCAAGTTGTCTTTAGAACGCGCATCTCTTCCTCTCCTGAAATTGAAGGGTACATGACAGAGGAACTACATTCTGTGATCATATACGTCCACACTGTTTCCTTAATGTCTTTCGCACCGTACATATTTAATTTATTTTTATCTGATTTTACGGCCGGAATGAATAATGAGTTAGCAGACTCACCAAAGCTGGCAGAGAAACAAATATCGAATTTATTATATGCCAATGACGTCGTCCTGCTAAGCCAAACGAGGATAGGGCTACAGCGATTAATAAACAAAACATTGATGTATTCAATTGAGAACAAAATGATAATAAATGACACAAAAACAAAAGTAATGGAAGTCAGCACCAAGGTATTGAAGCGTAGTAAATATAAATGGTATTTACAAATGCGGCAGCTAGAAAAAGTTCAATGCTATAAATATCTTTGCATACTGTTTGATGAGAATGGATCTTTTTCATACCATAAAATAGAGATGAAGAAAAGAGCCAACTGTTTACAAGGGGCCTTTCGCTTACTTTACAGCTCTTTGGGAGGTCCAACTTATACCCCATTACTAAAAGTAATAAAAGCGAAATTGCTCCCTAGCCTTAATTATGGAAGTGAAAGTCTCCGGGGTTTGGATTCTACATTATTAAATAATGCTGTCACAAAAACTTTTAAATACTTGTTTCGACTTCCATCCAATGTATCGCCTGCCCAGATCAGGCTGGAATTTGGTTTCTGCAATCAACAACTAGCAAGGATGGGTCAGTATGTTAAGACCTGGAAACAAATCAAAACCAATATTAACAACCCAATGTGCTGTCTTCTGTGGCAAGAGATGCAACGGAACCAAAAATCGTCTTTCTATAAATATCTTCAAATGGCTCTAGAAGAATTGTCAATTGTTGAGATCTGGGAAATGTCCTTAACCCCACAAAGTTTTAAGAAAATAATCAATAAATCAGTGAAACATCTATCCCTTTTGAAAGACAAAGAACTGTTTATTAAGCGATCGCATGCTTGGATGTTAGTGCAGGAATACACGAGTCTTAAGGTGTAACCTTATCTAGAAATACCATGGTCAGTACAAACCAAAAACATATTTATGAGAGCAAGATTCGGCAACTTGCCAGGCTTAAAACATGTAATGCCTTGGCTGAGACCATCTACGCCAACTCCATGCAGACTATGCAATTTATGGGATGAAAATATTATTCATTTGGTTTGTATATGTGCAGTAATGACGTCTGAAAGAAAACGATATCTGAAAAACTGCTTCATTGATAGAGGTGTTCGCACATGTAGACATGCTATGGTAGTTTGTTTTAGACCAACGGACATTAAAATGAACGCTAACTTTACTAAATTTTTGATACTTGTAAAAAGAAACTGGACGCTAGTGAGTTGAGCCTGGTAAATTTGGAAGTTTTAAATTAGCTAGGGATAAACTTTGCACTATATAAATGAATTTGCACAAAAGTAACAAAATTATAATTGCTATTATCCATATTAAGCCTTGGCAAAATGACGGACTGAATTAATGTTTATAACTTATTTTTTGGGACTATTTGAGAAAAATTATTTGAATGAGATTATTAGGAATTTTAGATTTATTTGTCATATTTTAAACGGTGTGTATTAAAGATTGCTCTAATTGTAAGATTTTTATTAATCATGCAATAAAATTTTACTACTTAATGTCTTTCTCTCAATTAAGGTTGTTACTATTGGACAGTTCAATGATCCCTTTGATTATGTGACTGAAGCATTCTATACACCCATTTCCTTCGGGATGATAAATGGATGATGTTTTGTGTGTGACACCTAAATTCTTTGCAAATTCCTTGAACTTATCTGACACGAATTGACTACCATTGTCACTGATAATAGTTTAGGTAACCCTTCCTTGTAAAAAAATTCTTCTAAAAATTCTATTATCACTTTGGTATTTGCCATATCCACAACCTTTAACTACGGCCATTTGGAGAATAAATCGACCACTACTATGACATATTTTGTCTTTCTCTCGGCATTCTGTACTGCTCCAAAAATATCAACTCCCATCTTTCCCAATGGTGTCTCAGTGGCTTCGGTGGGACGTAAAGGGGGCTTTAAAGTCACTTGAGTTTTACCCGAGTTGATATACTTTAAGCATTCCTAGACAACATTCTCCACTGCTCTGTAAATCCCTGGCCACCAGTACAGGCGTTTTGTACTACTTTTTTGTTTTAACTACACTTAGGTGGTCCTCATGACACCAAATAACAATCCTTTAAAGTAAAGAACTTGGTGGCACCAAATGTTCATTCCTGAACACTAGATTGTTTTCAATGGAGATTTTATTCCTGACTTCCCAATACGCTGCTGAATCGCCAGCCTCCCATGATCATATCAATAAATTTGGTTAAAGTAACATCAGGTTTCGTCTTATCTATCCATACTTCAGTATTCACTCCTGCTAGATCCTTTTTCCCTAATGCCACCACCAAACAATCATTCCATTCATCAGGAGGCTCACACAAAAATGGCAATGTAAGTCTACTCAAACAATCAGCGATCTTGTTATGTGCCCCTGGTACATATTGAATTTCATATCGGTAATCTAATAAGTGCATAGATAACCTTGCAATCCTTGGTGAAGCATTGTTGAGCCCCTGGGTGGTAAGTACCTTGCACAAAGGTTTGTGATCAGTGCGAGGCACTTCTTTAGATCCGCTAATAAACTGCTGGAAATGTTGGAGTCCCCAAACACACCCCAGAGTCTCTCTCTATAAAAGAGTATTTTTCTTTTGGGGGTGTTAAAACTCAGGATGCGAATGCCACAACACATGCATACCCTACTGCGTCAACTTGGGACAACACTGCCCCAATACCTTTTCCACTGGCATCAGTAGTTATGATATTTTTCTCGCATTTGGGATCATGACCAGAGACGAACAATGCTTCACTAATATTCTTTTTGATGCCATCAAACGCTGCTTGGCAATCTGGGAACCATACATAAGGGATTCTGTTCTTCAACAACTGTCTAATCAGATACATTTTGCTTGAAAAATTATGCAAACATTTTGAGTACAATTCTGTAGTCCTACAAAGGCACAAAGTCTCTCACTTCTTTTTTGTTACAGGGTGAGGGGGGCTTTTTTATTGCCAATACAAGATCCTCCTTGGGTGCATTGCTGTAACAACTGATTTTGTGACCCAGATACGTGATCTTTCTTGTGCTCATTTTACATTTAGTTTCTTCTGCTGTCAGCCCATGGTTTTCCACAACACTCAGTACCACACTAAGGGGCCGATTCCGATCTCGGTCGGAGGCGCACCCAATACTATTCGGTCGGGAAAAAAGCCATGCGAAAGCCAGTTTCCCGACCGATCCGTACAGCACACCGAACGAGCAAGTACGATGCGCACAACAGCAAAAATACCGGCCGAGCCGTACTCACCCAAACCAGGTCCTGTTCTCCGACCGAGGCGAATCCGGAAACGCCGAATCGAGTCGCACGGAAGGGAAAATGCAGCCCCGTCCGGCCGGACAAGTACGATGCGCTTTCCGTACGCGCCGAACCCGTCGCTACGCACGGCACGTCAAAGCATCCGGGAGAGGCGCACATAAGCTCCGAATCGCGCCACAACACGATCCACGGCTACGAGGCGAACACAGCACAGACGAGGACGGCGCGAAGCGGCGAGGACGAGCGAAGCGGCGAGGAGCGAAGCCAAGCGGCGAGGACGACGCGAAGCAACGAGAAGGACGAACGACACGAACCAACCATGAATCCCTTCGTCCCGATCATACCAATATTCTACATCTACTACCGGAACAGGCACGGACGCGTACGGCGCAGAAGGTAAGTCAGACACCAACCACAAAACACATACAACACGTACACGACACATCACACACATACACGGGGAATCTGAATATACTTGCAACAGCAGCACCATAGGGGCGGGATGCCCATCACCAATGCCACATATGCACACAGGGGCCTGAATGCGCGCCACCACCCCAACCCAGGGGGCTGGATGCCAACCACCACAACCACCCTTAGCCAGGGGGTGCCAAATGCCCACCACCACTACCACCCTTAGCCAGGGGGCAGGATGCCCACCACTACTACCACCCTCACCCAGGGGGCAGGATGCCCACCACTACTACCACCCTTAGCCAGGGGGCTGGATGCCTACCACTACTACCACCCTTAGCCAGGGGGCAGGATGCCTACCACTACTACCACCCTCACCCAGGGGGCAGGATGCCCACCACTACTACCACCCTCACCCAGGGGGCAGGATGCCCACCACTACTACCACCCTTAGCCAGGGGGCAGGATGCCCACCACTGCTACCACCCTCACCCAGGGGGGCAGGATGCCCACCACTACTACCACCCTCACCCAGGGGGGCAGGATGCCCACCACTACTACCACCCTTAGCCAGGGGGCAGGATGCCCACCACTACTACCACCCTCACCCAGGGGGGCAGGATGCCCACCACTACTACCACCCTTAGCCAGGGGGCAGGATGCCCTACCACTACTACCACCCTTAGCCAGGGGGCAGGATGCCCACCACTGCTACCACCCTCACCCAGGGGGGCAGGATGCCCACCACTACTACCACCCTCACCCAGGGGGCAGGATGCCCACCACTACTACCACCCTTAGCCAGGGGGCAGGATGCCCACCACTGCTACCACCCTCACCCAGGGGGGCAGGATGCCCACCACTACTACCACCCTTAGCCAGGGGGCAGGATGCCCACCACTACTACCACCCTTAGCCAGGGGGCTGGATGCCTACCACTACTACCACCCTTAGCCAGGGGGCAGGATGCCTACCACTACTACCACCCTCACCCAGGGGGGCAGGATGCCCACCACTACTACCACCCTTAGCCAGGGGGCAGGAAGCCCTACCACTACTACCACCCTTAGCCAGGGGGCTGGATGCCTACCACTACTACCACCCCCACTCATAGGATGGACAATGCATGACACAACAAGCACACCACAACCTAGGGAATGCAAGATTAAGACATCCCCCCACCACCATGACAAGCGTGTGAGCAGGCTGTGTCAAATGCCTACAACACCGAACATGACATTGAACATACAATGTGACCCCCTAGCACATGTGCCACACATATATGTGTGTGGCACCCATAATCAAGCAGCCCATGACCATTGTGGCAATGGGGCCTAAACCCCCATCATCACAGTGACCAAAAGGCAAGTGTGGGGTCCATAGCTGAAGCACATTTTGACCATTGTGGCAATGGGGTCTAAACCCCCATCATCACAGTGACCAAAAGGCAAGTGTGGGGTCCATAGCTGAAGCACATTTTGACCATTGTGGCAATGGGGTCTAAACCCCCATCATCACAGTGACCAAAAGGCAAGTGTGGGGTCCATAGCTGAAGCACATTTTGACCATTGTGGCAATGGGGTCTAAACCCCCATCATCACAGTGACCAAAAGGTAAGTGTGGGGTCCATAGCTGAAGCACATTTTGACCATTGTGGCAATGGGGTCTAAACCCCCATCATCACAGTGACCAAAAGGTAAGTGTGGGGTCCATAGCTGAAGCACATTTTGACCATTGTGGCAATGGGGTCTACACCCTCATCATCACAGTGACCAAAAGGTAATTGTTAACAAAGAAAGAGCTGCAACTGCCAAACTGCATGGATCATTCCTGGTCACAGAACCAAAAACTCATCTGTGGCAAAGTAGTGTATGTGTCCCATTGCAACATAAATTGGGGGAGCCAAATACTGCAGTGCAAATGAAACATTCCTTTGGCCATGTGCAGACAAACAACACCCATGGGGGCTGAGACCGTCAACAGTCATCAATGACACAATGACAGAAGTGACCATCAGAATGCAGAACCACATATTTGCACCAATGGGCACACAAATGCAGATACCCTGTGGAGACAGCAGATGTGAGGTGAACAGATACCATACCATGGCAGCAATGGGACACACAAACCATGATCACTGTGCTGACCGATGACCTAGGAGTCCCAGGGACAGCAGGGGAAACACACCAAACAACATACAGCCAATGGCACACCCAAGATATGCCAATGCAGTGGTGCAGATGCACAAACACAAACAGGCAGACCAACACTGTCATCATACACAGCAGGTGAGGGGTGGGGGTGCCAGTGTCCCCAGGCAACAACACAACACATGAGGAGAGCTGAATACCAATCATACAGATGTGCATACACTGCCACACTAAGCTAACTCATGGATCCAAATCCCCTATGTGGGCAAGCAGGCATTGACAGGTGAGAGGGAGCACAAAACACACATGTCACACAGGCACGTAGGAACAACAACTGACACAGCAAGTCACAGACACACCACAGCACCACCCCCAGGGCCCCCACAATGTGGTGACCCTGGGCTGAAGAAAAAATACCACTGTGATGACAAAGCTAAATGTCGTTCACACTGTGAACCACAGTCAGGTGTCCTGAGCAACTAACTACCATCACACCTACACAAGCACAAATCAATCAGCATGGCCAGTAAGCCAAGGCCAACATGGAGGCAGGGGACTAGCCGGGCAACAACTCTCATCTGCACACACTCAACACCACACCCCTCGACCTCCAACAATGTGCAGCAGTGAAGTACACATGCACTGGTGACATTGCACATGCACCCATGACTATTCCAGGGTGGTGGGTGGGAACCAAGGTGTAGAAACACATCACACATGGACACTCAACAAGACTCCTGAATGTCTGACACACTGCACACTACTCTGTACATGGACATGACGGCAATACCACACCGACCAATGGGATCCCAGCCACAGTCACACACCAATGAAGAAGCCAAGGTCACCCACAAAGAACACACATAGACAACAACCAACATTGCAGCCCGGACCCTAAGGAGTGCCAGCAGTCACACACACAACGTGTCACAATCACTGAAAGATAACACAAACTGGAAATCACATGACAGGGGCAAACAACAAGTGCCAAAGGGAAACCTGACTGTGACCCATCTGCGTCAGCACACAAACTCTGCCCTGACAGCAAACACACCTATGGGTGACACCCTGATGACCAGTAATGTGCCATGCACCCACATCACAGAGAACACAGGGAGAAGACTTTGGGGGAACATAGCTCAAGTCAGCAAGCATCACAAACAGGTACAACACTAGGGATCACAGCATGCGCAGATGAATGGAAGTGAACACACAGACATGCACATACAACACACACCTTGGGCGCAGGCAATGTCACACGTGTACACACTGCCATGAGGGGACTCCACTCCTGTGTGAGGAAAGCTGTGCCATATGTTGCCTCAGTAGGGCCCCATCATGTCAGCTGAGCACTTGGTCACACAATCAACAATTAGCACCAAATGAGGGCTCCCATCACATCAGCCTGGTCATGGATGTGCCAACGGAATCATCAGCACAGATCCAACACACTTGTATAGCAATGTTGCACTGACTACACGGATGAGTCCCTCCCCATTGATGCCCAAACCTGCATGTCCACTGGAGATGGCAACACGGTCAGGGAAGTAGACAAATGCAACGATGGCAGGCACAACAGATGTGCAGGGGTGGAAGCCACAGATATGAAATTGCCAATGTAAGTAGGAAACCCATTGCCAAATACTGAACACATGACACCCTCAGATGCTGCTATTGATGACATGGATACACCACATGATAGGACACATTCCCCCTGGACCACATGGGTTCCTGCACAGTAACACTTCATAATCATGAGACCAGATATCACCATCACTGCAGCAAGGGCATGGTTAGCTGCACCAACAACATGTACATCTGAAGCATGAGCACTAGAGAAAAGAAAGTTGCTTTATTCAGCATATGTGTTGAGGCCAAACGAAGTCCTGAAAAAAGAGCAAAGGCCAATGGCCAGTCCATTGTCAAAGTTCAAACAGGGTGACACTGGCAGATGTCACCCTACGCATGCCTGCACAATACCAGGGACAATCCACTAGGAGGGGCAACCGGGGGGCAGGCCAGGCACCGCAGGGACAGGATCAGGGCTCACCAGGGGAGTCAGGGAAGGGGTGGTGGGTGCAGGAGAGCCACTGACAACTGCAGTGGAGGTGTCTGACATGGTGTGTGCCGGCACAACTGGGGGCATGACACAGATGTCGTGGGTGCCGGCACAACTGCAGTGGACCCTGCAGATGGGGTGGACAGGTCCGCCACTGCAGTGCCCAAGTCAGACAGGGCGGTAGTGGACTCCACTGCAGTGCCTACCTCCAGGGGAGGAGAATGGGGAACAGGCAAGGTGGGTTGGACAGAGGGGGGGACACCCTCACCACATCAGTGGCACAGACAAGCGCAGCGGGGGTGTGGTGCTGGGAGAGCAAGTGGCAGGGGAGAAGGCCGGAGCATCTTGGGGATGGTATATCTGTGGGTGGGGGAACCTGGGGCAGGGTGTGGTGGGGGCACCTGTGCAGTGGGGGCCTGAGGGATGGAGGACGGAGACCTTGTGCCTGAGCTGCAGGGTGGTGGCGGGGTCTTGCTCTTAGCACTCCGGGGGACTTGCGGGTGGGGGCCTCAGTCCGTCTGCGCCTGGGGGAGGGTGTCCGGGGGCGAGGGGCACTCTGCTCCGTGTGGGTGGGCTTCCTCTTCCCCCGGGATGCTGGAGCAGCTTCATCGGTGGGGAAGAGGCCGAGGTCACAGAGGAAGAGCTGCTGTGACTTTGGGGTTGCAGGTGAGGCAAGGGAGGGTGCTTTGGAGGAGAGGGAACTGAGGACTGCGCAGTGCATGTGGATGCGTGTGTGTGTTCCAGGGCCCCATCCCCTGTGAGTCTGGCTTCAGTCCCCTGAATGTGCGTGCGTGTGCGTTTTGTCATTGGCGTGTGTGTCAGTGTGCTGGATGTGTGTGTGCTGGTGTGTGCCTGTGCCAGTGTGTGTGTGCCTGGGATGGGTAAGGTGCTGGGGAGTGTGGATGGAGCAAAGGCAGGAGGGGTGAGGGACCGTTTGAGGAGGGACACTGCTGCCATCAGGGAGGAGTCCATGGACCTATTGCCCCTCTGTAGGTCAGACATGCCCGATGAGATGCCCTCCATGAACGACACCAGCTGAGTCAACAGCGCGGTGTGCGCATGGAGGACACTCAGCATGGCTGTCTGCCCTACATGGAGCTGGCGAAGGAGGTACACAGACTCCTCACTCAGGGCAGCAGGGGACACAGGGGCAGGGGGTGCGGTGCCTGGCCCAAAGGAGACACGCTCCCGGACATGGGAGCCTCCACGGACCTGGGGAATGGGAGCCGATGGGAGGGCGGTGGTGGTGCTGGTGGTGGCGGGGACAGCAACACTAGCTGGGGTGTGGTGGCTGCTGACACCCGCCTCCACAAGGGAGTCATCCTCCGAGTTGCTCTGGTCCTCAGCTGAGGTGGATGCTGCTGAGGACTCCTCGGTGTGGCTCCCCTCGCCCTCCGTGCCACTGGGTCCCTCCGACCACTCCTCGGCTGCTGACCCAGTCTGGCTCTCCGGCTCCTCCTGGTCCGTGGAGCTGTCCCCTTCCGTGGCCGTGGATGTATCTGCAAACAATGGGGAAACAGACAGACATCAGTCACCTGCACCAAACGCACACACCACTGTGAGCACAGCACATTACAGAGCAAGCCCTGGCATCATTAGTTGTACATTGCTAAAAGTGCCCTAATTGAACAGGAGAAGTCAATTGTCAGTCTGATGCCAAGCATGGCACTCACATCCCACATGGCCTTGCACCCATCTGTCTGGTGTCTGTTGGATTGCAACACCCCAGTGTTGACACATGCACCAAGTACACAGTAGTTGGACAGTGCAGAGGACACGGTGTGGACACATCACAGCTCTTGCCACTGAGTCAGTACAGGTTTACGGATGTAAGGGATGCCCAGAGTCAAATAGGAAATGCATGTGATGCATACCAGCGACAGACACCATGATGCACCCATGTCCTGATAGCCAGCGCCACTATGGTGTGCATGTAGCACATGTCACTCCCCTGCAGGATCACCAATCAGTAGACACATGCCATGGCGGAGGCATGACTGCAAAGTCATACATCACTGTCTCAGTGATGTATGACTTTGCAGCCAGATCAACAACACTCTGCACTGTGTCACAATAGTAGGTCATGGGGAATGCAAGTCCTGGAGCTGCACAAGTGCACATGTACATCCCCCCACAACACATCCTCTTAACCCTCATCTGTCCAGGTCATACCTATTGGACATATGGGAGACCTGTGACACTACCCTCTGAACCTGAGCCCCTCACACTCTGCTGTGCATGGGGAACAGCTGCCTGAACTTCACATTTACATGCCCCAGTCTGCATGGGCAGCTGATCAGACACCTATGTGTCACACAAGTATCGTCTCCTATGGTCACATCTCCAGTGGCATGCTGAGCCCCTACCAAGAAACTCCACAGCAGTCCTGGCGACTAATCCACAGCACACTGACACAGAGGCAGACACCTGAGGGGTCAAATCACTGTGCACAATGTGTCCTCTGATACACGGGAGTGGGAGTACAGAGTGTATTGTATGGCCTGGAGTAGGCATGACTGTCCAGCCCCACATGAATGAGGGATGAGCCCTGGACTGTAGGCAGCTGGCTAAGTATGTGTGACACACGTCATATACATACTCCTGGGGCCCAAACATTGTTCCCACCCGCAGCATGGGTGTGTGCCAGGTACCCCAGCCACATGTGGTGGATCAGCTCAGCAATTGGACCACAGATCAAAGTAACACGCTGAATACATGTCAGAATACAGGCATTGTGTAAGCAATGGACCCACCCATGATGCCCACCACAGAGTCAGGGAAACAGATGCTGTCTCCCACCTTGAGTCAAGCAAACTGCAAGGACACAGTCCTAAGTGACAGAATTCCCTGCATGTAAGGGCCACACCTGGGTATCAGATGAGGAGTGGGCAGTGCACAATAGAGGGACATGGCTCCTGGACAACATGACTGCTGTACTGTGGCAGTTCAACCTGGCCCGAGGAGGGCACATAACATGTTAGACAGAGTACACAGTGCAGTCTTTGACTCACCCCCTCCTTGCTGCTCTCTGGCCTTCAGCTGCCCATCCAGGTCTGGAAAGACCACCGCCAGGATCCTGAGCATGTGGGGGGTCAGGGTCCGTGTTCCGCCCCTCCTGCGAGGAGGCGACAGCTTCAGCTGGACCCGTGCAATCCTCCGGGTCCAGCCCCGAAGGTCCTGCCACCTCTTTTGGCAGTTGCGGATCCGGCGCTTGTAGACCCCACGGACCGGACAGCCCGGACGATGTCCTTCCAGATCTCATGCTTCCGATGGGCAGAAGCCTGTCAGGATGACAAAGTGATAAGGCCATTACTACACATGCAACATATCCGTGCATGACACAGTTGCATATACATGTCGCAATCACAGGGGCACATGGTGTACCCAGGCAGTGCACGGCTGCCCATGGACAGTTTTCCAGAAGTCACTACATGGTATCATAGCATGGGGAGTAAAACCCTGTTCAGAAGCACTGTCACTGCACCATACCTGTCCAGTGCAAGTCACTACACACTATGGGGGGTGACAACTACTCAGTGAGCCTGCTAGCCAGTGGTGTGCTGACTCTCAGCCTTGCTAGTCAGACAAAATGCACATTCAGAAAGGCAGTGCACAGAACACTCACCTGCTCCCCTGGTGTCCCATACAGCTTGCTGTACTGTGGAAGTAGGCTGTCCAGCAGGGCCTGGTTCTCTTCAAGGCTGAAGGCTGGGGCTCTCTCCACAGTACGTGCCATTGCAGGGTCCAGAGGGGCAGAGACAGCAGCAGTGCAGTGGCAGATGTCGTCCTGGAGCATGTAGTGCAGGCAAGTGGGCTCTCAGGGGAACATGCAGCAATATATATGTGCTGGAGAGGCAGATACTGTCCCTTGTGTCCAAAGTGATAGGTCCAAGTCGTTTGCATCTTCTGAATCTGGCCAATCCATGGAATAGCAGCACCAAAACACGCCCACAGCATCCTTCAAAATTTCAACTTCATGACATACATGATTTTGCAACATTGTTGTGGGTGACCAACTGATTTTCCAGCAACCGACTCGTTCGAATATTCGAAAACGCGTCCGTTGCCAGGCAAGCCCATTGTCAATGGGTGCGCACCGATCGGTCCATTGAGGTACAACGCGCACAGGGGTACAACGCGTACCCGCACACATTGAATGCAATGGGCCGGCCGGAGGCACCGATCGGTCCATTGCAGTACAACGCGCACAGGGGTACAACGCGTACCCGCACACATTGAATGCAATGGGCCGGCCGGAGGCACCGATCGGTCCATTGCAGTACAACGCGCACAGGGGTACAACGCGTACCCGCACACATTGAATGCAATGGGCCGGCCGGAGGCACCGATCGGTCCATTGCAGTACAACGCGCACAGGGGTACAACGCGTACCCGCACACATTGAATGCAATGGGCCGGCCGGAGGCACCGATCGGTCCATTGCTGTTCAACGCGCACAGGGGTACAACGCGTACCCGCACACATTGAATGCAATGGGCCGGCCGGAGGCACCGATCGGTCCATTGCTGTTCAACGCGCACAGGGGTACAACGCGTACCCGCACACATTGAATGCAATGGGCCGGCCGGAGGCACCGATCGGTCCATTGCAGTACAACGCGCACAGGGGTACAACGCGTACCCGCACACATTGAATGCAATGGGCCGGCCGGAGGCACCGATCGGTCCATTGCAGTACAACGCGCACAGGGGTACAACGCGTACCCGCACACATTGAATGCAATGGGCCGGCCGGAGGCACCGATCGGTCCATTGCTGTTCAACGCATCACTGTACATGTGACTGGCATATGTCAGCATGCCTGTCTCAGATGGACATATGCCAGCCACAGATAGCTCCCAGGGAGTGAGGGGCACACCTACATCACGACAGCCTGTCCAAACCTTATCATAAGGCATGTAAGGCTGCATTTCCTATTGTGTGTATGTTGGTGTACATTTTGTCCTGTGGGTGTCACCTGTGGGCAGCCACCCCCAGGCTGTGCACGTGTTAATGGGGACAGGATCCTGGGTGTTACGTGTACGTGACCACTGTGATGTGCAACTGTTCATATCTGTGCATGTGCCATGGTCACATTTCACAGTGGTGTTTGTGTATGTCATGTCACATACCCCGTGAGTCCCATGTGGGACGGTATGTTTGAGCCAGGGTGTCCCAGTGGCACAATAGTGATGGCCCTCCACAGTCTTTGTGCATGTAGTGTTTACAATGTCTCTGATTTCATGTGCACAATGGGAGACAGTCTCCACATCCACGTTGTGTGTGCATGGACTCTGATGTTGTGCGTGTGTGTCACAGACGTCCATGGCTCTCCTGCCATGGCAAGTGTGGCCACTACCTGTGGGGGTCATGTTTGTTTTGTTGTGGTGTACACATGATACTCCAGGTGATGCCAGTGTCCATGTGGCATTACAGGGTCCCTGGGAATGTGCCTGTCGTTGAGCTGTGGTGCCTGGGGCACATCTGTCCTCACATGTCACTGGGGGGTGACTGTGACACAGCATCATGATATCCAATGGGCCAACCTGGGACAAATTGATGCCACCTGTAGGACCGTGTTGACAGATGTTGGCCATGTATGTACCATACATGTCGTTCCGGTACTGCACACTTCATGTAGTTGTGCCTCATGATGATGTATGTTGGGATCTTGAGTGTGTTCAATGCCGCATATGTGGGGTGACTGACGATCTTGCTTACTTCTCCTCTGCACTGCAGGGCTCCTGCTGTCCATCGGCCATTCCCAGACCTGGCAACGATGGTGGAACGGGACAGCATCCGACGGTACCGCTTCACCAGGCAGCTGATTGAGGATTTGGCAGTGCAGTTGTCCCCACATTTGCAGCCTGGCCGGCCGTATCCTACAGCGCTGACCCCCAAGGTGAAGGTGATGGCAGCCCTACACTTCTTTGCCACCGGTACCTTCCAACATACTGTGGCGTCTGCTGGTGGGATGTCACAGACCATGTTCAGCCGTGTGCTCCGCGATTTCTTGGCGGCAATGTTGCTCTTCCTGAACCGGTACATCTATTTCCCTAGACTGCGACGACTCACTGACGTGAAGAGTGACTTTTATGCCCTGGGGAGGATGCCGCATGTCATTGGCTCCATTGATGGGACACATGTGGCTTTGGTACCACCACAGGCCCAGGAGCAGGCCTACAGGAACCGCAAGCACTACCACTCGGTCAATGCACTGGTGGTGTGTCTTGCAGACATGACCATCACACACGTGTGTGCCCGTTTCCCTGGTTCAGCACACGATGCCTTTGTGATGAGGAGTAGTCGCATCCCCAGGTTGATGGCACAGATGCAGAACCAGCGTGCCTGGCTTGTCGGTGTGTACTGACTTTGTGCCATTGTGTGTGATCTGATCTGTAGTATTCCGCCCACTTTTCCAAGTCAGCTGATGTGCACTTGTCTGTCCGTAGGTGACTCGGGATACCCCAACATGCCGTGGTTGCTGACACCCCTCAGGAACCCTGTGACACCTGCCCAGATGCGCTACAATGAGGCACATGGTCGGACCAGGAGAGTGATTGAGCGGACCTTTGGTCTCCTGAAGAGCCGCTTCCGCTGCCTGGACAAGACCGGAGGGTCCCTCCCATATGCCCCTGCGAAAGTGTGCAAGATTATCATCGTCTGCTGCATGCTCCACAACCTGGCAGTGCGGAAGGAGTTGCCTCTCATCCAGGATGACGATGACCAACATCCGCCACCTGTGGAGGATCCTGGCCTGGAACACGATGCCAGTGACGATGATGATGATGATGGTGATGGTGATGTCCGCACACAGCTCATCACCAACTTCTTTAGCTGAATGTGAGTATCCTGAGGTGTCATGTCAATGATGTGAGTTGGCATGATGTGTGGGTGGTGCTCTGGTGCTGTTGGAGTGTGTCCATGGGCTACTTGACTGGATGTGTGTTGCGATGTGTGCTTACAGGTGGGCTGTACTCCCCAACAGTGTTCACATGCTAACTTGGTTCTGGGTGGGTATCTTGTAACATGTATTGTGCATGAGTTTTGCTGTTCTGTCCTGTACTCCATTGCTTTTGACTGTGTGTCATTTCTGTCCTTCACAGGGTACTTTCAGATTCGTTTGGTCAACTGTGTCCACCGACAACGTGATTGCACATCCAGGCTGGTAGCTGTTGTGTCCCTACAGGTGATGTGCGCCACACCCATGGACTTCCTTCTGTCTACAGTTGTTGACTGTGTGCCCGCTACCAGGTGGGGTTACCTTGCATCTGTAGTGGTTACGGCATGTTGCTACTGTGTAATAAACCTGTGCTTCACTTAGTGATGTGCGTTGTCTGTGGTCACACATTTGACTGCCATTTGCTTACTGCACCTGTGGGCTACTTGACTACAACTGGGAATGGGTGTGGTGTCTGTGCATTGCACCGTCTTCCCTGGCAACATCAGTGTAGGCAATGAGTCAGATGGCCTAGGTGTGTATGTGTTGTGTAGCCCTGGTGGTGTGTCTCCCTCATATGTGTCACGTTGCCTGTACTCACATGCCTGTGTTGTCCTTGCTGTTGCAGTTCGCATACACAGTGTAATTTTGTTGTTCATCATCCCCATAACAGCACCCACGTTGGAATCACGACAGAGGCAAGTATGGTGTATTATTGTGTTTATTGTGATACATCTGTGATAATAGTGCATAGGATGGATTGTGCTGTACATGAATCTTGCAATCCCAAGTTCCTAGATGAATAGAAAGTCCAGGTAGACAGGATCCCCAGTATCGGGGCCACAGTTGTCTGACACATTGTTCCAACTTGTACTCCCCATGCAATGTGTGGGAGTAGTGTTGCCATCAACAGGGTGAACAGTCTGTGCACAAAGGCGAAAATCCAGAACAGGTTCAGGCTTCCTGGGAGTTGCGCTTGGCCATCAGCCTCTCACTTTCCCCTCCTCGGACGACCCCTCTTCTTGGGGGGGGGCCCTCAAGTGCAGGCTGCTGCGGTGCAGGGGACTCTCCGCCAGAGTCCTCCTCCCTCCCTGTGGCAGTTGCAGTTTGTTCGGTACCAGATGTTGTTGGCACACAGGGAGGTGTGGACTGGTTGCTGTTCATCTGGCGGAGGCATTGTAAAATGTCCCTGTGCACCGCCGTCATCTCATGTAGTACATCCCACTTGGACTCCACGCGGGTCATGTGGGAGTCCACACGTGACATGTGGGAGTCCACACGTGACATGTGTGACTCCACATGGGACATGTGGGAGTCCAAGCGGGCATGATGGGCAGCCTGCTGCTGTTTGATGTCTCTGAGGAGCCCCACTACCTGGCTGAGCTCTCCGGTGCTGGACTGGTACGCATCAGCTATGCGTACCAGTTGTGGGTCTTCATGCACACCAGCAACGTCTGCAAGCAGCGACCTCTGTCTCCCACCCCTCCCACCACCCCTGCTGACATGTGCAGTGTGTGCAGTTGCACGCACAGATAACCCTGGTCCACCTCGGGGGTTGGTGGTGGTGGTGGTGTCCATGGCCCCAGGTTGGTCCAGGGTCACTGCGCTGGTGTTGTTCCTTATTCTGTCCATGTCGGCAGGGATGGTATTCGTGGTGACAGTCGTTGGAGGGGTGGGTGCAGGGGTGCAGCTGGTGGACCTGCTGGTGCTGCAGCTGGTGGTCCTGCTGGTGCAGCATGTTGACTTGCACCGGATGTGCCAGGTTGTTCTTCATCGTCCGAGGAGGACAGAGGCTGTACGACGCCAGTGAGCTCGGCATCCTCTTGAGCCTGGGACTGGGACTCCTCAGCGTCTGCTGCTGTGTCCCTATCATCACCTGTTTTTGGGAGACACAAACAATGTATGTCATGTTTCTGCAGGCATCAGTGGTTGACACACCTGACAGTTGTGACTGTGCCTCGGGGTGCGGGCCTGTACATTGTATTGTCCTAAGTCGTCACAGTCAGGGGTTGATATTGGTGTGGCACATTGTCCTGCATTATTTGGGCATTTCTATGTATTCTCTGGGGTGTGAACATGGTCTGCATTGATTGTGTTTGGTTGACAGCCAGACCTCCTTCCCACCCACCCACCCACCCAGTCAGTTATCCCACCATGGAACGTGCTTGCATTGCAGGGAGTGTAAGTTGTCTCTCAGGATGTCAGTCAGAGGTGTCCTGCTGTTTGTTGGTGCACAGTTGGCAGCAGGGCCTTGTGCTCCCCACAGCAGTAGCCAGTGTCAGCCATCTTGTGAGTCCTTCTCCACTCCCTGTGATGTGAGCATGGTTCAGGGTGGTGTTGATGGGACAGTTGTGAGGCTGAGCAATGTCTGTGACTACCACTCCCATCATGCTATTGCCTCCACCCCCCTTCCCAGCATGCCCATGCTTCCTTCCTTTTGACTCTGCTTCCCTGTGGGGTGGGCTGGCTGTGCTGACAGGATGGCTGGGAGTGTTGTCCTGGCAGTTGTTTGGCTAAGAGTCCCAAGAGTGTCCCTGTGCTTCACACAACATAACCCAGGGTGGTGGTGCTTTGTGGGATCTTGTGTTAGGATGGAGGGCATTGCATTCTACCAGGTGGGTACTGTGGAGTTTGTGTTGGGGGGGGGTGTGAGGGGAGGTGCTGGTGACTATGGTCAGTGCTGCAAGTCCCCCTTCCCACCCAGCCAGCCGGATATCCCACCATGGAACGTGCTTGCATTGCAGGGAGTGTAAGTTGTCTCTCAGGATGTCAGTCAGTGGTGTCCTGCTGTTTGTTGGTGCACAGTTCCCAGCAGGGCCTTGTGCTCCCCGCAGCAGTAGCCAGTGTCAGCCATTTTGTGAGTCCTTCTCCACTCCCTGTGATGTGAGCATGGTTCAGGGTGGTGTTGATGGGCCAGTTGTGAGGCTGAGCAATGTCTGTGACTACCACTCCCATCATGCTATTGCCTCCACCCCCTTCCCAGCATGCCCATGCTTCCTTCCTTTTGACTCTGCTTCCCTGTGGGGTGGGCTGGCTGTGCTGACAGGATGGCTGGGAGTGTTGTCCTGGCAGTTGTTTGGCTAAGAGTCCCAAGAGTGTCCCTGTGCTTCACACAACATAACCCAGGGTGGTGGTGCTTTGTGGGATCTTGTGTTAGGATGGAGGGCATTGCATTCTACCAGGTGGGTACTGTGGAGTTTGTGTTGGGGGGGGGGGTGTGAGGGGAGGTGCTGGTGACTATGGTCAGTGCTGCAAGTCCCCCTTCCCACCCAGCCAGCCGGATATCCCACCATGGAACGTGCTTGCATTGCAGGGAGTGTAAGTTGTCTCTCAGGATGTCAGTCAGTGGTGTCCTGCTGTTTGTTGGTGCACAGTTGGCAGCAGGGCCTTGTGCTCCCCACAGCAGTAGCCAGTGTCAGCCATCTTGTGAGTCCTTCTCCACTCCCTGTGATGTGAGCATGGTTCAGGGTGGTGTTGATGGGCCAGTTGTGAGGCTGAGCAATGTCTGTGACTACGACTCCCATCATGCTATTGCCTCCACCCCCTTCCCAGCATGCCCATGCTTCCTTCCTTTTGACTCTGCTTCCCTGTGGGGTGGGCTGGCTGTGCTGACAGGATGGCTGGGAGTGTTGTCCTGGCAGTTGTTTGGCTAAGAGTCCCAAGAGTGTCCCTGTGCTTCACACAACATAACCCAGGGTGGTGGTGCTTTGTGGGATCTTGTGTTAGGATGGAGGGCATTGCATTCTACCAGGTGGGTACTGTGGAGTTTGTGTTGGGGGGGGTGTGAGGGGAGGTGCTGGTGACTATGGTCAGTGCTGCAAGTCCCCCTTCCCACCCAGCCAGCCAGCCAGATATCCCACCATGGAACGTGCTTGCATTGCAGGGAGTGTAAGTTGTCTCTCAGGATGTCAGTCAGTGGTGTCCTGCTGTTTGTTGGTGCACAGTTGGCAGCAGGGCCTTGTGCTCCCCACAGCAGTAGCCAGTGTCAGCCATCTTGTGAGTCCTTCTCCACTCCCTGTGATGTGAGCATGGTTCAGGGTGGTGTTGATGGGACAGTTGTGGGGGGGGCAATATGTGTGACTGCGACTCCCATGATGCTATTGGCTACACTGACTTGGCCAGCATACACAGAATTCCTTCCTTTGAGTGGTCTTCACTGTGTGTTGGTGTTGTTGTGGTGGCTACATGTGTGGATGTGTGTGTTAGTTCTATTTGTGCCACTGCCTAGCTGTAGTTGTGGTTGTGTTTGTACATGTGTTGGCACAGTTGGATGTGACTTTTTTGATGGCATGTGTTGTGTTTATCTGACTGACATACACATTTTGGGATGATTCTGTTCTAGTTGCTGTGTAATTGCTATGAGTGCATGGTTTGACTCTCCCCTTGACAGTGATGTGTGTGTTTTGTGGCAGTTTATTGTGTACATTTGTTGTGTACTCACCAGGCTCTGGGATGTCCTCTAGTCCATATACGCTCACTGGCGGAAGGATGGCCCGCACCTTCTCCTCCCAGGGCCTGAGGTATACTGGCTTGGCAGGAGGGCCACTGCCGGTGTATTGGCTCAGGTGGTAGTCTTTCTTGAGCAGCTCCCGGACCCTCCTGCGCACGTCATACCACCTGTTCTGGATGTCGGTCTTTGTGCGCCGACATGGTGATTGGGCGTTCACCCTGTTGATGATCCTCTCCCACATCTTGGTTTTCTGCGACATGGGGGTCTGTTGGACCAGAGTGCCAAACAGCTGTGGCTCCACCCTGAGGATCTCGTCTACCATGACTTCCAATTCACTATCTAGGAACTTGGGATTCTTCTTGGGGGGCATGGTGATGGGTGGTGATAGTGGGTGATGTGTGTGTTGGTGTGCAGGTGAGGGTGTGTGGGTGTGTGTTGTGCTGGGTGTATGTGAGGTAGGTATTTGTTGGTGTGCTGCTGGTGTGTGGCTTGTGTGAGGGATGAGCTGTGGGTGTGTGGTTGCTTTCTCTTGGGTGCTGGCAGTGGAATGGCATTTGCAAAGGCTCATGGTAGTGATTTGTGTCCTTTATATAGGTGGAGTTGTTGGTGTGTCTTTGTTCTCTGTCCCCACCCCCCAGTATTTATTGGCTTGGTAATTGCTTGTTTGGCCTTTTTTTGGTTGATTTTTCCTTTGTGCTGTTTGTGTATGTTGGAAACGTTCTTGTGACCGAGTCGGACCCTGCATTGGTCTCGTACGGTGTTTTCCGTTTCGTTCACGCTGTGTTTGTGCAGTTTTGTATGCTGCGTACGCGTCGGTCGCGGTGTATTGTGTTGCTTCGGCTCGGTTTTGTATGCGTGTCGGTCGTACGGCTTGTCCTCCGTCCGACTCGGTCGTGTTTTCGCGCCTTGCATCGTACTTTGCAGGTTGGAGTTGGCGGGTACGATTCGGTCGGATTTGTTCCGGGTGCGTGTCGGTCGGTTGGATTCGCGTGTTTTTCCGGCCGGATTGCTATTTTCCGAGCGGCTCGGTCGGTCGGCTTGGTTTCCTGACGTGTCGGTCGGATTTATCGCGGCTTGCATCGTACTTGGCGTGTCGGGCGCCACTGGTACGTGTCGGTCGGTATTTTTTCCGGATCCGAGTCGGTCGGTGCTTTTTCCGGCCCGAATCGGAATCGACCCCTTAATGTCTTATCAGGTTTTTCTCTGTTTTCCTCCATAATTAAAATATCATCCTGGAAGAAGGTTACGTTAGCCACATTATGCAACAGTTTGTACATCAAATGTTGAAACATGGCGGCAGTCGAAGGTAAGTCAAAAGGAACTATTCAAAACTGGTAACACCCTACCGGCGTTATGAAAGCAGTCAGTGTTTGGTAACTGGGTGTAAGGACACCTGGTGGTAAGCCGGCATTAAATCGATTGTCGAAAAGCAGCTCATATTCCTGGTTAATTACTATAATTCATTTATGTGTGGCAGGGGAAATTGATCAACATATATGTTCTCATAGAGGTCTCTGAGGTCGATGCAGTCTGACTTTGCCATTCCATTTTCTAGCCACCTGCAGGGGTGCAACCCAATCTGAGGATTCAACTTGTTCAATCATGCCACTACTTTCCAGTCTTTTAAATTCTGTGGTGAACCAATCTCTTATGGTCAATGGAATATTGCGGACATTATAAATTTTGTGTTGGGCATCATGCTTTAGTATAATCTTATATTTAGCGAACAAGGGAACCCCAACGGTACGACCTGGGGTGGTATATGTGTTTTTAAAGAACAGTGGTCAAGATGAGGCCAGAATGGTCCTCGGGTAGCCAGAGCTACTATTTAGTCGAGATAAAGCTTTCGTCTGAGCTCTCGTGTTACAAGAGAGAAGGAGGAGAAAAACAGCGTATGGAGGGACACAAGGTTGTAGGGATGACAAGACATTTATTACATCATAAACGTTATATCATCCACACGTATTTTAGGATCTAGTCCTGGTGCTCACACATCGAGTGAGGTTGCGTGAAAAGGTGAAAAAGTGCTGGTGACTTAAAATTACATCACATTGACAACATAAGCAAAACTCAAGTGAATTTTTACAGTTGAAGTTTTGGTTGTAATAGGTCGTGTTTGTCTCCTCCTTCTCTCTTGTAACACGAGAGCTCAGACGAAAGCTTTATCTCGACTAAATAGTAGCTCTGGCTACCCGAGGACCATTCTGGCCTCATCATGACCACTGTTCTTTAAAAACATTAGTATAATCTTATGCACAAACCCTTTTAGCTCTCCTATGTTGCCAGCAAATACTTTGGGGTATTCTTTGACATATTTGTCTAAAAGATTGAATTCACACTCTACAAACAGTACCGGATCCGGACTGTTAGGATCTAGAAGAATACCTAAATCACCTTGGTTCCACAATCCAAGGACGGATGGGCCCTGTTCAGATACATACATTTTGCATCTCGCAGACCTCCCCTTAATTTCGAACTCCAATTCTCAAACTCCTAACAATTTTATGATTTCCCCTGTGAAACTCAGTGGTTTGATGGCGGGTTGAGATAATACAGTACCCAATACACTTGTGAACAGTTTGTTTCATACCTGTTTGTGTATACAGTAAATAGTACAGTAAAGTGGCCCAAAACATTGCTCAAAAACAGTAACAGTACAGTAAACTGGCCCAATCCAAAATGGCAGCTGAAGAACAAAATCAGAGCAGAACTAATCAAAAATGGCCACCAAAGACACAGAAGATGGCTGCTAAATCAATAAACACGGCCCAATTCAAAATCATTGCAAAGTAAATGAAAACAGCCAGATACAAGATGGCCGACAAATTGTGTGCCCTCGTCGTAGAGGAACTCCTGCATGTAGTGGAGAAACAAGGCTGCAGGCGTGCGGTCAGTATTTAAGTATTTATGCGGCTTACTAGCAGGTATGAGGCTGGTGCAGAAACAAAACAATAGGTGTGTGGTGCATGTTCTAGTCTTTACCACCACTGGGCACACGTGCTGACGAACGCAGATTTGCGCTCGGGAAGTAGCGCACAGCATACCGACTAAGTCTCCGATAAAATTAAATTGTTTCTTTACCTTGACCGCCGCTGCTTGACGGAAAGGCACCAAGGAAAGCGTGGCTCCATTTATGGCAGTAATGAGGAGCGGTTCCCTTCAACTATGTGGAACCAATGCGGTGCAGTGAAGAGAACGATGCGGTGAAACGACTGCAGCGTAGGTGGGGGCTTGACCAGAGCTCTTCGCCAACTTGTTCCGACAAAGGAAGGTTGAAGACGGCAGAACAGGTAGGTTCAACTGAAGTTTATTCTCGTCACGGAGGTCAAGCCCCGTACAGGCGGTGTGTCCAGTTTCCTTCCCAGGCCTCAACTGAATTAACCGTTGTGGACTAGTTTTGGAATTCTGGGCACACTTGCATGCACAAACAAGAACACAGAGACAACACTCCAAATAGGAATACAAGTATAGTATACAACACATCTCTCACACTTCTTCTTCCATCACTATATGCTGACCATGTAGTAAAGCGCTTCAGTGCCCCACATATGGGTAGTAAGCACTTTATAAATGTTGCAATACAATACTATGATTAATACATTTACTCCAGTCTAAAATGTCGACGTTAAGTGAGCTGGGTCGGATTGGTAAGGCGGGCACTCGGCCGGTATGTGGGTTACAGCTGTGGGCCGCTTTTTTGCCCAGCCTGGTAGCGGAATTGGGCTGTGTCTGTGTTTTTCAGATGCCGCCAGTGGCCCCGTGGGAAGCCCGAGCGGCCCTTCCGGAGGCAGATGGGCCTCTAGTACCTCCCTTTTACCAGCAGGGCGGAGATGTCATTCCCGGCTCTTTCTGGGCTGGTCCATTAATGTATGCAGATTGAGAAGGGGTAGGTGGCCTGAACAGAAGTGGTCACACCTATAATGAGGTGTGGTTCACCATTGTGAACTAATACGTAGACAGAGTCCTGGCAACATGTGCGTTTTTTAAAATCTCAGTGAAGTTAAGAAAACATGCCTCTTTAAGAGAAACCCCCCTCCTCTTTTTTTTTTATAACATTGAAGCAGTGTTTTGCGAAAAGGCGCAATCCATTTTTTTTTTGGGTGCCCGGGCCTATTTTTGATCCCAATCCAACCCTGTAGGTGGGGAAATTAAACTATAACGATTTCGTTTCTATACCTCCCTTTTCAGCATTTACGGATTGTAGTGATTTTATATACCGATGCACTTCGTTATATGTATCCATAGCACTGACTTCCTCTATAGCCCAAGGGCAGTTGCTGTGGTGTTGTGGGCCCTAGGCCCACGTGCTGAACAATGATGACACACCAAAACAGTGTTAGGGTACTGGCAACTGGCCCTGGGCACGTGCGCCCGGCCCCTTTTATTAGCAGGGTTACCTGACCGGGTGACGCCTGTGATGGGTGGGTGTACAGTGTGGGTTAACACCAGGCGGAACACTAGGACGTGTCCAGCAGGACACTACATCCCTCCCAAATTTTAATGGAAAAATAACAAACAAAAGTCCAACTTATGGGAAAACAACAATACGAAACATAGCACCAATGAGTCTCTTCAGGCGGTCTGCCGGGCGGTGCTGGAGCTCTGGACCGCACGGTCAGGAGGCTTTAGTCCACCTCAGCGATGTAGTTCAGACCGGCCTGGTCTCGCTGTGTTGAAGTCTATTTACATAGTTCCAATAGCGGTGCATCTGGAGCAGTGGTGGAGTCCACTTTGGAGATGTTCTTGCAGGCGCTCAGGTTCCAGTGGACGGCAAACCTGCAAATACGGAGGATGACCTAGGTGGATGAGGGCCTTCCTTGGAGGAGATGATACTTCCCAGTTCCCACTGGCAGAGCAGCTTCGGACTTACATCTGCTGCATGGACTCCCCTCTCACAGGAGTCTGCTGAAGAGCCTTCCTGCCGGGCTGACATGGGACCGTGTGGACTTTGCAGGCCTCTCGTAGGTGTCACTGAGGAACTGCCAACAAGACCACAGCCAAATCGCTCCTGCAGCTGCAAAGGGTGGTGTCTCAGAGTCTGAGTGCTCTCGTCATTAGGACTCAGGTTCACATGCCTCCATCAGATGGTCTTTAGGTTACCAGTCTTCGTCGGCGACCTCCATGCTTCCTGGTGCCTGTCATGGAGCTGCTGCAGTTGCATCTCTCTGGTTCGGATTCCCCTCTCACAGGAACTCAGTTGAGGCCTTTGCCCCTGGATTGCCACGTGACCGCATGGGCTGTGCGGGCCTTTCGTAGGCCACGCTGAGGGGTTGCTGCAGAACTCCCAATAGGGCCACGGCCAAGCCTTGTGTAACCCCAAGGGTGGATAGTCCAATGGTCGGGTATGCTCTTCTTCGGCAGGCTTCAGGTTTACGGGGGCACACAGAAGGTTCCTGGGTGGCTAGCCTCCCACGGCGCCAGGAGTGCCTTGTCGAACTCCGGATGTCTTGAGCGTTTGGATCCACCCTGGTGGTGTGATGGTCCTTAGATGTTCTTGGTGGCGATGATGCACCTGGATGATGAACACGATCATTTTCTTTCAGTTGGGCAACAGGCGGCGATCTCTTGCTTTAGGTGACCTCGTGGAGTGAGGAGGACTGGAGGGACTTTGTGGCCACTTACGGTTGTCTTCTAGCAGGTGCACTTGCTAGATGTGATGCCATCGATGCCAAGCAGCTGATGACAGGTGAGTGGACGGTCGCACTGTGAAGCGTGGGGCCTGGACGCAGATTGCGCTTGCTAGCGACTTACAGTTGATTCTCCCACGAAGTTGTCTCCAGTGTAGTCTCTGCACCCTGGAGGCTGGCTTGTGCTGATGAACACCTTTTCCAGTACTGGCACGAGTCCTCTGTCCTTTCGCTCTTCTCCTTTTCCCTCTTGCGCGCCTGTGGTGGTGGTTCGCCCTGTGGCGTCGTGCCATTCTCCTCTTTCGTGGAGTGCCGTCCTGCCACGCTCTTCTCCTTCGCTATGTGGCGTCCAGCCACGATCTTCTCCTCCTTCCGACCAAGTTCCCCACTCGGATGTGGCGTTGTGTCACATGTCTCATGTTTGCGCCACATGGACATCTCGCTGGTCGTGTCCAGTTCTTAGGACTGTCTTTACTTGCTGCAGACCTGTGGCAGGCCTGTCCTGTCGCTAGGACATGCTTCATCTCCTTGTAGACCTTTCACTGGCCCCATCCCCTCCTTAGGGATTTTTGTGGTGCTCCTCTGACAGGATGGCAGGTTACATCTTCGCTCGAGGGCGTCGTGCTTGCGCCTTGAGCCTGCGCCCTCGTGGCGCCTGCTTCTGCCTCCATGCAGGCATGCTTGGCGGGGCCGGTCACTTCATGTGACGTGCTCCTTTTCGAAATGCCTTTTCTTGGCACTAGGTGTGCCCGATCTGTAGCTTGCTGTGATGTCCGTTCACCACTGAGGGTAAGTGGCGCACTGTTCTTGCTTGCGGTGGCACCAGAGCCACTGAGGGTCACATGCTCTGTCACGTTCTCCACGTGCTTCCAGGTGGGGCTTGCTTGGCTGCCTCCTGTCCAGGAGTAACCGTCTTTTGCTGTTGCTTCTCCTAGCCTCATGCGTAGGCTGCTCTCCAAGGTAATCTTGCTATTCTTGGCTACCACTTCTTTAGTGCTGCAGTGGCAAACGACAGTCACCGCGGGATGCGTGGTACGCTCAGCACCCGCCTTGGCTTCGTTGTGGTGGTCTCCTTCCCTGTGAGGCCTTTGCAGGCAGTAGGTTCAGACACCGTGGGGCTCCTCTCATGCTTCTGCATGAAACCACTGTGTATGGCAAAGTCACTGGGGTCCTCCTGGCCCTCTGGTGATTTGCGCAATCATGTAGTGGGGTCACAGAGGAACCAGTTGCTCCTACTGGCGCCGTTCATTGGTTCCCACTAGGTGGCGCGGTCGATACTTCACTCTAACTGCAGCAGCTTTCCTTATGCTGCAGGCCAGCTTTCTGGGTTGCAGGTGTAGCGGTGTACACCAGGAGACATCAGGGTGCGCAGTCTGCTCGCACTGTGGGCAGTCTTCACTTGGTGTCATTTCCCTGCTGTTCAGATACTTGGCAGTGGTGGTGTGCTTCACTGGGGGCCTGCCTTGTCCCCACACGCTTGAAGCAGCAACCGGCTGCTCGTGTGGTCCAGAGCTTCTTTCACGAGCTGGCTGTCTTTTCCCTGGGCCGACGACCGGCATGGGCCCTCATGTGCTTACTTTGTTGGGGTGGAGTACCACCGGTGGCCACTGGGTGGAAGTGCAGCGTTTCTGTTTATAGGCCCCAGCAGTCTTTCCTGAAACTGCTGGCCATGCAGCTCCCACATGCAGAGAGGGGAGGCCACCCTCCCTTCTGTGAGCATTCCAAAAGGTACGTGGGGGCACTGCAGGCTATTTCTTGATTCACGCTGGGCGGCCGGAGGACTTTATCTTTGCATATTTAGTTTATTGGTTTTTATTTTCAATGCGACAGGGCCATGTGCGGTGCAGGCACTTTTCTCGGAGTCGTGGCAGCTTCCCTGCTCCCTTGAGCTGATCCACGATCCTCTTTCATGCTGGGGGCAGAGCGCTGCAGCTATGGCCCGATTGCTGCTTTCCTTTGAGGTCATGGGAGTGTCATACAAGCTGGACACACATGCCAGAGGGCATGCTCCTCTAAGCAGGCCTAGCCTCGGGCTGCTTGACGTATTATTCTTTCTTTTGGTGCGGTGTGGTACTGTGACCACCAGGTGGCAGTGCATTGCTTCTTGAGGGCACGGCAGACTTCCTTGCACTGCGGGCCCGTTTGATTCTCATGCCGCAGGCCGACAGGGACTGCTGGGCTGCTGCGGGTTCAATTGGTGCCTCTTCGTCCTGATAGGCGGCAGTGCGGCATCTTTTCCTTTGAAACCACCAGCTGGGGCCACTGCTTTCAAAGGGCTCTCCGCTGCGGGCCACGGCAGCCGCTCTGTGCACGATGCTGCCGGAGAGGTTGGGACGCCCGCTGGTTGATCCATGCTCCACTCCCTTGGAGACGGGGTCTCGGCTGTCCACCAACATGCTTCTCGCCCCACTGCTCGTCTTCAGTCGCAAGGTGGGTGCAGCGCTTAGTCATGCTAGGCAATGTGGAGGGGGGACGCAGTGATGGCATTTCCCCTGAGGGTGGGTTTGTACTTTGTTCCACCCTGATCCTCGTTGTTTCCGCCGCATACCAGCCTGCAGGTGCCGCTACTTCAGATGCGGGCTCTTGCAGTTTGTAGAGGCCGGTGGGGAGTTCTCTGTTTAGCGCTGATGCGGGGGTCCATGCAGCACCAGTGCAGTAAGGCACATCATTTTCCTCCTCTGCCCGCTTGCAGCAGCCACGCCGGATTAGTCGGTGCTGCAGTAACGTAGGGGGCTACATCATCATGTTAGCTCTGCGGTCCCACTTACATGCCGGCCCTACTCAACTTGCTGCGGGGGTTACCACACGGCAGGGCCGATCTACGCTTTACTCACTGGCGGGTCAGGCGTTCTCTCGCTGTGCCGACAGCTGCATGTAGATGCTAGAAACCATGGTGCTGGCCTAAACACTTTTCTTCCTGTAACGGGTCAATGTCCGCAGGGACAATCGGTGCGACGGCCACCAATAGGACCTCTTAGATTCGACCCATGGGGCACACAGGGTGACCGTTGTGCTGGGAGCGGATGCAGGGTGCCTTCTGCCTAGGCTGCTCTTCGCTCCCACGAGGAACTGCGAAGCGGCTGCTATCTCACACGTGGGGTAAGACCCCCTTGTCGACATTGTGGTGTCGTGGGCCCTAGGCCCCCATGCTGAGCAATGATGGCACACCAACACAGTGTTAGGGTACTGGCAACTGGCCCAGGGCACGTGCGCCCGCCCCCTTTTATTAGCAGGGTCACCTGACCGGTGACGCCTGTGATGGGTGGGTGTACAGTGTGGGTTAACACCAGGCGGAACAGGATGTAGTCTCACGGCTAGACTGCCGACTTTTGGAGCTGGGAAACCAAGGTTCGAGTCTCGGGGTCGACTTCATTCTGGGCAAATCACTTAATCTCCCTGTGCCTACCAAAAAAAATGAATGTGCAGCCTTGCCAAGTACCACGAATCAGGCGTGAGACTAACGAATTTTAATGCAGGTATCCGCAACACCGCACTAAAAGGCATTAGTCACGCATCCAGAGCTTCTTGCCTCACTGTGGGGATCAATGAGGTTCTCTTGTTTCATAAAAGCAGCTAGTGTGTGGTGCTCTGCCTGCCGAGACAATTAACATCTAGCTGGCATGCTGGCTGGGCCTGGGGGGAACTCAGTTGTTGCTATGGTGACCCGGGGTCGGCTGGCCGGCGTAGTCTAAGACTTCTAGTTGGATACATTGTATCAACCACTGCACGGGAAAAATAACTTAGTAAGTGTGGTCCCGGGAGCATTCTGGGAGTCAGCTGATGTGGGACTTTATCGGCTGCCTTGGAGTTTAAGAAATAAGAAGTGTCTTGGTCCATGTGGCAGCACGAGTGATTGTTTTCTTTATCTCTGCCACGCACACAAGTGACACCGCAGCTTGTGCGTGACCCTGTAGACACCGGGTGGTACTGTCAGAGTCGCCCGCAGCAGAGAGTGGCCATGGGAGGATGTGTGACTGTTCGAGTAAAGTATTTGGAGGGCATGATCATGGCAGCAGCACTAGTCTCTGCTGATGATCAAGGACAACCAACAGAACAGGTAACAGTGCTCACCCGAATACCATATTCGATGTGCACTTTCAGCTCTGGCTAAAGTTTGTACCGGAAGAAAGCTTCGTATGTAATCTGTGCAGGATTAAAAGTGTGCATGCATGCAATGAAAGGCCGTTAACGCTGTTTAATTACCGTGTAGGTCAAATATTTCACTTGGCGCCTCTTATAAGAAGGAGATGCGCAGATCTACCCGTGGTTCAGATTGTACAGAAGTAATCTTAGATTGAATCTGCCAGCCGACAAAAACCCCCCTCTAACTTCCCTTTTAGGTACGAGACAGAGAGCTTCGAGCTCTCCTTAGAGCATGCACACACACCCCTTGGTGCCTGCATGGTAGATGCACGGTAGACTGAAACACTCCTCAGCCGCTCCTGTGCTTTTTCACACCTCTCTGTTTGCTCAGAACTATCGCCGTGGAGCCTGCAAACAGAAGCAAAATAAGACATGTTCATAGGGACTAGAAGCCTGGAGCTTGCACGATAAGAGCTGGTGGGAAAGAGGGACTCTTGAGTGCTCACACATTTTAATGTCTGCACAAAACTGCAGAAATCGGATATCAAGCTGCATGCTTATTATAATTAACCATTACTGTTGTATTATGATATTTAGTTTACTCGCATGGTTGTGCAGCCTGCATCAGATTGTATGTGTCTGACAGCTTTGGCTAACCTTGCCTTTTACTAGAGTCAATTGTGTTTTGCCAATGTTGTTACCATTTAAAACCACCTTGGACTTTTCCCATTATAAGTTACATAACGGGCTCAAAAGTCCCAGCATGCAAAAGGAATGCTTATGTTATGTACCCGTGCATAAGAACTTCAGGCGCATTGCCACTGGTTCTATGTCTTTTATAGACCCTAATATGGTGCAAGTAGTGGAAATAATTTCTTTAATTGATCACATTACGCTAACATGACCGCTTTGGTCAGCCCGGAATACAGTGTCACATTAGAAGTATTCAAATGTCACACATAACCATACTGAAAGCATAGAAATTTCACATATACAAACTGAAAAATTGACAGCTATGAGCATGGGGCAGTGGGTTAGCCCATTTCAGCTACTGCTAACTTCACTGTGAGGGACAGAATTCTGCCCTTTCACAAGGAATGCATCAACACAGAAATCACCCCCTTTCAGTGGCAGGCACTACTATAGCAATTAGAATTTTTTTAGAATAAAAAAAAAAATATTGAGCGCATGCTCCAGCCTCATTTAACAGCCCTGCCAAGTATCACGCATCAGGCATTAGACTAACGCAGAGCCTTTAGTGTAGCTCTGTGTGACAGGCTGCAGCTGGTGTGATTGTGCCGCGAGCGGGGCTGGGCAGGTAGCGGGCGGCACAGCAGACCAGGACGGACTGCCCAGTCACCTAATGATTTTTATTGATGAGCCCATTTCTTTTTTAAATACAGCCTGTGACCTATGATGTGACCCTTCTTAGAGTTTCTTGTTGCTCAGATAGGTGTAATTTCTGATATTTATATGTTTCTCTCGTCTTTATTGCTTGATTTTGCTCGCGAGAAAGTGTCACTCATGGTCATTGAAATGTCAGTCATAATTACACTGAAATTATAAAAATGTCACACACAGCAATCTGAGACCTTCGCAGCTATGAATGTGTCCTTGTGTAACGTAACTGGTGCTCATGTAAAGCGCTCCAATACCTTCGGGTCGAGTTGCGCTATATAAATGTGCACAAAAAAAAACAAGCATTGGCATAGCCAATAGGTCTCGCCTTTGGGACCTTATAAGTGTTTAGCCAAGCAACAATTGTGCTGCATAACTGACACCTGGTTAAACACATATACGGTCCCAAAGGCGAGACCTATTAGCCAATAGGTCTCGCCTTTGGGGCCTTATAAGTGTTTAGGCAGAGCTATTGGTTTTGCCAATGTTTTTAAGAGCATTGTGGCTGCTGTGCAGCATGTTGAAAAGTTATAATAAAAAGACTTATAAGCATTTTTGTTACTTTATATATAACTAAAACGACATTATGTACAACTGAATGACCCAATTAAAAAGAATAAACATAAGAAAGGTCTTGTCGTTTATTTTGTCGTTGCAATGTTGGCAACTTCTTCCTGCCTATTCTAATGTTGAGGTGGTGCTTAGTGATGCTGAGGTGGTGTTGAGTGATGTTGAGGTGGTGCTTAGTGATGCTGAGGTGGTGCTGTGGTGGTGCTGAGTGATGCTGTGGTGGTGCTGAGTGATGCTGTGGTGGTGCTGAGTGATGCTGGGGTGGTGATGTGGTGGTGCTGAGTGGTGGTGTGGTGGTGCTGTGGTGATGCTGAGTGATGCTGTGGTGGTGCTGAGTGGTGCTGTGGTGGTGCTGTGATGCTGTGGTGGTGCTGTGATGCTGTGGTGGTGCTGAGTGATGCTGTGGTGGTGCTGAGTGGTGTTGTGGTGGTGCTTAGTGATGCTGTTGTGGTGCTTAGTGGTGCTGAGTGGTGGTGTGGTGGTGCTGAGTGGGGCTGTGGTGATGCTGAGTGATGCTGTGGTGGTGCTGAGTGGTGCTGTGATGGTGCTGAGTGATGCTGTGGTGGTGCTGTGCTGGTGCTGAGTGATGCTGTGGTGGTGCTGAGTGATGCTGAGTGATGCTGTGGTGGTGCTGAGTGATGCTGTGGTGGTGCTGTGGTGGTGCTGAGTGGTGCTGTGGTGGTGCTGAGTGGTGCTGTGGTGGTGCTGAGTGATGCTGTTGTGGTACTTAGTGATGCTGTGGTGGTGCCGAGTGGTGCTGTGGTGGTGCTGAGTGATGCTGTGGTGATGCTGAGTGATGCTGTGGTGGTGCTGAGTGGTGCTGTGGTGATGCTGAGTGGTGCTGTGGTGGTGCTGTGGTGGTGCTGAGTGATGCTGTGGTGGTGCTGAGTGATGCTGTGGTGGTGCTGAGTGATGCTGTGGTTGTGCAGAGTGATGCTGTGGTTGTGCAGAGTGATGCTGTGGTGGTGCAGAGTGATGCTGTGGTGGTGCAGAGTGATGCTGTGGTGGTGCAGAGTGATGCTGTGGTGGTGCAGAGTGATGCTGTGGTGGTGCAGAGTGATGCTGTGGTGCTGCTGAGTAATGCTGTGGTGGTGCTGAGTGGTGTTGTGGTGGTGCTTAGTGATGCTGTTGTGGTGCTTAGTGATGCTGTGGTGGTGCCGAGTGATGCTGTGGTCGTGCTGTAGTTGTGCTGTGGTGGTGCTGAGTGGGGCTGTGGTGATGCTGAGTGATGCTGTGGTGGTGCTGTGCTGAGTGATGCTGTGGTGATGCTGAGTGGTGGTGTGGTGGTGCTGAGTGATGCTGTGGTGGTGCTGAGTGGTGCTGTGGTGGTGCTGAGTGGTGCTGTGGTGGTGCTGAGTGGTGCTGTTGTGGTGCTGTGGTGGTGCTGAGTGATGCTGTGGTGGTGCTGAGTGGTGCTGTGGTGGTGCTGAGGGATGCTGTGGTGGTGCTGAGTGATGCTGTGGTGGTGCTGAGTGATGCTGTGGTGGTGCTGAGTGATGCTGTGGTGATGCGGAGTGATGCTGTGGTGGTGTTGAGTGGTGGTGTGGTGGTGCTGAGTGGTGCTGTGGTGGTGCTGAGAGATGCTGTGGTGGTGCTGAGTGGTGGTGCTGAGTGATGCTGTGGTGGTGCTGAGTGGTGTTGTGTTGGTGCTGAGTGATGCTGTGCTGGCTCTGATTGATGCTGTGGTTACGCTGAGTGATGCTGTGGTGTTGCCGAGTGAGAGATAGAGTGAAGATATAATGCCCAATTAGAGAGGGTGGTGAGAGAGAAAGAGAGAGAGAGAAAGGGTGTACATAGAATAAAGAGTGGAGCGGGATAGAGAGAAAGAAGGGGCGAGAGAGTGAATGAAGGAGTTTGAAAGAGAAACAGATAAAGGGGTGAGAGAATGAAAGGCTAAAAAAGATAGAGAGGGGAGAGTTAATTAAGTAGAGAGAGAATTAGAGAGGGAGAGAGAGAGAAGGAGAGAGACAATAAGAGTGGGGGTGTGGAGTTTAAATAGAGTGAAGAAGTGACGCGAAAAAGTAACCTTAAATATAGCTTTGTGCTTTGCGCGAATAAATATAAAAAAAAAACAGTGAGAGACAAAAATACTGGTAATTAGGCTGTGACTCCCAATATAAAACAAATAGCGATATAAGGTGAAATCAACCCACCGAAGCAATATTTCTAACTAGACAAAAAAAAGCTTGCATTTCAATGCTAATCGCTGTTGTTTTTCTGTTTGATGCTGTTGTGGTGCTGAGTGGTGCAGTGGTGGTGCTGAGTGGTGCTGTTGTGGTGCTGTGGTGGTGCTGAGGGATGCTGTGGTGGTGCTGAGTGGTGCTTAGTGATGCTGTTGTGGTGCTTAGTGGTGCTGAGTGGTGGTGTGGTGGTGCTGAGTGGGGCTGTGGTGGTGCAGAGTGATGCTGTGGTGCTGCTGAGTAATGCTGTGGTGGTGCTGAGTGGTGTTGTGGTGGTGCTTAGTGATGCTGTTGTGGTGCTTAGTGATGCTGTGGTGGTGCCGAGTGATGCTGTGGTTGTGCTGTGGTGGTGCTGAGTGGGGCTGTGGTGATGCTGAGTGATGCTGAGTGATGCTGTGGTGGTGCTGAGTGGTGCTGTGGTGGTGCTGAGTGATGCTGTGGTGGTGCTGTGCTGAGTGATGCTGTGGTGGTGCTGAGTGGTGGTGTGGTGGTGCTGAGTGATGCTGTGGTGATGCTGAGTGATGCTGTGGTGGTGCTGAGTGGTGCTGTGGTGGTGCTGAGTGATGCTGTGCTGAGTGATGCTGTGGTGGTGCTGAGTGGTGGTGTGGTGGTGCTGAGTGATGCTGTGGTGATGCTGAGTGATGCTGTGGTGGTGCTGAGTGGTGCTGTGGTGGTGCTGAGTGGTGCTGTTGTGGTGCTGTGGTGGTGCTGAGTGATGCTGTGGTGGTGCTGAGTGGTGCTGTGGTGGTGCTGAGTGGTGCTGTTGTGGTGCTGTTGTGGTGCTGTGGTGGTGCTGAGTGATGCTGTGGTGGTGCGGAGTGGTGCTTAGTGATGCTGTTGTGGTGCTTAGTGGTGCTGAGTGGTGGTGTGGTGGTGCTGAGTGGGGCTGTGGTGATGCTGAGTGATGCTGTGGTGGTGCTGAGTGGTACTGTGGTGGTGCTGAGTGATGCTGTGGTGGTGCTGTGCTGGTGCTGAGGTGGTGCTGTGGTGGTGCTGAGTGGTGGTGTGGTGGTGCTGAGTGATGCTGTGGTGATGCTGAGTGATGCTGTGGTAGTGCTGAGTGATGCTGTGGTAGTGCTGAGTGATGCTGTGGTAGTGCTGAGTGATGCTGTGGTGGTGCTTAGTGATGCTGTTGTGGTACTTAGTGATGCTGTGGTGGTGCTGAGTGATGCTGTGGTGGTGCTGAGTGGTGCTGTGGTGGTGCTGAGTGATGCTGTGGTGATGCTGAGTGATGCTGTGGTGGTGCTGAGTGGTGCTGTGGTGGTGCTGAGTGATGCTGTGGTGGTGCTGAGTGATGCTGTGGTGGTGCTGAGTGATGCTGTGGTAGTGCTGAGTGATGCTGTGGTTGTGCAGAGTGATGCTGTGGTTGTGCAGAGTGATGCTGTTGTTGTGCAGAGTGATGCTGTTGTTGTGCAGAGTGATGCTGTGGTGGTGCAGAGTGATGCTGTGGGTGTGCAGAGTGATGCTGTGGTGGTGCAGAGTGATGCTGTGGTGCTGCTGAGTAATGCTGTGCTGGTGCTGAGTGGTGTTGTGGTGGTGCTTAGTGATGCTTTTGTGGTGCTTAGTGATGCTGTGGTGGTGCCGAGTGATGCTGTGGTGGTGCTGTGGTTGTGCTGTGGTGGTGCTGAGTGGGGCTGTGGTGATGCTGAGTGATGCTGTGGTGGTGCTGAGTGGTGCTGTGGTGGTGCTGAGTGGTGCTGTGGTGGTGCTGAGTGATGCTGTGGTGGTGCTGTGCTGAGTGATGCTGTGGTGGTGCTGAGTGGTGGTGTGGTGGTGCTGAGTGATGCTGTGGTGATGCTGAGTGATGCTGTGGTGGTGCTGAGTGGTGCTGTGGTGGTGCTGAGTGGTGCTGTTGTGGTGCTGAGTGATGCTGTGGTGGTGCTGAGTGGTGCTGTGGTGGTGCTGAGTGGTGCTGTGGTGGTGCTGAGTGATGCTGTGGTGGTGCTGAGTGATGCTGTGGTGGTGCTGAGTGATGCTGTGGTGGTGCTGAGTGATGCTGTGGTGATGCTGAGTGATGCTGTGGTGGTGTTGAGTGGTGGTGTGGTGGTGCTGAGTGGTGCTGTGGTGGTGCTGAGAGATGCTGTGGTGGTGCTGAGTGGTGGTGCTGTGTGATGCTGTGGTGGTGCTGAGTGGTGTTGCGTTGGTGCTGAGTGATGCTGTGCTGGCTCTGATTGATGCTGTGGTTGCGCTGAGTGATGCTGTGGTGTTGCCGAGTGAGAGATAGAGTGAAGATATAATGCCCAATTAGAGAGGGTGGTGAGAGAGAAAGAGAGAGAAAGGGTGTACATAGAATAAAGAGTGGAGCGGGATAGAGAGAGAGAAAGAAGGGGAGAGAGAGTGAATGAAGGAGTTTGAAAGAGAAACAGATAAAGGGGTGACAGAGAATGAAAGGCTAAAAAGATGGAGAGGGAGAGTTAATTAAGTAGAGAGGGAGAGAGAGAGAGAGAAGGAGAGAGACAATAAGAGTGGGGGTGTGGAGTTTAAATAGAGTGAAGAAGTGACGCGGAAAAAGTAACCTTAAATATAGCTTTGTGCTTTGCGCGAATAAATATAAAAAAAAAACAGTGAGACAAAAATACTGGTAATTAGGCTGTGACTCCCAATATAAAACAAATAGCGATATAAGGTGAAATCAACCCACCGAAGCAATATTTCTAACTAGACAAAAAAAAGCTTGCATTTCAATGCTAATCGCTGTTGTTTTTCATGTGACTGTAGTCCAGGGCCTCAGTTGGTAATGTGAGCTGCTGCTGCGATTGAAACATCAGAGTCCAGAGAGTTAATGAGCCATGACGAGGAAATGAGGAAGAGATAGGAAACAACAGATGGCAGCTGCGCGTGCACGCCATCGTGAACTCAAGCTGGTCGCCAGCCGAAAGCCAGTGTTTGCACTTCCAAAACCCGCTTACTAAAACTCTCGGCCAGACCAGCGCAAGTGCTGGTGCAGGCCGAGACCTAAAAATAGATATAATATGCTACATGAGACATAAATAGACAATAAGAATATAGTTAAAATTTACTAAACACAAGACCCTAACATTTTATATACATGGTCTAAAAATGTCAATAATGGTATAATAAAACAATTATTTTTTAGTATAAAACAATACTTAACAGCCACAGGGGTACATCTTATTTTTGCATCTTCCTTAAACACAAACATTTTGGGCAAGTGCACAGTGTATGCGCAAGGGTTTCCATTTTATATCCACAGAGTCGGCATTCAGTTTTTCTTTCGAACACTCGATTCCAAGTTACTTCAAATTCATGAATAGGAATATAAAACAGTCTAAAGCTTAAATAGTTCAGTTTAAGCTGATCTGGCAGAGTGGAACTGATGTTATCTTGATCTAGTAAAGGCAAATGTTTCTATAACTAGCTCCATGTGTTTGTGTTTCTTTAGCGTTACTAGGTCATTCTCCCTCTGCCTGCTAAGTAAAGCACTTCTCAAAATACTTTTACGAGTCATTTAACTTCGCTAACGACTCCAAGTCAGGTAAATTGTATATTTTTAAGATTTTATATGATGATGTAACATTAAGATCCATATCCTTATATGAAGTTCTTTTAAGTTCCGAATAGATTAAGGATTTTATAGTGGAGGTTTCCGCCCGCACAGTCACATAGATAATTCCGAACGTTTTATGTAGTTTTATATGAAAATACATGAACTGTTTTAATGTCACAAATATTGATATTAAAAAAATTATTTAGGTCACCCTCTTCTATTGCCCTTTCTTTTGGTGCGCTTAATTTTGACTTATGTAGCTTAGAGTGTCTGTAGTAGATACTGTGACCAACTGTACAATTAATTCCCCATTCATCTAAGAGGCATGGAACATGGTATAAACTCCTCTCCAGCTTTCAACATTGTCAGTCGACTACTCATTTAGATTATACATTTTGTTGGTTTGCAGCTAGTTTGAACATATAAAATCCTGCATTGGCAATTACTAAGATTATTATTTATACATACAACAATGGACACTTCAGAGGGCTAAGCAGGATAGAGGAGGTTAAAACTCATGAAGCAATCAATCTGATAAAAGTGTGAGGGAGGTGACAGTAATTTTTATTTCAGTCATTGACACTCTCCTTAGGACACATGGGTACAATTAGCTTAAACTGTGCATATTTGTCCTTTCTTTTAAAAATGATACGATTGAGTTCCACAGGACAGGACCTTCGTAGAATAAGGTTATATGCTATGGTTATATGTGACGAGCAAAACATTGTGTGATTTTTGGGGCAAAACACAATTGCACCTCTCATTGTAACATCATTTGTAAACTGATAATGGCCCTTGATCAGTCTATGCCCAGGAGGCTGTTCCACAAAATATACTGCCTGCATGTAAAAAGCAAGTCTCTCGTGAATGAAAGTTAACCGTAAACACAAAAGTAGTCTCAGTGGAGGGGGAGGGGATGAGTGGAGAGGGGGGAGAGGAGGGGCATTGGGGCATGAAGGGGGGAGGGAGAAAAGTGTTTATAGCTTTTACATTTGACATTCAGAAAATGAGGAGCTAGGTGATGTGATGGCTGGTGCTAGAGAACAAAGACCCGAACGTCCTGAGAAACCAGGAGTCAGTATAAAGAGCACACAATCGGGGATGTGCGAGCAGGAAATTTGATAACATTTTGGATCCGCTAGACCCTGGTGAGAAAATAAGCCAGACTACTGAAAAAAAATATGCCTCTACGAGAGTCGTAGCATGAAGCATTGGCATAAAGTGAGTGCACTGACAATCAGTATCCTAGTAGTAATGAGAAGGAAAGATATAAATATACGTAACGATCTCCATTTCGTCAGGAACAAGATTGCGTCTATTGTGTTATATCCAATAAGGATAGCTAAGAGATCATTGTTTATCAATCAGAAAAATAATTCCTTGTGCTCTTTTCTTACTATTTATAAGAGAAACCCAAGACTGGTTCAGACCAGACAAGTGATGTAGCATTACAAGGAATTGGCGAAAGAAAGCAATTTTGATGGGCACCACATTCTATGGAGTTAATGGGTACAATGCAACTTCCTGAAAAATAGTCTGACAAAGAATATACAACCCACTGAGTGACAACACTAAATAACAAGCAATGGCCGCGCGGCCGTGAAACAGACACGGCCGTGAAACTGACACGGCCGCGCGGCCGCGAAAGTGAAAGTTATCGCAAGGGAAGCCATATGGCGCCTGATCGCGCGTGAACGCAAGCTGGTCGCCAGCAAACTGCTGTTTGCACTTCCAAAACCCGCTTACTAAAACTCTCGCCAGGGCAGCGCATGCGCTGGCTCAGGCGAGACCTAAAAAACGTGTCCAGCAGGAAACTACAGTTGCCAGCTTGTATACCTCTGTGGCTTGTGGCAGGTTTTGCATTTAAACAATTGAGCATCCTTGGGGTCCTTAAGCCTGAACGCGCAACTCATTACATCAGAGGAGCAACTAGAGCCAAATTTCAGGAGGTTGGGGGGGGGAGGGGGGCTAATTCTTCCAGCAATAGGCAGAGTGGAGATGCAGGGGCTCTAAGGGGTGAAAAAACAACAACGCCTCATTAACAAGCAAATGGTCTTTTAAAGACCTGTGAAGTACTAGGGTGCGGCTGTCTCAACCCTGACTGCCACACACGACGGGGGGGTGCTGAAGCCCTTTGAGCCCAATGGGCGTTGCGCGCCTGCATTACTTATATTCCTTATCCTCAATTAAAATTGGGGAGGATAACCTTATTGACTGTTCCTCGAAGATCCAATGAAACGGTTAGCATATTGACTGTGTACATTAAAGCCATTTTTTTCTTACACATTGACTGATTTGTCTCAAGTGCGCATGTTCGTAATCGCGCCACTAACAACCAATAAAAAGCCTGGGTCTGTGGTTAGCAAAACAGAAGACGTGTTTGGCGTAAATTTTACCCAGACAGGCAGCGTTTTTCATATGAATCTTTGATCAAGAGCTATAGAAAGTGCGAAAACGCAAAATCCGTTCTGTTTCACGAAATTATTTGCCGTTCTAAGATGGCTGCCATGTACATATGTTCGGGAACTTTTTGACTAAATTCCGCCGTTTGGAATGCGAAGGGACGCTGGAAAGACTAATTTATGACTGTAAGTCCAGTCGTAGACTATGTGCGTCGTTTGCCACAATAGAAAGCAAGTGCGTCTTTTGCATCAGGTTATGTTTTAGACCATTAAAAGATCCACAAATTAGTCAAAACAGGGTCGCAATATTGTTATTTAGATGTGAAGATGGGTGCTGGGCGGGGCCGAATGCAAATAACTACTGAACTGGAGGACCTTAAGGCGTGGCGGCCATCTTAAAGCGGTGGTTGTGGGTCGATGCGCTCGGTGCTCGTTCCTATCGGAGACGGAAGTCACCTCCTTCTTTTCGTGTTGTTAGGGGTTCCGTCCAGTGTACCCTTACAGGGCACGAGATGCTCTGACTGTCACCCAAACTGCAGGGACCTCGCCCTTCAGCCATGAATCTGCTGCCGGCCAACCCGCATGGAAACGGACTGCTTTATGCGGGCTTCAATCAGGACCACGGTGAGAAGGGACAGACAACACGATAGTTTCTGTCAAAGCCGATGACTACATCTTTAACGGGAATTTGGAAAGAGTAGTCAGAGGCGGGAGTGCGACATAGAGGCGTGACCTGGGTGTGGTTATTTGGGGGCGTGGTCGTTGCCCTGTGTATTTATTTGGGGAGGGGGTTAAAGACCAGTAGTGTGTATTGGGCTGCCTAGAGGCGGGGCACTATATATCGTGGGGCTGTTTCAGTTTTGAGAGCCTTAGGTTTGACATGAGCTGTAAACTTGGTCTGGTTATTTCAGGGCAAAGCCTGAACCTGTATGGCGTTTGTAATTCTGATGGATATTTCTGACTGCAGAATCAACTTGTGAATGTCCCCAGGCACTAAATTGTGTCTTGAAAATTCCAAGCAGTGCTCCTGTGTGCCGGCGTGTTTCTGCATCAACAACATTCCGCCTTGGATGTGATTAGTGGAGCTATGTATAAATGCCTCCCATGTGTGTTGACGTGGGTTCCTTCTTTGTGTGGCTTCAGGTGCTGGTCCAGATCTCTGCTCCTCCTTTTTTTCCCCCAAAAAAATATTTACAGTGTTCAAGGGATGTCACACCCTGGACTATGGTTCACTCCCAAGGCCAATTTTCCTCCCCATCAAAGTCTTTGGGTAAGTTAAAGGAAAAAGACAAGAAGTCCAAACAGGACTCTGCACTTTCCAAGCACTCTTCAGAGAAGTTGTGAGGGCGAGAAAACGATTCAGTTTCCAGCCCAGATGAACAATGAGTTCCTGGGTCCATCGATGACCTGCAGCAAGTAGAAGTCTTTTTTTTGTGAGACTATCCTGCGCATCTTTGGCATGTTTCTGGTTTTCTGTGGCGTGCCTTCAAGCTCCAAGAATCCGGAGGTCCCTCCAGTCGAGTTACTGGCAGCTGGTTTGCCCTAAGCCCTTGAACCTACCATGTGTTCTGTATCCGCATCAGGCTTGACTCCGGCATCATAGGAGAACCTCCAAAACCCCGTCTTGTCTGACTTGGAGTCTGCTTCGGCTCGATCGAGGCAACGTCCCGATCTTGACATGCTGAGCCTATAATGAACCACTCAGACATGATCTCCCTGCTGCTGCTATGCACATGCATTACAACAGCTTTTTAGTTTGGACTCTGAGAAGAACCTACCATATGGAGATTACAGTGGAATGGAGGTAACAGGGAAGAGATTTCCTCTCCTTATGATACACACAAATTTTACATGGAAACAGGAGGACGGTGAATTTGACACCTCACCCGACACTGCAATGGTTTCCTCTCTGGAACACCAGCAGAGGAGAGTACCTCTTACCTTCCTCCCCACAATGGAGGTTAAAACAAGCATTCTCTTCAAGGTATTACAGTCTGGCCTGGCACTGACCGAACCTTTCTTAGATTTTACTGAAGCCCTTACTGGCACACAGTTGGGCACTTGAGATAAGCCATGCTCTGGCCCACATGGTCAACCGACAAGAGGCCTGTTGCCATAGACCTTCTCCAGGTGACCCATATTTTTTGACTCCGGTTCTAACACATGAGAGCTTGGTAGTACAGGTGTCCACCAGTATGATAAACACTAACACTTTTCCAACCACTCCCCTATTAGGAAGTCGAAACACGTGGGCACTTATGGCAAACGTATGTTCTTGCCATCCAGTCTTGACCTGTGGTCAGTTAACGCAAGCTGCCCAAGTGCTCTCTGAGACATGGTGGGTGATATCTTACCTGCGGTTTCAGAAGGCCTACGATCTTCACTAGCCCAAACATTCCAAGATGATCAGGATGCTGCCAAATTTGTCATCTGCTCTGACATGTACACCACAGGTTGTCTAGGCAGGGCTATGATAACTAGCGTGGTGCTTCTGCGCCACACATGGATAGGGTCTGCTGACTTCTCTGGGGGTTTTTAGGTTACCTTGGTGCACATGCCTTTTGACAGCTCCCACCTGTTTGGCAATAAGATGCAGTTGTCCCTAGAACGTTTTAAAGAAAGCCAAGCCACAGCACGTTTTCTGGGCCTTTAAGCACCAGTCTGGCAATCTCCACAACAATGTTATTCTTTTAGGGAATATGCAAGGGGCCTGGTGTATCAACAGTGGCAGCCCTCACTGCCCGCACAACAGGCTTTTTCGCCCTTTCAAAGCCAAGGCCGCTGGTTCGGCAGACAGTAACACAGCCATCCTGGACAGCGTTCCTCCCAATCTTCTGCCCTCTGGCTACAACTGCAAAACCTCTATACACATGCGTCCAGTGGAAGGCAGGATCAGCCGTGTTTGAGCTCACAACATACAAGATGCATGCCGGTTCTCCTCTCCAGGCTTATCAGGGCTTGGTGACAAGTCGGTCTCCGTGGCATTCCACGGTTTTACCGACAGTACGTTTCTCATTTACCTCATAGCGTCCACCGTTGTCTACAGGTTGTGTACAACAGGTGTCTCGTTTTTATTGGCGAGGTGGATGCAGGTCGGAGATATTTATTCCTACCAGTTGGTTACATGTGTTAGTCAATATTTGACCCTGTGGTAGACCTCTACATTACTTTGTGAATTCCTGCAGGTACGGGCATTTCTTATCAAAGCCATAATCCACAAACTATCTGGATGTGCAATTTTCACGTGGAATACTTTTGCCTGCAGGTACAGATACTCGTTGTGACAACGGCGGGCCACAGACATATCCATTACCATTGGAGACCTTGATCCATTGCAATTTTTAGGATCCGCAAATACTGTGAATGGTCTTATGACTGGTGTTTCAAATTTGACGTCTGCTTACAGTCACTCCCGTCTCTTCTTCATACAGAACCTTCGCATTTACACTTACCTCCGGTATGCTGCTCTTCGGGGTGCCGTGTCTCTTTGCCTATACCATCTAGCCTTGAAAAAGCCCGTTGGACGAAACACGTGTCGGCTGCCAGTGTGTTTTTTGTATATGGATTTTTGAGAAGAAAATAAAATAAAGAGAAAGGAATATCTTACGGACTCCCTTTGATTACTACATTGGTCACTACCTATACTACAATATGGACACATTTGGTGTGCCTCGGCATATGTGCATGTCACCACAGGTTGTCTAGGCAGGGCTATGATAACTAGTGTGGTGCTTCTGCGCCACACATGGATAGGGTCTGCTGACTTCTCCGGGGGTTTTTAGGTTACCTTAGTGCACATGCCTTTTGACAGCTCCCACATGTTTGGCAATAAGGTGGAGTTGTCCCTAGAACTTTTTAAAGAAAGCCAAGCCACAGCACGTATTCTGGGCCTTTAAGCACCAGTCTGGCAATCTCCACAACAATGTTATCCTTTTAGGGAATATGCAAGGGGCCTGGTGTATCAACAGTGGCAGGCCTCACTACCCGCCCAACAGGCTTTTTTTGCCCTTTCAAAGCCAAGGCCGCTGGTTCGGCAGACATTAACACAGCCATCCTGGACAGCGTTCCTCCCAAACTTCTGCCCTCTGGCTACAACTGCAAAACCTTTATACACATGTGTCCAGTGGAGGGCAAGATCAGCCACATTCTGTCAGGATGGTAAAACATCGTATCCAACAAATGGATCCTGTAGATTGTCTAACAGGGCTACCCCATGCCATTTCTTTTCGATCCACCACACTTGCCGCCTACAGCGAAATGCCTTTCGGAGATCCACCTGTCCGTCTTATGCAAGGAAGTGCAGGCTCTTTTAGCCAGTTAGCCAGAGGAGCCATAGAGAGGGTACAGGCCTCAGAAGTGGGAACTGGGTTTTATTCCTGCCACTTCCTTGTACCAAAGAAGGACAGAGGCCTTCACTCTTTCTTAGATATTCATCCTCTCAACGCCTTCCTGTGCAAAGAAAAATCCAAGATGCTTACCCTGGCCCAGGTTCTATCTGCCCTGGATCCCAGGGACTTAATGGTGGCATTTGACATGCAGGACAAATATTTTCAGATCTCTGTGCTGCAGGCTCACAGGCACTACCTGTGGATCAAGGTTGGCCACAAGCACTTTTAGTTTGCCGTGATCCCTTTCTGTTTCACCAGTGCCCCTTCAGTGTCCACAAAGGTGATGGTGGTGGTCGCTGCCCATCGGCAGAGCTTGGAGGTATCACTCTTCCACTACCTCGACAACGGCCATATTGAAGTTAGGCTCACCACAGTCAGTTGGGACCACCTCCAAACGATTGCGAACCTCTAGACATCATTGGGGTTCTCAATCGGCCTATCAAAGTCAAACCTGATTCCTTTGCAGAGGCTCCCGTTCATCCAAGCTATCCCGGATACGGTGTACTTTCGATCCTTTCCTCTGGACCAGCTAGTCCAGGACATTCGGAATATGATTTTTTAATTTCATCCTCTGTACTGGGTCGGAGTGAGGATGACTCTGAGGCTTCTCACCCTATTAGACTCCTGCTTGCCAACAATGCCGGATGGCACATTCCTTTGTAGAGGGACCTGACGTCTCAGTGGGCCCAGCACCAGGGCAACTTGTTAGATTCCATCCAGGTGCCAGAGGACACTGCAATATATCTGCAGTGGTGGTGGCTTGACTTCAGTTGGACCATTATCAGACCCCTCCCCCTGCCCCATCCAAAGTTTCTGGTGGTGACAGACTCATCACTACTGGGTTGTGGAGGTCATCTGGGATAGGTGGATATCAGAGAACTGTGGTTTCTGGCGAGGTTGACCTTCTCCGGCGGAGACCTGCTGGAGTTGCAGACAATTCACTTAGTTTTAAAGTCATTCTTGACAAACATCAGAGGGAGGCTGGTGCAGGTTCTCATGAACAACAACACCGCCATGTTGTACTGCAACAAGCAGGACCAGTTGGGGTCCAGAGTTCTGTGCCAGGAGGCTTTACGCCTTTGCAGCTGGCTGGAACATCAGATGATTTTTCTGGCAAGATCTTAAAATGCCAGGATGGATGAAGCCTAGCGGATTACGAATAGCAATTGTATCCTGAGGTGGCACAGGGCATCTTTCAACAGTGGGGAGAACTCTGGCTAGATCTGTTTGCCGTTACCTAGAACACTCAATGTATGCACTTTAACGCACTAGAGTTCCCCAGAAAGCACTCTTTTGGAGTTTTATTCCTCATACAGTGGAGCATGGCTTTTCTGTGTGCCTTCTGCCACTACCACCTCTGCCCAGAGTTATGAAGAAGATCAGGATCGACCATTCCCAAGTGGTACTGGTGACATATGAGTGGGCCCGGAGGGTCTGGTACCTGGAGCTTCTGGGCCTGAATATCTGCCCTTTGGTCAAACTTCTGATGCAGTAGGATCTTCAATTGTAGCAGCAGGGCAGGGTATTGCACTTGATCCTGCGCAATCTGCATCTCCATGCATGGAGATCGAGCGGCAGTTGAGTTTTTTTAATCTCCCTCCCAAGGTTGTTGATGGCATCCTGATGGCTAGGCACCCTTCCATTAAATGTGTATGTGCAGATCGTGGGACAAGTTTGTGGCATGAAGTTGTACCCGTTAGTTAGACCCGTTGCAGGCAAAACTGTTGGCCTTTGTTTTTGGCACAGCAAGGCCTTGCCCTGGGCACAGTTAAAGGTTACCTGTCAGTTCTTTCTGCGTTGTACATTTACCGCACCTACAAACGTCCTTATTCAGATCACCGGTTGTGATGTTTTTTTCTGAAAGGTTAACAATATATTTTTCTACCCGCCCCCTTCGTGATGCCACGGTGGGACTTAAATCTGTTTCTCACTTTTCCAATATGTGCCCCTTTTGAACCGATGCACAGTTGTCTGTTGCACTTACTCCCTCTAAAAACTGTCTTCCTGGTCTGAGTAACATCTGCACACCCTAGTGAGTGAACTTCATACCGTTTCGATCCAGCTTTCCAATACCACTTTTTTGTTGTTGAAAGAATGGTTAGGACTCAAGCGGTGGTGATGCCTTTTCAGGTTGGACAGCCCATCATGCTGCCGGCTTTCTTTGCTTCGCCTCATACCTCAAAATAGGCTCCATCGTTTAGACCCCACGAGGGCTTTGTTTTTACATCGATCATGCTAGATAACATATGGTGGATGATCAGTTCTTTGTGGGGTTCTCTGCAGGAAATGAGGGCAAGGCAGTGCAGAAACGGACCATCTCATGATGGATGGTCCTCTGCATTAAAATCTGACATGCATTGGCTAAGCAGCAACATCCAGAAGGCCTAATGGCCCACTCCACCAGCTCTAAGGCCGCAACCACTGCCTTAGAATGTAGTGCCTCTCCTGGATATTTGTCAGGCGGCTGCATGGGCATCAGTGCATGCGTTTACAAAGTGCAACTGCCTTTATGGTCAGATCTGTTGAGATGGGCATTTTGCCCGCTCAGTCCTGCAGAACTTTTTAGTCTGAGCCATTCCACAGACCTACCACCATGGAGGTACTGCTTTGGTATCTATTCACAAGGTGAAGAATCTGCAGTTGGAAGTAGCCATCAAAAGAATAAGTTGCTTATTTTTAGTAACGTTCTTTCTGATGGATACTCTATCTAACTGCAGATCCCTTATCGCCATCCCACCTCTCAGTTCCGTGGTATGGTCTCTTCCAAATAAAAACATCCCAATTTAGGAATCAATGCGCTGGTTTTTCAGTTAGTAGGCTTCACGTCTGAGCGCGCGAATCAATTATAACGAAAAAAATGGATGTTCGCGTGCGTGGCACTATTTTGCAGCTTTTGTCTTCAGTTCTGGAGCAAAATTACATAGAATTGGAGTTACCTGGCGCCACATGCTGGCATGAAGGAGCCGTGCTGGGAATTTTTCAGATCCAGTCTGGTGCCTGGGTGTTCACCAGGTAAGGAATCTACATTTAGAGTATCCATCAGAAAGAGCGTTACCAAAGGTAGGTAGCTTGTTGTTTTTGCTGGAGTTATGCAGTACTGAAGTCTCTTGACTCAGGTATTTTTTCTGTTTGGTAAAGTCTATGTTTTACACATGGAGCAGTGTTTCTGACCCCGAGTTCTGTGTATTTGGGGTGTCTCTCTCACCCGGGCTTGGCTTATTTGCAGAGTCTGGGGTTCAGTAGTCTCAGGCGCTTAGAAATAGATTCCAGAAGAGTTTAGACTTCGCTCTTTGGAGCACAAACAGTGTGCGCTCCTATGTTGGTTTTATACATCCCGAGTAGTGTTTCGAGAGTGAGGAGAGGGGTGTGTGGATAAGCGTAATTTGTAGCTAAATTGCTAATATTACGAAACCAGAGACATGAGGATGATTTTGTCAGCTGATCAATTGTTTTATTATGGGCAAAACAGTTCATAGCTACATGCCTGAAACTGTAAGTATGTGGAAAGTAAAATGCAATCTTAACAGTGTATTCCAGTTTCATGTTCCTCCATATCACATCCCGGTTTTTGTAAAAAAGAACATATAAAGGGCCCTATTATGATGTCACCCGACACCATAGTGGATACAGGTCCGACCGGCCTCTGGTCCCGACCGCTGAATTATGATGCGACCGCACATGCGGTTGCAAGCTCTCATTTCTGTATGGGAGCTTGTGCTGCTGTTAGAAACCGGCTGCAGCACAAGCTCCCATACAAAAAAGGTAGTTTGTGTTCATCCCTGCACCGCATGGCAGGCACCTCAAGGTGCCTGCCACAGTGTGCAGGGATCAACGGGGCACCATAGGTGTCCCCTCAGCCCCTAACCAGAGGCCGCAGGAAGAAGGGGGCCCTGCTAGGGGCCCCCAAACTCTCTTTCGGACAGGCTTTCCATGTCAGAAAGCCCAGCATGGAAAGCCTGTCGGGAACTGAGCATCGTAATCTGGACAGCGTAAAGCGCAGTCCATAGGGATTACAGTGCCAGTTCCGACTGGCAGATGGGCTCCTTGAGCCCATCGGAATCCAGTCGGAATGTCCGTCCGGTTTCAAAACCGACAGCCTCCATTGTAATGAGGTTGTTGGTTCTTTGTAATCGCCCCCAAAGTGTTTTGTTTACAGTACCTAATGATTGAGTTGCACCTGTTTTTTTTGTAGGGTGCTTCTGGAACATCAGTTACTGAAATCAGGTGTTATTTGTGGGGTGAGATGATGAGTGCTTGTGGGAGGGGCATCTGTGGCTTTGTGGGGAAAAAAGATAAAATCTTATCTTTCCTTGAAAAGTTTATGTAATGCCTTTGCTTGGGTCGGGTAGCTTGAGACCACAGGGCCGCATCAGTGGTGTGTACTATTGTTTGACACGTTTCCCACGGTTTACGGTACTTTGCACTCAAGTTGATTATCAAAGTCACTCCCTTTGCACATCTAATGCTCCTGCTGTAGCTAGGTGGATCAATTATGCTGTTCTAGTATGGCTAGTAGTCTTTGGCATTGTTACTGCAGCCAATAAACTCAGTGACCAGCCACATCTATATATTTAAATAAATTAGGTTTTCATTTATAATTAAGGAAAGTTAGGTGGTTATACGCATAATCCACAAATAAACTAGAAATTTCTAGGAGTTTCTCAGGCTGAGGTATGATCCCAAGTGTTTATAGTGCTTGCTCAGTAAAGGTGCAATGCTCACAGTAACATCCGGGCCTCTGTACAATGGTTATCCATGTGGGAAGAATCATAGCTTTTTTGTAAATGCTGTTCTTTACCATGGCTCATGTTTCTGACATGTTGTTTGCTTATATATGTAGATATTCGTCAGCCTTCTTTTCAAATGGCTCACAACACAGTCAAGATAGGTAGAGAAAGGTTAGCCATAATAAAAGGGAATGCTAGTAGGTGGTTAGAGCTGTCTAATCAGAGGCTTTAGAAAAAAGCCAACTTTTCAGGAGTTGGTGAATGCCTATACATTGGCATAATATTTTAAGATTTTTCTTTTTATGCCATTGAGAGTTTTGAGGGATAGATATAGTAATTTTGAACAGCATGGTTTAGTGGTTTTATTAGGTCAAATTAGGGCTGACATGCACGTTGCGTTAAAGTTTGTGTTGCATAATTAACATTTTAAATTGATAACTTTCTTTGAAAAGTAATAACAGTAGTAACAAATGGAATTCTTTTGAAGATTGGTTACATACGCTCAGCTTTTAGAGAGGACATAGCACACTATGTTATATTGTGGAACGCTATCTTATTTTTTGAAAGTATTGATGTTGACACTACAGCTGTATTTGTATATGTTGTTTTATACACCTGCGACCTTGGTCGTATGTGGATGTCGGCACAAAATCTTTTTTGAAAAAAAAATATGCTCAGCTTTAGCATGTAGCTGAGACATTAAATTTTGCAAGATGTTAAGCTTCGTGATAAGACAGGCACTGATGTTTTAATAAGAGCATTTTATGTAGCCCAGGTTGAAATTGATATAAGACTATTGTTCATCCACTATTACATGCTTGAATTTGCAGTAAGAATGTTAATCAGGAATGTAAACAATGTATAATTCTGAGCCAGAAATGTTATACCACACCATTCTCGAAGCTAGAGTCTCTTCTAAAAATTGTATTGGTACCCTCAACAACTATTTTCCATCAGTGGTATGTTCTCTCCACCGAAGTACTCGTAGTCAATATGTTATGTTATTTGAATTAGAAGGGCGCACAACTACCCCAAGGGGTTTCCCGGTGCCAGCCAGATCAAAGATCAAGAAAGTTAGCGGGAGGTTTAAGAGTTGAATAGCCAAGTTTTCAGACTTTTGCGGAAAAGACCAAAGTCGGTCACCTTGCGTAGGGAGAGCGGAAGAGAATTCCACAAGGTAGGACCTAAATAAGAGAAAGACCGGCCGCCCATGCGGGAGAATTTGAATTTCGGGACCGAGAACCTCATCTGATGGCCAGAGCAAAGAAGTTAGGTATAAGCGGGCCACTCCAGATTTGATTTTGAACATGTAGCAGAGGGGTTCAAATTTAATACGGTTCCCCACCGTCAACCAGTGAAGGCCACGAAGGAAGTTAGCGACTGATGAAAACTTCGGCACCCGAGACAACAATCTGGCAGCCGCGTTCTGTACTACTTGGAGTCTTTGAAGTAAGGCTTTATTAGAGCCCAGGTACAGAACATTGCCGTAATCCAGCCTGGAAGTAACAAGGGCATGGACTACCGTTTTCTGAGCAGAGAGGGGGATCATCCATATGATTGTTTTCAACCATTTTAAAATAGTGAAACAAATAGCAGAAATCCGCGTAACTTGCTGGTTCTTAGACAAATGCTCGTCAATAATGAAACCCAGGTTACGGACGTGGGGTGCAGGCTGGGGCAGTGCTCTAAATTCAAAGGGCCAGTGTTGCGGACCCCACAGATCATTATTCTTCCCTAAAATCATAACCTCAGTCTTGTCTCCGTTCAGTTTGAGCAAATTGTTTTGCATCCAAGTTGGGACTTTGCACAGACCCAACTGAAGGGCTGAGGGTTCCGACCCCTTAACCAAGGAGAGGGAGAAAATGATCTGAGTGTCATCCGCATACGAAAAAAGGGAAAGACCCGCCTCTTCTACAATATCAGCCAAAGGACAGACATACACATTAAATAGTAGAGGGCTCAGCACCGACCCTTGAGGGACTCCATAAGGCCGTGGTTCCCAAACTGTGCGCCGCGGCATCCCGGTGCGCCGTTATGAGTTGCCAGGGGCGCCGCGGCACGATGTGGGAAATTGCAGCCGCAGCGCTAGAAATGTAGAAATGCCACCTGCATAATCGTGGCATCACACGTGAGTACCTGTGCTCTTGGATAAGAGAGACCAATGCGAATTGCAGTGCTCACCTATCTGTTGGGAGATGATGGAAGAGGGCTGGGGTTGGTAGTCTGTGACAGGAGGCATTCCTGAGCTCACCTTCGGACTTGTGCAACGGTGGACTGACAGTATTTTGGGAAGTTTCTGTTTTGAGTCACCGGTGGTGCTCCAATGCTGTTGTTTCTTTGAATGCGTTTACTGTGCAAGGATAATATCAGGGAGAAGAGTTCATTGATATAGGAGGCAGATGTGATGTAGAGTACTGAATCCTCCCACAGCTTCACACGTTCTTGAAGTACAACAATATATTCCTTCATGTGATAAGAGCTCCAAGTTCTTGTACCGTGCCTCTGTCTCACCAGAGTCGCTAGTGAGGTGGCTCAGTGGTCCTTCCTCTGCCTCTGGTGAAAAAAGAGTATTGTGGATTGCGTGACTGATCATATATTCATGTTAACTATAAAGCCATAATGATATTTTCAAGAATAAATGCTTGATTACTTTATAAAAATTGAGGCAGTTTTTTTGTTCTACCTACTTTACTTTGAGCTGTTAAAGCAAGCATGTTTTAACTTTTTTGTGAAAGGAGAGAGAAACAATAGGAACGTTTGCACAGTTAATCACCAAAGGAGAAAGATTGTGAATGCTCAGCCGCTTGCCTAAAGAGTGTGAGGATCATGGAGATACTCATCCAAAGAAGCGTAACACTTGTTCCTGCACATGGGGAAGTGACAGGGCGAGACTGACGCTCAAGGAGAACTCTCAGCCACTCACCTGAAGGACGGGGTAAAAGTACTTAGCCACTTCTTTGAGACAAGAGGAGCACAGAGCCTCTCACCACAGGTGAGCCATGAGAAGACTTGCCTGAAAGCGGTAAGAGCAGTGAAGGGGAGGGGGGGCGGGGGAAGGAGGATAGAGAGGACAACAATGAGCCCCCAGCCAAGGATTTGGGGGAGGGCGGCACTCAGCTACTCTGCCTTATGAAAAAAAGGAGGAAAATTAGCAACTGCCCCACGATTAATGAGAGGAATGAAGCACTGTGCAGTCCCACGCCTGAGTTCACGCCGCATTTACATTCTCGATGAGAGAAAACGTATCAGCACAACATAAAACAAAGTTTTTCCCCTTTTACAAAAAAGCTAGTACCGATTACAAAAACATCTGTGCGCCCTTCAACCACAAAATAAATCGGGGCTTCGGCATGCAAGGGGAGTGGGTGGTCAGAGCTCTGTGCCCCATATGGTTTGTTACAAAACTAGTGTAAACCAGGAAAAGTGATGCAAATATGATTAAATACCTTCATTGCATCCCAATTAATTTAAGGAACAGGAAGTACTCCCGAGGTCGGGCTTACATTCCCCCCCCCCCCCCACCCGCCCACCGGTAAAAAAATGGTGGGGAGCCACGGCCAACTGCCAATTAGGTCAAGGGAGCCACGGGTCAAAAAAGTTTGGGAACCACTGCCATAAGGGGACGGATAGGAAGTAGAGTTCGCTGCCACCGAGAAAACCTGAAAGGTTCGATCGGCTAGAAAGGAACCCATCCACTGTAAGGCTACACCAGTTACGCCCACCCCTTGCAAGGCTTTCAGCAAGATGGAGTGAGACACTGTGTCGAAAGCGGCGCTGAGGTCTAGTAGGATAAGGGCCACAGTTTCGCCTGCATCCAACTTGAGTCTTATCATTTCTGTAACTCCGAGGAGAGTAGATTCGGTAGAGAAACCGGCTCTGAAACCTGATTGAGAAGTATGCAGGACATTCTGGGATTCCACAAACACGGTCAGCTGTCTGTTTACGTGTTTTTCCAAGATTTTGGAAAGGACCGGAAGCAGCGAAATAGGCCGAAAGTTGGATGGCTTAGTAGGGTCAGCATTAGCTTTCTTAAGAGGAGGGAGGACCATAGCATGTTTCCATTCCCGAGGTACAAAGCCCTCCGATAAGGAGGCGTTCAGGAGATTCATAAAAGTAGAAAGTGTGGACGCATCCAGTTGTTTGATCACATGAAAAGGGAGTATGTCACAAGGGGACCCCAATTTCATATTTGCCAGTAAATGGCCAAAGGAGCTTGGTTCTAGGGGGGGTCCACGTTTCCAGTCTGTTGGAGGAGGGAATATTATCTAGTGGCCCTGGTCCAGCAGACTCCTGGGTTATAGTGTCGAGCGACCCAGCTTCCGGAGGCGGAGATTGAGGGTGTTTGCTGAGCAATGCAGAGTAAATTTGTTCGATTTTCTCATTAAAGTAGAGGGCGTGCTCTTCACAAGTCAATAGCGTCTTCATAAGGTCTCGCCTCCACCAGGAGACAGTCTCTTGATTTTGAGAAATGGTGGGATCTGTGAAATAGTGCAGTGAGGTAAAATTACCTCAGTCCCCAGAGAAGAGTTATTTTATTAAAACTGAGGCAGGGGCAAGGTTAAAATCAGTGAGATGTATTAGGGATGAGTTATCTATCCTTCACATCCATTTAGTGATCAGGAAGATTGACATGTTTCAGCCTACTTGTGCCTTGAGAGGTCGTCGGTTTTCTTCAGTACCGTCCTATGTCAGATTCCTGTGGTACCTGGTGGAACACTGTCCCCCTGGAAGTCTGGCGACTAGTACAATGACTTAGTCAAAAGTGAAATAAATTGCTACCCCCTATTTGGGGAGGGATAAGGCCCCATAGGATGCGGTGAGGATGTGGGTGCTGAAATCAGCGCTGCCAATTCTTTTGTTGGCTACCCACGCACTGCCAAAGCGGTGCGCGTTTAGCCAAACAAACATACCACTGACGATGAAAATAACACTGGTTAAGGGTTCCATTACAATTTTTAGAAGAGACCCTGTCTCCTAGAAAGGTGCGATATCACTCTGATATTTTGTGCATTAACTAAGGAACCCAAGTGAACCCCTCTTTCCTGCTTTTCACTCTCTCACGTTGATTGTTTTGAACCAGAAATGTTATAGCCTTCAAAAACCATGTAAAAAAAATCTCATGCAAGACTAACCAAAAACGTAACACAGTGGTTTGAAAAGCACAAGAAAAATGGAGATTCAAAAGTGGCCAATTGTACACTGCATGGGTTTTGAGCTTAAAAAAAAATAAGAGGCCTACTTCTATGTAGCTGAAGTGTCTCTTTCAGTCCTATGTTGAAAGGCCTGCATAGGCCGTTTTCTCTAACTTACCAGCACTGAGACTGAGTTACTTGGATAGGGACTAGATACAACATGCTAGTGAAAAGGCTTACCAGTAAAAGTACTTTAGGAAAGTGTTTGGAAGCAGACATGGCCCTAGGTAAAACAGGAATGATTGTATGAGGAGTAAAGGGGGGGGCGGGGCGGGCTGAATTTTACCCCTGTAACACTAATCCTTTTTATTAACTCTTTTGGCTCAAAAGCATTTCAGGTACAGAAATTAAAACTTACTTCATTTATACAGAATAGAAGTTGCGTTTTTTAATAAGCCTAATAAAAGTTATAAATTACATTTTGTCACTGTTGACAGAATGTACGAAATTGGATTTTTGGTTGTGGGGGTGGTAGCCCTCCTCAAGCAACAAGCACAATCTTTGTCTGGGTGAACCACAAAAAGTCGCTAAATAAACTTGTGCTTAATCCTCTGGTAGTTTGGCACAAAAGCAGTCGGGCTGAACTTGGAGACAATGTGTTAAGTATTTATGCAGCACATAAACAGTAATAAAGTGAAAACAGCACACAAGTAAAATCTCATACCAATTTAGAAAAATAGAGTAAAGTTTAATAAATAAAATGAGACCAAAACAACAAAAATGCAATCTGTAGAACCATAGCTATTAAAGTTCTAGGTAAGTATAGTGCCTAAAAGCGCCACTCGGGGGCATTTGGTCGTTCTAGACTGGGGGAAAGTCACAAGTACAGACCAACTGCAATGGAGTGCGGGCCGAATATAGATCCGGCTTGAAGAGTCCAGTTTGCAGCGGAGGAGACTGCAAGGAGAGCGTAGTTGATGGTCATCACAAGTAGCGTGGAGAGGAGGCCGGGTGTTGAGGACGGGCATTACTGAAGCACGAAGACCATGTTGGGCATTGCAGGCGTTCGTTGCTGGGGCTTCACGATCACGTTTACTGCAGGCTGTCACCGATGTTGCGTGAAGTGTGGTCCTCGCATTGGAGTTTGTGGCTGGGAGCCGTTGTAGCACAAAGAAAAAATAACCTCTTTGAGGTAAAGAGATGGTAACAATCAATCACAATATGTAGAATTATACTTAGCTTTTCCAACCCAAACGCGAGACTGCTAAGACTTCACATGAACACAACTGCAAGGGCTCACTTATTGTCAAGAATAACAATAATGAGTCTCTAGCTTTACTGGATCTTTCTTTCTGTAGAATTACTACTCCTTGTGCCTTTACACAGAAATATTGACTTCACACAGCCATTTTTAGGTCTCGCCTAGGCAGCGCGCATGCGCTGTCTCTCCGAGACATCAAGTAATCTGAATGTTATGTGAAACTCCGCCTATTGCCCGGTAATTTCTCCTGCCGTTTGCCATTTGTTGGACGTTGGCATAGCTCCTGTTATCTTGCTTTTTAGTGGCTGTTGATCCAATACTGACTTCCGTTTAGTCCGGAAGCAGCAGCGCCTAACTACTGTTATCGTCCGCTTTCCATTTATTATTTGTGTTTGAGGGGAACTTTCTTTTACATACTTACTTCAATAGATAATGAGCACGGAGCTCGTCACGAGCGCCGCGCTGTTTATCATACATATTCAGCACGGCGCTCGTCATGAGCGCCGCGCTGTTAATTGTTTGTTTTGAGCTCCTTGTTTAAAATGGATTTACTTATGCATTCACCGCACTTTAGCTTTTAACAGCTTAAGCTAAAACACGGTTGCCGAGATTACTTCAAAAGCAAAGAAATGGAAAAAAACCCCTTTTTTTTGTATTTCTATACTTTTAGGCAATCACGGCACCCGCGCTTTAGCTTATGATGTTTACAGCTAAAGGGCGAGTGTAACAAAAGTCAACAAATAGAAAAAAAGGCGTGGCCGACATTTTTTTTTATTTGCTTGCTTTTGTTACAATTGCCGCACTCGCGCTTTAGCTGTAAACATTATAAGCTAAAGGGCGGGTGAAAAGGAGAAAAATTGGTCTTAAACTGCTCAGTATGGCGAAACCGAACTGCTGCAGTGCCAGGAGAGGCAGCGAATGCTGTTGTCTCTAGCAGGGAGTCCCTAGCCCCTGTTCCAGGTCCCATCTGCGAGTAGGGCCCTTCCACACTTCCTGCACTCTTCCCAGTGTCTTTACTTAATGTGCGACCCTCACAATCTGAGAAGCCACTGTCTGTCGAGTCCCCATGACCAGGTGTTCCAGTAACGTGCAGCTTCAACGATGTCTTCGGTAAGGCAGGGTGGTACTTGAGAATTCACCTTCTTCGCTGAGGTGAAGTTTCCTAAGTACGACCACACTCGACGACATAGTTAAAAGCACTGCGCACTGCACACGATAACACTGCTCACAAAAGCAGCAAGACGTCACCAGGCAAGATTGTGCTGGACGAAGATAAAAGTGCCTACACAGAGGGAAGTAGTTATTTCTGAACTGCGGTCTCTTTTTGAGTTTTACATCTTTTTGAACGAGTTCTCTACATTAAGAAAATCGGAAACACGTTTGTGTGGTTAATCTGCTATCACCACAGGTTTCTGTTTGGGGCCACTTTTTTCCAGTTTCACATTTGTCGGGTCTTTCTATCACTGAAAGACAATACAACGTAAGCTGTATGTGAGTCGGTCACACAGCTCACCCTCCCATAAACGGTGTGCGCTGTGCTCTCTCCTGTCTACATTGTGTCCTTCCAAGCGGTCTGCCCCGCTCTCTTTCTATCTCTCACGGATAAAGATGTTGGGCCCTGCAGCGATATCAGAATGGAATTAATTTCTCTTTTTTTCCGTGCCGCTCTGTCTCAGCTCTAAAGTCATCCATAGCATCGGGTGCTAATCCATGGCTGCTGCTGCCCTTTTCATCCTTAAAGCTTCCGTTTCACTCAACTCGAAGAGACAAGACACAAGTTGTAATGGTTGATGAGCCTCATTCAACAAGAAAGGGCAGCTGGGTGCATCTGGCTGGGCTGATATCTTGCGTGCTGTGGACAATGCATGCTTCTCTCTTTCATTTGATAGAAGAAATGAGAGACAGACAGAAATAGAGAAAAACAAGCATTTGCAATGCAATAGGTCTCGCATTTGCGAGATTTTGAGCTATTGGGATTTTAAATTGCAATGCCTATTATTTATGTGTCGGTTTTTTAAACAAATAAATAAAAGGAATTGTCATTTATAATACCAATAGCTTAAACTTTCAAAAATGTGAGACCTATTGCATTGCAAATGCTTGTTTAAAATATTAGTATCACATTACCTCAGCAGGAATGCTTAAAACAACACTATCATGTTTAGCGCAGATTTACTTTTTCTCTCTCTCCCTCTCTCTCTTCCATGCATTGTTGTGTGAAGAGCTCTTGCCCACCTTTGTGTGCACCCACGGGCCTTGAGAAATCTATTCGCCCACCCGCTATGGCGAGTCAGATTTAATCAGCGCAAGCTATTTTTAGGGCCTACTGACCCATTCTGGTGAGCTGATAAAGAACAGGTGTTCTGTTCTCTCAGAAAGTGAATATAGTTGCCTTTAAATTTTGTTTTATCTTGTCAGTTTTGCTCTGCGTTTAGAGGCAGAGGTCAAATGTCACCTTATGATTTACAATTTGCAGCCCGAGAAAGAAAATTAAACACAAATTTCTGGGTAAAATAAGCAGCAAAGTTAGAGGATTTTAATTGACAATCGTGCTGTACAAAAAGTGTGAAATGAAAGGCTGTAGGATAGTCCGATTTATTTCTTTTCCCTAACACTCAGCATTTGATAAGCTTGTAAATGAACTGTACAAACATTTCAAAATTTATTTGAGTACTTTTGAACACTTTTTAGGTCGAGCTAGACAGCGCAGCTGTCTCTTCGAGACCTGCTGTAATCGGTCTGTGGGCATCAAGTTCATCCCCTTTCTTGACATTGCTTTTCATTTGTCTGTCAGTGTCCTTCAAAAATCCCTGCTAGCTAGTGGTCAGTCCTGCCTCTTTGTCCCTCCTTTCTCTCTTCTGTTCCTCCCACAAAGCAGGGACTTAGTACTGTCTCATTCCACTGTGGTTCTTTATTTGTTCTAGGGGGACTCTTTTTTTTTTTTTTTTTTTTTTTTTCTTGGTTTCCTGCTCTGTTACTGTTTGTCTTTGTTAGCTTCTGCACCCTAGCTGCTTACATTCAAATATAGCATTCTTCCTCCCACCTCCTCTTAATGCCACAGTTGTGTTACTGTTGCCTTTTTTACTGCTGCCTCCCTCACTGTGGCTCCCACTCCGTTGCTTGTATTTTTTGCTTTTTGCACTTTTCGATCTCCACCGTCAGTTGGGCTTTTTTAGTAGATATTTGCTTGGTTTGGGCTTCCTTTTAAGGGGGAATTGAGCTTGTTTTTTAGATATGGCCTGCAAAGGATTTACATCCCGCCCCCTCTCATTCCTGCCTTTTCATTGGCTCCTGTGTAGGACACTTACTTTTTCTCCAGTTCTATTGGCTGTAGCATATTTTCTTGCATTAACCTATTTTATTTGTAATTTATTTTTTATGTGAACATTTTTTTCCCTGAACGTATGGCTCGCAGCGCCTCATCCCAGTCCCGCCACCCCTGTACCCCTGGGGCACCACGCTTAACAAGGGTGCACACATTTAACAATGGCGCCTGTGGCTCGTTTAATTTCCCTTTTTATTCACAAAGGACTTTTATGTGGGTGGTAAATTTAAAAAAAAAGAATGCCCTTCAGGCTGCCTGCAGCAAGTGTTGTCGCGTGCTAGGCTTGGGTTTGGAGCCAAGGGAGGAGGGCAGGCTCGGAGCTCTTATTTTGCCCCTGCAAGCACCCTCAAGAACAGGGCCCTCATCCTCTCTGAGCACCAGAGGCCAACCTTCTTTCTACTTCTCCCAGCGTCCAGCAATGGGAGGGGCCTGCGCGATAGAGCCCTGCATCGAGAACAACTTGAGCTCATAACAAACGTGTATGTGGAGCACAGACACGTATGCTAATTTATGTATGGCATCTGCAAAAATTAATCCGGTGGAAGTGTGCAAACGTAAAACTAATACTGCTAAATCGTTTCCTTGGCGTGCACAATAGTTTTGGATTTGTGGTTTAATACTTCGAGTGTAGCTAGGTGGGGACCTTTTCAGCGCTGTTATCATGATTTTGGTGAAGCAAAACTTTAATTTGATCTTAAAATCAGGAATGTCAGGTCAGATTTCATACACGCTGGATTTTTTTTACCAGCTGCTTTTGCTATTAGTAAGAGTGCAGACACACTCCTGTTGAAGAACTTGTAGACATTCGCAGATTAACACCCCGAGGAGGTGTTCACAATGTTTCACACAAGTGTTGACATTTGCTGTGCAAGGTGGGGAGTATTTAACGTACAGTTCACATGCCTGAAATGCCTTTCCTTCTAAAGATGCGTATATTGCGGCGGTTTGATATAGTCTGGGTTATTTTAAAACTGTAAATAGCTGCAATTTTTTTAGTATCACACCATTAAAAAACTGCAGTGCTAGTTGATTTTCTACAGTATATGGTTATTAAATACAGTGTGAGCGTTGGTATGTAGATTTAAACTGCATAGCTGTTTATAATTTTGTTCTTGTCGCCTTTGTGATTCCAAGTGGTATTATCATTAGATCAGCAAGGCTACTCCATCTCCAAACATCCTTGACCCACAGCCCGCTATTCATAAGCACAATCTACCTGCTAAAGTGATGATGTTTTTGAAACTGCAGTTTTTTTTAAAAAGGTGTTGTTTTTTTCCAAAAGTGTTTTGGGATTCTCCAGACGTGCTCAGAGCTACAGCATGCTTGTCCCCAGCTTTTCTTTCGTCAGTGGCATTCTGTGAGCCGTCCAGGTCCCAGAATCCTTGACAGTTTGGTTAACACCTTCGCCGCGATCGGAATTCCGCTCGTGTGCTGGACATTCCGATCGCGGGCGTGGTCGTGATGAGCTCAGCTCGTCATGCGCACACGCCCACCGCGCAGCATGACGAGCTGAGCTCGTCATGCGCATCGAAGGGGTTAAACAAAAATGCTGACATTTATTTCATCATCGGTGCCAGGTAGTTCCAACAATAATGTTTTTGCTGCCCATAATGGACCAAAGGCGTTTGAAACCATTTGCTTTGACGGGGTTTATCACTCTATGCATCAGTAACATACCTGATACCATAGTGAAATATTTGTCTTGTGTGCCGTGAGTCTTAGTAGAATGTAACAGAAACAACGGTTCCAGCGGACGGTTAGGCTAGTCTGTAATAATAATAATATGCACAATCGCAGTCACAAGACGGGTTATGGTGATGTCAGAAAGAAAGAAGGCTTTGCAGACTTTGGGGCCGATTCCGATTTTGGCCGGAAATCTCTCCGACCGAGCCGGACCCGGAGAGAATTCCGACCGAATCGGACCCTAGCAGTCCGACCGGACGAGTACGATGCATTCGCATGCTATCGGACTGGATTCGGTCGGACTCCCATTGAAGTCAATGGGAGCCGGTCGTACAACGCGTACCCGGGCTCCCATTGCCTCAATGGGTGCGAGGCGAACAAGGGCGCCCCCTACAGCGGGTACGCGTCCATGCGCATCGCGGCGTACATGCACAGGTAGGGGGGACTCATGGTTCCCCTCTGTGTGCGACTCGCGCGCCTACGCGTACAGGGGGGGTCCGACGCGGACCCCCAAAGTTCGGCTCCGACAGCTCTTTCGAGCCGGACGGCGCGAGTCGGTCGGACTGCTCGCGGCGCGCATCGTACTTACCCGGCCGGGAAACGTCTCCATAGCGCGGTGCGCGTCGAGTCCGAGCGAGACGGTCGGTGCAGTTCGGACCCGTGAACGAGTCGGTCGGCGATTTCGCGTGCGCTCGCATCGTACTCGCTCGGCCGGACCCGCGTACGATTCGGTCGGGAAACAGGGCTCCGAATCGGATCCGGTAAATCCGAATCCGATTCGGAGCACTACCGGCCGAGATCGGAATCGGCCCCTCTGTATTAACATTGATTCTTTTTATCAGAATTGTAAAATTTGAACTGATATATACACAAACCAAGGAAAACAATGGTGCTTTTGTGTCCCCAAGTGAAATGGAACCATAAAACAAACAGTGAAAAACATGTAACGTATACAACTTGGTTTCCACAATTTTTTAAAGACGACCAAAGAGTGACTTGGTAATAATTCCAGCTGCTGTGTACAATAGTCAGAGCTGTTCAACTGGTTCGTTTTAAAATACAGTCGACGACGTTTCGACCCTTTTACAGTACAGGGTCTCTTCAGGACCAAGGGATAAGGGGACAATCTAATGATCAGAAAAAGAAGACATACGCTTAGAATGCTATATGTCAGCTAAAATCCTTAGAAAAGGAATATGATGGAATAGAGGGTACCTGATGGCGATTGTTCAGCCTCGTGAGACAGTGAAATAAGTGAGACACCGGTAAAGTGTGACAGGAAAAGGGGAATACTAACACGGGGACCCAGCCGGGTGCTGCACATGTGAGAATACAAAAGCGGTATTGGTGAATGAGCTTAAGGTTGATGTTTGAGGCAATAATAAACTGTTAGCTATTGAGTAACTGGTTGTCTTACCCCCGTATGAGAGACGAACTGGTAGGCTGACAAACGGTCTTAATCATAGGTTGCTCAATCGCGGTGGATGGCAGATGTACATGACCCCCTGAAATGGTAAGCAAGGCGCGTATGAGTATTGAGCACTGCATCTTTGAATAATTGGCCACAATAATATAAAACGAGTGCAAGCAGGCTCACCACTTAGTGTAGTAGTGACGGAGCAGATTCTTCAGTTTAATTTAACCATCCGCGGGACCAATCGTGCCACGGGAAAAGTATTACTCTGTGGAGTAATGCCAAAAGTTAGTGATAGCCCAACTCCTTTCCAAAGTCATAATTAGAGTGCAGGGGCGACGTGTTAGTTACGGTGACACTAGGGACTCGCCGCGCTTTGGCTGATACAGGTTGTAAAGGGCAGGGAAATAACTAGCTATTCCACCCGTAGCCCAGAAACATATGTCACAACCTAGATGGCGTGCTTTCAATGCGTAGGGTATCAGAGCGCTTTACATTTGCATTTTCAAAAACAGTTATATTACCAAGTCATCAGTTGTTGTACAATGATTTAGAGCAAAACATTAAGCTTAATATACATATATACAAGACAACAAAAAGGTTAATGTTCGAAGAGAGGTAGCATGTATATGATCATGAGGGATCCATGATGATGCCGAATCTGTTGAGATTATGGGAGGTATTTACTCATATAATAAGATTTTGCTTCATTTTTGAATGCAGAGATGGACGGGATTTTCCTAATGTTAGGAGGGAGAGCGTTCCAAATTCTAGGAGCTGCACCAGAGAACGCTCGGTCATAAGTTCTTTTCTTATGAAAACGGGCCGGTTTCAGTAGTAGATCTCCATGGCTCCTGGAGACACGGCATCCTCCTGATAGTGTGATTTTCTGGGCTAGGTACGCTGGTGTTTTGTAATGTATCGCTTTGTGAGTGATACATGCCAACTTAAATTGTACTGTTGCTTTGTAAGGCAACCAGTTGAGTGCTTTCAAATGAGGGCTGATGTCGCCGAATTTTTTGGATCCTGTTATAAGTCAAGCTTTCAGTGGGGCTGTTGAGATCTTGGGAAGACCGGCCAGAGTTGTGCAACCGTTCTCGATCCTTGATATGACAAGTACCTGGACTGCTGTTTTGAGGTCTGACTTATTTAAGAATGGTTTCAGTTTTCTGAGGTAGCTTAAATGGAACCGGGCGTGCCATCGTGTTAATATGTGACAGCATGTTCAAGTTTTTGTCAAGAATAATTCCCAAGGATTTGGTGGAATCAACTCTAGGATGTTCGCAGCGCTTTTCTGGGGGGAGATCAGCAGGAATTCGGTTTTATGTGGGTTAAGCTTCAGTTGGTTGCTGGTTAGCCAATGAATGGTTCTCTTTAGTGCCTGGTTCATGATACCTATCTCTTCTGTCGATGTGACTTTGATGTACAGCTGTGTGTCATCTGCGTACATGTGGAAAGAAATGTTTGCTCGTTGTAATGTTTCCGTGAGTGGCTCTACGTTCAGATTGAATAACGCCGGGGATAGTGTTGAGCCCTGAGGAACTCCGATTGTATTTCTGGATGAAGCTGATAATGTTTGGTTGACTATGAATTTTTGCGATCTGTTCTCTAGGAAAGAGCTAAACCATTTTAGGACTGTACCCTCTAATCCCATTCTATTTTTCATGCGATCTATTATTTTAGCATGGTTTACCGTGTCGAAAGCCGACGATAGGTCAAGCAGGATTAGGAGACATGTTTCGTTGTGGTCGAGGGCAAGTAGAGCGTCATCCACGATGTGCAGAATTGCGGTTTCCGTACTATGGTTAGGTCTAAATCCTGATTGGAAGTCATTTAACAGATTGAATTCAGAGATATGATGGCTCAATTGTTGTTGTAGACATTTTTCCAGGACTTTGGTTAGCATGGGAATGTTTGTTACTGGTCTGAAAATGTTAGGGTCAGAGGGGTTCTCTGTTGGTTTTTTTAAAATTGGAGTAACTTGCCCTGTTTTTAGGCAGTCCGGTATTGCGCCTTGTGCCAACGAAGCGTTGATGATCTTTGTCCATGAAGGGATGATCAGATGTTTTATTGAAGACCAACACTTTGCAGGTAGGGTATCGTTGTAATGATTGTTAGGTTTAATGGTCGAAATGATCTTCGCAATGTCTAGTTCACTGACAGGCTTGAATTCTGACCATCGAGCATTATTTTTAGGTTTTTCCAGAACTGGTTGATATTGATGCTCATCTAAGATGCTCTTAGTGATTTCAGGGCATTCAGCTGCTTTTTTGAGCTCCACCTCCATCGAATTGGCTTTGGCTGTGAAGAAGGAGGAAAAATCTTCACTGCTTAAGATCGTTTTTATAGTAGTTGGTGCAGATTTGGCCGATTTATTGGATTGATCTTTTAGCAGATCGAATAGTTTCCTTGGTCTGTTTTTTTCATTATCCAGTTCTTTCCTGAAGAAGTCTTTTTTTGAGTTTAGAATGCTTTTATTGTAGGCTTTTCTGGACTGTCTTAGTTGGATTAAATGGGGCGAGGAAGGGTGTTGTTGCCATTTTCGCTCTGTGAGTCTGAGTGAACGTCTTTCTTCATTTAGGGCACTGTTAAACCAAGGGTTTTTGTCTTTGTCAGGGATCCTTTTGAATTTTAACGGGGCTATGTCCTCAATAATACTCAATATTGTATTGTTATAGTACTTCGTGAGGTCACTGACGTCAACCATATTATTAGGGGGTTGCAATTCTATTTCACAGCGTGCTGCGACGTTATACATATTGAGTCCTCTAGTGTCACGAGTCCATTTTCTGGGTTTAATTGATTGTGAGGATGTTTTAGTTTTTATGAAGGGTATTTGGAAGGTAATGATGTGATGATCAGACCAATCGCAGGGGGTGATTTCAATTTTATCGATAGCTTTTTCTTTAGCTATGATCCGGTCTAAGGTAGAGCCTTTGGAGTGGGTAGGTAGATGACATTCTTGGACCAGTGATTGATCTTCAAGGAAGGCTTTGAGTAGAATGATCTGATTGTCAGTGTGATCCTCCCAATGAAGATTGAAGTCTCCTTAGAAAATATCATTGGAATGCGGAGTAGAGTTTGCTGTGATGATTTCTATCAGCTGGCCTATGAACCTGGTATTTTTGCCTGGGGGGTGGTAGAATGCGTGAAGTTTACAATTTTGATTGTCAGAGGATCTTAAGGACATGCCGAGATATTCACATGACTCTAAGGGGGCAGATTGTATTTTTGTAATGGAAATGTCAGATCTATGTATACAGGCAATGCCTCCTCCCTTTTTGTCTAGCCTGTCTAGTCTTATAATGCAGTAGCTCGGGGGGACTAATAGATCTAGGCATGGGGAAGAAGAGTCAGATAGCCATGATTCTGTTATATAGTTACGTCGATTTCTTGGCTTAATTTGAGGTCGTCTATGTCTGCAGCATGTTTTTTTGCTGACCGACAGTTGAGATGTATACATCGAATGTGTTTCTGTGGTTTGATCATTGACGACTCTTGCTTGTCGGGAATTATTAACACATTTTTTAGGTTGCTAAAATTTAGCATTCTATTGTTAGTCTTAGCAGTTCTGCATGCATTAGTTGGGACTGATTGAATATTGTGTTCACCTAACTTAGTGGGAGTAATGGGGGCTGGTTCATATGATAACAAAAGGGTTTGTATCTCATTGTCTGTCAGGTAACTAAGTTGATTACGAGGACGGAATATTCTGTTTGTCGCTACCATTGGGGTAGATCTTAGTTTATATTGGGTTTCGTGAATGGATTTCTGTAGGAGCCATTTTTCTGATAAGCGCAGAAGGTTCTTCATATCTGATAGCGAATTGCATGGCTTTATAAGTCTTGCTGGATTGCGAGCTGAGATTATCAAGCTCCCTATTATGTTGAGGGGCCCTGAGATTTTCAGACTCTATTCTAGGTTGAGGAATGATAGGAGGTTGTATGGGTGCCCCTGTTGGTATGCTAGCATAAATTATCTCTGGGGGATAGGGACCACTGTTAGGTTGTTCTGTGCATGTTTCCTTATATCTCACTGCTGTTTCGCGTTTCCTAGTGTCGGTCATATGAATACCTCTCCAGTTAACCTGGTCAGAGACTGTAGACTCCATCCTACTGACTGTTTCCAGGAGAGGGTTGTGACCGGTGTTGGGGCTTGAATGCCAGAGGGGATGAATTGAGCAGATGTCTGGCAGATTATGAGGTATGATTACATTCCAAAATAGTGCAGGAAATCTTCTACCATAGATGGAAACCCTGGCTAGGCCTTTCACCAACGTCAAGAACATGCAGTGCGAACAATTCTGCATGTTGGAGTCTCTGTAGGAGCACTTATTAGTAGATGCATTCTGGATGGAATGGGACAAGGGAATCCTGTATGCATTCCCACCACTGCCTCTCCTGCCTTGTACTGAAGGACCTAAACAACTGGGCACTGTAAAAGTTTATTTGTTGGCCCTTTTTCTACATGTCTTACCAAACATCCTTGTTCATGAGTTTAATGAAAGGTTTGACTCACTTTTCCTACCAAGCAGGCTGTGATGCCACGGTGTTGCCTTAACTTGTTCTTGACATTCCTCCTGTGTACGCCCCTCGAGCCTATGCACAACCTGATCTCCTGACCTTGAAGAATGCTCTTCATTGAGATTATGTAAGATTGTTGCTTGAATGAACTCCAGGCATTGTTAGCGCAACTGCCCGACACTGTCTATTTCTTTTACAGACCAGTTGGTGCTGAGGACTCGAGTGGCCTTTTTACCAATAGTCGTGGCTCCCTTTCACATTTGGTAATCCATTGCTCTAGACTACCAGGTTTCTTTGCTCCCCCTCTTACCAATGGTCCCCATTGGTTGGACCTGAAAAGAGCTTGTATCTCTAGATCATTCCAAGAATCATAGACTATCAACTAATTTTGGGGTTTTCTTGACAAAGGAATGCAGAACAGAAGATGACCTTGTTGAGGTGGATAGTCCTGTGCAGTAGGATCTGCTACACGCTGGCCAAGAAGCAGTTCCTGGAAAGTCTAAGATCAGATTCCACCATGGCTAAGGTTGCTATCACTAAGTTGATGCGAGTACTACTTGTCCTTGATATCAGCCAGGCTGTGTGGGCATTGGTTCATACGTTCACAAATCATTACTGCCTTGACAGCCAGATTTGATGGGAAGAACACTTTACCTGCTCAGTTCTGCAAGATGTTTCGGTCTGAGCAGACTCCACAGATCCTTCACTTTGGGGATGCACTTATTTGGTATATGTTTAGGTCGAGCATTCAAGACCACTTGTATATACTTTAGTATATACTTATTATATACTTATATGTGTATGTACTTTGTGGGCTCTGGAGATCAGCCCTAGGACTTGTCTGCTTCCACTTAGGGACTTTTTTTTTCAGTTCAACTGCCTCTATTTAACTGTCTGTCTTGATAGAAAACGACCAGCAGAGGTCAGTAAAATACCAGAATTGCTTTCTGCTGAGACTTTCTTTTTTTAACTTTTCTGGCAACTGCCTCTATTTAACTTTCTTGATGGAAAACGACCAGCAGAGGTCAATAAAATACCAGAATCACTTTGCATTCTCTAGATTCCAGTCCATAGAAATTGTCTTCCACAAGCACCCGTAGACAAAAACATTTTTTTCAAATCTTTTATTTTCAGTTATATGACCACCGAAGGCCCTAATCTTATAATAAAAACAGAGCTTTGGACTATACCATTTCCCGCTGAAAGGCAATATTTCTCTCCATGCGTTCCCATACCTGGCGTGTCACGCAGTTTGGTGCTTACTTTCCCTCCATGTTAAAGAACAGTAGATGTTTCAGCACCCAGGCTAATGTGCTGCATAGCTAAAAACATATAAGGTCCCAAAGTCGAGACCGATTGCATTGCAAATGCTTGTTTTAGGTGTGGAATCTGTGGTTAGAAGTAGCCATCCGAAGAAGTTACTCATCTTTGGTAATACTCTTTCTGGTGGCTACTCCATCTACCTGCAGATTCCTCACTGCCCTCCCTTATCCTCATTCTGTGAAATAGTCTCTTTTATAACATTTAAAAAGGCTTCCAAGTTAGTACTCAGCACACTGTAACCCACAGTTGTTCACACAACTAAGGGCACAGAAAAGGTAAAGACAAGAAACTGATCTCAGCGTGCAGGAATGGCACTTATGTGCAGCTCCACTCTCACTTCTGGCGGTGATATTGAGCCAACACAGGAGGAGAGCTGCACAACACCACCTAGAGCTGTGCAGAAACACTGCTCAAAAAATGCTTCCCATCCAGTCTTGCACCTGTGGAGATGTCTAAGATGAGGAACCATTAGTTAGCGAATTATGGTGGGTGAGTAACTTGTTCTTAAGGCATTCTTGCACTGACATCAAGCTTGACAGGGCTATTAATGTCATTCAGTTGATGTCAGAAAAGATAGAGGGATACCTTTCAAGCAGTGTCAAGAAGCACGTTCCATCCTGATTTCACCATCTCAAAACTGCTCACCTTGTGCAGAATTGGAATGGCTCTTTTGAGAAATTGAAAGGATGTAAGACTAATGTGAAGGTTCATGCTGGTTGGTTAAATTGGACTAAATGAGGTGTCAGTAAGGAGAAGCTGTGGTGTCATGTGGGAATTTCAAACTGAAGCATGAAATAAGCAACACATTCAAGGAGGAGAATCGATGCTTGTTAGTGGCTGAACTTAAAGCTATCTGGCAATGTTGGGAGATACTACCAAATTTTCTGAACGTAATGTAGCACATGTACTGAATGTGGATAGGGCCAGTGATGGCAAATTTTTGAACTTAGAAAAGGATTCCCTATGTGAAAGAAGAGCTTCAGTTGATGGCTTAGAGTCTATCACCAGAAGACGGGCTTATTCTTTACCCTTAAAATGGTCATTATCTTCCTGGAAAGTTGCAGTATCTACTAGTTGTATTTCCTGCATTTTCTCTTGCTTTCTAAAAAAGTTTGTCTTTCATAGAAGGAAGTGTTTAAAAGTGTGTATGTATTAGGATCTTAGTGACTCTTTGTATTAATGTGAACTTTGGCCTTCTCACTTATCTGTCACTTGTGTGTTTTACTATGAAAAATGTTAATAACTTTGTTATTTTCATTACATTGTTTATGGTTTAGTTTTTTCACTGGTATAACCTGCCCTTCCTCCTCTCTCTAGTGAACAAAATTCTTGGTGGCAATATCATAATCCTGTCCAGCCTCCCAGGCAGACACTGCACCTGATTCATGTTAAAATAAAACAGGAGAAGCAAGGCCGTACAGTACTGCAGTTTGAGTTAGTGCCCCTTGTGCACCAGCTTGTCCACTAGTGGCCCGTAGTTCTGTAAGATAACAGGCTTTATGCAGGTGTCCCCGCCCGCCTTTTTGCCCTATTTGAACCATAATGCTAATGGTTTTTGACTCTGAAAGTGCACTGAAGCCTGCTAACCAGGCCCCATTGCCAGTGCTCTCTTCCTAAAACTGATATATATATATTGGTAACTCCAATTGGGAAGGACTTTAAACACCTTATAAGTACCTGGTAAATGGTACCAGTGGTGCCCATGGCATGGGGGTTGAAGGGGTCACCAGGCCCTGAAGCACTATTTGTGCCACCCTGAGATACCCAAGTAAACCTATGACAGCAGTCTTGCCATTCCAGCTGCAATGAGCAGTGCAAACTGCTTGAACTCGACTTCGCCCTCACCATGTGTGCAAGGTCAAATCACTATTTTTAGGTCTTGCCTAGTCAGCGCTTGCGGTGTCTCTTTGAGACATGTTGGGGCCGATTCCGATCTCGGTCGGAGGCGCACCCAATACTATTCGGTCGGGAAAAAAGCCATGCGAAAGCCAGTTTCCCGACCGATCCGTACAGTACACCGAACGAGCAAGTACGATGCGCACAACAGCAAAAATCCCGGCCGAGCCGTACTCACCCAAACCAGGTCCTGTTCTCCGACCGAGGCGAATCCGGAAACGCCGAATCGAGTCGCACGGAAGGGAAAATGCAGCCCCGTCCGGCCGAACAAGTACGATGCGCTTTCCGTACGCGCCGAACCCGTCGCTACGCACGGCACGTCAAAGCATCCGGGAGAGGCGCACATAAGCTCCGAATCGCGCCACAACAGGATCCACGGCTACGAGACGAACACAGCACCGACGAGGACGACGCGAAGCGACGAGGACGAAGCCAAGCGACGAGGACGACGCGAAGCAACGAGAAGGACGAACGACACGAACCAACCATGAATCCCTTCGTCCCGATCATACCAATATTCTACATCTACTACCGGAACAGGCACGGACGCGTACGGCGCAGAAGGTAAGTCAGACACCAACCACAAAACACATACAACACGTACACGACACATCACACACATACACTGGGAATCTGAATATACTTACACCAGCAACAGCAGCACCATAGGGGCGGGATGCCCATCACCAATGCCACATATGCACACAGGGGCCTGAATGCGCGCCACCACCCCAACCCAGGGGGGCTGGATGCCAACCACCACAACCACCCTCAACCAGGGGGGCAGGATGCCTACCACTACTACCACCCTCAACCAGGGGGCAGGATGCCTACCACTACTACCACCCTCAACCAGGGGGCAGGATGCCTACCACTACTACCACCCTCACCCAGGGGGGCAGGATGCCCACCACTACTACCACCCTTAGCCAGGGGGGCTGGATGCCTACCACCACCCTTAGCCAGGGGGGCTGGATGCCCACCACTACTACCACCCTCAGCCAGGGGGCAGGATGCCTACCACTACTACCACCCTCACCCAGGGGGGCAGGATGCCCACCACTACTACCACCCTTAGCCAGGGGGGCTGGATGCCTACCCACCACCCTTAGCCAGGGGGGCTGGATGCCTACCACTACTACCACCCCCACCCAGGGGGCAGGATGCCTACCACTACTACCACCCTCACCCAGGGGGGCAGGATGCCCACCACTACTACCACCCTTAGCCAGGGGGGCTGGATGCCTACCACTACTACCACCCTCAACCAGGGGGCAGGATGCCCACCACTACTACCACCCTTAGCCACGGGGGCTGGATGCCTACCACTACTACCACCCTCAACCAGGGGGGCAGGATGCCTACCACTACTACCACCCTTAGCCAGGGGGCAGGATGCCCACCACTACTACCACCCTCAGCCAGGGGGGCTGGATGCCTACCACCACCCTTAGCCAGGGGGGCTGGATGCCCACCACTACTACCACCCTTAGCCAGGGGGGCCAGGATGCCCACTACTACCACCCTTAGCCAGGGGGGCTGGATGCCTACCACCACCCTTAGCCAGGGGGGCTGGATGCCTACCACTCACCACCCTTAGCCAGGGGGGCTGGATGCCTACCACTACTACCACCCTCAACCAGGGGGGGCAGGATGCCTACCACTACTACCACCCTCACCCAGGGGGGGCAGGATGCCCACCACTACTACCACCCTTAGCCAGGGGGGGCTGGATGCCCACCACTACTACCACCCTTAGCCAGGGGGGTGCCAGATGCCCACCACTACCACCCTTAGCCAGGGGGCAGGATGCCCACCACTACTACCACCCTTAGCCAGGGTGGGCTGGATGCCTACCACCACCCTTAGCCAGGGGGGCTGGATGCCTACCACCACCCTTAGCCAGGGGGCAGGATGCCCACCACTACTACCACCCTTAGCCAGGGGGGCTGGATGCCTACCACTACTACCACCCCCACTCATAGGATGGACAATGCATGACACAACAAGCACACCACAACCTAGGGAATGCAAGATTAAGACATCCCCCCACCACCATGACAAGCGTGTGAGCAGGCTGTGTCAAATGCCTACAACACCGAACATGACATTGAACATACAATGTGACCCCCTAGCACATGTGCCACACATATATGTGTGTGGCACCCACAATGCAAGCAGCCCATGACCATTGTGGCAATGGGGCCTAAACCCCCATCATCACAGTGACCAAAAGGCAAGTGTGGGGTCCATAGCTGAAGCACATTTTGACCATTGTGGCAATGGGGCCTAAACCCCCATCATCACAGTGACCAAAAGGTAAGTGTGGGGTCCATAGCTGAAGCACATTTTGACCATTGTGGCAATGGGGTCTAAACCCCCATCATCACAGTAACCAAAAGGCAAGTGTGGGGTCCATAGCTGAAGCACATTTTGACCATTGTGGCAATGGGGCCTAAACCCCCATCATCACAGTGACCAAAAGGTAAGTGTGGGGTCCATAGCTGAAGCACATTTTGACCATTGTGGCAATGGGGTCTAAACCCCCATCATCACAGTAACCAAAAGGCAAGTGTGGGGTCCATAGCTGAAGCACATTTTGACCATTGTGGCAATGGGGCCTAAACCCCCATCATCACAGTGACCAAAAGGTAAGTGTGGGGTCCATAGCTGAAGCACATTTTGACCATTGTGGCAATGGGGTCTAAACCCCCATCATCACAGTGACCAAAAGGTAAGTGTGGGGTCCATAGCTGAAGCACAGTTTGACCATTGTGGCAATGGGGTCTAAACCCCCATCATCACAGTGACCAAAAGGCAAGTGTGGGGTCCATAGCTGAAGCACATTTTGACCATTGTGGCAATGGGGTCTACACCCTCATCATCACAGTGACCAAAAGGTAATTGTTGACAAAGAAAGAGCTGCAACTGCCAAACTGCATGGATCATTCCTGGTCACAGAACCAAAAACTCATCTGTGGCAAAGTAGTGTATGTGTCCCATTGCAACATAAATTGGGGGAGCCAAATACTGCAGTGCAAATGAAACATTCCTTTGGCCATGTGCAGACAAACAACACCCATGGTGGCTGAGACCGTCAACAGTCATCAATGACACAATGACAGAAGTGACCATCAGAATGCAGAACCACATATTTGCACCAATGGGCACACAAATGCAGATACCCTGTGGAGACAGCAGATGTGAGGTGAACAGATACCATACCATGGCAGCAATGGGACACACAAACCATGATCACTGTGCTGACCGATGACCTAGGAGTCCCAGGGACAGCAGGGGAAACACACCAAACAACATACAGCCAATGGCACACCCAAGATATGCCAATGCAGTGGTGCAGATGCACAAACACTAACAGGCAGACCAACACTGTCATCATACACAGCAGGTGAGGGGTGGGGGTGCCAGTGTCCCCAGGCAACAACACAACACATGAGGAGAGCTGAATACCAATCATACAGATGTGCATACACTGCCACACTAAGGTAACTCATGGATCCAAATCCCCTATGTGGGCAAGCAGGCATTGACAGGTGAGAGGGAGCACAAAACACACATGTCACACAGGCACGTAGGAACAACAACTGACACAGCAAGTCACAGACACACCACAGCACCACCCCCAGGGCCCCCACAATGTGGTGACCCTGGGCTGAAGAAAAATACCACTGTGATGACAAAGCTAAATGTCGTTCACACTGTGAACCACAGTCAGGTGTCCTGAGCAACTAACTACCATCACACCTACACAAGCACAAATCAATCAGCATGGCCAGTAAGCCAAGGCCAACATGGAGGCAGGGGACTAGCCGGGCAACAACTCTCATCTGCACACACTCAAGACCACACCCCTCGACCTCCAACAATGTGCAGCAGTGAAGTACACATGCACTGGTGACATTGCACATGCACCCATTACTATTCCAGGGTGGTGGGTGGGAACCAAGGTGTAGAAACACATCACACATGGACACTCAACAAGACTCCTGAATGTCTGACACACTGCACACTACGCTGTACATGGACATGACGGCAATACCACACCGACCAATGGGATCCCAGCCACAGTCACACACCAATGAAGAAGCCAAGGTCACCCACAAAGAACACACATAGACAACAACCAACATTGCAGCCCGGACCCTAAGGAGTGCCAGCAGTCACACACACAACGTGTCACAATCACTGAAAGATAACACAAACTGGAAATCACATGACAGGGGCAAACAACAAGTGCCAAAGGGAAACCTGACTGTGACCCATCTGCGTCAGCACACAAACTCTGCCCTGACAGCAAACACACCTATGGGTGACACCCTGATGACCAGTAATGTGCCATGCACCCACATCACAGAGAACACAGGGAGAAGACTTTGGGGGAACATAGCTCAAGTCAGCAAGCATCACAAACAGGTACAACACTAGGGATCACAGCATGCGCAGATGAATGGAAGTGAACACACAGACATGCACATACAACACACACCTTGGGCGCAGGCAATGTCACACGTGTACACACTGCCATGAGGGGACTCCACTCCTGTGTGAGGAAAGCTGTGCCATATGTTGCCTCAGTAGGGCCCCATCATGTCAGCTGAGCACTTGGTCACACAATCAACAATAGCACCAAATGAGGGCTCCCATCACATCAGCCTGGTCATGGATGTGCCAACGGAATCATCAGCACAGATCCAACACACTTGTATAGCAATGTTGCACTGACTACACGGATGAGTCCCTCCCCATTGATGCCCAAACCTGCATGTCCACTGGAGATGGCAACACGGTCAGGGAAGTAGACAAAAGCAACGATGGCAGGCACAACAGATGTGCAGGGGTGGAAGCCACAGATGTGAAATTGCCAATGTAAGTAGGAAACCCATTGCCAAATACTGAACACATGACACCCTCAGATGCTGCTATTGATGACATGGATACACCACATGATAGGACACATTCCCCCTGGACCACATGGGTTCCTGCACAGTAACACTTCATAATCATGAGACCAGATATCACCATCACTGCAGCAAGGGCATGGTTAGCTGCACCAACAACATGTACATCTGAAGCATGAGCACTAGAGAAAAGAAAGTTGCTTTATTCAGCATATGTGTTGAGGCCAAACGAAGTCCTGAAAAAGAGCAAAGGCCAATGGCCAGTCCATTGTCAAAGTTCAAACAGGGTGACACTGGCAGATGTCACCCTACGCATGCCTGCACAATACCAGGGACAATCCACTAGGAGGGGCAACCGGGGGGCAGGCCAGGCACCGCAGGGACAGGATCAGGGCTCACCAGGGGGAGGCAGGGAAGGGGTGGTGGGTGCTGGAGAGCCACTGACAACTGCAGTGGAGGTGTCTGACATGGTGTGTGCCGGCACAACTGGGGGCATGACACAGATGTCGTGGGTGCCGGCACAACTGCAGTGGACCCTGCAGATGGGGTGGACAGGTCCGCCACTGCAGTGCCCAAGTCAGACAGGGCGGTAGTGGACTCCACTGCAGTGCCTACCTCCAGGGGAGGAGAATGGGGAACAGGCAAGGTGGGTTGGACAGAGGGGGAGGACACCCTCACCACATCAGTGGCACAGACAAGCGCAGCGGGGGTGTGGTGCTGGGAGAGCAAGTGGCAGGGGGAGAAGGCCGGAGCATCTTGGGGATGGTATATCTGTGGGTGGGGGAACCTGGGGCAGGGTGTGGTGGGGGCACCTGTGCAGTGGGGGCCTGAGGGATGGAGGACGGAGACCTTGTGCCTGAGCTGCAGGGCGGTGGCGGGGTCTTGCTCTTAGCACTCCGGGGGACTTGCGGGTGGGGGCCTCAGTCCGTCTGCGCCTGGGGGAGGGTGTCCGGGGGCGAGGGGCACTCTGCTCCGTGTGGGTGGGCTTCCTCTTCCCCCGGGATGCTGGAGCAGCTTCATCGGTGGGGAAGAGGCCGAGGTCACAGAGGAAGAGCTGCTGTGACTTTGGGGTTGCAGGTGAGGCAAGGGAGGGTGCTTTGGAGGGAGAGGGAACTGAGGACTGCGCAGTGCATGTGTATGCGTGTGTGTGTTCCAGGGCCCCATCCCCTGTGAGTCTGGCTTCAGTCCCCTGAATGTGCTTGCGTGTGCGTTTTGTCATTGGCGTGTGTGTCAGTGTGCTGGATGTGTGTGTGCTGGTGTGTGCCAGTGTGTGTGTGCCTGGGATGGGTAAGGTGCTGGGGAGTGTGGATGGAGCAGAGGCAGGAGGGGTGAGGGACCGTTTGAGGAGGGACACTGCTGCCGTCAGGGAGGAGTCCATGGACCTATTGCCCCTCTGTAGGTCAGACATGCCCGATGAGATGCCCTCCATGAACGACACCAGCTGAGTCAACAGCGCGGTGTGCGCATGGAGGACACTCAGCATGGCTGTCTGCCCTACATGGAGCTGGCGAAGGAGGTACACAGACTCCTCACTCAGGGCAGCAGGGGACACAGGGGCAGGGGGTGCGGTGCCTGGCCCAAAGGAGACACGCTCCCGGACATGGGAGCCTCCACGGACCTGGGGAATGGGAGCCGATGGGAGGGCGGTGGTGGTGCTGGTGGTGGCGGGGACAGCAACACTAGCTGGGGTGTGGTGGCTGCTGACACCCGCCTCCACAAGGGAGTCATCCTCCGAGTTGCTCTGGTCCTCAGCTGAGGTGGATGCTGCTGAGGACTCCTCGGTGTGGCTCCCCTCGCCCTCCGTGCCACTGGGTCCCTCCGACCACTCCTCGGCTGCTGACCCAGTCTGGCTCTCCGGCTCCTCCTGGTCCGTGGAGCTGTCCCCTTCCGTGGCCGTGGATGTATCTGCAAACAATGGGGAAACAGACAGACATCAGTCACCTGCACATAACGCACACACCACTGTGAGCACAGCACATCCCAGAGCAAGCCCTGGCATCATTAGTTGTACATTGCTAAAAGTGCACTAATTGAACAGGAGAAGTCAATTGTCAGTCTGATGCCAAGCATGGCACTCACATCCCACATGGCCTTGCACCCATCTGTCTGGTGTCTGTTGGATTGCAACACCCCAGTGTTGACACATGCACCAAGTACACATTAGTTGGACAGTGCAGAGGACACGGTGTGGACACATCACAGCTCTTGCCACTGAGTCAGTACAGGTTTACGGATGTAAGGGATGCCCAGAGTCAAATAGGAAATGCATGTGATGCATACCAGCGACAGACACCATGATGCACCCATGTCCTGATAGCCAGCGCCACTATGGTGTGCATGTAGCACATGTCACTCCCCTGCAGGATCACCAATCAGTAGACACATGCCATGGCGGAGGCATGACTGCAAAGTCATACATCACTGTCTCAGTGATGTATGACTTTGCAGCCAGACAACAACACTCTGCACTGTGTCACAATAGTAGGTCATGGGGAATGCAAGTCCTGGAGCTGCACAAGTGCACATGTACATCCCCCCACAACACATCCTCTTAACCCTCATCTGTCCAGGTCATACCTATTGGACATATGGGAGACCTGTGACACTACCCTACATGTCAGAATACAGGCATTGTGTAAGCAATGGACCCACCCATGATGCCCACCACAGAGTCAGGGAAACAGATGCTGTCTCCCACCTTGAGTCAAGCAAACTGCAAGGACACAGTCCTAAGTGACAGAATTCCCTGCATGTAAGGGCCACACCTGGGTATCAGATGAGGAGTGGGCAGTGCACAATAGAGGGACATGGCTCCTGGACAACATGACTGCTGTACTGTGGCAGTTCAACCTGGCCCGAGGAGGGCACATAACATGTTAGACAGAGTACACAGTGCAGTCTTTGACTCACCCCCTCCTTGCTGCTCTCTGGCCTTCAGCTGCCCATCCAGGTCTGGAAAGACCACCGCCAGGATCCTGAGCATGTGGGGGTCAGGGTCCGTGTTCCGCCCCTCCTGCGAGGAGGCGACAGCTTCAGCTGGACCCGTGCAATCCTCCGGGTCCAGCCCCGAAGGTCCTGCCACCTCTTTTGGCAGTTGCGGATCCGGCGCTGGTAGACCCCCACGGACCGGACAGCCCGGACGATGTCCTTCCAGATCTCATGCTTCCGATGGGCAGAAGCCTGTCAGGATGACAAAGTGATAAGGACATTACTACACATGCAACATATCCGTGCATGACACAGTTGCATATACATGTCGCAATCACAGGGGCACATGGTGTACCCAGGCAGTGCACGGCTGCCCATGGACAGTTTTCCAGAAGTCACTACATGGTATCATAGCATGGGGAGTAAAACCCTGTTCAGAAGCACTGTCACTGCACCATACCTGTCCAGTGCAAGTCACTACACACTATGGGGGGTGACAACTACTCAGTGAGCCTGCTAGCCAGTGGTGTGCTGACTCTCAGCCTTGCTAGTCAGACAAAATGCACATTCAGAAAGGCAGTGCACAGAACACTCACCTGCTCCCCTGGTGTCCCATACAGCTTGCTGTACTGTGGAAGTAGGCTGTCCAGCAGGGCCTGGTTCTCTTCAAGGCTGAAGGCTGGGGCTCTCTCCACAGTACGTGCCATTGCAGGGTCCAGAGGGGCAGAGACAGCAGCAGTGCAGTGGCAGATGTCGTCCTGGAGCATGTAGTGCAGGCAAGTGGGCTCTCAGGGGAACATGCAGCAATATATATGTGCTGGAGAGGCAGATACTGTCCCTTGTGTCCAAAGTGATAGGTCCAAGTCGTTTGCATCTTCTGAATCTGGCCAATCCATGGAATAGCAGCACCAAAACACGCCCACAGCATCCTTCAAATCTTCAACTTCATTACATACATTATTTTGCAACATTGTTGTGGGTGACCAACTGAATTTCCAGCAACCGACTCGTTCGAATATTCAAAAACGCGTCCGTTGCCAGGCAAGCCCATTGTCAATGGGTGCGCACCGATCGGTCCATTGCTGTTCAACGCGCACAGGGGTACAACGCGTACCCGCACACATTGAATGCAATGGGCCGGCCGGAGGCACCGATCGGTCCATTGCTGTTCAACGCGCACAGGGGTACAACGCGTACCCGCACACATTGAATGCAATGGGCCGGCCGGAGGCACCGATCGGTCCATTGCTGTTCAACGCGCACAGGGGTACAACGCGTACCCGCACACATTGAATGCAATGGGCCGGCCGGAGGCACCGATCGGTCCATTGCTGTTCAACGCGCACAGGGGTACAACGCGTACCCGCACACATTGAATGCAATGGGCCGGCCGGAGGCACCGATCGGTCCATTGCTGTTCAACGCGCACAGGGGTACAACGCGTACCCGCACACATTGAATGCAATGGGCCGGCCGGAGGCACCGATCGGTCCATTGCAGTACAACGCGCACAGGGGTACAACGCGTACCCGCACACATTGAATGCAATGGGCCGGCCGGAGGCACCGATCGGTCCATTGCTGTTCAACGCGCACAGGGGTACAACGCGTACCGCGCACATTGAATGCAATGGGCCAGCCGGAGGCACCGATCGGTCCATTGCTGTTCAACGCGCACAGGGGTACAACGCGTACCCGCACACATTGAATGCAATGGGCCGGCCGGAGGCACCGATCGGTCCATTGCAGTACAACGCGCACAGGGGTACAACGCGTACCCGCACACATTGAATGCAATGGGCCGGCCGGAGGCACCGATCGGTCCATTGCTGTTCAACGCGCACAGGGGTACAACGCGTACCCGCACACATTGAATGCAATGGGCCGGCCGGAGGCACCGATCGGTCCATTGCTGTTCAACGCGCACAGGGGTACAACGCGTACCCGCACACATTGAATGCAATGGGCCGGCCGGAGGCACCGATCGGTCCATTGCTGTTCAACGCGCACAGGGGTACAACGCGTACCCGCACACATTGAATGCAATGGGCCGGCCGGAGGCACCGATCGGTCCATTGCTGTTCAACGCGCACAGGGGTACAACGCGTACCCGCACACATTGAATGCAATGGGCCGGCCGGAGGCACCGATCGGTCCATTGCTGTTCAACGCGCACAGGGGTACAACGCGTACCCGCACACATTGAATGCAATGGGCCGGCCGGAGGCACCGATCGGTCCATTGCTGTTCAACGCGCACAGGGGTACAACGCGTACCCGCACACATTGAATGCAATGGGCCGGCCGGAGGCACCGATCGGTCCATTGCAGTACAACGCCGCACAGGGGTACAACGCGTACCCGCACACATTGAATGCAATGGGCCGGCCGGAGGCACCGATCGGTCCATTGCTGTTCAACGCGCACAGGGGTACAACGCTGTACCCGCACACATTGAATGCAATGGGCCGGCCGGAGGCACCGATCGGTCCATTGCTGTTCAACGCGCACAGGGGTACAACGCGTGCACCGCACACATTGAATGCAATGGGCCGGCCGGAGGCACCGATCGGTCCATTGCAGTACAACGCGCACAGGGGTACAACGCGTGCACCGCACACATTGAATGCAATGGGCCGGCCGGAGGCACCGATCGGTCCATTGCTGTTCAACGCGCACAGGGGTACAACGCGTACCCGCACACATTGAATGCAATGGGCCGGCCGGAGGCACCGATCGGTCCATTGCTGTTCAACGCGCACAGGGGTACAACGCGTACCCGCACACATTGAATGCAATGGGCCGGCCGGAGGCACCAATCGGTCCATTGCTGTTCAACGCGCACAGGGGTACAACGCTGTACCCGCACACATTGAATGCAATGGGCCGGCCGGAGGCACCGATCGGTCCATTGCTGTTCAACGCGCACAGGGGTACAACGCGCACTGCGCACACATTGAATGCAATGGGCCGGCCGGAGGCACCGATTGGTCCATTGCTGTTCAACGCGCACAGGGGTACAACGCGTACCCGACACATTGAATGCAATGGGCCGGCCGGAGGCACCGATCGGTCCATTGCAGTACAACGCGCACAGGGGTACAACGCGTACCCGCACACATTGAATGCAATGGGCCGGCCGGAGGCACCGATCGGTCCATTGCTGTTCAACGCGCACAGGGGTACAACGCGTACCCGCACACATTGAATGCAATGGGCCGGCCGGAGGCACCGATCGGTCCATTGCTGTTCAACGCGCACAGGGGTACAACGCGTACCCGACACATTGAATGCAATGGGCCGGCCGGAGGCACCGATCGGTCCATTGCTGTTCAACGCGCACAGGGGTACAACGCGTACCCGCACACATTGAATGCAATGGGCCGGCCGGAGGCACCGATCGGTCCATTGCAGTACAACGCATCACTGTACATGTGACTGGCATATGTCAGCATGCCTGTCTCAGATGGACATATGCCAGCCACAGATAGCTCCCAGGGAGTGAGGGGCACACCTACATCACGACAGCCTGTCCAAACCTTATCATAAGGCATGTAAGGCTGCATTTCCTATTGTGTGTATGTTGGTGTACATGTTGTCCTGTGGGTGTCACCTGTGGGCAGCCACCCCCAGGCTGTGCACGTGTTAATGGGGACAGGATCCTGGGTGTTACGTGTACGTGACCACTGTGATGTGCAACTGTTCATATCTGTGCATGTGCCATGGTCACATTTCACAGTGGTGTTTGTGTATGTCATGTCACATACCCCGTGAGTCCCATGTGGGACGGTATGTTTGAGCCAGGGTGTCCCAGTGGCACAATAGTGATGGCCCTCCACAGTCTTTGTGCATGTAGTGTTTACAATGTCTCTGATTTCATGTGCACAATGGGAGACAGTCTCCACATCCACGTTGTGTGTGCATGGACTCTGATGTTGTGCGTGTGTGTCACAGACGTCCATGGCTCTCCTGCCATGGCAAGTGTGGCCACTACCTGTGGGGGTCATGTTTGTTTTGTTGTGGTGTACACATGATACTCCAGGTGATGCCAGTGTCCATGTGGCATTACAGGGTCCCTGGGAATGTGCCTGTCGTTGAGCTGTGGTGCCTGGGGCACATCTGTCCTCACATGTCACTGGGGGGTGACTGTGACACAGCATCATGATATCCAATGGGCCAACCTGGGACAAATTGATGCCACCTGTAGGACCGTGTTGACAGATGTTGGCCATGTATGTACCATAAATGTCGTACCGGTACTGCACACTTCATGTAGTTGTGCCTCATGATGATGTATGTTGGGATCTTGAGTGTGTTCAATGCCGCATATGTGGGGTGACTGACGATCTTGCTTACTTCTCCTCTGCACTGCAGGGCTCCTGCTGTCCATCGGCCATTCCCAGACCTGGCAACGATGGTGGAACGGGACAGCATCCGACGGTACCGCTTCACCAGGCAGCTGATTGAGGATTTGGCAGTGCAGTTGTCCCTACATTTGCAGCCTGGCCGGCAGTATCCTACAGCGCTGACCCCCAAGGTGAAGGTGATGGCAGCCCTACACTTCTTTGCCACCGGTACCTTCCAACATACTGTGGCGTCTGCTGGTGGGATGTCACAGACCATGTTCAGCCGTGTGCTCCGCGATGTTTTGGCGGCAATGTTGCTCTTCCTGAACCGGTACATCTATTTCCCTAGACTGCGACGACTCACTGACGTGAAGAGTGACTTTTATGCCCTGGGGAGGATGCCGCATGTCATTGGCTCCATTGATGGGACACATGTGGCTTTGGTACCACCACAGGCCCAGGAGCAGGCCTACAGGAACCGCAAGCACTACCACTCGGTCAATGCACTGGTGGTGTGTCTTGCAGACATGACCATCACACACGTGTGTGCCCGTTTCCCTGGTTCAGCACACGATGCCTTTGTGATGAGGAGTAGTCGCATCCCCAGGTTGATGGCACAGATGCAGAACCAGCGTGCCTGGCTTGTCGGTGTGTACTGACTTTGTGCCATTGTGTGTGATCTGATCTGTAGTATTCCGCCCACTTTTCCAAGTCAGCTGATGTGCACTTGTCTGTCCGTAGGTGACTCGGGATACCCCAACATGCCGTGGTTGCTGACACCCCTCAGGAATCCTGTGACACCTGCCCAGATGCGCTACAATGAGGCACATGGTCGGACCAGGAGAGTGATTGAGCGGACCTTTGGTCTCCTGAAGAGCCGCTTCCGCTGCCTGGACAAGACCGGAGGGTCCCTCCCATATGCCCCTGCGAAAGTGTGCAAGATTATCATCGTCTGCTGCATGCTTCACAACCTGGCAGTGCGGAAGGAGTTGCCTCTCATCCAGGATGACGATGACCAACATCCGCCACCTGTGGAGGATCCTGGCCTGGACCACGATGCCAGTGACGATGATGATGATGATGGTGATGGTGATGTCCGCACACAGCTCATCACCAACTTCTTTAGCTGAATGTGAGTATCCTGAGGTGTCATGTGAATGATGTGAGTTGGCATGATGTGTGGGTGGTGCTCTGGTGCTGTTGGAGTGTGTCCATGGGCTACTTGACAGGATGTGTGTTGCGATGTGTGGTGACAGGTGGGCTGTACTCCCCAACAGTGTTGACATGCTAACTTGGTTCTGGGTGGGTATCTTGTAACATGTATTGTGCATGAGTTTTGCTGTTCTGTCCTGTACTGCATTGCTTTTGACTGTGTGTCATTTCTGTCCTTCACAGGGTACTTTCAGATTCGTTTGGTGAACTGTGTCCACCGACGACGTGATTGCACATCCAGGCTGGTAGCTGTTGTGTCCCTACAGGTGATGTGCGCCACACCCATGGACTTCCTTCTGTCTACAGTTGTTGACTGTGTGCCCGCTACCAGGTGGGGTTACCTTGCATCTGTAGTGGTTACGGCATGTTGCTACTGTGTAATAAACCTGTGCTTCACTTAGTGATGTGCGTTGTCTGTGGTCACACATTTGACTGCCATTTGCTTACTGCACCTGTGGGCTACTTGACTACAACTGGGAATGGGTGTGGTGTCTGTGCATTGCACCGTCTTCCCTGGCAACATCAGTGTAGGCAATGAGTCAGATGGCCTAGGTGTGTATGTGTTGTGTAGCCCTGGTGGTGTGTCTCCCTCATATGTGTCACGTTGCCTGTACTCACATGCCTGTGTCGTCCTTGCTGTTGCAGTTCGCATACACTGTGTAATTTTGCAGTTCATCATCCCCATAACAGCACCCACGTTGGAATCACGACAGAGGCAAGTATGGTGTATTAGTGTGTTTATTGTGATAATAGTGCATAGGATGGATTGTGCTGTACATGAATCTTGCAATCCCAAGTTCCTAGATGAATAGAAAGTCCAGGTAGACAGGATCCCCAGTATCGGGGCCACTGTTGTCTGACACATTGTTCCAACTTGTACTCCCCATGCAATGTGTGGGAGTAGTGTTGCCATCAACAGGGTGAACAGTCTGTGCACAAAGGCGAAAATCCAGAACAGGTTCAGGCTTCCTGGGAGTTGCGCTTGGCCATCAGCCTCTCACTTTCCCCTCCTCGGACGACCCCTCTTCTTGGGGGGGGCCCTCAAGTGCAGGCTGCTGCGGTGCAGGGGACTCTCCGCCAGAGTCCTCCTCCCTCCCTGTGGCAGTTGCAGTTTGTTCGGTACCAGATGTTGTTGGCACACAGGGAGGTGTGGACTGGTTGCTGTTCATCTGGCGGAGGCATTGTAAAATGTCCCTGTGCACCGCCGTCATCTCATGTAGTACATCCCACTTGGACTCCACGCGGGTCATGTGGGAGTCCACACGTGACATGTGGGAGTCCACACGTGACATGTGTGACTCCACTTGGGACATGTGGGAGTCCAAGCGGGCATGATGGGCAGCCTGCTGCTGTTTAATGTCTCTGAGGAGCCCCACTACCTGGCTGAGCTCTCCGGTGCTGGACTGGTACGCATCAGCTATGCGTACCAGTTGTGGGTCTTCATGCACACCAGCAACGTCTGCAAGCAGCGACCTCTGTCTCCCACCACCCCTGCTGACATGTGCAGTGTGTGCAGTTGCACGCACAGATAACCCTGGTCCACCTTGGGGGTTGGTGGTGGTGGTGGTGTCCATGGCCCCAGGTTGGTCCAGGGTCACTGCGCTGGTGTTGTTCCTTATTCTGTCCATGTCGGCAGGGATGGTATTCGTGGTGACAGTCGTTGGAGGGGTGGGTGCAGGGGTGCAGCTGGTGGACCTGCTGGTGCTGCAGCTGGTGGTCCTGCTGGTGCAGCATGTTGACTTGCACCGGATGTGCCAGGTTGTTCTTCATTGTCCGAGGAGGACAGAGGCTGTACGACGCCAGTGAGCTCGGCATCCTCTTGAGCCTGGGACTGGGACTCCTCAGCGTCTGCTGCTGTGTCCCTATCATCACCTGTTTTTGGGAGACACAAACAATGTATGTCATGTTTCTGCAGGCATCAGTGGTTGACACACCTGACAGTTGTGACTGTGCCTCGGGGTGCGGGCCTGTACATTGTATTGTCCTAAGTTGTCACAGTCAGGGGTTGATATTGGTGTGGCACATTGTCCTGCATTATTTGGGCATTTCTATGTATTCTCTGGGGTGTGAACATGGTCTGCATTGATTGTGTTTGGTTGACAGCCAGACCTCCTTCCCACCCACCCACCCACCCAGTCAGTTATCCCACCATGGAACGTGCTTGCATTGCAGGGAGTGTAAGTTGTCTCTCAGGATGTCAGTCAGTGGTGTCCTGCTGTTTGTTGGTGCACAGTTGGCAGCAGGGCCTTGTGCTCCCCACAGCAGTAGCCAGTGTCAGCCATCTTGTGAGTCCTTCTCCACTCCCTGTGATGTGAGCATGGTTCAGGGTGGTGTTGATGGGACAGTTGTGGGGGTGAGCTATGTCTGTGACTACGTCTCCCATCATGCTATTGCCTCCACCCCCTTCCCAGCATGCCCATGCTTCCTTCCTTTTGACTCTGCTTCCCTGTGGGGTGGGCTGGCTGTGCTGACAGGATGGCTGGGAGTGTTGTCCTGGCAGTTGTTTGGCTAAGAGTCCCAAGAGTGTCCCTGTGCTTCACACAACATAACCCAGGGTGGTGGTGCTTTGTGGGATCTTGTGTTAGGATGGAGGGCATTGCATTCTACCAGGTGGGTACTGTGGAGTTTGTGTTGGGGGGTGTGAGGGGAGGTGCTGGTGACTATAGTCAGTGCTGCAAGTCCCCCTTCCCACCCAGCCAGCCAGATAGCCCACCATGGAACGTGCTTGCATTGCAGGGAGTGGAAGTTGTCTCTCAGGATGTCAGTCAGTGGTGTCCTGCTGTTTGTTGGTGCACAGTTGGCAGCAGGGCCTTGTGCTCCCCACAGCAGTAGCCAGTGTCAGCCATCTTGTGAGTCCTTCTCCACTCCCTGTGATGTGAGCATGGTTCAGGGTGGTGTTGATGGGACAGTTGTGGGGGTGAGCTATGTCTGTGACTACGTCTCCCATCATGCTATTGCCTCCACCCCCTTCCCAGCATGCCCATGCTTCCTTCCTTTTGACTCTGCTTCCCTGTGGGGTGGGCTGGCTGTGCTGACAGGATGGCTGGGAGTGTTGTCCTGGCAGTTGTTTGGCTAAGAGTCCCAAGAGTGTCCCTGTGCTTCACACAACATAACCCAGGGTGGTGGTGCTTTGTGGGATCTTGTGTTAGGATGGAGGGCATTGCATTCTACCAGGTGGGTACTGTGGAGTTTGTGTTGGGGGGTGTGAGGGGAGGTGCTGGTGACTATAGTCAGTGCTGCAAGTCCCCCTTCCCACCCAGCCAGCCAGATAGCCCACCATGGAACGTGCTTGCATTGCAGGGAGTGGAAGTTGTCTCTCAGGATGTCAGTCAGTGGTGTCCTGCTGTTTGTTGGTGAACAGTTGGCAGCAGGGCCTTGTGCTCCCCACAGCAGTAGCCAGTGTCAGCCATCTTGTGAGTCCTTCTCCACTCCCTGTGATGTGAGCATGGTTCAGGGTGGTGTTGATGGGACAGTTGTGGGGGTGAGCTATGTCTGTGACTACGTCTCCCATCATGCTATTGCCTCCACCCCCTTCCCAGCATGCCCATGCTTCCTTCCTTTTGACTCTGCTTCCCTGTGGGGTGGGCTGGCTGTGCTGACAGGATGGCTGGGAGTGTTGTCCTGGCAGTTGTTTGGCTAAGAGTCCCAAGAGTGTCCCTGTGCTTCACACAACATAACCCAGGGTGGTGGTGCTTTGTGGGATCTTGTGTTAGGATGGAGGGCATTGCATTCTACCAGGTGGGTACTGTGGAGTTTGTGTTGGGGGGGGTGTGAGGGGAGGTGCTGGTGACTATAGTCAGTGCTGCAAGTCCCCCTTCCCACCCAGCCAGCCAGATAGCCCACCATGGAACGTGCTTGCATTGCAGGGAGTGTAAGTTGTCTCTCAGGATGTCAGTCAGTGGTGTCCTGCTGTTTGTTGGTGCACAGTTGGCAGCAGGGCCTTGTGCTCCCCACAGCAGTAGCCAGTGTCAGCCATCTTGTGAGTCCTTCTCCACTCCCTGTGATGTGAGCATGGTTCAGGGTGGTGTTGATGGGACAGTTGTGGGGGTGAGCTATGTCTGTGACTACGTCTCCCATCATGCTATTGCCTCCACCCCCCTTCCCAGCATGCCCATGCTTCCTTCCTTTTGACTCTGCTTCCCTGTGGGGTGGGCTGGCTGTGCTGACAGGATGGCTGGGAGTGTTGTCCTGGCAGTTGTTTGGCTAAGAGTCCCAAGAGTGTCCCTGTGCTTCACACAACATAACCCAGGGTGGTGGTGCTTTGTGGGATCTTGTGTTAGGATGGAGGGCATTGCATTCTACCAGGTGGGTACTGTGGAGTTTGTGTTGGGGGTGTGAGGGGAGGTGCTGGTGACTATAGTCAGTGCTGCAAGTCCCCCTTCCCACCCAGCCAGCCATCCCACCATGGAACGTGCTTGCATTGCAGGGAGTGGAAGTTGTCTCTCAGGATGTCAGTCAGTGGTGTCCTGCTGTTTGTTGGTGCACAGTTGCCAGCAGGGCCTTGTGCTCCCCACAGCAGTTGCCAGTGTCAGCCATCTTGTGAGTCCTTCTCCACTCCCTGTGATGTGCGCATGGTTCATGGTGGTGTTGATGGGACAGTTGTGGGGGGGCAATATGTGTGACTGCGACTCCCATGATGCTATTGGCTACACTGACTTGGCCAGCATACACAGAATTCCTTCCTTTGAGTGGTCTTCACTGTGTGTTGGTGTTGTTGTGGTGGCTACATGTGTGGATGTGTTTGTTAGTTCTATTTGTGCCACTGCCTAGCTGTAGTTGTGGTTGTGTTTGTACATGTGTTGGCACAGTTGGATGTGACTTTTTTGATGGCATGTGTTGTGTTTATCTGACTGACATACACATTTTGGGATGATTCTGTTCTAGTTGCTGTGTAATTGCTATGTGTACATGGTTTGACTCTCCCCTTGACAGTGATGTGTGTGTTTTGTGGCAGTTTATTGTGTACATTTGTTGTGTACTCACCAGGCTCTGGGATGTTCTCTAGTCCATATACGCTCACTGGCCTATATCTCCTTCTCCTCCCAGGGCCTGAGGTATATTGGCTTGGCAGGAGGGCCACTGCCGGTCTGTTGTCTGTTGCTGTAGTCTATCTTCAGCAGGTCCCGTACCCTCCTGCGCACGTCATACCACCTGTTCTGGATGTCCGTCTTTGTGCGCCGACATGATGATTGTGCGTTCACCCTGTTGATGATCCTCTCCCACATCTTGGTTTTCTGCGACATGGGGGTCTGTTGGACCAGAGTGCCAAACAGCTGTGGCTCCACCCTGAGGATCTCGTCTACCAGGACTTCCAATTCACAATCTAGGAACTTGGGATTCTTCTTGGGGGGCATGGTGATGGGTGGTGATGGTGAGTGATGTGTGTGTTGGTGTGCAGGTGAGGGTGTGTGAGTGTGTGTTTTGCTGGGTGTATGTGAGGTAGGTATTTGTTGGTGTGCTGATGGTGTGTGGCTTGTGTGAGGGATGAGCTGTGGGTGTGTGGTTGCTTTCTCTTGGGTGCTGGCAGTGAAATGGCATTTGCAAAGGCTCATGGTAGTGATTTGTGTCCTTTATATAGGTGGAGTTGTGGGTGTGTCTTTGTTCTCTGTCCCCACCCCCCCAGTATTTATTGGCTTGGTAATTGCTTGTTTGGCCTTTTTTTGGTTGATTTTTCCTTTGTGCTGTTTGTGTATGTTGGAAACGTTCTTGTGACCGAGTCGGACCCTGCATTGGTCTCGTACGGTGTTTTCCGTTTCGTTCACGCTGTGTTTGTGCAGTTTTGTATGCTGCGTACGCGTCGGTCGCGGTGTATTGTATTGCTTCGGCTCGGTTTTGTATGCGTGTCGGTCGTACGGCTTGTCCTCCGTCCGACTCGGTCGTGTTTTTCGCGCCTTGCATCGTACTTTGCGGGTTGGAGTTGGCGGGTACGATTCGGTCGGATTTGTTCCGGGTGCGTGTCGGTCGGTTGGATTCGCGTGTTTTTCCGGCCGGATTGCTATTTTCCGAGCGGCTCGGTCGGTCGGCTTGGTTTCCTGACGTGTCGGTCGGATTTATCGCGGCTTGCATCGTACTTGGCGTGTCGGGCGCCACTGGTACGTGTCGGTCGGTATTTTTTCCGGATCCGAGTCGGTCGGTGCTTTTTCCGGCCCGAATCGGAATCGACCCCATAGTCTAATAGTTCTGCAAAAATAATGGATCATTATCCAACATAGGGACAATATTAGTGAGTAGAGAAGTTGCCCAGTTAAAGTATTTCCTCGTAAGTTACTAATTATAAACCCTACCTTTGCGTTATCAGCACTGAATTGATGGGGTTTGAAAGTTAATTATACAGTGCAGTCATTTAAACATTCCCTCACCTTCCTTTGATTCACATGAAACTTGGAATCACCCTATGCTAAAAGAGGAGGATCCATCCAGCAGTCTCCTGAGCAGCAACTGCTTGATGCAAGGCTGCATTTTCATCTGAAAGCTTTTGTGCAAGGGCCTTTAACTCTTGGGCTGTGGCCTTCAATATTCTTTGATGCCTCAACCTGATAAGAGATGGTTGGAGGTCCACCCTTACCTTATATTGATGGCACCTTGCAGGTTGATGTGGCGAACTTCCTCCAACTCCACCTTGCCTAACCCAATTTAATTGAGTGCAAGTTGGATGAAGATGGAAGTTGGTGCCAATATCTCTGATGTTCACAATATACCAGAATTGAGAGTATTAGACTGGAAGTTAGCATCAGTTGACAAGACCGAAAAAGGCACTGGGATAGGAGAGGGAAAAAAGACAAGCTTAAAAGAATGCTCTCACAAAATGACATTATCCAGAAAGAGCAACAACATCTAAGATAGGTGAGAACATGCAAGAAAGAAGAAAGAAGAGAAGGAGTGCAAGGGGATGTTGCACGCAATATAACATAACATAACATGTGTATTTGTAAAGTGCACGTTCACCCCAGCAACGGGGCATCTTGGCGCTGAATAACAGATGTTTATTGTTACCCAACTCAATGGTACTCATTTTATCAACCTCAAATGGATGAAAGGCTGAGTGGACCCGCCGGGATTTGAACCTGTGACCATGAGGCCGAACACAGGCCCCTGCAGTGGATGCATTATTCCACTGAGCCACCAGACCCGGCGTACGTAAAGAGTTGCAACACACCATTGCAAGTTTTACTTAGCCTAAATAGGAATTCTACCTGCTGTTTGCTCCTACAGTTGGGAACTAATTCTCTTAAGGAAGACAACATAGCAGTCAATGGAAAGTATAAAAAAGGCTCCTAAAGTAATTCCCAGATTAGACTACTAGAAGTTGCAATATTAAAAAAAGAATCTAGCAGAACTTCAGGCAAATAGCGGTGTAGAATGAGAGCAAGCACATGCAATGGTAAGGACACTACAATGAGGATTCCAGGATATCCAGTCACAAGGTATAAATGCTGCTAATCTTCACACCCAGTAAAGAGTGCGAGCTGGTGAAGGTGTGCCAATAACTTGGCGCTTGAGATAATGGAAACACCAGAGTCTCGGACTCTGTGCATGCCAAGTGTGTGCCCCTGATTGCAAGCATGAATGCCAGCCCCTTGTTCAAGCCAGGCGCTGTGCATGTGGCCATAAAACATAATATTGGCAAGATTTTATCATATTACATGTGTTGTAATATGTTACAATATAAGGAGCACGATCACCCCACCACTCCCAGCACTAAACCATTATAATGAAGAAAATGGATAATTGCACTGTGTGGAGTTGCTATCTTTCTTATGCTCACAATCTTTAAAACAAAATTAATAAGCATGTGTTATGTCAATAGGTCTGGCTTTTGACTGGCTGAAGTCATTGGGGAGTTTAGGCACTCAATAATTCATGAACTGATGCAACCATCCATTCACCCACAGCATCATTCTTGAATTCACTTACTCACACATCCACAATAAAATACAAAATCACAAAACATGCAAGATAAGGTAGAACAAGAAAAGTAGAAGAAATAGAAAATTACACCACCTAAATGAGGATGGAGTGTATTTGCAATAAAAAGTAAAAATATTATATGTTGCAATGGACGGCCATCTTGAAATGGTAATCAGTATAGCAATGGTATACAATGCACAATACTATTTCAAGATGGCTGCTCTGATAATCACACTCAGTGCCCAATTTGTAATGATATTGTATGTAGTGTACCATTGTTGTACTGATACAGGGTGGCCAACATGTTCCTTTTAAACGTGGCCACCATCTTGGAACTCTAAAACACTATGGGGAGTGACATTCCAAGATACTTGCTCAGTTTAGAAGCAGCACCCACACAGGATGCACCACACAGCAGATGAAAAGAGCTGCAAGCAGCGGCCCAATAGTACTGTCAGGCAGCCTCTTCTTGCTCAAAAAATATGAAATAAAAAAAACGAGAAGGATGTAAATAAAAAGGGACATATAAAAGAAGAACATTGTAAACCACCGAGGCACACGGAGGTGGATATGCAGATTTGATCAGGCGAAATGCCGTCACACACAAGGCTATGCAGCTGATAGATGAGGGGGGCTCACCCATTCTAATGTTCATTGTCTTCTACACCTAGAGTTTATCAGAGTGGGTTAGCCAAAAAGTTAACATTTTACTACTATGGTAATTTCTAAGATTCATGTAGAAAAAATACTTGCCTACAGGCTTTACCACAGTGTAGTAATAATAATCCACCTTTAATGGCCTATTGGCTTTAACATATGCTTTTCACTATAAATAAGTCAGGCCTAATACTTTGGCCATACATTTTCATATTAAACTGGTCAGACCTATGGCATCTGACATAACTTTTACAAAAGAACCAATCAAGTCTTTATCATTGGCTTGCCATCATAACCAACTCGGGCTAACTCTATTGGGAATAAACTTCCCCACAAGAGAATCTTCAAGCATCCCAGCCTACTACTGTAAATATTTACATAATTGGAGTCTACCTAACAATATAAAATCCACTACTAAGAGGACTTAACAAGGATTATCATAGTGTAGCAAACTTAAACCATGACCTACTAGGACAATCTGTTACAATTCATGTAAAATAAAAAAACTGTCTACTCGCATTAACACAGGATAACAATCAACACTTAAAGGCCTATAGGCTTTGACATGTATTTTTCACCAAACTTTTCTCAGTATCAGCGTTACTGCCTTTGTCATAATTGTGTATAATAAGCAGGTCACACCTATGGCATGTGACTTAATGTTCCCAGTTTAACAATTAAACCTATCCCCTTTATCTTTGGCTGGTCGCCATAACCAACTCAAGCATACGTGAGTTTATGCTTTCTCACAAGGCAGTCATCAGGCACACAGTTAACACATGCACAAAATGACATTTGGCAAAACAATATATAAGATCACAGAAAAGGCGAGACGATGTGGCCTTATGGCTAGACCGGTCGACCTCGAAGGTGGGGAACCGGGTTGGAGTCTCAGCAGGGACGCTAAATATCCTTTCAATATGGGCAAATCCCTTAATCTCCACGTGCCTAACGAAAAAATATGTGTGTCCATCTGTAACGTAACTGGTGCTCATGTAAAGTGCTATGATACATACGGGTCGAGTTTACGCTACATAAAACTCTTAAAACATTTTTTTTTTAAATGAATAGCATAGACGGACAGGCCTACAGGGCATTCAGCACGATGGGCTGGACTGACAGATCAGTGAGTGGGCTATATTTTAGCAGTTTGTAGGCCTGTTACAATAAATTAAAAAACGTAACAAATAAACTGGAATTTTATTTAAAAATTCCCAATTTAATAACATAAAAAAGTAAACAATATAAAAAAAATATACGTTTTACTAAAATATATTAACCCCTTCGATGCTCATGACGAGCTCAGCTCGTCATGCTGCGCGGTCGCGCTGTGCGCATGACGAGCTGAGCTCGTCACGACCACACCCGCGATCGGAATGTCCAGCACCTGGGCGGAATTCCGATCGCGGCGAAGCGGTTAAAAATTACAATATTAACAAAACTATTAAACTCTAGGAATAATAAATATACTATTCCCACTCCAGTCTGTGTAACAGTAGGGAAAGCGCTGGACTCAGGGGGGTAACATTTACTATTCCCACTCCACTCTGTGCAACAGTAGGGAAAGTGTTGGACTCTGGAGAGGTAAAATTTACTATCCTCACTCCAGTCGGTGCAACAGTAAGGAAAGCGTTGGACTCTGGAGGGGTAAAATTTACTATTCTCACTCCAGTCGGTGCAACAGTAGGGAAAGCGTTGGACTTAGGAGGGGTAAAATGTACTATTCTCACTCCTGTCGGTGCAACAATAGGGAAAGCGTTGGACTTCAGAGGGGTAAAATTTACTATTCTCACTCCAATAGGTGCAACAGTAGGGAAAGCGTTGGACTTAGGAGGGGTAAAATGTATTATTCTCACTCCTGTCGGTGCAACAGCAGGGAAAGCGTTGGACTTCAGAGGGGTAAAATGTACTAAGTCCACTCCAGTAGGTGCAATAATAGGGAAAGGATGGGACTCAGGAGGGGTAGAATTTATGATTCCCACTCCAGTCGATGCAACAGTAGGGAAAGTGTTGGACTCAAGAGGGGCATTCCTACTCCAGTCTGTACAACACTAAGGAAGGTACTTCACTTCAAACACATACCATTTCTTAATACAAGTATTAATTGAATAAAGTTATACAACTATTAACATAAAATTTAATATATACATTAAAAAACAATTAAACAATTTACATATTTATAAATTTTTTAAATAATTAATATAAAACATAATATTGAATAATTATTTCATTGCATTCCCACAATATACTCCCACTTACCTAGCAGCCCACATTGAACATATATCTAAAATAGAATATTATAACATAATTAACATATTAGGTAATAAAAATAATTACTAATAAACTAATAATGAATTGTTGAATATTACTTAAATAACTTCCCACCCTACCCCCTAAAAACCAAACAACCCACTCCTAATACATAACTTAAAAATATATATTAACCACACAAATTACATAATTAATTATCAATTAATTAATTAACAAATAAATAATTCTTTAAAAAAAACTTTACCCTAACAAACCTAACAACCCGCATCTAAACTATAACTTACAAAATTAGAATAACTACACAATTTAGGTAATCAATTATCAATTAAATAACGAATAATAAGTAAATAAATAATTTGTAAATAAATTATTACTTAATTATCTTCCCACCCTATACCCCTACAAACCCAGCAACCCACACCTAAATTATAGCTTTCAAAATTATATTAATTACACAATTTACATAATTAATTAACACTCAATTAAAAATAAATAAATCATTAATAATTAATCAATTTTTATTTAATTAATTTCCCATCCTATACTCCTACAAACCCAACAACCTGCACCTAAAATATAACTTAAAAAATATTAATTACACAATTTACATAATTGATTATCAAATAAATATTTAAAATTAATTAAAAAATAATTATTAATTAATTATACTTAATTAACTTACCACCCTATACCCCAACAAACCTCACAACCCATTTAGACACTATAAATTAAAAATATAAATAACTTAAAATTACAAACTTTATTTAAAAACATTAACAACATTTATACAAACAATAAAACATATACAATTAAAATATTATTTAAAACATAAAGAAATTTATAAACTGATATTTCTTACCCTAAAAAAATCTATATTTTTGTCAACGATATTTCTGCACAAGACTGTATCATAATATTAAAAACTCGATATTTGTGTGAGCTGATATTTAAAACTCAATATTTTGTCCAAATACTGTTGACATACCCCTCCAATGGCACGATCGAGTAAGGGCCATTGGAGGTTTGGCCATGTGACCACCCGCCAGCATTAGGGTCAGATTACGAATCTTGCGGTCCAAGGATCGCCAGACTAGCGGGGGCGGCGGTGGCAGTCTCCCCACCGCCCTATTATGAGTTGGGCGGTGGGACCTCCACAGCCCTGCCACAGCCGCCAGGGAACCGACATTCTCTGGCGGTGTTGCGGTGGTGTAGGACAGCAATATGCTTGGCGAGACCGCCGCAATCCTGCTAAGCATTTTAGGAGTTTCCTCACCGCCAGGGTTTTCATGGCTGTTCCTCCTCCATAAAATCCCTGGCAGAGAGGAAACAAAGGGGCGCTACAAGGCCCCCTGTGCCTCTGCGCCCCCCTGCGTGCATGCACACCAATTTCTGCACGGCATGGACGTTTGAGTCCATGCCGTGCAGGGACTGTTTATGGTGTTCCCATTGGGGCACCCCATTTTAGAGGCACCACCGTGGGAACGCCCAAAAAAAGCCCACCAGACAGGAGGAAACTTCTAATCTGCCGGGTGGCCTCATCACAGGTTTGGCAGTGCGGCGGCGAGGCGGACCTGGCTCATAATCATGCCCTTAGAGTGGCCCGTCAAAGGGCCAGTTTTCACTGTCCGTCACTTTTAGGCAAAACCTGGTGGTAAGGGGCAATGAAAACTTGAAAATGAGCCCCAAGCCATGGGAGAAATCTCCCATGGCAAGGGGGTTATTGCTTCCTTTTTTCTCAAAAAGAAAATCCGGCTTTGGGATTTTGTGTTTTTAAAAATTAAAAAAATTGACTGTTTGCCGTACGGCTTCGTCACATTGACAAACTTTCAATGCACTGACAGGAACCACTTTTACAGCCATCACTTTTAAAAACTATCCCTGAATACCTCCCCTCTTCTTCAACAATAACTTTGCAAAAACCCCTTTTACAGAGAAGTCTCCCTCCTGGATGACACTTGACTCGGTGGACAAGTGGAGTACAATAGAATGTCTAGATGTGAAGCAAGGGCCGCTGTATCCACAGAGAGTCCTTCCTCTCAGCAGCTGTAACCAACAAGGAATCTATTCTCACTGTTATGTTTGGTGTCCAGCTCTAAGCAGTATGAACCACTTCAGTTTGTAGTGCTTGTATACAATACTGGCCAAAGATTAAAGTTCTTGGACAAGCATTGCTAAGGCTTCTTCTGGAGTACAATCTATGGTCTCAACCCATATGGTCTCTAGATTTTTCTGGCCATGGTCTGTAGAGTAAGTATGAGCAAGCGCCAATACAAGGAGAATCCAAAGCAGGTTACAGCTCATTGGAAACTCACTGGGGCAGATTTACAATAACTGGCGCACCACTGCAGATCAGCAGGGATGCGCCAGTTATTTTGCATGACATTAAGAACCCCTTGCGCCACCATGGATGCGCCGCATTTACAATGCGGCGCACTGTGGCGCAAGGAGAGACAGATGCGTGACGCATCTGTCAGCGTATAGGTGACGCAGTGCTGGAGTCGTGTCACAAGCGCGACGCAACTCCAGCACTGCTTAGGGGCATCCTATACTTGCAATGCTGCGTCACTCCTTACGCCTGCTACAAACAGGCGTAAGGTTTTGATGCAGCATGGACGTAAAAGTGACTCAGTGAAATCTTGTAGATTTCACTGCGTCACTTTTACGGGGCTTCCTTGCGACGGAACGCCCACCCTGCATACATTATACCGGACGCAGGTATAATGTAGCGCAGGGCTCTACAACGTGACGCATCTGACTAGATGCGTCACATTGTAAATCTGTCGCATAGTGGCGCATGGTTTACGACGCCGCTGCGTCACAGAAGTGACGCAACGGTGTCGTAAAGATGATGCAAGGGGCTTGTAAATCTGCCCCACTGTGTCCTCCAGCCCGTAAATATTGGTCTGATCAGTTTTGAATTATGAATCTGTTTGTGGCAAAACCCAAACTTACCTGTCCTAAAAATCTGTTCTGTAAATACTGATAGTTCAACAAGATCCTCGAATAGGAAGCTGCTCATCCTATGAAAGAGTATCAGGAAAAAGGCCTGGGGACGGCATTCCCGAACATGGCTTGTGACGAATTAAAAGTACTACTGATAAATCTCAGAAACATTAAAGAACCACTGCCCTTCAGGGAGGAGTTAAAAAAAACACTCAATTTCTAATAAGCAAACATCAGGCAGCTATAGCACTTAGATGCCTTACTTTTTTTCACACTATACAAATTGTATAACTGATTACATCTTTGGCTGATGAAGGTAATTCCAGATGGTTCCATGAGAAGCGGAGAACATGCAAAACTCTCTCCATCTACCTAAATGCATAGTTGTTGGAATTAGCCGTCTCTGCAGGGTCATTCCCAAACGTTTTGCCTTCACTGTACTGCTAACTGAACCCATTTTTTTTCACCTTCAGGACTCTGAGCACTTTGCCACTGCTAACCAGTGCTAAAGTGCTTGTGCTTTCTCCCTTAAACATGGTGAAATTGGCTTGCACCCAATTGGCACATTTAATTTAGTTGTAAGTCCCTAGTAAACTGGTTCTACATGTAATCAGGGCCTGTAAATTAAATGCTACTAGTGGGCCTGCAACACTCATTGTGCCACCCACTTAAGTAGCCATTTAAACATGTCTCAGGCCTGCCATTGCAGACTCTGGGCCTGATTCTGATGCGGGTTGGAAAGCTTCCCGACCGAATCGGTTTGGAAATGGTTTCCGACCCACTCGGATCGGGAGAGTCCGACCGACGGAGTACGATGCATCCGGATGCTTCCAGATACGATTTGGTTGGACTCCCATTGACTTCAATGGGAGCATATGTTCCTACCCGCATCATAATTGGGCCCTGGGTCAGGAAGACACGTTCCCGATCCGATTTGGAAGGAGCAAATGCCATTAGGAGGCCTTCCTAACCGCATCAGAATCAGGCCCTAGGTGGGAATGCTTTCCTAACCGCATCAGAATCAGGCCCCAAGTATGCAATTTTAAACTGCCATTTCGACCTGGCAAAATAAACCTTCTGCCAGGCCCAAACCCCCTTTTTTAATCTTTTTAACGCAGTTAAGTCACCCCTAAGGTAGGCCTAAACCGCCTAAAAGGCAGGGTGCAATGTATATAAAAAGTTGGACATGTAATCTTAACTTTAAAATGTCCTGGTAGTGAAAAACTCTTAAATTCATTGAGCACCACTGCAAGGCATACCTCTCTCATAGGATAACATTGGATTACCTTATTACGTTTAATAAGTGATTACTTTCAATTCGGAGCAGGTAGGAATATTGAGTTTGGCGTCTAAGGAATTGTAATTTAAAACCATCTTCAATGGATAAGTCAGATTTTAAATCACAATTCTGAAAATGCCACTTTTAGAAAGTTGCCATTTTCATGTCCCAACCATTTGGTGCCTACAGCCTGTATCCTGGTTGACATGACTAGGTGTAGCTGGCAGTTGGTTTTTGTGTATTTATTCCAGACAGAGAGACAAAGGGGTTATAAGTGTTGTCAGGATGGGCCATCTCTAACTTGATAGGGTGGCGGAGCTGTCACCTACCACACTTGCACATCTCAAGGTCTCTGTCTCAAAACACTCACAAAGGGTTTCACACAAGTCTTTTGTGCCCCCAGACAAGCTGGGGCCAGGACAGGAAAGCAGGAAACCAAACACCTCTGGGAGTGGAACCCTCTGGAAACTTTTCCTACTTCTAATCTGGCACCAAGTATAAATACTGGATCCTCAGACCCAAGTCTTCAGATCACAACTGGACCTGTGGACTCTACCAGTAAGAAGGACTGCCCAGCTTTGAAGTCTGCCCTGCTGACCTGCTTGCTGACCAAGGACTGCTTTGCTGCCAAAGCCTGCTGTTGCTGCACCAGGACCCTTCTGCTGCTGTGAGCTGCCCTGCTGAATCCAGCCTGTCTTTGGAGACCCTGAACTCCAGTAAATCTCCAAGGGTCAGTTGGCTGGCCCCCTGTTCCAAGCCACAGGAACATAACAGACTTCTTTTATATTAATGCATCTCCCCGAATCTTGATGCACCACGATGCAGCTCGCTATCGACTCCAGCCCAGCACGACCCAGCCTGTCCTCGATGCCGACGCATCTCATCACAAGCACCGGCGGCTTCTTCTATGCCACACCGGCCATCTCGTCCCTCTCACTGACCCATTGCAAGTCCCCGCAAGCCCCACCAGCTTCCTCGTTGATGGCACAGACTTCGCATCGCAGCTCCTGGTCTACAGTCACCGACACTGCCGCAGCGTGAAGCATCTCGACGATGGACCTCGCATTACAGTTCCTCGACGGTTCATCAACATCTGCTCGTACATCTCTATGCCCAGGCCCACAAGGTACTTTCTCCGCCCGCAGAATGAACTCAGTCCTGTGTGCAGCCCGTGCTCAATCGCGGTCGGCCTGATCTTGGGACTTGGGCCCGGTCTGCCCCCGACCAGATAACCACAATTAGTGCTTTGCGCTTTTAGGAACCATTTTCACCCAAATCTTCAAAATTGTAGATTTCTGTTTCTACTAATTGGACTTCTTTTGTTTTGGTGTCAAATCATTTATTACATTTTACTCTATATTTCGAAATTTGTGTGGGATTTTTCTTGTGTTGTGTTTTCACTTTATTACTGTTTGATGTGCTGCATAAATACTTTACACATTGCCTCTAATTTAAGCCTGACTGCTTTGTGCCAAGCTATCAGCGGGATGAGCACAGGTTAATTTGGGTGTTTGCTTGTGCTTCACCCTGACTAGAATTGTGGTTTCTAATTGAGTAGGGTTTCACTCCTCCTTAACCAGTAAACAATTTCCTACAATAGCTTTAGGTGTGCAGGTGCTGGCTACAGAAAAGGGCTGATTGACTTTCTGCTACCTCGCCTGTCTTCTGTCTCTCCCAGCCATGCACTCCATCGACTACTGGTGAACCACTATACTGTCCATTTTGAGTCTTTGCAGACAGGGGCCAGTCTATCATGTGATTTTTCCCTTCACCTGCTCTGAGCTATGAAGTACACTTTCATAATGAATCCGCACAGAAGAGGAGGGCGTTGTGCGATGAAACAACCCCCTCCGGCACCTCCGCCCACACTACTACCACCACCACAGCATGGGACATAAATCACACAAGACTCACCCTGAGAAAGACATTTGACCTCATAATTTGAAATCAAGCAAACCACGGCGCAGCGCCAGATTGGCTTCACCAATGCATACTTAACTCAGTTCCCAATTTTAGCTTTTTCCACGAATACAAAGTAATGCATTAAACATGTCGTCGCCCATTAAGCCTGGACGGCACGTCTGTTGTTAGAGTGAATGAACGGCAGTAATGACTCAAAGCTAAAACCACAAGCGAACCTGCCACAAGCAGATGGATGCAGCCTTCAAACGCAGCCCATCATTAGCCAATCAAAGAGAGCCTCAGAGATGTCCACAAAGCATAAAATGTGGCCAAAAAGCCAATCCACAATTGAATTAAAAAACCAAATTAATTTATTTGAGCTAAAAATGAAATAAAAATGTCGATCCAAATGTAGGGAATCCAGAAAACACACAAATTACACAGAAATGTAAAGTGAGGCATCCATACTTCAACCCTCTGTTGTCAAATTAATGACTTGAGCAGCGCAGAAGGAGTCTCCCGGGACAGAGGGCAGCCTTCAGGAAACCTGAAGAGATGAATGCTGGGATTTAATGAATGGGGGAGCGCTGGGAAAGCAGACAACAAGGGACTGAACCACACTCTGTTAGCCTAAAGTGGACAGGATAGCTCTATTTATCTATTTATTTATTTAATTGTTTGTTTGTTTATTTATTTATATATTTATTTGGTAGCCGGAGTATTTTGAACAGAAATACAGAGTAAACGAGCAGTTTTGGTACTTAGGGCAATAAGCTGCTTGATAGAGGTTTGGACTGTCAGCATTATTTTCCACAGCGCCTAAGAAGGCCTGTTGCAGCATGGGTAGCTGAAAGACGCTACACGCGGGCACCACAGTTGCTCCTGATGATGTGTCAGATGGCTGGTCGGAGGTCAGTGATTGATAGAGGGATGATGTCTGCCCCTCACTCAGGTATGTCTCTACCATGGGTGATAGGTCACCAGTGGGCAACAGAGGCTGTTGAGGAGGTGAAGGAGGGTGCGGGCCATGGGCGGAAGAGCTGCAGGACCCTGTAGTATTACTCCACCGGAGCTGGTGGACTCCCTACACACATGATTGGCACAACATAAATGTCCATTGGTGATGGATTTGTTTAATGTTTTTTTAGGATAATATCAGCAAACTGCAAATGAAGGTCAGTAGGTCCAGGTAAGGACCTGTGAAGATCACAACAGTTGTACCTGCTTTTGGCACTGCATCATCCCAATTGACTGTAGATGGACTCCTCCCCACTGTGAGCAAAAGGCCTTCTGAAGGAAGTGACCCGATTAGGGCCACCCGGATCACTCGCGACCACCTCTCAGCCTTCCACACAAATGAAGAGTCGGTCAGACAGTAGACAATACAAACCAAGTATATTTTATTCAGGTACACTCGAGCGGAGCCCAGTCTGCCCAGTCTCCTAGGATTGCTGCAGAGGGTCTGACATCAGCAAACATGGTGATACATTATGTACGATTTAGAACCAATGAAGACACGCCCAAACTGTAAATTTCCAGTTGGACGCAGCTAGACAAAGAAAGTACAGAGGGATGAGTTTCGATCCTGAGACCGGGCACACACTATCTTTACACCAAGGTCATTCTGCCTGTGCCCGCCGCTCTAAAGGTGGGAGCAGGCCTAAGCCTGGGCGTAGTTTGCGTAGTAGCACTTCATGTAGCTACGTGAAGTATATTTTCAACTACACGTAACTATGCAAATTGCGTAGCTGTGTGCTTGACTGCACTGTACAATAATTTCCAAAGGCATCTTGCACAGTGCAAGTTAAGACCAAATAAATATCTCTGTTTTTATATGCTAAAAATGCATATAGTCATTTCAAAAGTGAAAACGATAAATTAACAAGCAGTGAGAGAGGTGATGATTTTGGGATCCTCCCTAACCTAGGGAGAGAACCAAGCAGATGCCTTGAAAACAAAAAGCAAATCTTTTGAACGATTCAGTGGTGGTCCCATCCTTTTAGGACCACCCCAAGCACAGTTATTGGCAAAAATACAATCCCAACCAAAGGCACTGCACAGCATTATGGGACGAGATTAGCAGTGGGCAGTGAATATTATAGTATCCAATATCAAAATAATTCTACAAAGAGCTGCAGTTCCACTAGTCGTTACTAGATGTCCCTCACGAGTCAAATGCAAAAGCTTCATGAAAGGGTTTCAATGCTTTTGCATTTGACTCGTGAGGGACATCTAGTAACGACTAGTGGAACTGCAGCTTGATGTATTAATAATTTCAATGCTTTTGCATTTGAATCGTGAGGGACATCTAGTAACGACTAGTTGAACTGCAGCTCTTTGTAGAATTATTTTGATATTGGACACTATAATATTCACTGCCCACTGCTAATCTCGTCCCATAATGCTTTGCAGGGCCTTTGGTTGGGATTGTATTTTTGCCCATAACTGTGCTTGGGAGTGGTCCTAGGAGGAAGGGACCACCACTGAATCGTTCACATGATATACTTTTTGTGTTCAAGGCATCTGCTTGGTCCTCCCCTAGGTTAGGGGTCCCCAAAATCCTCACCTCTCTCATTGCTTGATATTTTATTGTCAAAGTTCACTTTTGTGAATTGGTTATATGCATTTTAGCATTGAAAATTGCTTTATCAAAGCATTTGTAGGTGTTTATTATACTGCTGCTACGCTACTTCACTCTGCTACGTGCAATTTGCGTAGTGTGTAGTAGCACAAACTTTGCATGCTCCGTGAGCGTAGCGAAGTATTATGCCCAGGGTTAGTCTCTATCTAGTGGGAAAAGTATGCGCTAATAAGAACAGTGTATTCATTAGGGCAGCAAGGTCCAACCTTGGAGAAACAAAAACTACCACAGCTGCTTTCAGCAGAGACAGAGAGAAATTAGTTTCAATCATGACTCAAAATGGCAGCTAAACATAAAATGGTGCCAAGAATGCTAACTTAAGGCGTGCAGTACATAATCAGCACAGCTAAGACATTTTTATTCTAACACTTCCTCTATGTGTGAGCTGTGCCACTCACCTGAAACACCAGGAGTTCCGCAGGGGAAAAGCTGATCCTCCCGCTCCGCCCATGAGCAGGACTAGGTCCCACTTTACTAGGCCAGCAGGGGCGCTTGAGGGGAAGCTGGGTTGTGGGGCTTTGGATTGCAACACTGGGTGCTGCCGCTTCTTCAGGCTCTTCTGCTGGGGTCCGTTCTCTAGGTTTCTCTCTCTCCCTGGGTTGTCTTAGCCTCAGAAGATGGAACGGATTAGTGTGGTGGTTTTGTGTTCTGCTTAGAAAGAACTATCATTAGTATTCATAACATCCTTCATTCTTCGCATCCATTACATTTCTCCTCCCTTTGACCATGGTTAAATACCTGTGGCAGCTTTTTAAGGTGTCCGTACAAAGTGTGATTCCCACCTCCTGCTCTTTGATGACTTCTCAAGGATGATGCTACTGACAATGGCTTTTATCATGCCTAAACTACACAAGAGTTCTTGAGCGGGCTCCCAACTCGAGCTGTCCAAATGTTCAAATGCCTCAAATATATATAAGTCCTTGAACTATTGTTCCAATATCCCAAGTTACATCAAGGGTCTGGCGGGTGGTGATGATTGGTAAAATCCAAGGAGTTACGTTCATTAGCTAGGTTTTAAGTCCTGCGCTGCGCCACACTTTTTTAATCTCTTATTTCTTTCAAGAGTTGTTGATGTTGATTTTTTTGTTTCTTTTTTTTTCACGATCGCTGTTCCGGGATCAAAGAGCTGCAGACCATTGAGAATAAAAAGCACAGGTAAGATGACAGCAGCAGTCTTTAAAGAGCAGCTTCCAAGGTGGTCTCCTGACCACTATCCAAGAAGTTAAGCACTGTTCCAACTGAGGGAACAGTTTTTATACTCTCGTCACCAAGATGGCCGCCATATCATGTGAGCAGCCAGGATCTCACTATAACATGAGAAGTCTTGATGGAGGTCGCAAGATTTCTATTCAAAAGACCAGTGGTGGTGGTAGAAAGGGCATGGCCCACTGAGAGGACTGACAAGGTCATACGGGATACCTCTATGGGGAAGAGAGGTCCGGTGCACGGGCGGGTGGGTGCTCAATCAAAGCAGCACAGGGGGTTGGAAGCCTCTGATGAGTGGGGGAAATGTGGGGACTGGGAGGAGCCTTAACACATGCCCCAGGGCACATCGAGAACACTCCAAAGGGAGAGTGGTTGCAACTCTACCACAGCCAGCAAGGACACTTCTGGCGAGGCAGTGTTGGCTGCTGAATAGTGGAAGAAAAAAAACACAATTTTCATAGCTCATTAGGTAATACTAAAAGACACATAGGCCTTCATTGCGATTGGCCTGTTCTTTTCCCACCCCTATGCCAACTGGTGTTTGCACAGGAATCCGAATTACATTTTTTGTGTAAGTTACCACATACCTAACAATTTTTTCCGGGGGAAATGAACAATAAGTACCAATGTATGCGCAATGCAGAAAAAAATGCATGTTATGCCCCATTGTAAAGGGCCCAACTTGTGATAATTATCGCACCTTTTAAATTGCGATCTTAGTAGAATTGGATTTTAATTGGCGTGATAATGATCCCCTTCCCAGCTAGGCCACTCTAGATGAGGTCCATAGTGGTTAGTATTCAGCACTCTCACCGCTGTAGCCCAGGTTCGAGTTACAGCATCTGCTCACCATCCTGTGATTCTGGGGAAATCACTTAATCTCCCTGTGCCAAGAAAGAAAAATCACATCTTTTGTGCTTCCTTAAGCACAATTAAAAGCCCCTTTCATGGCCATTAATCTATCTCTTTATTATTCCCCTCCTTTTCCTTCCACTCCCTGTCCACTGGTTCCTTTACAAAACCCTAACTTCGCCTCTTGAGCACTGTCATACAGCACATGTACCACGTCACTACACAAAGCACAGGGATCGTGCATAACATTGAGAGACATACATTTTTGGGCTAACATAAATCCCCACCTCTACCCTCCCTGTACAAGACGGAATCCCACCACCTTTCCTTCTGAATTGTGTTAATGACCATCTGCCCTGCCTCGCAGTGCTTTGAGAAGGGTCCCTTGGCTATCCCCTTAGCTATCTTTAATGAGTGATTCATGGACTGGTGGATAAGGGTCATGGCTTTCATATTGGCACCTAGTGTAGTCCTCATCCTTCCCACCTGTTTCCTATCATTGTTCTCTATGTTCATTACTTCACCATCATAGTACAGGATGTGGTCTATGATAATCTGCCAAGCCATCATGAAATTTACCTGGGGACTAAGAACTAACAAGCATCCCAGCACATAAGGACCCTGGAACCCCAGGCAGAAATCCTCTGGAACCTCACTCTCTTCCTGTTGAGAACATACTGCCCTGTCAGGTGCGTTCCCACAAATTGTGCCATTTCCTAATGCCCACAGGGAAGTTGTGGTTGGCTTCTAGATCGAAGAAGCTTGTTGCAGGAGTAACTTCATGTCTTTAACTTTCATGCTCTGAAAGGGGCAATAGATGGATGACAGTGTTACGGTACAGCTGGAGGTGGTCACGTGGGTACCATTTCCAAAATGCCATGGTGACACCAGCTGAAGCTGCTTCACAGGCATTGTAGCCAGCAAACTCTATTGCCCTCTTCTGATGCCCATCGGTACTTCCACATGTATTTCCAGTAAGGGCATTGGCCATTAATGGCGACAGGGTTTGAGAGGATAGAATCGAGCCAAGTACCTGCCTGAAGACCAGGTGACTTTTTGATAACAGCAGAATATAAGGAACATGGCCACTGGTAAATTCAGAAAGTGTTCTTTGAAAGAAAGTGATGGCGGTATTAAAGACCAAAGTACAGCTTACTAAGTGAGTAAAGCATACTTTACTCTCGGGTCTCATGCTGTATGCTGAGGTGGATGAAAGCACAATGCTAACAGTAATTTAACAGACCAATGGAAATGCCCCACTATGTATGTATAGTTTGTATGAAGGTTTTGGTAAAACAATAGACTGGCGAGACAGCCAAAGCTGTCTTAAAAGACCAGAACTAAAAAAACACTGTCTAAAATTCTGTCACTGACGGTGCCGTAAGCCAACGGCTGAAGTGGGCTGACCAATTTTCCTGTGCTGTAGTGGACCAAAAGACAAATGTCACTAACGGACCAACAGACACATGAATGAAGAGGACTGCCCGAAAGCCTCTGTGATATATATATATATATATATATATATATATATAATGCTGTCACTCAAAGTGAAGTTAGCCAATGGTTGAAGTGGACTGACATATATGCAGTCTAGTCGTTGTAACAAATATATGAATGACACAACGACAGACCAATGGATGAAGAGGCCTGACAGAAAACCCCTATCATATTTAATAAAATCAAAAGGTCTTGGCTAATGCAAGACCTTAAAAAGACTTCAACAGTACTGTAAATGAATAAATAGGATTAATAGAGGTGGGCGTGCTACTAAAAGCTCAAGCCAGGGTCGAGGCCCATGCCTGGCTTTAGCTCAGCTCAAGGTTCTTTAGGACCCACGAGCCAGGCTTTAAAAATGGCTTCTGCCTGCCACCCACACTCTAATCTAATGCACTAGGAATTAAAGAAAAGCCATTAACTTTTGATTTAAAATAGTCACTTTTAATAACTACCTCGCAATGCAGTGATATCTGAGGTACTAAGTTGAAACGCTTCAGCATATTAAAGAAATGCACATTGTTTGGATTTTGAAAAGCCTTCTTTGTCATATTTTGTGTGTGTTTATTGCACAGTTTACATGCCAAACAGTTTGAGGGCTCAGCTCGTGCATGGGCTCTTGGAGCCCAGCCAGACCCTTGGCTCGGCTCTGGCTCTGGCTCGGCTCGCCCTGTTAATTTGTTGGCTCGGCTACCTCTAAGGATTAACAAAACAGTACTGTGGCACACTTGATTCAGCATTGTGTGGCGTGTGATTAGCTAGGCATTGATTAGTTAGCAATTTCTCAAAATATTTCTTACCAAAATGTGTTGTTCAATTCTTGGCAGATGGCAAGCACTATGGCAGTCATGGTAGAAGAGTCCCGTGGCTAAGAGTTTGCTAAAACATTTATTTGTACTCAAATTATGTCTTTGGGTGACACTTTCTCCAGTGAGTCAATCTATTTTGAGTCCAGCAACAGCAAATTATGTTTCCATTTGGTTAGTTTGCCTTTATAAAACCCTCATTGTGTTTTTGTAAATTATCTAGGACGATTAAAAAATAAATTGTATTAGTTCTTCTCTGCTTCCCAGGCTATTCCAGAAAAGGACAATAAAAAACCCGAAGTATTACTATCAACAGTATTTTCTACTAGGGATGGCTAACAGCACAGAGTTCATAAAGATACAACAAACACACAGTAGCTCTGGGGTGGGACGGTGGCGTAGTATATGTGCCGTGGACCCCAAAGACAGCAGGGTAAGTGCCCCCACATCCTCTTGTTTGATAGCGAAAACCATCTCTATGTCAGGTGCACAGGGCCCCTAGGCCCCGGTGCCACTGCACCTGCTGTGCTATTGATATCCACACCCCTGTTGGGGGTGGAGGGGGGGGGGGTGAAGGGGCCAGAAGCTCTCACTGTCGATCCTGCTAATTAGATGCATGTTTACACATTAAACTACTAAATGCAGACATCTGTTTTCGATTCATTTTACACATTGTGAATTCAAGTGCCAAGGTGACTCTTTTCAAACTAGTGCCTTTAGTGTTGTACATTAATTACAGTGTCTTCGCTAGAGAAGCCATTGTATCTATGAACGTGCCTATGGGAAGGATGGGAACAGGCGTAGCCCATGGAGGGGAACAAGTGCTGAACAGATGGACAAAAAACACAGAGATCCAAAGCAGTCATCCCTTGCCAGCAGCGTCACAGCAATGGCTGCATGTGAGGCAATGCATTCTGCTGACATGCACTACGTGTATGTGCATACGAAAATGTAAACTTCAAAGCGGAATTAAAATGACTATTGCAACATTGCGTGGTATCATGCCATATGGTTCATGCTGCTCCAACGAATGGAAAAAGGAAATGGAGGATAATAGGAAATGCACATTGTAGCAGTGTGTGGATTGAAAGGCTGCACTGCACAATGTCTGCACACTGCACACTGGCAGTACTCGCTCACAAGGATGGCACACTAAGGTATTCAAAGACTTTGACCCTCTGAAAGGTGCCCCTCAACCTTGCTACATGCCAAGGAGCATTTGCAAAGGTGGAATAGTAGCATTGAATCTGGTTTTTCAAATCACCAACAGATCTGCTAAGTGTCTCCACTGAAATTCACTGTGTAAAACTTCATCTCGTATGCCTGACATGCAACAGAATCCTAATTAATGCTATGGGATATACTCAGAGCAAGCATACTCGCATGGGCATATACTCGACTCGAGTTCCTCAGATGTATTCTGGCCATTTTTCAGAGGTGTGGCAAATATTATTGAACTATACTATTATATAAAAACAGACATACAAAACATACATATTTAATCCTTCCTACAGTAAGTAGGTGTGAGGTTAGGCAACAGAAAACATATAAAATAGTCTTACTTTTGTAATTCTCACATAATACGTGCCAGACCAGCATTCAACACCCTTTCCCTCTTAACAATAAACGGCAACTCTGAATGAATGCAGAGTTTGTGACAAGAACATTGTGTATGTCCCTTGCGACGAGCGGAAGCAACTCATATCTGCTGCAGCACCTCAACAGCTCAGACTCTAATTGCTGCCTCTAGCTGAGCGCACAGATGCTTCAGGTCAGTTACTTTCCATTCATGATTAGGGGACCCCGCTGTTATACCTCGAGTGAGCCAAACGTATCATGACTCAGCAGTTTGAGAGTGACTGTGATTACTTTTATTATTCAGCATCTGTACTGTTCACAAGTGGCTTACCTGCATGCAATATTCTGGCGCGTGGCACAACAACGCTCCTCTGCGTTAGTATTGTCAGCACGCCGTGCAAGGAATCAGTGGGAGCCATATTAAAATGGGCAAGCTGTACAGGGACAACTGCATCGTCAGCATGCTTTCACGGAGACGGAAGTGACAATTTTCAATTGAACTTCATCACATAGCACGGCAGCGCTGGGCACCACAAGCAAGTCTTGGAGATTGACATCGTTCCTGGTGTCTCCAATTTGTGATCTATAGGGGCAGATTTAGAAAGCCCATTGGGCTTCCTTGCGCCGCCATTGCGTCACTTTTTTTGATGCAACGGCAGTGCAAACAATGCGGCCAATTTACAACTTGACCCATCTAGGGAGATGCGTCACGTTGTAAAGCCCTGCATCACATTATACCTGCACCAGGTATAATGTATGCAGGCTAGGCATTCCCACGCAAAAAGCCATGTAGAACTGACGCTGTGAAATGTACAACATTTCACTGCGTCACTCTATGCCTTCACTGCTTCAAAATCCCTACGCCTACTCAGACCAGGCGTAAGGAATGATGCATGGCTTTTTATATGGGACTCACCTATCTGTTGTGGCACATTGCTGTAGTTGCGTCAATTTAATGAGCAACTCCAGCAATGCGTCACTTTTGTGCCAATAGATGCGTCAGTATTTCTGATGCATCTGTTAATCTTTGCGCCATGGAGCACTGTATTGTAACTACAGCACATCCATGGTGGCACAAGGACATTTGGCACTGGCGCAAGGAAACTGACGCATCTATGCAGATGCGTCAGTTCCTTGTAAACCTGCCCCAAAGTGTCACACTTCACATCAGCTGGAACTATATGATGTATGGCTTTTCCAGAATTGTTCAGTAAATAAAAAATAAAAATTACTGACCATTTTCCTTCCTAACAGGTCTGGACTATCAGGTATTAACCGAATACCAGCGCGGGTGTTCAGTTACCAACAAAGGAAAAAGGTTCCTTCATTGTTTATTGCAGAGTATTAATCTTGAGCTTGTGAATTGTATCATTCATTTAAAACATTGCAGAACGTGAGTCTTCCCTCATTTTTCTTATCTTTTCCTTGGGAACATATTCTTCACTGGTCAGAGTGGAAGAAAGTATTTAGTCATAAAGCCTGGGTGTGTGGCACATCTTTGGGCGCCGAACACAAGACATCCCTCTTGATGCACTGCTTGGGTCCGGAGGGGCAAGAGGTGTATGAACATCTTCCAGACTTGGGTGATCAAGATTCATCTAGTTTAAATGAATGTGAAATTTTCATAAAAAAACTTGACTTGCATTATCTTCCCAAAACCAGAAAGGTGCTGGAGCGGTATCACTTTGGGAAGCGAATGCAAAGATCTGACAAATCAGCGGAAGAGTACATAACATCACTACGCAAATTGGCATCTATGTGCAATTTTGGTGCATCATGTGAAGAACGGTTAAGGGACCATTTTGTGCTGGGTTGTATCACGAGAAAGCAAGAGATGCGTTGTGGCAAAAGGACAACCCATCTCTTAATGAAGTATTGACCATTGCAAAAACTCTTTAGCACTCTATAGCTTGTGTTGATACGTTCCCAAACTGTGCATCGTGGCTCCCTGGGGAGCCGTCAAACCTAGCCAGGGGAGCCGCGGACCAAGCACTTTAATGCATTTAATGTTGAAGGGTCTATTGGCTTCAGTTAAACTAATTAGACTAAAACGCATGATGTCGATGATTTGTAAGTGACATGCTTAAAGCTATATATGTTGTGCTTAATTGATGGCATGTCGAGGGAGATGGCCTCCATATTTCACTGTATCCCCACGTTCCAACACTCCCAATGTAAGCAGAAGATGCCTGATTTATTTTGTTAGACTCGTTAATAGTTTCGTTTTTTCCAAATGCATTTTACACCAATGCAAGTTATCAGGAAAGTACAGTTGTCCTGTCTATTAAACACACTATGGGGCCGATTAGGATGTTGGTCGGAAACTTTTCCGACCGAATCGGTTTCGGAATGGTTTCTGACCGAATCGGGTTCTGCAAATCCGACCGACCGATTACGATTCTTCCCAACATTGTTCTGTCTGACTCGCATTGACTTCAATGGGAGCCTGTGTTCCATACGAGAACACAGGCTCCTATTGAAAAAAGGGGTGTTTGGGGAAAACCTTGGACCCTGTGGCAGGCACCTCATGGTGCCTGCCACACTGTGCATGATTGCAAAGAGGGGACCCATGGGTACCCCCACGGGCCCCAAATGGAGGTCTACGGGTGAAGGGGGGCCTGCTATGGTCCTCCAAAGTCAGATTCCAACAGCCGTTTCGTGTCGGGCAAACCGATTCGGAATAGCTGTCAGAATCGGCCATCGTAATCACTCGGTCGGAAACAGTGTCCATAGAGCTGTACGATTCGGCTCCGAACGACTCGGTCTGTCTGAATGCCGATCGGAACTAAATCGGACAGCCGAAACAGTTTCCCTGCTTCGTAATCGGTTGGTCGGAAATGTATCCGATTCGGTCGGAAACATAGGTTCCGAATCGGATTCGGAGAATCTGAATCCCGTTCGGAGCCTTTTCCAACCGACATTGTAATCGGCCCCTAAGTATTATTAAGTATTGACATTTGTACTTGAATCATAGGTACTTCCAGTTCACATTTCTTTCATCACACACACATTTCCAGACAGGCCTGCTCCTTCCTTGAGCACAGGGAAATAAAACACCATATACGGTATAATGCCAACATCTGGAAGCAAAAAAGAGGGACTTAAAAAAAAAATCAGAGGAATTTATTTTACTTGCATTGATTTTGAGGCAATTTTAGGGAGGAGACAGCAAAAATAAAGCTGTATGTGGTTTAAAAAATCGTGAGTTACCCTACTGAGACAGGTGTGTTGGCACGTTTGACCTGGGTAGAAATGGAAGTGCATGCAAATATTCTTCAAGCGCAGAAACACTTTGGCAATGGGGCCTATATGCATAGGGGTGCTATCTAGCACTGTAAGTGGGATAAAAAGGTTTGAGAGGGTACTCTAAAAAAGGCATGAGCAAAGAAGTGTAACTGTGAATATTTTAATAGAGGTGCCGCCTTAGTAATACGAAACAACCTGCTTATATGATCATAATACCTTCAACAGCTTCATCCCAATTATTTTCAGGGAGAAAAATGCAAATATTCCCGAGGCCAGGCTTACATCCACCCCACCCTCCAAAAAAAGTAACAGTGGGGAGCCACGGGCAATGGCCAATGGGTCAAGGGAGCCGCGGGTCGAAAAAGTTTGGGAACCACTGCTATAAAAAAAGAATCTGACATGTTGACAGGATCAGGAGTGTGAGTCAAAACACACAAGAAAGATGATCCCAAAGATGTAAAAAAAAAGGCTCAACTCTGTTGGTTCCATTGTAACAGCACTTCACTTATAGCTAATTGCAAGGATTTCTCAGGGTGGAAATCAGTTTGCGAAAAATGTGGGCGAGAAGGTCACTTTACTGGAAATTGCAGGTCAGGTTGGGACAAAGGCAGAGTGAGAGAAGTGGAATGTGTGCCGGAGGATGTCTGTAATGTAAATGTACTACGAGTTGACACAAATATTGATGAGGGTCCTGTGGATGTGGTGTGTGTTGGAGGAGCAAATGTAAGCATGTTGTTCGATTCTGGAGCTGAAATCACAGTAGTACCCAAGGTATTTTATGACCAGGAATTGAGAAGGGAGGTGGAGCTTTTCAAACCAGATATAAGACCAAAAGGGAAAGGGGGAAAGCCCATCAAGCTTCTAGGTTACTTTCAAAGTGACATTGAGTTTGGCAACAGGATAACGGCAGGGACGGTTTATGGGTCTATGAGAGGTATCTCTCTCATAAGTTGGATTCATCAGAGAGAGTTAGAGTTTAACTTGATCCGAATGAGTCTCCAGCAGTAAAGTTGAGAGAAAAAGCAAATTTGGTTAAGGACTCCTGTAGCAAGAAGTATGAAAATATATATCCAAATGTTTTCAGAGGGATTAGGTTGCCTGAAGAATTACACTCATTTCATAAAGATCAAGCCGAGATCAATTCCCAAGACTTTTAAAGTAAGAAATGTTCTGTTGAAAATAAGGGATGACATGGCACGTGAATTGGAAAGATTGGAGAGAGACTGTATAATTGAAAGAATGGAATGGTCCATGTGGTTGTCACCTGTCATAATAGTGAAGAAGGCAAATGGGGAGTTGTGACTGTGTGTGGACTTGAGAGAGCTGAATCGGTGTGTCATAGTGGACAGATACCCTCTCCCCAACATAACAGAGATGTTGACCTCCATAGGGGATGCTAAATAGTTTTTCCTCACTAGACTTGACGTCTGCTTACCATCAGATAAAATTCCATTCATTGTCCCAAGAACTGACGTCTTTTATCATTCCATATGGGACGTTCAAGTATGTCAGGATGCCTTTGGTTTAGTATTGGCCTTTTCCGTGTTTTAGAGGCTAGTGGAAGATGTATTAAGAGGGATTCCTGGTGTCAAGATATACCAGGACGACGTATTGGTATTTAGTAGTTCGGTGGTGGAGCATGACAAAAGATTGCCTGCTGCCCTCACAAGGTTGGATTTGAGTGGAGTCTCTCTGAAGTTAAACAATTGTAAGTTTAATGTGGACAACATAGAATACTTGGGACATCAGGTCTTCTCAGTTGGTATCCGCCCAAGAAAGAAATTGGTGGCTGCGATCAGTGAAAAGGCGATACCTGAAAGTAAAGATCAGTTGGTTAAATTCATTATACCAAGTATGAGTACTACAGTAAATATGTGGCAGATTTCACTGGGAAGAGTAAAAACATGAGGAGATTGTTAAAAAAAGAGCATTGAATTCATGTACGATGACGATTGTGAGAGAGAATCTGAGTCTTTGAAAGTGGAGTTGATGGACACTCTAAGTTTGTCCAGTTTTGAACCAGGGCAGGAAACATTACTAATGACTGACGCCAGTTCAAAGGGCATGGGAGCGGTTCTCATGCAAGAAGTTGATGGTCGAGAGAGAACTATTCTGTTTGTTTCCAGAAGTTTAAAAGGTGCAGAAAGAAATTATTTGGTTAAAGAGAAGGAAGCTTTAGGAGATTTCTGGGCAGTGAGAAAGCTTAGAAAATGTCTATGGGGTAGTCATTTTGTGATCAAGATGGATCACAAACCCCCTGAAGGAAATCTTTATGTCCAAGTGAATTGACTCAGTTTCCAGCATAATTTGCAAGTGGCTGATTGCCCTGCAGGAATTTGATTATAGCGTTATTTATGTTCCTGGTGCTAGGAACATATTAGCAGATTGTGTATCTTGCATGCGTTGCGAGAACCACCAGGATGAAGGAAAAGAAGATATCTTTGGTGGTGAGCCATACGATAAGGAACTCAAGGTATGCGAGGTCACAGGTGGAGCCATTCTGGAGGGAGAGCGGATAGAGGAGATGAAGACGGATCAAGTGTTGCTGCTTTTGAGTTGATCAGTGATTTCAGGTCAAGAGGACTGTGAGGAAGCAGTGAAACGTTTTTGGGAAGTGAGAGGGGAGTTAACGGCGTGTGGGAAACTGCTCATGAGTGGAAGTAAGTTGGTTCCGCCTACATTACATTGCCGCACGAGAGTCACCTTGGGATTTTAAAGATCAACATGAGCATTAGAGCGGACTATTGGTGGCCCAGAATGAACATAATGGTGGAAAGAAAGGTGAGGGGTTGTGTCGAATGTCTGGGTAGCGACAGAATTTTGAAATGCAGGACTCAACCCATGGTTGTAAGGAGATTGCCTTCTGCACCCTGGGATGAGATTTCTCTTGATATAGTAGGCCCCATTAGGTCTTCTGGTGTGGATCATTATATTTTGAGCTGCCTAGAAGGGTACTCACAATGGCCAGAGGTTGCAGTTGGAACTTCTGTTGAGACAAAGGTAGTTATAAACTTTTTGAAAACATTATTTGATCGGGAAGGTTACCCTTCAGTACTTCTAACGGATAACGGTGTGCAATTGACAGCAAGAGAAATGGAAACATTTTTGACAGATAAAGAGACTGTACACAAAAAATCTGCACTATATCAATCCAGAATCTAATGGCATCATTGAAAGTCTTAACAAAGTGTTGAAAAAGACCATACAACGCTCACGTGCAAGTGACAAATCATAGTTAGATGAGATAAATTACAAAGTGAAGTTGTATAGACTGACACCTCATTCAACCACAGGAGTGACACACGTGGGTTTGCATCCCATCCTCATAGTCAGTGTGAAGTTCAAAGACGTACACAAGGTTCTTGCTAAAAGCTCTGGATTTATTCAAAGTTGCAGTTAACATCTAATCCAGTTTAATACAACTTTCCCCCAGCTTTCTCACAGTTCTGTCCAACCCCGCTCTGTTTGAAATTCAACATTCTCAGAACCTAGGGTTATCCAACAAGAAAGCTGGCCGCATGCAGAAGGTTCCAACAACAAGATACCACAGGGAGGAAAAGGGGAGAAAAGACTTGTGAGATATAAGAGTGTGAAGAGATTCGACTGGGGGAAGGAAATCAAAGTAGAATGCACGATGGGAGGAAATGGAAAGTGCAGAATTGAGTGCAGGAAAGGAATGGGCAGATTTAGAAGAAGAAAAGGAGAGGAAGGGCAGATGGGAGAAGATAGAAGACTAATGGGGAATAGGAGGGAGAAGACGTAATAGAGAAAACGGAGGGAGTAGGGCTGAAAGGATGAGGAAGGAGAACTGAAAGCAGGAGGATGAGGGGGAGGTTTAGGGATGAGCAGAGCTTAAAGAAGAAAATGGACGAAATGCTAAGGAAGGAGACAATGTTAACCTGTTTTTACATAGATCTGGCTTCCACAGTTTTATCATTTCATATATCAACAAAGAATAAGCATTACTATTACACAACTTAATGCTATTCCATTTATCTTCATCTGAAGAATGAGGGGCTGAGCTGGCCATTGTGAGACCATAATTTCTGAGCTACTGGTAACACCCAGATGTCATGTTGGAGTGTGTGGGGTAACACCCAGATGTCATGTTGGAGGGTGTGGTTGAGGGGAGTAACGATGGACAAGGATAGTGAGGAAAGGGGAGAAGGAATGCTGATGCAATGTGAAGGAGATAGAAGGTGGTGTAGGGAAGGAGAACAAAGAGAAGAGGAATATCAAGCGAGAATGAGAGGGCAAAGAATGGCTGAGATGTGGAGGATGATGGGAAAGAAAGGATTGAGAGAAGATATGGAGAGGATGACACAAGAAGCACAACAAGGAGCTAGAGATGAAGAAAGTGCTGAAGAGGAAAAGAATGGAGATAGAATGAGGTGAAGAGAAGGAGAGTAATGACTAAAGGAACAAACATGATAACGAGAGCAAACGGTTAAGTAGAAGAGAATGAGGTGGTTGGATATGTTTGTGGGGGGAACAGGAATAAGAGTAACAGGAGGTGAGGGAAGGTACAGAGGGAAGGTTCCAAGCAAGCAAAGAAAGAAAAAGAAGATGAAAGGGAGAGGTCATGGGAGGAGGGTGTGAAGAATGACTTTTAGAGGACAGGTGACTAGTAGTCATTTGGTAACCTTAGGAAAGGGTAAGAAGAAATGATGAGGGGCAGAAGAAAAGTGCATGGAAGTTTGTGTGTGCCAACAGAGTGAGGGAGAGAATAGATAGTAAATGGTGTAACCTGAGAAGTGTGACTCCCTCACTCCATGCCATCAAAGACCGTTTTTCCGTTTCTGTGCTTTCTTGTGACAACCTAATGCATTCTGGGTCATTGTAGCCTTCCAACAAATTAGACTAACACACACGACAGCAGTGATTATATGCAAGGGGTTCAGGACTGGAGACAGTATATTTTAGGTTACATTAGCACCATTGAACATTTCAACATTTCAAATTTAGAGTCATGGGAAAAAATTGCATATTGCATCAATTAAATATTAAGGGTAGGCTAATGCGCTAAGGAGTTCTTATAATGAAAGATTAAAGACTGACTTTTTTATTTGATTTTAGTAAGTGTACAATTTATTATTGGCATTTTAATCAATTTCACGGATGCGTTTCCTGTGATTTCACAGCCACGTATATTGCTTCCTATAATGTAATTCGTTTTAGAGCTTATCTCGCATCACTTCCTATATCATCATCTGGCTCAGAGGTCATGTGATGTCACTTCCTTCGATATTATCAATAATGCTTTTTTCTGGCTGAAGTTGGAGACCCTGCAAAGTTGCCCTGATCTTGGCAAAGTGGATGCTGTTGAGTAAGTTAGAAAGGTGGAGGTGGAAGGGCCAGCAAGCCTTGTGCTGTTTGTAAGGGAGAAAAAGCTTTGCAAACCCAATAGGTCTCTCCTTTGGGACTCATTGGCTTTGCCAATGGTATTAAGCGATGCTGTACAGCATCCTCTATCCTATGCAATATGGATAAAGAGGTGAGAAAAGCCTATGGTGCGGCTGGCCAGATGCACCAAGTGGGGGAGGGGGAAGCAACAAGGAGGATGCAGGTGGGTAAAGGCAACACAGAGGGTGTGGGTGATGGGGGGAATCAACACACAGGGCATGGGTGGGTGGAACTAACACAGAGGGCACAGGTGCGGGAAGTAACACAGAAAACATGGAAGGGAAGCAGCAAGAAGGATGGCAGAAGCAACACGAAGGACAGTAGTGAGACACAGCAACGTGGAGCTGGAGGCCAAAGCACACAAGGGTAAGCACATCACTGAGGGTGCGGGGGAGGAGCACAGGGCGAGAGAGAACAACATGGAGTGCAGAAGAGGGGAAGAGAGAAGTACACCAGGGACACAGCTGGAGAATACAAGCACTCTTGGGCAGCGTTAAACCAAAAAGAAACAAGCAGTGCCTGAAAAGTGAGCAGTGGAAGGATACGAGTAATGAGTCCAAACTAATGGGAAGGGACAAACACAAGAAGAGGCAGTAAAGCCCAGACAAGTTAACAAAGCACAAGCAAGCAAAAGAAAGTGAAAATAAAGCCAACCAATGGTAATGAAGGGGCGGGCTCTAATCCAACTCTCATCTGACAATAGGTCTTTCCGCAAACAAAGAGCTTGCATTGTCTGGTAGGAAAGACATAAAACGAACACTGACTTCCAATTTACATTTGAATGCTGATGGCAAACAATGGTAGAAGTTCTGTTCAAAAATTGAAGTTCCATCACAGCTTAGGTTTTAAATTTGTTTAACAATAATGAAAATTAATTTTAACAACAAAGTACTGGCTTGTCCTCAATCGGAAGCAAGTGGGCAGAGGGAGGAACAGACACAGAGGGATTTGCAAATGGATTTTCATAAATTCACCTGCCAATGAGGTGTCCAAAGAGAGTCAGTCTGATGAAGGGCAGAATGGTAGTATAGCAAGTGTGGGGGACAGGGACATGGGCATGGCAGATGCTGGGCAAGAAGAACTTCCGGGTCACGCTACTGTCTCATATTGGGCGCCTCTGCTCGTCAGTAGAAGGAGGTTTTCCCAATTCAGTTTACTCCCCCTTCGCCTGCCAACTGTATATGATGCTCAGGCTTATGGTTCCACATGTCTGTTTGCGCTCGGCTTGTTGCAGCCTTGCACTTTTCATGATTTACTCTATGTTACTCTGGTTATTCAAGTAACTTCATTCAATGACTTGCCTTGGTCCAGATCTGAGACTACCTGCAGTTTATCGGTCTGGCTTGACAGCACAGCTGTTGATGACCTTTTTTTTACCAATTCTTTAACATCTGTGAGTAGCAGGCTTTGGGTCCACACAGAGGAATACGACCCTCTCACTTATGTTACTGTTTGCACGGGTGTATAACTCCACCTCCTATTGAGTGCTTCCATTGTAATGCTTCAGGCACTATTTTTTTCATAATAGAAGGACAATGAATCCTCACAAATTGAACTACTGTTATAAATGCACTTTAAACAGAAATCACTCTGTATTTATTCACCGAAGCACGTTTTTTAATGTTTTATTCAGGACTGAAAATGCAAGGCAGTCCTATTAGCTTTGCCAGTGATTGTTCTTTTTTTATTTCTTTTGTTTGCATTATTTTGTTGGCTCCTGCAGTGTTTAACGTCCTCAGGACTACGGGTCTGGTTCCTGGTCAGTCATGATTTCTCAGGACCCGTTGAGTAGGGAGTCCATGGGCCTCCTGGAGGCGGAGACATCTTCCATGAATCAGAGATGTCTTCCTTGAACCATTCTAGCCACAGAAGAAGTTCCTGCTGCCCTTTGTTTCTCTCTCTACTTTCTTTTGTTTTCCCATGGAGTAGATCTAGTACTGTTTTCACCTGGCCCCATGGTAGGCTCTGGGGGAGGATTAGTGGTTCAGATGGATTCATAGACTCTTGATTCCTGACTGTCAAGCCAGGCAAGGCAGTGAATCCCTAGGCAGCTTCTGAACCCCACATCTTTGCCACTACTCGATTTTGGGGAACAGTGTGTAGGCATAGCATGCCCGGCTGCACTTTCCGTCAGTGTTTGTTGTATTCATTCGCACTGATCTTATCACAAAAGGTTACGCCTGTAGATGTAGTCCACTGTGGGGATGAACTATACTAGAAAAGCTCATCTGTAACACTCCACAACTGGGCGTTTCTCCTTTGTTTGATACTTTCTGCAATGTTTCTTTGTATATGTGTGTTTCCTGGCAGTGCCATCCCCATCCTTCTTCCACTGTCAGGATCCACGCATCACTTCTTGCAGTCTCATCAGCTGCCAGCAGGGAACACTCCAACAGGACAGTATCATTAGACCAGTTCCCCAAATCTGCAGCAAGAAATCCATTGTACTTTTCTGTGTACCAACATGGAAAGCATGTGTGGCAGGCCTGTCCACCTAAGTGTGTCATCTCATGCACGCGCAGGAGTGCAGTTATCTGATCCCCTATATCATTTGCTGTATTAATTAGGGATATCATAAAAGGTGCGCCCCAGTTTTAATCTTAGACGATCCACTCTGTTTCACTATTAATCATTTCCCATTGTGGGTAATTTTAAATCCCTGAGTAGAACCATAGAGTATGATCTAGATTGAGATCATTCAATTTCTTCTTTATCATGGACCCTTGCCATCTCTGCTAATACCAAAGCATCGGCACCTACTGAAGTCCTGTTATAGACTTCAAGGGGCATGTTTATGAAAAAGTGGCGCAGCGCAGCATGTCTCATTGCGCATCACTGGGAAAGGGCAGGACTATGCCATATTTAAGGCAATATGGCGCATTCCTGTCCTTTCCCTGCGCTGGCACACAAAGGCCTGCCATGCGTCTATGCAGGCACCCTTGCACAATGGTGCAAGGGTGCCTGCGTTGCAGGCAGGATTGTTTGTGCAGGAAGTGACACCTTCCTGCACAAAAACAATCCTGAGAGGCTTTTTCCTCTTTCTAGTGTGCTGCAGAATGAAGGACACATAGAAAGAAGGAAAACTCGGAGAAAGAAAGATGTTTTTCCTCGTTACTCCTCTCCTGGATAGGCGTATCATTTTGGCACATTCCCAGGTTTACCTATTCTTGTAAATCTGGGAATGCGTCAAAATCAATGGAGGTTGCGTTGGAACACCAACGCAACACTCATGGAAACGCCTCCCTGGTGCAGAGTAATGCAACGCAGCGATTTGCGCTGTGTTACATTACTCAAGATTTTTGAAGCCACGCAGGGCCATGCAAGGTGCCGTGCATGGCTTTACAAACCTCATTTTTCATCGGCGTCACTATTGCACCACGCTGCGTGCTGCAAGAGTGACGCAAAGGGGCTCATATATATGGCCCCCGAAAGTCTACTAATCCCCCATTCTTGGAACCCTCATGGCCTGTATGTTCCACGAGCCTGTGGATAATTGCACCACATTCCTCGGACCTTCATTGACACCCAGACTCGGAGGCCCCCCTTTACATGCCGTGTGTGACCCTGGACAACAGGTCACAACGATGTGACATATGCTGCTTTATAAATAGGGCTCAACAAACGTCACTGGTAGATGCTATCATTTGCCAGTCTTAATCTTCAATGTTAGATCTAAGGCCAGCAATACTGCAGCACAATATTTTCAGAGCACCGCTCCGCCAATAGGATTTCACATGCACACTGAAACTAACCAATAGTAGCATAGAAGCTTTTTCCCCAAGATTGATGGAAGTGCTCTATCATTCAACAGCGTTCAGGAAGGTTGTAGGCTGTGCAAAGATGTACATTTTTTGTCACACGGTTCTATGTGCTTTGCCAATTTTGCTCAACGTGTGATAAATTGGGAAAATCTTGAACTATATGTAAATTTACCTAAGCAGACCAACACACACGTACTTTGTGTCCAAGTATCTCTTGCAAAGTAAAGTTTTACTAAGTTGACAAACTGTGCAAGCTTCGAATCCTCCTCTGAGAGGAATTGTGCCAACTTTACCCTAGGTCGCATGCGGAATTTAAACTTTGCACACGTCAACAAATCAACATCCAGCATCATTGTAGGCTGACTGCAATTACTCACAAGTTTCTCCTTGGGAGGGGCGGTCACAGGCACAGGAGTGGGGTGACGTCACTGACGACAGTCTTCCGGCTTTGTGATTTTCACTGATTGGCACATGCACAAGTTGCAGCTGGTAGCTGACACCTGTTGCAACCTCACTCCTCCCTAGAAACAATCATGCACACCACACACCCTGGTGGCTACTACTAAATTAAAGGAGCTCAGAAAGCATATCATAATTGCCTATTTCAACTTGGTTTCAATGGCAATCAGTTCAAACCAAATCTGTACTTCTTGTACAACGTATTCTGAAATGGCACTAAAGATGGCACAGCTGGGAATGAATACAGCTTGTTGCCCACTGACAACGAGTAACAAAAGTGAGCAGTTTTTAAACAAACCCAAAGTATTATTCATCCTGTTTCTTGCCATGGAACACCGAGGACAGCTTTCGCTGGTGGCAGTCAGGGGTAAGCTGAGGGCTGGTGATGGCCCCCAGTGGCCTGCAGTGGGCCGGAGGGGGCAGCTGACGCTGTCTGAGAACCGTGTAACCTAAAGCACATTGTCTGTGTTCCTTGAATTCCGTCTTTGTTTTGTGCACTTCTGTATGCACACAGTGTCTGGAAGCACTCTATAGGAGCTGAGACGAGACATGTTGGCAACTGCACAAAACTCATAAAATAGGCCTTTGGTTTGGCCCCTTCCTGACATCTTTACCAGCGTTCATCCTCCTATAAACTCCCTACCCCACCCCCCGTGCTCGCCTTCCACTGCTCTCCATCTTTTCCTTCTTCCCTCCTCGCATTCTCTGGTCCCCCTACCCCTGAATCTCAGTGTACTGTGGAAGAAAAACAACCTGCAAGAGAGAGGTAAGGAGACAGGAAGTGCTGAGTTGTGGCGGAAGGAGGCGTGAGATGGACTCAAATCTACTCTAGGCAGCGTTGGTATGTGGCAAACATATGGCAGATCTGGCACTGGAATCTTAAACAAAAATTTGGGGCCTCTGGACTTTTTTTTTTGTTGCAGTTTAAGTACTGCTCTGAGCATACCTACCTAAACAGGTCTCAGTAATCTGTTACACTTCCTGCAGTCCCCAACTGTGCCCTCTGGGCCACACCCCCCATCACTTTCCCCTCTTCCTCCAGTCACCTCTTCCCTCCCCCAGGAAGAATAATGAGGCACAGACTCTATATTATATTCCTCTAAAACTCGCACTCTTAAATGATCTGTGTGTGGGAGTGATTGGCACTGTCTATTCAACTTCCAGCGTTTGTGGTTGCCATGGCAATACCCTAGATTTCTGGGAATCACCGCCTCGCTTCACATCCTCCCCCTGTTTCCAGAGGTCCCTCGAGGATGCGCCTCTTGCTGCGAATGCATAATGTAAATGCAGATATTACATGAAGATGCGCTGACATAGGGCTTAGAGGAGCCATGGGCATAAAGAGCTATCGGTTCGGTTCTGTTCTGTAACGAGGAAGACGCTCATATTTACAGAACACCCAGCAATAACTTCCTGGATTGTTCCTTGCAGCCCCTGGCAGGAGTGAAGAGGCGCTTTATAGGACAAGCGCACCAAGACGTGGCCTGAGAGAGAAGTGTTTATCTTTCTTCTACAGGAAGTGCCAGGCTCAGAGCAAGCTGCATGTGCTGACCCCGGGAAGAAGTAAACAAGCACACACAAAGGCAAGCAACATACCTTCTGTATAGTGCAAACGGTTTTTTCAAGCTTCACACACACAGACACACGCACACACAGACACACGCACAGACACTCGCATAGACAGACACGCACACACACACACACCAGATCAGAACAGGTAATGAATGTACAGCAGCACTTTAAGCTTTCCTCACACAGCAAACAGCCCCAGCAGTGATACAAATGAGAGCAGCAGTGCAAGTTTGTCTCCAACATAGAGCAGTCAAAGCATAACCACCTGCAGGAACCGTTCCCTCATACACCAATATAACCAGCTGCAGGACAAGCTTCCCTCATACATCAGCAAAACCAGCTGCAGGACAAGCCTCCCTCCTACATCAGCATAACCAGCTGCAGAACAGGATTCCCTCATGCATCAGCATAACCCGCAGTGGGACAAGCTTCCCTCATACACCCACATAACCAGCTGCAGGACAAGCTTCCCTCATACACCAGCATAACCCGCAGTGGGACAACCTTCCCTCATACATCAGCATAACCAGCTGCAAGACAAGTTTCTCTCATACAGCACTATAACTGCCTGCCGGACAAGATTCTCTCATTCACCAGCATAACCCACTGCAGGATAAACTTCCCTCATTCACCAGCATAACCAGTTACAGGATAAGCTTCCCTTAAACATCAGCATAACCAGCTGCAGGATAAGCTTTACTCATACATCAGCATAACAAGCTGCAGGACAAGCTTCCCTCATACATCAGCATAACCAGCTGCAGAACAGGATTCCCTCATGCATCAGCATAACCCACAGTGGGACAAGCTTCCCTCATACACCCACATAACCAGCTGCAGGACAAGCTTCCCTCATACACCGGCATAACCTGCAGTGGGATAACCTTCCCTCATACATCAGCATAACCAGCTGCAAGACAAGTTTCTCTCATACAGCACTATAACTGCCTGCCGGACAAGATTCTCTCATACACCAGCATGACCCACTGCAGGATAAGCTTCCCTCATTCACCAGTATAACCAATTACAGGACAAGCTTCCCTTATACATCAGCATAACCAGCTGCAGGACAAGCTTTACTGATACATCAGCATAACCAGCTGCAGGACAAGCTTTACTGATACATCAGCATAACCAGCTGCAGGACAAGCTTCCCTCATACATCAGCATATCCAGCTGCAGGACAAGCCTCACTCATACATCAACATAACCAGTTGCAGGACAAGCTTCCCTCATACATCAGCATAACCAGTTGCAGGACACGCTTTCCTCAGACACCAGCATAACCAGCTGCAGAACACTTTTCCCTCATACAGCAGCATAACCAGCTGAAGGATAAGCATCTCTCATACACCAGCATAACTAACTGCAGCACAAGCATCCCTCATACTTCAGCATAACCAGCTACAAGACAAGCTTGCCTCATACACCAGCATAACCAGCTGCAGGACACATTTCCCTCATACACCAGCATAACCGGCTGGAGGACAATTTTCTCTCATACACCAGCATAACCAGCTGCAGGACACATTTCCCTCATACACCAGCATAACCGGCTGGAGGACAATTTTCTCTCATACACCAGCATAACCAGCTGCAGGACACATTTCCCTCATACACCAGCATAACCGTCTGCAGGACAGGCTTTCTTCATAAACCAGCATAACCAGCTGCAGGACAAGCTTCTCTCATACACTAGCATAACCACCAGTAGGACAACCTTCCCTTATGCACCAGCATAACCAGGTGCAGGACAATTTTCTCTCATACACCAGCATAACCAGCTGCAGGACACATTTCCCTCATACACCAGCATAACCGGCTGGAGGACACATTTCCCTCATACACCAGCATAACCAGCTGTAGGACAAGCTTCCCTCATACACCAGCTTAACCAGCTGCAAGACAATTTTCCCCCATACCCCAGTATGGCCAGCTGCAGGACAAGCTCCACTCATTCACCAGCATAACCACCTGCAGGACACATTTCCCTCATATACCAGCATAACCGGCTGCAAGACAAACTTCCCTCATACACCAGCATAACCGGCTGCAGAATACGTTTCCCTCATACATCACCATAACCAACTGCAGGACAAGCATCTCTCACACACCAGCATAACCGGCTGCAGGACAATTTTCCCTCATACACCAGCATAACCGGCTGTGGGACAAGCTTCCCTCATACACCTTCATAACCAGCTGCAGGGCATGTTTCTCTCATACACCAGCATAACCACCTGCAAGACTAGCTGCCCTCATAAACAAGCATAACCAGCTGCAGGATAAGCTTCCCTCATACACCAGGGTAACCAGCTGCAGGACAAGCTTCCCTCTACACCAGCAAACCGGCTGCGGGACAAGCTTCCCTCATACACTAGCATAACCGGCTTCAAAACAATATTTCATTACAAGACAATAGGCTACCATTATGCAATAACCTTTTATTGCTTCCCCAACATACAGCCCTTTAAAGAACAAACATTACATCATAGATAAAACATTCCATTGAGAACTTTCAATGCAGTTTATAGCTCCGTAGCAACTAGGTATCTTCCTCTTTTATATGCTGCTCCTCAACAAGATAAGTACTCTAATATCTCTTGTCATGGAATTTCTTATACTTTGTGGTTTTGTAATATTTCTTTTGTCACCCTCATTTACTTTTGGTTTTAGGTGTGTTTTCATGGTTTCATCCCTCCAATTTCCGGGCGGATTTAACCCTTTGTTAAGTTTTTCTTCGTGCTTCATCGGCATTTTTGTGTTTTTGCTGTTTAGCAGGTACGTTTTCCGATCTTCTTGTGAGCTCTTTCCGGGCTCTCTTTCAGGTAATTTTGCTTTTTCCATATGTTTGTTTCACGCCCGTTTGCACTCTGCGCGCTATCGGCATCTTGCGCGGGCAGTCAGGCATGTTGCTCCCCACTTCTTATGTAGAGCTGGGGACGGGCCTTGCCGAGTCGGGGAAGAGTTTAATTAGCCCTTTTCTCTTCCCTGGGCATCTACAGGAAGCGCGCAGCCTTTGCCAAGCTCACTCTTGAAGCGGGTGTAGAGGGCTTTGGCTCTCACTTTGGGAAGATCCTTTCTCATTTTTCCTTTGACGTGCTACCGGAGTGTCTTTCAATTGAAATAGAAAAGGACTGGGGATGGTGGAGATCCAGCGCGAAGGTCAATACCTGATCAGGGATCAATACCCAATACTATCACAGAACAATGGCCCATACACATTCACCCAAATCCCTTATGCGCTGGTGTCAATTTTTACAATGTTCAATTCTCTTCCCCCTAAAATTCATATATGTCATTTCCAAAATACTTATCTGATATATATATATATCAACTTTTCCTCTACTTGGTCGATGAACCAATTAGTTGAATAGTTGATGATAATGATATGACATTTCTAACTTACTTTCAGTCAATAAAATAATCACAGACTCTCAGTAAAGTTAATAAAATTTTATCTCGTAAAATAACGTAGTAATGCTCATTGCATATGGTCACAAATGCAAATAATGAAACTCACTAAAGGAAATTAACATCAACAACTTCAAATGAATACAAACTCATCATATAAGCAATGACATTTTGTATGGAGGAGTGGATAGATTAAGAGACAAAAGTTTCAGCAAATTCAAATGCGAAACAGAATTTTACCTAACGGAGGGGATAGATGAAGAGACAAAGTTTCATCTAAATAATACGTACAAATGTATCTATGACGGAGTGGATAGGCGAAGAGACATAAGTTTCAGAGACAAAATACATTTGCAAGAATTATGCCTGTATGGGTCAGAAACATACAAACCTAACGGTCTGTAGAAAACCACTACCCTGGCCAAGGCGATGGTGGGGGTTCTCTGAATAGAGTCAGGAAACAAAGATTTACAGGGACAGGAACGGAACAGGACAGAAATCAGCTAGGCCTCTCTGCAAACCGACGGACAGCGACGCATCTCCCCTCTCTCTCAGCCTCCTCTTCTCTCTAACCCCCCCAAACCACACCCCTAAAGGCACCCCAGTTATACCCTAAAACCTACATGTCCATCCCACATCGCTTGCAACAATTTTCAAAACTAGACAGATGATTGGAGGGCCTAGGGGTTGTCTCTGTCACACCACAGTGACCTCACATACATTTTAGTCAATTTATTGTTTGCTTCCTTTCTCACAGTTCGGTTCTTAATTCATTCTCACGTTTTCTTATTACAAGATGCATTTAAACAATTTCTATTCATAAATTTGACAATGTCTGCAGAAGAAGACTCTGGTCCCACGGTTGATTTAATCATTTGGCCGACAATAGTCACACTGGCCTTCAACTCGTACATTTGTTCTGCTGTGCACAGCGCGTCTGCCTTGCCTCTGACAGATCAGATTCACTCTTCCGCTCACCCCTCCCTCTTCGGACAATAGAAGAAAAAATGGAGTTTCATCAAGCCACTATAGCGAATGGAAAATGGACATTCATTAATTATATGACAATGTAGATTTTCACTGTTTACCACCCACCTTTGCACTATTCCCTGTTAGCATTTTTCCTAGCATAAGCTTTAAGCAAAAAGCAGCATTACTTATAATTTTAAAGCTAAGTGCAACATGCAAACTACGAAATGCACATGCGGCCTAGTCATGCATTGTTTCTCGTTTCACTCAAAGCATAATGTAAATACGATTTTAGTTCTTTCACATGTTATCTTACGTTAGTGCATACATGCGCAGAGCTATTTCCCACGTGTTCATGTAAGGTGCACGTTAATGTTCTATTACTACTTACTGTTAGTACGTATTATGGGGGTATTAATTCGAGCAGGTTTCTTTTCTCGAACCCCTGCTCCATCAATCCCCCCTCTGATGGCTTTCAGGAGCCATCATAAAATACCTACCATACCGAGTGCCATCTTATTTTTCTAAAACTCAGTATTCTTCTCTCTTTTTATGGCACTTTCATCTAAATCCTTCATCAAATCATAATATTCTCCTTTCATTTCTTCTAGTTCTATTTCTTCTCTTTTTCTCTTTCTTGCTCTCCTTTGATTCCCTGTTTCTGTCACTTCTCTTTTTCCCTTCTTACACTTACAACATTTATATGCTGTTATTATCCCTAATACTACTATGGCTATTGAAATAAGTGGCATTATTATTTTCCCTAATAAACTACTTCCAAAAGTAGAAAACCATTTACCTACAGAGGAGAAACTCTTACCAAGTCTCTCCCAAACACCATCAACCTCCAGTTTGGTCAAGTCTTCATGTAATTTCGTAATATTCTTTATATATCCCTCAATTCCTTTACTTTTATCAGGGATATAAGTACAGCAGTGTTCTATTTTCAACATGCCACAGACTCCACCCTCTTTTGCTAATAAGATATCAAGGGCAAGTCTATTTTGCAAAACCATTGACCTGATTGCAACCATTTCAGTGTCAATCATCAAGAACCCACCAGCAGTATCTGTTGATAAACGATCAACCACTGTGGACAATTTTCAAATTTTGTGCGAATTCAAGACGACTCCAAATGAGGGTATCAGTGCACCAAAAATATCACCTACTATTTCTGAGAAACTTGCTCTCTTGTTACGTGTTAGTCCATGTTTAATTTCACTTAGTTGGTTACTATTTCGGTCTACATGGTAGCATTTGGGGAAAAAAATTGCAAAGTAACAACTACCATACCAATGTGCAGGCAACCTATAATAAGCCTTCTTGCCACACACATAATAAACTCCTGGAAAGACAGGATCAGTTCCACCCTTTAATCCCCAACCTCCAGTAATTTGGCAAGTATGTTCACATTCACTACTACCAATGAAATAATTGTTACTGTTAGTTTTTGTTCTAAGCAAACATATTCTCCCTTTCTGGGACCAGTCCAGGGACATTGCAGCGTATGTCTCGCCTTTCTCATAAACTCCTTCTCTAAAAGCCCACGGTGGTACCTGTGACTTCTGTTCAGCAGCCTTTCTTTGGAAACTTTCTCTTCTATCTTCTACCATTTCTATAAAAATCTTTTCTTCTATCCGCAAACTACAAGTCAGGTTATTTCTATAGGCATATTCTATATCTAGAGTTTTGGTGATATGGAAGAACTCTCCCATACAACGTGCATTTTTGCTACTTAAAACCTTATTTAGCTCTTTAATAACCGGTATTTCTGAAAATACTAAATCTATATTAGAATAGTGGTATTCGAGTTTCCCGTCACATAGAATAGACTGTTTAAAATACTGCAAGACACACCATATGTTAAAGGTAGGTGGTGGTAAGTCACCCCTCTGAGACAGACGAAGGTAATCGCATGCACACATAACAATCACTCACATTCATGGTTTCAGTATATTCGTACAACAATTTAGTAAACACATTTAACGAGAAATCACTAATTGATTTATCATGATGGAGAATACTTCCAACCAATGGTTCTATTTTAGTATTAGGAGTTTCATTAGTAACATCATTCACTCCTTTGCTTGTCACATCATTAGTATTATTCCCATTATTAGTTACCATTAGAATAGGTACAAGGACAGTTAGTAATACCCACATGAATGTTAATAGTAAAACACTACATAAGCAAGCTTTAATACATATACGTTTTAAACTAGATTTTGGACGTTCAGTCACTTCTGTTTTAGCCATTTTATATTCTATAAAAATAAAATGTATCTAACTTAAGGGCACTAAAAAATAAAACAAATTCAGGAAAAAATAAGGGTGTAATCCTACACTTCTAGGCTTTTTTCTTTACCCCTTTCTTTTATTTTCTTTTCTTTTGATCTTCTGAGTCATTTAGTTTTTCTTTTTGTCACCAATTTTACAATTTATATTTTCACAGTTCTTTTACGGTGGTCTCAATTTGCTTTCATCAACTTGTTCAGTGTCAGAACTGTCTTTTTCTTCACTTGGGTCAGAACTTTCAATTTCTTCCAATATGATGTAGGTCCATTCTGGTGCTTTGTATTTTCTGATTGGAATTCTTATTCTCCTGGTTTTTCGTACTAATTCTTCTCCTGACTCTTCTTGTTCTGCCTGACTTTAGACCTAATTACTTTGTTCCGGTCTTTTCTTTGACTTTCTTCTCACAAGGGTGTATTTCAGTCTTTTCACTCCACCTGCCCAATTATCACCTTTTCTTGGTTTCTTGGTTTGAACTACTTTTTCACCTTCTGTATCTAGTTCACAGGTTCTTTTGTTTGGCCTTTCCTTTATCTGCTCTTCTTCTTCTTCTGGATTTTCAGTAACTTCTGTTTCAGTAGTTCCGACAGTAATTTCACTGACTCCTGGCTCAACAGTGAATTCACTTTCTACTGGCTCAGCAGTGAACTCACTTTCTCCTGGTTCAACGGCAGTCTCACAAGACCCAGTAGCTGGTGCCCACTTTACTTGACTTGTGCTCAGCTGTTCTTCATCGGCTTGTTCTTCAGAATCTGTTATTCTAGATTCTTCAGCTTCACACACTTCAACCTCTGGTCTTTGACTTTTGTTTACCAGTTGCTGCTCTTCTTGTCTTTCAAGTGGACTTGGGACTCGTCTAGTCTGGCTTGTGTGAATCCAGTTTGGCAGATCACCACACTTTATGGCCGTTGTCGTCACCAAAATAACTTGGTAAGGACCGCTCCACCTGGGTTCTAAACACGATTTCCTCATGTGTTTCTTGATGAGAACCCACTCACCAGGACTCAGATCATGAGCTTGATTCGGCTGTGTTGTTGTGGCATCTTCTCCAACCTGGCGAGACACAGAACGCACCAGATCAGCCAATCCTCTGCAATAATCAAGCACTAGATCATCAGATATATTCATCAGTTTGTTCGCTGGTATGTATGATTGTCTCATTGCTCTTCCCATTAGGATTTCATGTGGACTCAAACCTGTCTTTTTGTCAGGAAAGCTTCTAAGACTTATTAATACAAGGGGTAAAGCGTCAGGCCATTTCAGTGTTGTGGATGCACACACCTTTCCTAACCTAGATTTTATTGTGCCGTTTATCTGCTCAACCACTCCAGATGCTTCGGGTCGATAGGCACAATGCAGCTTTTGTTCAATCTGTAATGCTGCACAAATCATCCGAATTATCTCATTATTAAAGTGTGTTCCTCTATCTGTCTCTAAAGTGACTGGACATCCGTATCTAGGAATTAGTTCTCTTTGAAGTAATTTTGCGACAGTTAAGCTGTCATTCCTTCTTGTCTGATAGGCTTCCACCCAACTAGAGAACAAGCAGATAACAACCAGCACATATTTCAACCCACCACATGGGGGTAACTCGATAAAGTCCAGTTGGAGACGGGTAAATGGTCCTCCTGCTCTTCCAATTCGTCCCCAACTGACAACTATTTTTCTGCCTGGATTTTGCTTCTGACAAGTGATGCACCTCTGGCAAAGGCTCTCTGCAATGACTCTGAACTTTGGGTTATACCATGACTGCTTGAAGAGTCTGATCATTGCATCTCTTCCAATATGTGCAATTCCATGATATACCCTGGCCATATGGGAGAGTAAAGAATCTGGCAAGACTGGTCTTTCGTCAAAGTATACCCACACTTCGTCTTCTGCCTGCTTTCTACAACCTGTATTTCTCCAAACTTCCTTTTCCTCATCACTTGCCTCTTCCTGCATCTGCCTCACTTCATCCCAAGTTTCATATATGTTTGTAAACATAAGATGGCATTCAGTATTTTCCCTTTCAATTGCTCTGTTTAAAGCCATTGAATTTCGTGCACAGAAATGCGCTATTTGGTCAGCGTATCTGTTGCCCTTCGTCACATAATCATCTCCTGATTTATGTGCGGCACATTTGACCACTGCAATTCCTTTGGGCAATTGCAAAGCATCCAATAATTCTTTTACAGTTTTGCTGTTCCAAATAGGGGAACCTGAAGAAGTCAGAAATCCCCTTTGCATCCATAGCTGTCCAAAGTCATGGACAACCCCGAACCCATATTGGCTATCAGTGAATATGGTTACCTTCAGGCTTTTGGAAATTTTGCACGCTCTGATCAGAGCTATCAATTCAGCAATTTGATCAGAGTTTACCCCTTTTAGACAGGATGCTTCTAGAACTTCCGCTAAGGTGCAAACAGCATAGGCAGTGCATTATTCGCCTTTCTCATTTCTTAAGCATGACCCATCCACAAATATCTTACAGTCTGGTTCTTCCAAGGGAACATCCTCTATATCAAACCTGGGTTTGGTGCACAGTTCTGTCACATCCAAACAATCATGATCCGCTTCCTCTCCCACCTCCTCACAACGAGAATTAGGCAGTAGAGTTGCCGGATTTACAGTTGTACACCTCACCACAGTCACATTCTCAGCACCCAGAATCACTCTCTCGTACTTAGTCAGCTGACTAGAGGTCAAGTACTGTGTACGGGTACGAGTCAAAAGAATCTCAACAGAATGCCGCACATACACCTTTACTGGATATCCCATCACAATCGCTTCACTTTGTTCCAGACTCATACAAGTGGCAGCTACTGCTTTTAAACATCCTGGTAATGCTGCAGCCACTGAATCCAAAGTAGCAGAAAAATATGCTACTGGACGTCGTGCCATTCCATGTTTCTGAGTCAAGACTGAAAGTGCGCATCCATCTCTTTCACAGCAGTACAATACAAAATCCTTTGTATAATCTGGCATTCCTAATTCAGGTGCATGACAAAGACTGTTCTTCAATTTTACAAAAGCTTTCATACTTTCATCATCCAGTTCAATCGGATCTTTCACATCCTTCCGTGTCAACCTCTGTAGAGGTTTTGCAATCAGTGAGAAACCACTAATCCACTGCCTGCAATATCCAACCATTCCCAAAAACATTCGTACTTCTTTCTGAGTTTTGGGTATTTCAACTCCACAATCCACAACGTATCTCCAATCCACACCATTTAGTGGCACCACCTGAGCACCAAACATCACTCACCACCACCATTTTGCATCAGCGCACCACCTAAGCATCACCTAAACATCACCTAAGCATTACGTCAGTCTGCCCTCGGTATCTGGCATCTGTTGATTCTCCCCTAGTGTCCGTCTGCTGCTCGTGTTCTAATTAAATTACTGTTTTCCAACCTCCACTCCCCCGTTATTTATGTCCCGCTCCCCCATAACAAAAAAAATTATAACAAACAAGCATGAAAACAGGCAGGAAGAAGTTGCCAGCACTGCAAGTACAAAAAAACTAGAAGACATTTTTTATGTTAAAATCTTTTTTAATCAGGTTGTTCAGTTGTATATAATGTCGTCTTGGTTTGTATATAGGTAACAAAAATGCTTAACACTTTTTATTATAACTTTTTAACATGGGGCCCGATTCACAGAACTAACTTACGACAAAATCCTAAACTTACTACCATTTTGGTATTCACAGAATGAACTTACTCATTTTGGTATTCACAGAATGAACTTACTCATTTTGGTATTCACAGAATGAACTTACTACCATTTTGGTATTCACAGAATGAACTTACTACCATTTTGGTATTCACAGAATGAACTTACTCATTTTGGTATTCACAGAATGAACTTACTACCATTTTGGTAATCACAGAATGAGCTTACTCATTTTGGTATTCACAGAAGGCACTTACTCATCAATGAGTAAGTGCCTTCTGTGAATACCAAAATGTGTAAGTTACACAAAATGAGTAAGTTACACAAAATGTGTAAGTTACACAAAATGAGTAAGTTACACAAAATGTGTAAGTTCATTCTGTGAATACCAAAATGAGTAAGTTCATTCTGTGAATACCAAAATGGTAGTAAGTTTAGGATTTTGTCGTAAGTTAGTTCTGTGAATCAGGCCCATGATGCACAGCAGCCACAATGCTCTACAACATAGCCAAAAGTTCTGGCTAAACACATAAGGTCCCAAAGGCGAGACCTATTGGCTATGCCAATGCTTGTTCTATTTTGTGTCCTAGGTACTGGACTTCCTGTTTGCACAATTGCAGTTTTGCTGGGGACACCTTGTGTCCTCCTTCTGCCAAATGGTTCAATAAAGCAACTGTCTGTCACACATGCTTCTCATGTCTTTGATGCCACCAGTAGGTCATCAATATATTGAACCAAAACCGAATTTCCTGGCATAACCAGAGTCTCCAAACATTTTTTCAAGATCGGATTAAAGATTGAGGGACTCTCTGTGTACCCTTGAGGAACTCTGTACCATGCCAAAACACAGTTTCCGAACCGGAATGCAAACAAATACTGGCTTTCCGGTTGTAAGGGAATCGAGAAAAAAGCTTGACACAAGTCAATCACTGTGTACTATTCAGCATCACAGGGAATCTGGTACAGTATCACTGCTGGATTTGGCACTATTGGACAACAGGGCACTACAATTTTATTAATCTTTCTTAAATGCATGGGAGCTTGTGGCACCTGTAACTGTGGAGTAACTATCTGCTGCTGCTGCTGTTGATATACACCCACCTCATTCTGCATCTGTGGAATTAAATTTTGATTTGCCCCGTTATTCTTTTTAGCAGATCTACACTCGTTCTTCCAATGTCCCAACTTTCCGCACGCATGACAAGGAAATTTCTTCATAGCTTCCTCTCTATTCATTTTTCCTCTTCCTTTACCTCCGCTGGAATTCTGCCCATTTTGATTCTGACTACTCATCTGAATACTAGTTTGAGGATTATTATTCGCCTCTTGCTGTTCTGCCACTTTCACTTGTGCCCACATCATTTTCTCTTTTAACTTTTTATGTCGCGATTCAATATCATCACTACAATACTTTGCATACCTCAGAATTTCATCGATTGTCTTGTTCTGCCAGCAAATCAAATGCTGTTGAATCATATTACTAATTTCTGGTTTCAAACCAAACACAAAACGATACACGAAATGTACCATATCCTTGTCTCCAATATTCTCAAATCCAGTATACTGTTCAAATACTTGTAACAACATTTCATAATAGGCATGTACTGACTCTTTTGGTTCTTGGGTTGTTCTATCGATTTTAACCCAATCTGTTTCCTTAGGAGAAATTTTCCCTTTTAGAAACGTGATTACTTGAGTATACTTTTTCATTACCTCATCAGACGGTGCACCTGTTTTAGGGTCCCTAGGATATTCTTCCTTTGGCCAATCAACCGTGATCATACACTCTGTCCATAAATCTGCTGGAACAACAATCTCAAACAACCCATCTAAATCTTTTAGCAAAATCTTTGAGACTTTCACAAACCTCTCTACCTGTTTGTACCATTCAACTGGTTTCTCTCTTAACCTGGGAAAATCATTAGTGAAAGACAATATATCCTGTCTTGACCTTGGAACATGAACATATCCACCACCGGGTACTTCTCTCATCGGACACACCCTTTCAACCTGTTCTGTCTCTTTTAATGGAAACATGGATGTTCCTTTACTAGCTGCCTCTTCCTTCTTTCTCGTCCACCTATTTCTCCATCTATCTACATCTCCCCATTTTTTCAATATATTCATCAATTCTTTTATCTGCAATCTCTTTCCAGATGCATTTAAACTCTCTAGGTCTTTATCAGTGAAAGCCAATCTGTATGATTTCTGCAACACTTTCGACTTATCTATGTCTATTCCATACTCACTAGCGGCTTCGGATATCTTCTCATGTAAATTCTTTGCTCTCCAGGTAATGCTCTTGCATAAAAAAAACAATTCATCATCTCGGTAAGTCCCTAATCTATTTGGACTTATTGTCCCTGTTGGACTTGGCCCTTTCTGCAGGGTCATCCCTGAACTTTTGCCTTCCTCCTGTACTTTTTCTGACCTGTTTTTGTTGGTTTTATGACTCTGGGAATTTACCACTGCTGATCAGTGCTAAAGTGCATATGCTCTCTATGATAAATTGATGTATGGATTAGTGACCCCATGTTTGGCCTATTTGATTCACTGTCAGACCCTAGTACAGTGCACTGGTTGTGCCCAGGGCCTGTGAATCAAATGCTGCTGGTGGGCTTGCAGCACTGGTTGTGCCACCCACAGAAGCAGCTTGTAAAGTGTGTCTCAGGCCTGCTATTGCAGAGTGTTAGACCTGGCACTGTTGGCGTGGGTCTCCCTTCCATTTTTTGCTGTTGCCTCATGTGTTTTTGCTGGTTTAGATGCTTTGGGCACTGTGCCACTGCTATTCAGTGCCACAGTGCAAGTGCTCCCTATGGTAGAATTGATGTATGGATTAGTGACTCCATAATTGGCTGGTTTGGTTTACTTGTCAGACCCTAGTACAGTGCACTGAGTGTGCCCAGGGCTTGTAAACCAAATGCTGCTGGTGGGCTTGCAGCACTGGTTGTGCCACCCACAGGAGCAGCTTGTAAAAAGTGTGTCTCAGGCCTGCCATTGCAGAGCCTGTGGGCAGTCTGGTACTGCCATGTCGACTTGGTAAGTGCACCCACTTACCAGTCCCCAAACCTTCCCTTTCCTGCATATTAGTCACCCCTAAGGTAGGCCCTAGGGCAGGGTGCATTGTATGTGTAAGGTAGGACATGCCCTGGTGTGTGTGGCATGTCCTAATAGTGAATTACAGCCATTTTTGTTTTTCACTATTGCAAGGCTACCTGTTCCCCATAGGCCAGAATGGGCAGTTTGATTATAACATCTTATAATCCTAACTGACCCAGGGAACATGGTAGAAAAACGAATTTAGTATGCCTGAACTCAGAATGATAAAATACATATTTTAGTGAAGTTGGTTTTAACATTCTGTGTTTGAAAATACCACTTTTAGAAAGTAGGTATTTTCTTGCCTAACTATCCAAGCCTGCCTCTGCTAGGTTGTGTATTCCTTGTCTGGAGTTTGAGTGACAGGGGCTGGGGGATTCCATAATTAGAGAGATCTCCATGTAGAGTGGTGGGAGGAGTTGCACCTGGGACCTGAATAGGGCTGTGCCTTCCCTCCACAATGCTGGCTCCACCTCCTGTGGTGCGTCTGATGTCCCTGGCCTACACTGTGAAAGGAAAGAAAGAGTCTTGTCAACAAAGTGCTCCAGGACTGACCAGAACTGGTTTGGACTAAGCCTGGGCATAGTTTGCGTAGTAGCACTTCACGTAGCTACGTGAAGTACATTTTGAACTACACGTAGCTATGCAAATTGCGTAGTGCGTAGCTGTGTGCTTGACTGCACTGTACAATAATTGCCAAAGGCATCTTGCACAGTGCAAGTTAAGATAAAATAAGTATCTCTGTCTTTATATGCTAAAATGCATACAGCATTTCACAAAAGTGAAATCTATAAATTAACAGGCAGTGAGAGAGGTGATGATTTTGGTATCCTCCCTAACCTAGGAGAGAACCAAGCAGATGCCTTGAAAACAAAAAGCACATCTTTGAACGATTCAGTGGTGGTCCCATCCTCTTAGGACCACCCCAAGCACAGTTATTGGCAAAAATACAATCCCAACCAAAGGCCCTGCAAAGCATTATGGGACGAGATTAGCAGTGGGCAGTGAATATTATAGTATCCAATATCAAAATAATTCTACAAAGAGCTGCAGTTCCACTAGTCGTTACTAGATGTCCTCACGAGTCAAATGCAAAAGCTTCATGAAAGGGTTTCAATGCTTTTGCATTTGACTCGTGAGGGACATCTAGTAACGACTAGTGGAACTGCAGCTTGATGTATTAATAATTTCAATGCTTTTGCATTTGACTCGTGAGGGACATCTAGTAACGACTAGTTGAACTGCAGTGCTTTGTAGAATTATTTTGATATTGGACACTATAATATTCACTGCCCACTGCTAATCTCGTCCCATAATGCTTTGCAGGGCCTTTGGTTGGGATTGTATTTTTGCCCATAACTGTGCTTGGGGTGGTCCTAGGAGGAAGGGACCACCACTGAATCGTTCACATGATATGCTTTTTGTGTTCAAGGCATCTGCTTGGTCCTCCCCTAGGTTAGGGGAACCCAAAATCATCACCTCTCTCATTGCTTGATATTTTCATTGTCAAAGTTCACCTTTGTGAATTTGTTATATGCTTTTTAGCATAGAAAATTGCTTTAACAAAGCATTTGTATGTGTTTAATATACTGCTGCTACGCTACATCGATTAGCAGAGTTTTTTACTCTGCTATGTGTAATTTGCATAGTGCGTAGTAACACAAACTTTGCATGCTCCGTGAGCGTAGCAAAGTATTATGCCCAGGGTTAGTTTGGACTAGGCAAAGGCCTCTCTGCCTTCAGAGAACAAAGGGAAAATGAGTATAAAAGAGGGGACCCAAACCCCAGAACTTTAGATCACTTTGGGAAACAAGAAGAACCTTTGCTGAGGAGAGGAACCAGAGAAACTGAGGAGGAGACTATCCCTAAGCGTGAGGGATTGGCTTGCAGTGGTTGCCTGACTGCCAAAGAAAGGAGAAAGGACTTTTGTGCTACTTTAATTCAACTTGTTAAGGATCTCCAAGGGCTTGAGATAGAGCTTGCCTCCTGCTGAAGTCTCAGGGACAACAGACTTCACTCACCAGCTCCCCAAGAGTTCTTTTGAAGTGCCTGCTGTTGTGTTGGGCCTTCTGAGGGACTGCGTGTCGCAAGGAGCTGGAAGCGCGACTCACGAAGAAGAAGCGTGTCGCCGCCGCAGCCGCTGTCGTCGCATCACTGAAGAAGGGTGTCGCCGTTGCCGCTGTTGCTTCGCCTCGCAGAAGCGCATCGCATCGCCGGAGAAGAGTGAGGCCGTCGCATCAGACGCCGTTGCATCATCGGAGAAGTGTGTCGCCGCTGTCGTCGCATCACTGAAGAAGGGTGTCGCCGCTGCAGCTGTCGCATCGCATCGCCGAAGCGTCTCGCATCACCGGAGAAGAGTGTCGCCGTCGCATCAGATGCCGTCGCATCACCGGAGAAGCGTGTCGCAGGGCCTGTCGCAGCTCAGAAGAATCGTTGAGTCGCCGCATAGCCGTCGGGCGTGCACGCATCGTGTCGCATCAAGAAGAAGACGCCATCTTTGTTTCATTGCACCGGATCTTCATCGCATCACGGCGCTGCTGGTTGCATCGCCACGGAAGCGCAGTAAGAAACCGACGCATCACCTCCCCACGCCGAGAAGAACCGACGCATCCCCTACGCATCAGTAGGGACCCGACGCATCACCGTTCCTGCGTGTAAGGAACCGACGCATCACCTTCCCTGCAACACTTTCGTTGTATAGCGTTACGCATCCAAAGGTACATTGAACTCAAAGTGTCGCATTTTCCATCTAAAGAGAACTAAGCTATTTCTACCATTTTGAAGTACAGTATTGTGGATTTTTGTCGTTTGTGGTCTTGTGGTAAATCTATATAAAAGATACTTATTTTTATAATACAACCTGTGTGGTGTCCATCTGTAGTGTTGTCACTATATTACTGTATGTGTTCACAAATGCGTTACACACTGCCTATGAGATAAGCCTGCCTGCTCGTGCCAAGCTACCAAGGGGGTGAGCAGGGGTTATTTTAGGAGTGTATCCCCCTTACCCTGACTAGACGCAAGGGTCCCTATTTGGACAAAGGTACCTACCTCTGCCAACTAGAGACCCCCCGTTCTAACATTGGTGGGCAGCGGTGAGGATTCTGGACTTGCATTTGTGACTCATATACAGTGATTGGTGAACACTACTAGTGAGTGCAGACCAAAACGCAACCACATACTTTTGGTAGATTGTTTTTCCTGGGATTTTCTATTTTTGCCAAGAACTGCCAAGTTTAACCACAATGGATAAAGCAGCATCCATAGCATCTGTTGATTTTGATTGGGAAGAGGAGAAACTAGAATGCTACAATGTGAGACAGCTAAAGCACTTCTGCAGGAAATTTAAAGTTGCTATGACCGGTCTCACCAAGAAGGATGAGTTCCAAAAGGCGCTGAGGGCCTGGGTCGAAGCAAGGAATACCCCTGAGAATGAGGAGGGGGCTGAGAATGCAGATGAGCAGCTGGAAGGGCCAGTGGGTCCAGGGAGAGGAGAGTAGCTTCCCCAGCAGGTAGCAGTGTTTCTACAAAGGTCTGTCCCCAGAGGAGATGGAGGACAGAGAGAGGAGCCGGATGCATGAGCTGGAGCTAGCAAGAATGAATGGGCAGTTAGAAAGTAAGAAATTGGCCCTAGAGGAAAAAAAGATGCAACTGGAGCATGAGAGAAGTTTGAGGGAGTTGGAATTGAAAGCCAGGAGCTTAGAGATTACTCCCTCTGGTGGCAGCACACCGTCCATGCCTGTAGAAGCAAGAGTGTATATCCCTAAAGATGTGGTAAAAGAGTTTTCAAAAATGATGACATTGGGCAGTGGTTCAAGGCCTATGAGGTAGCCATGTTCTCCCACCGGGTCCCTGAGAAGGATTGGGGAGCGGGGTTGTGGGGACGGTTCCTTAGCGAGGGGCGGGACACATTGTTAGACTTGCCCTCTGAAGTCCATAATTCTTATAGCCACATGAAAGATGCATTGATGTCCAGGTATGGGTTGACTCCTGAATTGTATAGGCAGAGGTTCAGGAGTTGCAAGAAGATAGAGGGCAGTACCTGGGTAGAATATGTCACTTTTTTCTGCAGAGCACTGGATGGTTGGGTGAAGGGTAGCAAAGTAAATGATTTTGAGGCGCTCTTTGATTTAATTGCATGGGAGCACTTGTCAAGTAATTGTTTTCCAGAGCTACGCCAGCACCTGATTGATAGTAGGCTGACTAACCCTAGGAAGCTTGCTGAAGAGGCGGACCGCTGGGTGAGCACCCGTGTCCACAAGGGTCACGTGGGAGACTCTGCCAAGAGTGGGCAGGGTCCCCAGCAGAAGAGTGGAGGGGACAAGGGTAAACAGAGGGAGTTCCAGAAAGGGCCCCAAAGTAATCCCCAAGGGAAGGGTTCCCAGCCTCCCCCTGAGAAGAAGCCCGGGGCCCCGACAGGGAGGCCTGCACATAGGGGACCCCTGAGGTGCTTCACATGTGGTGAAGTGGGCCATAAGTCTGTTGATCCCCGGTGCCCACAGTTTGGAAAGACAGCACCCACTGGTGCTCCGCCCCGGCAGATGGCGAGTGTAGCCCTGGGGGAGGAGATGGGTGCCCAAGGTGGGTGGGGTCCTGCAGAGATGTCCCTTGTCTCTTTAGGAGATTGTGAGGTGGTCCCCAGGACCCAACTGCCTGATAACACTAAAAAGTACAGGCAGTGGGTGACCATCAATGGCCATAGAGTGGAGGCTCTTCGAGACACAGGAGCCAGTGTGACAGCTGTCAAGTGTCACCTGGTGTCTGAAGAGCAGGTTGTCCCCAATGCATTTTACCCAGTTGTTGCCGCTGATAACTCAGAGAGCCACTGCAAGGTGGCTCAAGTTCCCTTTGAGTGGGGGGGGGGCTCTGGTACTCTTCAAGTAGCTGTGAGGCCAGCCATGCCTGTTGACTGTTTGTTGGGGAACGATTTGGAGAGCTCACCTTGGGCTAAGGTGGAGCGAAGTGCTCATTTGAAGATGTTGGGTCTGCCTGACTGGGCGTGTGTGACCACACGGTGCATGGCAGCCAGTAAGGGTGTTCGAGAGGACCTGGAGCCTGAGAGGGGAGCCCAGGTGCATGCCTTAAAGAGAAGAGGCAGGGGGCACGGGAAACCGGCCCCCGAAGTTCCCACGGTCCAGGAGGAGATAGACCCTGAGGGGGATGCCCTGGAGCCTACAGGGGAACAGGTAGCTGAACTGGGGGACCTGCCTGAGCTGACCCATTGGCAGCAGGAAGGAGGACCCTCCAGGGAAGAGTTCTGCGTGGAGCAGAACAAGTGCCCTTCTCTTGTGGGTTTGCGGCAGCAGGCTGCAGACCAGGCAGGAGGTGATCAGTCTGGATCACATTGGATCTACTGGGAGAATGGTCTCCTGTATAGCGAGCCCAAGGTTGCTGAGCCTGGGTCAGCCCGTGTGCTGGTGGTACCCCAGCGCTTCAGAGCCTTCCTACTGGGGCTGGCTCATGATGTACCGTTAGCAGGACATTTGGGGCAGGACAAGACCTTTGAGAGGCTTGTCACCCACTTTTATTGGCCCCAAATGCGCAGGAGTTTAGATACTCATTGCAGGACCTGTCAGACTTGCCAGGCAAGTGGAAAGAGTGGGAGGAAGCAAAAGGCTCCTCTCCAGCCATTCCCTGTGGTCAGCACCCCCTTTGAACGGGTGGGTATTGACATTGTGGGGCCACTGGACCCCAAGACAGCCATGGGCAACAGGTTCATCCTGGTCTTGGTGGACCATGCCACCCGGCACCCGGAAGCCATCCTCTCAGGACAGTGACGGCCCCCGTGGTGGGACGGGCACTGATGGGGAATTTTCTCCCGTGTGGGGTTCCCTAGAGAGGTGGTGTCTGACCGAGGTACAAACTTCATTTCCAAGTATATGAAGTCCCTGTGGCAGGAGTGTGGGGTAACTTATAAGTTTACCACTCCTTACCACCCCCAAGGAAATGGGTTGGTTGAGAGATTCAACCGGACCCTAAAAGGCATGATTATGGGTCTTGAGGAACCTATGAGGCGTAAGTGGGACGTCCTCTTACCATGCCTGCTCTTTGCATACCGTGAGGTGCCACAGAAATCTCTAGGGTTCAGCCCCTTTGAGCTTCTCTATGGTCACCCAGTGAGAGGACCTCTGAGTCTGGTGGGAGCAATCTCCCAGGAAACCTCCCCAGGATGTATATAGCTACATGCTGGCCTTCAGGAACCAGACTAGGCGTTTCAGGCAACTCGCTGAGGCGAATCTGGAAGCCAGCCAGGAGGAGATGAAGCGGTGGTATGACCAGAATGCCACTCTGGTAGAGCTTCATCCTGGTCAGAAAGTGTGGGTCATGGCCCCAGTGGAGCCTTGTGCGCTCCAGGATAAGTGGACCGGACCATTTGAGGTGGTGGAGCGCAAAAGTCCTGTTACCTACTTGGTGGACTTGCGGTCTCCCAGGAACCCCTTGCGGGTCCTGCATGTCAACCGCCTGAAGCCCCACTTGGAGAGGTCCGCCGTGGGCATGCTCTTAGCGACAGATGCTGGAATGGAGGAGGAGACTGAGCCTCTTCCTGACCCTCCTGTCGGCGACAGAGCGAGATGGGTCAGTGGATGGTGTGAACCTCTCTTCCACCCTGACCCCTGAGCAACAGAATGACTGCCACCAGTTGCTGGGACAGTTTTCTGATCTGTTCTCCCTGATTCCCAGTGTCACTGATTGGTGCGTCCATGATGTGGACACTGGAGATAGTCCTCCTGTGAAGCACAAAACTTACAGGGTGACTGACAGGGTGAGAGCTTGCATCAAGGAGGAGGTCTCTAAGATGCTTGCGTTAGGGGTGATTGAGTCCTCTAACAGCCCTTGGGCCAGCCCAGTGGTCTTGGTCCCAAAGGCTGCCGCACCGGGTGCCACGCCAGAACTCCAGTTCTGTGTGGACTACCGAGGACTCAATTCAGTCACGAGGACTGACGCGCACCCCATCCACAGAGCTGATGAGCTCATCAATCGGTTAGTGGCTGCCCGGTACCTCAGCACGTTTGATCTGACGTCTGGGTACTGGCAGATCGCCTTGACTGATGGGGCAAGAGAGAGGTCAGCATTCTCCACACCAGATGGGCACTACCAGTTCCGGGTTATGCCCTTTGGGATGAAGAATGCCCCTGCCACCTTTCAGAGGTTGGTCAACCAGGTGTTGGCTGGACTGGAAGAGTTCAGTGCCGCCTACCTGGATGACATTTGCAGTGTTCAGCGCCAGTTGGGAAGAACATCTGCGCCACCTCTGGGAAGTGTTGATGGCGCTGTGGAGGGCAGGCCTACAGATCAAGGCGAGTAAGTGCCAGATCGGGCAGGGTTCCGTGGTGTACTTGGGACACCCAGTTGGGAGCGGCCAGGTGGCGCCTCTACAGCCCAAGATTGAGACCATCCTGGCTTGGGAGCCCCCCAAGACCCAGACAGAGGTGAGAGCCTTTTTAGGACTCACTGGGTATTACAGGAGGTTTGTCAAGGGGTATGGCAGCATCGTTGCACCCTTGACAGAGCTGACTTCCAGGAAGCAGCCCAAGAAAGTGATTTGGACTGACACCGGTCAGAAAGCTTTTGAGGCCCCTGAAAACTGCCATGTGCACGGCGCCCGTGCTCCTGGCACCCAACTTCTCAAAAGAGTTTATCGTTCAGACAGACGCTTTGAGCATGGTGTGGGGGCTGTTTTGTCACAGATAAATGAGGAGGGCCTAGATCAACCCGTAGCCTTCATCAGTAGGAGGTTACTTCCACGGGAACAGAGGTGGAGTGCGATTGAGCGTGAGGCATTTGCTGTGGTCTGGGCACTGAAAAAGCTGAGACCATACCTGTTTGGGACTCACTTCCGGGTTCAGACAGACCACAGGCCCCTCAGATGGTTGATGCATATGAGGGGTGAGAATCCAAAGCTGTTGAGGTGGACCATTTCCCTACAGGGGATGGATTTCACGGTGGAACACCGCCCTGGTACAGAGCACGCCAATGCTGATGGTCAGTCCAGATTTTTCCGCCTTAGTGAAGAGAACTCCCCGGAGGTAGGGTAGTTCTCCCCACATTTCAGCTGGAGGGGACACGTGTTAGACCTGGCACTGTTGGCGTGGGTCTCCCTTCCATTTTTTGCTGTTGCCTCATGTGTTTTTGCTGGTTTAGATGCTTTGGGCACTGTGCCACTGCTATTCAGTGCCACAGTGCAAGTGCTCCCTATGGTAGAATTGATGTATGGATTAGTGACTCCATAATTGGCTGGTTTGGTTTACTTGTCAGACCCTAGTACAGTGCACTGAGTGTGCCCAGGGCTTGTAAACCAAATGCTGCTGGTGGACTTGCAGCACTGGTTGTGCCACCCACAGGAGCAGCTTGTAAAAAGTGTGTCTCAGGCCTGCCATTGCAGAGCCTATGGGTAGTCTGGTACTGCTATGTCGACTTGGTAAGTGCACCCACTTACCAGTCCCCAAACCTTCCCTTTCCTGCATATTAGTCACCCCTAAGGTAGGCCCTAGGGCAGGGTGCATTGTATGTGTAAGGTAGGACATGCCCTGGTGTGTGTGGCATGTCCTAATAGTGAATTACAGCCATTTTCGTTTTTCACTATTGCAAGGCTACCTGTTCCCCATAGACCAGAATGGGCAGTTTGATTATAACATCTTATAATCCTAACTGACCCAGGGAACATGGTAGAAAAACGAATTTAGTATGCCTGAACTTAGAATGATAAAATACATCTTTTAGTGAAGTTGGTTTTAACATTCTGTGTTTGAAAATACCACTTTTAGAAAGTAGGTATTTTCTTGCCTAACTATCCAAGCCTGCCTCTGCTAGGTTGTGTATTCCTTGTCTGGAGTTTGAGTGACAGGGGCTGGGGATTCCAGCAGGCAGGGTGAGTCAGCACAGGGCTGAATAGAGAGATCTCCATGTAGAGTGGTGGGAGGAGTTGCACCTGGGACCTGAATAGGGCTGTGCCTTCCCTCCACAATGCTGGCTCCACCTCCTGTGGTGCGTCTGATGTCCCTGGCCTACACTGTGAAAGGAAAGAAGGAGTCTTGTCAACAAAGTGCTCCAGGACTGACCAGAACTGGTTTGGACTAGGCAAAGGCCTCTCTGCCTTCAGAGAACAAAGGGAAAATTAGTATAAAAGAGGGGACCCAAACCCCAGAACTTTAGATCACTTTGCGAAACAAGAAGAACCTTTGCTGAGGAGAGGAACCAGAGAAACTGAGGAGGAGACTATCCCTAAGCGTGAGGGATTGGACTGCAGTGGTTGCGTGACTGCCAAAGAAAGGAGAAAGGACTTTTGTGCTACTTTAATTCAACTTGTAAAGGATCTCCAAGGGCTTGAGATAGAGCTTGCCTCCTGCTGAAGTCTCAGGGACAACAGACTTCACCCACCAGCTCCCCAAGAGTTCTTTTGAAGTGCCTGCTGTTGTGTTGGGCCTTCTGAGGGACTGCGTGTCGCAAGGAGCTGGAAGCGCGACTCACGAAGAAGAAGCGTGTCGCCGCCGCAGCCGCTGTCGTCGCATCACTGAAGAAGGGTGTCGCCGCTGCCGCTTCGCCTCGCAGAAGCGCCTCGCATCACCGGAGAAGAGTGTCACTGTTGCATCAGACGCCGTCGCATCATCGGAGAAGCGTGTCGCCGCCGCAGCCGCTGTCGTCGCATCACTGAAGAAGGGTGTCGCCGCTGCAGCTGTCGCATCGCATCGCTGAAGCGTCTCGCATCACCGGAGAAGAGTGTCACCGTCGCATCAGACGCCGTCGCATCACCAGAGAAGCGTGTCGCAGGGCCTGTCGCGGGTCAGAAGAATCGTTGAGTCGCCGTATGGCCGTCGGGCATGCACGCATCGTGTCGCATCAAGAAGAAGACGCCATCTTTGTTTCATTGCACCGGATCTTCATCGCATCACGGCGCTGCTGGTCGCATCGGCACGGAAGCGCAGTAAGAAATCGACGCATCACCTCCCCACGCCGAGAAGAACCGACGCATCCCCTACGCATCAGTAGGGACCCGACGCATCACCGTTCCTGCGTGTAAGGAACCGACGCATCACCTTCCCTGCAACACTTTCGTTGTATAGCGTTACGCATCCAAAGGTACATTGAACTCAAAGTGTCGCATTTTCCATCTAAAGAGAACTAAGCTATTTCTACTATTTTGAAGTACAGTATTGTGGATTTTTGTCGTTTGTGGTCTTGTGGTAAATCTATATAAAAGATACTTATTTTTATAATACAACCTGTGTGGTGTCCATCTGTAGTGTTGTCACTATATTACTGTATGTGTTCACAAATGCTTTACACACTGCCTCTGAGATAAGCCTGCCTGCTCGTGCCAAGCTACCAAGGGGGTGAGCAGGGGTTATTTTAGGAGTGTACCCCTTACCCTGACTAGAAGCCAGGGTCCCTATTTGGTCAAAGGTACCTACCTCTGCCAACTAGAGACCCCCGTTCTAACACAGAGCCTGTGTGCAGTCTGGTACTGCCATGTTGACTGGGCAAGTGCACCCACTTGCCAGTCCCTAAACCTTCCCTTTTCTTCATATCAGACACCCCTATGGTAGGCCCAAGGGCAGGGTGCATTGTAAGTATAAGGTAGGACATGCCCTGGTGTGTGTGGCATGTCCTAATAGTGAATTACAGCCATTTTCGTTTTTCACTATTGCAAGGCTACCTGTTCCCTATAGGCCAGAATGGGCAGTTTGATTATAACATCTTATAATCCTAACTGACCCAGGGAACGTGGTAGAAAAACGAATTTAGTATGCCTGAACCCAGAATGATAAAATACATATTTTAGTGAAGTTGGTTTTAACATTCTGTGTTTGAAAATACCACTTTTAGAAAGTAGGTATTTTCTTGCCTAACTATCCAAGCCTGCCTCTGCTAGGTTGTGTATTCCTTGTCTGGAGTTTGAGTGACAGGGGCTGGGGATTCCAGGAGACAGGGTGAGTCAGCACAGGGCTGAATAGAGAAATCTCCATGTAGAGTGGTGGGAGGAGTTGACCCTGGGGTCTGAATAGGGCTGTGCCTTCCCTCCACAATGCTGGCTCCACCTCCTGTGGTGCGTCTGATGTCCCTGTCGTACACTGTCAAAGGAAAGAAGGAGTCCTGTAAACAAAGTGCTCCAGGACTGACCAGAACTGGTTTGGACTAGGCAAAGGCCTCTCTGCCTTCAGAGAACAAAGGGAAAATGAGTATAAAAGAGGGTACCCAAACCCCAGAACTTTAGATCACTTTTGGGAAACAAGAAGAACCTTTGCTGAGGAGAGGAACCAGAGAGAAACTGAAGGAGGAGACTATCCCTAAGCTGAGTGCTGTTTGGGGGATTGGCCTGCAGTGGTTGCCTGACTGCCAAAGAAAGGAGAAAGGAACTTTGTGCTACTTTCATCAACTTGTAATGGATCTCCAAGGGCTTGAAGATTGAGCTTGCCTCCTGCTGAAGTCTCAGGGACAACAGACTTCACCAACCAGCTCCCCTGAATTCCCTTGCTGGGAATTTGAAGTGCCTTCTGTTGTGCTGGGCCTTCTGAAGGACTGCGTGTCGCAGGGAGCTGGAAGTGCAACTCACGGAGAAGAAGCGTGACGCCGACGCAGCCGCATCACTGAGTAAGGGTGCCGCCGCTGTCGTCGCATCACTGAGTAAGGGTGCCGCTGCTGCCGCTGGCGCATCACATCACCGAAGCGCCTTGCATCGCCGGGGAAGAGTGTCGCCGTCACAGCAGATGCCGTCGCATCACCGGAGAAGAGTGTCGCAGGGCCTGTCGCGGCTCAGAAGATTCGCTGAGTCGCCGCATGGCCGTCGGGCGTGCACGCATCGCCTCGTAGTTGTCGCATCAAGAAGAAGACGCCATTTTTGTTGCATTGCATCGGATCGTCATCGCATCACGGCGCTGCTGGTCGCATCGCCACGGAAGCGCAGTAAGAAACCGATGCATCACCTCCCCACGCCGAGAAGAACCGATGCCGAACCGTCCCCTGCGCAGCAGTAGGGAACCGACGCATCACCGTTCTTGCGTGTAAGGAACCGACGCATCACCTTCCCTGCAACACTTTCGTTGTATAGCGTTACGCATCCAAAGGTACATTGAACAATAAGTGTCGCACTTACCATCTAAAGAGAACTAAGCTAATTCTACCATTTTTAAGTACAGTATTGTGGATTTTTGTCGTTTGTGGTCTTGTGTTAAGTCTATATAAAAATATTTATTTTTTATATACAACCTGTGTGGTGTCCATCTGTAGTGTTGTCACTATATTACTGTATGTGTTCACAAATGCTTTACACACTGCCTCTGAGATAAGCCTGCCTGCTCGTGCCAAGCTACCAAGGGGGTGAGCAGGGGTTATTTTAGTAGTGTATCCCCCTTACCCTGACTAGAAGCAAGGGTCCCTATTTGGACAAAGGTACCTACCTCTGCCAACTAGAGACCCCCAGATCTAACATTGGTGGTCAGTGGTGAGGATTCTGGACTTGCATTTGTGACTCATGTACAGTAATCGGTGTACACTACTAGTGAGTGCAGACTAAACGCAACCACATACTATTTTTCCCTGTTTCCCTTTGGACTTTGGTTTTTGAAACTCTGGTTAGTTGTTGCACCAGTTGGGCCTTGTCAAAATGGAAGTCAAATTTTGGCACCTGTACATCTACAAGATAAAGGAACTGAAAGTGTTTTGCAAGGAGAGGGGTCTACCTGTGAAGAGGAGATCCACAAGGCAGGATCTTGAGGCAGCCCTGCATAGCTATGAGGTGCTACGCTGGGAAGCAACACTAGCAGATGACTCTGAGGAGGAATCTGAGGGGGAGGATCCCCAGCCAGAATACCAAGAGGGCAGTAGCCCTGAGGAGGAAACATTTTGGGAAAGATTGGCTCGTGAAGAGAGGAATCGGATTCGTGCTCGTGACCGGAGGCTGAGGCAGCTAGACCAGGAGTGCGAAGAGACAGAGCAAGCCTTAGCTGAAAAAAAAATGTGTGTAGCTCAGGAAGTGAGCTTGGCTGAGTTGGAGGTGGAGTCCAGCTCAGATGGTGGCAGCAAAATTATGTTATCTAGTGCTGACGGAGCAGTACACACACCCAGAGATGTGGCGCCTGACTTGGAGGGGGTTAACATACACCAGGAGGTTCTAGTATGTGAGGTAGCTCCAGTGGTGCGCAGTGTCCCTGAGGTGAATTGGGGAACTGGCACAGGGGTTCATAGTCCTAGTGGTGGGAGGGACACTCTACTGACTCTAGATGAGAGGTGCAGGGAGAGGGGTTCCCCCAGGGTTGAAGTCCTGGTGTGTGAGTGTGAAGACCGCCCAGAAGAGTGTGGGTTGAGTGACAGAGACAGTCAGATACTGTCTTGCCAGTCTCAGGAGAGTGGTGTGGGGTACGTGTGCAAGGCACTGGATGGTGAGGTGAAGGATAGTTTGGTGGGTCTGTGTGATCCAATTGAGGGAGAGCATATTGTAAGTCTCTATTTTCCAGAGCTATGCCAACACCTGGTGGAGTGTGAGTTCTCTGACCCCAGGGAGCTCACAATGGAGGCAGACCTTTGGTGGATTCCAGAGGGTCTGAAGAGGCATTGGGGAGTGACCCTAAGAGGAGTGGCTCAGGTGTCTTCCAACCCAGAGTGGTGGGAGAGGTTCAGTGTAGCCCAGCTAGGTCCCGTGGTAGTGGGAAGGGTGTAGGGGCTCACATCCTGTCTCTGCGGAGAAGGAGTGAGTGTGGGGCTGCGTGTCATAAGGTGCCCGAAACCCAGTCTCAGGGCCTGGAGGGTTCCTTAAAGGAACACCAGGTTGGGGGCCTAGGCTGTACTAGTAGGCCATTTGAGGAGGATCTCCAAGTATCAGGAGAACCTGGAGCATCTGTAAACGGAGCTCCAGTGGTTCTGGTGTCTGGCGGTGCCGCTCCAGTTAGGAGGGTGCAGAAGTCCAGATTGAGGGGTGAGAGGGGGAAAGAGTCCCCAGTGGAAGAACCAGTGGGTCAGGGGCCAGCCAGAAGGGCTGAGTCACCAATGAAGGACCATGGTGACACCACTTCTGTCCTGGGGGATCTTCCCGCACTGTCAGAGGGACAGGGGTCGGGAGATCTGCGCCAGGCAGACTGTCACACGACACATGAGTTATGTGTCACCCTCAGGGGGGGCATGCGTGCTCCCAAGGAATTCCTGGTGTGCCAGGCAGGTGCTCAGCTGCAGGGTTTAGCCCCTGGGTTGGGAAGCCAGGTTCAGGTGTTGCCTGACCTGGAGGGAGGGATCCCTGTACTCAGTGTCCCTACCAGTTTGTCTTCAAGGGGTACCACTCCAAGTGGGAGGGTGCAGAACTCTGGAAGGGGGTGCAGAGGGAGGGAGTCCTCGCCTCTGACCCCGGTTCAACTGGAGGGTTTAGACCCTAGGTTGGAGGGCCAGGTTCGGGGTGTCCCCCCTGACCTGGAAGCCCAGTTGCAGGATAGAACCCCTGAACTGGTGGGCGAATTGTGCAGGACACCTGCCGCAGGCACCCTGACAAATTCTGGAAGGGGGTACCACTCCAAGTGGGAGGGTACAGAGCCCCGAGGAGTAGGAGGACCGGGTGTGGGAAAGCCCACCCCAGTCTCCAGTCCAGCCGCCGGGTACAGGCCCGGGGCTGGTAGGTCAGTGTCAGGATGTCATACCTGACCTGACAGGAGGGAGAGTGGACAAAGGGTGCCTGGGGCTACTGCCCCCCGCTCTCTGACGCCACAGAGGTTTGAGAGCCCTGAGAGGCATAAGGCCTGGGTCTCATCACTGACCCCTGTCAGTGGCCACTGTGGCTTGCTGTCTGTCTGTTGGGACACTCCTGTGAGCAAGCTACGGTTAGGTGCTGCACAGATGGTGTCCACAGGTGAGGAGAAGGGTTCCCCATGGGTTAGCTTGGTGGGCCCTGAGAGTATGGACAGAGGGATCCAAATAGGTTCAGATTGGCATAGAACTGGAATATGCCCCTGCTGTTGCGGGCCAGGGTCCAGGTTCTATCGCCCAAAGCAGGGAAGCCCATCAAGGTAGTGATTGGTCTACCCTGCGTTTTTGGCTGGAAGGGGGTTGTGTTGGACTTGGCCCTTTTTGCAGGGTCATTCCTGAACTTTTTGCCTTCCTCCTGTACTTTTTCTGACCTGTTTTTGTTGGTTTTATGACTCTGGGCACTTTACCACTGCTGATCAGTGCTAAAGTGCATATGCTCTCTATGATAAATTGATGTATGGATTAGTGACCCCATGTTTGGCCTATTTGATTCACTGTCAGACCCTAGTACAGTGCACTGGTTGTGCCCAGGGCCTGTGAATCAAATGCTGCTGGTGGGCTTGCAGCACTGGTTGTGCCACCCACAGAAGCAGCTTGTAAAGTGTGTCTCAGGCCTGCTATTGCAGAGCCTGTGTGCAGTCTGGTACTGCCATGTTGACTGGGCAAGTGCACCCACTTGCCAGTCCCTAAACCTTCCCTTTTCTTCATATCAGACACCCCTATGGTAGGCCCAAGGGCAGGGTGCATTGTAAGTATAAGGTAGGACATGCCCTGGTGTGTGTGGCATGTCCTAATAGTGAATTACAGCCATTTTTGTTTTTCACTATTGCAAGGCTACCTGTTCCCCATAGGCCAGAATGGGCAGTTTGATTATAACATCTTATAATCCTAACTGACCCAGGGAACGTGGTAGAAAAACGAATTTAGTATGCCTGAACTCAGAATGATAAAATACATCTTTTAGTGAAGTTGGTTTTAACATTCTGTGTTTGAAAATACCACTTTTAGAAAGTAGGTATTTTCTTGCCTAACTATCCAAGCCTGCCTCTGCTAGGTTGTGTATTCCTTGTCTGGAGTTTGAGTGACAGGGGCTGGGGGATTCCAGGAGGCAGGGTGAGTCAGCACAGGGCTGAATAGAGAGATCTCCATGTAGAGTGGTGGGAGGAGTTGCACCTGGGACCTGAATAGGGCTGTGCCTTCCCTCCACAATGCTGGCTCCACCTCCTGTGGTGCGTCTGATGTCCCTGGCCTACACTGTGAAAGGAAAGAAGGAGTCTTGTCAACAAAGTGCTCCAGGACTGACCAGAACTGGTTTGGACTAGGCAAAGGCCTCTCTGCCTTCAGAGAACAAAGGGAAAATTAGTATAAAAGAGGGGACCCAAACCCCAGAACTTTAGATCACTTTGGGAAACAAGAAGAACCTTTGCTGAGGAGAGGAACCAGAGAAACTGAGGAGGAGACTATCCCTAAGCATGAGGGATTGGCCTGCAGTGGTTGCGTGACTGCCAAAGAAAGGAGAAAGGACTTTTGTGCTACTTTAATTCAACTTGTAAAGGATCTCCAAGGGCTTGAGATAGAGCTTGCCTCCTGCTGAAGTCTCAGGGACAACAGACTTCACCCACCAGCTCCCCAAGAGTTCTTTTGAAGTGCCTGCTGTTGTGTTGGGCCTTCTGAGGGACTGCGTGTCGCAAGGAGCTGGAAGCGCGACTCACGAAGAAGAAGCGTGTCGCCGCCGCAGCCGCTGTCGTCGCATCACTGAAGAATGGTGTCGCCGCTGCCGCTGTCGCTTCGCCTCGCAGAAGCGCCTCGCATCGCCGGAGAAGAGTGTCACCGTTGCATCAGACGCCGTCGCATCATCGGAGAAGCGTGTCGCCGCCGCAGCCGCTGTCGTCGCATCACTGAAGAAGGGTGTCGCCGCTGCAGCTGTCGCATCGCATCGCTGAAGCATCTCGCATCACCGGAGAAGAGTGTCACCGTCGCATCAGACGCCGTCGCATCACCAGAGAAGCGTGTCACAGGGCCTGTCGCGGGTCAGAAGAATCGTTGAGTCGCCGTATGGCCGTCGGGCATGCACGCATCGTGTCGCATCAAGAAGAAGACGCCATCTTTGTTTCATTGCACCGGATCTTCATCGCATCACGGCGCTGCTGGTCGCATCGCCACGGAAGCGCAGTAAGAAACCAATGCATCACCTCCCCACGCCGAGAAGAACCGACGCATCCGCTACGCATCAGTAGGGACCCGACGCATCACCGTTCCTGCGTGTAAGGAACCGACGCATCACCTTCCCTGCAACACTTTCGTTGTATAGCGTTACGCATCCAAAGGTACATTGAACTCAAAGTGTCGCATTTTCCATCTAAAGAGAACTAAGCTATTTCTACTATTTTGAAGTACAGTATTGTGGATTTTTGTCGTTTGTGGTCTTGTGGTAAATCTATATAAAAGATACTTATTTTTATAATACAACCTGTGTGGTGTCCATCTGTAGTGTTGTCACTATATTACTGTATGTGTTCACAAATGCTTTACACACTGCCTCTGAGATAAGCCTGCCTGCTCGTGCCAAGCTACCAAGGGGGTGAGCAGGGGTTATTTTAGGAGTGTACCCCCTTACCCTGACTAGAAGCCAGGGTCCCTATTTGGTCAAAGGTACCTACCTCTGCCAACTAGAGACCCCCCGTTCTAACACAGAGCCTGTGTGCAGTCTGGTACTGCCATGTTGACTGGGCAAGTGCACCCACTTGCCAGTCCCTAAACCTTCCCTTTTCTTCATATCAGACACCCCTATGGTAGGCCCAAGGGCAGGGTGCATTGTAAGTATAAGGTAGGACATGCCCTGGTGTGTGGCATGTCCTAATAGTGAATTACAGCCATTTTCGTTTTTCACTATTGCAAGGCTACCTGTTCCCTATAGGCCAGAATGGGCAGTTTGATTATAACATCTTATAATCCTAACTGACCCAGGGAACGTGGTAGAAAAACGAATTTAGTATGCCTGAACTCAGAATGATAAAATACATCTTTTAGTGAAGTTGGTTTTAACATTCTGTGTTTGAAAATACCACTTTTAGAAAGTAGGTATTTTCTTGCCTAACTATCCAAGCCTGCCTCTGCTAGGTTGTGTATTCCTTGTCTGGAGTTTGAGTGACAGGGGCTGGGGATTCCAGGAGACAGGGTGAGTCAGCACAGGGCTGAATAGAGAAATCTCCATGTAGAGTGGTGGGAGGAGTTGACCCTGGGGTCTGAATAGGGCTGTGCCTTCCCTCCACAATGCTGGCTCCACCTCCTGTGCTGCGTCTGATGTCCCTGTCGTACACTGTCAAAGGAGAAGAAGGAGTCCTGTAAACAAAGTGCTCCAGGACTGACCAGAACTGGTTTGGACTAGGCAAAGGCCTCTCTGCCTTCAGAGAACAAAGGGAAAATGAGTATAAAAGAGGGTACCCAAACCCCAGAACTTTAGATCACTTTTGGGAAACAAGAAGAACCTTTGCTGAGGAGAGGAACCAGAGAGAAACTGAAGGAGGAGACTATCCCTAAGCTGAGTGCTGTTTGGGGGATTGGCCTGCAGTGGTTGCCTGACTGCCAAAGAAAGGAGAAAGGAACTTTGTGCTACTTTCATCAACTTGTAAAGGATCTCCAAGGGCTTGAAGATTGAGCTTGCCTCCTGCTGAAGTCTCAGGGACAACAGACTTCACCAACCAGCTCCCCTGAATTCCCTTGCTGGGAATTTGAAGTGCCTTCTGTTGTGCTGGGCCTTCTGAAGGACTGCGTGTCGCAGGGAGCTGGAAGTGCAACTCACGGAGAAGAAGCGTGACGCCGACGCAGCCGCATCACTGAGTAAGGGTGCCGCCGCTGTCGTCGCATCACTGAGTAAGGGTGCCGCCGCTGCCGCTGTCGCATCACATCACCGAAGCGCCTCGCATCGCCGGAGAAGAGTGTCGCCGTCACAGCAGACGCCGTCGCATCACCGGAGAAGAGTGTCGCAGGGCCTGTCGCGGCTCAGAAGATTCGCTGAGTCGCCGCATGGCCGTCGGGCGTGCACGCATCGCCTCGTAGTTGTCGCATCAAGAAGAAGACGCCATTTTTGTTGCATTGCATCGGATCGTCATCGCATCACGGCGCTGCTGGTCGCATCGCCACGGAAGCGCAGTAAGAAACCGATGCATCACCTCCCCACGCCGAGAAGAACCGATGCCGAACCGTCCCCTGCGCAGCAGTAGGGAACCGACGCATCACCGTTCTTGCGTGTAAGGAACCGACGCATCACCTTCCCTGCAACACTTTCGTTGTATAGCGTTACGCATCCAAAGGTACATTGAACAATAAGTGTCGCACTTACCATCTAAAGAGAACTAAGCTAATTCTACCATTTTTAAGTACAGTATTGTGGATTTTTGTCGTTTGTGGTCTTGTGTTAAGTCTATATAAAAATATTTATTTTTATATACAACCTGTGTGGTGTCCATCTGTAGTGTTGTCACTATATTACTGTATGTGTTCACAAATGCTTTACACACTGCCTCTGAGATAAGCCTGCCTGCTCGTGCCAAGCTACCAAGGGGGTGAGCAGGGGTTATTTTAGTAGTGTATCCCCCTTACCCTGACTAGAAGCAAGGGTCCCTATTTGGACAAAGGTACCTACCTCTGCCAACTAGAGACCCCCAGATCTAACATTGGTGGTCAGTGGTGAGGATTCTGGACTTGCATTTGTGACTCATGTACAGTAATCGGTGTATACTACTAGTGAGTGCAGACTAAACGCAACCACATACTATTTTTCCCTGTTTCCCTTTGGACTTTGGTTTTTGAAACTCTGGTTAGTTGTTGCACCAGTTGGGCCTTGTCAAAATGGAAGTCAACTTTTGGCACCTGTACATCTACAAGATAAAGGAACTGAAAGTGTTTTGCAAGGAGAGGGGGCTACCTGTGAAGAGGAGATCCACAAGGCAGGATCTTGAGGCAGCCCTGCATAGCTATGAGGTGCTACGCTGGGAAGCAACACTAGCAGATGACTCTGAGGAGGAATCTGAGGGGGAGGATCCCCAGCCAGAATACCAAGAGGGCATTAGCCCTGAGGAGGAAACATTTTGGGAAAGATTGGCTCGTGAAGAGAGGAATCGGATTCGTGCTCGTGACCGGAGGCTCAGGCAGCAAGACCAGGAGTGCGAAGAGACAGAGCGAGCCTTAGCTGAAAACAAAATGTGTGTAGCTCAGGAAGTGAGCTTGGCTGAGTTGGAGGTGGAGTCCAGCTCAGATGGTGGCAGCAAAATTATGTTATCTAGTGCTGAGGGAGCAGTACACACACCCAGAGATGTGGCGCCTGACTTGGAGGGGGTTAACATACACCAGGAGGTTCTAGTATGTGAGGTAGCTCCAGTGGTGCGCAGTGTCCCTGAGGTGAATTGGGGAACTGGCACAGGGGTTCATAGTCCTAGTGGTGGGAGGGACACTCTACTGAATCTAGATGAGAGGTGCAGAGAGAGGGGTTCCCCCAGGGTTGAAGTCCTGGTGTGTGTGTGTGAAGACCGCCCAGAAGAGTGTGGGTTGAGTGACAGAGACAGTCAGATACTGTCTTGCCAGTCTCAGGAGAGTGGTGTGGGGTACGTGTGCAAGGCACTGGATGGTGAGGTGAAGGATAGTTTGGTGGGTCTGTGTGATCCAATTGAGGGAGAGCATATTGTAAGTCTCTATTTTCCAGAGCTATGCCAACACCTGGTGGAGTGTGAGTTCTCTGACCCCAGGGAGCTCACAATGGAGGCAGACCTTTGGTGGATTCCAGAGGGTCTGAAGAGGCATTGGGGAGTGACCCTAAGAGGAGTGGCTCAGGTGTCTTCCAACCCAGAGTGGTGGGAGAGGTTCAGTGTAGCCCAGCTAGGTCCCGTGGTAGTGGGAGGGGTGTAGGGGCTCACGTCCTGTCTCTGCGGAGAAGGAGTGAGTGTGGGGCTGCGTGTCATAAGGTGCCCGAAACCCAGTCTCAGGGCCTGGAGGGTTCCTTAAAGGAACACCAGGTTGGGGGCCTAGGCTGTACTAGTAGGCCATTTGAGGAGGATCTCCAAGTATCAGGAGAACCTGGAGCATCTGTAAACGGAGATCCAGTGGTTCTGGTGTCTGGCGGTGCCGCTCCAGTTAGGAGGGTGCAGAAGTCCAGATTGAGGGGTGAGAGGGGGAAAGAGTCCCCAGTGGAAGAACCAGTGGGTCAGGGGCCAGCCAGAAGGGCTGAGTCACCAATGAAGGACCATGGTGACACCACTTCTGTCCTGGGGGATCTTCCCGCACTGTCAGAGGGACAGGGGTCGGGAGATCTGCGCCAGGCAGACTGTCACACGACACATGAGTTATGTGTCACCCTCAGGGGGGGCATGCGTGCTCCCAAGGAAGTCCTGGTGTGCCAGGCAGGTGCTCAGATGCAGGGTTTAGCCCCTGGGTTGGGAAGCCAGGTTCAGGTGTTGCCTGACCTGGAGGGAGGGATACCTGTACTCAGTGTCCCTACCAGTTTGTCTTCTAGGGGTACCACTCCAAGTGGGAGGGTGCAGAACTCTGGAAGGGGGTGCAGAGGGAGGAGTCCTCGCCTCTGATCCCGGTTCAACTGGAGGGTTTAGACCCTAGGTTGGAGGGCCAGGTTCGGGTGTCCCCCTGACCTGGAAGCCCAGTTGCAGGATAGAACCCCTGAACTGGTGGGCGAATTGTGCAGGACACCTGCCGCAGGCACCCTGACAAATTCTGGAAGGGGGTACCACTCCAAGTGGGAGGGTACAGAGCCCCGAGGAGTAGGAGGACCGGGTGTGGGAAAGCCCACCCCAGTCTCCAGTCCAGCCGCCGGGTACAGGCCCGGGGCTGGTAGGGCAGTGTCAGGATGTCATACCTGACCTGACAGGAGGGAGAGTGGACAAAGGGTGCCTGGGGCTACTTCCCCCCGCTCTCTGACGCCACAGAGGTTTGAGAGCCCTGAGAGGCATAAGGCCTGGGTCTCATCACTGACCCCTGTCAGTGGCCACTGTGGCTTGCTGTCTGTCTGTTGGGACACACCTGTGAGCAAGCTACGGTTAGGTGCTGCACAGATGGTGTCCACAGGTGAGGAGAAGGGTTCCCCATGGGTTAGCTTGGTGGGCCCTGAGAGTATGGACAGAGGGATCCAAATAGGTTCAGATTGGCATAGAACTGGAATATGCCCCTGCTGTTGCGGGCCAGGTTCTATCGCCCAAAGCAGGGAAGCCCATCAAGGTAGTGATTGGTCTACCCTGCGTTTTTGGCTGGAAGGGGGTTGTGTTGGACTTGGCCCTTTTTGCAGGGTCATTCCTGAACTTTTTGCCTTCCTCCTGTACTTTTTCTGACCTGTTTTTGTTGGTTTTATGACTCTGGGCACTTTACCACTGCTGATCAGTGCTAAAGTGCATATGCTCTCTATGATAAATTGATGTATGGATTAGTGACCCCATGTTTGGCCTATTTGATTCACTGTCAGACCCTAGTACAGTGCACTGGTTGTGCCCAGGGCCTGTGAATCAAATGCTGCTGGTGGGCTTGCAGCACTGGTTGTGCCACCCACAGAAGCAGCTTGTAAAGTGTGTCTCAGGCCTGCTATTGCAGAGCCTGTGTGCAGTCTGGTACTGCCATGTTGACTGGGCAAGTGCACCCACTTGTCAGTCCCTAAACCTTCCCTTTTCTTCATATCAGACACCCCTATGGTAGGCCCAAGGGCAGGGTGCATTGTAAGTATAAGGTAGGACATGCCCTGGTGTGTGTGGCATGTCCTAATAGTGAATTACAGCCATTTTCGTTTTTCACTATTGCAAGGCTACCTGTTCCCCATAGGCCAGAATGGGCAGTTTGATTATAACATCTTATAATCCTAACTGACCCAGGGAACGTGGTAGAAAAACGAATTTAGTATGCCTGAACTCAGAATGATAAAATACATCTTTTAGTGAAGTTGGTTTTAACATTCTGTGTTTGAAAATACCACTTTTAGAAAGTAGGTATTTTCTTGCCTAACTATCCAAGCCTGCCTCTGCTAGGTTGTGTATTCCTTGTCTGGAGTTTGAGTGACAGGGGCTGGGGATTCCAGGAGACAGGGTGAGTCAGCACAGGGCTGAATAGAGAAATCTCCATGTAGAGTGGTGGGAGGAGTTGCACCTGGGGTCTGAATAGGGCTGTGCCTTCCCTCCACAATGCTGGCTCCACCTCCTGTGGTGCGTCTGATGTCCCTGGCCTACACTGTCAAAGGAAAGAAGGAGTCCTGTAAACAAAGTGCTCCAGGACTGACCAGAACTGGTTTGGACTAGGCAAAGGCCTCTCTGCCTTCAGAGAACAAAGGGAAAATGAGTATAAAAGAGGGGACCCAAACCCCAGAACTTTAGATCACTTTTGGGAAACAAGAAGAACCATTGCTGATGAGAGGAACCAGAGAGAAACTGAAGGAGGAGACTATCCCTAAGCTGAGTGCTGTTTGTGGGATTGGCCTGCAGTGGTTGCCTGACTGCCAAAGAAAGGAGAAAGGAACTTTGTGCTACTTTCATCAACTTGTAAAGGATCTCCAAGGGGTTGAAGATTGAGCTTGCCTCCTGCTGAAGTCTCAGGGACAACAGACTTCACCAACCAGCTCCCCTGAATTCCCTTGCTGGGAATTTGAAGTGCCTGCTGTTGTGCTGGGCCTTCTTAAGGACTGCGTGTCGCAGGGAGCTGGAAGCGCGACTCACGGAGAAGAAGCGTGACGCCGACGCAGCCGCTGTCGTCGCATCACTGAGTAAGGGTGCCGCCGGTGTCGTCACATCACTGAGTAAGGGTGCCGCCGCTGCCGCTGTCGCATCGCATCACCGAAGCGCCTCGCATCGCCGGAGAAGAGTGTCGCCGTCGCAGCAGACGCCGTCGCATCACCGTAGATGCGTGTCGCAGTGCCTGTCGCGGCTCAGAAGATTCGCAACGACCCGCACGGCCGTCGGGCGTGCACGCATCGCCTCGTAGTTGTCGCATCAAGAAGACGCCATTTTTGTTGCATTGCATCGGATCGTCATCGCATCACACGCTGCTGGTCGCATCGCCACGGAAGCGCAGTAAGAAACCGACGCATCACCTCCCCACGCCGAGAACCGACGCATCACCGTCCCCTGCGCAGCAGTAGGAAACCGACGCATCACCGTTCTTGCGTGTAAGGAACCGACGCATCACCTTCCCTGCAACACTTTCGTTGTATAGCGTTACGCATCCAAAGGTACATTGAACAATAAGTGTCGCACTTACCATCTAAAGAGAACTAAGCTAATTCTACCATTTTTATGTACAGTATTGTGGATTTTTTTCGTTTGTGCTCTTGTGTTAAGTCTATATAAAAATACTTATTTTTGATATACAACCTGTGTGGTGTCCATCTGTAGTGTTGTCACTATACTACTGTATGTGTTCACAAATGCTTTACACACTGCCTCTGAGATAAGCCTGCCTGCTCGTGCCAAGCTACCAAGGGGGTGAGCAGGGGTTATTTTAGTAGTGTATCCCCCTTACCCTGACTAGAAGCAAGGGTCCCTATTTGGACAAAGGTACCTACCTCTGCCAACTAGAGACTCCCAGTTCTAACATTGGTGGTCAGCGGTGAGGATTCTGGACTTGCATTTGTGACTCCAGTACAGTAATTGGTGTACACTACTAGTGAGTGCAGACCAAACGCAACCACATACTATTTTTCCCTGTTTCCCTTTGAACTTTGGTTTTTGAAACTCTGGTTAGTTGTTGTACCAGTTGGGCCTTGTCAAAATGGAAGTCAACTTTTGGCACCTGTACATCTACAAGATAAAGGAACTGAAAGTGTTTTGCAAGGAGAGGGGGCTACCTGTGAAGAGGAGATCCACAAGGCAGGATCTTGAGGCAGCCCTGCATAGCTATGAGGTGCTAAGCTGGGAAGCAACACTAGCAGATGACTCTGAGGAGGAATCTGAGGGGGAGGATCCCCAGCCAGAATACCAAGAGGGCAGTAGCCCTGAGGAGGAAACATTTTGGGAAAGATTGGCTCGTGAAGAGAGGAATCGGATTCGTGCTCGTGACCGGAGGCTGAGTCAGCTAGACCAGGTGTGCGAGGAGATAGAGCGAGCCTTAGCTGGGAAAAAAATGTGTGTAGCTCAGGAAGTGAGCTTGGCTGAGTTGGAGGTGGAGTCCAGCTCAGATGGTGGCAGCAAAATTATGTTATCTAGTGCTGAGGGAGCAGTACACACACCCAGAGATGTGGCGCCTGACTTGGAGGGGGTTAACATACACCAGGAGGTTCTAGGATGTGAGGTAGCTCCAGTGGTGCGCAGTGTCCCTGAGGTGAATTGGGGAACTGGCACAGGGGTTCATAGTCCTAGTGGTGGGAGGGACACTCTACTGACTCTAGATGAGAGGTGCAGGAGAGGGGTTCCCCAGGGTTGAAGTCCTGGTGTGTGAGTGTGAAGACCGCCCAGAAGAGTGTGGGTTGAGTGACAGAGACAGTCAGATACTGTCTTGCCAGTCTCAGGAGAGTGGTGTGGGGTACGTGTGCAAGGCACTGGATGGTGAGGTGAAGGATAGTTTGGTGGGTCTGTGTGATCCAATTGAGGGAGAGCATATAGTAAGTCCCTATTTTCCAGAGCTATGCCAACACCTGGTGGAGTGTGAGTTCTCTGATCCCAGGGAGCTCACAATGGAGGCAGACCTTTTGGTGGATTCCAGAGGGTCTGAAGAGGCATTGGGGAGTGACCCTAAGAGGAGTGGCTCAGGTGTCTTCCAACCCAGAGTGGTGGGAGAGGTTCAGTGTAGCCCAGTTAGGTCCCGTGGTAGTGGGAGGGGTGTAGGGGCTCACGTCCTGTCTCTGCGGAGAAGGAGTGAGTGTGGGGCTGTGTGTCCCAAGGTGCCCGAAACCCAGTCTCAGGGCCTGGAGGGTTCCTTAAAGGAACACCAGGTTGGGGGCCTAGGCTGTACTAGTAGGCCATTTGAGGAGGATCTCCAAGTGTCAGGAGAACCTGGAGCATCTGTAAACGGAGCTCCAGTGGTTCTGGTGTCTGGCGGTGCCGCTCCAGTTAGGAGGGTGCAGAAGTCCAGTTTGAGGGGTGAGAGGGGGAAAGAGTCCCCAGTGGGTCAGTGGCCAGCCAGAAGGGCTGAGTCACCAATGAAGGACCATGGTGACAATACTTCTGTCCTGGGGGATCTTCCCGCACTGTCAGAGGGACAGGGGTCGGGAGATCTGCGCCAGGCAGACTGTCACCGACACATGAGTTATGTGTCACCCTCAGGGGGGGCATGCGTGCTCCCAAGGAAGTCCTGGTGTGCCAGGCGGGTGCTCAGCTGCAGGGTTTAGCCCCTGGGTTGGGAAGCCAGGTTCAGGTGTTGCCTGACCTGGAGGGAGGGACACCTGTACTCAGTGTCCCTACCAGTTTGTCTTCTAGGGGTACCAGTCCAAGTGGGAGGGTGCAGAACTCTGGAAGGGGGTGCAGAGGGAGGGAGTCCTCGCCTCTGACCCCGGTTCAACTGGAGGGTTTAGACCCTAGGGTTGGAGGGCCAGGTTCGGGGTGTCCCCCCTGACCTGGAAGCCCAGTTGCAGGATAGAACCCCTGAACTGGTGGGCGAATTGTGCAGGACACCTGCCGCAGGCACCCTGATAATTCTGGAAGGGGGTACCACTCCAAGTGGGAGGGTACAGAGCCCCGAGGAGTAGGAGGACCGGGTGTGGGAAAGCCCACCCCAATCTCCAGTCCAGCCGCCGGGTACAGGCCCGGGGCTGGTAGGTCAGTGTCAGGATGTCATACCTGACCTGACAGGAGGGAGAGTGGACAAAGGGTGCCTGGGGCTACTGCCCCCCGCTCTCTGACGCCACAGAGGTTTGAGAGACCTGAGAGGCATAAGGCCTGGGTCTCATCACTGACCCCTGTCAGTGGCCACTGTGGCTTGCTGTCTGTCTGTTGGGACACACCTGTGAGCAAGCTAAGGTTAGGTGCTGCACAGATGGTGATCACAGGTGAGGAGAAGGGTTCCCCATGGGTTAGCTTGGTGGGCCCTGAGAGTATGGACAGAGGGATCCAAATAGGTTCAGATTGGCGTAGAACTGGAATATGCCCCTGCTGTTGCAGGCCAGGGTCCAGGTTCTATCGCCCAAAGCAGGGAAGCCCATCAAGGTAGTGATTGGTCTACCCTGCGTTTTGGCTGGAAGGGGGTTGTGTTGGACTTGGCCCTTTTTGCAGGGTCATGCCTGACCTTTTTGCCTTCCTCCTGTACTTTTTCTGACCTGTTTTTGTTGGTTTTATGACTCTGGGCACTTTACCACTGCTGATCAGTGCTAAAGTGCATATGCTCTCTATGATAAATTGATGTATGGATTAGTGACCCCATGTTTGGCCTATTTGATTCACTGTCAGACCCTAGCACAGTGCACTGGTTGTGCCCAGGGCCTGTGAATCAAATGCTGCTGGTGGGCTTGCAGCACTGGTTGTGCCACCCACAGAAGCAGCTTGTAAAGTGTGTCTCAGGCCTGCTATTGCAGAGCCTGTGTGCAGTCTGGTACTGCCATGTTGACTGGGCAAGTGCACCCACTTGCCAGTCCCTAAACCTTCCCTTTTCTTCATATCAGACACCCCTATGGTAGGCCCAAGGGCAGGGTGGATTGTAAGTATAAGGTAGGACATGCCCTGGTGTGTGTGGCATGTCCTAATAGTGAATTACAGCCATTTTCGTTTTTCACTATTGCAAGGCTACCTGTTCCCCATAGGCCAGAATGGGCAGTTTGATTATAACATCTTATAATCCTAACTGACCCAGGGAACGTGGTAGAAAAACGAATTTAGTATGCCTGAACTCAGAATGATAAAATACATCTTTTAGTGAAGTTGGTTTTAACATTCTGTGTTTGAAAATACCACTTTTAGAAAGTAGGTATTTTCTTGCCTAACTATCTAAGCCTGCCTCTGCTAGGTTGTGTATTCCTTGTCTGGAGTTTGAGTGACAGGGGCTGGGGATTCCAGGAGACACAGTGAGTCAGCACAGGGCTGAATAGAGAAATCTCCATGTATGTAGAGTGGTGGGCGGAGTTGCACCTGGGGTCTGAATAGGGCTGTGCCTTCCCTCCACAATGCTGGCTCCACCTCCTGTAGTGCGTCTGATGTCCCTGGCCTACACTGTCAAAGGAAAGAAGGAGTCCTGTAAACAAAGTGCTCCAGGACTGACCAGAACTGGTTTGGATTAGGCAAAGGCCTCTCTGCCTTCAGAGAACAAAGGGAAAATGAGTATAAAAGAGGGGACCCAAACCCCAGAACTTTAGATCACTTTTGGGAAACAAGAAGAACCTTTGCTGAGGAGAGGAACCAGAGAGAAACTGAAGGAGGAGACTATCCCTAAGCTGAGTGCTGTTTGGGGGATTGGCCTGCAGTGGTTGCCTGACTGCCAAAGAAAGGAGAAAGGAACTTTGTGCTACTTTCATCAACTTGTAAAGGATCTCCAAGGGCCTGAAGATTGAGCTTGCCTCCTGCTGAAGTCTCAGGGACAAAAGACTTCACCAACCAGCTCCCCTGAATTCCCTTGCTGGGAATTTGAAGTGCCTGCTGTTGTGCTGGGCCTTCTGAAGGACTGCGTGTCGCAGGGAGCTGGAAGCGCGACTCACGGAGAAGAAGCGTGACGCCGCCGCTGCCGCTGTCGCATCGCATCACCGAAGCGCCACGCATCACCGGAGAAGAGTGTCGCCGTCGCAGCAGACGCCGTCGCATCACCGGAGAAGCGTGTCGCAGGGCCTGTCGCGCTCAGAAGATTCGCAGAGTCGCCGCATGGCCGTCGGGCGTGCACGTATCGCCTCGTAGTTGTCGCATCAAGAAGAAGACGCCATTTTTGTTGCATTGCATCGGAACGCCATCGCATCACAGCGCTGCTGGTCGCATCGCCTCGGAAGCGCAGTAAGAAACCGACGCATCACCTCCCCACGCCGAGAAGAACCGACGCATCACCGTCCCCTGCGCAGCAGTAGGGAACCGACGCATCACCGTTCTTGCGTGTAAGGAACCGACGCATCACCTTCCCTGCAACACTTTCGTTGTATAGCGTTATGCATCCAAAGGTACATTGAACAATAAGTGTCGCACTTACCATCTAAAGAGAACTGAGCTAATTCTACCATTTTTAAGTACAGTATTGTGGATTTTTGTCGTTTGTGGTCTTGTGTTAAGTCTATATAAAAATACTTATTTTTGATATACAACCTGTGTGGTGTCCATCTGTAGTGTTGTCACTATACTGTATGTGTTCACAAATGCTTTACACACTGCCTCTGAGATAAGCCTGCCTGCTCGTGCCAAGCTACCAAGGGGGTGAGCAGGGGTTATTTTAGTAGTGTATCCCCCTTACCCTGACTAGAAGCAAGGGTCCCTATTTGGACAAAGGTACCTACCTCTGCCAACTAGAGACCCCCAGTTCTAACAGTCCCAATAATCATTTCTTCCAGATCTACTTTTAATTGACTCACATTAATACTCTGTGGCTGTGGGTCGGTTCTGTCATTTCCTTTATCCAGTTCTTCTGGTGAAGGACCTGCTGAACTCCCTGCTATTGGAGTAACATTTGGCCCCATTCTTCTTGGATCTAATTGTATACCTCTTTGAGGGGTCTCCGTTATCAACTCACAAACCTGAAGATCTAACAATGTGGTATTCTGATCATTTTAATCCTTCTCACTCATTACCGCTACCACCCCACTCCTGTTCCCACTTCTCGGAACTGTCAATGAATGTACTTTTGACAAATTCTGTCTTTCCCCATACAAGGGAACTACGGGACCAATTGTTACTGGTACTGTCAGTGCTTCTGCATTCAGGCTTTTCTGAACCTGCTCTAGTCTTGCCTTATTCAACAAATTCGTTTCATTTTCTCGCACTACTCTAGCTATTTCAGTAACCTGGGGAGTCAAGGGAGTTCCCATCTGTGGAGCACTCGGGGTTACTTCTCCTGAATTTTCTTCATAAGGCGGGGGTCTTTTAGTCATCATATCCTCCAACAGCTCATCATCCTCTGAATTATTCGGGTCATCTCTAAAACTGGATGTCTCTATATTCTTCTTTTTCTCCTTACACTTTCCTCCAGTCTGATCATCAGCAAATAGAACTGGATACAAACCTTCTGTTACTACAGCTCTCCTCCATCTTTTCAACTTTTCTTCCCTACTTTCAAAAGGATATCCATGCATCCAACTCTGGTATCTTCTATTACCTCCTCTATATCTCTCTCTTTCAAATGCTTCAACTTCCCATTCTTCCAATGCTTCGTATTGCGTCAATCTAGGATTTGCTTCTAGTGCATTCATTCGATTTCTCAGATTCTGTAATATCCTTACATTAAACGTACCATGCTGTGGAAAAGCTATGACTCCATCATCCTTTGTATATTCCACCCAATTCTCTAACCACATACACGTATGATATCCTCGCTCCAACATCATATAAGAAGCAGGCGTCTTTGGGGGTGGAATAGGAATCCCTTCCCTAGTCACAATCGGCTTGTCCTTATTGAAAAAATTCTTTATTTTCTTTAACAGCTTCATTTTCTCTAAACCTTTACGCTAATGTACCTCACCAAAATAAACAAAGAAAACCTTCCATAATTCTACGTATTCTATTTGTCAGTTCTCGTCCTATACCAACGCGACTCACACTAACCAACCAATCAGAACCCTGCTACGTAAGCAATGTCTCAACCAATACCAGCGCGGCTCACACCAACTAACCAATCACAGCACAATACACACCTGCTGCATGACCAATGCCAGCGCGGCCTTTTCTGACGTCAGTATTACTCCTTCTACTGACCCTCCCTTTACAAAAAATTTCTACGTTTTTCTTAATCGAAATTTCTGTTAGTAACAACACAAAAACAATGCTACCTTGTCTGTTCCACTACATAAAGAGATAGTTTTCACCCTTCAATAGATTTTTCTCTCACTACGAGTCCTAATAACGACCAGCGTTATTTTACTCTTCAAACAAGCTTCCGGGAGGACCTATTACTCCTCTAGGGATAAGGCCAAGATTTCGCAAGAGGACTTTTTGGCGTGAAAAGAGGTCTTGTTACTCTCCTGGGGATAAGGCTAGAGTTTCAGAAGCGGACCCTTCTTATATACGAAATTTCCCTAATATAACACCTACAGCCCTCTGTAGCTTTTAGGTATTATTACAACAGACAAAGTACTTCTGCAGTGTGGCTTCTTTACCACACTCTTCTTCTGCCTACTTCAGGCAAATTCCATTCCCGGGATTCCTCAGGTATCTCCGTACCTGAACTTCCAGACAACATAAAACAGGACACTAACTTTTCATGTTAAGAACATATAATCAATAATCATTACCAAACTAATCAATAATTAAACCGTCCTCTGCTACCAAGAAACTGATCCAGCGCGAAGGTCAATACCTGATCAGGGATCAATACCCAATACTATCACAGAACAATGGCCCATACACATTCACCCAAATCCCTGATGTGCTGGTGTCAATTTTTACAATGTTCAATTCTCTTCCCCTAAAATTCATATATGTTATTTCCAAAATACTTATCTGATAAATATATATCAACTTTTCCTCTACTTGGTCGATGAATCAATTAGTTGAATAGTTGATGATAATGATATGACATTTCTAACTTACTTTCAGTCAATAAAATAATCACAGACTCTCAGTAAAGTTAATAAAATTTTATCTCGTAAAATAACGTAGTAATGCTCATTGCATATGGTCACAAATGCAAATAATGAAACTCACTAAAGGAAATTAACATCAACAACTTCAAATGAATACAAACTCATCATATAAGCAATGACATTTTGTATGGAGGAGTGGATAGATTAAGAGACAAAAGTTTCAGCAAATTCAAATGCGAAACATAATTTTATCTAACGGAGGGGATAGATGAAGAGACAAAGTTTCATCTAAATAATACGTACAAATGTATCTCTGACGGTGTGGATAGGCGAAGAGACATAAGTTTCAGAGACAAAATACATTTGCAAGAATTATGCCTGTATGGGTCAGAAACATACAAACCTAACGGTCTGTAGAAAACCACTACCCTGGCCAAGGCGATGGTGGGGGTTCTCTGAATAGAGTCAGGAAACAAAGATTTACAGGGACAGGAACGGAACAGGGCAGGAATCAGCTAGGCCTCTCTGCAAACCGACGGACAGCGACGCATCTCCCCTCTCTCTCAGCCTCCTCTTCTCTCTAACCCCCCAAACCACACCCCTAAAGGCACCCCAGTTATACCCTAAAACCTACATGTCCATCCCACATCGCTTGCAACAATTTTCAAAACTAGACAGATGATTGGAGGGCCTAGGGGGTGTCTCTGTCACACCACAGTGACATCACGTACATTTTAGTCAATTTATTGTTTGCTTCCTTTCTCACAGTTCGGTTCTTAATTCATTCTCACGTTTTCTTATTATAAGATACATTTAAACAATTTCTATTCATAAATTTGACAATGTCTGCAGAATAAGACTCTGGTCCCACGGTTGATTTCATCATTTGGCCGACAATCGTCACACTGGCCTTCAACTCGTACATTTCTTCTGCTGTGCACAGCGCGTCTGCCTTGCCTCTGACAGATCAGATTCACTCTTCCGCTCACCCCTCCCTCTTCGGACAATATAAGAAAAAATGGAGTTTCATCCAGCCCACTATAGCGAATGGAAAATGGACATTCATTAATTATATGACAGTGTAGATTTTCACTGTTTACCACCCGCCTTTGCACTATTCCCTGTTAGCATTTTTCCTAGCATAAGCTTTAAGCAAAAAGCAGCATTACTTATCATTTTAAAGCAAAGTGCAACATGCAAACTACGAAATGCACATGCGGCCTAGTCGTGCATTGTTTCTCGTTTCACTCAAAGCATAATGTAAATACGATTTTAGTTCTTTCACATGTTATCTTACATTAGTGCATACATGCACAGAGCTATTTCCCAAGTGTTCATGTAAGGTGCACGTTAATTTTCTATTACTACTTACTGTTAGTATGTATTATGGGGGTATTAATTCGAGCAGGTTTCTTTTCTCGAACCCCTGCTCCATCAGTGGCCATGATTGAAAAGGCTTGACCCCTTTCGGCAAGGCGCTCAGCGCGTACTACGTTGCCATAGCAATGTCAGTAACTCGAGCTAGCAACGGTCCTGAATACCGATTGCTATGGTCAGCTGTGTTTTATCTGCGCTAATACTTTTGGCTCATAAAACAAAATAGGAAAAGAGCTTTTATTAAAGAAGACCTTAAGTGTAGAGAATAATACTAGGGAGCCAGGCGAAGGTTAAGTGCTTTATTCATAGGAGGGAGAGCGCAACACAAGTACGTCCCACAGCGGTAGGCGCCAACTGCCACCAACACTCTATACCCACAATGACCTTCCAACATTTCACAGCTGACGTCATTGCAAAGGCTAGAAGGCGACACCACACATCTTCCCCTCTTACAATATTGAAAGGGACAATAAGTATGAGGGTATAAGCAGCATGTAAAATGCATAACATGTGTGTACAACTACTAGGGATGCTAAAATCAATAAATATTGCATCAATACATACGAGGATAATAGATAATAACTAGTTGAATAACAGTGTAAAGCCTGAAGGACCTAAGAGTTCCTATGTAATAAATAGTGCATAGATACATAAATAGATCAATAAATAATACATAAATACATACGAGAACAATGGATAAATAATTAGTTAAGTAACATTATGAAGCCCGAAGGACCTGAAAGCTCTGGGTAATAAATAGTGCACAATTACATAAATAGATAAAAAGGAGATAACAATGTCGTGTATGAACATTACAAAAGCAAGGTAGTGTGTAATTGGGTGACTCAAGATGGTTGCATAACAAAACTCATCATATTTTTTGGGTAAAACGGCAGGCCTGCCAGTATGGGTGGACATTTGGGTGACAGGGGTAGTGTGTGCCTCTTCTTTCTGAGAAGTGGATCCACTCGGAGTCATTTACGTCATTTAGTAGAGTAGTAGGTCCACTCTGTGTGCTGTTTAAGTTACCTGTAGCAGTTGTTTCACCTGAGTTGTGAGGATCACCCTGGACCACACCCGTTCCTTGTTCAGTATTGTTTTGAGTGATAGGCTCATGGGCTTCAATTTCAGACCATAGCCACTCATCATTAACTTCTGTCAGGTTGTCATCCTTTTTCCACCACAAGACTTTGTTGCATTTTGCCATCCTTACTAGCGACCAAATTTTGTTTTCACGTAGCAAAGCTGAACGGGAGTATAGCTCTTTGATTTGGAGAGGGTCACTGAACTTGCTGTTACCTTTTTTGCATAACGTGCTTAGTTTAACTCTGACCCAATCACCTACAGTTAACGAAGTATCTTTCACTCCTTGCTTTTTGTCGTAATATTCTTTGTAGATCTTCTGAGCCTTGATGAGGTTGCTTTTTACTACTGAAGGTGACCATTTGCTTTGGATTTTGAGATCCATCCATACAGTATTGTCTCTGGTGAAGGGTTCTCTGCTGCGCAGAATCTTGAATGGACTGTATCCTGTAAGTGTGGGTGTTATGCAATAGGCCCAAACAGTTTTGGTAATTTCAGTCTCCCAATTATTTCCCGCATTTATGGCAGCTTTTACTGAGCCCATAATGACCCGATTGAATCGTTCTGCTGAACCATTGCCAGCAGGGTGGTAAATTTGGGTATTTTTAGCTTTGATCCCATTCCTGTTAAGGAAGGCTATCCATTTGTCGGAGATGAATTGTGGACCATTATCGCAAATTATAGTTCTAGGAATACCTTCCCTCAAAAAAGTGCTGGTTAGAAAGGTTATGACAGAGGAAGAGTCCGCTTTTTCACATAATTCCAACTCAGGCCATTTGGAATACTTGTCAATTAAGACTATGATGTATTTGGGTACACCCCATGAGTCTAAAATGGGACCTAGGATGTCAACCGAGAGTTCTTCCCATGGATTGTTTGGGCATCTGTATTCCCCTAAGGGAGGTCTTAACATAGTTAAGGACTTGTCAGCACTAGCGCAATGCATGCATGATCTCACATTCTTTTCGATGTCGATGCCAGGCCACCAGTAAGATGATTTAACTCTCCTTTTGGATTTTACGGTACCGAGGTGTCCTTCATGCATTATGTTGAGAATGCGGGCCCTAATGCTTTCAGGAGGAATTACTTTGTCCTCCCTGAGGAGGAATTTGGCATCATCACTGATAGACAGCTCATCTCTGAGTTCCCAAAACTTCCTTTGTGCGCTTGGTAGCTTCCTTTTTTCTGGCCATCCCTGTATTACAAAATGTCTCAATTGCGCAAGGACCTTATCCTTATCGTATGCTGATTGCCAATCTTGAGCGCTGATAACAGCTTCTTTCTCTTCAGTGAATGCTACACTGTAATCATCCCATTCGTTGTGTAGCTGCTCAACTACAGGCAAGGGAGAGCGACTTAGATAATCTGCTACTTTGTTCTTATTGCCGGGCAGATACTCCACGTCGTATACATAGTCTAATAATCTAAGAGTCATCTTTGCAATGCGGGGGGTGGCTTTTACGTGACCACTGGATGTGAGAACTTTAACTACGGGTTTATGATCCGTTCTGAGAGTGAATCTTGATCCCCACAAGTAGTGTCTGAATTTTTCCATGGCCCAGACGGTGGCCAACATCTCTTTCTCAATTACTGAGAATTTCTCTTCGTTGGGGGTGAGGGAACGTGAAGCGAATGCTATGGTAGTTTCTGTTCCTTCATTGGACCATTGGGACAGAACTGCCCCTAGCCCTTTCTCACTGGCATCCGTGGTTAAGATGCTTGGTGCTGACATTTCGAATCCATGGAGAGAAATGGCTTTGCAAATGTCTAATTTTATGTTTTCAAATTCCATGTTGATTTCAGGGTTCCAAGTAAAGGCGTTCTTTTCTTTCAAGAGTTGACGCATGCTGAGTCTTGGTGGCAAAATTTATTACAAATGTACTAAAAATTCTGCTAAGCCGAGGAACGACCTGACTTCGTCTTTAGAGTTAGGTACTGGCGCTGACTTGATGGCAGAGATGATATCTTTTTTGGAGTGATGCCTTTGTCACTTATCTCATGTCCTAAGTAGGTTACAGAACGGAGAGCGAACTTGCATTTCCCTACCTCTGCAGTGAGGCCATTCTCAGATAGTTTCCTTAACACGTTCCTCAATTTGATATCATGGTCTTTTCTGTTCTTGCCCATGATGAGTATGTCGTCTTGAAAATATAAGACGCCTTTGAGATCTCCGAATAGCCTGTGCATTAGCCTCTGAAAAACAGCGGCGGCTGACACCAGGCCAAATGGTAAGCGCACGAATCTGTAACACCCGAAGGGAGTGATGAATGATGTCAATTTCCTGCAAGATGAATGTAGGGAGATTTGGTGGTAGGCCGCCGTCAGATCAATCGTAGAGAACCACTGGACCCCTTTTGTTTGTGCAAGCAGTTCGTCAATTTTAGGCAGGGGGAACTTATCTATAATAATGTTCTTGTTCAGCTCCCTGAGGTCAATGCATAAACGCACCTTACCATTCTGTCTGCGTGCCACAACTAGGGGTGCAAACAATTCGGCACTCTCGATAGGCTCAATAATGCCATTCTTTTCAAGTTGGTTAAACTCAAGTTGCACCGCTTCCCTGGTATTGAATGGAATGTTACGAACCTTGTGGCTCACGGGTATGGCCCCCTCTTTTAAGACAATTTTATGCGAGAACTTGGAAAGTTTCCCAATGGCTCCACAAAAGACTTCAGGAAATTCTTTTTTTAAATCTTCCTCTATGGATGCAACAGGATTACTTGTCATAAGTACTTGATCTTTATAATTAGGGTTAAGGGTAATTCCCAGTGCCCCTTGGTCTGCCCAACCAAGGACGGAGGGTCCTTTTTGCGCTACATATAACTTTCCTGCTGTTTGTCTGCCCTTGAACTCAAAATTGAGGCGTCTAAAGCCTAACATTGGGATTCTCCCACCAGTAAAGGTAACCGGATGAACATCAGTGGGAGTTAACTGATCTCCTAAAACTTTGACAAATTCATTTTCCCACACATCTTGTTGTACTATTGTGTATGGTGAGCCAGAATCCGCCACCATGGTTATGTCAACACCTCCAATTTTCACAATACAAGATGTTTTTTCTTAACAACCATATCAATGCCTAATACATTTTCTTCAATACACAAAATCCAATAGTTACTCTCAAACTCATCTGCTTCATCAGAGTTTTTTTCATGTAAAACACACTTAACTGTGGCATTGCCGGACTTTTTCCTGCATACCTTGGCAAAGTGTCCAAGAATGCCACAATAAGTGCAACTTGAAAGTATGGCGGGGCAATTTCTGTCCCAAGCCATGTGTGCTTGACTACCACATCTAAAGCAGCTGGGACGTTTGTCAGTGTGAGTTCTACTCTGTGTGGAAATACTTATGATTAACTTACTTCTCCCTTTATTCCCCAGTGTTGGACTTGGCCCTTTTTGCAGGGTCATCCCTAAACTTTTTGCCTTCCTCCTATATTTTTTCTGACCTGTTGTTGGCTGTTTTATGACTCTGGGCACTTTACCACTGCTGATCAGTGCTAAAGTGCATATGCTCTCCCCATTATAAATTGTGTGATGGATTAGTGACTCCATGATTGGATGATTGGTTTACTTGTCAGTCCCTAGTACAGTGCAATGAGTGTGCCCAGGGCTTGTAACTCCAATGCCGCTGGTGGGCTTGCAGCACTGGTTGTGCCACCCACAGAAGCGGCTTGTAAAATGTGCCTCAGGCCTGCCATTGCAGAGCCTGTGTGCAGCTTAGGGCTGCCATGTCGACTTGGTGAGTACACCCACTTACCAGTCCCTAAACCTTCCCTTTACTACATGTTGGTCACCCCTAAAGTAGGCCCTAGGGCAGGGTGCATTGTAAGTATAAGGTAGGACATGCCCTGGTGTGTGTGGCATGTCCTAATAGTGAATTACAGCCATTTTCGTTTTTCACTATTGCAAGGCTACCTGCTCCCCATAGGCCAGAATGGGCAGACTGACTATTACACCTTATAGTCAGAACTGACCCAGGGAACATGGTAGAAAAACGAATTTAGTATGCCTGAACTCAGAATGATAAAATACATCTTTTAGTGAAGTTGGTTTTAACATTCTGTGTTTGAAAATACCACTTTTAGAAAGTGGGTATTTTCTTGCCTAAACTTCCAAGCCTGCCTCTGCTAGGTTGTGTATTCCTTGTCTGGAGATTGAGTGACAGGGGCTGGGGGTGGCTACAGGAGACAGGGTGAGTCAGCACAGGGCTGAATAGAAAGATCTGCATCCAGAGTGGAGGGAGGAGTTGCACCTGGGTATGAATAGGGCTGTGCCTGCCTTCCACAATGCTGGCTCCACCTCCTGCCGGGCGGCTGAGCACCCTGCCCCTCACTCACAAAGGAAAGAAGGAGTCAGAAAAACAAAGTGCTCCAGGACTGACCAGAACTGGTTTTGGACTAGGCAGAGGCCTCTCTGCCTTCAGAGAACAAAGGAAAACTGTGTATAAAAAGGGGACCCAGACCCCTAGGAAATTAGATCACTTTGGGAAAACAAGAAGAAACCTTTGCTGAGGAGCGGAACCAAGAAGAAACTGAGGAGAAGACTATCCCTAAGCTAGAGGGATCTGCCTGCAGTGGTTGCCTGACTGCCAAAGGAAGGAGAAAGGACTTTGTGTGCACTTTTATTCAACTTGTAAAGTATCTCCAAGGGCTTGAGAAAAGAGCTTGCCTCCTGCTGAAGTCTCAGGGACAACAGACTTCAACCACCAGCTCCCCAAGAATCCTTTGGAAGTGCCTGCTGCTGTTTTGGGCCTTCTGAAGGGACTGCGTGTCGCAAGGAGCTGGAAGCGCGACTCAAGAGGAAGAAGCGTGTCGCCGTCGCTGCTGCTGCCGTCGCAACTCCGAAGGAGGGTGTCGCCGCTGTAGCTGTCGTATTGCACCGCATCGAGAGAAGCGTCCCGCAACGAAGAGGAAGCGTGTCGCCGTCGCTGCTGCTGCCGTCGCAACTCCGAAGGAGGGTGTCGCCGCTGTAGCTGTCGCATTGCACCGCATCAAGAGAAGAGTCTCGCATCGAGGAAGAAGCGTGTCGCCGTCGCAGCCGCTGCCGTCGCAACTCCGAAGGAGGGTGTCGCCGCTGTAGCTGTCGCATTGCACCGCATCAAGAGAAGCGCCTCGCATCCACGGAGAAGCGTGCCGCCGTCGGAGCTGCTGCCGTCGCATCACGAAACAAGGGTGTCGCCGCTGCAGTTGTCGCATCGAGCGGAAGCGTCTCGCAACGTTGGAGAAGAGTGTCGCAGCCGAAGCTGTTGCCGTCGCATCGCTGAACAAGGGTGTCGCCGCTGCAGTTGACGCATCGAATCGAGACTTCTCGCAACCTCGGAGAAGCGTGCCGCATCAGGAAGAACTTGACGTCTTTATTTCTTTGCACCAGAACTTTGTCGCATTTCCATCGCTGCAACATTGCTTGTTGTGGAAGCGTCCCGCATCGTAAGGTACATTGACTTAAAGTGTCGCATCTTAAGAACTGAACTGAACTAAGCTAAAACTACCATTTTAAGTACAGTATTGTGGATTTTTGTCGTTTATGGTCTTGTGTTAAAACTATATAAAGAATACTTATTTTTGATATAAACCTTGTGTGGTGTCCATCTGTAGTGTGTCACTAGATTACTGTATGTGTTCACAAATGCTTTACACACTGCCTCTGAGATAAGCCTGTCTGCTCATGCCAAGCTACCAAGGGGGTGAGCAGGGGTTATTTTAGGAGTGTACCCCTTTACCCTGACTAGAGGCGAGGGTCCCTATTTGTCACAAGTACCTACCTGTGCCAACTAGAGACCCCCAATTCTAACATTGGTGGGCAGCGGTGAGGATTCTGGACTTGCATTTGTGACTCATGTACAGTGATTGGTGAACACTACTAGTGAGTGCAGACCAAACGCGACCACATACTGTTTTTCTGTGTTATGGTGTCCTCCTGGAGGTATTTTTGATACCATGACTCTGGTTAGTTGTTGCAAAATGGAACTCAACTTCTGGCACATGTTTATCTACACAATGAAGGAGCTACGTGTGTTTTGCAAGGAAAGAGGGCTGCCTGTGAAGAGAAGGTCCAGGGAGGATCTAGAGGCATCCCTATTTCAGTATGAGTTACCCAGCTGGAAGGCAACACTACCAGTTGAGTCTGAGAAGGAGGAATTCCCTAAAAATGAGGGAGCAACAGAAAAAGATAGCTGGCTTCTGGCTTATGAGCAGGAGCTGAGAGAAATTGACGAAGAGCTGAGAGAGCTTGATGAGGCTCAGAGGGCCTTAGCCCAAGAAAAAGAAATTTGGGCAGCTCAGGAAGTGAGCTTTGCTGAGTTGGAGGTGGAGTCCAGCTCAGATGGTGGCAGCAAAATTAAGTTATTCAGTGCTGAGAGAGTAGTGCACACACCCAGAGATGTGGCGCCTGACTTGGAGGGGGTTAACATACACCAGGAGGTTCAAGGACATGAGGTAGCTCCAGTAGTGCGCAGTGTCCCTGAGAGGAATAGGGAAACTGACACAGGGATTCATGGTCCTGGTGGTGGGAGGGACACTCTACTGACTCTAGATGAGAGGTACAGGGAGAGGGGTTCCCCCACAGTTGAGGTCCTGGTATGTGAGTGTGAAGACCGCCCAGAAGAGTGTGGGTTGAATGACAGAGACAGTCAGATACTGTCTTGCCAGTCTCAGGAGAGTGGTGTGGAGTACGTGTGCGAGGCACTGGATGGTGAGGTGAAGGATAGTTTGGTTAACCCCTGTAGGGGGCTGTGTGATCCAATTGTGGGAGAGCATATTGTAAGTCCCTGTTTTCCAGAGCTATGCCAACACCTGTTGGAGAGTGAGTTCTCTGACCCCAGGGAGCTCACATTGGAGGCGGACCTTTTGGTGGATTCCAGAGGGTCTGAAGAGGCATTGGGGAGTGACCCTAAGAGGAGTGGCTCAGGTGTCTTCCAACCCATAGTGGTGGGAGAGGTTCAGTGTAGCCCAGCTAGGTCCCGTGGTAATGGGAGGGGTGTAGGGACTCACGTCCTGTCTCAGTGGAGAAGGAGTGAATGTGGGGCTGCGTGTCCCGAGGTGCCCGAAACCCAGTCTCAGAGCCTGGATGGTTCTTTAAGGGAACACCAGGTAGGGAGCCTAGGCTGCCCTGATGGGCCGCCTGTTGAGGAGGATCTCCTAGTGTCTAGAGAACCTGGAGCGTCTGTAAATGGAGCTCCCGTGTTTCTGGTGTCTGGCAGTGCCGCTCCACTTGGGAGGGTGCAGAAGTCCAGAGTGAGGGGTGAGAGGGGGAGAGAGTCCCCAGTGGAAGAACCAGTGGGTCAGGGACCAGCCAGAAGGGCTGAGTCACCAGTGAATGACCATGGTGACACCACTTCTGTCCTGGGGGATCTTCACACACTGTCAGACGGACAGGGGTTGGGAGATCTGCGCCAGGCAGACTGTCACACAACACCTGAGAGATGTGTTACCCTCTGGGGGGCATGCGTGCGCCCCAGGAAGTCCTGGTGCGCCAGGCAGGTTCTTACACAACTCTAGAGGAGTGTGTTTCCTTTGGGGGTTGGTGTACCCTCCCGGAAGTCCTGGGTTGCCAGGCACAGGTCCAGCCTAAGGGTACAGACCCTGGGTTGGAGGGCCAGGTTCAGGGTGCCCCCTGACCTGGAGGAAGGGGCAGCTGCTAACAGTGCCCCTACCAGTTTGTCTTCTGGGGGCAGCGCTCCAGGTGGGAGGGTGCAGGACCCCAATAAGGGGGGTGGGGAGAGGACAGCCTCACCCCTGGCCTCTGCCCAGTATAAGGGTACAGACCCTATGCTGGGATCCCAGTTGCAGGATAGAACCCCTGAACTGGTGGGCGGACTGTGCAGGACACCTGCCACAGGTGCCCTGACAATTCTGGTAGGGGGTACCGCTCCTGATGGGAGGGGGCAGTACACTGGAAGGGGTGCAGAGGGAGGGAGTCCTCGCCTCTGACCCCGGTTCAACTGGAGGGTTTAGACCCTAGATTGGAGGACCAGGTTCAGGGTGTCCCCCTGACCTGGACGCCCAGTTGCAGGATAGAACCCCTGAACTGGTGGGCGAATTGTGCAGGACACCTGCCACAGGTGCCCTGACAATTCTGGAAGGGGGTACCGCTCCAGGTGGGAGGGTACAGAGCCCCAAGGAGGAGGACCGGGTGTGGGAAAGCCCACCCCAGTCTCCAGTCCAGCCGCCGGGTATAGGCCCGGGGCTGGTGGGTCAGCGCCAGGATGTCATACCTGACCTGACAGGAGGGAGAGAGGACAAAGGGTGCCAAGCACCTGGGGCTACTGCCCCCGCTCTCTGACGCCACAGAGGTTTGAGAGCCCTGAGAGGCATAAGGCCTGGGTCTCATCCCTGACCACTGTCAGTGGCCACTGTGGCTTGCTGGCTGTCTGTTGGGACACACCTGTGAGCAAGTTAAGGTTAGGTGCTGCACAGGTGGTGTCCACAGGTGAGGAGAAGGGTTCCCCATGGATTAGCTTGGTGGGCCCTGAGAGTATGGACAGAGGGATCCAAATAGGTTCAGATTGGCGTAGAACTGGAGTATGCCCCTGCTGTTGTGGGCCAGGGTCCAGGTTCTATCGCCCAAAGCAGGGAAGCCCATCAAGGTAGTGATTGGTCTACCCTGCGTTTTGGCTGGAAGGGGGTTGTGTTGGACTTGGCCCTTTTTGCAGGGTCATCCCTAAACTTTTTGCCTTCCTCCTATATTTTTTCTGACCTGTTGTTGGCTGTTTTATGACTCTGGGCACTTTACCACTGCTGATCAGTGCTAAAGTGCATATGCTCTCCCCATTATAAATTGTGTGATGGATTAGTGACTCCATGATTGGATGATTGGTTTACTTGTCAGTCCCTAGTACAGTGCACTGAGTGTGCCCAGGGCTTGTAACTCCAATGCCGCTGGTGGGCTTGCAGCACTGGTTGTGCCACCCACAGAAGCGGCTTGTAAAATGTGCCTCAGGCCTGCCATTGCAGAGCCTGTGTGCAGCCTAGGGCTGCCATGTCGACTTGGTGAGTACACCCACTTACCAGTCCCTAAACCTTCCCTTTACTACATGTTGGTCACCCCTAAAGTAGGCCCTAGGGCAGGGTGCATTGTAAGTATAAGGTAGGACATGCCCTGGTGTGTGTGGCATGTCCTAATAGTGAATTACAGCCATTTTCGTTTTTCACTATTGCAAGGCTACCTGCTCCCCATAGGCCAGAATGGGCAGACTGACTATTACACCTTATAGTCAGAACTGACCCAGGGAACATGGTAGAAAAACGAATTTAGTATGCCTGAACTCAGAATGATAAAATACATCTTTTAGTGAAGTTGGTTTTAACATTCTGTGTTTGAAAATACCACTTTTAGAAAGTGGGTATTTTCTTGCCTAAACTTCCAAGCCTGCCTCTGCTAGGTTGTGTATTCCTTGTCTGGAGATTGAGTGACAGGGGCTGGGGGTGGCTACAGGAGACAGGGTGAGTCAGCACAGGGCTGAATAGAAAGATCTGCATCCAGAGTGGAGGGAGGAGTTGCACCTGGGTATGAATAGGGCTGTGCCTGCCTTCCACAATGCTGGCTCCACCTCCTGCCGGGCGGCTGAGCACCCTGCCCCACACTCACAAAGGAAAGAAGGAGTCAGAAAAACAAAGTGCTCCAGGACTGACCAGAACTGGTTTTGGACTAGGCAGAGGCCTCTCTGCCTTCAGAGAACAAAGGAAAACTGTGTATAAAAAGGGGACCCAGACCCCTAGGAAATTAGATCACTTTGGGAAAACAAGAAGAAACCTTTGCTGAGGAGCGGAACCAAGAAGAAACTGAGGAGAAGACTATCCCTAAGCTAGAGGGATCTGCCTGCAGTGGTTGCCTGACTGCCAAAGGAAGGAGAAAGGACTTTGTGTGCACTTTTATTCAACTTGTAAAGTATCTCCAAGGGCTTGAGAAAAGAGCTTGCCTCCTGCTGAAGTCTCAGGGACAACAGACTTCAACCACCAGCTCCCCAAGAATCCTTTGGAAGTGCCTGCTGCTGTTTTGGGCCTTCTGAAGGGACTGCGTGTCGCAAGGAGCTGGAAGCGCGACTCAAGAGGAAGAAGCGTGTCGCCGTCGCTGCTGCTGCCGTCGCAACTCCGAAGGAGGGTGTCGCCGCTGTAGCTGTCGTATTGCACCGCATCGAGAGAAGCGTCCCGCAACGAAGAGGAAGCGTGTCGCCGTCGCTGCTGCTGCCGTCGCAACTCCGAAGGAGGGTGTCGCCGCTGTAGCTGTCGCATTGCACCGCATCAAGAGAAGAGTCTCGCATCGAGGAAGAAGCGTGTCGCCGTCGCAGCCGCTGCCGTCGCAACTCCGAAGGAGGGTGTCGCCGCTGTAGCTGTCGCATTGCACCGCATCAAGAGAAGCGCCTCGCATCCACGGAGAAGCGTGCCGCCGTCGGAGCTGCTGCCGTCGCATCACGAAACAAGGGTGTCGCCGCTGCAGTTGTCGCATCGAGCGGAAGCGTCTCGCAACGTTGGAGAAGAGTGTCGCAGCCGAAGCTGTTGCCGTCGCATCGCTGAACAAGGGTGTCGCCGCTGCAGTTGACGCATCGAATCGAGACTTCTCGCAACCTCGGAGAAGCGTGCCGCATCAGGAAGAACTTGACGTCTTTATTTCTTTGCACCAGAACTTTGTCGCATTTCCATCGCTGCAACATTGCTTGTTGTGGAAGCGTCCCGCATCGTAAGGTACATTGACTTAAAGTGTCGCATCTTAAGAACTGAACTGAACTAAGCTAAAACTACCATTTTAAGTACAGTATTGTGGATTTTTGTCGTTTATGGTCTTGTGTTAAAACTATATAAAGAATACTTATTTTTGATATAAACCTTGTGTGGTGTCCATCTGTAGTGTGTCACTAGATTACTGTATGTGTTCACAAATGCTTTACACACTGCCTCTGAGATAAGCCTGTCTGCTCGTGCCAAGCTACCAAGGGGGTGAGCAGGGGTTATTTTAGGAGTGTACCCCTTTACCCTGACTAGAGGCGAGGGTCCCTATTTGTCACAAGTACCTACCTGTGCCAACTAGAGACCCCCAATTCTAACACCCAGGTTGGGTACATTCTTGTTACCAGAAACAACTTTCTTATCAGACACTTTGCAAATAGTATCACTGGTATAATTTTCTTTCTTAGCAGCTATGGCACATCTTTTTGACATTTCTGCTTTTCTCACAATGGCAATGATCTCATTAAGGGATGCCTCCCCACACACCTACAATTTCTCTTGTACGTTAGTGTTAACAGTATGCATTATTATCTGATCACGAATAAATTTGTCCTGGAGGATACCAAATTTGCAATTAATTGCAAGTTTTTTAAGGGCAGCCACATAGTCCTCCACAGTCTCAGTTTTGTTTTGTTTACGCTGAAAAAAATTGTACCTGTCGATGGCTGCGCAAATGACAGGTTGGTAATAACTTTCAAGATCATCCAAAGCATGCTTAAAGACGTCCTCATCTTCAGCATCTCTGGGTTTTTTTACCATCTCATTGTATACCCTTAAGCCTTCCGGACCAAGACTGTGCAATAGAATCTTTTTTTTCCTGTTACTGGTGAATTCTTCACTACCCTCCTCTTCAATAGCAGCTAAGTAATTTAAAAAATAGCATTTCCAGTCTGCCCATTTCATTGCTGGTTCTCCTGGCTTGGGAAGAAAAGGAACTGGTGGCGTTAAAGAGAATGTTTGGGCACACATGTTGAATCAGGCCACACAAATAGTAAGGTAAAATTATTACAGCAAAGTACTTTAGAGGGAGGAGGAAAATCCTATGAGAGGACACGCTGTAAGAAGTGTGCGTATCACTGACAACACGCAAGTGTGAATGAAGAAAGTGTGCGTGTCACTGTGAAGTAAATGATTTCGTTGAAGTGCGCACAGGAGAAGAGAAGTGCAGGATCACATGCAAGTTAATTGCGTGAAGAGGTGGTGGTACGCTGACGGGGTGTGCACATCACCGTAAAGAAATGCGCTGTGCGTGTAACTATGGCAGCCCACTGCATTGAAATTGGTGTATGTGTCACCGTCTCCGTGCAAACGCAGATGGGGAGCAAATAATGTGTGCGTATCACCGTGTGCGTATTGTAGTGTAGCTCCTATTTCCCTAATAGGCTCTGCGCATTGGAATAATATACCCTATAGGTTTGACATAGGACTAAGGTCGGTATGTCCCTATCGAGTATATTAAACTTAATTACTTGTGCCAGCTGGCTCAGAGGCCACTAGAAACTCCTTGGATAACAAGAAGGGAGTAGTTTCTGGCAGCCGCAAAACATGACAACTTTGTTTCCCTTTAGAATCAGAACGTGTCCCAGAGTCGTGGAAACAATAGATAACCGTTTCACTCAGCTCAATCGTGCATACTTAGTTTTCCTCAAAGTTACACAGAAAGAATAGACGGGCGTTTCAATAAAAAGGATTTATTGAACAGTCTTGTTTCTCGTGTAAGTAATATGTGTTGTTATGATCACAAGACAGTATGCAAGATAAATAATGTACAGCGTAAGCAGTAGAAATAAATAGTACTGCGTTAGCATTATCTTTTAGCGTATATTCACATACATAAATAACATGAGCTAAAAATGCGAGTACTCATACGATGAGTCTCTAAGCTAGTTCTACCCCAGTGTACCTAACCTAACCTAGGTGTAGGGAGAGGTATGAAGTAGGTGAAGTATTCCTTACTATGGTATACTAAGAGTATGTTACGCCTAGTATGTCTAGTATGCCAAGAGTCTAGTATGCCAAGAGTCCCTCTAGGTTCTAGTCAGCTCCATACCTTGAGAATGAGAGAGGTGGGAATCTCTTGCCAGACTCGAACTCCAACACCCCGCAAGGGAAGTCAGATCACTGGAAGCTGGACTCTCTGCGTGCAGGGATGACAGCGTCTTCTCAGTGCGTCAGGCCGGGATACGGGCTCCTCTAAAGTCGAGGTCTCCTCTAGTTTACAAGGGCTAGGGAAGGTATATTTATACCTGAGAGGTACCTCAGAATGTTAGCATTGACGTGAATCGGACAGCGGAAGACGTCATGAATGAACCCCTAAGGTATAACGGTTCATGCATAATAGATGAGTCCTTGAAGAAATCAATAGTCCTGTGCTAGGAAACTCCCGAAGCCTAAGGGTCTGTTCTTCAAGAACTTGTTGTGACGTTAGGGTGGACGGATGTCGGAGACCATGCCTGTATTTGGAGTGCACGGTTTAATGCCTAAATAAGGACTGGGATTGTATGCCTATATAAGGGCAGGGCGAATTGTGCCTATATAAGGACATGATACAGGAAAACCTATATACGGACACCCTAAGAGGAATACAACACCCACTCCACTTTCGTGTGTACGATAATAATATAAATGCTAAACATTTAAAATGCTAAACATAAAATGGAGTACCGCATATTGCTAAAACATTTCTTAAAAGCATTTAAAAAACCTATTAGAATGCAAAAAGTACTGTACATTTTAAGCATTGCTTCTCATTTCAGGCATATATTTGAAAATAAAATGCAATTGGAATGAAATAAGCAGTAATAATTTCATGTGACAAAAAAATGTTCGATAAGCTGTTCGAAAAATCAAAGTCATTTTATGTCATGGAAATTAATGAACTTTTTAGACTAACAAGATGACTAAGTGTCTGTGGAAGTACCGCGAAGTCTGTACTATAAGAATAGTTCTACTTCAAGCAGATTGTCGTGCCATTTGGTTTGAAAAATTGAAAAAGTTCAATTTGGGAAGAGTTCCAAGTTTTTGAAATATAAAGGCCAAATTGTTATTGCATCTCTGGAACACTGTGAGCTGAATCAGAGTCAGTATATGGGTCTGGTGTAAACATGAGATCATCTATTTCCGTAGACAAAATATCGTCCACTGTAGTTGGTGACATTCGGAACACCTCGTGTAGTATATTAATTGCACAGAGATGTGAAGCATCGCTTTCAGCATAGGATGCCGCAGCAATGTTCGCGTCTGTTGTTACCTGTGTGCCTGTAGATCCATCTCGTACCTCAGCAGCAGCCGGAAGCGTCTGTGAGATCTCAATGAATGCTGTCATCAGGATTGGTAGCCTCTGGGGACAACACAGAGCATGGGCCGTTATCGGGTCCAGCAGGGTATCGATATCCGTTGGCGTAGCTGATGGAAATGTTAGACAGGTGTCCAACACGCATTCTTTACCACATAGCAGGCATCGTAGAACAGGTAAGATGCAATCTTGCCAGATTGGTCTGAATGACAGGAACCACGTGGTATTAAGTTCCCGTAGACGAGTCATGCCCAAAAGCTGTACTATTCGCTCACGGCACTTTCGTTCAAGGAGAGCATTCTCCACTTCGCTCGGAGTGATGTCTGCGAATAGGCTGGCCATAGCGTAATAGCAGGAAGAGAAATAGAATTCCGGCAACAAGTGCTAGAATTAATGGTATGCCACCAAACACCGAATGTGCAAAGTTTGGGATGATTCCGAGGACTGCCTGGAAAGGTGCTAACAGTCCGGAACAGATGGTCTTAAATACATGTACAATTCCGCTTGTATCAGACATGTTAACGATACGTCCTATCATTTCTACGAAATGTATAGGGCAGTTTGTACGTAATAAAGTTTGTATCTCAGCCGAAGTCCTTGCAATTTGTAGATCATAGGTTTCTTTGGCCGAGGTCAAAGGCACTGTTTGTTGTAAAAGCATGGCTTTCATTCTGCTTAAAGTATCAAATCTTATAAAAAGAGACGTTCAGCGAAGGCCACAAAGGCAACTCCCTGACTGTGTCTATTGGGACAAACAATACTTGCATACAGCAAGTGACCCTAGAGTTCACCGTTACTAGATATGGGATGCCTGGCAACATGCTGCAGCAACTCTGATCATTCAACATGAGGTAACTCCCATTAGAAAGTTGTCCAAACGTTGGATTAATCACAGCAGCTGGTGTACCCTGCTGATGGCAAGACAAATTTGCCACAGAACCATTACAAGCCCTGTGTAAAGAAATGTCCTGACATATTAGTGAACCGCTCAGTGCATTTTTACAGTGTGTACCGCTCAGAAACACTTCACGATCCCCACTTCCACATCTATATGTGTATGGTAAATTCCAAGATGTCTTAATGTATTCCTTACCCAACCTTTCATATTTGCCTGCTTGCATTCGTTTGAGGCAATACTGAAACTGAAAAGTAGTCACAGGTAGTGTGATTTTGCCATGAATAAGCCATTCTGTAGCTGGTTTTTCTGCCACTGTGAATGGTAACTTTTCCAGTTTTTCAAAGCCCAGCACTGTATACCTTGCTCCTCTTTGTGCCAGTTCGATCTGTTTATCAGTTAGATTGTATTCTGCAAACAGAGCCGTTGTGTTGATAAAACGCCAAGGCACATAGCCCGCTCGCAAAGATTGCAGCGTCCAGCTTAATAACACAACAGAACGTAATTGAGATTGGCCTTGTTGTAACATCGCCAAATCTTGTTCCAGTATGTCGATAGCAGAGGATACAATGCCGTCCAGTGAATATATTCTGGAGGACAAAGTTGTTAACCCATTGTCGACCACAAAGAGAGTTTTCTCTAAATTAATACGATCAAGTTCACGTATTCGTTCTGCGGCCTCCATCTGTGACACCTTCCATGCTTCATTATAGGCAGCATAAATGCCGGCATATATGAAACGTTTTTGACGTGGTTTTCTTGGTCCAAGCAAGAATTCCCTAAGGTCTGCGTCTTCTTTAAGTAAGGCTAAGTGTTGTTTCACATCCTTAAGTGTAGATTTTTTTAGCCAATCGATGCATAATTTTCCTACACTGTATGTTGTTACTACCCCCGGATGCTGTCTTTGGACGTATCTTGGGTCTGGCCTATGAATAGTAAAGCCCTGAGTTTTATTCAGGAATCTTTCCTGACAGTTGTTCGTGTCTGTGGGCCAGATCAACCATTTTCTCCAATCAGGATTAGTTCTGTTGAGTTGTAGTATTTTGTCAACTGTAACTGCTGCCTGTGTATTGTTATCATTTGCAGGTGTTGGTACAGAAGGTGTTTTCATCTCTTTGATCTTGGCTAGTCCAAGACAAGATGTTTGTTGGACAGTTTCATTCAAAAACATGATTTGTTCAGGGATGATGCAGGCTCTAAATAAAGCTTCTATCCCCTGCACTTGCCAATCTTTAGTACCCCAGACAGTTTTTGTGTCTACTGTGACTTTCCAAAAGTCGAAACCCTGTATAGACATTTGGGCAATAAATGCTGCAGAATAAATCTGTTTTGTATTTGTTAACATAATTTTCAATCCTGTCTTGTTTACATATTTATAGTAAAACGTTTCTGGATCAGATGGATTGTATCCTGAAAAATATGGAAACTTGTTAGCAAATGTTTATGAACTACCTTTTGGTGGTGTAGGACAATGCTCCCATTGGTTAAACATAAACACATTTCTAGGGTATGCAGATGTATGCAAATAATGATGACCATAGTGGTTATAGCAATACAGCTGTTCATAGTCTGATGAACCCTCTAAATATTCATTTTTAGAAAATGCAGCAGATTTTTCTAGGTCAAACATTATGTCGTTAACAGTCTCAAAGTCCCAATCATCAGAATAGGTATTGGACGAAATAAGATCACTTAGTGAAATTTTAAACAAATGTGGAATGTTCAATTGTTCCGTAGGACCAGAATATATCAAAATCAGTTTTGTCCCACACTATACCATCCTGTATAGGAACGGCTGTGATGTTCACTGTTGACAAGTCTCTTGCTTCACGATGGGAAGATTTATGTGGTTTCAAAAGTAAGTTCACATCTTTTCTGTCAGTGTTCACACGGATGTATCTGCCATTTATAAGCACGCTCATAGTCATAACCAAAGCTAGCCAAAGCAGGAAAACAAATATTCCAGAAATAATCCAGAGTTCAATACATGGTGAAACCAGATAAGTCTTTTTCAGAAAGTGAAGAAAGTCTTGTACTTGCTGCTTGAATGTTAATGATGCTGGCGTCGTTTCAGGTTCACTCGGATCTTCTGAGAACGTATCAAAGTTAATGAAATAGCCAGAAGCAGTTCTGTCAATTGTTGAAATTGCATCAGGATTTGTTGAAATCGCTGGAACCAGTTGATCACTTGCTACGTTGGTGTAGACAGGTGTATTTGGACGAACTGTTACTTGAGTTTCAAGAGGGATGAGTTCCATAGCATTGTTGCTCAGTCCTTCATCTGTTTCTGCTGAATTTTCGATGGTTATCAGTCTTTCAGTCTGAACCTCTTGGATAGTAGCGAGAGGAGTGCGTCTGCTACTAGGTCGGAGTCCACAAGGCCTACTATTTAGTATTGGCCACATACTGTGGTTTGATGAGGTCGATGGACACAAATCTTTTCTCCTTTTTTCCAGCAAGGGGCGGCAGTAGTACTGTTCTTGTTCCTTGAACAGCTAGGACAGGTACTGGTTGTCTGTAAGAAGGTCCAAATTCCTTCTTGACCGCAAACTTTTCTCTGACTAGATCCCCAACTTTTGGAATCCAGACAGGCCTTGCTGGGACAGCCGGTTGATCCCCAGTGGTGGTTGGCTGCAGGAACACGTTGCTTTGTTTCGTTCTTAATTTGTTTAAGTCCTGTAAAACAGCCAAACGATCTTTGATATCAAAGGGTTTATTTTCCACCACTGTGCCTACGTGTTCGAGGTCTGGTACCCACATTCTTGTCCCAAATAGGACCTCATATGGAGTGACCCCCCCGTAGAGAACTTCTTGGCAAGTTGTTTAATGAGCGTTGGACCCCATATAGATGTTTGACCCACCCATCACCCGAACCTAATACCCTAGCTGTTATAGACTGCTTTATGTCCAGGTTTTTCCTTTCCACAACCGAATTTCCCTCAGGATGGAATGGAGAGGAGTACCGCAATGCAACGCCCAGACTGGCCATGGCTTCTTTGCAAGCCCGAGAGCTAAACGCAGGGCCCTGGTCAGAATGTAGCGTGCCTATTGCGTATGTGCCGATAAAGACTCGCAAATCTTTTATAACAGTTCGAGCGTCAGCCGAGCGCTGAGGCCATATCCATAGGAACCTTGAGCACGAATCCACTGCAACCATGATATATTTATAGTTACCGTCCCTTTGCAAGGGACCGCAGTGGTCCAGGTAAACACAAGCTAATGGTTTGTCTGAAATTAACAGGGGTGTCTGCGCAGGGCGTTTCACTGTGGAGACTTTCATCTGTTGGCATATATCACATTCTAAAACATAGTTCTTTGTTTGTTTTCTAATGCCAGGCCACCAATATCTTTGCTTGAGTAAAGATACTGTTGCAGAAACACCTGCATGGGCAGAAGCTATCCCTTCGTGTGCTGCTAGGATTAGTCCTAATCTACGTTCCTTGTTTGCAATTACCCTGTCCCCCACTCCAGGGATTCGAGCAAAAGGAACGTTGTTCGCATCAATTACATAAGAGTACTTGAGTGGAAACTTTTTTGGTAACGCTGTACCACTGCCTTTGCTTGTAGCATTGACAGCCAACATTATCTCACTGTCTATTTTTGTTTTTGAACGAGTGATCGCAGCTACGGAAGCCGTCTGAACAGCCCCCTTTGCGGCTTCGTCAGCCAATGAATTCCCTGCAACGTGAACGCCATCACGTTGATGACTCAGTGTGTGGATCACGTGAGCCTTTGGTAGTTCGTTTTTCAACTGAACTACTTGTTCCCAAAGCGTTTTATGCTTTATTGTGCCACCTTTCGCATCTTTGAATCCATTTTCAAGCCAGTTTTGCATATATTCATTATATGACTGAACACAGTAAAAGGAATCGCACACTATTAGTGTGGGGAATTCTCGATCTGTACTTTCAAGTGCCAGTTTGAATGCTTGTAGTTCAGCTCGCTGAGCTGTACAATCTCCTAGAGATTGTGTTTTGTGACCATAGGTCTGAAGATGCCATCTCGCATCCGACCTTTAACGATTGCACACGCTGCACTGTAAGCTTGCTTACCCCCTATTGCGGGTTGTGCGGATCCGTCAGTGTAAATTATGAATTCGTACTGATCGAGAGGCAGAATCTCAGTGGGCAGAGGACATTCTTGTTCATATTGCAGGAATGCTTGTGTTTTTAAATCAGGATCAAAAAGATATTCAACATCTGTTGCAGCAAGAGAATTAACCCACTGTATCCATCTTGGATGTAATGCTTTAGCATTCGGGATGCTTGCTTTTGTGACCGCTTCTAAAGCCGGTACTGGGGTTACGACAATAATGCGTTTCCCTTGTGCTAGGGCTCTTTCTTTTGCTACAGCGGTTTGAACTGCTGTCAGAATTTTTTCAGTTGAAGTGAAGCGCATTTCTGCTTGTGTATACAAATGGGATTTGTATGCAATTGGTATTTTTTCACCCTCATTAAATGTTAAGTAGGTGAATCCGCATTGACCCGAGATTATTCGGATCACTAAATTGCGTTGACTTACGCATGTTTGTAAGTAATTTGTTGCTAACATGTTAGCCTGGAGTGAACGCAAGATTTCTGTGTGTTCTTGTGTCCAATTTTTGATTGAAAAATCAGGTTTGATTAGTGCGTAGAGGGGTTTAACCCTTTCCCCATAATTCAGAATGTATGTTCTTCCAAAATTTAGGAAACCCAGGATGGATTGTAAGTTTTATAGCGTTTTTGGAGTTTGGAGCAGCGCACACTTTTCTAAAAAGTTAGCTGCCAAGTTCTTGCCTTCACTTGAAAGCTCATATCCTAGGAAAAGGACATTGAGAAGGGCAATTCTGGACTTTTTAAAGTTGAACTTGTAGCCCTCAGAGGCGAAGCCCAATATAATGGTGCTTACCCTGTTCAAGTGTTTATCCAGGTCATCGTCCGTCAGATAGATTTCATCGACATAGGACAATGCCTCATTATCATAAATTTGTAGTAACTCCGTTACCCTCGCTGAGAATAACCCCGGGCTGTTCTTGAACCCTTGTGGGAGTCGACAAAATTGACGCTGAGTCCCCATAATGGAGAAAGCTGTTAAGTACCTGCTTTCAGGTGCTATGTTTTGACAAAAGAAACCATTTGAGATATCTAATGTGGTTTTATATTTTTTACGCACAATGTTATTCATTAATGCTGTGCTATGTGCATTTTGCACTGCAAACGTTTTAGAACAAGTGTTTAAATGTCTGTAATCCAAAACTAGACGATAGGTGTTGTCTGGTTTGGAGACAGGAAACAAAGGATTGTTCATTGAGGAGGTGCATGTTTCAATCACTCCTTGGTATTCAAGTTGATCTAAGATCTCCCTGACCTGTTTTTTAGCTTCTTGCTTTATTGGGTACTGCCTTTGTGCAGTTGGTTCATGTTTCAGATGTATTTTATGGTGAGGTGAGTCCTCATCCCATCCTACATGATTTTTATATAATGCTGGGGCCTGGGCTACTGCCCATTTCCTGGCATAACTATATTTTAGATTAATTGGAATATGGTTGGAGAAGGCAGGCATAATAATGTCCTCGCCATGTGGGCACTCCCTGACAAATTGTGGTGGCCAGTCTTTTTCTGCTAGAAGTATGTCATAGCCCTTCGAAAGTTTTTCCCAAAAGAGTGCTTTCACCTGTCTTGGTATGTCTCCCTCCATTCGGAGTGTTATTTCATATAACCTTTGTGGAGTACTAACCCTGGTGTCTACAGTCTCTACTGTGATGTACTCATTCAAGTCCACTATCTCCAGAAGTTCCTTCACGTTCTGGCGAACTATTGTGACTTCTGCTGCACTGTCCAGCATTGTCTGAGCCCATTCTCCGTTCTTTAGTTGTGTTCTCAGTATTCTCGGCATGTCTGATCTTTAGACCTGCTACTTTCTTTTTGGAGAATTGAGGTTTTGTTTTATTTTTTGGAGCGTGTTTATCTTCCTTGGATTTCACGCGTTCTTCTCTATGTTCTGACCGTCCTCTTCTTCCCGATGTCTGTGACGAGATCTGAAAGATATGAGAGGAACGTGTATCAGTATCTTGATACCTATCAGGTTTTCTCAAATTATCCCTATTCCTGAGGTTATACCTCCTTTCAGAGGGCTCCTTTTGAGGAGACCTACCTCGGGATTGAGAACGTTTCTCGTTTGAATTTTGTTTATTAGTTTCCCACTTCTTTTTAGAAGATGTAGGAGTTTGTTTAATAGAGTCCTTTTCAGGAGTCTCAGATAGTTTTGGTTTTAATGGTCTTCCACCCAAACTATCTCTGCCTAATTCTGCATAGGATTGTTCTATTATTCTGGGTAGTTCAGTTTGATGTTCTGTAACATCGAATTCCCTTAATCGTTGGCGGATCGCCACTGCTGCTGCCTCCCCTTTAATATTAGATAATATTATTGTTGAGACCTGGTCGAAATTTTTCAGTAATTTCATACCTAAATTCAGAGCAGGCTCTGCCCCGTATTCGTTTTGAATTTGCTTCAGGACATCAGGTATTACCGCAATTGATGGAATACCATGTGTTTTAGTATAGATGGCAGCAAAGACTGAGCCCCAAGTGGTGCAGTCTTCCAGTTGTGGTGTGATCCCCATTGGTAAACAGATTGTTAGGATTCTGTGTTTCTCATAAGGGCTAGTATTTGGAAATACTGCTTCTATTTGAGTAATGTTTTGAGCTATCCAGAATGGAATTTGCTCACGTTTTGTGGGCATTTTACCCATGGCTGCGTTTAGAGTCTGTGGTGTAATTTTTAGTGTATTCCCCGGATGAGGGGTTTGATTTGGAATGGTTAATGGTGGTTGGACTGTAAAAGTCCGCATGACATATTGGACCAATTGTCTGTAGATTTTTATTAACTCTGTAAGTTGAGTAAGTAATTCCTCGTCTGACATCTCTTCAATGTCAGGATGAGGTGTGTAGCCGGCTAGAATCGGCCATGTTGCTCCTGGTCTACCTAGTGGACCGAGCCTGGTAATGTTTTTGTGATGTTTTAGGGCGCCTTTAAACCACAGCTGATGCTCCTGGTATGTTAATGGAATTTCAATATCCTCGAAAGGAATATATTCCTCTGGTGGATCATCTTCTTTGTAGAAGTGAAACAGTTTTGTTACTGGATTGGATTCAGGAAATATTATCCATGAATAGAATACCTCTGTCTGAAAAGATTCGTGTGCCTCTATCACGAAAACTGCTCTACCGCCTCTCGGTGGTAGGCCGTGTTTTATGAGTTTTAGAGTGATGGCTCTTCTTAAGTTTGGATGGATGTTTATAACACCCTCCTCGGTTTCAATTAAACCTGTAATGTTAAAAGCTGTTACGACTGGTTCAGCCGCAGCTACACCGTTCTGGCGGGGGTATGCCCAGACGTGGGTCCCTTGCTCACTTTGCCACTGGATTCAAGCAAGCCTGGCTGATGACGGCTGGAATGCCAGAAACCGGTCGTAGGATGCTTGTTTCCGGTCCAGGGAAGACATGGCTTGGCAGTTCGGGCTGGACTGTTCCCATGAGGCACAGGGTCAGACTGATTTGCATATGGCCATGTCTGAACTGGGGTGGTGGAGTGAGCTAAAGAATGATGATGGATTAAACCCAGATCAGTTGACTGGGGGTGAGTGTTTGATTGGCTCAAACGTTCCGTCCATCATCCCCTTTTGTATCGCTTTGTTCGCCCTAAGTTGGCGGGGGTATGCCCAGACGTGGGTCCCTTGCTCACTTTGCCACTGGATTCAAGCAAGCCTGGCTGATGACGGCTGGAATGCCAGAAACCAGTCCTAGGATGCTTGTTTCCGGTCCAGGGAAGACATGGCTTGGCAGTTCGGGCTGGACTGTTCCCATGAGGCACAGGATCAGACTGATTTGCATATGGCCATGTCTGAACTGGGGTGGTGGAGTGAGCTAAAGAAGGATGATGGATTAAACCCAGATCAGTTGACTGGGGGTGAGTGTTTGATTGGCTGAAACGTTCCGTCCATCATCCCCTTTTGTATCGCTTTGTTCGCCCTAAGTTGGCGGGGGTATGCCCAGACGTGGGTCCCTTGCTCACTTTGCCACTGGATTCAAGCAAGCCTGGCTGATGACGGCTGGAATGCCAGAAACCGGTCCTAGGATGCTTGTTTCCGGTCCAGGGAAGACATGGCTTGGCAGTTCGGGCTGGACTGTTCCCATGAGGCACAGGGTCAGACTGATTTGCATATGGCCATGTCTGAACTGGGGTGGTGGAGTGAGCTAAAGAATGATGATGGATTAAACCCAGATCAGTTGACTGGGGGTGAGTGTTTGATTGGCTCAAACGTTCCGTCCATCATCCCTTTTGTATCACACCGTTCTCGGTGTCAGGCATTTGTTTTTTGAAAAATGTAAAACAAGTTTAAAGGAAACAAAGATAAGGTGCACAATATTTTGGAACACTGTATCCTTCAACGTTGAGCAAACCAAACAGCTAATATATAGGGTGTTTCCCTATGTAGCCGTGGTGGATACTTAACCCTGCCCACTCCAGACGTCTTTTGGAGTATATGGGTAGGGGTCTCTGAGAGAAAAAAGCACAGCTGAGTTACTCCGTATCTAGCGTTAAATTACCGCCTTACCAAACCGTTGGGCGCCATGTAGTGTAGCTCCTATTTCCCTAATAGGCTCTGCGCATTGGAATAATATACCCTATAGGTTTGACATAGGACTAAGGTCGGTATGTCCCTATCGAGTATATTAAACTTAATTACTTGTGCCAGCTAGCTCAGAGGCCACTAGAAACTCCTTGGATAACAAGAAGGGAGTAGTTTCTGGCAGCCGCAAGACATGACAACTTTGTTTCCCTTTAGAATCAGAACGTGTCCCAGAGTCGTGGAAACAATAGATAACCATTTCACTCAGCTCAATTGTGCATACTTAGTTTTCCTCAAAGTTACACAGAAAGAATAGACGGGCGTTTCAATAAAAAGGATTTATTGAACAGTCTTGTTTCTCGTGTAAGTAATATGCGTTGTTACGATCACAAGACAGTATGCAAGATAAATAATGTACAGCGTAAGCAGTAGAAATAAATAGTACTGCGTTAGCATTATCTTTTAGCGTATATTCACATACATAAATAACATGAGCTAAAAATGTGAGTACTCATACGATGCGTCTCTAAGCTAGTTCTACCCCAGTGTACCTAACCTAACCTAGGTGTAGGGAGAGGTATGAAGTAGGTGAAGTATTCCTTACTATGGTATACTAAGAGTATGTTACGCCTAGTATGTCTAGTATGCTAAGAGTCTAGTATGCCAAGAGTCCCTCTAGGTTCTAGTCAGCTCCATACCTTGAGAATGAGAGAGTTGGGAATCTCTTGCCAGACTCGAACTCCAACACCCCGCAAGGGAAGTCAGATCACTGGAAGCTGGACTCTCTGCGTGCAGGGATGACAGCGTCTTCTCAGTGCGTCAGGCCGGGATACGGGCTCCTCTGAAGTCGAGGTCTCCTCTAGTTTACAAGGGCTAGGGAAGGTATATTTATACCTGAGAGGTACCTCAGAATGTTAGCATTGACGTGAATCGGACAGCGGAAGACGTCATGAATGAACCCCTAAGGTATAACGGTTCATGCATAATAGATGAGTCCTTGAAGAACTCAATAGTCCTGTGCTAGGAAACTCCCGAAGCCTAAGGGTCTGTTCTTCAAGAACTTGTTGTGACGTTAGGGTGGACGGATGTCGGAGACCATGCCTGTATTTGGAGTGCACGGTTTAATGCCTAAATAAGGACTGGGATTTTATGCCTATATAAGGGCAGGGCGAATTGTGCCTATATAAGGACATGATACAGGCAAACCTATATACGGACACCCTAAGAGGAATACAACAGTATCACTGTATAGAAAACCTCAAAGGAGATGCGCATTGGGCAACATAAATGATTACGCGTACACAAATGCTCCACGTGGTTGCGACATGCTGAAAGGGTGTGCGCATCACCGTGTGGAAATGCGCTGGTGAGGAGCATTCAGTATGAGGTATTCGCGCAATACAAGGCTGTGCTTAAAATGGCTGCCGTAGTGACACTCAAAGAAAATGGCCGCTGACGTGATGACGTTAGTATTCGGACTGAGGAGCTGAGAAGAATACGCTGCAGTGGCAGGAAAAAACAAAGGCACGGTAACTGCCAGGGTTCAGCCAACACAGTAAGTCCCGAAAGAAAAAAAAAACACAGCAGTGCAGAGTCCCCTTAATTATAGTGTCCGCTCTCCCTTCAGAAGGTAAATCGTACTGTCCGTAGTGGCACTGTGGTGGCTCCAACTAGTGGTGTGCTGAATGTACGGCTGAAGGTGCTTCTCAGGGTGTCACAAAGCAACAAAAAAAAACAGCGTACACTACCTTCACACAGAATACTGCTCCTTCTGTGTCATAGATTTCATAAGGGCGGGGGGTACATCACCGCATTTGTAGATCGCCAACCTGGACTGGGGATATGCCTCCTTGCAGGTGGTGAGTCGCCGGGAACTCCGAGGTTGTGCAGATGCGGGATCTGTTACTCGTCGCCAAATTGTAGAGAATAATACTAGGGAGCCAGGCGAAGGTTAAGTGCTTTATTATTAGGAGGGAGAGCGCAACACGAGTACGTCCCACAGCGGTAGGCGCCAACTGCCACCAACACTCTATACCCACAATGCCCTTCCAACATTCCACAGCTGACGTCATTGCAAAGGCTAGAAGGCGACACCACATTAAGGAAAGGCTTGTCTTCTAGGAGGAAGGGTTACCCTTTTGTCCTTTCATTTCAGTTTTTGTTGTCAAAATCTTTGTGATGTCTGACAATGGGGTTCAAGGCACCCCCGCTCCTTCCCTCAATGAAGATGTGTTTGTCAGGTACTTTGAGAGGGAATTTAAATCTTCCCTAAAAGCGGCGGTTGAGGCCATCCTCTGTAAAAGGAGAAGGTTTATCCTCTTGAGGAATATGTTTTGGTCCTTTTAGAAGAGGAGATTCCTCTTGTTAGGAAGGGAGGTAAGGCCTCAAATAAGACTAAACACCTGACCGGTGAAGTTGTTTCTGTGGGCAGTCACAGCGCTGCGAAGGACCGAGACCAGTCTTTGGGTAGCCTGAGTGCTACAGATGACCAGGGTGTCCAGAGCGGCACAATTAGTAAGAGCCACCATGTTGGCGGAATTAGCTTGGGTGTCCCCCATGGCACTAGAAGATCAAGTGGCCTTCATGGCACAAGAGACCACAGTTTTGAAACTGATGATGAAGAAAATACATTTGAGATGGAGTTTGGGCAGGAGCATGATGAGTACGTTTTCTATCCTCTAGAAACCTTAGAATGATTTCCTCAATGAGGACCTGAACCAGCCTTCTACTTCTAAGGCTATTAAAGATCCTGCGAGTGTGGAGATGTTTAATCCTACCCGCATTACGCACCCAAGAGAGTCTGATTGGTAGCCTATGGACCACATAACATCTTTTATTAAGTTCTGGATATGCAAGTCTCTTGATAAGGAGATGCGGAATCTAATGAGGGCGGAGTGTCCCAGGCCTTTCCTTGACAACATGTTGGGAATTACGCCTAATTTGGGCCCAGAGTTGTTGACCGCCTCTTTAAGACCTGGAGAGATCCTTGGAAGGGCCTTGAGCACTGCCTTAAGCAGTGTCAAGATAGTCTTAGACACTCTGGGCCCTCTGGCAAGGATACTAGATTTGGCTGAGGAAGCCTCCTTTAAGGGTATCCCTGTGGATGTGGAGCTCCTCCATAGCTGGAGTCAGCAGGCATTATGTCTGCTTGGCAATGCCAATGCAGGGCTGATTGCCAAGTGTAGGAGAGCTATTCTTATGAGAATTAACCTGAAGTTAGGGGGCCTTGCCAATAAGGCGACCCAAGGGGACCCGAATGATCTGCTCTTCGGACAGAAGTTTATAAAGACCTTGGGGAAGTATGTTTCGATGTTTACTGCCTTCAGTAAATATGAGACATATGTTCATCAACAATAGAGTTTTTGAAGAGCTGACAAGAGGGGACTGACTGTCAGCTGTGGTCAGTCAAGATCCAAATAGTACTATCAGGGCCAGCGGGGTAACAGAAGAGGTTTCCGTGCTTTCAGCAGTTTCTTCCCGCAAAGAGGATGTGCCCCCCATTCATAAGGCAGCAGAGGCAGATTCCAGGGAGCTGGAGATCAAGGTAAGAGTCTCCCCTCCAGTTCGTTCTTCCCACTCAAAGGTAGGGGGAAGGTTACATTCTTTTGCCCAAAATTGGTTAACTATAACAAACGATTCTTGGGTTTTACAGACCGTAAAAGGTTTAAAAATAGAATTTTGCCAGGAACCTTTTCAGAGGTGTCGGCCAAGGGAGTTGGCCCTGGATTAGGATGTCAGTACTGGTAGATTTAGAAGTGGCACAAATGTTGCTCAAGGGGGCAATTTGCAAAATGCTCAATTCAGGAAAGGGTTTTGTAAGTACTGTTTTCCTAGTAAGGAAAAAGGACAAGGGTTGGCGCCCAGTGATAAACTTGAAAGAACTGAACAAGTTTTTGGTTTACTGGCACTTTAAGATGGAGGGAATCTATCTTTTGAGGAACATTTTGCAAGAGAAAGACTGGCTTGTGCATTTGGATCTCAAAGACGTCTACTTCAGAATCCCTATGGACCCAGATTCTCAGAGGTATTTGCGGTTCAGTTGGAGAGGAATTCTTTACCAGTTTTGTTGTTTCCCTTTTGGTCTCTCTTCAGCCCCTCGGTGTTTCACCAAGGTCCTGCGTTCTGTGGTTGCCTTCTTGAGAAGGAGAGGTGTACGTTTTGTGATTTACCTAGACGACATGCTTCTGATGTCTCAGAATCAGGGAAGCACATGAAATGGACAACAGATCTCGTAGAATCTTTAGGGTTCATTATCAATGTGGAGAAGTCTGTTATGATTCCTACTCAGAGTTTAGAGTTCCTGGGGTTTCAGGTCAATACAATTATGTCTCAGTTGCTTCTTCCCAGAAGAAGTTGACCAAGATCAAGAAGGAGGTAGCTTATGTTCTATCAAGAGATGTTGTGAGTTTACGTAGTCTGGCAAGACTGGTCGGCCTTGTGTCCCCCTTCATTCATGTGGTTTCCCCAGGTTAATTGCATTACAGGGCTCTTCCAAAGGCTGAAATGGAAGGTTTGAGGAAAGGTCTTTGGTACACAGACACAGTTCCTCTGTCCCAGGAGGCTCGGGAGGACCTTCAGTGGTGGTTGAGCAACCTGGTAAGCTGGACTGGAGAGGCAAATGTTGGGAATGTCCCAGAATATACGGTAGAGTCAGATGCAAGCAACCTTGGTTGGGGAGCGAAACTAGGGAAGTTGGAAACAGGGGAGAGTGGTCCCGAGAGGAACTTCCCTTACATATAAATTGCCTGGAGATGTTGGAAGGTCTGAATGCTTTGATGAGCTTCAAAGTCATTCTAAGGAACAGTGTTGTGTTGATCTGAATGGACAATTTTACAGCACAATCTTAAATCAATCATCTGGGGGTGCAAGGTCAAAACAACTTGCAGATCTGGCCAGGAAGATTTGGTATTTTTCTTGGGGTGAGAAGATTCTGTTGAAAGCAGAGCTTATTCCGGGTCATCAGAACAAGAGAGCAGATTGGAACTCAAGGTTCCTAATGGATTCCAGCGACCGGAAGCTGAATCCAGTGTCTTTCAAGAAGATTCAGAATCTGTGGGGCCTGTTTCAGATAGATCTGTTTGCCTGCAGACTGACTTTTCAGGTAGATCGGTATTACAATTGGAGTACGGACCTCAGGGCCTTGGCAGTGGATGTTTTGCCTCAGATTTGGAACGGAGAATTGCTATGTGTTCCCCACATTTGCGCTAATTCAGAGGGTGTTGTTGAAGGTATGGAAGGAACGATCCAGAATCATCCTAGTAACTCCATTTTGGAACACTCATGTGTGATTCCCTGTAGTAATGGAGTTAGCAGTGGAAGTTCCACACTTGATACCAGGGATTGCAGGACTTTTAGAAGGACAGGAAGGGGAAGAGCATCCTCTTGTGCTAGAAGGAAACATGAACCTTCTTGTCTGAAGTATTTCAGGAGATCTGGTAGATACTCCGGCCTTTCAGGAGAGGCTAAGGACCCATTGTATGAGTAGTGGGCACCAGGGACCAAGAAGAGATACATAGGAGTGTGGAGAAGGTGGTGTAGTTGGTGCTTGGAACGGAATTTGGATCCCGTGGAGGCTCCTGCAGTAGAAGTAACTAATTTCCTTGCAGGTTTGTTCAAGTCAAGCCTGTCCTATAGAACTGTTAAAGGTCTGGTATTTCAGCAGGGCATTCTCTGGTGAATGACTTTGCAATTGGTAGTGATCCATTGATCCGCAAGGTAATGAAGAGAATAAGGATTAGGCGTCCTCATAGGGCTAGGTATGATTCAATATGGAATGTTAATCTTATTTTTGACTTGTTTGTCTCTTGGCCTGATAATGCTTATCTTTCAAGGAGACAGTTAACACTAAAGTTGGCAACTTTGCTCTGCCTGATCTCTTTTAGAAGAGCGTCGGACGTTAAAGCACTAGAGGTTTATAATAGGTATTATTCTCCAGATGGGGTTCACTTCGAGATATGAAAGAGAACTAAAACAATGCCTGAGAATATCTTTTACCCTTCTTTTACTGACTGTAAAAAGTTGGGTGTTGTGAGTTGTATGAAAGTTTATGAGTAGAGTATGCTTGAGTTTAGACCAGATGGTGAGGATCAATTATTAATTTCATATCTTAAACCTTATAGGGCAATTTCTACAGCTACTATTTTGAGATGGGTAAGGGCGGTGATGTCAGAAGCAGGAACAGATTCGACCAAATTTGGAGCACATTTTTCTCGGGGTGCTATGGCCAGTTAGGTGTTTTGGGCATGAGCTACCCTTGCAGACATACTGAAAGCGGCAGACTGGCCAAGTGCTAACACTTTGGCAAGCTTTTACCTTAAGCCTGTGGATCATGTGCGCAGTGTGGCACTGGGGAGCTTTAAACATGCATAATGGTAACCTCCGGTCTTGTAATGAAATGGCAATTCTCCAATTACCATGAAGAAAGAATATTAATTTCATTAAAAACAACGGAGGCTAACATTATCCCACCCTCCACTCCCTTTTCATACTGTTAAGTTGTGAGAGTTTTGGTGGGTTATGCATTAATGTTGATTTTGGTGGTTACTAATTAACATGTTGTCTTTTTCTTGCAAAAGTAATTATTTTTTTACCCTTGAGTTTCCTGTTGGTATCACTTGATTTTCTTCTTTTTTTCCAGATACCGCTTTGCTGTGAGAATTTTGCGGCTAAGTCAAGTGTGTGTTTCAGTACAGATCTAGTATAATTCGTTTTTTCTTCGTCACAGCATCAAGAGGAAGATACCTAGTTGCTATGAAGCTATACGCTGGGTTGAAAGTTCTCAATGGAATGTTTTATCTATGATGTAATGTTTGTTCTTTAAATGTTGGGGCAGCAATAAAAGGTTATTGCATAATGTTAGCCTCTGTTGTCTTTAATGAAATCATGATTGTCTTTGCACGGTAATTGGAGAATCACTATTCTCTCATACACCAGCATAACTGGCTGCAGGGCCCATTTCTCTCATACACCAGCATAACCAGCTGCAGGACAAGCTTCGCTCATACACCAGCATAACCAGCTCCTGGACAAGATTCTCTTATACACTAGCATAACCAGCTGCAGGGCAAACTTCCCTCATTAACCAGCTGCAGGACAAGCTTCCCTCAAACACCAGCATAACCAGCTGCTGGACAAGATTCTTTTATACATCAGCATAACCAGCAATAAAAGGTTATTGCATAATGTTAGCCTCTGTTGTCTTTAATGAAATCATGATTGTCTTTGCACGGTAATTGGAGAATCACTATTCTCTCATACACCAGCATAACCGGCTGCAGGGCACATTTCTCTCATACACCAGCATAACCAGCTGCAGGACAAGCTTCGCTCATACACCAGCATAACCAGCTGCTGGACAAGCTTCGCTCATACACCAACATAACCAGATGCTGGACAAGATTCTCTTATACACCAGCATAACCAGCTGCAGGGCAAACTTCCCTCATTAACCAGCTGCAGGACAAGCTTCCCTCAAACACCAGCATAACCAGCTGTAGGACAAGCTTCCCTCATAAACCAGCATACCCAGTTGCAGGACAAGCTTCCCTCATACAGCAGCATAACCCGCAGTGGGACAAGCTTCTCTCATACACCAGCATATCCAGCTGCAGGACAAGCTTCCCTCATACATAGCACCTTGGTCCCTATATAGTGAGGATTCAACAACTAGAAGAAGATACTAAAAGGAGTGACTTTTACCCTTTCTTGTAGTCTTGACGCCATTTAATGTATTTAAATGTATTCTTAAGCATCCTTACCCTTTAAATGGCAGGCTCAGGAACCATGGCAAATGGCAGATTCACATTTTACCGAAAGGTCGTTGAAGTACATTGAACAATGCCGTATGCACATCCCCAGCTCATAGCAAATCTAGGACATGGAGTAGGCAAGACTGAAAACAGACTTAAATGGCAGTTGAAGTTTATTAATGCGCTCTTAGCCACACTGATCTGTTGGACTTTTTAGGTCAATCGCTTTATCAATGCATTGCAAGGAGAGTTTCAAGCACTCTTAAAACACTATTGAAATGTAGATAATTAGAACACTTGCTTTCATTAATTATTTAAGGACGAAGGTGTCTGAAGTACTGTGCAGCTGTGCCATCCCCATTATTTTTTCATTGTCTCAAAAGTTTCTCAGTCTTTTCCTTGAAGGCAACGTTCCATGGGCCACTGGTCCTGAGGGATGCCTCAAACTGCCCTTGTGTGTGCCCTGACGTGGGAAGAACTTTTATTGGTCAGTCCACCACATCATTTCTAGGGTGCTGCATGTGGTGAGTGGTCAAGAAACCTTCCACCTAACCTGTGTGAGTGCCCTCAGTGTCATTTGCACCACTGCTAGCCATCTAACTCTAATCCCATCACCATCCACCAATGCCAGACATAAGATTTACCCAAAAAGGATTTCTGCATCCTCCCACTCACCAGACGGCACTCCGCGGGGTGAGCTGTCTTTTCTCAACGGTCCAGCTATGGATGATTCTCATGTACAATTTGTGGAGGGAACCCTCTTTCACTGTAGGTCAGCCTTGAAAACATATGTATCCTCTAGCCATGGTGTCCCTCCCTTGACAGTTCAAGGTAGTAGGTTGAACAGCAGATGGACACGTGTTTTTATAAGGGGCACTATATCATTATACAGCTCCATCATTTGCTAGTTGTGGATTTTGCCAGCAGAGGTGTTCCACTTGGGAGCAGTGGCAAAGCGTTCTAGTTTTTCAGCACTCCAATTGATCCATGTGGGTGTGTACACAGTGCATGCGCTGTCGCAGATGAAACCTAAAAATCAGTCTAAGTGCATCTATATATTGCCCAGTTTTCAATTTGTATAATAGTAATAATGTCTTTCACTGCACTCTGCTCAACATGTTCTTTATGATCCAACTCAGGTACAACATGTAGGTTGCACTAGGGCCTAAGCAGCAGGTGCTTAACTCTTTGAGCTGTCTCAGCAACCTTTTAAGCATAAGAGTGAATTTTCATCCCCAAGAGAGCAACAACAGTGCATTGTAACAGCGATTTATAACCTGAAATGGTGACGTATGTGCTACTATTCCTAAATCAATAATATTAGTTACGATAACTTGGAAAGAATGAAAAGCTGAGTCGTTTTTGCTGGGGTGATTGAACCCTATTTCCTTGAAGGCCACTGTGAGTGCATTAAATCCAATGTGGTATGTTATGTGGAATGGCAATGTCAGCTTTACTATGTAAATGTGGAAAGCTGCTTCACAATAAACATATACTTTATCCGTCAGTCTGGAACTGGCATGCTCCGTGTGCTATTCTTGAGTAATGTGGAAAGTGGCATATTCTGTGTGCTGTTCTTGAGCAATGTGGAAAGTAACATGGCAATATGTACTTGGACTTTTAAAATAGAGTCAAAAATTGACTATTTTAACAGATGCAGGGGCCAGGTTGGTCACGCTGGAGAGTTGACTTCTCAAGTCCGCAGGAGAAGTTGCTATTCGCATTGGTAAGGGCCGTGAGGAGGTAGTTGTCGGCGTGAGATGCAGGTCAGGCATAGTGGATGATCGCTTGTGTAGTGCAATGAACCGGTTGTCACTTGAGCTTTGCATTGGCATCCAACGCAGGCTGCCACTGTTGACGTGAAGAGCAGGTCTTGCTGGAGCTTCATGTTGGCAATTATCACCGACGGTGCCAAGAAGTCACTTCACAGACTCGAGGAACCCAAAATCTCTGTTTTAATCTTCACCTTTTCTTCAGGAGGAGTACACTTTGATGCCAGCCAAGGGTCCAGAACCTAGGGGCACCTCTTGGGACTCAGGGCTCACTCCAGCAGAAGTCCAGCAGTAGAGCTCAGGCAGGTTCAGTTGGTGCTGGTCAGCTGGGCAGTTGGAGGGAGGCCTCTGGAGCCTTATTGTGAACCTGTAGCTCAAACAGGAGGTCAGCCAATTGACCCTTGGAGTCACTTCTAGGGAGCCTGGGTTCAAGGCAAGCAGGTCCAATCTTCGTTCTTCAGACAGCAGGGCAGTGCTTCTTCTGAATCTTCCACAAGTCCAGGAGTGTTCTCATGAGAGGCTCTAAAGGTGTTACTTTCATACTTGGTGCCAGCTTTTGTGTGGGGGAATTCCCTGACCTACCCCCAAAACTGGTTCTGGTCAGTCCATCCCATGGTCCTGCCTCCAAACTGTCTAGGGTGACAAAGGCAAGGGCAGGCCTTGTGTCAGGCCCCCTTGTGTGTGCTGCAGGCAGGGTCCTTTGAAGTGCATTCAGGGCAAGGTACAGCTCCTCCACAGCCATCCAATCAGGAAGGCCCACTACCCTCACACCTAGGCCTTCTTTGTTCCCATGTCTGGAAAGAATACACAGCCCACAACAGGAGAGCCATTTACAGTCACGGGACCCAGGACACTGGCAGAAAGGCTCAGTTGGTTTGGGCAGGAAAATGCCAACTTTCTAAAAGTAGCATGTTCAAAATTGTAACTTAAAATTTGACTTTACCATTGAGGAGGATTTTAAAAGTCAATTAATTTGAGTGGAAACATAATTTCTCTATCTGGTTCCATACTGAAGTGAGCACTTAGTAAGGGTAATAAGCAGTGGCGGCTGGCATCTATGGGGAGTGTGGAGGCGGGCAAATGGGTGATGGGTAAAAAATAAACTAAAATACACTTACCTGCAACACCTCCTCCTCCTCACTGCATGTCTACCTCCTGCATCCAGTGTTCAGCGCGGGCCCCAGCAAAGTGCCTTGACCAATCCTGGCATTGCTCTCATGCTGCATGAGAGCAGCGTCAGGACTGGAGGGAGCGGTCGCTCTCGGCACTCCCTAGGGCACTGGAGGCTTGCACTTGCCCTAGCCGGTTAGAAGTTTCAAAGTGCGCATCTCTGGCTGGCTGTCCCAAGATGACCGGCCAAAGGAACATGCGCACTTTGAAATGAAGGGCCCGGCAGCCCACCCTCCTCCCTGCTGCTGCTCAGAGTAAGCCCCGCCCCGTTCTGACTCACGGTTTGGGACAAGTGGACGAAAAATAAAATGTTAATAAATTAACTTTATTACCATTTTATTTTTCATCTCTGGGGCTTGGGGGCATTTTGGTTAGTGGGGCGGCGCTCCTCCGCTCTCATGGAGGAGCCACCCCTGGTAATAAGGTAACACAGTGTTAATCAACGAGAGAGATATCCTTACAACTGTGAAAAACGAGCTTAGGAGCTTTTCACTGTCGGGGCATGTGTTATGTAATGTCACATGCTACTTTTTAAATGCCATTAACCCTGCCCAAGGGGTAGCTAGGGCCTACCTTAGGGGTAACTTATAAGTATTAAAAAGGAAGGTTTAGGCCTGGCAAAAGGTTTATTTTGCCCAGTCAAAATGGCAGTTTAAAGCTGCACTGCAGGTTGTAATGGCCGGCCTGGGTCATGTTTTAAAATGCTGCTTTAGTGGGTGGCACAAAGAGTGCTGCAGCCCACTAGTAGCATTTAATTTAAAGGCCCTGGGTACATGTAGCACCGTATATAGGGACTTACAAGTAAATTAAATGTACCAATCAGTGCTAAAAGTCACCAAATATGAGTTTGGTAAAGGAAGGCAAAATTCTGGGGTGACCCTGCAGAAAGGGCCTGGTCCAACACAACTGATGTATTGTGATGCCAGGGAACACTAACTGGAATAAAGCAGACCCTGCTGGAAGACACTACAACCATATATACCCTCCTCCATCTGGTTGAGCAATGCGTTCACTCATTACATTAAAGACAGCTGCACTAGCCAAAAGCAAAAATAGCACTTTTAAACACCTTGATATATTTCCTAATTCCGAAGCACCTAGAATGCTTCACAGTAGCAGACCCATCATCAGTCTGTTATCCTATAGAGTAATGTACCCTCCTCAAATAAATTTTAAATATATTATACACTGAGAGTTACTCCTCTAGAAAATATACAGCCTTTGAATGGATGCTAGATAGGGCCATCAAGGGAAGACAGCGCTACCTCTGGTTTGTCCGGTGGAACCCCAAGCACTGTCCTTGATAACCTGGTCTCGGAGGTCATAATTACAGCAGCATGAAAAGCAAGCAAAAAAAGCATTGGCAAAGCCAATAGGTATAGCTTTTTAGACCTATTGGCTTTGCCAGTCCTTTTTTGGCGCTGGTGTTTAGCATCAGCAAAAACTTTTTGGGGTGACGCAGAGCAGAATCGGCCAAAAGAAAAAAAGGTCAAATAAAGGGTCAGGCGGCAGCAGGAGCATCATTTCGTAATGCATCATGACATGGGCTCCAGTTTTTTTTATTTGGTATAATTAAATTGGAGTAGTGCAAAAGTGTTTTTCTGTAAGGTGGAGGGGCTGGCAGCAATTTGCTGCTGCGCCTTCCCAAAACAATAAAAATATAAGTAATGACCGTGGGGGAACAGAGGAGCAGGTGGGGAGTGCGGATGGGGGAAGCTACAGGGAGTGAGCAGAGGATACAATAAAAATGAGGCCAGGCGGGGAAGGAGGGGAAAAACAGCAAATGAAGGAGAGAGCAATATGGGAGGCGGGGGGAGGGAGAAGCACACAAGTGAGAAAGCAATGCAGATTGTGGGAGATGGGGAGTTTGACGGGGAGAAGCACACAAGAGAGCGAGCAGCACACTAGGAAGAAAGCAACACGGAACATGGGAGTATATGGAAGGGATGGGAGACAGAGGCTTGTTAGGGACAGAGCTCGAAAACATGCACTCTCTTGGAGCACTTAACCAAAAGAAAAAAGTAGCTCACTAAACGTGAGCAGTGGAAGGATAAAAGTTCAGCCAATCAAAAGAATAGTAAAGAGGCTATGCCCCAGCAGACCCAGGGGATTGTTCAGGGAATGGACAAACAAAAGAAGCAGAAGGCAAGCCACTGAATAAGAAGCAAGTAATGAGAGAAACAATAAAGGCGACCAATAAGAAGTAATGGGTGGGCTGTAAGCCCACTTTAAGTTTTTGGGAAGCCCATAAAAGATCTTTCGAAACCAGACAGCTTGCGCTGTGTGGTATGTGAGACCTAAGAAAAAGTTAATTGACACTTTCTGGGTGTGACGGTTTCTATTCCTTGTCTATCACATATCCCTTTGCATTAAATAGAAGGGGCTATTGGTGGTAAACGGGGCCAACCCTTTGATGTCATCACAGGTCACTTTCACTATCCCTTCCATTTTAGTGATTCAACATCTATGACCCTTCTGCCTAATACATTATATATCATAGGCGTTTGGCCCGTAAATGGAGTAGGAAAGCCAACACAAAGGAAGACACTAAAATGTATCTGTTACTTACACTATTCATAAAACGTATTTAAGGCATCATTGCCAGTTTGCCATTATTTAGTGCAGCAATTCCAGAGACAGAATGTTTGATGTTTGCTGTTATCCCAGCACAAAATAACCGACATCACAGGTTATTCCACCTGAAATGGGGAATAACACAGACATGGGAATAACAGTTCCTTTTCCACATATAATTAATTCTCTTTATGGACAAATGAACAGACCTTTGTCACAGACACTTACTACCTGCTTTGTGAAGTTGGTAAATGTGCTGAACATTAGGGTCCATGAGGAGGCGACCATGAGGGCAGAGGAAGGGCACACCAGGGAAGGGCAATGCTGAAGAGAGCATTATCTGCTTCCCCTACAATGAAGAGTGGAGTGAGTGCGAGTGGAGCTGAGCTGTCCCTGTGCCCACAGGCTGTGCCTGAGGTTTCACCAGGTGGTGGCCTGCTACCCAATGAGACAAAATCCTGTGTTTCTGGACCCATAGACATTGTGTCGTATTTGCAGAGTCGATAGTCCTAAATCTAAAAATACTAGGCCACTTATAACTGCCCAGGGTGGCACCCCGGGATACCTTTCCAGGCAACTAGTGATGAGGTCCTTAGCGGAGATACGCTGTTCTCTACATCAGTCGGACTGGAAAGTACAGCAGAGTTTCTAAATTTTTCGAAAACATGCTCAGATAAGGGCAGTGGACAAAACTGGCAGTGAGCAAGGCAAATGTGGTGGCGTTGCTTCTATAAGTAAGAAGGCCATTTTAGTGACTGGCCACATAGCAATTTCCTACCAAGCCGAAGTGTCTGGAATATGTGGCATATTTTACCGGAAGGGAGTGTAGCGACATTCTAGAGCTGTGATACAGATATCTTGCAGTTATCAGCCGCGAGGCTGCTTTACATTAAGATTCCTGGCTCTTATCACTACAACCGAATACCACATAATTGCGCAATGCAACCTGCGATGTCTTAACTTGATTAATTGAATATTCCACAGTACATCTTGGGATAAGTGTTCCTTTAATTATCATGCTTCCCAAAATATGTTTCCAATTTCCTTTTTTTGTGTGAAGTGAGGCGTGTTTACCACAGGATTTAAAATTGTTGATGCGTCGGGAAGTTTTGGACTAGCTGAAGAAGCAGATTTTTGCTCTAGGGGACGTCTTGTTCCAGCAGCATGTGTCGCATCTGAAGTACGTGGCGGGAATTGAACGTTCAGAAACTGTTTATTTCACCTCAGGAATGCGATAGAGTTCCGGGAATGCCTGGCGCACGTCAATATTATGATTTGCCCTCGCTGTTGACTACATTTCAGAAGCGTTTATTTTGGTTGGTCTTACTAGAGCTCAAACCCCCGGCCTGTTTGTTTTGATTCCTTTCTTCACAATGCTGCCCTCCTCCTCACCTCCAGCCTCCATCAGCAGCACTTCCTGTGCTACAAACATCTCCCTCCCTCGCGCAGGGCATGCCGGGGTGCTGTGACCGGGCAGATGAACTTTCTGTAGCCTGGTTCCTCCCGGGAGCAGCCCAATGAGGAAGTTCCAACAGTTCTAAGAAATGGCCGCAGAGTGCAGCCCTGGTGGCAGGCCATTGGTTGAAATGCTCCATCGGTCTACAGATCTCTGCGCCCTTATTTAACGAGCATGATGTAGAGGCGGGGTATCTGCCAAAAAAAGCACGGAAATCACGTCGACCCTCGCTCTCCCACTCCTAGAATGCAGTGTACTCTGTTCTTCTTTTTATTATTATTATTTTTATTTGTATTATTATATATGTAAAGTGCAACATACACTCCTACTAAATCATCGCGCAATAAATACACTCCACACAGTGCTGTAAGCGTAAAAGGCAATTTATTAGGACCAGGTTGCCAAAACACAACATATTTCAACAAAAACATCATTAACCTATAACAATCCCCAACTTCAAACCTTTTCATCCACCATCCATTTCCTCACGCTCCTGTTACTTCCGTTTCACTCTGCAACCTCCTCCATCCTTCCATCCACTTCCTCACTTATCTTCCAACCTCCTCTCCAGTATCTCCAGCCGTCGCACTCTTGCATCCCACACCCCCATCATGCACCTGTATCCCCCTCCCCGGAAGGGTGGGTATGCCCGTCATTGACTCCCCACCCCTCCAAAGTACCGCAATCCGCCCCCAGCAACCTGTCCTAAACTGGCACGCTACAACCCATCCCTTAAAACTTGTAGGGTGGGTGGGTGGTCAAACTCACTCTGACCCTTCCCCGCTGGTGCTGGGTGCAGGAAGAGGAAGGACTTCCTCCCCTCCACCCCTTTAAACACTCTGCCCTAACCCCACCCCTAGCCCAACCCCTTGACCCTCCAGGCACCTGGTCCTTCCTCCCAGCGCGAAACACCCCGGGGGAAGACTGGTCTGTTGACCCTACTTCCCCCGGGGGCCTGCATCGCGCAATAAATACACTCCACACAGTGCTTTAAGCGTAAAAGGCCATTTATTAGGACCAGGTTGCCAAAACACAACATATTTCAACAAAAACATCATTAACCTATAACAATCCCCAACTTCAAACCTTTTCATCCACCATCCATTTCCTCACGCTCCTGTTACTCACTTCCGTTTCACTCTGCAACCACCTCCATCTTTCCATCCACTTCCTCACTTATCTTCCAACCTCCTCTCTAGTATCTCCAGCCGTCGCACTCTTGCATCCCGCACCCCCATCATGCACCTGTATCCCCCTCCCCGGAAGGGTGGGTATGCCGGTCATTGACTCCCCACCCCTCCAAAGTACCGCCAACCAGGGAACCCCCGCAGGGCGGTTACCTGCCCCCCGTCACGCAGTGCACCTTTCGCCCCCTACTCCCTGTCCTCCCGACGACACCAAATGGATTTGTTCCACAATTTACTAATGACATCCCTCATCTCCATCATATAGTAAGCGTTGCCCAGCCGCGAAAGGTGCACTCCATCTTCTCTAAACAGCAATGGCTCTTCAAGCCGCAAACCCGCATGTGCAATCATTGAAATGCCCCTCTTGCTGCAGAAAACCCTCATTGCCCTGTTTAGCTTCCTGCAAGCTTTCTCAACAGCAGCCGGCTTCAAAAGCCCCTCTCCAAATTTTTCTCGGCACAAATTCAGTCCAAACCAGGCATGTGCCCGACAGGTTGGCCTTCATGACCTCCAAGTCCCTCTGCATTTGATGGAGAAGCGCCAAACCTGACAACTTGATCAAGACATTTTCCCCAAGGTGCAGCACCAACATATCCGGACATTTCCTTTGAGATACCATTTTTGTCAGCCAGGGTAGCAATGCTCCCCAACGCATTCCCTCTTTTCCCCACCAATGCACCTCGTGACGACTGCTCCTCAGCCCCAGGTTACGGCCGTAGACCTGCTGATCAGCATACTTGGCTGCCCAATGCACAAAGGAATGTCCAATGACCCAGGTAACCGTCTTGGTCCCCGGTCCCCCTACGCAACCTGTGATAAGAAAACATATGTTAGTGCACACCCCGCAGTAATTCCCCCCTTTTCCCCCGGCCCCCCACACCCTATGAACCATCCAGGATTACTTTCGCACGTAACGCTCACAACACCGCGACCGCCACCTCCCGATCTGCCGTATCCTGTCCCAGGACCACCCCAAACGTGCCGCCGCCGTTGCTGCGCCAATGCGAAAGGAATGCGTACCATATTTCACAGGGTCCCTACCCAATCGCCTCAAAGCCATTCTCAATACGGCCAACAACTGAAAAGCCGTCAACCTGTCCTTGGATGCATGACAAAATATCTCACCCGACGCGCCCCAGTTCTGTCGTAAAAACACCCGCCACTCCTGCACCGGGCACGCCCCCAGACAGCCACTTTCGCTCAACCATACCCACTTCCCTCTCCCTACCTGATCTGTTTTTGAACGACCCAGCCATATCCCCAGACGCGCTACATCCACTCGTATCTCCTCATATGTCCTCCCGGCCCCCCCATGTACCCCCAACAATTCAGAAACCCGAAACGCCCCAAAAAACATCCATATCATGCATAAGCGGAATAACGACACCTCATATGCATCATAACAACAGTTAGACAGCTCCGCCAACAAACTCTGCAACAAATCAAAGGTAATCGCCTCCCTGGGCGCCCCACCCATCCCGCCCCCAACCTCTCAACATCCTACTCAGTAACTCTCCCTTAGCTGGATCAAAACCCATGTACAACTTGCTGTAAAAGGAAATCCCTGCCAGTTTGCCCGCAATCGTCGTTGGAGACCAACCTTTATCCATGCAACTTAAAACAAAGCGCAAAACTCCCTGCTCAGACTCCTGTTGGGACATGGTCCCGACTCCATGGGCCATCCCAGAAACGCTTCGAACTCTGCCCAAGCCAGCCTGTAGCTGCGCCTTGTGGATTCCGCTATTGACTTCTCGACCAGGCCTATCACTCTCACTCCCCCCAGGCACAGATGCCGGCCAGGTAGTTCTGTCTTGCCAGCCTCCGCTCCCGGAGCCAGCCGTCTGAAACGCTGCCACTGCGAACGAGATAATGCATCCGCAATGTCATTGCTTGCGCCCAGCACATATTTAGCGTGAAAGATTATATTCAAACGCAAGCATTGCAGCATAAAACGTCGCAGCAGTCGCAAGACCCTCAAATCTCTCGCTTTCTGGTTGTTCACTAGCTCCACCACTGTCATGTTGTCCACATGGAACAGCACCGACCTATTGCAAAATTCAGGACCCCAGACAACTAATGCCACTAACAAGGGAAAAAATTCCAAGAAGGCTATGCTCCTCCCCTGCTCCAACCAATGCCCTGGCCACTGTTCCGCACACCACCTCCCGTCCCAGAAAACTCCGAACCCTGAAGCCCCTGCTGCGTCTGAGAAGATCTGCACCTGCCATATAGTCCTGTCCTCCACAAAGTCCAATGCCACCCCATTGAAGTCCGTCAGAAACGTCTGCCACACCCGCAGGTCTGCCCTGACTCCCATGGAAATCCTGACTCTGTGATGCGGTAGCAGCGCCCCAGACATGGCCATGCCGAGGCACCGACAAAATGTTCTTCCAGCCCTCACTACCCGGCAGGCAATATTCAAGAAACCCAGGAGTTGTTGCACACTCCGCAAGTCAATCTTTTTCTCTTCGATCACATATAGCAGGAACGCTTGCATGTCTGTTACTTTTCCTTCGGGCAGCCTGGCCACCCACTGGACGGAGTCCAGCTCAATGCCCAAGAGCGTCAGTGTACAGCTGGGCCCAGCTGTCTTTTCCGGTGCAAGGGGGACCCCAAACTCCTGCGCCAGACTCTGAAACTGTTGCAAAGCTCTCCCGCACTCCCCGGAGCGTCCCTTCCCGACAAATAAAAAATCATCCAGGTAGTGAGACACTTCCCGATGACCGCTACTCCTCGTGATTGCCCACTGCAGGAATGTGCCGAATGCCTCAAACAGTGCGCAAGAGATTGCGCAGCCCATGGGCAAGACCTTGTCCACAAAGATGGCCCCCTCAAACTGCATCCCCAGCAGCGAGAAATCCGTGGGGTGAATGGGCAGGAGGCGAAAGGCAGACTTCACATCACATTTTGCCAATTCTGCTCTCTGCCCGCACACCCGCACTAGGCGGTTCGCATCGTCCACTGAAGCATACAGTACCCTCGAATCCTCCTCGGCAATGAAATCATTAACAGACCTGCCTTCGGGCCAAGAGAAATGATGAATCAGCCTGTATTCCCCTGGCTCTTTTTTAGGGACCACCCCCAGAGGCAATATAATCAGATTTGCCATGGACAGGTCGCAAATGGGCCTGCTATCCTGCCTTCCCTCACTTCTTTTTCCAATTTTTTCCCCACGACATCCGGCAATTCCTTCGCCGACTTCAAATTCTCCGCCCACCTCCGTTCCCGGGGGCCTTGTTAGCCCACTCGAAAACCTTCCGTAAATCCCCATTGAATCCGCAACGCAGACTCCCTATCTGGGTACATCGAGAGCCACGGGCCCATGGCCTCAACCCTAACTGGGGTAGGGGCCCTTTGATCCAGACTGCCCCCTGCCCTTAGTGGCCCGCCACTGCTCTGATGGCGTGGCCAACGTGAAGCACTGCGTGAGAGGATGCCCACCCCCACATTTAGAGCATTCGTGCTTAAATTTGCAGGGGTATCTGGTGCAAAAGCCCTTGTTGAAATTCCAACAGGCTCCCGTGGTGTTCCCCCCTTGCTTGTGTGGTGGACCTGTACTCCCCGCATGGACGCTAGCTCCCCCCGCCCCAGCCTGGGCAGGACACACCGGAAAAGACCGATACGTCACCGGCAGGCCACTGGCCGTGTGCGTGGATGCAGATGACTGCGTGGAGGACATCCACTGCATCCACAATTCCTGGTCCACTTCCCCCCATGGTTTGTCTGGATTGACACTAATTCTAGCCCTAAATTCCTCGTCATAGCTTAACCATGCAAAGCCACCGAAATGCATCTGTGCTTTCCGGATAATGTCCATATATTTCAACAAAGCTATGGCCCTGTCCAGGTGCTTCTCGCAATAGATGCTAGCATAAATAAGGAAGGCAGAGGTCCAATTCTCCATGCTAACGGGCACCCTAGGTCTCCTCGTCAGTTCCCACTCCTCTTCTTTTGACCCCTCTTTTGCGTGGATCTCTCGGTGTAACAGCTTAAATACATCTACGTATTCGTGTTTCCAAATCCTGTTCTTAGTTTTTTCCGACAAATGGGATCCCAGTGGCATGGCCAACCCCATGTAAGGCAGTTTTTTCTGATGCTTGTCCTCCCCTTTGTCCTCTTTCCCCTCCTGCCCCTCCGTTTTGTCCGTCTGGACACTTGCCCCCACCAATTGTTTCGTCCCGGACTCCTTTTGCCCCACGGCAGGTGCCGTTGGTGCGCTGGCTGGCGCCCCCGTTTCCCTCACAGATCCCTCCCTCACACCCACCGACCGGCAGGCTTTCTTCCTTCCCCCTTTGGGGCCATTGTCCCATGCAGCCCACCATTCGCCCTCACCTGACAACGTTGCTTGTGCCTCCCGGCTCGTCCCTTGGGCGTCCACCTTCTTCCGGCACGCCGCCCTCTTCTTGGGTTTTCCCCCCGCTGACACCTGGAAAACACCAACCTTCTTCGTTGCCGCCCCAGCCGACCCCTCACACTCTCGTGACCAACCTTCCTCGTCACGCACTTCACCTTCCTCCAGCTCCTCACTCCCGTCATCATAATCCAATTGCACCTCTAACTCAGATTCCACAGGCGCCCACAGCACCTCTCGCACTGCTCTCTTTTGTCCTTTTCCTGTCGTTCCAGGCATTCCACCACTCTCCGCCACCGCAGTCGACGATGCACGATCCCTCGGTGAAGGGATGGCCGCCATGGACCCCCCTACTGCTTCTGACCGGCGTCTCAGAGCCGTTTTGCGCCCCGCCAGCCCACCCGCATTTCTACCAGCTTCCACCACTGGTTTGTGCCCCCCCCCAGGCTGCTCCAACCTGAGAGGGCCCCAGCACCATCAGGTTTCTGCGCCGTATTGGCTGTCCCTAACCCCGTCCTGGGGTGCCTGTCATCCTCCACCCAGACCCACTTGCCCGCAGACCCCTTTGCCTTTGCCTCCTGGTCTGCCCAGGCCTCCTCTTCAGACGTGGGGGTGGGGGGTCCCTCCATCTCCCCAGACCAAACCACCCCCCCTGGCCAAACACAAACCCTGCCACCTCTGTTCCGCCTCCTGCATGAGCCTGCGCTGGTCCCGTATCTTCTCTTCCAAAAGGGAGCCCCCCCCAACTGCGCGCCAGGAGCAAAGGGGCCGCCCCCCCTGCCCGTCTCCCCATGCCGGCCTGGTCCTGACACCCTGGCCCCTGCCCCCTCCCGCTGCTGGACAGGGTATGTGTCGTGGACGTGGTCCCACACCCTCCCTCCCGTGGTGCAATCACAGGTGTAGCCCTGATCGTGAGGTCTAGTGGGGCCTCATCCCCATGCACCTCATCTCTGTCCTGGCACTCACTGCCCGACAAATATAGGGCAAAATCCTCGTTTGTCAGCTCTCCCCCGTCGCCTCCCTCCTCCCCTGCCTCACTGTGCTCCCAACTCGCCCCAGATGCTGCAGGTGTCGACACCCCCGGGGCCTGTCCTTTCCCAGGCGCAGCGCCGCCCTCGTGAGCCTCCCCCTGGCCTGTGCATTGCCTTGAAAGCACTCCCCCGCCCCGCTTCCTTGGGAGCCTCGCTTCCCACCGCCTCCACTGACTGCACGCGTGCGGGCAGGCTCTTACGCCAGCCCCACCGCTTCCCCGTATCGGGCTTGTTCAGGCCCCGCCCCCTCCCAGACGTACCTTTCATGGGCGGTGGTGGCTCTTCCAGGCATGCCACTACCGCCGCAGCAACTCCGGCAGACGCGGACCTCGGGGTGCGGGACATCCCGACCCAGGCCTCCTCCAAGACGCCAGGCCTCAACAAGTCCGCTCTGCCCGCCTGCCCCAACACCCTCAGGGCCGCCCAAATGGCATCGGCATCCGGCGTGGCCATCGCCGGCCCCCCCGCAGCGGCCGCAGTAAGTATAGCCGCACCGGGTTGACAGGAGTGCCTACCCCGACACGCGATTCCGCTGCTTCCCCTTCTAATTACAGCCCTCACCAATCGACTGATTGGGCCTACCTCTTTGACCTCGCCCTATGACTACGCTCAAACTCACTCTGACCCTTCCCCGCTGGTGCTGGGTGCAGGAAGAGGAAGGACTTCCTCCCCTGCACCCCTTTAAACCCTCCGCCCTAACCCCACTCCTAGCCCAACCCCTTGACCCTCCAGGCACCTGGTCCTTCCTCCCAGCGCGAAACACCCCGGGGGAAGACTGGTCTGTCGACCCTACTTCCCCCGGGGGCCTGCATTAGGGGCTAGATAAGACTGACTGTCACATGGTTTGAGGGCAGGCATAGGGCTTGTTATTAGAATAGCTAGGTATTAAGGGCCTCATTTAAGAAAAATGTTGCATCGCTGCGTGAAAACAGCTGTGCAACACTTTTCAGTGCACCCTCCTTGCGACACCATGGATGCACCGTATTTACTGTACAGCGCTCCATGTCGCAAGGAATGACAGATACGTCAGGAATCCCGACATATCTGTAGGCGTAAAAGTGGCGCATTGCTGGGATGTGTCTGAAAACAGACGCAACTCCAGCAATGTGTCCTTTCACATGGGGCAAGCCCCATGTGAAAGGGCCTGTGTCAGTCTTACGCCTGCTGTGAGGCAGGCATAAGGATTTGACGTCCTTTACGTCTAGAGGAAGACTGGAACTGCAGAGCAGGATATTGAAGGAAAATAACTGGAGACAGCAAAGAACCAAGGAAGCCAGAAGAGAGCAATGCAGAAACAAATTGCAACACAACTGAACTGAACTGTTCTCTTTTTTAGCGGAGAATCGGAAATTACCTGATTCAGAATAGGGATAATTTATCTCGGATTGGACTAAATTTAAATAAAGTTACAGAAGCTTAGAATATAAAATAATAACATGTGTAACAATTGTGTTAAAAATGTAATGCCAAGTATATTATTTATTTCTATTTGTTTCTGTATGCCGTGTCAGGAGCTCGCATGCAGGGAATGCCCCAGAATTCTTTGTGCACTGTAGCGCACAAAATAACATAGTGTCTCGCAAGGACGCCATCACATCCTCGCGGAACATCAGTGCTCTTGGAAGGAGTTGCCTGGATCCATGCCCTCATGGCCCGTGACTAACACGGTAAGGAGGAGTTTCTTACAACCAGATTGAGCGGCGGGCCATAAGGAAGTGTCCCATTGGTTGATTTTGTTTTGAATGAGCATTATATCAGTTTTTGAGGGGTTTCATTTTAAGAAATTGGTGTCAATGGGGATTCTGTTTCTTGCTGCACCATAGGGAACACTCATTTGGCATTGCAACACTGAAGTTGTGTCGGAAAAACATCCCAGGTTATGGTAGGGCCACGCAATTTCTGCTGGTGTCCCTTTCGTGCAAGACCACCATTGAAACCACAGCAGTCTTGCATAGAAAACTCTGAAAATGTCTCTTATGCACTGGAAGAAAATTCTAAGTACATCCAAAAAATTATTATTGTGAATCTGTGAGTTTACCACTGATGTGAGGGAATATTTACAGTCCCCGAATGGGTACAGGTGAGGCAGAGTCAGGTTTGCAAGAAGGGGCCATGAAGTGAGACAGAAGGTACATGTCAAGCATATGTGTCAAGAGAGAAGACTCAAGAGAGGAGACTCAAGAGGGATAGAATCCACCACACAGTGCTTCTGCCATGGATGTAGGAGCTATGGGAGGGAGGTGAGGGGTGGAGGGTGGGAAGCTCTGCTTCACTGGAGGGGAGCTCACAATCTGCTAAACTCTAAATTATTCCCTAAATGTAGCTGAAAACATAATTTTATTTTTTTCAAAGATTAATCTATTCAAGTTTAATGGTGGCTATGAGCCAAAAAAATTACTTTTCATGTCCCCAAAAAGTACTATGCTCAGCGAAATCCTTCCTAGTAAAGGTTCCTAGAACCCATACATGTAGATACGGAGACGGTGTGGCAGCAACAAAGGCATGGGTTGCCCTTCCACTCTCTCCTAGCAGTGAAGCAAATGTATTAAAATTTTGTAAAGGACTACAAATACACAATGTAAAACACAAATTAGGCAATAATAACAAAAATAAATGATAACTGACATCCATAAACGGGTGCTAGGGCTCCAATCTACTTAAAAAGGTATGAAGTTGTCTAAAAAGCGAGAAGGATCTTGGCACAGCTGCGATGTCTGAAACTCGTAAAAACATAAAAGGCATTCAAGGAAATAAAATCTCTAATTTGATTAGCTTACCTATGAGCTGAAGTTTGCCGTGCTTTCCCCTCATGTAGACAGCGCCAACACTGCCATGTAGAGCTGGGAGCGCAGCGCTGGCTGCATCTTTGCAGCATCTTCAAACCCATAGGCATGACTTTTGGGTGCTTTTTTTCTGGCTAGATGGGAGGAGGAAACAATAAAGAGGGAGGAATCAGAGAGTGGAAGGCAGAAAGGGCAAGCAACAAGAGGGGAGGGGGTCGAGCAGACCAGACAAGCAACAATGCGGGAGGGGAGAGGAAGGTAGGGGGTGCATGTAAATGGAAAAAAAATAACTCTGAAAGCGGCGAGCACTGGGCAAGAGAAGCAGTACTTGGGCCATGCTCCAGAGTAGGGACAAACACATGGAAAGCAAGTGAAGTTGATGATCGCTAATTAAAGAGTTTCAAGAAAATGAGAGTGACATGGAAGACAACCAATGGTAAGCAATGGGCAGGGTGTGTGCTCCCTATAAGTAAACAAAATGTCTCTGTGAGGATTGTGGTGCATCATGTGGTGTGGTTGTGCGACCTAACCATGTATTACACTCGCAAAGCTGTCTTGGGCCCAGTCAGGCTCATCTGTAAAACCTTTAGCTTATTCCTGGGTAGCTGTGGCTTCGAGCAGCAAGGCTTAAACAAAGGAACTAGTGTAAAGCCAGGTACAAAAGGGGTAGTGGGGAGTCAGAGTCATAGTGAACACGTTACACCATAAATGCATAGTTTATATAACATCTTTTTATGCAAAAGGAAGCGTCCATACTCAAGTAAAAATATATGGCTTGATTACAATCAATTAAATGTTAAAGATGTCAACCGTATTTCGAATTCAAATAAGATTTCACAGATTCAAACACTGAAGTTGGCAATCAAAATTTTACAGGTTCAAGCACTAAAGTTGCCAACACGTGTTTTGCAGAAAACTCTATGCACTTCTTCAGGACAGAAGTAAGTAAAATTTAGCATAGGAGTTGTGATCCTTGAGCTCCAACCATGCGCTGTAGAAACATACACAGTATAATGGAGTCTATATAGATTTCCAAATTCATTAAAGTGAAGAGTTTTCGCTGAACAAGATACACTGTGTAAGCAGACCGCATAGATTAATCATAACACTTGGATTTCAAAGGTGGCAGCTAATTGCGCCGTATATGTCGGTTCACAAGTCTCAAATTTTCAAATAAACATCCCGATGTACACATCCAGAGTAAACTGCTCAGGTGGGCATTTCGTACTGTATAATCTCTCATTCAAAATTTAGAACAGCGTTTCCGCCTAAACCTCCTTTTCGGACGAACAAGGAGGTTTAGTCAGAAACACTCTTCTGCCCTGAAGAAGCGGATAGTGTAATCCACGAAACACATGTTGGCAGCTTCAGTGCTTGAACCTGTGAGCTCTTGTTAGCAGGATAAACTGACAATAGAAGATGAGTGCGCAGGGCCTTTACTCAGCTTCTCCTGTCATATTTAGCAAACTAGTGTGAAGCATTTAGAAGCAGCAAACAACAAAATAGGAAGGTCACACAAAACGAAAGAAATCCAAAACCAATTTATAAAAATAGATTATATTTCTATGAATTTGAGGCACCAATATGAGCAAAATCCACCAGAGAGTTCCAGAGATATAGATTTTTAAAGAAAATTAAAATCTTCGCTTTTTAGTCCAAAGCGCAAACAAGCATTGGTAACCGTAAACTTGAAAACTTTTAAAAAGTGTGAAAGAGTTGTGTTCGGCTACTCTGGCCCAAGTTATGTGACCAGTTCCGACAGGGAAAAGGCCAGGGAGGGTGGCAATAAGGAGTATTTATACAGTAACCTTGTCACCAAAGCAGTCTCAAGTCCAGTTCCACACTTTACATCAAGACCCCCGTAGACTCCAATGGAGTGGTCCTGATGCAGGATGCTTAGGATAAAGAAGGATGCTCTGGGTGCTGTGCTGTTGATGGGGTGTCCATGTCGTTATTCCTCGGTCCACTGGTAATGTGGGAAGATTTTGGACACAGGGGTAGGTGTCCCTCAAAGTCCTCTTTGATCCAGTAGAAGGCCGGCTGCACCTAGGCTACTGATCTCCGTACACAGTGCGTCCAGCGGTATCCTTTGGTGACAGCTGGTGTCCGTCTTTGGTGACCAATCTGGACTCAGAAGACACTCCCTGGTCCAGCAAACTCAGTTGCAACTTTTAGCAGTCTAGGATCGGTCTCTTGGGTTGCCCGACGGTGATCAGTTGCGATTTGAGGAAGGGACTTGCCGGAGTCGGCTACTTTAGCTTTGATGGCCCTGATGCTGATTCCAGGTGGGTCAGCCGACTGACCCTTGGAGTAACTTCTTTGGTCCTGGGCTTGGGAGTGACATGAGCCAGAAGCCACAGGCACAGTCCTCTCTTTGCTAGTTCAAGGTGCAGCAGGTGCAGTCCAGTAGTCACTGCAGCCTCTTTTGCCAGGTCCATGGGTCAGCAGGGCAGTCTTTCTTCAGTCCGTTTCTCCAGTTGCATTGTGATCTTAGGCTCAGGGTGCCATATTTATGCCCAGAAACATCCCTGGGGGGATGATGCGGTCACTAGCCAATGGGCTACCAAGATCCCTCCCGCCCTGTGACAACTTCTGGCTATGTGTGGCATCTAGCAATCCCACCTTTTCTGCCCACTCTCAAGATATCTGAACTCTTCCTTGAATGTTAGGGCCATCAAAGCCCACCCTAAAGGTGTGGCTACCTGTGGGCTACATGCCACGTGAAAACCAGTTTGGCCACTGGTCTCTCCTCTCTGTTCCCGCCGCCAGCCTGTCTACCTGAACAAAGGGGCAGCCCTACATGAGTGTGATCACCATTTGCCAACCAAAACAGACTTCACCTTTGAAGCTCGCCTTTTTGGCCAACACCCTGAGTGGCTTCCTGCGAGGGGGAGTGTTGGACTTGGTCTTTTCTTCAGGGTCATCCCCAGACTATTTTGCCTTTACCCTCCTATTTTCTGAATCCGTTTCTGTTGGCTATCAGAACTCTGCACACTTTACCTCTGCTAACTAGTGCTAAAGTGTGTGTGTTCTCTCCTTAAAACATGGTAGAGTTGGCATATACCCAATTGACATATTAATTTACTTGTAAGTCCCTAGTAAGTAGCACTACCTGTGCCCAGTGCCTATAAATTAAATGCTACCAGGAGGCCAGGGCACTGATTGTGCCACTCACTTAGGTAGCACTTTAAACATGTCACAGGTCTGCCACTGCAGCCTGTGTGTGCAGTTTTTAAACTGCCATGTTGTCCTGACCACATAAACCTTTTGCCAGGCCTAATCCTTCCTTTTTAATACATGTAAGTCACCCCTTGGGTAGGCCCTGGACATTCCAGAAGGCAAGGTGCAGAGTTTTTAAAAAGTAGGACATATACTTTTAAGTTTTACATGTCGTGGTAGGGAAAACCTCTTAAATTCGTTTTCACTACTACAAGGCCGACCTCTCCCATAGGACAGCATTGGTGTTATCTTATTACATTCAATTAGTGATACTTTCCAAATGGGAGCAGGTATTCAGTTCATGTTTAGTGTCTTGGGAATTGTAATGAAAAATCCTCTCTCATGGTGAAGTCGGATCTAAAAATTTCAATTTTGAAAATGCCACTTTTAGAAAGTTTGCACTTTCCTGCCTCAGCCATTTAGTGCCTTCAACCTGTCTGTGGGCTGACCGACTGGGTGTAGTTTGCAGTTGGGCTTTGTGTATGTCTCCTAGACAGCAACACACAATAGAGAGCTTAGGGGACTTAGGGGACTTCAAAGGAAGGCCCAGGTATAAATATTGGACCCCAGACACCAACTCTTCAGTACACTTCTGAACCGGTGGATACTCGGCCAGGAAGAAGGATTGCTGTGCTGCTAAAAGGACTGCCTCTCTGCTGGACTGCTGCCTTGCTGGAATACTGCCTCACTGGACTGCTACCTTGCTGTGCTGACCTGCTGCCATCTGTGACGTCTGCCCTGTCAAGTGGTTCCACCCCAGGCCTGGATCCTTGGAAGTGGGCCTAAAGGTGCTCTGCCAGCCCATCTGTGGATCCAGCAGAATCGACACACCTTCTGTGCTCCGTGGCGCAACCTCAAGCAGAACTGATGCATTGCCTCTGCTGCGAGGGTTCTCCTGATGCAAGGACTCTGTATCGACCTTGCAGCCAACATCAGAACTGCCACCTGCGAGAAGCTTTCCCAATTCAGGCCGTTGTATCGCAAATCTCTCATCAATGGCAGCCTCGATGACGACATAGGTTCTCGCATCGCAGCTTTGCAGCTCTTCAGAACTGACACATCACCTCGACTAGGTGACGCATCCCCAACACTGGACTTTGCATTGCAAGCCCTCATTGGCAGAATCCTCGATGATGATGCGGAACCTTGCATCGCAGCTCCGCAGCAACTCAGAACAGACGCATCACCTTGGCTGCACAACGCATACTCGGCATGAGACCTCGCAATGCTCCGCAACCAGGACTTAAGGAACTTTTATTTGGCGGACCTAACTGGGTCCCTATAGCCGGCTCGCCCACCATCGCAGTCGGCGTGAACTAGTAACTTTGTCCCAGTCCGGCACAACCAGATATCCACAGTTGTCGCTTTGTGCTTTTTGGTGCTATTTATACTGAAATCTTAAAATCTATATATCTCCGGCTCTGCTGATTGGATTTTTGTCATTTTGGTTTTGATTTATTTATTAAAATTTACTCTATTTTTATAAATTGGTTTGACATTTTTCTTGTTTTGTGTTTTCACTTTATTACCATTTGAAGTGTTGCATAAATACTTTACACACCTCCTCTAAGTTAAGCCTAACTGCTCTGCGCCAAGCTACCAGCGGTTGAGGACAGGTTAATTTGGGTTTTGCTTGTGCCTCACCCTGACAAGGATTGTGGTTGTTGCCTGAGTAGGGTTTCACCCCCTCAACCATTAACCCAATTTTTTACATTGGTGATCAGCAGTGAGGATAAGGACTTGTGTTTGTGCAGTGCCATAGAGTGATTTTGTGTTACAATAATCTGAGACCAATTCAAGCCTTTTTAAATTCCCCTTTTTCTCAATTGGTCATTTTTCCAAATTTGATTCCTACCTTACCTGCATACACTTGGGACTCTTTGGCTGTTGCACCTGTGATACCTTGCTAGAATGGTAGTAACCCTGGATCTCAACCACCTTTCATACTACAATATGAGGGAGCTTAAAGATTTCTGAAAGGAGAGGGGGCTGGTTGTGAATATGGGGTCCATAAAATAGGACCTTCAGGCAACCCTTTATGCTTTTGAGGAAGCAAAATGGTTGGAAGTTTCAGAGGACCAAGAGGGTGATGGCCCTGAGAAGGATGATGAGGAGCAGAAGGAAAATTACTTGGCAATAGCTCCAAAGGAGAGCGAGGGGCCCACAGAGAAGGAGTCCCCTGTTGGATGCAATGTAGGAAGCAGTGTATCCTCCCACACCCTGTTTCCTGAAGAGTTGAAGGACAGACTGACTGAGAGGAACCTAAAGCTGCAGCTGGTCAGACTGGCTGTGAAAGATAGATGAGCTGAGGCTGAAAAAGCCTTAGTGGAGGAGAGAAAGGCTAAGACAGAGAGAGCCTTGGAGGAGAGAAAAATGTTTTTGGCTCATGAATTGAGTCTAAAGAAGCTGGGCTTGAAGGAGAAACAGTTGTGAGAGTCCAGCAGGAATGGCGGCAGCCAAAATACAGTGTCCAGTGGTGTAGGAAGGTTCCACATACCCAGGGACATGGTGCCTGACTTTGTTGTGGGGGATGACATAGACAGGTGGTTTGAGGCATTTGAAGTAGCTATGGAGATGCATAGGATCCCTGAGGATGATTAGGGAGCTAGCCTCTAGAGGCATCCTAAGGAGAGGAGGGACACCCTAGTGGTCCTAGAGAAGGGGGACAATATGAGGAATCCCCCATGAAGGAGACCCTTGTCAAGAAATATGGTCTCACCCCTGAAAATTACAGGTTGATGTTTATGGGCAGTCGGAAACTGTTCCACCAGTCCTGGAGGGATTTCGTGGATTACTTATGTAAGGCAGTGGATGGTTGGGCTTCATTGGTGTAATGAGGTAAACACCTATTAAGGGCTGTACAATTTGATTGCCAGAGAGCACCTGTCCAGTCATTGTTTTCCAGAGCTACTTCAACGCCTGGTAGACTGCAAGCTTACTGACCCCAGGGAGCTTGCAAAGGAGGCAGACATCTGGGTTAGTACCAGAGTGTCTGAGAAGGTACCTGGGACTGATGCTCAGGAGGGTGGTTCAGGTTCCTCCCAACAGAGTGAGAGGGAGGTGCAACGTGACCCAGACAGGTCCCAGTATAGTTTGGGGGGAAAGAGTTCCCATGTACCTTCTAAGGACAGGAGGAGAGGTTATATTGGGTGGAGGTCCAGGGTATCGCATTTCCAACCCCAGTACTTTGACTGCCTCCAGTTGAGCCACAAGCAAGGGGGCCTGGTGTCTACCAAGCGACTATCCATTGGAGGGACTGCCACTGTGTCAGGAGAGCTGGAAGATACAGCTGCCCAGGGGGCCCTGACAGTTCAGTTTTCTGGGAGTACCACTCCCAAAGGGAGGGTACAGAGGACCAGATGGAGGGGTGGGAGGTGGAAACAAACCGCAGTGGGACGACTAGTGGATCAGGGGTTGCCAGCTCTGGAAAAAGAGCCCCCTAAGACTGACCCTGGTGAGGCTACTTCTGACCTGAGTGTGCTCCCTGCTCTGACAGAGACAGAGAGCTAGAGACCTGCACCAGGCAGACTCCTGCATAGTACAGACAGAATGTGTCACCCTTGAGGGGTTTGGTGGGTCTCCCTTTGGAAGTCCTGGCTCACCAGGCACCTGTTCAGCATTAGGGTACAGACGTTGGGCTGAGTGGACAGTCTGATGCTACCACCCCTGAACTGGTGGGAGAGTGAAAATGGGGTGTAAAACACCTAGAGCTACAGAGTAACCAGAGAGGTCAGAGACCCCTGGATGGTCCATGCCTGGCTCTTGACACTGACAGCTGTCAGTGGCCTCTGTTGGTTGTTTGCTGTCCTTATGGGCAGACTTTTCCTTGGTTTCCTTGGGTTGGGGACAGAAGTCTGATCCAAGGTGTGGAATGGGTCACATCACTTTGTTGGATATGGCGGTACTGTCTACCTAATGGTGTGCATCTGTGAGCAAGTTACGGTTAGGTGCCTCACAGATGGGGTCCACAAGGGGGGAGAAGGGTTCCCCATGGGTCAGTTCAGTGGTGCAAGACAGTGTAGATAGAGGGATCCAACTGAGTTCAGAGAGGCATAGAACTGACCAATGTCCCTGCATAACAGGGCCTTCGTCCATGTTCTATCCCCTGAGCAGGGAAGCCCATCAAGGTGTTGATTAGTCTACCCTGGCTTTTGGCTGGAGGGGGATCGTGTTGGACTCGTCCCTTTCTGTAGGGTCATTCCCATACTTTTTGCCTTCACCCTCTGGTTTTCTGAACCTGTTTTTTGTTGCCTTTTAGGACTCTACGCACTTTACCAGTGGTAACCAGTGCTAAAGTGTGTGTGCTCTCTCCTTAAAATGTGGTAGAGTTGGCATATACCCAATTGGCATATTTAATTTACTTGTAACTCCCTAGTAAAATGGCACTACCTGTGTCCAGGACCTGTAAATTAAATGCTACCAGTGGGCCAGTGCCATTCACTTAAGTAGCACTTAAAACATGTCTCAGGTCTGTCACTGCAGCCTGTGTGTGCAGTCTTTAAACTGCCATGTTGACCTGACCAAATAACCCTTTTGCCAGGCCCAAATCTTCCTTTTTAGGTCGAGCCAAGCGCAGCGCACATGCGCTGTCCAGGAGCGGGCCTCTTGGAATCACTCCAGACTTCCCAGAGACTTCTCCGTGTGGGTGGGACTCCTCCCACACATTCCATTGGCCTTTGCGTGTGGCTTTCAATAATGAAAGCACGCAAATGGCCAAAGACGGGTGCATGTTCCGCCTTTCCTCTAAACATTCACTCCCATGGCCTTTGGGACTCGGGAGCGAGCAGGGGCGCGCAGGCTGGCAGCTGGTCGTGGATCAGGTTACTAATTTAAAGCGCGGTCGCTTTCACTTTTGCATCCGCGCTTGTTTTGTGTTTGTTTTTACTTTATGCCACCACTCGACGCAAACCAGGTGAGGAAAAACGTGTTTTAATTTTACAGAGCTCCTTTTAATTTGAGTTGCATGTGAGCACGGTAGGTTGTGCGGTGGTTCTTCACATATTTCTTTTATGTTTACTTAGGATTAACTTTCACAGTCACATCTTGTTAAAGCTCAGCCATGAGGCGTTCAATGCAGGCAGCATGCGAGGCAAGGAGGCACCGTGCATAGCTCTTATTCCCCAGCCTCCTATGGCGTTTTCACATAACAAAAGACACACAATTGATGGACGGAATGCAGAACAAATCAAAACATTCACCCCCAGTCAAGAGATCTGGGTTAAATCCATCATTCTTTTGCTCACCATGCCACCCCAGTTTAGACCTGGCCATATGCAAATCAGTCTTGACCCTGTGCCTCATGGGAACAGTCCAGCCCGAACTGCCAAGCCAGGTCCTCCCTAGACCGGAAACAAGCATCCTAGGACCGGTTTCGGGGTTTCACCCCTCTTCAGCCAGGATAGCTTGATTCCAGTGCCACAGTGAGCCCAGGACCCACGTCTGGGCATACCTGGCGCACTTAGGGCGAGAAAGCAAAAGACACACAATTGATGGACGGAATGCAGAACAAATCAAAACATTCACCCCCAGTCAAGAGATCTGGGTTAAATCCATAATTCTTTTGCTCACCATGCCACCCCAGTTTAGACCTGGCCATATGCAAATCAGTCTTGACCCTGTGCCTCATGGGAACAGTCCAGCCCGAACTGCCAAGCCAGGACCTCCCTGGACCGGAAACAAGCATCCTAGGACCGGTTTCGGGGTTTCACCCCTCTTCATCCAGGATAGCTTGATTCCAGTGGCACAGTGAGCCCAGGACCCACGTCTGGGCATACCTGGCGCACTTAGGGCGAGAAAGCAAAAGACACACAATTGATGGACGGAATGCAGAACAAATCAAAACATTCACCCCCAGTCAAGAGATCTGGGTTAAATCCATCATTCTTTTGCTCACCATGCCACCCCAGTTTAGACCTGGCCATATGCAAATCAGTCTTGACCCTGTGCCTCATGGGAACAGTCCAGCCCGAACTGCCAAGCCAGGTCCTCCCTGGACCGGAAACAAGCATCCTAGGACCGGTTTCGGGGTTTCACCCCTCTTCAGCCAGGATAGCTTGATTCCAGTGGCACAGTGAGCCCAGGACCCACGTCTGGGCATACCTGGCGCACTTAGGGCGAGAAAGCAAAAGACACACAATTGATGGACGGAATGCAGAACAAATCAAAACATTCATCCCCAGTCAAGAGATCTGGGTTAAATCCATCATTCTTTTGCTCACCATGCCACCCCAGTTTAGACCTGGCCATATGCAAATCAGTCTTGACCCTGTGCCTCATGGGAACAGTCCAGCCCGAACTGCCAAGCCAGGTCCTCCCTGGACCGGAAACAAGCATCCTAGGACCGGTTTCGGGGTTTCACCTCTCTTCAGCCAGGATAGCTTGATTCCAGTGGCACAGTGAGCCCAGGACCCACGTCTGGGCATACCTGGCGCACTTAGGCGAGAAAGCAAAAGACACACAATTGATGGACGGAATGCAGAACAAATCAAAACATTCACCCCCAGTCAAGAGATCTGGGTTAAATCCATCATTCTTTTGCTCACCATGCCACCACAGTTTAGACCTGGCCATATGCAAATCAGTCTTGACCCTGTGCCTCATGGGAACAATCCAGCCCGAACTGCCAAGCCAGGTCCTCCCTGGACCGGAAACAAGCATCCTAGGACCGGTTTCGGGGTTTCACCCCTCTTCAGCCAGGATAGCTTGATTCCAGTGGCACAGTGAGCCCAGGACCCACGTCTGGGCATACCTGGCGCACTTAGGGCGAGAAAGCAAAAGACACACAATTGATGGACGGAATGCAGAACAAATCAAAACATTCACCCCCAGTCAAGAGATCTGGGTTAAATCCATCATTCTTTTGCTCACCATGCCACCCCAGTTTAGACCTGGCCATATGCAAATCAGTCTTGACCCTGTGCCTCATGGGAACAGTCCAGCCCGAACTGCCAAGCCAGGTCCTCCCTGGACCGGAAACAAGCATCCTAGGACCGGTTTCGGGGTTTCACCCTCTTCAGCCAGGATAGCTTGATTCCAGTGGCACAGTGAGCCCAGGACCCACGTCTGGGCATACCTGGCGCACTTAGGGCGAGAAAGCAAAAGACACACAATTGATGGACGGAATGCAGAACAAATCAAAACATTCACCCCCAATCAAGAGATCTGGGTTAAATCCATCATTCTTTTGCTCACCATGCCACCCCAGTTTAGACCTGGCCATATGCAAATCAGTCTTGACCCTGTGCCTCATGGGAACAGTCCAGCCCGAACTGCCAAGCCAGGTCCTCCCTGGACTCGGGAAACAAGCATCCTAGGACCGGTTTCGGGGTTTCACCCCTCTTCAGCCAGGATAGCTTGATTCCAGTGGCACAGTGAGCCCAGGACCCACGTCTGGGCATACCTGGCGCACTTAGGGCGAGAAAGCAAAAGACACACAATTGATGGACGGAATGCAGAACAAATCAAAACATTCACCCCCAGTCAAGAGATCTGGGTTAAATCCATCATTCTTTTGCTCACCATGCCACCCCAGTTTAGACCTGGCCATATGCAAATCAGTCTTGACCCTGTGCCTCATGGGAACAGTCCAGCCCGAACTGCCAAGCCAGGTCCTCCTGGAACGGAAACAAGCATCCTAGGACCGGTTTCGGGGTTTCACCCCTCTTCAGCCAGGATAGCTTGATTCCAGTGGCACAGTGAGCCCAGGACCCACGTCTGGGCATACCTGGCGCACTTAGGGCGAAAGCAAAAGACACACAATTGATGGACGGAATGCAGCACAAATCAAAACATTCACCCCCAGTCAAGAGATCTGGGTTAAATCCATCATTCTTTTGCTCACCATGCCACCCCAGTTTAGACCTGGCCATATGCAAATCAGTCTTGACCCTGTGCCTCATGGGAACAGTCCAGCCCGAACTGCCAAGCCAGGTCCTCCTGGACCGGAAACAAGCATCCTAGGACCGGTTTCGGGGTTTCACCCCTCTTCAGCCAGGATAGCTTGATTCCAGTGGCACAGTGAGCCCAGGACCCACGTCTGGGCATACCTGGCGCACTTAGGGCGAGAAAGCAAAAGACACACAATTGATGGACGGAATGCAGAACAAATCAAAACATTCACCCCCAGTCAAGAGATCTGGGTTAAATCCATCATTCTTTTGCTCACCATGCCACCCCAGTTTAGACCTGGCCATATGCAAATCAGTCTTGACCCTGTGCCTCATGGGAACAGTCCAGCCCGAACTGCCAAGCCAGGTCCTCCCTGGACCGGGAAACAAGCATCCTAGGACCGGTTTCGGGGTTTCACCCCTCTTCAGCCAGGATAGCTTAATTCCAGTGGCACAGTGAGCCCAGGACCCACGTCTGGGCATACCTGGCGCACTTAGGGCGAGAAAGCAAAGACACACAATTGATGGACGGAATGCAGAACAAATCAAAACATTCACCCCCAGTCAAGAGATCTGGGTTAAATCCATCATTCTTTTGCTCACCATGCCACCCCAGTTTAGACCTGGCCATATGCAAATCAGTCTTGACCCTGTGCCTCATGGGAACAGTCCAGCCCGAACTGCCAAGCCAGGTCCTCCCTGAACCGGAAACAAGCATCCTAGGACCGGTTTCGGGGTTTCACCCCTCTTCAGCCAGGATAGCTTGATTCCAGTGGCACAGTGAGCCCAGGACCCACATCTGGGCATACCTGGCGCACTTAGGGCGAGAAAGCAAAAGACACACAATTGATGGACGGAATGCAGAACAAATCAAAACATTCACCCCCAGTCAAGAGATCTGGGTTAAATCCATCAATCTTTTGCTCACCATATCACCCCAGTTTAGACCTGGCCATATGCAAATCAGTCTTGACCCTGTGCCTCATGGGAACAGTCCAGCCCGAACTGCCAAGCCAGGTCCTCCCTGGACCGGAAACAAGCATCCTAGGACCGGTTTCGGGGTTTCACCCTCTTCAGCCAGGATAGCTTGATTCCAGTGGCACAGTGAGCCCAGGACCCACGTCTGGGCATACCTGGCGCACTTATGGCGAGAAAGCAAAAGACACACAATTGATGGACGGAATGCAGAACAAATCAAAACATTCACCCCCAGTCAAGAGATCTGGGTTAAATCCATCATTCTTTTGCTCACCATGCCACCCCAGTTTAGACCTGGCCATATGCAAATCAGTCTTGACCCTGTGCCTCATGGGAACAGTCCAGCCCGAACTGCCAAGCCAGGTCCTCCCTGGACCGGAAACAAGCATCCTAGGACCGGTTTCGGGGTTTCACCCCTCTTCAGCCACGATAGCTTGATTCCAGTGGCACAGTGAGCCCAGGACCCAGGTCTGGGCATACCTGGCGCACTTAGGGCGAGAAAGCAAAAGACACACAATTGATGGACGGAATGCAGAACAAATCAAAACATTCACCCCCAGTCAAGAGATCTGGGTTAAATCCATCATTCTTTTGCTCACCATGCAACCCCAGTTTAGACCTGGCCATATGCAAATCAGTCTTGACCCTGTGCCTCATGGGAACAGTCCAGCCCGAACTGCCAAGCCAGGTCCTCCCTGGACCGGGAAACAAGCATCCTAGGACCGGTTTCGGGGTTTCACCCTCTTCAGCCAGGATAGCTTGATTCCAGTGGCACAGTGAGCCCAGGACCCACGTCTGGGCATACCTGGCGCACTTAGGGCGAGAAAGCAAAAGACACACAATTGATGGACGGAATGCAGAACAAATCAAAACATTCACCCCCAGTCAAGAGATCTGGGTTAAATCCATCATTCTTTTGCTCACCATGCCACCCCAGTTTAGACCTGGCCATATGCAAATCAGTCTTGACCCTGTGCCTCATGGGAACAGTCCAGCCCGAACTGCCAAGCCAGGTCCTCCCTGGACCGGAAACAAGCATCCTAGGACCGGTTTCGGGGTTTCACCCTCTTCAGCCAGGATAGCTTGATTCCAGTGGCACAGTGAGCCCAGGACCCACGTCTGGGCATACCTGGCGCACTTAGGCGAGAAAGCAAAAGACACACAATTGATGGACGGAATGCAGAACAAATCAAAACATTCACCCACAGTCAAGAGATCTGGGTTAAATCCATCATTCTTTTGCTCACCATGCCACCCCAGTTTAGACCTGGCCATATGCAAATCAGTCTTGACCCTGTGCCTCATGGGAACAGTCCAGCCCGAACTGCCAAGCCAGGTCCTCCCTGGACCGGAAACAAGCATCCTAGGACCGGTTTCGGGGTTACACCCCTCTTCAACCAGGATAGCTTGATTCCAGTGGCACAGTGAGCCCAGGACCCACGTCTGGGCATACCTGGCGCACTTAGGGCGAGAAAGCAAAAGACACCACTCAGTGCCACACAATTACACGCCACATTTAACATCTACTCAATGCAACATAAAAACACTCCACATAATACCACTCAGTGCCACATAATTATGCGCCACATCATTACACTCTACTCAATGCAACACAAAACACCCCACATGATGCCACTCAGTGCCACATAATTACACTCTAATCAATGCAACATAAAAACACTCCACATAATTCCATTCAGTGCCACATAATTACTCTACTCAATGCAACATAAAAACACTCCACATAATACCACTCAGTGCCACATAATTACACGCCACATAATTACACTCTACTCAATGCAACATAAATACACTCCACATAATACCACTCAGTGCCACATAATTATATGCCACATAATTGCACTGCACTCAATGCAACATGCACTCCACATAATACCACTCAGTGCCACATAATTACACGCCATATAATTGCACTCTACTCAATGCAACATAAATACACTCCACATAATCTGGGAGTAGGTGGAATTGCTCTGAGCTGGATTCGTTATTTCTTGAAAGAACGTTCATTCCAGGTCTTTGAAGAGAGTAGGAGCTCTAAACATTGGCCTCTCCAGTGTGGTGTGCCGCAGGGCTCGTCATTGAGTCCTACACTTTTCAATGCATACATGGTCCCTTTGGCTTCAATTGTGGCTCCGTTTGGGATACATATGGTCACCTATGCGGACGACACTCAATTGGTCGTTGCTCTTAACCAATGTACACAATACTCTACGACCCTGAAAGCATGCCTTACGGAAGTCGTAAATTGGATGGGGTCCTCCCACCTGAAACTAAACGGAGAAAAGACCGAGGTCATGACTCTGGGTAATTTTGACAATATATTACTCAGAACTATCTGGCCAGCTTTCATGGGCCCAGTCCCAATACCTAAACCTGAGATAAAGAGCCTGGGCATCTGGCTAGTTCAGAATCTCACATTCCAAGTGCAAGCCAGTAAGACAGTAGCTATCTGTTTTGGCTTGATTAGAATGGCGAGGAAAGTGCTTCCTCTGCTCCCTCCTCAAGCCAAGAAAATCATGGTCCAGTCTATTCTACTCTCTAGATTGGATTATGGTAATGCGCTCTATTTGGGAGCTCCGACCTCAGTGATTAATAGACTGCAGATCATCCAAAACTGTGCAGCCAGATTGCTGTCGGGAACATCCAGATCCTCTCCGCAAAACCTGCTCTTCGATCTCTACACTGGCTCCCAGTAAAAGAAAGAATCAGTTTTAAATCATTGTGCATTGTCCACAAATCCCTTTTAGGGACTGGCCCTCCCTTGATCTCAGCCATAATTCAACCATATAAAGCAAGGAGAAAGCTTCGCTCGGACGATCTTCATCTAATTGACATCCCCAGAATCAAACGAGCCAGAAGTGGTGGCAGGCTCTTTTCTCTGAATGCAGGCAGACTCTGGAATGCCCTCCCCCTCCACCTTCGGAAAGAGTCTAGCCATCTTGCTTTTAGGAAACAACTTAAAACTCTTTTATTCCCTTAAACTAATCGTTTCTGTCCCTCCCCTTGTCTACTAGTCATGCTAAGCGCTGGGAGGCCTTCTGGTAGCCATGCGCTCTATAAATGTCCTTTTCATTTCATTCATAATACCACTCAGTGCCACATAATTACACACCACATAATTACACTCTACTCAATGCAACATAAATACACTCCACATAATACCCCTCAGTGCCACATAATTATATGCTACATAATTACACTGCACTCAATGCAACATACACTCCAAATAATACCACTCAATGCCACATAATTACATGCCACATAATTACACTCTATTGAATGCAACATACACTCCACATAATACCACTCAGTGCCACATAATTACATGCCACATAATTACACTCTACTCAATGCAACATAAATACACTCCACATAATACCACTCAGTGCCACAAAATTATATGCCACATAATTACACTGCACTCAATGCAACATGCACTCCACATAATACCACTCAGTGCCACATAATTACACGCCATATAATTGCACTCTACTAAATGCAACATAAATACATTCCACATAATTCCACTCAGTGCCACATAATTACACACCACATAATTACACTCTACTCAATGCAACATAAATACACTCCATATAATACCACTCAGTGCCACATAATTATATGCTACATAATTACACTGCACTCAATGCAACATACACTCCAAATACCACACAGTACCACATAATTACATGCCACATAATTACACTCTACTGAATGCAACATACACTCCACATAATACCACTCAGTGCCACATAATTACACACCACATAATTACACTCCACTCAATGCAACATAAATACACTCCACATAATACCACTCAGTGCCACGTAATAACACGCCACATAATTACACTCTACTCAATGCAATATAAATACACTCCACATAATACCACTCAGTACCACATAATTACACACCACGTAATTACACTCTACTCAATGCAACATAAATACACTCCACATAATACCACTCAGTACCACATAATCACAGGTCACAATTACACTCTATTCAGTGCAACATAAATACACTCCACATAATACCACTCAGTGCCACATAATTACACACCACATAATTACACTCTACTCAATGCAACATAAATACACTCCACATAATACCACTCAGTACCACATAATTACATGTCACTTAATTACACTCTATTCAATGCAACATAAATACACTCCACATAATACCACTGTGCCACATAATTACACGCCACATAATTACACTCTACTCAATGCAACATAAATACACTCCACAAAATACCACTCAGTGCGACATAGTTACACGCCACATAATTACACTCTACTCAATGCAACATACACTCCACATACCACTCAGTACCACATAATTACACGCCACATAATTACACTCTACTCAATGCAACATAAATAACCGCCACATAATACCACTCAGTGCTACATAATTACACACCACATAATTACACTCTACTCAATGCAACATAAATACACTCCACATAATACCACTCAGTGCCAAAGTGGTAAAAAACCGCCCGCCTACATAGTGGTAAAAAACCGCCCGCCTACACCTTCCCGCGGCGGAAAAAACACAAATACCGCCCGTCCATGTCCGAGTCGAAGTCCATCCGTCCGCCACGGACGCAAACCCGCACGACAACCCAAAACCGCCCGCCCTGACTACCGAGACACTGGCCGTGAAATTAGGATCTTCCCGACATGAGCGCGGCAAATCCACAAATACACCGCCCGCCATCGTAAACAACAATGATGAAAATGGACATGGCGGAAGCCCTGGCGGCCACGTCCCTGCACAGAAACCATCCGCGGACCAAAGAAACACACACAACATGGCCAACAAGTCCACACAGCAAGCCACGCCCAAATACCCAAACACAGTACACATCCCGAAAACACATCCCCCCTGGACAAACAAATAAACTACAAATCCCAGAACACCAGCCACAACACACCTGAAAACAACAGCACATCATGACACACCCACATAGGTAAGTACATAATACCACTCAGTACCACATAATCACACGTCACAATTACACTCTACACTCTATTTAATGCAACATAAATACACTCCACATAATACCACTCAGTGCCACATAATTATATGCCACATAATTACACTGCACTCAATGCAACATGCACTCCGCATAATACCACTCAGTGCCACATAATTACATGCCACATAATTACACTCTACTGAATGCAACATACACTCCACATAATACCACTCAGTGCCACATAATTACACACCACATAATTACACTCTACTCAATGCAACATAAATACACTCCACATAATACCACTCAGTGCCACGTAATAACACGCCACATAATTACACTCTACTCAATGCAATATAAATACACTCCACATAATACCACTCAGTACCACATAATTACACACCACGTAATTACACTCTACTCAATGCAACATAAATACACTCCACATAATACCACTCAGTACCACATAATCACACGTCACAATTACACTCTATTCAATGCAACATAAATACACTCCACATAATGCCACTCAGTACCACATAATTACACGTCACATAATTACACTCTATTCAATGCAACATAAATACACTCCACATAATAACACTGTGCCACATAATAACACACCACATAATTACACTCTACTCAATGCAACATAAATGCACTCCACATAATACACACTCAGTGTGACATAGTTATACGCCACATAATTACACTCTACTCAATGCAACATAAATACACTCCATATAATACCACTCAGTGCCACATATTTACACTCTACTCAATGCAACATAAATACACTCAACATAATACCACTCAGTACCACATAATTACACATCACATAATTACACTCTATTCAATGCAACATAAATACACTCCACATAATACCATTGTGCCACATAATACCACTGTGCCACATAATTAGACTCTACTCAATGCAACATAAATACACTCCACAAAATATCACTCAGTGCGACATAGTTACATGCCACATAATTACACTCTACTCAATGCAACATAAATACACTCCACATAATACCACTCAGTGCCACATAATTACACGCCACATAATTACACTCTACTCAATGCAACATAAATACACTCCACATAATACCACTCAGTGCCACATAATTACACGCCACATAATTACACTCTACTCACTGCAACATAAATACACTCCACATAATACCACTCAGTGCCACATAATTACACGCCACAAAATTACACTCTACTCAATGCAACATAAATACACTCCACATAATACCACTCAGTTTCACATAATTATATGCTACATAATTACACTGCACTCAATGCAACATACACTCCAAATAATACCACTCAATGCCACATAATTACACGCCACATAATTACGCTCTACTGAATGCAACATACACTCTACATAATACCACTCAGTGCCATATAATTACATGCCACATAATTACACTCTACTCAATGCAACATAAATACACTCCACATAATTACACTCAGTGCCACGTAATAACACACCAGATAATTACACTCTACTCAATGCAATATAAATACACTCCACATAATACCACTCAGTACCACATAATTACACACCACCTAATTACACTCTACTCAATGCAACATAAATACACTTCACATAATACCACTCAGTACCACATAATCACACTTCACAATTACACTCTATTCAATGCAACATAAATACACTCCACATAATACCACTCAGTGCCACATAATTACACACCACATAATTACACTCTACTCAATGCAACATAAATACACTCCACATAATACCACTCAGTACCACATAATTACACGTCACTTAATTACACTCTATTCAATGCAACATAAATACACTCCACATAATACCACTGTGCCACATAATTACACGCCACATAATTACACTCTACTCAATGCAACATAAATACACTACACAAAATACCACTCAGTGCGACATAGTTACACGCCACATAATTACACTCTACTCAATGCAACATACACTCCACATACCACTCAGTACCACATAATTACACGCCACATAATTACACTCTACTCAATGCAACATAAATAACCGCCACATAATACCACTCAGTGCCACATAATTACACACCACATAATTACACTCTACTCAATGCAACATAAATACACTCCACATAATACCACTCAGTGCCACATAATTACACGCCACATAATTACACTCTACTCAATGCAACATAAATACACTCCATATAATACCACTCAGTGCCACATATTTACACTCTACTCAATGCAACATAAATACACTCAACATAATACCACTCAGTACCACATAATTACACATCACATAATTACACTCTATTCAATGCAACATAAATACACTCCACATAATACCATTGTGCCACATAATACCACTGTGCCACATAATTAGACTCTACTCAATGCAACATAAATACACTCCACAAAATATCACTCAGTGCGACATAGTTACACGCCACATAATTACACTCTACTCAATGCAACATAAATACACTCCACATAATACCACTCAGTGCCACATAATTACATGCCACATAATTACACTCTACTCAATGCAACATAAATACACTCCACATAATACCACTCAGTGCCACATAATTACACGCCACATAATTACACTCTACTCAATGCAACATAAATACTCTCCACATAATACCACTCAGTGCCACATAATTACACGCCACATAATTACACTCTACTCAATGCAACATAAATACACTCCACATAATACCACTCAGTTTCACATAATTATATGCTACATAATTACACTGCACTCAATGCAACATACACTCCAAATAATACCACTCAATGCCACATAATTACACGCCACATAATTACGCTCTACTGAATGCAACATACACTCTACATAATACCACTCAGTGCCACATAATTACACGCCACATAATTACACTCTACTCAATGCAACATAAATACACTCCACATAATTACACTCAGTGCCACGTAATAACACCAGATAATTACACTCTACTCAATGCAATATAAATACACTCCACATAATACCACTCAGTACCACATAATTACACACCACCTAATTACACTCTACTCAATGCAACATAAATACACTCCACATAATACCACTCAGTACCACATAATCACACTTCACAATTACACTCTATTCAATGCAACATAAATACACTCCACATAATACCACTCAGTGCCACATAATTTCACACCACATAATTACACTCTACTCAATGCAACATAAATACACTCCACATAATACCACTCAGTACCACATAATTACACGTCACTTAATTACACTCTATTCAATGCAACATAAATACACTCCACATAATACCACTGTGCCACATAATTACACGCCACATAATTACACTCTACTCAATGCAACATAAATACACTCCACAAAATACCACTCAGTGCGACATAGTTACACGCCACATAATTACACTCTACTCAATGCAACATATACTCCACATACCACTCAGTACCACATAATTACACGCCACATAATTACACTCTACTCAATGCAACATAAATAACCGCCACATAATACCACTCAGTGCCACATAATTACACACCACATAATTACACTCTACTCAATGCAACATAAATACACTCCACATAATACCACTCAGTGCCACATAATTATATGCTACATAATTACACTGCACTCAATGCAACATACACTCCAAATAATACCACTCAGTGCCACATAATTACACGCCACATAATTAGACTCTACTGAATGCAACATACACTCCACATAATACCACTGAGTGCCACATAATTACACGCCACATAATTACACTCTACTCAATGCAACATAAGTACACTCCACACAATACCACTCAGTGCCACGTAATAACACGCCACATAATTACACTCTACTCAATGCAATATACATACTCTCCACATAATACCACTCAGTACTACATAATTACACACCAAGGTGTCCATTACGATACCGGGCGGAATAAAATCCGCCATCTAACATAGTGGTAAAAAACCGCCCGCCTACACCTTCTGAATACCGACCGAGCAATCACGATGTCGTGAAGCGAACACCGCCCGCGGCGGAAAAAACACACAAAATACCGCCCGTCCATGTCCGAGTCGAAGTCCATCCGTCCGCCACGGACGCAAACCTGCACGACAACCCAAAACCGCCCGCCCTGACTACCGAGACACTGGCCGTGAAATTAGGATCTTCCCGACATGAGCGCGGCAAATCCACAAATACACCGCCCGCCATCGTAAACAACAATGATGAAAATGGACACGGCGGAAGCCCTGGCGGCCACGTCCCTGCACAGAAACCATCCGCGGACCAAAGAAACACACACAACATGGCCAACAAGTCCACACAGCAAGCCACGCCCAAATACCCAAACACAGTACACATCCCGAAAACACATCCCCCTGGACAAACAAATAAACTACAAATCCCAGAACACCAGCCACAACACACCTGAAAACAACAGCACATCATGACACACCCACATAGGTAAGTACAAATGCAGCCCCTTCACAGACCACAATCCCTTGCAACACTACAAACTGAGGACGAGAGCACAGAACACAGCGAGACAGAAAGGACAGGAGCACACCACAGACACGCACCCACCACCACCACCACCACCACCAAACACCGGCCCCACAAACCCCTGCACATCACACACCACACACACACACCGCACCAGCACCACAAACACAAAACCACCCACCATGGCAGCACAGAGAATGCCCAAGTTCACTTCCACTGAGCTGACGGTCATGGTCAACAAGATCATCAAGGTGCACCCACAAATCTATGGGAACCAGGTCCAACAGACACCACTATCCACCAGAAACCGGTTGTGGAGCAGGATCGTAGACCAGGTCAATGCAGTCGGGAACGGGCCACGCAACAGAGCCGAAATCACCAAGAGGTGGCACGACATGAAAAGAGTGGTCAAAAAGAAGGAGGCCAAGAATCGGCAGCTGGCTGACAGGACTGGCGGAGGAAATCCCGCGCTATTTAAGACCTTCAAGGCGTGGGAGGAGAAGGTGCGAGGCATCCTACATCTGGAGAGTCTCACCGGAATACCAGGGGAGTGGAGGCTGGTAAGTACAAACAAATGTATAACAGCACACCGCTATGTACTCACATGCACTACCACTATGCCATAGCTCCGAGGGACAAACACCCCCATGTCAAGTACACAATACACAAGACATCACTCACACATGCAACAGACTAACTAACAAAACCATGGGGGCATGTGTACAGTCAGCCAGCACCGCAACTCCCACCAGGTCCCCTTGTACTCCAGATGCGCCAGAAGGAGCACTCCCCACACCCACACTCATGTGTCAGCCATAGCTGCACCAACCGACAAGTAACAGGTAAGTAGCCTGAACACAAAGTCAGTGGGTCGGAGGGGGACAGCTGAAGTACAACACCCACCAGGCCCCTAGTCCTACAGCGCAGCAAGGTGGAGCACACCCCACACCCATGTGTCAGCCATAGACTGCACTAACCAACAAGTAACAGGTAAGTAGCCTGAACACAAAGTCAGTGGGTCGGAGGGGGACAGCTGAAGTACAACACCCACCAGGCCCCTAGTCCTACAGCGCAGCAAGGTGGAGCACACCCCACACCCATGTGTCAGCCATAGACTGCACTAACCGACAAGTAACAGGTAAGTAGCCGGAACACAAAGTCAGTGGGTCGGAGGGGGACAGCTGAAGTACAACACCCACCAGGCCCCTAGTCCTACAGCGCAGCAAGGTGGAGCACACCCCACACCCATGTGTCAGCCATAGACTGCACTAACCGACAAGTAACAGGTAAGTAGCCGGAACACAAAGTCAGTGGGTCGGAGGGGGGACAGCTGAAGTACAACACCCACCAGGCCCCTAGTCCTACAGCGCAGCAAGGTGGAGCACCTCTCCCTCCCAGTACCATATGTCATCCATTGCATTGCGCCCTCCAAACCAACAAGTAGGTAGAGTACTGTACAGGGCGGGGTGTCTGTAGGCATGAGGACAGTATTACGACTAACATTTTGGGACATGTCACGTAGCAGAGGAACACGCAGCACTGCTCCCTGTCATAATCATGTAACCAATGTGTACACAGACATGTATTACAGAGTCATAGCCCACATGAGCCATCACAAATACAGCAACACCCATGGAGCCACGTCTGCATGCACAAGTCCCACTGGAGTACTGACCCACACGGCGGGCACTGTGCCACTCATCACACACATCAGCAACACCATCGAAGTCCTGTCCATGTAGTCCTTACTGCCTGTCCCCCACACAACATACAACATCGCCCATGTAAGTCTAACCTGTCTAGAACTAACAGTGTGGAACCCCAGTAATGCACATAAACACCACTGGACCCATGAAACACACAGCCACACAATGCACATCCAACATACCATCCATCTCATCTGTCAGCCCCAGTGTCATGAAAGGTATGTCATCGGAACAGCTGGCCCCATACAGTAGTACTGCAAAGATACCTGCCCATCACAAATAATGTGTCTGCAGTGACTGAAGCGCACATCACACTGATGTACAACATACATAATATAGTCAACACCCCAAGAGCACTGCATTGCTGCACATGGCCGAGGGTAACACGCACACCAAGGAATTGGCCCATCTGCAATACGTCGTGTGGCACACAACCATCACTCACTCACTACAATGCTTGCAGTGTAATGTCCATAAATGATAACAGTGAGCAGAAATGCTGGGGATGTCAGACATACACACACCTTTGTCTCTGCACTGTCATGTTGCCAAAACACATGTCCCGTTCTGCACCCATATGTCACAGTATGTACCCCAAAACCATATATCACCTCAAAAGCGATGAGGGTGCTGTACCCCCTTTTGCCATCTGCGTTTCTAAGCGTTCCATTTGAACCCCAAAACCATATTTCACCTCAAAAGCGTTGAGGGTGCTGTACCCCCTTTTGCCATCTGCGTTTCTAAGCGTTCCATTTGAACCCCAAAACCATATTTCACCTCAGAAGCGTTGAGGGGGCTGTACCCCCTTTTGCCATCTGCGTTTCTAAGCGTTCCATTTGAACCCCAAAACCATATTTCACCTCAAAAGCGTTGAGTCGGCTGTACCCCCTTTTGCCATCTGCGTTTCTAAGCGTTCCATTTGAACCCCAAAACCATATTTCACCTCAAAAGCGTCGATGGGTCTGGAGCCCGCATACACCCAAGCCACAAAATGTAGGAGTACAGCAACACACACTGATTGTCATTGCTAATCCGTCCCATGCCACATGAACACAACACACAGTTCCATTGCCTTGCCCACGCATACACACATCGTACATCCACACACACGCCACTGGGAAACCTGTGCACGACAGTGCACGAACTGTGAATGTCAGACAACCAATACAAACTTTGCAAGGTGCAACACAATAACCTATCTCATTCTCCCCACAGGTGCCGAACAGCTGGATGCTGGAGAGGAGACAGCAGCCAGCACAGCCAGTCCGCAAGCCCCCGACCCGGACTCACGGATGTAGAAGACCTGGACACCTCTTCGGACGAGGACCACCGAGCAGGCCCGTCTGGAGTGGCAGGGCCCAACCGCTCCCCAGGGCCCCTCCTACCCACCAACACATCACCCAGGGCTGCTGACCAGTCACAGACCCCTGCTGCCACGGTCGTTGCGGCCACCACCACCGCCGCAACAACCACCACCACCACCACCACGCCATCCCTGGCCACAGCACCTGCGCAAGGGGTGGCACGCCCGTCGTGCTCGACCCTGGGAGCCAGACAGAGGACCGTGGTTACCAATGTGGCGAGTGGGCAGGTCGGTGGCAGCAGTACTGGTGGGAGGAGCAGGGTCAGGCCAACGCCATCTGAGCCTGGGAGCCAAGCCCTGCCACAAATCTCAAGAGTCCTTGGAGCCTATGAAGAGGCCCAAGGACAATGGGCCAGGTCGGCTGCCGACACGCGTGAGGTCCTTAGGGTGTTGAGGTCCATGGACGCCCATATGGGCCAATTCGTGACCCGTATGGACCAACTTGTGGATCTCATGGGCCAGCTGGTGGTGGTGGGGAGGGCCCAAGCAAGGCCAGCCACACCACCGCCGCCACCACGTGCTGTGGCGCAGGGTCATGCAACATCTAGTTCCCCTGCGTCCACAGCGAGTGAGCAGTCCTCAGCCACCACCAGCAGCCCACCAACACAACCCCCCTACCAAACGTGGAAGGGGCCGTCCGAAGAGGAAACAGGTGTCCAGAGAGGACTACGCACGCTCCAAACGCCAGTGAGACAGCCAGCCACTCTGACCACCTACTGCACTGACTTTGACTACGATCCTACCCCACACTGCCATGTGAATGGCATGTGTCTGTTGGACTGTGGACATAGAACTTCATGGGTACACCTTGACCATCACGCAGCCATGTCCGTCAACTCATTGTCACAGCATGCACCACTTCTGTCATCACCTTGCACACAATCACATGTCACCGCTGTAAATAAATACACCTTGATCACAATCTGCTTCATGTGCCCTGGGTTTAATCAACGATGTGCAACCGCCACCATGAGCAGGAATGCCTCTGCTGTGTGGCATGTAGATAGGCCAGGAGATGTTGTAGGGACCTAGGGGTGAAAATCAGAACAAGAGTCCATTCAATTAGTGTGTCACACACCCATCACACAGTACTTGTCACCAACTACAAGCAATGTACACACATCTCACAGAGCAACGGGGCACAATGCCACAGCCACTGTCAGTGGCATACTACCCTGGACATGGACCATTGCCACACAGCACTCAGTGAACAAAAGGCCTCCGTCACAATGCACACATACACCTGCACAACTACAGCTACATCAGCCGTCGTACATGGTCACTCACCGTCAAGTGAAGTAGCGGGCGATGAGCTGCTGACGCACATTCACAGCTTCCTCCTCTCCACTGTCCTCGTCACTGGACCCGTCCTGGTCTGCAGGCGGGGGCCCGGGCTGATCACCGTCATCCACTATTAGGGGATCTGCTTGCGAATAGCCAGATTGTGCAGCATGCAGCATGCCACAACTATCTGGCACACCTTCTGTGGGGAGTACGCCAGTGCACCCCGGTGCGGTCCAGGCATCTGAATCTGGACTTCAGGAGGCCAAAAGTCTGCTCCACCACACGTCTGGCCCTGCCATGTGCCTCATTGTAGCGGACATCAGCTGGTGTCCGAGGATGACGTAATGGGCTGAGCAGCCAAGGCCCATTCGGATAAGCAGAGTCACCTGGGTGTGAGGAATACCGAGATTAGTTGCAATTCCAACTGTCCCCAAGACAGCATCGCACACCAGGCACGCTACACGAGTACACATACTCACCAACAATCCAAGCACGGTCCGGTTGCAGATTGGTCATCAGACGTGGTAGGATGCTGTTGCGCATGATGTGCGAGTCATGGGCCGATCCTGGAAACTTCGCACACACGTGTGTAATGACCATGTCCGCAAGGCACACCACTTGCACATTCAGGGAGTGGAAGTGCTTCCGATTCCTATATATGTGCTCCAGGGCCTGTGGTGCTACAAGGCCAACATGGGTGCAATCAATTGCACCAACAACGTGGGGGATCCGTCCAAGGGCATAGAAAGCACCGCCAATTCACGAGCCCTGGGGAATCGGATGTACCGGTTCCTGTACAGCATCATAGCTGACAGTACATCCCATAGCACCATGCTGAACATGGGCTGGGACATCCCACTTCCACTGCCCACTGTGTGCTGGAATGACCCAGTGGCAAAGAAATGCAGTGCAGCCTTAGCCGTGGGGGTAAATGCAGTTGGATACACCCTGCGAGGACGGAGGTGGGGTTCCAACAAGGCACATAGGCGATGCAGGGTGGGTCGGTCCAGACGGAATTTCCAGATTACCTCCACGTCCTCCATGTCTGCCAGAAATTGGTAGGGGCGATGTATGTTTGGTCTCCTCTTAGGAAAGATGGAAGTGGACACATGTTCAAAGCAACACGCAACATGGCATTTTCACAAACACAAAACAAAAATGACTGACCAAGCAATTGAATCACAGAACAGCTGACAAGTAGGGACAGCACAGCCACAATACACTTACACAGGTCCCCTTACCAATAGCAATGAGCAGTGACACAAACCATTGCTATGAGCATGCACATGGGGATTTAGGCCTTAATAACTTGTAAGGCGTGACCAAGTAAACAGACTGCATATTTGGGAAGCGGCAACACCACGGCAATATAACTCGCTGCTGTGCCTGACACAGCTTCCGAGGCTGGGTGAGTATGGCACACACCAACAACGCAATGGACACAGGCTGAGTGGCAAAAACAAGTGGTTCCTGTTGCACAAGGGGATATGAGACAGTCATTGATGTCCCTACTTCACCCTATGTACAGCACTGTACGGATCACACCTCCAAAAAACATTGACAGGTGTACACATTGACAGCTCCATGACAACACAGCTGTGTAATTGCAAATACACATCACAAGTGACACGTAACGTAGCACGTGCCAAGTGGGAGATGTGCATAGTGAAAGATGGCATGTGTGTGCATATGCATGTCCCATGCTCCCATGCCAATGTGTACATGATGATGTGCCAACAGACATGTGGAGGCTGAGCACTGGCCGTCCCTGCCCATGCGCACAGCATGTTGTGGCCCTGTCCAGTGTGGACCTGCTCCCACACACAAGTCATGGCCACACCTGCAGATGCATTGCGCACATCATACTGTGTAGTGCACATGGCATCAGCGGACTGTACCCGCCATGGGCCAGGCCCTTACGGCCAACTCCAATGGCCCTCGCGGTTGCACCCTGCGTGTCCCGCAATGGAGGAAAGCGTCACGGGCCAGCTGGAAGAAGGCCATCGTCTGCAATTTAAGCAGGCAGACACGGTACACCAATTGCAGCGGCTTGGACCCACTGAAACTGCCCCAGGGGGCTATATGACTGTGGGCGTGAGACCGGCATTACCACAGCTACCAGGGACTGCAGCCTGGCATCCCTCAACAACACCTGCTGCTGCCACCTGTCCACCTTAACGTCGATGACGCTGAAGATATGTCCAGGTCCACTCACCAGCGAGGAGCTGGAGATCCTGGATTCCGAGCTCCACGCACACTGCACATGGCTATCCCTTGCAAAAGTTGTGTGTGTGAGACAACCACAGTGTGTGTGGGAGTGCATGTGGGGGACACACATGTCGTTGATCCGCAGCACCAGGAGTCAGAGCCTGTGGGGTTCCAACATGCACTGCTCACCATGCTTACTGCAGGTGGCAGGGGTATGTGAGCTCCCGGGCGCTTTGCCATGTCTGTCCCTCCCGAGTGGTGGTACATGGCAACTTCATGTCAGACATCCAGTGACACAGCCAATTGGCAATGCAGGTCTCAGAGCACTTGTTGCTCGTGAGTATGGCAGGCTGGGGCCATGCTGCCCTTCTCAGTCCCAGCAGGCCTGGGCTGCACATTGACTGCACAATGCCAGTAGGTGACAACACAGACTGCCCAGTGGGTTACATGTATTCTCCTGTTCAGGACCCTCCGGAAAAGTGTCTCTGGTACTTGCACATCCGGCACACCGTGCAACAACAGTTGTGCTTGTGTGAACGACAGGTGGATGGCATGGGCTCATGGACATTGTGGGCTGTCAGGTTGCAGTCTGTGTGAGTAGTTTCCCATTCTGCTCCATGCAGGTATGTGTTTGGCCTAATTACATAGTGGACATCCTTGCCACCATCAGGATAGTGGTTGTGCACAACGCGAGTTGGGGCTATGGTCGCAGGGTGACACAGGCCGTGTGTAGTGCGATGTGCACTACATTCGTGGCACTAATTCGCGGATTCCTTTCCTGTACGCCAGCCATTGGGTGTTGATTGTGGTGGCTGTATACTGTTGCACAGGTATCGTGCAACATGTGGATTTGGGTATGTTCTGTGCTGCTTCCCTTGCACATGTCTGTGTCATTGATGCCAGATGAGTGGGACCACCTCGCTCTCTCTCATGTGGCATCTCCCCTGGGTGCTGAGGGACAGGGGACGCTCAACAGTGGGGTGGCTTCGGATGTAGCAGCTGCACAGCTGCTGAGTGAGACAGTTGTGACCTGCGCCTCGGAGGGGCTAGACGTGTGCTGGATGAACCACAGGCCCAGTGGGCAATTTCGGCGTTATCTGTGGACTGAGGTGATGCATCCATGTTGTATGACACAGGGGACGTGGACTCTGGGTCTTCTTCAGCCACGCGGAGGCCAATGACCGCCCTCCCATCCACTTCCACTGGTGCAACACGTGTCGGCACAGGGATGAAGGATAGGGTGTCCTTCACACCAGGCACAGCTGCCCCTGCACATGTGACCCCTGCTGCCCCAGTGCTGGGTCTGTTGAGCTGATGCGCCATCTGTGCGTGGGGCAGACAGCTCTCCTCACTTACGTCATTGCCAATGACATCACTTAGCCGCAGGAGACATGGATGATGGAGGGCCCACATGTACGCGTGGGTGGACTACACCAGACCGTCCAATGGTTGTCACCCCCAGTGAAGGTGTGCCTTCAACTGCGCCAATCTCAGTCTGACATTCCTGACCCTTTCCCCACCCCCTGGGGAGTGGCACATCTGACGGCAGCAGTGCACGAGTCCTAAATCGGAGGAGTGGGGGACGCTGACGTCCCGACCGGATGTGACATGTTGGAAGGTGGCTTGCACCGTCAGACTTATGGCCTCCCCTCGCTCACCCCAATATGCGTTTGCATCTGAGAAGCCAGCGCGTGCACAGGCAGCTCCGAGCTCGCACCAGAGAGGCCAAAGAGTGTATGTGTGGGTCCATCTGAACGAGTTGTCTGTCTCGCGGTATAATCAGTGGTGGGACGCCGTCCACCTGCGTGGTACCCCGACTCGAGACCTGGACAACATTGACAATGCATGACAGGCTCCGCAGTCCGGATAGACCACCTGCAACACACAGAGGCTGTAGCTGCCCTAGCGGCTCAGGACGCGTCCAACTGGAGCTAATGGACCCACACATTCACTCTTTGACCTCTCTGGGGTGAGCTTGGAGCTGCTTGTGCACGCGCTGGCTTCTCTGTTGCAATGGCATGTAACGTGTGTGGGGAAATAGGCAATGAGTGCGATGGTGCGAGCCACCTTCCGTGACGTCACTCCCGGGCGCGATGTGTGCGTCCCCCCACTACTTATATTTGACTTGTGCCATGCTGCACAATGAGGATGTGTTGCCTGCGTGATGTGCCCAGGAGGAGCGCGCCATGACCTCTCACCCACCATGCTCCACTGCCATCCCGTGCCCTGGATAGCCCGTGCAGGTGGACGATGTTGGGGGTACACCTGGTCGACAGGGGATGTGCGTGCCTTGGCAAGGGCCTGGCGGACGCACAGCAGTATCCAGCATGTCCCCAGAGGGTGGGCTGACGTCTACACCTGATGCAGCATCTTTCGTGTGGCCGCCTGTTGTGCACACACGTGTTCACATTCGTCCCCAGACAGGTGGTCTTTACAAATGCCCAAGACAGCGGTAATCTAGTGCTCCCGAATCCTCCCAACACAGTGTGTTTCAACATTGCATGTGCGCACCTACCCGTCACACCCACCCACCTGGGCCAAGCATAACTCCTGCTTCACATGTCTTCCACAGTTGTGCTACTCTCTCAGGGCCAGACCTGCAACTGTCCCGTAGCACACACACAGCACCGAGTCGTACTGGCATCCTGTTAGATTGGTAGGCACACTCACACATCTCCTTCTGACACAGTGGTGGCTGTGATGGATATTGTGACTGCCATGGCAGTTTTGGCTGGCCATGGCAGGGCACACTAACACACATTGCATCTGCGGCACTACGTGTCACTACTCGGCACATCGAACTGGGCACTGACCCTGGCGTTGATGAGTTATGCCGCCTGTCGATGTAATCTGTGACTGGATGCTGTTGTTCCTGTAGTCGGTTGTATCTGTGTAGTTGATTATTGCAGTTGTTGCAGTGTGTGCTGGTTAAGTGGGGCACATGCCGTGTATGTGACCTCAGCAATTGCAATGTCTGGTCTCACATTCCAATGTGTTGTACACGTGGCAGGGACTTCACTTATTTCAGACTCTGCTACTTGTGTGTGTGATGAATCTGCTTTTCTGTGCAACGGATTGACTGCATGTATTTGGTGTTATTTCTGGGTAAATGTATCCGTGTCATGTTTGCGTGCATGCAATGCACAGGCTGTGAGTCTAGCCACAGGTGGACTCGCAGCATGCGCTGAGTATGCGGGCATGTGTGAGCTTACTTGCTGTGTGTCCAAAGGTGTAGGTGTATGTTAGTCTTGTGATGTGCATTGTGCCTGGGGACATGGCCTACTCTCAATGTGTGCATTTGGGAGGTGGTGGTGGGTGGTGTGGGTGGTGTGAGTTTGTGGTGGCGTTGGTGTGTGTGTGTGTTGTGGCCATGTCGACTACACACATATGTTTCCCAGGCCCATGGTGGATGTTTGTCACCGTGTTGAGGTCTGTGTATATGATGAGATGTGTGTGTTGTATGTTGCACGGAATGCAGTGTGTGGGTGTGTCCTTGCAGTTCAGGATGACTCCTACTTGTTATGGTTCAGACGTTGTGTGTGTGCAGGGTGTGTCACTGTCAAGATTGTGCCTAGTTCAATTGTGCATGTCAGATTTTCTGCAGTTCTTACTCATTGTGCAGTGCTGCCCACCCAAACTGATGTCGTGTGTGTGTTTTGACAGGCATTGCTGTGGCATGCTTTTGCGTGGCTCCTACTTTTGGTTGCTGAGTGTGTGGTCAGACTGTGTGGGAAATTGTAGACATGTGTAGGACTGTGCTTTGTATTGACCAGGCCGTCAGTGTTGATGTGATGATCTTTCGGGCACCTTCAGAGTCTGACAAGTCCTGCTCCAGGAGCTGTGGTATTGCACTATGGCCACTGTTGTGGCTACTCATTTGCGTTGACATCCAATGACAGTGGACTACATGGTCATCTCACGATTGTCGTGTACTTCACACACTCTCATCCTCTCTCATTCGTACTTGTGTTTGTGAAATGATTCAGCGGAGTCACATTTTTGCTTCAAGCCATGTATTTGGACTTACGTCCTCTGTGATGCAGTATAGTGGACACTACTGGCAGCGAAATGCATGTGGAGGATCTACTTAGCATGATTACACATACAAAAGGGGTTAGGGGTAGATGTGATTAGTTGTTGACTGTGGAATGAGGGCTTCAGAGTTACAACTGCCTTGCCCTTGCTATGCTAATGTACATTTGCTAGTTACTGAGGAGCTTTCGACTTTGACACAGACAGTAATCATTTTGCCTACGAGACAGCTTGACATCATGAGTACAGTACATCTCAGTTCCATGGTACAGGTTTACTACAGTAGTTACTCCGACACACGTGCGTGAGGGGTGACATCAGAGCATGAGCCTACGTGCATGCAGCAGCGTGTCACTAGTTGTTGCAATGTGGTGGCTACTGAACATGTCACATTCACTGGGGTCATGTTGTTGGGGGATGCATTTGTTGTCCATGCAAAAGTCCTGGCACGGAAGTACAGACAAAGGTGAGGTGACAGTTCTCACGTGATACAGCTGACAGATTAGTGTGCACTGACCGGTGCATATGTTCATGTGCGCAGGATACATATTATAGCATAGTTGTTCGTGCAGTATTGTCCATGTGGTTACTGTACACAAGTCCCATACCTCTGCCTCCCCCTGTTCATGCAGAGATATTGGATGTGGTGAGGAACAGAGAGAATGTCCCGAAAATGTCCGATGTCATGGCAGTGGAGTTGATAGTGTGGTGTTTGTTGCAGGTTGTATGGTATAGTTGTTGTACAGGTGACTGCCCAGTCCGTGCGAAAGCCAAGCATAGGTACGGTGTTGAACATCATTGTTCAATTGGGGGTATTGCGTCGGGGCCCGACGAATTGACAGGTTGTCAGGTATGCGATACCTTCCAGCAGGGCTTCCATGGCATTGGTGTTGTACATGGATGCCATCCAATGGAGCGGATGGTGGCTGTCAATGTGTTCATCGTAAGTTGTCCCTTGTAGGAGCCTGATGGGACATGTTGGATGACATTCGATGAAACTGTGATCCAGAATCCGTTGTGTGGAGGCACACATGTCCCATTGCAGTGTGTGTCCGATTGCAGCCACATACGCCATGCCCCCATAGACTGAACAGATCCTGTTGTGTGCGTCCAGGGGGCGAACAGTTGTACCAGGTCCGCCTTTGGACATGCCGGGTTGGAGAGACATAAATCCACAGGACAGTGGAAGGGACACCTCCGACAGTAGAAGACGGGGATGACGCAGCTGAACATTGCGATGCGGTAAGTTACTCGGTAACTTACGTTCAGCGTGGCCAGGTTTTCACAGCCCACTATCTGTAGCAGGCTGTCCATGTAGAGCTGCATCTGTCCGGCGTAGTTGGGTAGGTGTGGTGCGACTGCCATTTTGCTACAGGGCGATGTGATGGCGTGCTCCAGCCGGCTGTGCAGTCAGCAGAGTGCACCCTCCGACGATGCTGGGAAATCTGGAATAGTCGTACGGAGGCAGGGTTTCGGTTATAGTAGCTTGTGCGGAGGACACAGGTCCTCATCCCACATGCTTCTATGAATGGTCAAGGTCAGTGGTGTCTGACTCCTTCCAGATTACTTGCATGTGAACCACATGGAGGAGTGGTCTTATTTTTTTTTGTGGTCAGAACTTTCTTTCATGTTGTGCGCTATCTGCACATTGGACGGTTTCCTCGGCATGCCTCTGTTTGGCTTGTTGTTGGGACAATGGCTGTATTCTCCGGCTTGTTTTGTCGAAATGTGGTTTCAGAGTGGGAATGGAAGGCCATTCAGTGCTATCTGCTTTCCTGTGTGGTGGCGGCACGCTGCGTTTCCGCTATACGTTGGGCCTTGTGTGTGTGTGTTGTAATTGGTAACACCTGTTGTCAGGCACCCGGGTTTTTTCATGTTACGTATTGCATGTTTTGGTATTGGGTGCAGGATGGTATTGGTATTTTTGGTATGGTACTGGCGTGCCTTTTGCGGACGAGGTACATATTCTGCGGCGTGATGTAGCAGCCGCTGTGTGCTTCGCCATGTTATGCACACAAGGGTGTGTCCTAATTTGGCGTGACGTCACTGCCCTGTTCGGTACACTTGTGTGGCGTCATGTTGGCACCTGTGACTTGCCGGTTGGGGACATGACTGATGCAGTAATGCCACGTGACATGTGCGTTCAGGGTGGGGCTGGTGTGTGGTGTGTGTAGTTGTGTGCCTGTGTTATTTGTGTGCGGCTCATGCATGGCGCTGTAGTTGGCCTCTGCGTTGTGCGCATGTGTAGCTGCGTCATCGCCGCTGCGCTGCCGTGACGGGGACGTCAGTTCCTGGTCCCGGGTAGTGTGTGCCCGGTTGTTGCGAGTTGTTTCATTTTGCCCGGTGTGACATTTGTGGGTGCAGTGGTGGATGTGTCCTGTCCACACAGGGGTGTCTGGGGGGGCCATGTACATTTTTTCCGCCCTTGCACTGTGTGTGGTGTTTGCGTACCCTTGTTGTGTGTCTGCCTACCTGCGTCGCCGCGGCGCGTTGATTCCTAGGTGCTGCATCAGGTAGAGCATGAGGATGGCCTGGAGTGCAGGATTCATGTCGGGGTGGGCCGCTTTTTGGTGTCCGTACTCGTGCGGTCGAGTTTCCGCCTTGGTATCTCGTGCGGTGTCTCTTAGCCGGGGGAGCTGTTTGTTTGCGGCATCGTAATTTGTACGCCGGGCGGTACGTGATTTCGTCGGACGGTGTGCCTCCATTGGCTGGCGCTGCTACGTGTACGGGCGCACTTTGATGGCGGGCGACGTCGCGTGCTTACGGGCGGTGTTTTGCTGATTTTCCACATCCTAATAGGGCGGGTGTGTGGGCCGCGGCGGGCGGACGGTAACTGGTGGTTTTTGCCTCCGACAGCACGGCGGTAGTGCTTCCGCCCGACATCCTAATGGGCCCTCAAGTAATTACACTCTACTCAATGCAACATAAATACACTCCACATAATACCACTCAGTACCACATAATCACACGTAACAATTACACTCTATCCAATGCAACATAAATACACTCCACATAATACCACTCAGTGCCACATAATTATATGCCACATAATTACACTGCACTCAATGCAACATGCACTCCACATAATACCACTCAGTGCCACATAATTACACGCCATATAATTGCACTCTACTAAATGCAACATAAATACATTCCACATAATACCACTCAGTGCCACATAATTACACACCACATAATTACACTCTACTCAATGCAACATAAATACACTCCACATAATACCACTCAGTGCCACATAATTACACACCACATAATTACACTCTACTCAATGCAACATAAATACACTCCACATAATGCCACTCAGTACCACATAATTACACGTTACATAATTACACTCTATTCAATGCAACATAAATACACTCCACATAATAACACTGTGCCACATAATAACACACCACATAATTACACTCTACTCAATGTAACATAAATGCACTCCACATAATACACACTCAGTGTGACATAGTTACATGCCACATAATTACACTCTACTCAATGCAACATAAATACACTCCACATAATACCACTCAGTGCCACATAATTACACGCCACATAATTACACTCTACTCAATGCAACATAAATACACTCCATATAATACCACTCAGTGCCACATATTTACACTCTACTCAATGCAACATAAATACACTCAACATAATACCACTCAGTACCACATAATTACACATCACATAATTACACTCTATTCAATGCAACATAAATACACTCCACATAATACCACTGTGCCACATAATACCACTGTGCCACATAATTAGACTCTACTCAATGCAACATAAATACACTCCACAAAATACCACTCAGTGCGACATAGTTACACGCCACATAATTACACTCTACTCAATGCAACATAAATACACTCCACATACCACTCAGTACCACATAATTACACGCCACATAATTACACTCTACTCAATGCAATATAAATACACTCCACATAATACCACTCAGTGCCACATAATTACACGCCACATAATTACACTCTACTCAATGCAACATAAATACACTCCACATAATACCACTCAGTGCCACATAATTATATGCTACATAATTACACTGCACTCAATGCAACATACATTCCAAATAATTCCACTCAATGCCACATAATTACACACCACATAATTACACTCTACTGAATGCAACATACACTCTACATAATACCACTCAGTGCCACATAATTACACGCCACATAATTACACTCTACTCAATGCAACATAAATACACTCCACATAATTCCACTCAGTGCCACGTAATAACACACCAGATAATTACACTCTACTCAATGCAATATAAATACACTCCACATAATACCACTCAGTACCACATAATTACACACCACATAATTACACTCTACTCAATGCAACATAAATACACTCCACATAATACCACTCAGTACCACATAATCACACGTCACAATTACACTCTATTCAATGCAACATAAATACACTCCACATAATACCACTCAGTGCCACATAATTACACACCACATAATTACACTCTACTCAATGCAACATAAATACACTCCACATAATGCCAAAGATGCCAACTCCAAAGATTAAAGATGGCCACCGGACAGGAGCTCCTCCACTGAGCTCCCGGGTCAGGGATCACCAAACCGGTCGATATCCCTGTATACCCTGCCATCCATCGCCCTGCTGCCCACCACCATCATCAGGCTGCAGTGCCGGACCCACCGCTCCGACTACCTTTCACAGTCTCCCCTCTCACCTTGCATGGGACCGTCGGCCATTGTTGAGCCCATCTGGTTCCTCGCCTTGGCTGACCGACGGGCGACGACCCGGAGTCCCCACCGAGCGCTGCTCCTTGACTGGCTGACAGCAGAGGGTTTTGACTCGACTACGACTCTGGGCTGCTGGTCTTTGTCCGCCGGTCTCCCATGACTGAAGGCCTGGTGAGTCCCCCTGTCGCTCACCGCCCTGGGCCCCCCGTGCGTATTGCCCAAGGGGAATTGGCTAGCTCTCGCCTCCGCGCTGCCTTGGCCCCGACGTGGGTTCCCACTCTGCTCGCCACAACCATTTCTGTACCGGCCCTGCTGAAGAGAGGCCTCCCATCCAGAGAGCGACCTTCCTGCCGCAGCCTCTCTCTCTGGCCGAGTCACGTGAACTGCTGTGCGCGTCCGCACCCAGGATTCCACCGGAGACTCTCTGCATGTTCTGGTGTGCAGTCGGGACGAGATTCGCAACAACGGGCATCAATTATCATCCCGGGAGCTGCCGTGCATATCCCCCCCCCATGGATACCAAGGATACCATCGAGTGAAAAGACTCTGCCCCCCTTCCGATCGTGTGACACAGCTGTCCCTGCGCGTTTTGAAGGAATGAGAACTGGGCCTGTTGGTCTCCTGGGGATCTATCGCACACATTCTTGACACTGGTTGAGTCAATTGGAGAGTCGCCCATTTTGTTTTTGTTTGTCCCTTTCATTGCTGCCGATCACAGGCGCCCATTTTGTAATCCGGAGCATATAATGGGTTGCCCCCCCTCCACTGCCTCTTTGCTCGGATGGCATAGAAAAAGAAAGGGGCTGGTTCCTCCCTCTGCTTTTTGGTGGCCATCTTGAAGTGCTCATCCTAACATTATCCCACTTTCCTGGTCTGAGCAACGAAAGAGAAAAGGGCATGGTCCACCCTCCTCTTGGAGCGGCCATCTTGGTGTGGGCACTCTATCTTCATTATCCCTCACATCTGGTTAAGGCACTACCCGCTCAACTCCATCCTTGCCCCTCGGCTAAGCCATCACCATTGGACAACAAGCACACTCGCAAAATGGATTTTAGATCTGATCCCCGATAATAACATAAAAAAATTAAAAAAAATAAAAAAATAAAAAAAATTACTGGAAGCCATCTTGGAGTGGAACCCATAAATACTGGTCTTGATACTTCATCCTGCAAACAAAACATTACTCCAGCTATCCCTCTTTTCCCAGTATACAGTCTATCCCGGATGATCATGATCCCCTTTCACTACCCTTTTGGCCTAATTTGGCTGCTCGACAAATGACATTAAGCGCTCAATGCTGCTAATCAACTCTTACCTCATTTAGAAAGCGCCTTGACCCTACTGACTCATCTCTTGATGTTTTTTTACCCATTGCGACCTGTACATACAAATTTTATATCATGTGGCAAAGCGATCTGTATTTTTAACCTTTTGCTGTACGTGCTCCCAAATTTATTTTCCTCCTTTTGAGGTTCTATATATCAAAAGTTGTTTTGTTTATTGTTAGTTTATTTGTTTATGATTTACGAATCGTGATTTGTTGCACTTTATTTTGTGTTCTTCATGCTCCCTATCTGATCTACCTCATTTCAATTTTAATTACCTTTAATGTCGCATCACCGACTCCTCAATTAATCATATAAGTGCACTTTACCTCTCAGTATTATTCTGATTGACATCTCTCCCTCCCATCCTTTCCTATGGTACGATCTCCCCAACCGGCTTCCGATTACCTCATCCTCTCCTTTCTCCCCATCTCATGCGTCCTCAGTTCTAGGCCCTTTACCTGTTTCTGAGTCTAATTCCACTTTCACGGACTCTTCTCTCACCCCCCCTCATCCTCTCTCCCCCACCCTAGAGCTTCCCTCCATTCCCCTTCCACTCAGTTGTTCTTCCTGGCTGAAACATCATGCCCCCCTCAACCATACCCTTACAGCACCGGACCCGCTCATCTCGAGGTATGGCCCCAACTCTTGGAACATCCTTTACCCTCCCAACCTCTCCAAAAATGCTAAGAAGAATTTGAAACACAAACTATTAATACGTCACCAAGAAACCTTATTTGTGGATAATTATCTCAGCCTCACATCCATTGTTAAAACTAACTATATCTTTTACTCCAGACGCCCCTCTAAATGGAAAAGTATCTTCCTCCACCACCTCCCCATAACGAAATCTTGCAAAATCCCATATGGTTTGAAACTGTCCACCACCCCTTCCTCCACCTTTCTAGGCGAAATCGACATCTCTATCTTTAAATCTGGAAATATCCTAATACAAGCCTCAGAAAATCACCTCACCATCTTCGAGCACCATTTCTGCACCCTTCACGAACTACTATCTTCTCCTTCCTGTATCTCTGCAGCCTCTCAATCTCAGGAAGTCCTCCTCCTGGCAACACCCCTTTTGACGCCAACCCCACCGCTCTCTGATTCTGCAACTTCTTATGAAGTTTCACAATCTCAGACCTTGGTTCCAGCCGTCTCCTTAGCATCATCTCCCTCGCTTTTCTTTCCCACAACTCACTTAACCACTCAAACCCTCTCTTCCCTCGCCTCCTCTTCCCCTCCACCTTCCCCTGTTATTCCATCATCCCACTCGGACACTCACACCATCCCCCCTCTTCCTGACTCTCTCCCACCCAACCCTAATCCCTCATTTTCTTCCTCGCATTCCCCCTGCCTCCTCAAACTTACCCACCTACTCTGATCCCCCTAATCACTTTACCCCTTTGCACCGACCCCCTTCCGACCCACCAGGGACACCTATCTTTTGCAACCTTAGTGACCCCCATCTTCACAGACAAGATGACACCCCCCTCGCTTGCCCCCAACCCCCTCATCCTCTCACTACACTCATCAGGCCCCTTGGGACGATGACTCTCGCTCCTCAACTCATCCTCAGCCTAACTCCTGGTACTCTCCGCCCCTCCCCCCACCTGGGTTCCCTCCACGCCCACCGCATTTTCCTATCTCACCTCCCGATGGAGAACATGCCCCACTTCCTCCTGACTTACTCACCTTATCGCCTGCCACGCTTTTAACCCAATCACTTTTTAATATTGAACTCCACCTCTCTATCCTGACGCTGGAACTTTCATCGCTCAGGAAAGACTTTAATGCCCTTTCCGATACCAAACTTGCCAACCACACCCATACTTTGGGCGCCGTCCATTCTAACACTTCATTCCCTCAACAAAGGAGTACCACTCCTTTCGGTATTTCCACTGATGGACCTCCCGGTAACCGTCCTCTGATTCCACCTCTAGACCCACTCCATCTCCCCTTCCCAGACCCCCGGGACTTAACTAATCCCCACCTCTCCACCCTCATATCTACTGATCCTCCTGCACTTCACTCCGCTATCCCGGTGATCCTTGGGAGAAGTCGTATTCGTACCACCCCTGACTCACCCCGACCTCCTCAACAACTAACCACCATCCATTCCTGTTGTCCCCCCAATACCTACGCTAAACCCCTCAACTGCATGCTGATCAATTGTCGATCGGCCGCACGACACGCTACTGAAATCTCGGAAACCCTCCTGAGTGAAGCTATAGACATTTCTTTTCTTACGGAAACTTGGCTCAAGGCTCACTCTTCATCAATTATTGACCTTCTCGCCCCCCCGGGGTACTCCATCCTCAGAAAAGATAGGCTTGACAAAATTGGAGGGGGCCTAGCCATAATCTATAAAGATAATCTCCAACTCTCCCTTGTTCAGTACCCCGTTCAAACTACTTTTGAATACATTGGAGCGGAACTTAAAGCTCAAGACTCCCCTCCGATTCGTCTACATAATATCTACCATCCCCCTGGTGACCCTCTGCCCTTTGTGGAGGAACTTTCTGACCTGCTTACCCAGGCCTCAATTTCCAACTCCAAAAACATCTTCCTCGGAGATTTTAATATTCATTGGAACATTAAGGATGATCCAGCGGTTGACACCCTTAATGACCTCCTTGACGTTACCGACTTGACTCAACTTTGCCATTCGCCTACTCATTCCAAAGGGGCTACTCTTGATGCTATTATTACTAGAAATAATCTGGCTTCCCTTTCCCACATTGTCCCCGTTGACTGGTCTGACCATCACCTTATTCTCTTCACGATCAACAGTGCTGCACCTCCCCTACCCCCAAAAATATCAAACATAGGATATTATCCAGAAATCTTCACCTTATCCCACCAGGTGTTCTAGAGACTAAGCTTAAAGCTAAACTTCAACTTACACCCCCCTCACAAAATGCTAATGACCTTACAGAACACTACAACAAATCCATCATCGAGGTCCTGGACCAAATTGCCCCAAACAAATTAAAACCACGAAAAAACATCCCTGCCAAATCTTGGTTCAATGCTGATCTTAACAATGAGAGACGCTCTCTTAGGCTATCGGAACGCACATGGAGACAACATCCCTCTCCCTCAAATCTTGCCCACCTCAGAACCGCTAGATCAAATTACAAAAAACACATCCTCAATGAAAAGGCCTCCTTTTTCCGCGCTCAATTAGACCGAGCTAAAAATAGGCCCAGAGAACTATTCAGCATAATCAAAAATCAAACAGCTTCTGCCCCTCCCAAACTGACGGCGTCTACGGAAAGATGTGAAGAAATTTCGAACTTCTTTTCCGAAAAAATCGCTAAGATTGATCTCTCCTTTGCCGTAAACCTCCCTCCGCTCTGCTCATCACCCTCCCTTGACCCCCCACCCATGTCTCCTTACACACCTTCGACCCCTCCTGACGCTGTTCCACCCCCTTCCTCCATTGCTACCCCGGATCTCTTCCTCACTAACCTTCAGCGAAAAAATAATGCTACTTGGCTTAATTTCAGCCCAGTTACAGAATGTGAAGTCCTCAACATCCTATCCAAGCTTAAACCCTCCTCTCATACCTTGGACCCTCTCCCTGCTAACCTTGTCCAAGATCTGAAGCATATCATCGCACCTTATTGGGCGTCCATCATTAACTCCTCCTTGGCCACAGGGTGTGTCCCTACTTCTCTCCAACTTGGCCAAATTACTCCCATCCTCAAAAATGCCACCGCTGACCCCAATGACCTTAACAATCTGCGCCCCATCTCTAATCTTCCACTGCTATCCAAAGCCCTCGAAAAATGCGTCTTGCTCCAGCTAGATAAGCACATTGACTCCTTCAGCCTTTTGGACACATTACAATCTGGCTTTCGAAAGGGCTGCAGTACTGAAACCGCCATGCTCAACATTGTGGATGACATACATCACTCCCTTGATAAAGGGAGTCCTCCCTCCTCATCCTTCTTGACCTCTCGGCTGCTTTCGATACTGTCAACCACTCCGCCTTACTTAACACCCTCAAAAATCGGTTTGGCTTTTGCGGTCTTGTTCTTGAATGGTTTACCTCCTTCTTTCGCCACAGAACCCAACAAATTAAAATTAACCACTGCCTCTCTACACCTATCCCTGTTCCCCTGGGTGTTCCTCAGGGGTCTATTCTCTCCCCTCACTATTTAACCTCTTCATGGAACCCCTCACCCTCATTCTTAAGCAAGCAGGAATCAACTACCACCTCTATGCTGATGACACCCAGCTTTACTATAAGATCAAAACCCAAGATGACATTCTTCACCTCAACAATACCTTAACTAAAATCCAACAATGGTTCCATCACAATCACCTTAAACTCAATCCTAAAAAAACGGAAGTCATTCTCTTCGCTCCTAAAAACAACCGGCTCCCCATTCAACTCTGGATCTCTGACCTCAAAGCTCTCAACTGCCCTTTGTCCACCTCTAACTCAGTTAAATCCCTTGGAATAAGCATTGACCAGAACCTCAACCTTTCGTTTCACATAAAAAATGCAGCTAAAGGCGCCCTTTTCTCCCTACTTCACCTCAAGAAAATCAAACCCTTCATTCCTGCTGAGGATTTTAAACTAGTTGTTCAATCACTAGTCCTTTCGAGATTGGATTATGGTAATGCCATTCTTTCTGGAACGCCAAAAATCCACCTAGCCCCAATCAAATCAGTCCTCAATCTTGCGGCCAGACTTATCTCCGATTGTAAGCGGTTTGACCACATCTCCCCCATCCTCAAAGAGCTCAAATGGCTCCCCGTCGAAGGCAGATCCACATACAAGAACGCTTGCATTACGCACAAAGCCTTGCACCATCACACCCCAGTCTATCTCGCTGATAAACTCCACAAAGCAGGCTGCTCAAGAGAAATGAGGAGCACAAATACTCTCATGCTAATACCACCCTTGGTACACAAGAAATCTACCCAGTTACGCTCTTTCTCCGCTAATGCGCCCACTATCTGGAACTCACTCCCCAAAGATCTACGTTGCACCCCCTCTTACCTCAGCTTCAAAAATGATCTCAACAAATACTGGGGTCCTTAATCCTACCACCTGTCCCCTCTCTCATTTCCCCACTCTGTTCTCCCCCTCCTCAATCCTCTCTCCCCCCATCCCTGACTACCCACGCTACCCCAAATTTCTAACTCAGGTTATGCCCTTACGGTTCTCATTAATTTCTTATTCTAACACTATTGTTTTCTTTTTGCATATTGTGCTGAGTATTTTGCTCTTTGCCTTTCTGTACAAATATTATATTGCAATTGGTCCCTCTCTCGACCCCTGTAAAGCGCTCTGATACCTTTGTGTCTAGCCAGCGCTATATAAAACTGTTTAAATAAATAAATAAAAAATAAAAAATACTCAATGCAACATAAATACACTCCACATAATACCACTCAGTACCACATAATTACACGTCACTTAATTACACTCTATTCAATGCAACATATATACACTCCACATAATACCACTGTGCCACATAATTACACACCACATAATTACACTCTACTCAATGCAACATAAATACACTCCACAAAATACCACTCAGTGTGACATAGTTACACGCCACATAATTACACTCTACTCAATGCAACATAAATACACTCCACATACCACTCAGTACCACATAATTACACGCCACATAATTACACTCTACTCAATGCAACATAAATACACGCCACATTATACCACTCAGTGCCACATAATTACACACCACATAATTACACTCTACTCAATGCAACATAAATACACTCCACATAATACCACTCAGTGCCACATAATTATATGCTACATATTTACACTGCACTCAATGCAACATACACTCCAAATAATACCACTCAGTGCCACATAATTACACGCCACATAATTAGACTCTACTGAATGCAACATACACTTCACATAATACCACTGAGTGCCACATAATTACATGCCACATAATTACACTCTACTCAATGCAACATAGATACACTACACATAACACCGCTCAGTGCCACGTAATAACACGCCACATAATTACACTCTACTCAATGCAATATACATACACTCCACATAATACCACTCAGTACTACATAATTACACACCACGTAATTACACTCTACTCAATGCAACATAAATACACTCCACATAATACCACTCAGTACCACATAATCACACGTCACAATTACACTCTATTCAATGCAACATAAATACACTCCACATAATACCACTCAGTGCCACATAATTACACACCACATACTTACACTCTACTCAATGCAACATAAATACACTCCACATAATACCACTCAGAACCACATAATTACACGTCACATAATTACACTCTATTCAATGCAACATAAATACAATCCACATAATAACACTGTGCCACATAATTACACGCCACACAATTACACTCTACTCAATGCAACATAAATACACTCCACATAATACCACTCAGTGTGACATAGTTACATGCCACATAATTACACTCTACTCAATACAACATAAATACACCCCACATACCACTCAGTACCACATAATTACAAGCCACATAATTACAATCTACTCAATGCAACATAAATACACTCAACATACCACTCAGTACCACATAATTACACGTCACATAATTACACTCTATTCAATGCAACATGAATACACTCCACATAATACCACTGTGCCACATAATTACATGCCACATAATTACACTCTACTCAATGCAACATAAATACACTCCACAAAATACCACTCAGTGCAACTTAGTTACACGCCACATAATTACACTCTACTCAATGCAACATAAATACACTCCACATACCACTCAGTACCACATAATTACATGCCACATAATTACACTCTACTCAATGCAACATAAATACACCTCACATACCACTCAGTACCACATAATTACACTCTACTCAATGCAACATAAATACACTCCACATAATACCACTCAGTGCCACATAATTACACACCACATAATTACACTCTACTCAATGCAACATAAATACACTCCATACAATACCACTCAGTGGCACATAATTACACGCCACATATTTACACTCTACTCAATGCAACATAAATACACTCCACAAAATACCACTCAGTGCGACATAGTTACACGCCACATAATTACACTCTACTCAATGCAACATAAATACACTCCACATACCTCTCAGTACCACATAATTACACGCCACATAATTACACTCTACTCAATGCAACATAAATACACTCCACATAATACCACTCAGTACCACATAATCACATGTCACAATTACACTCTATTCAATGCAACATAAATACACTCCACATAATACCACTCAGTGCCACATAATTACACACCACATAATTACACTCTACTCAATGCAACATAAATACACTCCACATAATACCACTCAGTACCACATAATTACACATCACTTAATTACACTCTATTCAATGCAACATAAATACACTCCACATAATACCACTGTGCCACATAATTACACGCCACATAATTACACTCTACTCAATGCAACATAAATACACTCCACAAAATACCACTCAGTGTGACATAGTTACACGCCACATAATTACACTCTACTCAATGCAACATAAATACACTCCACATACCACTCAGTACCACATAATTACACGCCACATAATTACACTCTACTCAATGCAACATAAATACACGCCACATTATACCACTCAGTGCCACATAATTACACACCACATAATTACACTCTACTCAATGCAACATAAATACACTCCACATAATACCACTCAGTGCCACATAATTATATGCTACATATTTACACTGCACTCAATGCAACATACACTCCAAATAATTCCACTCAATGCCACATAATTACACACCACATAATTACACTCTACTGAATGCAACATACACTCTACATAATACCACTCAGTGCCACATAATTACACGCCACATAATTACACTCTACTCAATGCAACATAAATACACTCCACATATTTCCACTCAGTGACACGTAATAACACACCAGATAATTACACTCTACTCAATGCAATATAAATACACTCCACATAATACCACTCAGTACCACATAATTACACAACACGTAATTACACTCTACTCAATACAACATAAATACACTCCACATAATACCACTCAGTACCACATAATCACACGTCACAATTACACTCTATTCAATGCAACATAAATACACTCCACATAATACCACTCAGTGCCACATAATTACACACCACATAATTACACTCTACTCAATGCAACATAAATACACTCCACATAATTCCACTCAGTGACACGTAATAACACACCAGATAATTACACTCTACTCAATGCAATATAAATACACTACACATAATACCACTCAGTACCACATAATTACACAACACGTAATTACACTCTACTCAATGCAACATAAATACACTCCACATAATACCACTCAGTACCACATAATCACACGTCACAATTACACTCTATTCAATGCAACATAAATACACTCCACATAATACCACTCAGTGCCACATAATTACACACCACATAATTACACTCTACTCAATGCAACATAAATACACTCCACATAATACCACTCAGTACCACATAATTACACGTCACTTAATTACACTCTATTCAATGCAACATAAATACACTCCACATAATACCACTGTGCCACATAATTACACGCCACATAATTACACTCTACTCAATGCAACATAAATACACTCCACAAAATACCACTCAGTGTGACATAGTTACACGCCACATAATTACACTCTACTCAATGCAACATAAATACACTCCACATACCACTCAGTACCACATAATTACACGCCACATAATTACACTCTACTCAATGCAACATAAATACACGCCACATTATACCACTCAGTGCCACATAATTACACACCACATAATTACACTCTACTCAATGCAACATAAATACACTCCACATAATACCACTCAGTGCCATATAATTATATGCTACATATTTACACTGCACTCAATGCAACATACACTCCAAATAATACCACTCAGTGCCACATAATTACACGCCACATAATTAGACTCTACTGAATGCAGCATACACTCCACATAATACCTATGAGTGCCACATAATTACATGCCACATAATTACACTCTACTCAATGCAACATAGATACACTACACATAATACCGCTCAGTGCCACGTAATAACACGCCACATAATTACACTCTACTCAATGCAATATACATACAATCCACATAATACCACTCAGTACTACATAATTACACACCACGTAATTACACTCTACTCAATGCAACATAAATACACTCCACATAATACCACTCAGTACCACATAATCACACGTCACAATTACACTCTATTCAATGCAACATAAATACACTCCACATAATACCACTCAGTGCCACATAATTACACACCACATACTTACACTCTACTCAATGCAACATAAATACACTCCACATAATACCACTCAGTACCACATAATTACACGTCACATAATTACACTCTATTCAATGCAACATAAATACAATCCACATAATAACACTGTGCCACATAATTACACGCCACACAATTACACTCTACTCAATGCAACATAAATACACTCCACATAATACCACTCAGTGCCACATAATTACACGCCACAGAATTACACTCTACTCAATGCAACATAAATACACTCCACATAATTCCACTCAGTGACACGTAATAACACACCAGATAATTACACTCTACTCAATGCAATATAAATACACTCCACATAATACCACTCAGTACCACATAATTACACAACACGTAATTACGCTCTACTCAATGCAACATAAATACACTCCACATAATACCACTCAGTACCACATAATCACACGTCACAATTACACTCTATTCAATGCAACATAAATACACTCCACATAATACCACTCAGTGCCACATAATTACACACCACATAATTACACTCTACTCAATGCAACATAAATACACTCCACATAATACCACTCAGTACCACATAATTACACATCACTTAATTACACTCTATTCAATGCAACATAAATACACTCCACATAATACCACTGTGCCACATAATTACACGCCACATAATTACACTCTACTCAATGCAACATAAATACACTCCACAAAATACCACTCAGTGTGACATAGTTACACGCCACATAATTACACTCTACTCAATGCAACATAAATACACTCCACATACCACTCAGTACCACATAATTACACGCCACATAATTACACTCTACTCAATGCAACATAAATACACGCCACATTATACCACTCAGTGCCACATAATTACACACCACATAATTACACTCTACTCAATGCAACATAAATACACTCCACATAATACCACTCAGTGCCACATAATTATATGCTACATATTTACACTGCACTCAATGCAACATACACTCCAAATAATTCCACTCAATGCCACATAATTACACACCACATAATTACACTCTACTGAATGCAACATACACTCTACATAATACCACTCAGTGCCACATAATTACACGCCACATAATTACACTCTACTCAATGCAACATAAATACACTCCACATATTTCCACTCAGTGACACGTAATAACACACCAGATAATTACACTCTACTCAATGCAATATAAATACACTCCACATAATACCACTCAGTACCACATAATTACACAACACGTAATTACACTCTACTCAATACAACATAAATACACTCCACATAATACCACTCAGTACCACATAATCACACGTCACAATTACACTCTATTCAATGCAACATAAATACACTCCACATAATACCACTCAGTGCCACATAATTACACACCACATAATTACACTCTACTCAATGCAACATAAATACACTCCACATAATTCCACTCAGTGACACGTAATAACACACCAGATAATTACACTCTACTCAATGCAATATAAATACACTACACATAATACCACTCAGTACCACATAATTACACAACACGTAATTACACTCTACTCAATGCAACATAAATACACTCCACATAATACCACTCAGTACCACATAATCACACGTCACAATTACACTCTATTCAATGCAACATAAATACACTCCACATAATACCACTCAGTGCCACATAATTACACACCACATAATTACACTCTACTCAATGCAACATAAATACACTCCACATAATACCACTCAGTACCACATAATTACACGTCACTTAATTACACTCTATTCAATGCAACATAAATACACTCCACATAATACCACTGTGCCACATAATTACACGCCACATAATTACACTCTACTCAATGCAACATAAATACACTCCACAAAATACCACTCAGTGTGACATAGTTACACGCCACATAATTACACTCTACTCAATGCAACATAAATACACTCCACATACCACTCAGTACCACATAATTACACGCCACATAATTACACTCTACTCAATGCAACATAAATACACGCCACATTATACCACTCAGTGCCACATAATTACACACCACATAATTACACTCTACTCAATGCAACATAAATACACTCCACATAATACCACTCAGTGCCATATAATTATATGCTACATATTTACACTGCACTCAATGCAACATACACTCCAAATAATACCACTCAGTGCCACATAATTACACGCCACATAATTAGACTCTACTGAATGCAGCATACACTCCACATAATACCTATGAGTGCCACATAATTACATGCCACATAATTACACTCTACTCAATGCAACATAGATACACTACACATAATACCGCTCAGTGCCACGTAATAACACGCCACATAATTACACTCTACTCAATGCAATATACATACAATCCACATAATACCACTCAGTACTACATAATTACACACCACGTAATTACACTCTACTCAATGCAACATAAATACACTCCACATAATACCACTCAGTACCACATAATCACACGTCACAATTACACTCTATTCAATGCAACATAAATACACTCCACATAATACCACTCAGTGCCACATAATTACACACCACATACTTACACTCTACTCAATGCAACATAAATACACTCCACATAATACCACTCAGTACCACATAATTACACGTCACATAATTACACTCTATTCAATGCAACATAAATACAATCCACATAATAACACTGTGCCACATAATTACACGCCACACAATTACACTCTACTCAATGCAACATAAATACACTCCACATAATACCACTCAGTGCCACATAATTACACGCCACAGAATTACACTCTACTCAATGCAACATAAATACACTCCACATAATTCCACTCAGTGACACGTAATAACACACCAGATAATTACACTCTACTCAATGCAATATAAATACACTCCACATAATACCACTCAGTACCACATAATTACACAACACGTAATTACGCTCTACTCAATGCAACATAAATACACTCCACAAAGTACCACTCAGTACCACATAATCACACGTCACAATTACACTCTATTCAATGCAACATAAATACACTCCACATAATACCACTCAGTGCCACATAATTACACACCACATAATTACACTCTACTCAATGCAACATAAATACACTCCACATAATACCACTCAGTACCACATAATTACACATCACTTAATTACACTCTATTCAATGCAACATAAATACACTCCACATAATACCACTGTGCCACATAATTACACGCCACATAATTACACTCTACTCAATGCAACATAAATACACTCCACAAAATACCACTCAGTGTGACATAGTTACACGCCACATAATTACACTCTACTCAATGCAACATAAATACACTCCACATACCACTCAGTACCACATAATTACACGCCACATAATTACACTCTACTCAATGCAACATAAATACACGCCACATTATACCACTCAGTGCCACATAATTACACACCACATAATTACACTCTACTCAATGCAACATAAATACACTCCACATAATACCACTCAGTGCCACATAATTATATGCTACATATTTACACTGCACTCAATGCAACATACACTCCAAATAATTCCACTCAATGCCACATAATTACACACCACATAATTACACTCTACTGAATGCAACATACACTCTACATAATACCACTCAGTGCCACATAATTACACGCCACATAATTACACTCTACTCAATGCAACATAAATACACTCCACATATTTCCACTCAGTGACACGTAATAACACACCAGATAATTACACTCTACTCAATGCAATATAAATACACTCCACATAATACCACTCAGTACCACATAATTACACAACACGTAATTACACTCCACTCATTGCAACATAAATACACTCCACATAATACCACTCAGTACCACATAATCACACGTCACAATTACACTCTATTCAATGCAACATAAATACACTCCACATAATACCACTCAGTGCCACATAATTACACGCCACATAATTACACTCTACTCAATGCAACATAAATACACTCCACATAATTCCACTCAGTGACACGTAATAACACACCAGATAATTACACTCTACTCAATGCAATATAAATACACTCCACATAATACCACTCAGTACCACATAATTACACAACACGTAATTACACTCTACTCAATGCAACATAAATACACTCCACATAATACCACTCAGTACCACATAATCACACATCACAATTACACTCTATTCAATGCAACATAAATACACTCCACATAATACCACTCAGTGCCACATAATTACACACCACATAATTACACTCTACTCAATGCAACATAAATACACTCCACATAATACAACTCAGTACCACATAATTACACGTCACTTAATTACACTCTATTGAATGCAACATAAATACACTCCACATAATACCACTGTGCCACATAATTACACGCCACATAATTACACTCTACTCAATGCAACATAAATACACTCCACAAAATACCACTCAGTGTGACATAGTTACACGCCACATAATTACACTCTACTCAATGCAACATAAATACACTCCACATACCACTCAGTACCACATAATTACACGCCACATAATTACACTCTACTCAATGCAACATAAATACACGCCACATTATACCACTCAGTGCCACATAATTACACACCACATAATTACACTCTACTCAATGCAACATAAATACACTCCACATAATACCACTCAGTGCCATATAATTATATGCTACATATTTACACTGCACTCAATGCAACATACACTCCAAATAATACCACTCAGTGCCACATAATTACACGCCACATAATTAGACTCTACTGAATGCAGCATACACTCCACATAATACCACTGAGTGCCACATAATTACATGCCACATAATTACACTCTACTCAATGCAACATAGATACACTACACATAATACCGCTCAGTGCCACGTAATAACACGCCACATAATTACACTCTACTCAATGCAATTTACATACAATCCACATAATACCACTCAGTACTACATAATTACACACCACGTAATTACACTCTACTCAATGCAACATAAATACACTCCACATAATACCACTCAGTACCACATAATCACACGCCACAATTACACTCTATTCAATGCAACATAAATACACTCCACATAATACCACTCAGTGCCACATAATTACACACCACATACTTACACTCTACTCAATGCAACATAAATACACTCCACATAATACCACTCAGTACCACATAATTACACGTCACATAATTACACTCTATTCAATGCAACATAAATACAATCCACATAATAACACTGTGCCACATAATTACACGCCACACAATTACACTCTGCTCAATGCAACATAAATACACTCCACATAATACCACTCAGTGTGACATAGTTACATGCCACATAATTACACTCTACTCAATACAACATAAATACACCCCACATACCACTCAGTACCACATAATTACAAGCCACATAATTACAATCTACTCAATGCAACATAAATACACTCAACATACCACTCAGTACCACATAATTACACGTCACATAATTACACTCTATTCAATGCAACATAAATACACTCCACATAATACCACTGTGCCACATAATTACACGCCACATAATTACACTCTACTCAATGCAACATAAATACACTCCACAAAATACCACTCAGTTCAACATAGTTACACGCCATAATTACACTCTACTCAATGCAACATAAATACACTCCACATACCACTCAGTACCACATAATTACATGCCACATAATTACACTCTACTCAATGCAACATAAATACACCTCACATACCACTCAGTACCACATAATTACACTCTACTCAATGCAACATAAATACACTCCACATAATACCACTCAGTGCCACATAATTACACGTCACATAATTACACTCTACTCAATGCAACATAAATACACTCCATACAATACCACTCAGTGGCACATAATTACACGCCACATATTTACACTCTACTCAATGCAACATAAATACACTCCACAAAATACCACTCAGTGCGACATAGTTACACGCCACATAATTACACTCTACTCAATGCAACATAAATACACTCCACATACCTCTCAGTACCACATAATTACACGCCACATAATTACACTCTACTCAATGCAACATAAATACACGCCACATAATACCACTCAATGCCACATAATTACACACCACATAATTACACTCTACTCAATGCAACATAAATACACTCCACATAATACCACTCAGTGCCACATAATTATATGCTACATAATTACACTGCACTCAATGCAACATACACTCCAAATATTACCACTCAGTGCCACATACTTACATGCCACATAATTACACTCTACTCAATGCAACATACAGTCCACATAATACCACTCAGTGCCACATAATTACACGCCACATAATTACACTCTTCTCAATACAACATAAATGCACTCCACATAATACCACTCAGTGCCACGTAATAACACGCCACATAATTACACTCTACTCAATGCAATATACATACACTCCACATAATACCACTCAGTACCACATAATTACACACCACATAATTACACTCTACTCAATGCAACATAAATACACTCCACATAATACCACTCAGTACCACATAATCACACGTCACAATTACACTCTATTCAATGCAACATAAATACACTCCACATAATACCACTCGGTGCCACATAATTACACACCACATACTTACACTTTACTCAATGCAACATAAATACACTCCACATAATACCACTCAGTACCACATAATTACACGTCACATAATTTCACTCTATTCAATGCAACATAAATACACTCCACATAATAACACTGTGCCACATAATTACACGCCACATAATTACACTCTATTCAATGCAACATAAATACACTCCACATAATACCACTCAGTGTGACATAGTTACACGCCACATAATTACACTCTACTCAATGCAACATAAATACACCCCACATACCACTCAGTACCACATAATTACAAGCCACATAATTACACTCTACTCAACGCAACATAAATACACTCCACATAATACCACTGTGCCACATAATTACACGCCACATAATTACACTCTACTCAATGCAACATAAATACACTCCACAAAATACCACTCTGTGCGACATAGTTACACGCCACATAATTACACTCTACTCAATGCAACATAAATACACTCCACATAATACCACTCAGTGGCACATAATTACACACCACATAATTGCACTCTACTCAATGCAACATAAATACACTCCACATAAATGCACTCTATGCCACATACCTCCAATCAACATAAATGCACTCCACACCAAGACATAATTTCACTAAGCATAATTTCACTCAACACCACAGTTCCAGGCCACACAATTCAACTCCACACATTTCCAATACACACCACATAAATACACACCAAACAACATATTTCAACTCCACAACTCCACAATTCACAACGTACCTCCAATCCACACCATATAGTGGCACCACCTGAGCACCAAACATCACTCACCACCACCATTTTGCATCAGCGCAACACCTAAGCATCACCTAAGCATCACCTAAACATCACCTAAGCATCACGTCAGTCTGCCCTCGGAATCTGGCATCTGTTGATTCTCCCCTAGTGTCCGTCCGCTGCTAGTGTTCTAATTAAATTACTATTTTCCAACCTCCACTCCCCGTTATTTATGTTCCGCTCCCCCATAACAAAAAAATTATAACAAACAAGCATGAGAACAGGCAGGAAGAAGTTGCCAGCAGTGCAAGTACAAAAAAACTAGAAGACATTTTTTATGTTAAAATCTTTTTTTAATCAGGTTGTTCAGTTGTATATAATGTCGTCTCGGTTTGTATAAAGGTAACAAAAATGCTTAACACTTTTTATTATAACTTTTCAACATGATGCACAGCAGCCACAATGCTCTACAACATAGCCAAAAGTTCTGGCTAAACACATAAGGTCCCAAAGGCGAGACCTATTGGCTATGCCAATGCTTGTTAATACATGTAAGTCACCCATAGGGTAGGCCCTGGACAGCCCAGAAGGCAGGGTGCAGAGTATTTAAAAGGTAGGACATGTACTTTTAAGTTTTACATATACTGGTAGTGAAAAACTCTTAAATTCGTAGTCACTACTACAAGGCCTACCTCTCCCATAGGATAGCATTGGAATTACCTTATTAGATTTAATAAGCCGTAATTTCCAAATGAGAGCAGGTAATGAGTTCATATTTGGTGTCTTCGGAATTGTAATGCAAAATCCTTTCTCATCGTGAAGTCGTATCTTTAATTACATTTTTGAAAATGCCACTTTTAGAAAGTTTGTATACAAAAAACAATGTCTCAACTGGGAATTATCTCACGTGGCATATTCAGAAACAGATTTAATCTTAAGGAAGAATGGAAATAAGGGAGACCCAAAGAAATTCATGGAGAAACAAAAAGGTTCTTATTTGCAAGTAGTTATAACAGCACTACAGTACATTGTATGTAATAGTAACCATAAGTGGGTTGTGCACTGAGCGTGCTAGTGATAGTGAACGGCGCAGTGACACAAGAGAAAGTGAACGAACAGTGTGAACGGCGCAAAAATTTCAACAAAATTGTGGTCATTAACAAAGGAAGATATATACATGGAAAATTATTTTAGAAGTTGTTTAAAGTTATTTAAATTGCCCACATTGGGACCAAAAAATGACGCTGGGTGGTCGACGGCGTTTCGACCTGTCCGACTTCAGGTCGTCATCAGGACCAGGTTACTTGATTTGGGGATAGTGCTGAATGGAAGGAGTAGGCGTCCCAAGCGACAAGCGTGGGAACAAAGGTATGCCAGGAAAAATCTGCAGGCAATTGAAGCAGGTAGTGTATTGAGGGAAGGTAGAATCAACCCTGGACGATGCAAAGGCTAGGATGAGCCAGCGCTTGTGTTAGGAGCGCGTGATCAGGAAGCGTCTGGTGTGTGTTGAGGTCAAAGGGATCCTCTTAGGGAACGGGTGCTGACGATTCAGCCCCTCTCGCTGCCAAGTTGCCCTTCAACTTGGCAGCGAGAGGGGCTGAATCGTCAGCACCTGTTTCCACTCGAGCATTGACTGCTCCTACGCCGGGACCGCCATTCGCGGCTCTGCTTCCCAGTCAACCCACCGTACTCCTACACGGGTGGACCCCGCGGCTTCATTCCCTAAGAGGATCCCTTTGACCTCAACACGCACCAGACGCTTCCTGATCAGGCACTCCTAACACAAGCGCTGGCTCATCCTAGCCTTTGCATCGTCCAGGGTTGATTCTACCTTCTCTCAATACACTACCTGCTTCAATTGCCTGCAGATTTTTCCTGGCATACCTTCGTTCCCACACTCGTCGCTTGGGACGCCTACTCCTTCCATTCAGCACTATACCCAAATCAAGTAACCTGGTCCTGATGACGACCTGAAGTCAGACAGGTTTAAACGCCGTCGACCACCCAGCATAATTTTTTGATCCCAATGTGGTCAATTGAATTAACTTTAAACAACTTCTAAAATAATTTTCCATGTATATATCTTTCTTTGTTAATGACCACAATTTTGTTGAAATTTTGCACCATTCACGCTGTTGGCTCACTTTCTCTTGTGTCACTGCGCCGTTCACTATCACTAGAACGTTCAGTGCACAACCCACTTATGGTTACTATTACATACAATGTACTGTAGTGCTGTTATAACTACTTGCAAATAAGAACCTTTTTGTTTCTCCACAAATTTCTTTGGGTCTCCCTTATTTCCATTCTTCCTTAAGATTAAATCTGTTTCTGAATTTGCCACGTGAAATAATTTCCAGTTGAGACATTGTTTTTTGTATACATACTGTACCCGGGTCTCGACTGGGTTAACGAGTTTACTCCTGTCTTTATGTTTCTACTTTTAGAAAGTTGACATTTTCCTGCCTTATTCATTTAGTGCCTGCAGCCTGCCACTGGGTCATATGACTGGGTTTAGTTGACAGTTGGGCTTTGTGTATTCCTCCTAGACAGCCACACACAATGCAGAGCGTAGGTGTGCCTGGATCGGCCATCACTGGCAGTATGGGAGGGCAAAGCTGGGCACAGCTCTGCTTACACTTGAATGGGCTGTTTCCTGCCTTCAAACAAAGGGCTGCATACCCCCTGTAATTAGTCCTGAGTCAGGACAGGGACATCAGGATGCCTGGGGACTTCAAAGGGAAACCTCTAGAAGCTTCTTCCATTTCAAAGCAAGGTCCAGGTATCAATATTGGACCCCAGACACCAACACTTCAGTACACTTCTGGACCTGTGGATACTCTGCCAGGAAGAAGGACTGCTGTGCTGCCAAACGAACTGCCACTTTGCTGGACTGGTGCCCTGCTGGACTACTGCATTGCTTGACTGCTGCCTTGCTGTGCTGACCTGCTGTCTGCTGCCCTCTTGTCTGGGTGAGAAGGGATGGACCTGCATCTGTTGAACCCAGGACCCTAGAGTGACTCCAAGGGCTAGCTGGCTGGCCTACTAACTAGAGCCTCAGAGACAGAAGGCTCCAACAACCTTGAACCCTGCACCAGGACTCTGCCATCTGTGAGTCCTACCCTGCTATGTGGTGTCACCCCAGTCCTGGACCCTTGGAAGTGGGCTTGAAAGTGCTCTGTCAGCCAATCTGTGGATCCAGTGGAATCGACGCATCTCTGCTCCGCGGCACAACCACAAGCAGAACCGACAGATCACCTCTGCTGCAAGGGTTCTCCTGACGCAAGGACTCTGCATCGACCTCACAGCCTGCATCAGAACCGCCCCCTGGGTGAAGCTTTCCCGACCCAGCCTTTGCATTGCAAATCTCTTGCTGATGCCAGTCTCAATTACAACGCATGTTCCCCAATCACAGCCTCACAGTTCTTTGGAACCTACACATTGCCTCGACTACACGACGCATCATCGAAGCCAGACTTCGCATTGCAAGTCCTCATCAGCTGGATCCTCAATGATGACGCAGAACCTTGCATCACAGCCCTGCAGTGCCTTGTAACTGATGCATCGACTTTGGCTGCATGAACTACCTCCGCTGAGCAGGACCTCGCGACTAAGCCTGGGCGTAGTTCGCGAAGTAGCGCTACGCGAAGCTACGCAAAGTGCAGTTCGCACTACGCGAGCTACGCGTAGCACTACGCGAACTGCGTAGTGCACTGTTCGCAATGATTGCACAGTGCCGGATGCTTGTCCGCACTGTGCAATCATTGAAAACGGCATCTTGCACAGTGCGAGCTGTCTTTACTGCCGCTCGAGTAGATTTTTACTCGAGCGGCAGCTTTCTCAACGCGGACTGGTAGTTTCTCATCACGAGCGGTCGCGAGCATACGCGACCACTCGCAATGAGAAACCTGACCTCCCGCGTTGAGAATCTCGCCGGGAGGTTTATTTTCCACGCTCGCGATCGGCAACTTGATGTTGCTGATCGCGAACGAGGAAAAAGTCTCGCCGGGATGTCATTTTGCTTGCTCGCGGTCGCCAACTTGACGTTGAGGACCGCGAGCAAGCAAAGCTGACCGCTCACGCTATGCTACGCTACGCTACGCGTGTTTGCACTGTGCTACGTGCAATTCGCGTTGTGCGAAGTAGCGCAAACTTCGCAAACTACGCGAGCGTAGCGTAGTGCTTTGCCCAGGGTTACTCGCGACTCTCCGCAACCAGGACTTAAGGTACTTTTGTTCATCTGGCCTAACTGGGTCCCTGCAGCCATACAGCATTCCATCGTGGTTTGCCTGAACTTGTGACTTTGTACCAGTCCAGTGCAGCCAGATATCCACAGTTGGCGCTTTGTGCTTTTTGGCGCTATTTTTACTGAAATTTCAAAATCTACATATCTTCAGTTCTACTGATTGGATTTTTGTCATTTTGCTCTTGAATTACTTATTAAAATTTAGTCTATGTTTCTAAATTAGTGTGGGATTTTTCTTGTATTGGGTTCTCACCTTATTACTGTTTGAAGTGCTGTATAAATACTTTATACACTGCCTCTAAGTAAAGTCTGAGTGTTCGGTGCCAAGCTACCAGAGAGTTGAGCACAGGTTAATTTGGGGTTTGCTTGTGCCTCTCCCTAACAAGGAGTGTGCTTGCTGCTTAAGTAGGATTTAATTCCCCTCAACCAGTAACCTGATTTCTTACAGGGAGAAAGCACCTCCCTTTGTAGCAGGCCTCTTTTGTCTCTGAGCCTGGGAGCCATTCACACTACTCTCAAGAAGGGCAGGAGGCGGTCTGGGGCCCAGCAGCTGTGCAAGGCCACTGGACAAACTGAGCGACTGAGGGCCATATGTATCAAACAAAATTGCGATCGCAAATGCTGAAATTCGCAAAATTTCAGCGTTTGCGATCGCAATTTGGCTTAGTGGTATGTATGAATGAAAAACTGCCTTGCAAAATAAGGAATCGCAAAATTTGCGATTCCCTATTTTGCGAATGCATTAAGGAATCGCAAATTGCGATTCCTTAAATGCAATGTAAAAGCACAAAAAAGTGCAATTTGGCCTTAAGGAATCGCAAATTACCACCAACTTCAAGTTGGTGGTAATTTGCATTTCTTTGAAAAATGCACTTTTTGCATTTTCAAAGTGCAATGTGGCGCACATACATGCCCTTAGGGCATGTATGTGCGCCACATGTGCACCCATGCATATTTCAAGGGTGCAACAGGGTGTCCTTTTGACGCCCTTGCAACCTTGAAATTGCATTCTCAATTTGCGATTCTCCAATTTACTAATCGCAAATTGAGAATGTCTTCCCATAGGAATGAATGGGGAGGGTTTCCTTAATTGTGAATCGCAATTTGCGATTCGCAATTAAGGAATATATAGGATTCGCAATTTTTTTTGCAAATCCTACATACATTTCGCTTTGCGATTCGCAAATAGCGATTCGCAAAAAATCGCTATTTGAGAATCGCAAAACCTAACATTGATACATATGGCCCTGAGTGGCAACTTGCTAATAGTTGCCTTTCCTTAAAAAATGACATTAATTTTGACTTGAGCTTCAAGTTGTGTTTACTGACACAATTAATTTGATACCTTGAAGTACCCATTTTAGTAGTCCCATTAAGAAGTTAGCCAGACTGAGAGGTCAGCCGGTAACTCGGTGTTAGCCAATGGGGCTACTAACCTTTCCACAGCAAAAATGACAATTTAGACGTTTTGCTGTTACAGCATGTTAAATGTATATTACATACTACTACTACATAATAATATACAGCTCCCTGCCATATGGCTCCATAGGACTTTCTTATGAGAGACTTATTTATATTGTTAAGGAAAGTGGGGTCTTTGCCTTTGGTTTAAATGGCACAGTCAAACTGGTATTTTTATAACTGCTCTTCCAGGCTGCAGTCATAGGATGGAAGCCAGTTGTGGTACTTTGTCACACAAAGGGTGACACAATCAGTGCTGCACCCCTGGGTGGACACTCCAACTTACATGTGCTGGGTACCCTTGGTACCATATACTAGGGACTTATAAGTAAGTCAGCTTATGCAAGTTGGGGGTAGCCAATTCAACAAACCTTTTGTAATGGGTTAGAACACTGGCACTGAGGTCTGGTTAGCAGGATTCAGTGCACTCTCAGAGTCGAAAAACCAGCAGCATCAGTCAAATCTTTGGGGGTAACCATGCAAAAAGAGGCATTTTCTTACAGTCTCCCAAGCGATAGTGCATGTGCAGTCTCAGGCGAGATCTAAAGTATAGGGAGTGGGAGGATGGGAGTGGGTAAACCGACAAAGAGGCAAAGGTGCCTGCCAAACATACCAAAGGGCATATAACAAACTACAGCACCCCCAAAACATTTAGGGACGCTAGGGTGAAGGCAGGAGAGTTTTTAAAAAGAGGGTGGGGATGTGTCCTCCCTGAGAGGAAACAGCCTTTACCAAGCAGCCTTTACAATACAGGACATTTCCCATGCAGGACCTTTCCCACACAGTCTTTACAATGCAGGTAATGAGTACGTTTGCCACGTAGTACTTTACCATGCAGGTAAGCATTGTTTTCAATACCATACTTTTAATGTTATTTTTTTTAAGTGATTTAGGGTTTAGGGGATGGGTAGAGGTGAAGGGAGGTAAGGGTGAATTCAGGGTTTAGGGGTGGGTAGAAATATTGGGATGTAAGGGTGATTTCAGGGTTCAGGGGTGGTTATTGTAAAAGAGGGGTAAGGATGATTTTAGAGTTTAAGGAAGGGTAGAGATAAAGGGAAGTGAGAGTGGTGTTAGGGTTTAGGGGTGTATAGAGATAAAGGGAGGTAAGGGTGATTTTAGGTTTCAGGAGTAGGTAGAGGTAGAGCGAGGTAAGTGTGATTTTAGAGTTCAGAGATGTGTAGAGATAAAAGGGAGGTAAGGGTAATTTTAATGTTAAAGTGTGGATAGAGGTAAAGGGAGGTGAGGGTGATTTTAGGGTTTAGGGATGGGTAGATGTGAAGGTAGGTAAGGGTGATTTTAAGGTTCAGGGTGGGCAGAGGTAAAGCGAGGTAAGGCTAATTTTAGGATTTAAGGATAGGTAGAGGTAAAGGGAGTTAAGAGTGATTTTAGAGTTTAGCGTTCGGTAACGGTAAATGGAGGTAAAGGTGACGTTAGGGTTTATGGGTGAATAGAGATAAAGGGAGGTAAGGGCGATTTTAGGGTTCAGGAGTGGGTAGAGGTAGAGTGAGGTAAGTGTGGTTTTAGAGTTCAGATATGGGAAGAGATAAAAGGGAGGTAAGGGTAATTTTAATGTTAAAGTGTGGATAGAGGTAAAAGGGAGGGGAGGGTGATTTTAGGGTTTAGGTATGGGTCGATGTCAAGGGAGGTAAGAGTAATTTTAGGGTTCAGAAGTGGGTAGAGGTAAAGGTAGGTAAGGGTGATCTTAGAGTTTGGGGTGGGTAGAGGTAGAGGGAGAAAAGGATGAATTTAGATTTGTGCTGGGTAAAGGTAAACAGGGGCAAGGATGATTTCAGGGTTTAGGGTGGGTAGAGTTAAAGCGAGGTAAGGTTGATTTTAGGGTTTAGGGCTGAGTGGAGGTAAAGGGAAGTAAGGGTAATTTTCGGGTTCAATGGTAGATAGAGGTGAACCGAGGAAAGGGTGATTTTAGGGTTTAGAGGTGGGTAGAGGAAAAGGGAGGTAAGGGTGTTTTTAGGGTTTAGGGCGGGTATTGGTAAAGGTAGGTAAGGGTGCTTTTAGGGTTTAGGGGTGGGCAGAGGTAAAGAGAGGTAAGGGTAATCTTAGGGTGTAGGGGTGGACTTGGGAGGTAAGAGTAATTTTAGGGTTCAGAGGTGGGTAACGGTAAAGGGAGTTAGGGGTAATTTTGGGGTTTGAGGTGGGTAGAAGTAAAGGGAGATAGAGGTGATTTTAGAGTTTGGAGTGGGTAGGAGTGTGATTTGGGGGTTTAGGGGTGGGGAGAGGAAAAGGGAAGTAAGGGTAATTTTATGCTTTAGGTCAGGGTAGAGGTAAAGTGAGAAAAGGGTGAATTTAGGGTTTAGTTGTGGGTAGAGGTAAAGGGAGGTCAGTGTGATTTAGGGTTCAGAGGTGGGTAGAGGTAAACGGAGGTAAGGGTGAATTTAGTGTTCATCTGCTAACGGGACAAACATAAGTGATAAAGGTAAATGTGCTAAATGTGGATTGGTTGCTGCAGATAGCTTACATATGTTTGTTACTTGCTCAGGTTTAACAGTTTTCTGGAAAGACCTGACGCAAATTGTAGGCGATTGCTTAAAAATTGACATACAATTAACGGAAGCAGAGAGCATGATTGGCTGTAAGATAATGCCTGACCTTCGACTAAGATCTCTGATGTCGGTTATTATAGTAACAGCGCGACTATGCATTGCCCGGGCTTGGGTGTCTAAAACACCGCCTAGGGCCTTGGAATGGTGGGCAATGCGAAGTGAAATATACGAAAGTGAAAAGGCTATAGCTTAGAGCAGGGGGATTCTTCTGGCAAGAAATTCTATCGAATCTGGGGGCCCATGATAAATACAGAATAGTAAAAACGTCAGGTATCATTATGTTACTTTGTCATATGTATCTTCTTATTTACATTTTTTATGTCTATTTGTCCCTTTCATTCCTTTTTTTTTTCTCCTCTCTTTGATCTTATATAGTATTGATACACGTTTTGTATATTATTATCATTGATGTATGGTTTTTTATGTTTACTCCTGGAGATAAATAAAAAAAAAAATAAGAATTAAGGGGCCCATTACGATACCCGGCGTAAATAAATCCGCCAGGCATAGAAGCGGCAAAAATCCGCCCGCACACACCGTCTGAACACCGACCACGCCATTACGATTACACAAACCGAAAACCGCCATCGGCGAAAAATCACACAAAATACCGCCCGCCATCGTCCGAGTCGGAGTCAAACCGCCCGCCACGGACGGAAACACGCACGACAACACAAAACCGCCCGCCCTCACGGCCGACACACCGCACGTGAAATTACGATCGCACCGCCATGAGCGCGGGAAAACTACAAATATACCGCCCGCCAGCGCAAACAACGCCGATGAGAATCGACACGGCAGAAGCCATGGCGCCCACGTCCCTGCACAGAAACCATCCGCTCACAAAACCAATAGCACACAACATGGCCAACAAGTCCACACAGCAAGGCACGCACAAATACACAAGCACAGTACACATCCCGAAAACACCCCCGGACAAACAAAAACTACAAAGGCCAGAACCCCAGACACAACACACCTGAAAACAACAGACCATGAGGACACACCCACATAGGTAAGTACAAAAGCAGCACTCCCACAGACCACAACCCCTTGCAACATTGCAAACCAGAGAGGAGAGGAGAGGACACAGTGACACAGCAAGGACAACAGCACACCACAGAAACGCACACATCACAACCACCACCACCACCACCACCACCACCAAACACCGGCACCACAAACCCCCTGCACATTACACAACACACACCGCACCAGCACCACAAACACCATGGCACCACAAAGAATGCCCAAGTTCACGCCCATTGAGCTGACGGTCATGGTCGACGAGATCATCAAGGTGCACCCACAAATCTATGGGAACATGGTCCAACACACACCACTAGCCACCAGAAACAGAATGTGGAACCGGATCGTAGACCAGGTCAATGCAGTCGGGACCCTGCCCAGGAACAGAGTCGAAATTAACAAACGGTGGAATGACGTCAAGAGCCTGGTCAAGAAGAAGGAGGGCAAAAACAGAGAGCTGGCTGCCGTCACTGGCGGAGGGAATCCCGCGCTCTTCAAGACCTTCAAAGCGTGGGAGGAGAAGGTGCGAGTCATCATCCATCCCGAGATCCTCGCCGGATTAGCAGGGGAGTGGAGGCTGGTAAGTACAAACTAATGTATACCAGCACACCGCTATGTACTCACATGCACTACCACCATGCCACAGCTCCCAGGGACAAACACCCCCATGTCCAGCACACAATACACAACACACACATGCAACAGACACCACCACACACAGCCCAAACAGAACAACTGTAAGATGCGTGGGGACATGTGTACATTCAGCCAGCCACGTAACCACCAACAGGTCCCCAAATATGCCAGAAGCGCCACAACGAGCACCCACCACACCCATGTGTCCGCCACAGCTGCACAAACCGACAAGTAACAGGTAAGTGGCAGGAACACAAAGTGCAGTGGGTGGGACGGTGGACAGCCCAAGTACAACACACACCAGGCCCCTAGTCCCACAGCACAGCAAGGAGGAGCATCCCCCACACCCCACAGCCACGTGTCAGCCACCGCAGTGCACAACGACAGCCGAAAGGCAGACATCACGGTCCACAGCAATCGGTGTCAGTGGGTGTCCAGCCACCCCCACGACCCACAACACCCCCCACCCCCACAGACCTGCAACATGGAGCACCCCCCGCTTAGAGCCATGTGGCATCCAGTACAGTGCACGCACGAACAACCTGCAGGTGGGAAACTGGACAGGGCTGGATTACTGGAGGCATGAGGACCGGTACACGACCAACACATGGGACATGTCACGTAGCAGACAGACACGCAGCACCGCCCACCGTCACGAACAAGTGAACAATGTGCACACGGACATGAACAACAGACTCACACCCCACATGACCCATCACAGACATAGCAACACCCAAGGAGCCACGTCTGCATGCACAAGCCACACTGAATATAGTACCACACGGCAGCCACTGTGCAACTCATCACACACAACCGAAACACCATTGAAGTCCTGTACATGTAGCCCCTACTGCCTGTCAACCACACACCCCACAACTACGCCTATGTAAGACAAACAACACTAGACGCAACAGAGCGGAACAACATAAATGCACACGAACACCACTGAACCCATCAAACACACAGACACACCATGCACATACAACATACCATCCATCCCATCCGTCAGCCCCAGTCTCATGAAAGGCATGTCATCCGCACAGCTGCCACACATACAGCAGTCACGCTAAGATACATGCCCATGACCAACCATGTGCCAGAAGTCAATGAAGCGCACGACACACTGTGAGCAACAACACACAACATGGGCCACACCCCTCCCACGAGCACTGCAGTGATGCACATGGCACAGGGCAGCACGCACACCAAGGAGATGGGACAACTGCAATACGTTGGCTTTCACACACAACCATCACTCACTCATAACGATGCGTCCAATGCCATGTCCAGTAATCACAACAGACAGCAAATATGCAGGCCATGTCAAGCATGCACACACCTCAAACCATGCACTGTCATGCTGCCACAACACATGTCACGTTCGGCACCCATGGCTCACAGCATGTACCCCAAAAGCATATTCCCTCCCAAATGCGAATCTGGGGCATGGCCCCCATGTTGCCATATGCGTTCCTAAGCGTTCCATTTGAACCCCAAAAGCATATTCCCTCCCAAATGCGAATCTGGGGCATGGCCCCCATGTTGCCATATGCGTTCCTAAGCGTCCCATCTGAACACCAAAAGCAAAGTACAAACCAGACCCAGGATGGGCCAGGAGCCCGCATACACCAGAGTCACAATAAGTAGGGGCACAGCAACACACCCATCGGCATGGCCAATCCGTCCCATGCCACATGTGCACAGCACACAGTCCCATTGCCAAGCACACACAACTACAAATGCTACAGCCACACACACGCCTCCGGGAAACCCATGTACGAGATTGCACGAACTGTCAATGTCAGACGACAAATACATACTTCGCCAGGTGCAACACAATAACAAATCTCATTCTCTCCACAGGTGACGAACTGCCGGATGCTGGGGATGGAGACAGCAGCCAGCACAGCCAGCCCACAAGCCCCCAACGAGGACACACGGATGTGGAGGATCTCACCTCCTCTTCGGACACGGACCACCAAGCAGGCCCATCTGGTGTGGCAGGGCCCAGCCGCTCCCCAGGACCCCTCCTACCCACCAACCCATCATCCAGGGCTGCTGAACATTCCCAGCCCCCTGCTGCCACTGTCGTTGCGGCCACACCCACGGTCATTGCGGCCACACCCACGGTCATTGCGGCCACTACCACTGCCGCAACCGCCACCATCGCCGCACCGACCACCACCGCCGCCACCACCACCACGTCTTCGCTGGCACCAGCCCCAGCGCAGGTGGTGGCCCGGCCGACTGGATCCACCCTGGGAGCCACAGCGAGGACCGTGGTGAGCAATGTGGCTAGTGGGCAGGCCGGTGGCAGCAGAACTGGTAGGAGGAGCAGGGTCAGGGAAACGCAAGTCTCCCCTGGGAGCCATGCCCTGCCTCAAATGGCCAGAGTCCTTGGGGCCTATGAAGAGGCCCAAGAACAATGGGTCAGGTCTGCTTCAGACACGCGGGAGGTGCTGGGGGTGCTGAGGTCCATGGACGCCCGTATAGGTCAACTCGTGGACCTCATGGGCCAGCTGGTGGTGGCGGTGAGGACACAGCCAGGGACAGCAGCTCCCCCTCCGCCACCACCTGCCGGGGCGCAGGGTCGAGCAGCAGTGTCCAGTTCCCCTGCGTCCACAGCCAGTGAGCACACCTCAACCACCAGCATGTCGCAAGCAGGCACCCCCCCTCGCAAACGTGGAAGGGGCCGTCCGAGTGGAAACCGATCTCCCGGGAGGACTTTGCACGCTCCAAACGCAAGTGAGGCAGCCAGCCAGCCTTCCTTGATCACCCACTGCATTGACTTGGACTACGATCCCACTCCACACAGCCATCTGGATGGCATGTGTGTGTTGGACTATGGACATAGAACCAGTGGGTACACCCTGAGCATCACGCAGCCATGACCGACAGCTCATTGTCACTGCACGCACCACTTTTGTCATCACCTTACACACAATCACATGTCACAGTTTGAAATAAATGCACCTCTTACACAAACTGCTGTTTGTGCCCTGTGTTTTATTTGTACGGAATACAACGGCCACCTTGGGCGGAAAGGCACCTGATGCGTGGCATGGCAATGGAATCCGGAGGGCCTGTAGGGACCTAGGGGTGGGAGACAGAACAGGAGCACATTCAATGAGTGTGTCACACACCCATCACACAGTACATGTCAACAACTACAAGCAATGTACACACATCGCACAGAGCAATAGGGCACAATGCCACAGCCACCAACAGTGGCATACTACCCTGGCCATGGAGCGTTGACACACAGCACGCAGTGAACAAACGGCCACCCTGACACAGCACACACACACCTGCACAGATACAGCCACATCAGCCGTCGTACATGGACACTCACCGTCAAGTGAAGTAGCGGGCGATGAGCTGCTGCCGCACATTCCCAGCTTCCTCCTCTCCGCTGTCCTCCTCACTCGAGCTGTCCTGGTCTGCGGGCTGGGGCCCTGGTTGATCTCCGTCATCCACAATGAGGGGGATCTGCTTCCGAATGGCCAGATTGTGCAGCATGCAGCACGCCACCACTATCTGGCACACCTTCTGTGGGGAGTACGCCAGTGCACCCCGGTGCGGTCCAGGCACCTGAACCTGGACTTGAGGAGGCCAAAGGTACGCTCGACCACACGTCTGGTCCTCCCATGTGCCTCATTGTATCGATCGTCTGCTGGGGTGCGAGGATTCCTCAATGGACTGAGCAGCCATGCCCCATTCGGGTACGCAGAGTCACCTGGGTGTGAGGGACACAGAGAACCGTTGCTATTCCAACTGGACAGGGGACAGCATCGCACAACCAGCACGCTACACCACTCCACATACTCACCGACAATACAGCCACGATCCTGTTGCAGATTGGCCATCAGTCGTGGCAAGATGCTGTTGCGCATTATGTGTGCGTCATGGGCCGAGCCTGGGAACTTTGCACACACGTGGGTGATCACCATGTCCGCAAGGCACACCACTTGCACATTCAGGGAGTGCGTGTGCTTCCTGTTGCGGTACAGGTGCTCAGTGGCCTGTGGTGGAACAAGGCCAACATGTGTGCAGTCAATGGCTCCAACGACGTGTGGGATTCTGCCAAGGGCATAGAATGCACCCTTCACTGCCGCCAATTCACGAGCCCTGGGGAAGCGGATGTACCTGTTTCGGTACAGCATCATGGCTGCCAGTACATCCCTCAGCACCTTGCTGAACATGGGCTGGGACATCCCTCCTCCACTGCCCACTGTGTGCTGGAATGACCCAGTGGCGAAGAAATGCATGGCGGCCATCACCTTAGCCGTGGGGGTGACAGCAGTCGGATACACCCTGCGGGGACGGAGATGGGGTTCTAACATGGCACACAGTCGATGCAGGGTTGGCCTGTCCAGCCGAAACTTCCTAATAACCTCTGTATCGTCCATGTCCACCAGCAATTGGTATGGGCGGTCAATGTTCGGTCTCCGCCTAGGGAAAATGGCAGAGGACACATGTCAAAGCAACACAACACATAGCAATTTCGCATACACATCACTGACATGACTGAGCAAGCACATGAGCCACAGCCCAGCTGTCAAGCTGGGACGGCACGGCCACAATACACTTACACAGGTCTCCCAACAATGGCAATGGCTAGTGAGACATACCACTGCCATGTGCATGCACATGGGGATCTAGGCCCCAATGACTTGCGGGGCGTGCTGATGGGGACTGACTGCATATTCGTCAAGCGGCAACGCCACGGCAACATGAATGTCTGCTGAGCATGGAACTGCTTCCGAGGCTGGATGAGTATGGCACACGACGACGACGATGTGGGCACAGGCTGAGCGGCCAAAACAAGTGGGACCGGTGGCACGAGGGGATATGAGACAGTAGTAGGTGTCAGCACTGCACCCTATGTACAGCACTGTACGGATCACACCTCCCGAAACATTGACAGGTGTCCACATTGACAGCCCCATGCCAAGACGGCTGTGTGCTTGCAGTCACACGTCACAGGTGAGAGGTTACATTGCACGTGCCAGGTGGCAGACGTACATAGTGGGAGCTGGCATGTGTGTGCATGTGTCTCCTGTTCAGGATCCACCAGATGGGCGCTGACTCTGTACTGACCATTGGACACAGCATGTTCCGTGGAAGGCTTGTGTGTGGGATGGTGGCACTGGATGTGCCTCCGTTGGGTGGGGGGCCATGCACAGGGCGGGTACGTCGATGAGTGCGCATTGTTGGTCACGGTGGGTGCACCCACTAAGATGTGTTGCCCTGTGTTCAATTCCTATGTCCGCATGATGATGGACTGTAGATGTGGGCAGACTACACATTGGTCGATGTGCTGTCTATATGCATGTGCCCTCACACCAGGCACAGCTGCCCCTGCACATGTGACCCCTGCTGGACTCGCTGCTGGGTCTGTGGAGCTGATGCACCTACTGTGCGTGGGGTGGACAGCTCTCCTCACTTCCCTCATTGCGCATGTCATGACTTTGCCGCAGGTGACATGGATCATGGAGGGCCCACATGTACGCGTGGGTAGGCTACACATGATTGTTCACTGGTCGCCACCCCCAGTCAGTGTTTCGAATGGGAAGGTTGTCGTGCTGGTGGTATATTCGATGTGGCGGATGGGCGGGCCTAGGTGCGGGCCTACATTCCGGACATGGGGGGTAGTTGGATTGGCGACTAGTTGCAGTACACACGGCACACGTCTCTTCCTTTCCACATCTGGGTCATCCCTTGTGCTCACTGACAGTGATACAGTCATCTTCGCCCCAGCCCTCATGTCCTCCCCTCGCTCCCCCAATATGCATGTGCACCTGCGAGGCTAGCGCTTGCACAGGCAGCCCCAAGCTCGCACCAGGGAGGGCAAGGAGTGTATGTGTGGGTCCAGTTGCACGAGTGGGCTGTCTCAGGGTATGATGTGTTGCGGGACGCCGTCCACCTGCGTGGTGCCCCAAATGGAGACCCGGCCTGCATGGACTATGCATCACAGTCTTCGCCTTCCGGATCCGCCACCTGCGACACCCAGTGGCTGTGGCTGCCCTTGCGGCCAGGCCGCGTCCGTCTGTGACTGATGGCCCACACATTCACTCTTTGGCCTCTCTGGGGAGGGCTCGGGGGTGGTGGCGCACGCGCTTGCACTTAGTCGCAATGGCATGTGGCGTGGTTGGTATGATGGGCAATGGATGGGATGGTGCGAGCCACCTCCCGTGACGTCAGTGCTGCTCGTGCTGTGGTGCGTCCCCCTACACTTCCATTTGACTTGTGCCATGCTAGACGTTGAGGTTCTATTGCCTGCGTGATATGACCAGGAGGAGCGCGAGGAGACCTCTCACACACCATGCTCCACTGCCATCCCGTGCCCTGTATCGCCTGTGCGGATTGACTATGTTGGGGTTACACCTGGTCGACTGGGGCTGTGTGTGCCTTGTCAAGGGGCATGGCGGGCGCACAACAGGATCCAGCTTGTCCACAGAGGGTGGGCTGAGGTGCGCCTGGTACCGCTTTGTACGTGTGCCCGGCTGCTGTGCACACACGTGTTCACTCCCCCCGACAGGTGTCCTCTCACAATGCCCAGGGAAGCGGTGGTGTACTGTTCATGACCCCTCCCAACACGGCGTGCTCCAACTTGGCATGTGTGCATCTACCCGTCGCACCCACCCACCTGAGCACTGCGTCCATACGACTTCACACGACACATGTGTGTCTTCCACAGTAGTGCTACTCATTTGCGTTGACATCCAATACCAGTGGACTACATGGTCATGTCACGACTGCCGTGTACTTCACATACTCTCATCCTCTCTCATTCGTACTTGTGAAATGAGTCAGCGGAGACAGTTTTGGTTTCAAACATTATATTGAGTCTTCTGTCCTATGTGATGCAGTATAGTGGACACTACTGGCAGCGGAATACATGTTGAGGATATACTGAGCATGATTGCAAATGGGATAGGGTGTGGGGTTACATGTGATTGGCTGTTGCATGTGGGATGTGGGCTTCAGAGTGACATCTGCTTGGCCAAGGCTGTGCTAATGTACATTTACGTATAGCTGCGGAGCTGCGGACTTTGACACAGACGGTATACATGTAGCCTACCAGACCGCTGGGCATCATGGGCACAGTCCATCTCAGTTCCATGTGACAGGTTTGCTGCGGTTGTTCCTCATGCACGCGTGCATGTGAGATGACATCAGGGCATGGGCTTGCGTGCATGCAGCGGCGTGCCACTTGTTGTTGCAATGTGGTGGTTACTGGACATGTCACAGTCACTGGGGTCGTGTTGTTGTTGTATGCACTTGTCGTCCATGCAAAGGTCCTGGTATGGGATTCCCGGGGCGGGGGTGGGAGGGGTGCAGCACCCACAGACTCCAGGCGACCTATTCATGTCCACTGAGCGGTGTGTGTGTCCATGTGCGCTGGATCCATGTCGTGTCCTGGTTGTTCGTGCAGTTCCGTCCATGTGGGTGCGATACACAGAGCCCATGCCACTGCCTCCCACGATGCATGCGGTGTTCCTGGATGTGATGGGGAACAGTGTGCATGTCCCGGTCATATCCGATGTCATGGCGATGTCGTTGATGGTGTGGTTACAGTTGCCGGTCGTTTGGTATGGCTGTTGTGGTGGTGACTGGCCAGTCCGTGCGGAAGCTAAGCATGGGTGCGGGGTTGGACATCATAGGTCACTCGGGGAACCTGCGTTGTGGTCCGACGAATTGACAGGTTGTCAGGTATGCAATGCCGTCCAGCAGGGCTTCCATGTCATTGGTGGTGTACATGTTTGCCAGCCAATGTAGCGGATGGTGGCTGTCAAGGTGTTGTTCGTAAGTTGTCCCTTGGAGGACCATGATGGGGCATGCTGGGTGACATTCGATGTAGCTGTTCTCGATGATCCGTCGTGTGGAGGCACAGTGGTCCCATTTCAGTGCGGGTGCGATGTTGGCCACATACGCCATGCCCCCATAGGCAGAGCAGGCCCTGTCGTGTGCGTCCAGAGGGAGGAGTAGTGGTAGCAGGTCCGCCTTCAGACATGCCGGGTTGGAGAGGCATATCTCGACGGGATGCTGGTATGGACACCTCCGACAGTAGAAGACGGGCATGACGCAGCTGAACAATGTGATGCGGTAAGTCAGTCGGTAACTTACGTTCAGCAGGGACAGGAGATCGCATCCCAATGTATGGAACAGGTTGGTTTTGTACAGCTTGAGCTGTTCGGCGTAGTTGGGTAGGTGTGTTGCGGTTGCCATTTCCCAGCGGTGCGTTGTGGTGGCGTGCTCCGGCTGTGTGTGCAGTCTGCAATGTGCACGCTCCGAGGTTGCTGTGAGCTCTGTGTAGTTGTAGGGAGACAGGACTTGTGTTCTGTTTGCTTGTTTGGAGGACACGGGCCCTCTTCCCACATGCTTCTCAGACAGTTCAAGGTCAGTGATGTGTGACTCCTTCCAATTAACTTGCATGTGGCCGACATGGGGGAGTGTTTTCTTCTTTCTTCCCCGTCCGTTGTGTGCTTCTGTGATATGCGCTATCTGCCCTGTGGTCGGTCTCCTCGGCATGCCTGTGTTGGTCTATTCTTGGACAATGGCTGTATTCACCGGCTTCTGTCGTAGGGCTGTGGTTTCGGAGTTGGAATGGAAGGTCATTCAGTGCTGTCTGCTCTCCCTTGTGTGGGCGGCAGGCTGCCTTTCCGCTCTGCGTTGGGCCTTGTGTGTGAATGTTATTCTTGGGCCACCTGTTGTCGGTCCCCGGGCTCTTTGGTGTTCCGTTTTGTATGTCTTGTTCATATGTGCAGGGTGGTATGGGTGTTTCAGTGTGGTACTGGCGTTCCTCTTCCCGAAGGGGCCCTGCTTCTCCTAGTTGGTGTTGCCGCCGCTGTGTGCTTCGCCATGTTTGTTACACTGGGGTGTGTCCTGCTGTTGCGTGTCTTCACTGACATGTGTGCGTCGGTTGTGTGGCGTTGGGTGTTGTCCGTGAATTGGGCGTTGGGGACATGTCTGTGGCAGGCCTGTCACGTGTCATGTGCGTTCGGGGTGGGGCTGATGTGTGTGCTGCTTGGTTGTGTCCCTGTGTCTGTGTGCGACGCATGCATGGCGCTGCGGTTGGCCTCTGCGTTGTGCGCATGTGTGGCGGCGTCATCGGCGCTTTGGGGCCGTGACGGGGTGGTTGGTTCCTAGTCCCAGGTGGTGTGTACACATGTGTTCCGCGATGTTACGATTTGGCCTGTGTGTCATATGTGGATGCAATGGTGGATGTGTTGTGTACACGCGCTGGTGGGGGGTTGTCCGCTTTTCCGCCCTTGCACTGTGTGCGCTGTTTGCGTGCACTTGTTGTGTGTGTGCCTACCTGCGTCTCCGCGGTACGTTGCGTCCTTGGTGGTGCATCAGCAGGAGCATGGGGAGGGCCTGCAGTGCTGGATTCATGCTCGGGGGAGCCGCTTCTTCGTTGTCCGTGCTCGGCGTCCGTGTTACCGCTTCGGTTTGTCGTACGGTATCTCTTGGCCGTGGGAGCCGTTTGTTTGCGGCATCGTAATTTATACGCCGGGCGGGACGTGTTTCGTCGGACGGTGTGTGTCAGTTGGGCTGCGCCGCTACGTGTACGGGCGCACTTTGATGGCGGACGGTGTTGCTGGCTTGCCGGCGGTGTTTGGCCTACTTTTCGCATCGTAATTGGACGGGCGTGTGGACTGCTGCGTGCCGGCGGTAACTGGTGCTTTTTGCATCCGCCAGCACGGCGGTGGTGCTTCCGCCCGCCATCGTAATGAGCCCCCTAGTGTTCAGGTGTGGATAGAGGTAAAGGAAGGTAAGTGTGATTTTAAGGTTTAGGGATTGGTAAATGTAAAGAGAGGTAAGAATGATTTTAGGGTTCGGTGGGTAGAGGTAAAGTGAGGTAAGGCTAATGTTAGAGTTTAAGGATGGGTAGAGGTAAACCATTTTAGGGTTTATTGGTGGGTAGAGATAAAGTGAGGGAAGGGTGATTTTAGGGTTCATTGATGGGTAGAGATAAAGGGATGTAAGGGGCATTTTAGGGTTTTGAGGTGAGCAGAGGTAAAATGAGGTAAGGGTGATTTTCGGGTTTAGGTAAAGGGAGGTAAGTAATATAAACCTTTTTAAAACACTGGGTATTTGATGATGCATAAAACATCCTCTCAATTATAAAGCAGTAACCAATAATAAGTATATGCGACACCGCAGCAAACGGTCATTCTTAAAAACATATACTTTCTGGCAACAGTCTTAAAGGAAGGAAGTATGTTTGCAGCTTCATTATCAATAAAAGTGATAAGTGGCCAAAATGTATGTTTCTGGTTTATAATTTAGAAAATGTTTTATTCATCATCAAACATGCAGTGTGTTCAAAATGTTTATGTTTTTGCACTTAAGTCTCAGAGACAACATTGCAGTGTGAAAATGACTTCATACTGTAAAGTAATCTGTTACTTGTTTGCATGCTTTGCAAAAATAGCTTCACTCGAAAGTAATTTGAACGCAAAAAATTCTCACCCACCCGTAATCCAGTTGTATTTGTAGAAACAAAAAAACAAGCAACACGGAAGAAAATTAATGTAGAAATCAATCCATACTTGGTCCTCTGACTGCAAGCAGCATAAGTAGTGGAAGGAGACAAGTCAACCAATCTGAACAATGTTGGATCGAAATGCTGCTGAGGACAAGCACAAGAATAAAGGAGGAAAGCAGGCCAATGAGATAGCCAACAATTCTCTCGATTAACGAGCGAAGGGATGACCCAAAGCCCAGTCTATGTATATTGGAAACAACAGCTCTGGCCAACAGACAACTAAAGCTGTCAGTAGCAGGGACACAACCCACGCCTGACTGCTAATAAACATAAGACCTCTAGTGCCTGCCGTGCATTGAGGTTATCTGCCAGCTTCAAAGGTACCCATCCGCAATTACAGAGAAGCAGAACAGCTGTTACTATTTATTTCACCATTTTCCCAAAACATCTTGTATTTTGTCTGCAAGTGCATACCTTGCGTATTTTTTTCTAATGAGTGAATCAACACGAATAACACTGCCTTAAAGTCCAGAGTTTCATGGTGAATCGCCCTTCATGGCCAACTGGAAGTACTTTGTGTGATTTTACTAGTTTGTGCGAGAATTACACATTTCAAGAGTTCAAACACCCCTACAGCCACTTTACTTTGTACCAAATATGAATGTCTACAAAACACAAAATCCCAATCCACACTGAAAAGCATATATTGTGCACTGTCGCTTATGTAAAGTGTTCACAGACTTTACAGGAAACTATAGTAAATACTGTATATAGCACAGTGAGAAGGATGTATGGCATCCTAAGGTCTACTGATTAAAGAGAAGGTCCACCATGAACGTGTTATAGCATTTCTGGGCCCATTGAATTTATTTCACCTTTTGTTTCCTTGAATTAGTACCACTCTCTTATTGGTCCTCTTACGGACCTGGTTTTGTGCCGAGAGGCGTTGGCTATATAGGGTCTCAGCATTCATCCGAGGACCAGAAATTGGATAACTGAACTACAAACTCAAAATCAGACTCATGTAAATCCCTTTCAGTAATAATACTATAAAGGTACACCCCCAATCTGCTAAGAATCTCCTCTGATCCTTAGTAAACCCAAATTAAGAACGCAGAAATAAATCATGATAGCTAATAAGGTAATTTAGTTTAGTTTATCACATTTTACGGTAAGATAAATTAATCAGTAAATTAGCATCAGGTTAAAAGACAATTAGGTCAAATATCTAATAAGATACCAAAGTTCAATAGTTCAGGAAGGGACATGAAACATGCCAGTTCAAGTAGTCTCCCAAGAAGGAAGAGACCACTAGGCGCATATGGTGTATGAGTCAGTTCGGAAAGGAAGCCAGGTGAGTACGCGATGGGCAAGTCAAGATTTCCAAAAAGTTCTGCCAAGTATCCACCACACGAATAAATAACTGCCCCTCCGTCACCATCAGCGTGCTCTCCTGCCATACCCTCTGTCAGTTCAATCGGGCAATATTATATCCTTAAAGTTTCAGGGGTGAGACCTCTTGGAATCACCTCATTAATCAGACCACTCAGTCCATTGGACAGTTCTTATCGGATGTGTGTCAAGCGATATAAAGGAAACAAAAAATGTAGAGAAATAGGTGGGACAATTACGCAGTCCACAAGCAATTCAGTATGTGAAACATCGGAACAATGCTCCTTTAGCAAGACCACATAAGTAAGTTCAAGACAACAGTTTCCCAGGCAGATGTCCGGGACTGTAACGAAAAATGTAGCAAAGTATCTTGTACAGTACATGAGAACTCAGGAAAGAAAACACTGCTTCACGTTATTGGTTATGTTGAGAAATTCTCTCACGAGTAGTGGATTCAGGAAGTCATGAAACTTCACGTGTGCAGTCAGGCCTACATTAAATTGAGCTAAGATAACGTAAAATATATATGGTTATTAAACATACATTCATAGAGATTATAAAGACATCATGATTATAGTATAACTCTGATGCATTTATAATAATATAGTATGGTTTACAAATAGCAGGTGTCAGTTTGGTACACTGCTACCTTTCAAATGTACCAACATGTGAATATATTTCAAAACATAGTGTCATTTTAGATGTATAACATTAGTATATGTGCAAAATACAATCTCTAAAAGTTCATTAGGAATGTGTAACACTTACTTTCTTTTTGTCATTTCGGCGTACACGCTTACATACACAAAAGATAGGTTTTAATAGAATTCACCATCATAATCATAATATTTGATATATTTTTCGCTAGTTATACACACTTATAATGATGTTAAAGAATAATTGGAGGTAAACTCCATAACGTAAGAGCGCACCATTTCCACAATTTTAGCACTCGTTAATGAAATATAATACCTTGTCAATTAGTAAATCACAGTCTATATTATTTATATGAATGATATCATCTAGGCTATACCTTTTCTGCATGCTTTTACGATGCAGTAACTAAACTTCTCTTATCTTGTCATGTTTTTCTTGAACGTGTAGTTGGTCCACGTTTATTATTTTTCTCTCAATTCTTCTCGAAATTTGGTTTTTCAGATCATTAAAATGTCAATGTAATTTTCTCTCCAACAAACGTGATGCTAAATTTGGGTTGCAATGGCATCTGGAGATAGAGAAGATAGAGAAGCATATGGTCCTGTACTGTGGTTGGTGGTTCATATGAAGGGTAGGTCCCTGTGTTGTTTCCTCTCAACCAGTTAGATGGAAGAAGCCAGTCCGCCATCCATCGTCATGTGCACAGGGAGAAAGTGTGGCGTGCAACCAAGGAAGCTGGACCCTCATCCCCGCATTCTGTATTAAAAACAGTCACTAATTTTTTTTGTTGGCCCCTCAGATTTCTGGATCCCAGTGCCACTGGCCCCTCTGCACTGTTGATAGCTATGCCCCCGGGAGAAACTCAGAGTCCAACAGATACTCTTGCTCACCTATGAGCAGCAGACAGAGACTAAGGCTTGCCTTTAGAAGTCATGGGTTGGTACAGTTAAAAAGATAACACACTTAAAATAGTTGAGAACTAAAATAATTACCACCCAGACAAATAAAACATCACCGTTGTATTGAGCAGAGGCAATAGGAACCAACAACAGTACTCTAACCAGGACTTTTACCTATGTAACTTTCTCTATTATTTTTCTTAAACTCTGAGACAGGTTCCAGGCTTTCATACTACTTTCAAAGATGGGGCACAACTTCTAAAGCATATCTGGTCAAAGCTGGTCAAATTCAGGTGGCTGATTGTGATGAATTCACCTCTCTGGACCACTTATGAGAAGCCGGTTCTCTGGCAAACAACAAAAAGCCTGGATCGTCTCTAAATGCTCTGCAAGATTATGCCAGGTACGAGATTTCCATAGTGACCTTTTCTACGTTGCAACTTAATATTTTGAATGAGGAATATCAGGTTGGTAGATTTGTTGTCCTGTGTTGAAGTAAGACGTACATAGTTTCTTCGGCAGGAACTTCAGGATGTGGATTTTCTTATATTCTTGAACAAAACCTGTCAGAGCTTAATCTATTTTTTAATTTCTCCATAAATGGACTTGGTGGGAGTTTGCAATCGGGAGACACTCTTTGCTACGTGATATGGGTGGACACTACTGGCAGTTGTTCCTGCTAATGCGCAAGTTTCTACACAACTTTTCTTCTTGAATTTCTTTAGATGCCAATCTGCATCAAGAATTACAATTTGTACTATTTTTATCTAACGACTGCATGGACAAACTTCCGACAAATTAATCTTCTACAAAGTACTGACCTATAAACTTCACACAGCTAGGCCAGCATCATACTAACTGCCCTAGACTTTTCAAAAGAGTCCCACCCCATGACGTAAATCATACTTTACCCATCATGCTCTCTGCATTACCATTACTCTCCCTATACAAACACCAGATACTGCTCGGTTTTAGTACCACAAACCGACACACCAGATTTACACAGATCATAGTAATTTGCAAACATTTCAGTTCAGAACATTTCCCAACCTATCTCCTTGGCCCCCGTCTACAGGTTCTAGATTCTGAGAGGCCAGTTCTGTCATTTATTTGTACCTTTACTTTAACCACATCATCTTGAGCAGTACCCCTGACTTCTCATCCCCTCACAAAAGTTCTAATAATGTTCATCCCATTTCTGAGCAGGTTTATTCTATAGCACAACCAATCACTCTTTCAAATGCAACCATTACGGGTTACACCTTGTCGTAGTCTCTCTATCCCTTATCATTGCAAAAGCCATATTCCATATCACACCATTTCTATTACACTCATGTGCACTCAGCACCTCCTGCACCACAACAACCACAAGCAGCAGAATGGCTGAAACCATATTCAGAGCTGATCTACCATTCGGTTTGCTCTCTCGACCTGCCATTTGGACTGAGGAAAGTACCTTTGTTTGTTTGATACCATGAATAATGTAATCATCTGGTAAGATACCAGCTGAACACCTTATTCACAACTATCTCATCTGTCATAAAGCACTCCCACAGCACCACAATCATTTAGGCAGTAGTAATGCCACAAAAACATTTAATTTATTTTGATAAATAGTGCAAAGCTACCACAGAAAATATATTAGGAAACTTGGCAATTTGCTAACAAATGAACAATGGTTTGTTCCATCGGATGAAAACTCTTTGTTGGGGCAGGCTGCATTATATATAATGAATGTGTAGACCATGAAGAGGTATTTTGCAAGATGGACAGGTGTTTAAAGTTCAGGAGGAACTTATCGCAGAGCATGGATTGTTCGGGTGCAAGTGCTTTGTTCTATTGGTCACTGCTCACTGACTTCCCCAACACATAAATTGTCTTGAAAATACAGCATGTTCTGCTGTTCCCTCAAGAGATTATGTGTCATTCTTTAGATAAAGGACACAGCTAATGCTAGCCTTACAAACTGGAAGAGCCCCTCCACTGTTAGAAACAACATCTCTGGTTGAAGCCCAATCCGTTAATGTGTTGACTTGTGGTCTTGTTTTGGGTAATACGTCATAGTGCCCAACATCAAAGCCATCCAACCATAGTTGGGCAACGGGAAACTATTCACCCAAATGTGTTTACGGAGACTGCTCATGTCAACACAAACAATAACTTAGCAACTTAATTTCAGGTGATTACCAAAGGTGAAAGACATTTCAACCTCACACTTTTTTTTTATATTGTAGTTGAGCCAAAATTCAGGTTTAGAGTAAAGATAACTCAAAAGTGTAACTTTTCCGTGCAAGGTAACACAGTCAAAATTGTTGTTCGACCTAAAAAGGATTAGAATAATTTAGAAATAAAGGCATGTTCTGCTATAAATGTTGCTGTTGTACAAATGGGCAAGATCAATACTTCCCTCTGAGGAAATTCCCTGAGGGTATTCCCGACACACTTACAATGAGGGTCTAAATATCACAGTGCCTTTGGACTTTACCATTCATTGATTTTTCCGACTGAAGTGTCAGGGTTTAAATAACTTTCATGGCAACGAGAAGGTTCTAAAACCGAGCCTGACGTGTAAAGTGGTATTCAGCACACAAGTCCTAAAAAAAGTGGGGGAACTAAGTTAAACAGTATGTAAGTGACATCACGACATGTGACATCACTGCACGTGGCATCAACTGTGGCATTCGAGGAAATGACATCACAGGAAGTGGCATCTGTAGAAGAATTTTAAAAAATGGGTATTTAAATGGCTATTTGTGTAAATACTCACACAGTCCAATACAGCTGACATTCTTACAGGACATGTTTTTTTATATAAGGATTGAACAAAGTCAAAAGCTTACTTCCAAATTGGCGTTTCTCTTAAATGCTTGCTGTGATAACAAGCTGTTTGCCCTTGTTTACCCTACACTGCTCTAGCACCTAGGTGTGAGGCTGAAGATAGCTCTCAGACAAGATTGTAGTCCCACAAAATCAGTCCTTTGTCTTTGGCTCACTCAGCAGGAGGGAAAAAATAAAATGGCCCCCCACTGCCGCTTGCCCATGGTCGCTCGGCGGAAAGCAGTCAACATTACAGACGCTGCTGAATGTCAGTAGCGGCCGGCATGACTTGCGGGGGTAGGACGGTCACGCGGGGGGAGGGGCAATTTAAAATTAAAGTAAACGTACCTTCCCGGGTCCTGCGTCGTCTCAGGAGCAGGAAACAGGCAGCCTCCCTCCCCTCCCCTAAGCCACAATGGCAGTGTTGTGATTGGTCGGGACGCGGACCAGCCAGGCGCCTATGGAGGCCATTTTCTCCAGCCTACATGGAGAAAGGGCAGAGAGTGCATGACTGGTTTGGTCGGCCCTGGGGCCGAACAAACAGTCAGCGCCCTCAGCAGTGGGCAAGCCACTCCTCCCCTGCCCTACAGCAGACCCGCCCACCCCCTCCCCCCCCAACCAAACACTTCTGCTTTCTCGCAGTGCGAGAAGCAGAAACATAAAATGGTAGTTATGTTTCTGCTTCTCTCACTGTGAGAAAGCAGTGAGGCGATGCTCCTCCGCCCTAGTGGAGGAGCCGCCCCTGCTGAATGTGTCCCGGGAACAAATTCAGCTTACTTCACTAGGGTCCAACATTTTAGCAGGGGGGACGGCGTCCACCCTGTAAAAATAGAGGGTAGACGCTGTCTCGTGCACTGGTGGTATTCATCTATGCTCTGAGGATGTAATTCATTTTGTATGGACTTTTTTCTAGTGTGCCATAAACTTTGTAATAAAGTTTCAAGAATGTGATCAAACAGCTCAAATGTGCCAGCGGACCGGGTGGCGCAGAACACTGGATACTTTCAAAGAATAGAAACACTTCAGCACTTTCAAGGAGCCTTTTAATTCCAGCTGAAGACCGACAGGAAGGTCTATGTCACACCTTACAATGTATATTCGTTGAATGTAAGTCTGTTTTTATATATAGCGTAGCTACTCACCCTTACGGGTCTCAAGGCGCTGGGGGCCGTAGTGGAAATTAAGTGAGCTATTGCCCAGAGTCACATGGTACTGAGCTGAGCTGCCGCCGGAGGCGGGGATCGAACTGTGAACCCTGTGCTCTGAAGTCAGCTGCCCTGGCCGCTGCACCACACCTCTCCACACTCAGCAGTCACAGTGAAAGCTCAGTGACAGTCTGATGACAGCAGGATTGTGTTGTGTTCTCTAGTCCCATCTGGAACAGGAAAATGAATCCATAAACTTTACGCTATCTGACTGTTATGGCTTTTGTGAGACCATGTAGTTGGATTTTTAGTGATAACTTGTCTTTATGTCATTCGATTTTCGATCTGGCATTGACCAACACCTTTTGTTGTTCGAAACAAATACTTCATAAATACATACGTACATATCTCAGTCAGCCCTCTATTCATTGGTCTGCAATAGCATCATTCACATTTTGCGTCCACCCACCTCAGCATACAGCTTGGAGTGCAGTCAGTTGGCGCACTGTGAAAGACAGCATTCTGGTTGTGCGCAATGTACATATCAGCACAAAGCAGTCCCCTTCAGTGGCAGGGACTACTGACCCAATGCATGATTTTAATTTTAAAAATATTTTTTTCCTTTTTCAAATATTTTTTTGATTTCCTTGTATGATGGACATGCAGCTCTCCAGACACTGCTACAGGGTCCTAGCAACGACTTGAGTTTTCGCATCCTGTACGCACGCTGTTAGCGGCCGCAATCTTGCAAAATAGCTTTCTAAACCATTTCAATATGGCTGCCCATGCATGCACATATGTGATGGCTGCCAGTATGTGCAAATATCACTGCTCACAAGGGCAGTCATTTTTAAAAGCGTTTGCAATAAAGTTTGCCAAAAACATTACCACTTAAAAAAAGCAATAGCAAAGTGAGTATGACTGCAGCCACCACCAGGTTTCTTGACTTTGCCAATGCTTCCTTTATGTTTAATTTCTGTATCAAATTAGGGTGAGGTACCACATAGATGAGTAACATCAACATGAAATGACATGAACACAGATTGTAGTAAATCTCAAGCAAAGCAGCACAGACCTTTTCCCAGGTGTCTGTGAAATGGGATTACGCACGAGGTTGCGGAGCCAGGAAGCCGGGGTGAGCCAGGGTGAAACCGGAAGCTAACACCTGGGCTAAAAGCCTAAGTCCAGCTGAGCGACTTCTCTGGACACAAATCTTTGTGTAAGTGGGCAGAGCAAACAAGGACTGTGTAGGCGTTCTGTGGGCCCCAGGGACAGGGGGCATATGCATACTGCACGGGTGGCAAAGGATACAGCGTCAGCGAGGGCACGTGGACGGACAAATGCATATTGTTCTGCACAAGGCCCTACACAGCAAGCCCGACCCTTGGCACATCCTAAACTTGCAAATGACTTACTTTAGGAGACGTGAACGTCAAGAGAAAATACAAAAAGACACCGGACAATGAAAAGAATCCAAGAGGGTACATTTCCGGAGGGGCGTCTAGGGCGTCCTGTGTGTACTCAGCATTCCCTGCACTCTGTCCCATGAGAGACGCCATTGAAGTTCCCTCACCAATTAGCCGGGGACAGGCCTGCCTTTGTGCTGCCCTCAGTTAACATTCATTCCCGCGTTTCCCCGCTCGCTGTTTCGCTGCAGGACAGAGCTGTTTGCAACTGCGTCACTTCGTTAACAACCAAACAAAAGGACATGAAAAAACAAACAAATAACTGTCTGGCAAAGTGCTCTGGGAAGGAACTGTTGCAACGATAATTTTCATAAAAATGTACGCTCATTAGGCGCGCCACAGCTCTGTTTTGCTTTGGATTCGGCTAAGCTTTCCTGGCACAGTAAGACCAGGAGCAGGGGATATTATCCCCGCCCCTGTTTTATTCACAGACCCCTCTGCAGCCCTTTCCTGATCCTTTGAAAAACAAGGTTTGAATATTTTCCAAGTGCTAAAGAATTGAAAGGGACCATTATGAAACACAGATTAATTGCTCTGTGTGTTTCCAAAGCATAATGATGCAGTGAGGGCGGCATGGACCCAAATTCCACATGAGAAAGGGCAGGGAAGCAGAGATGCTGAACAAGTAGCTCCGTGGGTGCTTCAATGCGCTGTGTGAAGCCTGCAGGGTACATCCTTGAATGCGAATACCATGTAGTCCAATTTTTTTCTCTTCCACGGTTAACATCAGGAACACGAGTGATTCAGCTACACACTTGCCAGCATTCTGTGACCAAAAGAGGATAACTTTTCAGATTTCAAAACCACCAATTAGCATAATGATGATGACATGACGGAAATGATATCCTGCGACCTTAGGTCTGATGATGACATGACGGAAATGATATCCTGCGACCTGAGGTCTGATGATGACATGACAGGAAAACAGACCCATGACACAGGACCCAGGTTAAAGGAAGTGACTTTGTAGCTTTTGGCCCAGGTGACATTAAAACATTTGAAAAGCAAATTAATACTTTACTGGAGGTCGAGGACGATTCTATGCAATAGAAACACCGAAGACGGATATAAAACATTGTCGAAGCCTTGAGTTGCACTCCAGCCTAAGGTCTACATCTAGAGTTTGGCAGACGGTACTCTATTTGTGAATGTGGCGGAGGACATTACGTCCGTCATCCTGATGGACGTCTGTCTGCCAAATGTAGGGGTCAACTCTGGCCCAACGGTGATCTGTTTACCTTGACAGGAACAGCCATCAGGGTGGTTCCTGTCAGGGTACAAAAAACTTGGTGGACGGACACCATAGGTTTTGATGCATGGCTACCAAATTTTAACAAATGTTTTGTTTTGTAAAAACAAAATCACAGGGTAGGAACGTGTTACTATAAAACAAAAAACTAATGACCTCTACACCAAGGGAGTTTTTTTCCTTTGGAGTGGGGTCATTATTTGTTTTTTTTCAGTCTACCACAGGCAGAAACAAGCATTGGCAAAGCCAATAGGTCTCGCAATGGCTTTGTTGTTTTTTTATTTTTTTATTTACTGATCCGAGTTGGATTGGTAAATAAAAAAAATTTAGCACAAAAGCATCTTTTTAGGTAGTAGTAACAGAGGACTCCCGAGGGGAGGGGGGGGCAACACGAAGGGTGCAGGTGAGGAAAGAAGCATAACAGGTAAAGCAACGAGGGGGGCAGAAGCAACGCGAAAGGCACAGGTGGGGTAAGCAATATGGAGGACGGGTAGGAAGCAACATGGGCGAGAAAGAGGAATGGGGAGCTTTTAGGAGAAGCACATGTGGCCGAACACAATACTGAGGGTGCTGGAGACAAGCACACAGGTGAGAGCAACAGCAGTACACGATGGACACATCTGGAAAACAAATGCACTTTTGTACAGTGCTTACTGTTCCTCTGGACTCGAACCATAAATAAGCAGTGTTTTCATTCTAAACCAACGTTTGCTCTTAACAGTGTCTAAACCCTCCTGAAATATGCATTTTGCAACTAATCAGCCCAGCATGCCGGGACCCGTTCATTTTTTTCAAATCATGCACCCTGCATTTGCTTTTAAAGAAGTATCCGAAATTGTAATTTCATGCAATGTTTGATAAATATATCCCAAGTCTCATGCAGTACGAGTGAGAATAACACAAATAAAAATCGGGTGAGACGGTTGATTCATGTGCTCTGTAGTAACGGGATGAAGCTGAAATGACAGAGGCTGGAGCGGTGGAGTAGAAAATATGAAGTATTTATTTGTAGAAGTCCACAAGAAAATACCCACAGCTAGGGAACAGCTACTCAGGCGAAGCATCAGCACAACTGACCCTCACCTGGCAACCAAACAGAAGGTTCTAAGGAATCAGAACCTTCAATGACATGCAAATATTCTAATACTTCCTTAAAGAAACAAAGGAACACAGAGCTTACCCACATACTACATCATCTTCCCCGGAAAACAATAATTGTCAATTAAACAAACGTAGCCCATACCACATGCCCGTAGGTATTTAGAATAACCTTTTAATGTATTCGATTGAAATGCAGCCAGAGCGTATTGCTAGCTGACAGAGAACGTAATGGCAGTCGTAGCCCCCGAAAAACGTACTGTTAGCAATCCCCACGTAACACAGGCGTTCGCGATGAGGGAGCACAACACAGAATAAACGTTTGTTGTTATGTCATAGGCACCACGTCGGATCTGTGGCCTCTGCCCGAGATCGGGAGATATCGGGTGCGATCTCAAACTCTCCGCTCATCCAATCCCAATGGGACTTTTCTGGATTTATCGACTTAGCCGATTAGATCCTTCGTTTGCGGTAAGCTAATTTTAGATTACAGCACGACCACTTAGCGGTCCATTAGTCGCTCTGGACACACCTCATACTGGTCTTTTCATTATTCCACAGGCTGTCATCTTTGTATCCCCCGTCCCCCTGTCCTGAGGAAGACCCGCCTGTGACGTATCTTAGTGACGCTTCCGTCTAGGGTCGAAACGTCGACGTTACTTCTGCACTAGTCCATGCAGTTTCCATGACCTAATCTTGAAATAATTGTTTGGTTTTGTATTCATGCGTTTAAACATGGACAGAGAAAAGTGAAAAAACTTTCTGTTTCCCATTTATGTTTTATGTTATGTGTTTACCTAAGTCCATAAATATTACACTGTTGTGATTTCACGTATCATCACACTTCACTGACCCTGCACTTTAAGTCACTTTGTCTTATCACTTTCTATGTAAAGTTTTATTGACAGTCTGATTAATGAGTAAATAATTTTGCAATTGAATTATCCTTTGTGGTGTGTTCCTTTAAAGCAATGTTTTGCGTAAAATTGAAAAATTGAAAATTGTTGGTTTCTTTTAAATAAGAGTTTGAAGACTATTATCCTTTATTGAGCAAAGTAATTGGGTTTTCCCAACAGAACAAATTGTTTCGTTATGTCATAGGCACCACGTCGGATCTGTGGCCTCTGCCTGAGATCGGGAGATATCGGGTGCGATCTCAAACTCTGCAAATTCGACTTGACACGGATATCGTGCTCAGCCGAAGTAGGTCACTAGACTAGCCCTAAGAAGCAAAGGCAGACAGGGGCCAAAATAGTACTTGGAGCAACACTACAGCCGCTGAAATTTGATCGGGCCTACGAGCGGTGCCTCTTGCACAGACAGCCTTCCTCCGGTTGACGGGGTTCCTGATCCTTCATTCGTTGATTTGTCCTATTTTGAACAGCGAGCAGCGCCCGGGTTTAAGGCAGCAAGAACACTCTCTTACCAGTAACAAGTCGACTGCGAAAGCAAAAGTTAAAGTTAAAGCGACCGCGGGCAGGCAAATGGCGTCAAAGCAAGAGTGAAAAGAGGCGCGAGATGGAGCAGTTACATGCAAGAGAGAAGGAGCAGAAGGAACAAGCGGGCGCGGCCACGCTAATTGCAAACAGATGGCCCCTGCGCGCCGCTGCTCGCTCCCGCAAGGTGGATGCCAGCACAAGCACGAGTGCTTGAATAGGGCAGACCAATTCCAAAAGGTCATCTCCTAGTGCAGCGCATGCGCGCTGCCTAGGCGAGACCTAAAAAAGGACATCATAATGTCCTCCAGAATGAGGGCGGGCGGTGTAATGCCCTTACTCCAACGGCCCATACTCCCATGGGCCATCAGAGGAAGCTTTCCACCGACAGAAAGCTGACCGTCCTCCCGATCCGAATCACTGACTAAATATCGAAGGTCACAATATCGACCTACAAAAATATCGCAGCAAAAATATCGAAGACAAGAATATCGACACCCTATCTACATTAAGGTAAGTACATAAATATCGGGAAAAAAATATCGATGTCAAAAATATCGTTGTTAAAAATATCGTTTTTAATTTAAGTAAAAAAAATATTGTAAAATAAAGTAAATAATACATAGAATTAAAAGAAACATAGTTAAAAATATTTTAAAATGCTTAAAAATTATAAGTAATATATATAATTTGAAAATATATTAAACATATACATATAATATATAATATATATATAAACTTACTTATTAATATGTTTTAATATTTATTTTAATAACTTATAAATTGTTTAATTTATTTTTTATAAATTATAAATACATCTATACACATAAAACAATAATATAAATAAAAATTAAATAAATATATGTAACAAATAAAAGTTTTTTTATTTTAAATCTTTTTAAAAATAATTATACAGTACATTAGCTAAAAAAATACAAAATTTTAGATAGCGGAGGAAATAAAATTACTATTCCCACTCCAGTGAGTGCAACAGTAGGGAAAGTGTTGGATAGCGTAGGGGTAAAAATTACTATTCCCACTCCAGTGAGTGCAACAGTAGGGAAAGTGTTGGATAGCGTAGGGGTTAAAATGACTATTCCCACTCCAGTGAGTGCAACAGTAGGGAAAGTGTTGGATAGCGTAAGGATAAAAATTACTATTCCCACTCCAGTGAGTGCAACAGTAGGGAAAGTGTTGGATAGCGGAGGGGTAAAAATTACTATTCCCACTCCAGTGAGTGCAACAGTAGGGAAAGTGTTGGATAGCGTAGGGGTAAAAATTACTATTCCCACTCCAGTGAGTGCAACAGTAGGGAAAGTGTTGGATAGTGGAGGGTTAAAATTACTATTCCCACTCCAGTGAGTGCAACAGTAGAGAAAGTGTTGGATAGCGTAGGGGTAAAAATTACTATTCCCACTCCAGTGAGTGCAACAGTAGGGAAAGTGTTGGATAGCGTAGGGGTAAAAATTACTATTCCCACTCCAGTGAGTGCAACAGTAGGGAAAATGTAGGATCGCGGAGGGGTTAAATTAACATACTTATAAAAAAGTTTTTTAAAATAAATAACATATTAATAATTATTTAACAAAATAATTATTAATAAATACCTATTACATTAAATTAATATGTACTTAAATAACATTAAATTACTCCCCACCCTATTCCCCTATAAACACACAACGCGCTACACATAAAAAAATAACACAATTAATTTAATTATCAATTAATCAATTAATAAAAATTAATTACCAATTAATAATTAATTAACAATAAATTAATTAACAATAACAATAAATAAATAATATTAATAAATTATCATTAATATAATTTTTAATTAACCAGTTAATAAAAATTAATTACCAAACGCAAAATTTCCTTAAAAAAATTACTATTTTCTAAACATTTAATACATATATTTAAAAATAATGTAAAAACTTTTTTAAAAAGTTAAACATACATATAAAATACATAACACTAAAAAAATCGATATTATTTACAACTATATTTTTGCTAACGATATTAATTACTTCGATATTACTTACTTCGATATTTAAAAATCGATATTACTTACCTTAAAGTCGATATTCTGGTCAACGATATTCTTGACTTCGATATTCTGTCCCTACGATATTAAAAACTCGATATTAGTGTAGGTCGATATTTAAAATTCGATATTTTGACTGCGCACCCCGATCCTAAATGGTGCCATCATTTTAGCGCACAGGGTACTCCATCACGTTTGCTATGGAGTATCCTCTCCACCAAACTATAAATTCCCCTCACCCCCAGGTATCAACATATTATTGACAGTTTAGTGGGTGACAGCAAGGTCAGACGGGTTTGACACACAATATTTCAACTTGCTGTGCTTTATGGATTCACGTTATCCAGGCAATTAAATCACAGGTATTTGTATTATGTTATTTATGGTATGCTGCTTCTTTTACCCAAACTAAAACATCACAGCTGGACCTGAGGAAGTTAGCAGGCCAAGCTCTCTCCGCTCTCCTGAGCATGGTGAACACACTCTAAAATTATTGACACTGTCCAACCAGTTGCATGTGCTGCAACAAACTTTAAAACCTTGAAAGACTTTTCGGAAATGTTTTCAAAACAATGCTTTTTTACTTTCAACTAATCTACCTCTGATGCTTACGTGAAACTACGTGAACACAGGATTTTTTAGGCTCAAGCTCCCAGAATTCAAGATATGCCAGTTCTTGTTGATTACCTTACTGACTTTGATATAGTATGGTAAGCCGGGACACATATCAATCTATGTGTCTCTGGTTTAGAGTGTGTGGTCAGTATTGCTTCCCTGTTGTTGTTCCTAGCCCTTTTCATCGTCTTGTTGATGGTAGCCATGGGATATTTTTTACAAAAAACTTGTTACTGAGTTGTTCTGCTTGAATTTTGAAATCAGATATCCTGCTACAATTTCTGCGTAAACGTAGAAATTGGCAAAATGGTAGGTTTTCTCTAAGGCGGAGCACATGGAAACCGTCAAATCTTAATAAGATGCTTCTGTCTGTGGGTTTGTGATAAGTATCTGTCACTAGATGCTCATTGTCACGGAAGATTTTGACATCCAGGAATATCAACTCATGGTCACTGATAGGATGAAGCTATGGTATGGATTCTGGGTATTAATCCAAGTCTAGAAACCTTCAGCTCCACTGATTGTGCACGCTATACAATAAAAACATCATTGGTGCATCTTTTTCAGGTACGCATCTGTGTTTTGACCGGACTGTTAGTATTAAACACGTTTTGACTCAAAAGTGTGAATATGCAATCTGGCTATGCTGGGGGCAAAAGTGCTCCTCATCGATGTTCCGTGCACCTGGAGATATAAAGTGCCATAAAATTGAAAGAAATTGTGTGTGAATGCTAGTCTGGCACATTCTGAAATGAAGCGGCGAGGTGTCATATAGTCCTATTGTTGTTCAAAAAGAATCTCCTATAGGACTTCCAATGTTTCTTCTTGTGGAATGCTTGTGTATAGAGCCTTTGTCCTTTCCAATGAGAGGGTCTTCCACGGGATTGAATGTGAGAGCCCAAATGATGTTCAGAAAATCCTTTGCGTATTTAAAAAATATATGGCTCAATGGCCATGACAGGCCTTCTGAACTACAAGCACAGCTCTGACTATTCAGTATATGAACCATACTAAGGGGCCGATTCCGATTCGGGCCGGAAAACATACCGACCGACTCGGTACGGGAATATAGTCCGACCGACACGTACCTGCGCTGCCCGACCTGCGTAGTACGATGAAATGCATGTGGTTCACGACCGACTCGTACGGAACACAAGCCGAACAACCGAACCGCACGGAAACAAGCTATCCGGCCGGGAAACTACGCGAATTGAACTGACCTACACGCACCCGGAATGAACCCAAGCGAAACGTACCCGCGAACTCCGACCCGCGCAGAACGATGCAATGCGTGGAAAACCAGACCAAGTCGCACGGAGCCCAAGCCGTACGACCGACACGCATACAAAACCCAGCCGAAGCAACCCAATTCTACGCGACCGACGCGTACGCCGCACATGAAACCTAGCAGAAACACAGCGTGAACGACTCGGAGAAGCTCGCAAGATACAACTGCAGCGTCTCACTCGGTCAGAAGAACATCTCCTACATGCCCACAAAATACAAAGGAAAAATACAAAAAAAAGGGCCAAACAAGCAATGACAAAGCCAATAAATACTGTGGGGAAAAACATGGAACAAAGACACACCCCCAACTCCACCCATATAAAGGCCACAAATCCCTACCATGATCCTTTGCAAATTCAACTGACCTGCCAGCACAGAACACCATCAGACAGCAACCACAGACACACTCACAACTCATCCATCACACAAGCCACACACCATTAGCACCTCACAAATAGCACCCTCACATACACCCAGCAAAACCTACACTCACCCACCCTCACTTGCACACTCACACACACATCAATCCCCACCACCACCCATCACCATGCCCCCAAAGAAGAATCCAAAGTTCCTAGACAGTGAATTGGAAGTCCTGGTAGATGAGATCCTCAGGGTAGAGCCACAGTTGTTTGGTACATTGGTCCAACAGACACCCATGTCGCAGAAAACCAAGATGTGGGAGAGGATCGTCGACAGGGTGAACGCACAATCACCATGTTTGCGCACAAAGGAAGACATCCAGAACAGGTGGTATGATGTGCGCAGGAGGGTCAAGGACCTACTAAAGAAGGATTACGCCTTGAGTCATCGCACCGGCAGTGGCCCTCCTGCCAAACCAGTATACCTCAGGCCCTGGGAGGAGAAGGTGCGGGCCATCCTACCACCAGTGAGCGTATATGGACTATCAAACATCCCAGAGCCTGGTGAGTACACAACCAATATACACAATATTGTGTGACAATACACACACATCACTGTCAAGGGGATAGTCAAACCATGCACCCTTAGCAAATCCACAGCAACCAAAAGATAATCATCCCAAGATGTGTATGTTAGTCAGATAAACACAATACATGCCATCTCATAGTGATATGTAACTGTGTCATGACATGTACAAACCGAACAACAAATAGAGCTAGGCAGTGGCACAAATCTAACCAACAAACACAGTCAGATATTTTGCCACCACTAGAACACCACCTCACAGGGAAGCTCACTGAAAGGAAGGAATTCTGTGTATGCTGGTGAAGTCAGTGTAGCCAATAGCATGATGGGAGTTGTAGTCACAGATATTGGTCACCCTCACAATTGGCCCATCAACACCACTCTGAACCATGCTCACATCACAGAGAGTGGAAAACAACTGACAAGATGGCTGACACTGGGTACTGCTGTGGGGAGCACAAGGCCCTGCTGGGAACTGTGCACCAACAAACAACAGGACCACACTGTCAGCCATCTTGCCATTGCTGTCACACTCACACACAGTGAAGTCCACTCAAAAGGAAGGAAGTATGGGCATGCAGGGAAGGGGGGTGTAGGCAATAGCATGATGGGAGTGGTAGTCACAGCTCAACATCCCCCACCCACATGGCCCAGCAAGCTCACACTGAAGCATGCACACCTCACAGGGAGTGAAAAGCCACTTCAAAGATGTCTGACAATGGTGCTCTGTTGTGGGGAGCACAAGGCCCTGCTGAGAACTGGGCACCAACCAAAAGCAGGACACCACTAACTGACATCCTGGGAGTTAACCTGCACCCACTGCAAGGGTGGCATGCTTCATGGTGGGATAACTGGGCTGGGGGAGAAGGAGGGCCGGATGTCCACCAAATACCACCAATGCTGGCCATGCACACACATCAACATTCACATTGAAATGCTTCAGGTTGGCAGGACAATGTGCTACACCAATATCAACCTCTGACTGTGACAACTTAGGACAATGCAATGTACAGGCCCGCATCCAGAGGTACAGTCACAACTGTCAGGTGTATGAACCATTGATGCCTGTAGAAACATAACATACATTGTGTGTCTCTTCCAAAAACAGGTGATGATGGGGACACAGCAGCAGCATGGCTCCGGGGGACACTGAGCTCACTGGTGTGGAACAGCCTCTGCCCTCCTCGGATTTCGAAGACCTACCTGGCACCTCCGGTGTGAGTCATCATGCAGCACCAGCAGGACCAACATCTGCACCCCCTGCACCCACTCCTCTAACAACTGCCAACACACAGACCACCCCCGCCGACACGGACAGACCAAGGACCACCAATGACAACAGCACAGGGACCCCGGCCCACCGTGGAGCAACGGACAACAACCCCAGTACCAACCCCCAAGGGGGCCTAGGGTCACCTGTGCGTGCCACCACAGGCCCCGCACGTGTGGCCAGGGGTGGTGGGAGGGGTGGTAGGCAGAGGTCGCTGTTTGCAGAGGGGTCTGGACTGCATGATGACCCACAACTGGTACGCATTGCTGATGCGTACCAGAATAGCACCGGAGAGGTCAGCCAGGTAGTGGGGATCCTCAAGGACATTCAACAGCAGCAGGCTGCCAATCATGCCCGCTTGGACTCACAAATGTCCCGTGTGGTGACACACATGTCCCGTGTGGAGACACACATGTCTGGCATGGAGTCCAAGTGGGACACATTGCAAGAACTGACAGCGGTGCATAGGGACATATTGACATGCCTCCGCCAGATTAGCACCAACATGGCCACACCTCCCTGTGTACCCACAACATCTGGTGCTGCAACAACTGCAACTGCCACAGGGAGGGAGGATGACTCTGGCGGAGAGTCCTCTGCACCGCAGCAGCCTGCACGTGAGGGTCCCCCCGAAAGAAGAGGGGTCGTCCGAGGAAGGAAAACTGAGAGGCCGATGGCCATGTACATCCCCAGGAACCCAACACCTGTACTGGAAATTCTCCTTTGTGTGCAAACTGTTCACCCTGTCGAATGCAACACAGCTCTCCCACATGACATGGGGAGTTTAAGTTGGACCAATGTATCATATGACTGTGGACTTTACTCAGGACATTTCTGCTACCAACACTTCCAACTCATCTGGGAACTTTGGATTCCAATCCCAATGTACAGCACCCACCATCCTGTGCACTATCCTCACACATGTATGTAAATAAACTCACTAATACACCATACTTGCCTCTGTTGTCATTCCAACGTGGTTTTTGTCATGGAGATGATGATCTGCTAAATGACACTGTGCATGCTAACTGCTACAGCAAGTTCAACACCGTCATGTGAGTCATGGAGACGTGACACATATGAGGGAGATACACCACTAGGGCAACACAACACATACACACCAGGGCCATCTGACTCATCGCCTACACTGATGTTGCCAGGAAATACAGTGGAATGCACAGACACCACACCTATTCACAGTCTGTGTTAACTAGCCCACAGGTGCAGAAAGCAAATGTCAGTCAGATGTGTGACCATAGACAACGCACATCCCAAAGTGAAGCACAGGTTTATTACACATTTGCAACATGTTGTTTCCACTACAGATGCAAGGTAATCCCACGTGGCAGTGGCCACACAGTCAACAATTGTAGAAGAAATAAAAGTCCAGGGGTGTGGGGCACATCACCTGTAGGGAAACGACTGCTTCCACCCTGGAAGTTGAATCATGGTGTTGGGGGATCACAGTTGACCAAACAACTCTGAAAGCACCCTGTGAAGGACAGACATGACACACAGTCAAAAGCACTGAAGAAGAGGACAGAACTGCAATACTCATGCCCAATACATGTCACAAGATACCTTCACAAAACCAAGTTAGCATGTCAACACTGTTGGGGAGTACAGACTACCTGTAAGGACAAATCTCTGCACGCATCCAGTCAAGTAGCACATGGCCACACTCAAACAGCATCAGAGCACCACCAACACATATCATGCAAACTCAAATCATTGACATGACATCTCTGGATACTCACATTCAGCTGAAGAAGTTGGTGATGAGCTATGTGCGGACAACACCATCATCATCATCACTGGCATCGTGGCCCAGGCCAGGATTCTCCACAGGCGGCGGATGTTGGTCATCGTCATCCAGGATGAGAGGCAACTCCTTCCGCACTGCCAGGTTGTGTAGCATGCAGCAGACGATGACAATCTTGCACACCTTTGCTGGGACATATGGGAGGGCCCCTCCTGTCTTGTCCAGGCAGCGAAAGCGGCTCTTCAGGAGACCAAATGTCCGCTCGATCACTCTCCTGGTCCGACCATGTGCCTCATTGTAGCGCATCTGGGCTGGTGTCACAGGGTTCCTGAGGGGTGTCAGCAACCACGGCATGTTGGGGTATCCGGAGTCACCTACATACAGACAATTGCACATTAGCTGAGTTGGGTAAAGAGGGTGGAATACAACATTGCAGAACACACACAATGGTAAAAAGTCAGTACACACCGACAAGCCAGGCACGCTGGTTCTGCATCTGTGACATCATCCTTGGGATGCGACTACTCCTCATCACGTAGGCATCGTGTGCAGAACCGGGGAAACGTGCACACACATGTGAGATGCTCATATCTGCAAGACATACCACCAGAGCATTGATAGAATGGTAATGTTTCCTGTTCTTGTATGCCTGCTCATGTGCCTGTGGTGGTACCAAAGCCACATGTGTCCCATCAATGGAGCCAATGACATGTGGCATCCTCCCCAGGGCATAGAAGTCACTCTTGACGTCAGTGAGTTGTTGACGTTTAGGGAAATAGATGTACTGGTTCAGGTATCTCATACATTGACTCCAAAACATCGCGTAGCACACGGCTGAACATGGTCTGTGATATCCCACCAGCAGACGCCACAGTGTGTTGAAAGGTACCGGTGGCAAAGAAGTGTAGGGCTGCCATCACCTTCACCTTGGGGTCAGCGCTGTAGGGTATGTCCGGCCAGGTTGCAAATGTGGTGCCAACCGCACCGTCAATTCCTCAATCAGCGGCCTGTTGAAGCGGTACCGTCGGATGCAGTCACGTTCCACCATGGTTGCAAGGTCAGGGAATGATCTATGGACAGCTGGTGCCCTGCAGTGCATAGGTGAACAAAGAAAGATTGTCATTTACCCCACATATGTGGCATTGACCATACTCAATATCACATGATACATCTTTACAAGACACATGTACTTGATGTGTGTGCCGTTCTGTATGGACATATATGGCACCTACATGGCCAACATCTAACATCACAGTTCAACATGAGTTGACAACAAGTTCCAGGTCGTGATATGGGAAATCATTAGGCTGTGTCACAGTACCCATGTACTGCTGTCACGTTTCAAACACACACCACAGTGACAAGTGAGGACAGATGTGACACAGGCATCACAGCTCATTGACAGGTAGATTCCCAGGGACCCTGTATTGCCACATGGACAGTGGCATGACATGGCGTATCATGTACACGTCAGCAAAACAACCATGACTCCCACAGGTAGTGGCCCCTGTCGCCTCTGCAGGACAGACATGGACGTCTGTGACACACACATGCACAACATCAAAGTCGATGCACAAACAACGTGGATGTGGAGACTGTCTCCCATTGTGCACATTGAATCAGAGACATTGTAAACACAACATGCACACAGACTGTGGAGGGCCATCACTATTGTGGCAATGGGTCACCCTGTGACGTACATACCGTCCCACATGGGACTCAGGGTGTATGTGACATGACATACACATACAAAACCTGGAAATGTGACCATGCCACATGCCCTGAACTGAACAGTTGCACATCACAGTGGTCATGTGCACAACACACAAAGGATTCTGTCCCCATGAACACGTGCACAGCCTGGGAGTGGCTGCCCCCAAGTGCCACCAAAAAAACCACATGTTGACCCCCATACACACACAGGTAATGCAGCCTTACATGCCTGAGGATACAGTGTGGACAGGCTGTGGTGTTGTAGGTGTGCCCCTGAGTCCCTGGCAAGTAATTGTGGCTGGCATACGTCCACCAGTGACAACCATGGTGACATATGCGAGTGATCTGTACAGGGACGCGTTGTACAGCAATGGACCGATCGGTGCGCACGCATTGGCCATTGCATATGATGTGAGCGGGTGCGCGTTGTACAGCAATGGACCGATCGGTGCGCACGCATTGGCCATTGCATATGATGTGAACGAGTACGCGTTGTACAGAAATGGACCGATCGGTGCGCACGCATTGGCCATTGCATATGATGTGAACGGGTACGCGTTGTACAGCAATGGACCGATCGGTGCGCACGCATTGGCCATTGCATATGATGTGAACAGAAATACGCGTTGTACAGCAATGGACCGATCGGTGCGCACGCATTGGCCATTGCATATGATGTGAGCGAGTGCAGCGTTGTTTTACGAAATACACGTTGTACAGCAATGGACCGATCGTGCGCACGCATTGGCCATTGCATATGATGTGAACGGGTAGGCGTTGTACAGCAATGGACCGATCGGTGCGCACGCATTGGCCATTGCATATGATGTGAACGGGTAGGCGTTGTACAGCAATGGACCGATCGGTGCGCACGCATTGGCCATTGCATATGATGAGAACGAGTGCAGCGTTGTACAGCAATGGACCGATCGGTGTGCACGCATTGGCCATTGCATATGATGTGGACAGAAATACGCGTTGTACAGCAATGGACCGATCGGTGCGCACGCATTGGCCATTGCATATGATGTGAGCGAGTGCAGCGTTGTACAGCAATGGACCGATCGGTGCGCACGCATTGGCCATTGCATATGATGTGAACAGAAATACGCGTTGTACAGCAATGGACCGATCGGTGCGCACGCATTGGCCATTGCATATGATGTGAACAGAAATACGCATTGTACAGCAATGGACCGATCGGTGCGCGCGCATTGGCCATTGCATATGATGTGAACAGAAATACGCGTTGTACAGCAATGGACCGATCGGTCGCGCACGCATTGGCCATTGCATATGATGTGAGCGAGTACGCGTTGTACAGCAATGGACCGATCGGTGCGCACGCATTGGCCATTGCATATGATGTGAGCGGATGCGCATTGTACAGCAATGGACCGATCGGTGCGCTACGCATTGGCCATTGCATATGATGTGAGCGGGTGCAGCGTTGTACAGCAATGGACCGATCGGTGTGCACGCATTGGCCATTGCATACGATGTGAGCGAGTGCGCGTTGTACAGCAATGGACCGATCGGTGCGCACGCATTGGCCATTGCATATGATGTGAACAGAAATACGCGTTGTACACCAATGGACCGATCGGTGCGCACGCATTGGCCATTGCATATGATGCGAACAGAAATACGCGTGGTACAGCAATGGACCGATCGGTGCGCACGCATTGGCCATTGCATATGATGTGAACGGGTACGCGTTGTTTTCCAAAATACGCATTGTACAGCAATGGACCGATCGGTGTGCACGCATTGGCCATTGCATATGATGTGAACGGGTACGCGTTGTACAGCAATGGACCAATCGGTGCGCACGCATTGGCCATTGCATATGATGTGAACAGAAATACGCGTTGTACAGCAATGGACCTATCGGTGTGCACGCATTGGCCATTGCATATGATGTGAACGGGTACGCGTTGTTTTACGAAATATGCGTTGTACAGCAATGGACCGATCGGTGCACACGCATTGGCCATTGCATATGATGTGAACGGGTACCCGTTGTACAGCAATGAACCGATCGGTGCACACGCATTGGCCATTGCATATGATGTGAACGGGTATGTGTTGTACAGCAATGGACCGATCGGTGCGCACGCATTGGCCATTGCATATGATGTGAGCGAGTGCGCATTGTAAAGCAATGGACCGATCGGTGCGCACGCATTGGCCATTGCATATGATGTGAGCGAGTGCAGCGTTGTACAGCAATGGACCGATCGGTGTGCACGCATTGGCCATTGCATACGATGTGAGCGGGTGCAGCGTTGTACAGCAATGGACCGATCGGTGCGCACGCATTGGCCATTTCATATGATGTGAACAGAAATACTGCGTTGTACACCAATGGACCGATCGGTGCGCTGCGCATTGGCCATTGCATATGATGTGAACAGAAATACGCGTTGTACAGCAATGGACCGATCGGTGCGCACGCATTGGCCATTGCATATGATGTGAGCGAGTGCAGCGTTGTTTTCTGGAATACGCGTTGTACAGCAATGGACCGATCGGTCGCGCACGCATTGGCCATTGCATATGATGTGAGCGGATACAGCGTTGTACAGCAATGGACCGATCAGTGTGCACGCATTGGCCATTGCATATGATGTGAGCGGGTGCAGCGTTGTACAGCAATGGACCGATCGGTGCGCACGCATTGGCCATTGCATATGATGTGAACAGAAATACGCGTTGTACAGCAATGGACCTATCGGTGTGCACGCATTGGCCATTGCATATGATGTGAACGGGTATGCGTTGTTTTACGAAATATGCGTTGTACAGCAATGGACCGATCGGTGCGCACGCATTGGCCATTGCATATGATGTGAACGGGTACCCGTTGTACAGCAATGAACCGATCGGTGCACACGCATTGGCCATTGCATATGATGTGAACGGGTATGTGTTGTACAGCAATGGACCGATCTGTGCGCACGCATTGGCCATTGCATATGATGTGAACGGGTATGCGTTGTACAGCAATGGACCGATCGGTGTGCACGCATTGGCCATTGCATATGATGTGGACAGAAATACGCGTTGTACAGCAATGGACCGATCGGTGCGCACGCATTGGCCATTGCATATGATGTGAGCGAGTACGCGTTGTACAGCAATGGACCGATCGGTGCGCACGCATTGGCCATTGCATATGATGTGAACAGAAATACATGTTGTACAGCAATGGACCGATCGGTGCGCACGCATTGGCCATTGCATATGATGTGAGCGAGTGCAGCGTTGTACAGCAATGGACCGATCGGTGCGCACGCATTGGCCATTGCATATGATGTGGACAGAAATACGCGTTGTACAGCAATGGACCGATCGGTGCGCACGCATTGGCCATTGCATATGATGTGAACAGAAATACGCGTTGTACAGCAATGGAGCGATCGGTGCGCACGCATTGGCCATTGCATATGATGTGAACGGGTACGTGTTGATTTCCGAAATACGCGTTGTACAGCAATGGACCGATCGGTGCGCACGCATTGGCTATGGCCTGGCATGGCAACGGACGCGTTTCGAAGCTTTAACGAGTCTGATGCAGTGAATTCAGTTGGCCACCCACAACAATGTTGCAAATTCATGGGTGTCATGAAGTTGAACTTTTGAAGGATGCTGTGGGCATGTATAAGTGGTGCAATTCCATGGATTGGCCAGATTCAGAAGATGCAAACGACTTAGACCTATCACTTTGGACACATGGGACAGTATCTGCCTCTGCAGCACACATATAATGCTGGCTGTTCCCCTGAGAGCTCACTTGCCTGCACTACATGCTCCAGGACGACATCTGCCACCAACACTGCTGCTGTCTCTGCATCCTCTGGCTACTGCAATGGCACGTACTGTGGAGAGAGCCCCAGCCTTCAGCGCTGAGGAGAACCAGGCCCTGCTGGACAGCCTCCTTCCACAGTACAGCAAGCTGTATGGGAAACCAGGGGAGCAGGTGAGTGTGCTGTCCACTGCCTTACTAAATGTGCATGTTGTCTGACTAGCAAGACTTACAGTGTGCACGCCACTGGCTAGCATGCTCACTGAGTAGTTGTCAGCCCCCAAAGTGTGTTGTTACATGCACTGAACAGGTATAGTGCAGTAACAGTGCATTCCAACAAGGTTTTACTTCCCAGGCAATGATACCATGTAGTAACTGCTGGCAAACTGTTCATAGCCATCGTTGCACTGCCTGTGTACATCATGTGCCCCTGTGATTGAGACATGTATATCCAAATGTGTGATGCACGGATATGTTGCATGTGTAGTAATGGCCTTTTCACTTTGTCATCCTCACAGGTTGATGCCCACCAGAAGCAGGAAATCTGGCTGACCATCGCCCGGGTAGTAAGATCCGTGGGGGTCTACAAGCGCCGGATCCGCAACTGCCAGAAGAGGTGGCAGGGCCTTCGGGGCTGGACCCGGAGGATCGCAAGGGTCCAGTTGAAGCTGTCGCCTCCTCGCATGAGGGGCGGACACCAGACCCTGACCCCCCACATGCTCAGGATCCTGGCGGTAGTCTTCCCTGACCTGGATGGGCAGCTGAAGGCCAGACAGCAGCAAGGAGGGGGTGAGTCCATGACTGAACTGTGAACTTTGTCTGACATGCTATGTGCCCTCCTCTGGCCTGGTTACACTTCCACAGTACATCAGTCTTGTGGTCCAGGACCCATGTCCCTCAATTGTGACATGCCCACTCCTCATCTGATACCCAGGTGTGGCCCTTACAGTCAGGAAATTGTGTCACTTGGTGTTAGACTTGGCATCTTTTGGCGTGTTTCCCCTGACTTTTTGCTTTCTGACCTCCCGGTTTTGACTCTGTTTTTGCTGGTGTGATGATTCTGCGCACTTTCCTCACTGCGGTCCAGTGGGAAAGTGCAAGTGCTCCTGTATAAAATGGGGTATGGATTGGTGTTTCCATGATTGGCCTATTTGGTTTATGTGTCAGTCCCTTGTAAAGTGCACTGCGAGTGCCAGGGCCTATAGACCAAATGCTGTTGGTGGGCTGCAGCACTGGATTTTGCCACCCACGCAAACAGCCCGTAAAATGTAACTCGGGCCTGCCATCGCAGAGCCTGTGCGCAGCCTGGGGCTGCCATGTCGACTTGGCAAGTGCACACACTTGCAAGTCCCTAAACCTTCCCTTTGCTACATGTTAGTCACCCCTAAGGTAGGCCCAAGGTACCCCTGTGGGCAGGGTGCGGTGTATGCGAAAGGTAGGACATGCCCGGGTGTGTACGGCATGTCCTGATAGTGAATTACAGCCTAGTTCGTTTTTCACTATTGCAAGGCTACCTGTTCCCCTAGACCAGAACGGGCAGTTTTGATTATTACAGTTTATAATCCTAACTGACCCCGGGAACATGGTAGAAATTCGAGTTTAGTATGCCTGGACTCAGAATGATAAAATGCATCTTTTAGTGAAGTTGGTTTTAACATTCTGTGTTTGAAAATACCACTTTTAGAAAGTGGGTATTTTCTTGTCTAACCATCCAAGCCTGCCTCTGCGAGGTTGTGTATTCCTTGTCTGGAATGTGAGTGACATGGGCTGGGGGATGCCAGGAGACAGGGTGAGTCAGCGCAGGGCTGAATAGCCAGATCGACCTGTAGATGGGTGGGAGGGGTCGCACCTGGGCCCTGAATAGGACAGTGCCTTCCCTCCACAATGCTGGCTCCACCTCCTGTGGTGCGTCTGATGTCCCTGGCCTACTCACTGAAAGAAGGGACGGAGACTTGTCAACAAAGTGCTCCAGAACTGGTTTGGACTAGGCAAAGGCCTCTCTGCCTTCAGAGAACAAAGGAATTTGGGATATAAATATTGGGGCCCTGACCCCATGAATTTAGATCTCGCTGGAATCAAGGAACCTGCCAAGACGGAGAGCTGGAAGAGCTGCCAGGAGGAGTACTGCCCCTTTGCTGTGTGTTGCTTTGTTGGGTTGGCCTGCAGCTGCTGCTTCTGCCTTGGGCAGTGAAAGGACTGGACTGAACTTTCTACAAACTTGTGCTGAGTATCTCCAAGGGCCAGGAACCGAGCTGGCCTCCTGTTAAGAAGTCTCAGGGACTACAAAGACTTCACAAGCCTCTGGGTACCGCTTCTGGAACGCTGTTTCAGTCGCCACAGAGGAAGGGAACTGCAACCGACTCCGTCAACCGAATCCATCCCTGGCCGGTGACCTGCTTGCACCGCAGACCGCATCGCCCCGCTTCGCATCGCAACCCTGGTCTCACCGTGGGCGACGTCCGACGCCGCCAACATCGAGCCGCTGCTTGCACCGTGACCAGTGGGCACCGCAGTTCGCATCGCATCGCTTCACTGGGCCAGCCGGACCAGACCGACACTGTCGCTGCAACTGGCTCAAGAGTCGAGACCGCACCGCATTTGGGGCACCGCTCGCACGTCTGCGACGCACCGCTCCGACTCGCACCGCTGTCCGACGCCAGCTCCCGCACTCCGGCTGGGTCGCCTGCATTGCAACCTGTCAGCACCGCATCGAGCATCGTCTCGCCCTGCATCGCACGCCTTGGACTCACCGACTCCGTCTGCACGACGCTCATCGAGCCGCTGCCTGCACCGCATCGAGGGACACCGCACCTTGCATCGCTCCGTCTTGCACCGCAACCGCGACGAACGCCGACCGGCTCGTACACTCCGTACCAGCCACAACGAGAAAGGTACTGTAACCGAGTCTGTTCACGACTCTGCTGGCCCGTATCGACGCGGTCGGCTGGAACTGTTAGACTCTGGGGTTTTCAGCATCACGGTAGGCTCGGACGGAGCTACCGACTCGTCACGAACTTTGCTTTTGTGCTATTCCTGCAAAGAAGAAGTTAACGTATCAAGTATTCATTCGTAAAGTATAGTATTGTGGATTTTTGTCGTAATTGGTCTTGTCTTGAGTATATAAAATATTGGTTATTTTTCTAAACTGGTGTGGTGTCCGTTTGTAGTGCTTACACTGTATTACTGTTGGTTATGTGCAAATGCTTTACACACTGCCTCTGAATTAAGCCTGACTGCTCGTGCCAAGCTACCACGAGGGTGAGCAGGGGTTACTTCACGAGTGTAACAACCCTTACCCTGACTAGGAAGAAGGGTCCCTACTTGGACAAAGGTGCAAGCCCTTGCCAACTAGAGATCCCATTTCTAACATTGGTTGTCAGCGGTGAGGATAGGACTTGTGTTTTCACTTGACTTACAGTGATTGGTGTGCACTACTACCATATCGCAGACCATTACGTACCACATACTGGTTCTTTTTCTTTTGGCCTATTTTTGATCTTGCCAGTTTTCAACTCACGACTTTTGTCATGCCTGAATCAATTGCATCATCCGTTGCATCTCTGGAAGTTATCTTTGAGGAGGACAGGTTGGAATCCTACGCCGTAAAGGAGTTACGAGCGATTTGTAAAAACCTGAAAGTCCAAATTAAAGGCCTCACAAGGAAGGAGGAGCTACAGAAGGCGCTGAGGGCCTGGGTAGCAGCCAGACATGCCAATGGGCAGCCTGGTGATCTCAGTGAGGAGGCGGAGGAGCCTATTTCCAGGGTGGATGTGCTTTTGGGTAGGGGGAACCCGCCAGGTCAGGCAGCAGCAGTCTGTCCCCAGAGGAGCTGGAGGACAGGCGGGAGGCAAGGCAGTTTGAGCTGCAGAAGCTCAGGCTGGAGAGTGAGCGGGAGGAGAAGAGATTGGCCATAGAGGAGAGGAAGATGCTCTTAGAGCATGAGAGAGAACTAAAGGAGCTAGAACTTAGGAGTAAGTCAGGCTCAGATGGTGGCAGCAATTCGTCCAGAAAGGCAGACAGGATTGTGCACATTCCCAAGAACGTAGGCAAGGAGTTCAAGAAGGGGGATGACATACAAAGGTGGTTTCAGGGTTATGAGGCAGCCATACACATGAATGGGGTCCCTGAGGAGAGTTGGGGAGCAGGATTGTGGCCACTTTTCCCGGAAGAAGCAAGGGATGCTCTGATAGCTTTGGGTAAGGGGTATCACCTCACCTATGCTGACATGAAGGATGCCCTTCTCACGAAGTATGGTCTTACTCCTGAAAAGTACAGGGATCAGTTCAGGTCCAGTAAGAAGTCTGATGTCAACACTTGGTTGGAATGTGTGGATGTGTTCTGCAGGTCTCTGGATGGTTGGGTGAAGGGCAGTAGTGTAACAGATTTTCAGGGGCTCTACAACTTGATTGCATGGGAGCACTTGTCTAGTCTATGTTTTGCAGATCTGCGCCAGCACCTAGTTGATAGTAAGCTAACTGACCCCAGGAAGCTTGCTATGGAAGCGGACCGCTGGGTGAGTACCAGGGTCCACAAGAAAGCGTTTGGGGGAGACTCAGCCAAAGGTGGGCAGGGTCCCCAGCAGAAAGGTGGGGGGACAAGGGTAAAGCACAGGAGTTCTCTAAAGGGCCCCAAACTAGTACCCAGGGTAAAGGTTCCCAGCCCCCGGTGATAAGAAGAAAGGGGTCTCTACAGGGAAGCCTGTTGAGACCGGCCCCCGCAAGTGTTATGCATGTGACCAGGTAGGTCACTTTAAGGGGGACCCCAAGTGCCCGAAGGGGACACAGCCGCCCACCGGTGGACAGTCCAAAGTGTTGGCTAGTGTAGCGCTTGGGGAGGAGGGGTGCCCACAGGAGGGTGGGGATCCCGCAGAAATGACCCTTGTCTCACTAGGGGACAGTGAGATGGTCCCAGGAAACCAGGTGCCCCCTAACACAAAGAAATATAGCACCTGGGTGACCATTAACGGGAACAGGGTAGAGGCTCTCAGAGATACTGGAGCCAGTGTGACCTCAGTCCGGTGTCACCTGGTGTCTGAGAAGCAAGTAGTCCCAGGAGCATTCCATCAAGTAGTTGCTGTAGACAACTCGGAGCGCCAGTGTATGGTGGCGCAGGTTCCCTTTGAATGGGGGGGTCTCAGGTCCCTTGAGGGTGGTTGTGAGCCCTACCATGCCTGTAGATTGTCTGCTAGGAAACGACCTGGAGCAGTCCTCATGGAAGGAGGTTGAGCTCAGGTCTCACTTGGAGATGCTTGGGTTGCCAGAGTGGGCATGCGTGTCTACTCGGTCAATGGCAGCCAGGAAGGGTGATCAAAAGGACTTGGAGCCTGAAACAGTGGCCCAAGTCCCTGCCAAGAGAAAGGGCAGGGGCGTGGGAAACCGGCCCCCGAAGTTCCCACGGACCGGGAGGAGGCGGACCTCGAGGGGGACGCCCGGTGCCTACAGGGAGCAGGTAGCCGAACTGGGAGACATCTCTGAGCTGACCCATTGGCAGCAAGAAGGGGGTCCCACCAGGGAGGAGTTCTGCAGGGAGCAGAACGAGTGCCCTACTCTGGAGGGTCTGCGGCGGCAGGCTGCAGACCAGGCAGCTGGTAATCAGTCCGGGTCACATCTGATCTACTGGGAGAGTGGTCTCCTATACAGTGAGCCTAAGGTTGCTGAGCCTGGGTCAGCCCGTGTGCTGGTGGTACCCCAGCGCTTCAGGACCTTCCTACTGGGTCTGGCTCATGACGTGCCTTTGGCAGGACATTTGGGGCAGGACAAGACCTTTGACAGGCTTGTCACCCACTTCTTTTGGCCCCAAATGCGAAGGCAGTCAGATGCACACTGTAGGTCTTGCCAAACTTGCCAGGCAAGTGGTAAGAGTGGGAGGAAGGTCAAAGCTCCTCTCCAACCTTTTCCGGTTGTTGGAACACCCTTTGAAAGGGTAGGGATGGATATTGTGGGGCCACTGGATCCCAAGACAGCCATGGGCAACAGGTACATCCTGGTCTTGGTGGACCATGCCACCCGGTACCCGGAGGCAATCCCTCTCAGGACAACGACGGCGCCAGTGGTGGGCCGGGCGTTAATGGGGATCTTTTCCCGTGTGGGATTCCCCAGAGAGGTGGTTTCTGATAGGGGGACCAATTTCATATCGAAGTATATGACATCCCTGTGGAAGGAGTGTGATGTAACCTACAAGTTCACCACTCCTTACCACCCACAAGGAAACGGTCTGGTGGAGAGATTCAACCAGACCTTGAAAGGCATGATCAAGGGTCTAACAGAACCCATGAGGCGTAAGTGGGACGTCCTCTTGCCATGCCTACTCTTTGCATACAGGGAGGTGCCTCAGAAGTCTCTTGGGTACAGCCCCTTTGAGCTCCTGTATGGCCACCCTGTCAGAGGACCTCTGAGTTTGGTAAAGGAAGGCTGGGAGGCAGCTCCCAGGAAAACTCCCAGGATGTATTTAGCTACATGCTGGCCTTTAGAAACCAAACTGCCCGCTTCAGGAAACTCGCTCAAGCGAACCTAGAAGCCAGCCAGGAAGAAATGAAGAGATGGTATGACCAGAACGCCACTCTGGTCGAATTTCAACCTGGGCAGAAAGTGTGGGTAATGGCCCCAGTGGCACCTTGTGCCTTGCAGGACAAGTGGACTGGGCCATATGAGGTACAGGAGCGCAAAAGTGACGTCACCTACCTGGTGGATTTGCAGGCTCCAAGGAACCCGTTGAGGGTCCTTCACGTGAACCGCCTCAAGCCCCACTTCGAGAGGTCCGAAGTGAGTATGCTCTTGGCGACAGATGATGGGGTGGAAGAGGAGAGCGAGCCTCTCCCTGACCTCCTGTCTACCAAGGAGCATGATGGGTCAGTAGAGGGTGTGATCCTCTCCCCTACTCTGACTCAGGAACAGCAGGGGACTGTCGCCAGTTGTTGGGACAGTTCGCCCCACTGTTCTCTCTGACTCCCGGTGTTACTCACTGGTGTACCCATGACGTGGACACCGGTGACAGCCATCCTGTGAAGCACAAGATTTACAGGTTGACTGACCGGGTCAGAGCCAGCATCAAGGAGGAGGTCTCTAAGATGTTGGCGTTAGGGGTGATTGAGCCCTCCCACAGTCCTTGGGCCAGCCCAGTGGTCTTGGTCCCAAAGGCTGCGGCGCCCGGTGCCACTCCAGAACTCCGGTTTTGTGTGGACTACCGTGGGCTCAATGCCGTCACCAGGACTGACGCGCACCCCATCCCCAGAGCTGATGAGCTCATTGATCGGTTGGGAGCTGCCCGGTTCCTCAGCACGTTTGATTTAACGTCTGGGTACTGGCAGATTGCCTTAACCGATGGGGCCAAGGAGAGATCAGCATTCTCAACCCCAGAAGGTCATTACCAATTCCGGGTGATGCCCTTTGGGTTGAAGAATGCCCCTGCCACCTTTCAGAGGTTGGTCAATCAGGTGTTGGCTGGGCTGGAGGATTTCAGTACCGCCTACCTGGATGACATTGCTGTGTTCAGTTCCAGCTGGGAAGAACATTTACAGCACCTTGAGAAAGTGTTGAGGGCTCTGCAAGGTGCAGGCCTCACGATCAAGGCCAGTAAGTGCCAGATCGGGCAGGGTTCTGTGGTATACTTGGGACACCAGGTAGGAAGCGGCCAGGTGGCGCCCCTACAACCCAAGATTGACACCATTCTGGCTTGGGAACCCCCCAAGACCAGACAGAGGTGAGAGCCTTCTTAGGTCTCACCGGCTACTATAGGAGATTTGTTAAGGGCTATGGCACCATCGTTGCCCCCTTAACAGAGCTGACCTCTAAGAGGCAGCCCAGGAAAGTGATCTGGACTGAGTCCTGCCAGAAAGCTTTTGATGCCCTGAAGGCAGCCATGTGCACGGCGCCCGTGCTCAAGGCACCTGACTTCTCCAAAGAATTTGTCGTGCAGACTGACGCTTCAGAGCATGGTGTGGGAGCGGTGCTCTCACAACTGAACGAAGAGGGCCTGGATCAGCCTGTAGTCTTCCTTAGCAGGAGACTACTTCCCAGGGAACAGAGGTGGAGTGCCATAGAAAGGGAAGCTTTTGCTGTGGTCTGGGCGCTGAAGAAGTTGAGACCATACCTGTTTGGGACTCACTTCCGGGTTCAGACAGACCACAGGCCCCTCAGATGGTTGATGCAAATGAGGGCGAGAATCCAAAACTGCTGAGGTGGTCCATCTCCCTACAGGGAATGGACTTTACGGTGGAACACCGTCCTGGTACAGAACACGCCAACGCAGATGGTCTGTCCAGGTTCTTCCGCCTTAGTGAAGAGAACTCCAATGGGGTTGGGTAGTTCTCCCTACTTTCAGCTGGAGGGGACATGTGTTAGACTTGGCATCTTTTGGCGTGTTTCCCCTGACTTTTTGCTTTCTGACCTCCCGGTTTTGACTCTGTTTTTGCTGGTGTGATGATTCTGCGCACTTTCCTCACTGCGGTCCAGTGGGAAAGTGCAAGTGCTCCTGTATAAAATGGGGTATGGATTGGTGTTTCCATGATTGGCCTATTTGGTTTATGTGTCAGTCCCTTGTAAAGTGCACTGCGAGTGCCAGGGCCTATAGACCAAATGCTGTTGGTGGGCTGCAGCACTGGATTGTGCCACCCACGCAAACAGCCCGTAAAATGTAACTCGGGCCTGCCATCGCAGAGCCTGTGCGCAGCCTGGGGCTGCCATGTCGACTTGGCAAGTGCACACACTTGCAAGTCCCTAAACCTTCCCTTTGCTACATGTTAGTCACCCCTAAGGTAGGCCCAAGGTACCCCTGTGGGCAGGGTGCGGTGTATGCGAAAGGTAGGACATGCCCGGGTGTGTACGGCATGTCCTGATAGTGAATTACAGCCTAGTTCGTTTTTCACTATTGCAAGGCTACCTGTTCCCCTAGACCAGAACGGGCAGTTTTGATTATTACAGTTTATAATCCTAACTGACCCCGGGAACATGGTAGAAATTCGAGTTTAGTATGCCTGGACTCAGAATGATAAAATGCATCTTTTAGTGAAGTTGGTTTTAACATTCTGTGTTTGAAAATACCACTTTTAGAAAGTGGGTATTTTCTTGTCTAACCATCCAAGCCTGCCTCTGCGAGTTGTGTATTCCTTGTCTGGAATGTGAGTGACATGGGCTGGGGGATGCCAGGAGACAGGGTGAGTCAGCGCAGGGCTGAATAGCCAGATCGACCTGTAGATGGGTGGGAGGGGTCGCACCTGGGCCCTGAATAGGACAGTGCCTTCCCTCCACAATGCTGGCTCCACCTCCTGTGGTGCGTCTGATGTCCCTGGCCTACTCACTGAAAGAAGGGACGGAGACTTGTCAACAAAGTGCTCCAGAACTGGTTTGGACTAGGCAAAGGCCTCTCTGCCTTCAGAGAACAAAGGAATTTGGGATATAAATATTGGGGCCCTGACCCCATGAATTTAGATCTCGCTGGAATCAAGGAACCTGCCAAGACGGAGAGCTGGAAGAGCTGCCAGGAGGAGTACTGCCCCTTTGCTGTGTGTTGCTTTGTTGGGTTGGCCTGCAGCTGCTGCTTCTGCCTTGGGCAGTGAAAGGACTGGACTGAACTTTCTACAAACTTGTGCTGAGTATCTCCAAGGAACCGAGCTGGCCTCCTGTTAAGAAGTCTCAGGGACTACAAAGACTTCACAAGCCTCTGGGTACCGCTTCTGGAACGCTGTTTCAGTCGCCACAGAGGAAGGGAACTGCAACCGACTCCGTCAACCGAATCCATCCCTGGCCGGTGACCTGTTTGCACCGCAGACCGCATCGCCCCGCTTCGCATCGCAACCCTGGTCTCACCGTGGGCGACGTCCGACGCCGCCAACATCGAGCCGCTGCTTGCACCGTGACCTGTGGGCACCGCAGTTCGCATCGCATCGCTTCACTGGGCCAGCCGGACCAGACCGACACTGTCGCTGCAACTGGCTCAAGAGTCGAGACCGCACCGCATTTGGGGCACCGCTCGCACGTCTGCGACGCACCGCTCCGACTCGCACCGCTGTCCGACGCCAGCTCCCGCACTCCGGCTGGGTCGCCTGCATCGCAACCTGTCAGCACCGCATCGAGAATCGTCTCGCCCTGCATCGCACGCCTTGGACTCACCGACTCCGTCTGCACGACGCTCATCGAGCCGCTGCCTGCACCGCATCGAGGGACACCGCACCTTGCATCGCTCCGTCTTGCACCGCAACCGCGACGAACGCCGACCGGCTCGTACACTCCGTACCAGCCACAACGAGAAAAGGTACTGTAACCGAGTCTGTTCACGACTCTGCTGGCCCGTATCGACGCGGTCGGCTGGAACTGTTAGACTCTGGGGTTTTCAGCATCACGGTAGGCTCGGACGGAGCTACCGACTCGTACGAACTTTGCTTTTGTGCTATTCCTGCAAAGAAGAAGTTAACGTATCAAGTATTCATTCGTAAAGTATAGTATTGTGGATTTTTGTCGTAATTGGTCTTGTCTTGAGTATATAAAATATTGGTTATTTTTCTAAACTGGTGTGGTGTCCGTTTGTAGTGCTTACACTGTATTACTGTTGGTTATGTGCAAATGCTTTACACACTGCCTCTGAATTAAGCCTGACTGCTCGTGCCAAGCTACCACGAGGGTGAGCAGGGGTTACTTCATGAGTGTAACAACCCTTACCCTGACTAGGAAGAAGGGTCCCTACTTGGACAAAGGTGCAAGCCCTTGCCAACTAGAGATCCCATTTCTAACACTTGGGTACTGTGTCCTTGCATTTTGCTTAGCTCAAGGTGGGGGACAGCATTTGTTCCCGTAACTTTGTGGTGGGCTTCATGGGTGGGTCAATTGCTTACAGAATGCCTGAGTTCTGACATGTAATCTGCGTGTAACTTTGATATGTGGTCCAATTGCTGATCTGACTCACCACATGTGTCTGGGGTATTTGGCACACACCCATGCTGCAGGTGGGAACAATGTTTGGGCCTCAGGAGTATGTATATCAAGTGTGTCACACATGCTTAGCCACCTGCCTACTGTCCAGGGCTCATCCCTCTTTCACGTGGAGCAGGACAGTCATGCCTACTCCAGGGCATACAATACACTCTGTACTCCCACTCCCGTGTATCAGCTGACACGTTGTGCTCAGTGAAATGTTCCCTCAGGTGTCTGCCTCTGTGTCATTGTGCTGTGGCTTCGTTGTCAGGACTACTGGGGTGTTTATGGGTTAGGGCTCAGCATGCCACCTGTGATGTGACCATAAGAGACGATACTTGTGTGACATATAGGTGTTTGATCACTTGACTGTGCAGACTGGGGTATGCGACTGTGAAGTTCAGGCAGCTGTTTCTCATTCACAGCAGACTGTGAGGTGCTCAGGTTCAGAGAGTTGTGTTTCATGTCTCCCATATGTCCAATTGGTATGACGTGGACAAATAAGAGTTCAGATGATGTGGTTTGTGGGGGATGGACATGTGCACTTGTCAGCTACAGAACTTGCATTCCCCATGACCTAGGATTGTGACACAGTGCAGACTGTTGTTGGCTGGCTGCCCTGCCCATGTGACTGGAGACAGTGATGTATGACTTTGCAGGCATGCCTGTGCCATGGCATTAAACTTCCTAGGAGTGATCCTGCAGGGGAGTGACACGTGCTACATGCACCCCATTGTGGCATTGACTATCAGGACATGGGTGCATCATGGTGTCTGGTGCTGGTATGCATCACATGCATTTCAAATTAGACTCTGGCCATCCCTTTATCCAGACACCTGTACTGACTCAGTGGCAAGAGATGTGATGTGTGCATGTTCACATGCTTCACCGTGTTCTCTGCAATGTCCAACAACTGTGTAGGTGGTGCATGTGTCTACACTGGGGTATTACCATCCGACAGGCACCAGACAGATGGGTGCAAGGCCAGGAGGGATGTGAGTGCCATGGTTGACCATCAGACTGACAATTGGCTTCTCCTAATCTGTGTGAGCACTTTTGGCAATGTTCAACTAAGGATGCCAGGGCTTGCTCTGTAATGTGCTGAACTTACTGTGGTGTGTGCGGTCAGTGCAGGTGACTGATGTTTGTCTGTTTCCCTAATTGTTTGCAGATACATCCACGGCCACAGGAGGTGACAGCTCCATGGACCAGGAGGAGCTGCAGAGCCAGACTGGGTCAGCAGCCGATGAGTGGTCGGAGGGACCGAGTGGCACGGAGGGCGAGGGGAGCCACAACGAGGAGTCCTCAGCACCATCCACCTCAGCTGAGGACCACAGCAGCTCGGAGGATGACTCCCTTGTGGAGGCGGGTGTCAGCAGCCACCACACCCCAGCTAGTATGGCTGGCCCCGCCACCACCACCACCGCCCTCCCATCGGCTCCCATTCCAGAGGTCCGTTGAGGCTCCCGTGTTCGGGAGCGTGTCTCCTTCGTGCCAGGCACCGCACCCCCTACCCCTGTGTCCCCTGCTGCCCTGAGTGAGGAGTCTGTGTACTTACTTCGCCAGCTCCATGTAGGGCAGACAGCACTGCTGAGTGTCCTCCATGCACACACCAATCTGTTGACACAGCTGGTGTCGTTCATGGAGGGCATCTCATCGGGCATGTATGCCCTACAGAGGAGCAATAAGTCCATGGCCTCCTCCCTGATGGCAGCAGTGTCCCTCCTCCAACAGTCCCTCACCCCTCCTACCTCTGCCCCATCCACACTTCCTGGCACCCTACCTGTCCCAAGCACATGCACACCTGCACAATGACCCAAACACACAGACACGAGCAGCACAGAAACACCCACAACAAAGTCACAACGTGCACGCAAGCATCCTCAGGGGACTGATAACACACCCACAGGGGATGGGGAACAGACACACACACAGGCATCCACAGTCACTCCGCAGTCCTCCGATACCTCTCCCTCCAAGACCCCTTCCCTTGCCTCACTTGCAACCCCACCTACAAAGCAGCTCCTCCTCTGTGACCTCAGCCTCTTCCCCTCCGATCCAGCTGATCCAGCATACAGGGGGAAGAGGAAGTCCACCCACACAGAGGGGAGTGCCCCTCACCCCCGGACACCCTCCCCCAGGCACAAACTGTGGCCCCCACCTGCAAGTCCCCCCGGACCCGGAAGAGCAAGACCCCGCCACCGCCCTGCAGCTCAACCACACAGTCTCCTTCCTCCATCCCTCAGGCCCCCAAAACACAGGTTCCCCCACCACACCCTGCCCCAGGTTCCCCCACCCACAGATACACCATCCCCAAAATGATCCGGCCTTCTCCCCCTACCACTTGCTCTTCCAGCCCCACACCCCCCGCTGCGCATGTTTGTGCCACTGGTGTGGAGACCGTGTCCTCCCCTCTGTCCTGCCCACCTTACCTGAACCCCATTCTACTCCCTCGAGATAGGCACTGCAGTGGAGTCCACTACCACCCCGTCTGACTTGGGCACTGCAGTGGGGAACCTGTCCACTCCATCTGGCCAGCCCACTGCAGTCGTGCTGGCACCCACACCATCTGACTCATGCCCCCCAGTTGTGCCGGCACACACCATGTCAGACACCTCCACTGCAGTTGTCAGTGACTCTCCAGCACCCACCACCCCTTCCCTGCCTCCTTCTGGTGAGCCCTGATCCTGTCCCTGCGGTGCCTGGCCTGCCCCCCCGTATGCCCCTCCGAGGGGAATGTCCCTGGTCCGTAGCAGTGCAGGCAAGCAAAGGGTGACATCTGCCACTGTCACCCTGTTCGGACTTTACTGATGGACTGGCCATTGGCCTTTGTGTTTTTTCAGGACTTTCACTTTTAAACACACATATGCTGAATAAAGCTACTTTCTGTTCTCTAGTGGTTTTGCTTCAGATGTACATGATGTTGATGATGCTAACCATGCCCTTGCTGCAGTGATGGTGATTTTTGATATCAGGAAAATGAAGTGTTACTGTGCAGGACCCCATGTGGTCCAGGGGGAATGTGTCCTATCCTGGTGTGTATCCATGTCATCCTTTGCAGCAATATGAGGGTGTCATGTTTTCAATATTTGCCAATGGGATTTCCTACTTTTATTTGCAATATCACATCTGTGGCTTACACCCCTGCACATCTGTTGTGCTTGCCATTGTTCAATTTGTCTATTTTCCTGACCGTGTGACCATCTCCACTGGACATGCAAGTTTGGGCATCAATGGGGAAGGACTCATCTGTGTTATCAGTGCAACTTGCTATACATGTGTGTTGGATCTGTGCAGATGATTTCCGTGACACTCCCATGACCAGGCTGATGTGACGAGAGCCTTCATTTTGTGCTAATTGTTGACTGAGTGACCAAGTGTTCTGCTGACATGATAGAGCCCTGCAGAGACAACGTATGGCACAGCTTTCCTTACACAGGAGTGGAGTCCCCTCATGGCAGTGTGTAATTCCGTGACATTGCCTGAGCCCAAGGTGTGTGTTGTGTGAGCATGTCTGTGTGTGTTCACTTCCATTTCGCTACGCAGGCTGGGATCCCTAGTGATGTTCCTGTTTGTGATGCTTGCTGAGTTGACCTATGTTCCCCCAAACTCTTCGCCCTGGCTTCTCTGGGATGTGGGTGCATGGCACATTACTGGTCATCAGGGTGTCATCCATAGGTGTGTTTGCTGTCAGGGCTGAGTTTGAGGGCAAACACAGATGAGACACAGTCAGGATTCCCCTTGGCACTTGTTGGTTACACAAGTCATGTAATTTACAGTTTGTGGTAGCTTTCAGTGATTGTGACACGTTGTGTGTGTGACTGCTGCCACTCCTTAGGGTCAGAGCTGCAATGTTGGAAGTTGTCTATGTGTGTTCTTTGTGGGTGACCTTGGCTTCTTCATTGGTGTGTGACTGTGGCCGGGATCCCATTGGTTGGTGTGGATTTGACGTCATGCCCATGTACGGCGTACTGTGCAGTGTGTCAGACATTCACGAGTCTTGTTGACTGGCCATGTGTGATGGGTTTCTGCACCTTAGTTCCCACCACCACCCCTGGGATTATCATGGGTGCATGTGCAATGTCACCAGTCCATGTGAGCTTCACTGCTGCACATTGGTGGAGATCAAGGTGTGTGGTGTTGAGTGTGTGCAAATGAGAGTTGTTGCACGGCTAGACCCCTACCTCCATATTGGCCTTGGCTGACAGGCCGTGCTGATTGATTTGTGCTTATGTAGGTGTGATGCTAGTTTGTTGCTCAGGACACATGACTGTGGTTCACAGTGTGAACGACATCTAGCTTGGTCATCACATTGGGATTATCATGCAGGCCAGTGTCACCACAATGTGGGGTCCCTGGGGGCAGTGCTGTGGTGGGTCTGTCTCTTGCTGTGTTAGTTGCTGTTCCTACAAGCTTGTGTGACATGTGTAATTTGGGCTCCCTGTCATCTAACAATGCCTGATTGCCCACATAGGGGAATCCGATCCATGAGTTACTTTTGTGTGGCACTGTATACACATCTGTGTAATTGTGATTCAGGCCTCCTCATGTGTTGTGTGGTTGCCTGGGGACACTGGCACACCCCCATCACCTGTTGTGTTTGATATGCAGTGTGAGGCTGCCTGTTTGTGCATCTGCACCACTGCATTGGCATATCTTTAGTGTGCCATTGGCTGTATGTTGTTTGGTGTGTTTCCCCTGCTGTCCCTGGGACTCCTAGGTCATCAGTCAGCACAATGTTCATGGTTTGTATGTCCCATTGCTGCCATGGTATGGTATTTGTTCACCTCACATATACAGTCTCCACAGGATATCTACATTTGTGTGTCCATTGGTGCAGATATGTGGGTCTGCATTATGATGGTCACTTCTGTCATTGTGTTTTTGATGAATGTTGACAATGTCAGCCCCCATGGGTGATGTTTGTCTGCACATGGCCAAAGGTATGTCTTATTTGCACTGCACTGTTTGCCTCACCCAATCTATGTTGCTATGGGACACAAGCACTACTTTGCCACTGATGTGTTTGTTGTTCTGTGACCAGGAATCATCCATGCTGTTTGGCATTTGCAGCTTTTTCCATGACGACACTTACATTTTGGTCACTGTGATGATGGGGGTTTAGACCCCATTGCCACAATGTTCAAAATGTGCTTCAGCTATGGACCCCACACTTACATTTTGGTCACTGTGATGATGGGGGTTTGGACCCCATTGCCACAATGTTCAAAATGTGCTTCATCTATGGACCCCACACTTACATTTTGGTCACTGTGATGATGGGGGTTTGGACCCCATTGCCACAATGTTCAAAATGTGCTGCAGCTATGGACCCCACACTTACATTTTGGTCACTGTGATGATGGGGGTTTGGACCCCATTGCCACAATGTTCAAAATGTGCTTCAGCTATGGACCCCACACTTACATTTTGGTCACTGTGATGATGGGGGTTTGGACCCCATTGCCACAATGTTCAAAATGTGCTTCAGCTATGGACCCCACACTTACCTTTTGGTCACTGTGATGATGGGGTGTTAGACCCCATTGCCACAATGTTCAAAATGTGCTTCAGCTATGGACCCCACACTTACCTTTTGGTCACTGTGATGATGGGGGGTTAGACCCCATTGCCACAGTGGTCATGGTCTGCTTGCATTGTGGAGGCCACACACATTTATGTGTGACACATGTGATAGGGGGTCACATTGTATGTTCAATGTCATGTTCAGTGTTGTAGGCATTTGACACAGACTACACACGCTTGTCATGGTGTTGGGGGGATGTGTTTTTCTGACATTCCATATGTTGGAGTATGCTGGTTGTGTCATGCATTGCCCGTCCTATGAGTAGGGGTGGTGGTAGTGGTAGGCATCCAGCCCCCCCGGAGTAGGGGTAGTGGTAGGCATCCAGCCCCCCATGAGTAGGGGTGGTGTTGGTGGTAGGCATCCAGCCCCCTATGTGTGGGGATGGTAGTAGTGACAGGCATCCAGCCCCCCCTGAGTAGGGGTGGTGGTTGTGGTGGGCATCCAGCCCCCCATGAGTAGGGGTGGTGGTAGTGGTAGGCATCCAGCCCCCCCTGTGTAGGGGTGGTGTTAGTGGTAGGCATCCAGCCCCCCATGAGTAGGGGTGGTGTTGGTGGTAGGCATCCATCCCCCTATGTGTGGGGATGGTAGTAGTGACAGGCATCCAGCCCCCCCTGAGTAGGGGTGGTGGTAGTGGCGGGCATCCAGCCCCCCATGAGTAGGGGTGGTGGTAGTGGTAGGCATCCAGCCCCCTCCTGAGTAGGGGTGGTGGTAGTGGTAGGCATCCAGCCTCCCCTGAGTAGGGGTGGTAGTAGTGGTAGGCATCCAGCCCCCCCTGAGTAGGGGTGGTGGTAGTGGTAGGCATCCATCCCCCTATGTGTGGGGATGGTAGTAGTGACAGGCATCCAGCCCCCCCTGAGTAGGGGTGGTGGTAGTGACAGGCATCCAGCCCCCCCTGAGTAGGGGTGGTGGTAGTGGTGGGCATCCAGCACCCCCTGAGTAGGGGTGGTGGTTGTGGTAGGCATCCAGCCCCCCCTGAGTAGGGGTGGTGGTAGTGACAGGCATCCAGCCCCCCATGAGTAGGGGTGGTGGTAGTGGTAGGCATCCAGGCCCCTATGGGTGTGTGTGGCATTGGTGATTGCCATCCCGCCCCTATGGTTCTGCTGTTGCTAGTGTACGTCATTTCTGCATCCCTATGTGTGTGTGACATATGTCGGGTATGTGTCGTTTGTTTGTGTAGTGGGTGTTTGACTTACCGTCTGCGCCGTACGCGTCTGTACCTGTTCCGGTAATAGATGTACAGTATTGGTAGGACCTGCGCGATGGGATTCATGGTTGGTTCGTCTCGTTCGGGTTTCTCGTTGCTTCGACTCGTACTCATCGCTGGCTTGTTTGTCTCGTAGCCGTGGATCGTCTTGTGACGCGAATCGGAGCTTATGTGCGTCTCTCCCAGATGCTCTGACGTGCCGGACGTAGCGACGGGTTCGGCGCGTACGGAAGGCGCATCGTACTAGTCCGGCCGGAAGGTGCTGTATTTTTGCTTCCGTGTGACTCGATTCTGCGTTTACGGATCCGGCTCGGGCGGGGAACAGGAGCTGGAATGGGTACGTACGGCTGGGTCGGGATCTGGGCAGTTATGCGCATCGTACTTGCTCGTTCGGACGAATGCTCGAATCGGTCGGGAATCACGCGTTCGGCTTGGTTTTTTTCCGGACGAATGGTGTTAGGTGCGCTTCCGGCCGAGATCGGAATTGACCCCTTAGTCTCCCAGTAGCTGAGGAGTGCCCAGGTCTTCCAGTGTCCTTGTCTACAGTTCTTGTATCTTCCATTGGCAATGCCCATGTCTTATAATGCCCATGTCTCCGAGTGCCAGGTTTCCCAGGGCTCATGTCCTCGGGTGCTCGTGTCTCGGATTCTCTGGGATCCTCCTGGCTCTTCCTCTCCCTGCGTCTGAATGCACCAGCATCAGGTTTTATCAAAGGTCATGTCACAATTACCATCCAACGGTATTCGAATGATAGGAATATGGCCCTTACTTGAATGAAGATGGAAGAAGGTGAGTGTGTAGCGCCTTCTTCTATAAGCTTTGAACTACCAGAGCAACATTGAAAGTCAGGGGTGAATCCAATGGCCTGTGGAATAGGCATCACAGGCAGGAGCTCAGAACAGACCATATGAAGAGATCTTAACATGAATGCAAGTCCTGACGTCCACATTATTAATCAGATATGCTTGCAGTTTCACAGCACGTGCTATGGACTGAATCACTGCTTCTCAGTCCACCGATTCTAAATACCTCAATTCAATTAATGTATTGTTTTATTGTGGGTCGCCTTGGGCAGTGATGGTACATAAAACCACAAGCACAATGGCTATTAAAAGCTTTAATGTTATGTCATGGCAAGTTAAATTCTTTGTAGAACCCACAATGCCAGTTTAACCATCTCTAACTGCAAACCATCTGCCAATGGGGGAGGACGACAAGGCCCGCTTAGAAGGATGTTTGATGAATGGTAAGGTTTTTAGGTCTTTCCTGAAGAAGGGGAGGGTAAACGACATTCCATATGGTGAACAAGCACCAAAAGTGGGGGTGGACAGTTAGTTCCAAAGTTCAGAGGCCTGGACAGTGAAGCACCTGTCCCCTTAGTCCACATAATTTGACAGTGAGGCTTTGCGGCGGCTGTAGTGGGACGGGCAAAATGCCTCTGAGAGGAATGTACTAGGATATTTTGCTGTACAAGTGTGAGATGAGGGGCAGTGGTCACAATACATCCACAGGTCAAACAAAAACACTTTAAAAATAATTATGAATTATATAAATTATGGATTTCTCTTGGAGCGAGTGATCGCTATCAGCCAACAGAGATCTGCAACTTTTCTATGCCGTAAACTTGGAATGTGCACTATGCGCTGGCGTATCCCATTAAATCGCTACGTTTTTATTCTGTTAATTAAATATCAAGTTGATATATACAGCTATTGCTTGATACACAACACTAAAAATCAATACACAATTCAAAATGAATATCTTTAAGGAAGAGTCAAAAACCTTAGGGTTAACAGTAACAAGTGCATATGATGACACTCTTAACATGTATCCTGGAAATTAGACGCATTTCACAACAGTAAGTATCGGCTACATACTATAATGAGCAATGAAACTGTATCTTCCTCTAAAAAACACATACACAATGTTTTATCATCGAGTGCTTCATTTGTTACTTCGAATTTATTACTTTTAAATGAAGTAAAATTACTTTACATATTACCAAATTTGCTTCTGGAAACACAGATAAAAACATCTTGATCGTTAATATTTGTTAAAACTAGTTTCTCTCATACATTTGGCCAAGTATTGCTAACAGATATGTTGTGTTCACTATTACACGAAAAATAAAATTTCAAATGAAATCTGAAGCAAAAAATAATTTAAACAAAATAGTTTCTTGAGTCATGTTGATTCAAAGATGTTTTTATTTAATACAGAGATCAAAGCTTTTGCTACCACAGCAAAGTACCTTCATTCCCCAGCAGTGACTACAGTACATTTAATATAGCATCCAATAGATTTCGCAATACTGGGGAGAAAACGGAAACCACAAAGGTCTCGAAGCCAAACACCCCATCAATTTCCCTGTAATGTTCACAATGTTAGAGTCAACCATTGTTGAATGTGCTCATCCCAAACCTGAAAAGTTGGAAAGATCCTAAGGGTTTAGTTTGCAAATACAATTTGAGCGGGTAGGTTGAGGGTCACACAAACAACTAAGCAATTCCTTGTAGTTACAGACCTTTCACACGAGCAAATGATTACTGTCGCTCTCAGAATCTATGTTATGCTAATAATAAATAAATTATTTGATTAGGTTGTAGGCCTTTCATGAAGATAAAATTATTAGGCTCCGTTATCGGACCATATGCTAGGCTAGAGTATGCAGCATCAACACTGGGAAACTTAGAACTGCTTGTGGAAGTGGTTTTGAATTTGTCAAGCATAAGATATTTTGCACAAAGGAATGAGGTAAACCATGCAACAACAGGAAAAGAGTATTCTTACAGGGAAGAACAGGGTCTGCAGCTAGTGGTGTACATTCCTCTTACCATGGTCCTCAACCACAAGCTGAAAATGTTAATTTAATAAATATTTGAAAGAAGAATTTAGTTTATGAAGAGAATCAATTTATATCCTTTCAATCTATTTAGTCTTCATTCCAAATTAAATAAAATCTCTTTTTTCTCAAAGAAGTTCTAAATATTGTTTAGTTGATGCAGAAAATTCCATTCTCATTTACAGATGTCAACGCAAATTTCATGATTTAAACTCAACTCTTGAAGACAATGGTCCTAAAGATCATCATGGACAAATGGAAATCAAATATTCAAGTGAAAAGCAATAGTATCTTGTAGCTCGGCAGCGAGAAAGTGCATCCATGACTTGTGCTGATAACACTTTTCTTTAGTCTAAACAAACTGTCTGAGAAAAATAAAGAGAAGTTTGAGTTTAACTGGAATGATGAGTCATTCATTTAAAGGAATCTTAACTGATAAATGTAATGAATTGAATGCCTTCCAGTACTACTGATAAAAAAGACTTTTTCGATGTGATTTGTTTTTCTAACGTAGGGCAGTCAGGCCAGAGCAGCGACTTGTCATTAGATGCAGACCTGAGGTACCGATTACACCTCAGAGTTGTGGCTTTAAAGAAGAAGTGATAACTTGGCCAGAGTACTTTGTCCGAGAGAAGTGATATGGTTGAAAACAATCGGAATTGAAGTGTATCATTCTGTTCTTTTCGTTAGCCCAAGTACACAACTTTTATTGAAACTTGGTTTATATTTGATCCTCTATCCAAAGACCACAGCTTGGTTACATAGTTGGAAGGACTCAGCGGATTTTTATGAAGATATTGGACAAATGTCCACATCCTAAGCCACTCCAGTTGCGTGCACTAGCTTTTATTTACGAAATCCAAAAAAGAACGTCCATCAGATAAATCTCCACACAATGCATAAGTACTGGCTGACTAGCTGAAAAATTGAGCATAGAGATTTAAAGGTGTGCAAAAGTAGCAAAACATATAAAGAATCCATCTAGTGTATAAAAAAAAAGTCAAAGTATTGACAAACTGAATAATGATTCAAATGAAGGTTGAACCAAAAACTCCACCTGGACACAAACCTAACCATAACTCAAATACAGGTATCACTGAACCACTTTTGAGTAGTGATTATGTAACCTGAGCAACCATCAGTGCCCTGAGGAAGGCTTGAAAATGCCAATGGCACTGCATGCACAAATATCCCAACCAAAATGATCTGATATTTATATTCAAAATGGCACACAAAGAAAATACTGATGCTAAGCAGAGGGAGAATTCATAGGTTCACTTCGCCAAGCTGCAGCCGAAGATGTGCACCCGGGCTACGGTCCATCCAGGGAACATAGCGCCATTTTACAAAACGTTACATTCTCAAATACAATGGACACACTCATCAACACAAATTAAGACCACGCATAGCAGAGCAAGTGCATTTCTGGATTGTACAAACACGAGGTACATACCAATGCCTCTAACTTGTAATACTTTTTCAGTCTGAATTTTTATAAAGAGACCCTCATATTAGAACCATCTGAAGCCCCACCCAAACTGTGTCCCCTTTTCATTGGTGGGTTATCCGACTCTTTGGAGTCGTCCATCTTGCAGAGACTAGAAGGAAGGAGGAGTTCAGTGAAGGATACTGTTCCAGAGATTTCATTCGCACATGCAGTCCTTTTCACCTGAGTAGAACAGGAATCCACCCAGCTGTGATACCCGTGTCATGACAGTACAAAGCGAGTAATAGACACAAAAGATTACAAGACAATAGAAAGTCCTGTTCTGGGTTCCAGTGCTTATTGTCATTTGGCAACCATTCATTTCATCTTCAGGACCATCTTGTGCAATAACACCCTGAGATTCACTGCTTCTACCAAGGAAGGCAAACTTATATATCATCAAGAATGTAGTCAGAAATGAGCTCGTCATTGTCAAAGGTCTACGAGCAATACCAAGCAGCAGGATAAAAAAGCCTTCAACACCACATCAACCATCAACATACGCCTGCTGCAGCTGCATATGTGACATATTCAGCTAATAGGAAGTGAGAATGGACCACTAACCCCACCTAAGCTTTTCCTTTCTTACATTGAAAATTGATACAGTGGATAATAAACTTAACCACTGCAGACAGTCGGTATGAAGTATGTTATGTTCAAGACCTGCGACAGGGAATTGAGATAAACTTATAAATGGGATTATCGTGACGTAATTTCAGTACTCCAAATTAGCTAATGATTAGAGTAGCCTATGAGGAATCTTGCCATAAATCAAAATCCAGGCAATGCCAACAATATTATCACCCTGTAAGGGGTCATTACTTGGAATCAAAAAGAGATATTTTTCCATGGAGACCAGTGGTGTGAAGGATAGCTATAATTCCTCCAATGAGATAAAAAATGATTGTTGCTGGAGGCAGGCTAATCTATGGGTTTTTCATTCAGAACATCTGTAGATGTCTCCGCTTGATTGAAACACTATTTTTTTAATTAGTGCCTGTGATGCGGGCAGATTGTACACCTAATGTTCTACTTGAAGGACAATATGGAGGTCATATAGTTTTTAAAGATTTCAATTAGCCCTGGACTTAGGACATTGTAAGGGATTAACGTCCCTCCACCCTATGTACAGCATATTATGGTCATTTTATTATTTATCAGTTCTGTAACTCTTTTAGAACTGTCTATGGAAGATGGATAGCAGAAACTGAAAGCATGACCTTTTTGGTGTAATGAGAAAGGGTCAGATCGCTTACTGTAACCATGTCGGTACTGTGGGAGTGCTATGTGGGCTTCTAAAAACAAAAATAGAAAGTTTTAAAAAGCTATGGATCTGAAGAGCGTAGCGTGTACTGTTCTGACTTACCACCACCACACGGTGGCACAAAGTAACTGAGCACTGACTGATGGAGAGAAAAACTGTGACTTAGAGTATGTGCAGCAGCATCAAACAAGCAGATGGGAAGAAGAATGTTAAAGAGAGATGTTCCCCTGCATGGCCCTTCACTGCTGGGTGATTGTCCCTGTAGTGCCAGCAAAGCAGGTGGTAGAGGAAGGCATTGAGATCATCTGCAATCCCTGAGAAATGTAGGGAAAGAAGGTGGGGTATGTAGCCATCTTGGGCCCCACCTTCAGATGAAAACCTTCAGTATGTTTAAGAAAGAAGGGCTACTAGCCAAGTCTAAGCACACCCTGCCCATCCAGGGTACAGATTTTCCAACAAAGGCCAGGAGTCAGGAAGACTACTTACTACAATGCAGAAGGGTTTCTTTCCTTTTTTGAGGACATCTTCCCAGGATGGATACCACCCTTAGTAAGTGTTGTGTGTGTTGTGGATGCAAATGGAGATGCGAGCTTTGGAAATTAAACCAAACTGGGTACATTTGTGACAAATGCCCAAAGCCTGTCACTAGCTACTGAACCTTAGGCAGAAGCTACAATGTTTATGTAACCCTTTGTTTATTGATGACAGCGATTAGAATCAAACACTGGTTCAGACTCCAACAATTCTGCTTCTGCCATTGAAACAGACATTACTTTTTGTCTAAACGATGCTTGATCACTGCGCACTGCAAGAGCTTTCCAGCTCTATGGGACATCAGGGCATCCCCATGCTTATCGATTCTCTTTCTGGAACAAGAAGAACAATTCAAAGGAGAATTCGGTCTTAGAACCTCTCTATTTTCAATTGGGCAGCATATATTAATATTATTTTACAATGTCACCCTCAACACAGAAGTGTAGTCAGCTTCTGAAACACCTGGACCTGACCAAGAATCATTCTGACAACAATCATTCCCTGCTTAACTTTCACTGTAGATTTATATTAGCGTTTAACACGTGACACCATTCCCAAAATATAGCCATTATGGTATGCATAATATTACAGCGTCAAAGAGTCACCATGCAGTTTTGAGAGCATTTTCTCTTTCAAATCCCATGGACATTGAAATATTTGAATTCAATTTTCAATGCTTGCAGAACTTTCCGCAGGGCCCGATGTCCTGCCTCCAGGAACTGAGCCTCAATGCACGGAAATCTTGGCGACATGTTTAGTTTAGCCATCATGTGTGCAATACGGACAGAGGCATTCAAACATCCAACAAACAGGCGGGGGATACTTGCACAGCTTTGAAGGTATTTTCAAGGCAGCAACCACCATGTTTGACTGGATTCAGCTGCCCTTGCATAAACAAATAGAGGTCCACCTGACCAGCTTTGTTAAATTTACAAGAAAGTTACATCATCTTGGGACTGCACCCAGCGCCAGTGGGCATCGTATTCCAGATGCAGTTTACCGCTGTTGGGTTTGTGTTTCTCAAAGTCAACTTTCCCATTTTTGTACAGCTTTCCCGGCGGACTGCACATGCCTGCCATTCGCACTACAGGTAACTTGGTGTCAAGAGCATGATCAAGAGCAGGTGTTGGCTTGCCACACACACCATTTGCTATGGGTGGTTGTTGTGAGTCATGCTTTATTGTGTTTGACTCCACTGGGTTTGTGTCCCTGATTGTCTTAAAGAAGTTATCAGGCCTTAAGAAGTTCTGGACAATACCAATCTTTTCTATCTTGGAAGCACTTCCTCCTGGCATACTTGAGCTGTTTCCATCTTTGTCTCTTTTCTCCAATTCTTGTTCAACAGTTGTCAATGGAGCACCCGGTCGGTTTGGGTTTGATGACATTAATGACTCCGATGTGCTGTGGCAATATTCGTCCATATCATCGGCAAGTGTGTCCAAGTAGCTGCCAATAGAAATGCTGTCCAGCCTCTCGTTGGGGTCTTGCAGGCTGCTCCAGCTCCCACGCCTGGATGTCTCCTGACTTTCCACCAAACTGTACTGACTACTAGTCAGGCTGCTGCATCGGCTCGTTAGGGTCCCCTTCTCCTCCATGATCCACTTCACAGCCTCAATCCCTTCATTGACGGCCACCAGCTGCTGAAGAATCCTGACATCAATGGCTCTCAGGTAAGCCTAGAACAACAAAAAAGAACGTCAAAAAACTGCGGAGAAATCAGGTTTATCAATTCAGGGCTTAAACTGTCAAATACACAAATGTTATTCAGGTTATGTGAAGAAACGATAGGATTAATAACAACAGTGATCCATTTACCCATAGAACCAACACTGTATGAGCGGCCATAGTGCCTAAAAATGGGATCAACCACTACTGGAGAGACTCGACATATGATCTACTTTGCAAGATTACTTATGCAAAACTTGTGTGACAGTGTTGTATGTATTCTGTATTGTATAATAACTGTGATATTCACTCAGTTTATTTACGACCCACTGGCTTCTGACTACCAAAGAGTTTGGAAAATATAATAGAATTTAGTTATGGACCATTTCATACGGCTTCTCCCTAACATTATGGTAGAGACTATGGAAGAGGAGAATTATGAACATTAAGGGAAGGGATAATGTTACTGCATGCAGCAGATGTTTTTCTTTCCTATTAACCATCCGAACCATCAGTAGGTGCTGGCAGACAGCTCATTATTCCCAGGCCTTTCAACATGTCAGGGCCCTGCACTTGTGCTGCAACATTTATTTATAGACTTTATAGCTAAGCTGCCCTATTTATCAGTGTCGAATCAACGAACACGGCTGATATCACTGGAAGGCGCCATATGCTGGACCTATACTGAGTTTTTAGGTCTCGCCTAGGCAGCGCTTGCGCTGTCTCTTTGAGACATGCAGTATTCAGGATTTGGGCATAAAGCTCCGCCCACTTTCCGCCCATCTTTTTAATTGGCTCCTGTCCCTGTCCTTTGCAAATGGTGGCTTTTCATTGGTAAATAGGCTTAATAGTTCCTCCTTAGTACCGCCGTGTCTCTTCTTGTAACCTCCCATGAGAACACCTCCTATTACATGTGTTGTTACTCCCTAGGTTTAAACTACAGCCTCAGGGCACTATTTTCTTAAAGGGCTTCAGGCAGGACACACGCTTGGTCCTAAGCAAGGCTAGCAGTGGTTACTTTACTCACAATCACATCTCACATTTATATGAGACCTTCTATAAATTTCCCTCCATCAGCTCCACACAGAGTACAACCTAATCCAGAATCAAAATAATAATTCTTTTGCCGCATTTCAACGCTACTAATTGTATATATATGGACATAGCTATTTGAAAGTACTTGTGGTAATGTCTTGCATGCAATGCATTATGGGTAGGGTGGATTTATCTTCTGTAGGGTGCAGTACCATATGTGGCCAAAAGATGTCCCACTGGACCTCTTTTGGCCACATATGGTACTGCACCCTGCAACATGGCTAGGTAAAAAACATTGGCATTTATAGTATCAATAGCTCCAACCTTGCAGGGTGCAGTACCATAGGTCCTATAGGACCTCTTGTGGCCACATATAGTACTGCACCCTGCAACAAGGCTAGGTACAAAACATTGCCATTTATAATGCCAATAACTCCAACTCTGCAGGGTGCAGTACCATATGTGGCCAAAAAAGGTCCCAAGGGATAAAAAAACATTGGCATTTATAGTGCCAATAACTCCAACCTTGCAGGGTGAAGTACCATATGGCCTATGGGACCTCTTTTGGCCACATATGGTACTGCACCCTGCAACATGGCTAGGTAAAAAACATTGGCATTTATAATGCCAAAAACTCCAACTCCAACAATTGCGAGACCGATTGCATTTCCAATGCAATAGGTCTTGCATTTGTTAAAGTTAGCTGCTAGCGTTGAAAATGACAATGTTTTTTATTTTTGCTTTTTTTATACTATTGGCAATAGTGCTATGCAAATATAATAACTCCACTGCAAATAAAAAAGCATTGTTATTTTCAACGCCAACAGCTCTAACTTTATCAAATGCAAGACCTATTGCATTGCAAATGCTTGTTTTGTTTCCTGCAGATATATTTTAAAAAATTTGAAACAGGTCTTCGTCCTATGAAGGTCCCCACCACAGTTTGTTTCTCCCAGCGCTCAAAACTCCTGAAGAGACTTTATATCATTACAGGAGGCTGAAGGTATCAACGACACTATATTAATGAGCTCGAAAGAGGACTAAACAAGCCTGGGAATGATGCAGGGATTTGATAGATGTCTTTTCGACCCACAAAATGGGCTCGATGGTCGTCAATTGGGGCATTTAAAATACTAGTTCCTATAGATTCAATGTTCTCATGTTTTCCAAAATGCAAAAAGTCACTTGTTTTAAACAAACTTCATAGTCAGTCAGAGATCATCCTGCAGTAGTGACTGTGTCCTTTTTCTTGAAATTGTGAAAAATTGTGTGCAGAAATTGCCAAAACCTCGACTGTGTCAATGTACTGCTGAAAATAGGGAGAGGGGCAAGAGGAATGCTGTTCAGACAAAAAGCTATTAATATCCAAGGTGCACAGCCGCACCTGCAGAAAACAGAGGTTTATCTCTTTCCCGGCACCTCTGCCCTTTTGGAGGGCTCTTACACAGCCTATTGCTTTTTAGTAAATGCAAGTGAAAATGATGCTGTAGAATGCACTAATTCACGTATGTTTTCAAAGTTATCTTAGGTGGAGAACCCCCTCAATAATCCACTCGAGGAAAGCAGGCTCAGCGTCTTTGGCAGTGGGTATGGCTAGTGGTGGAAGTGGACGGCGCCAGTAGTGGAAGTGGACGGCACCAGTAGTGGAAGTGGACGGCACCAGTAGTGGAAGTGGATGGCACCAGTAATGGAAGTGGACGGCGCCAGTGGTGGAAGTGGACGGCGCCAGTAGTGGAAGTGGACGGCGCCAGTAGTGGAAGTGGACGGCGCCAGTAGTGGAAGTGGACGGCGCCAGTGGTGGAAGTGGACGGTGCCAGTGGTGGAAGTGGACGGCGCCAGTGGTGGAAGTGAACGGCGCCAGTGGTGGAAGTGGACGGCGCATGTGGTGGAAGTGGACGGCGCCAGTGGTGGAAGTGGGCGGTGGACTCCTAAGAAATTATTTAGACACTTTTGCGTATTTTTACAAATTAAGCAACGTCATGGCTACAGACTCAGCAGCACACCAGGAGCCAACATGTTCTGGAAGCGGGGAGGAAATCAGTGTTGTCTTTTTCATTCCACGTGAAAATGGAGCGAGACGAGGGAGTAGCCAGGCCTGCCACCTTCAGCCAAAGTAGTGCAAAAAGTGCCCGACACTGTGCCTCTCTTTTCAACATGGCAAAGCAAGCCTTTGCATCGAGCAAATCCACATTCCACGCGTAGGCATAATGCATCTAATGTGGGCATAGGCAATGGGCAGAGAGCAGCTTGTCACCCCAACATGCTAGAAGGGTAGAACTGGTGCTTTCAAAGCCCCTTTTCACACTTATTGCAGCACTTGCACAGTTTACAAATACAGTAAGTGTGGGAAAGGCACAGCAGGGGCCTGTGAAAGTCTTTGTGAGTGCTACAACCAGTGTTATTGCCCACTCAAGTGAAACTCCCGTTTGAATATGTTGAATTTATAAACTCTGCACATCAAAACTTCAAATATAGTTTCATTGGCCCTAAATATTTCTATGAGACTACCGGAAAGCTCACTATCTCATATTTTGAGATACACTTTTCGACACTGATATATCACAGTCTGATTTGTGTTGTTAAAATCCACCGGACTTGGACGCAACCAGTTTGCTTGGCTCATGAATTTGCAAACTACTTCTACTTTCTACTTTCTCTTTGCCTCCTCCCTCTGCCGACTGCACACTCCTCTCTCCCTACCACTCCCTCTCTACATAGCATCTTATTTAAATGATCCGCTTCCCGGTCCAGCAGTGATACCAAAAGACTCCAGGTGACAGAGGAAGCTAGGCAAGAATCCTAGTGTCAGTAAGGTCAGCTGAAATGAACCAGGACCACAGCTCCCATAATGCACACGGTGGTTAAATGAAAATCCAGGACAACAGCAAGGTGCCAGTGGTGTTGCCTGGTAACCATACCTTCCTGTCCACTGTAACTCTTCTTAATTATGCACCTTCCTCTCTCCCACTCCCTGTGCTTAGTCTTCCACCTCTGGAGCGGGATCTCATCTAACATCTCCCTGCGAACATGCTGAACGAGGTGGCCTGTGCCTTCACAGACCTGATCCTGTGCCTTCACAGACCTGATCCTGTGCCTTCACAGACCTGATCCTGTGCCTTCACAGACCTGATCCTGTGCTACCACATCCTCCTATCCATCCACTGCCTTAGCTGGAGAAGCAGTGCAGGACATGCCCGGTCCAATGTGTGGTCAAAAACATGGCTCAACCATTGTTATCCCGGATCACCATGTATGAGCCAAGAGTAACCATACTTTGTCCAAGAGGGTAGGATCAGGGAGTGGAGTGGCAGGATGATCTGGCCTGCTTTTGGGATGGCCCCATCTCTCTAATGCCTCTCCACTCACCTCCACCAAGTACAGATGAGGCACAGTAGGAGGTGGTGAAGTAAGAGAGATAACCATTGTGTTGATCCTTAATAATGCATGCTAAGGGCATGGATAATGCACAAGATGAGGGCATAAATTATCCACTAAATAAAGGATGTGAATAATGCACCTGTTAAGTGGACTAAAAACGCGCAGCATGGTCCAATTGATTTTTCGGGCTATTAATGATTCACCAGATAAGAGTCTTCTCAAAGACCTACAAGTGTTGACCTGGTTAATAAAAGCAAATGGGTCTGGTTAATGCAACCACCCACCCTCTCCAGATAACACAATATCCAGCATGCACTGAGGCTAAACTAAAGCAATCACGTGCATGTACTGTGGCATGAGGAAAGCATTCACCTGTATGCACCATGGCCTGAAGAAAGCAATCACCTACATGCACCAATGCATGTGGAAAACAGTCAGCAATCACCTACATGCAACAGAGCCTCAGGACAAAAATCACCTGCATGCCCCAGGACTTGAGAAAAGCAAACACCTGCATACCCAAATGCACGGGGAAAGCAATCACCTATATGCACCAGAACACCAGGACAGAAATCACCTGCATGCCCCAGGGCTTGAGGAAAGCAAACACCTGCAAACACAAACACATGGGGAAAGCAATCACCTACATGCATTAGAGCCTCAGGACAAAAATCATATGCATGCCCCAGGGCTTGAGGAAAGCAAATAACTGCGTGCACCAACGCGTGGGGAAAGCAATCACCTAAATGCAACAGAACTCCAGGACTGAAATCATCTGCACGTCCTGGGGCTTGAGGAAAGCAAACACCCGCAAGCACCAAGCAAACACATGCATGCACCAAGCAATCACTTACATACAACAGAGCCTCAGAAGAGAAATCACCTGCATGTCCCAGGGCTTGAGGAAAGCAAACAATTGCATACACAAACGCATGGGGAAAGCAATAACCTACATGCCACAGAACCTCAGGACAGAAATCACCTGCAGGCCCCAGGGCTTGAGGAAAGCAAACACCTTGATGAACCAAGGCTTGGGGAAAAAAATCATCTGAACACACTCAAGCCTAATGAAGTCATTCCCGTCACCTGGATGCAACAGTGCCTAAGAAAACCAATCACTTGCATTTACCAGGGTTTGAGGAAAGCAATCATCTAGAAGCACCAGGGCTGGCGGAAAAAAAAAAATCTAAAGCGACCAGCACTTGAGGAATGGTGTCACCTGCATATAATGGAAGGATGGGGCCATGACACCTGAGAAGCAAAGCCTCAAGTATCATGATGAATCTTTGCGAAATTTTCAAAACTAATTTGCCAGTCATTTCAGCTGCCGTCTTTAAAATTTTGCGGTGATCCGTCAAGCGGGGGTGTGAAAAAAGTGGGGTCCCAAAATGCTTTTTCTCCGTGTTAATTTCCATAGTAAATTTTAGACATGGCTACAGCCCGAACTACTGAACAGAATTACACCACATTTGGCAGAAAGGTAGCTCTTGGTCCACAAAGTGCCCTTTTTTAGGTCTCGCCTACGCAGCATGTGCTGCGTAGGCAAAAAGACCTTTTGGAATCGCTTCAGCTTTTCAGCCACAAAAACGTGCACGCGTTCCATTGCCTTCAATGGCAACGCGTGCACGTTTGGCGATTCACTTGCGGGAGCGAGCGGCGCCATATGGTAGCAATTATCGCTCCTGGCGCCGCTCGCTCCCGCAAGGGAAACGCTTTCACTTTTGCCGACAGTTTTTTTTTTTTTACTTGTTTTCCTAGGCTGGGGCCGCCCTGTCCCATGATGCTGGCCTTTCATTCCTCTGTTTCCCTCGTAGTGTGTCCCAGACCTCCAGTCCCTAAGCATGGAGGCTTCAAGTGCTCCTACAAATGTTCAACGCTCTGTGATGGCATGCACTTTCTGTCCGGCTGCGAGGTGAACTATTACTGCGATACCGGCTTTACCTTCAGTGCCCCAGTGATGAGTGCTCGCTGCCGGCAGGGGAAATGGTGCCTCACGGGGGACATTATGTGCCATCCATCGCCAGGTGAGTGCCATGCCTCTTTCACCGTGCATGTTTATTTGTTCTCATTTGCCCCTTTTCTGTTCGCCATATTCTTGCTGCTGCATGTGCCAGTTTCCTGTTCACTATCTACAATTTTTTTCCAACGCATTCATAACCCCCCACCCCCCCAATCCTATATTCTCCATTCTCCCTAGTTTGTGCCTTCCCTTAGCCCCTTTCTCACCTCTGTATGTGCCCGTGGAGTTGGCTCTCTCTCCTGCCTTTGCAACCAACACCCCTTGTTTGTGCCACTTGATTTTGTCCCCACTTGTCCTTTCTCACTCACGTCCCCGTGCAGCTTATTCTTGCTCATGTATGCATCCAGTCTTCCCTTTTCCCCCCTCAATCTGTCTTCTATTTAGGTCTGGCTTGTTTACAAAATACAGTGGGTCAGGCCCGTTCAGCCATTGCTTTCAGACCATGCCAGTCACAACATGGATCATGACGTATACACATCTCGCCAAATGCTATTGGGTATTTGATGTATTGTTCTGCCACCCAGGGAGTAGTTACATTGCAGTGGATGAGGCAATATGTTGCATATAAAAAAGTTCACTCTACACTCACCTTTGTTTTCTACAGTTCATTTTCCCTCCCATGCATTGCATACAAAATGACAATCTTTATTTTTTTATCCGAATACAAGACGCACTGGTTCAGTTTACTGTAAAACGAATTAGTTGGTAGGGAAACCAAAGGAGTCATTCCAGTGCTTGTTTCTCCCTCATCTGCACAGACACCCTGTCCCTATTTTCGATCTTCCATGCTGTCCACCTCACCCCGTTTTCAACTTGTCACAATGCACCACGCCCATCATTTGAGGTCTGCATTTTTTTTTGCTCGTTTGTGCCCTCATTTTCATTTGTATCCAGATCGTTCTACTTTTAAAAAGTGTATATATATTTTTTTTATCCCCCACTCCAATATTTGTTCTCTAGCTCACGCTTTTGAGCTTGTGCTGCTACCTATCTCCCACTTTCTCAGTTGCTCATGCCCCTTTCGCTTATGCTTCAATTTTGGAAAGTACCCACAAGATCCTGACTTACTCTGCCCAGTGACTGAAGCCTATTACTGGTGTATTATAGGTGCACTTTCAAGAGACCACAAGGTGGATTAAATTAACTTCCTTTATACAAAACTCTGTATAGCTTAACTTTTAATTGAGCGCGTCACTGTTGCATTTTAAAAAAAACTTTCTATTCATTGATTTGGGGAAAACATTTCTTCTTTAAACTAGAACTGTCTCTGTGGAATTTTGGTAGGACAAAGAAAGTTTTAAAACAAAAGTGGAAGGCTGCTAAGAAACTGGTTAAAAACTGCTAGTACGTCAAATTTTAGAAGGTTACTGTTTAATTTTTCATAGATTTGCTGTTTGTGGGATTGAAGTAAAGATTGTATTAGGACACGCTAAAAACTACCCTTCCAGCTATTTAAAAAAAAAAGAAGCCTTTTAAATCCGACATTAATCTGATGTCCGGTTAATTACTTTCAATCTTCATTACTCGGACTTACCCATCACAATCATTACCTCTTGAACGAAGGCTCTTTCGACCATAATAATCACCAAGCTAGGCCAAAAACAGTTTTTATCCCACCAATATGGCAACATACTTTTTCCTGTCCTCTTGTATAAACAGTAAACACACTGGCTTCGCATCTTGTATGTCCAAGCTAATTATCTGAAGCTGATACTCCTCTGAATGGGAGAGAGGGAAGTGTTTTACTCGAAATAATGAAAATTACTGGTAAATAACCAGCTATTACCTCCTCATCTGACTTCCCTGTCAGTCATTACTTTGTGAGCTGATGCTACAGGTAATAACTAGAACTTTTGCCTGGGTCCGAGATGGTCATATGTGAAAGAGGCCTCACTCGGGATCAGGGGAAGGGTCTGAACCTACATATCCTTCGTCCATTTTAAGCAATGCTTCAGGTTGAGGACATAGGAACCTCAACAAGCATTGAGTATAGCCAATAGGTCTCGCCTTTGGGACCGTATAAGTATTTAGCCATGCAACAGTTGATGTTGTTGCACCAGGGATATTGTGCTGCATAACTAAATACTTATAAGGTCCCAAAGGCGAGACCTATTGGCTATGCCAATGCTTGTTTGTTAAATGGTGTAAATCCGTTTAGATAGTTGCTGAGAAATGAAAAGATTTTTAAGATTTACAACTGAGGCCACGGAGGATCCGCGACCCCACCCGATCTCGTGCCTGAGCTCTGATTGGCTGCCAACACTTCAAACCAGGAAGTGTTGGCAGCCATCTTGTGACTCTGTTGTACCGAGACAAGAGAAAAAAACGCAAAAAAGGGGGCTGGGTAGAAACACCCTGACCCCCTAGTTCCCTGGCAAAAAAAGCATTTTTTTTAAAAAAACATTTGGCGGGAGTTGCGCTGGATCTGCGACTCCCGCTGAAATAAAAAAAATTAAAAAGCAAAGCGCGGGCTCCAGCGCTTGGTTTGAAATTGGCCCCCAGGTGGGCCAGGTCCCGGGGACATGTGCAAATATAGGAGCGGGCATACAGGGCCCCCTCCTCGGGCTATTCAAAGCAGTGGCGACCGCCACATCCCCGGGGCAGCCACATTATTATATGCGGGGGAGCTTTGCGACTCCCCCGCTGCCCCAGGGACCGCCACCTCCCCGGGGCTAATTAATTAAATTAATGCGGGGGAGGCCCTTATGGCCCAACCTGCTGCCCGTGGGTCTGCCACCTCCCTAGGGCTAAATTAAATAAAAATGTGTGGGAGGCTCTGCCCCCCCACGCAGCCCCAGGGACCGCCACCCCCCAGGGCCGACTCCAGCAATGTCCCTGGGTGCCCATGCAGCCCCCCTCACATGTAAAAAAAATAATTAATTAGTTAAATACAGGGCAGACCCCGGGGCCAAAATTGGCACAGGGAAGGGGGGCTATGCAGACCCCCTTCCTAAAAAATAGAAGAAAAAAAAGGAAAAAAGCAGGCCACGCCTCCTTTCTCCACCACTCTGCAAACATGCCTCCTGGCACGCTGCTGGTTGGCTGCTGAGGGTCCTTAGGGGCCAACAACATATAAACATAAAAAGCAGGCCACGCCTCCTTTCTCCACCACTCTGCAAACATGCCTCCTGGCACGCTGCTGGTTGGCTGCTGAGGGTCCTTAGGGCCAACAAGATCTCCTGTTACCTCCAGTCAGCCCCACACAGCGGTATTGCTGAGAGGTGGTCGGAGGCCATGCCCCCTTTCTCCACCACTCTTCAAACGTGCCTCTCGGCGCACTGCTGGTGGGGGCATGGGGTCCCTTTGCCTTCTGAGGGCCTCAGAACTAAAGTGGATTTCATCCCCCAAGCAGCAGTGCGCCAGGAGGTGCGTTTGCAGAGTGGTGGAGAAAGGGGGTGTAGTCTCTGGCGACCTCTCAGCAATCCAGCTTTATGGGTCTTACTGGAGGTAACAGGAGAGCTAGTTGGCCCCCAAGGACCCTCAAGAGCCAAGGGGAATCCATCCCCCAACTAGTAGTGCGCCAGGAGCCACGTTTGCATAGTGGTGGGGAATGGAGGCATGGCCACCAAAAACCTTTCAGCTAACCGATTGTGTGGGACTTGTTGGAGGTAACAGGAGGGGTAGTTGGCCCCCAAGGACCCACAATAGCCAAGGGGACATCATCCCCCTACTAGTAGTGCGCAAGGAGGCGCATTTGCAGAGTGGTGGAAGAAGGGGGAGTGGCCCTCTACTAGGTCTCAGCAATCCTGCTGTGTGGAACTTACTGGAGATAACAGGAGGGGTAGTTGGCCCCCAAGGACGTCCTTGGGAACAAATTACCCCTCCTGTTATCTCCAATAAGTACCACACAGCGGGATTGCTAAGAGGTCTTCGGAGGCCACGCCCCCTTTTTACAATACTCTGCAAGCGCAGCTTGTTTTGCACTACTGGTTGGGAGATTAAGTCCACCTTACTCCTGAGGGATCTTGGGGGCCAAGAAGCCCTCCTGGTACCTCCTGTAAGTCTTACACAGAGGGATTCATGAGAGCTGATCGGAGGCTCAGCCTTACTCCACCACTCTGCAAACCCGACTACTAGTTAAAAACCCATAGAATTCACTGGAAAAAAACAAAGGTTATAGGAACGCTATAGTTAGGAATTAGCATTTAAAAAACTTTAGAAATTCACACACAAAAAAAGGCTACAGAGATGTTATAGTTAGGCTCAGGTGTCACTCATCCAAAACCAGAGAAATTCAGCCGTTATAGTTAGTCAGCTATCTATAACTCGTGCCCCCGCAATGCACTGCTTATGACCTCACATATTACATCACTCATGACATGGTCAGTGAGATCGCTGATGACATCTCAAATTACATCACTCATGACATCGTCTGGTGACTGTGAGTGTTTTTAAAAAGTTTGAGTGCTAAATTCTATACCAAGGTGTATTGGTGAATCAGTGGGTGTATGAGTGCTTGATTTGATGATTCAGTGGGTGCGTGACTAACTGTATAATTGAGTGATTAGGTGTCTCAGTGAATGTATGGGTGAGTTACTGGTTGTGTGAATGTCTATCTGTCTGTCAGTTGGTTTCTAAGTAGGTGTATGGGTGTGTGAGTGGGTACATGAGTTTCTGTATGGGTGAGTGATTGGTTGTTTGAGTGCCTCTATGGGTGTATGAGTATCTGTGTGGGTGGGTGATGAGTGAGTGGGTGAGTCAGTAGCTGTATGGGTTATTGAGTGCATGAGTGTCGGGCTGTGTGGGTGAGTGAGTGTGTGTATGGCTGTGTCATGAGTGAGTGCATGTGTCAGTGGTATATGGGTAAGTAACTGGGTATGTGAAAGGCAGTATAGGTGAGGGACGGGGTATATGAGTGATTGTATGGGTGAGTGCATGAATGTGAGTGTGGATATATGTGTGTGTGTGTGTGTGCTGGTGTCTGTGACTATATAGGTGAGTGAGTATGCGTTAGTATCTGTATGAGGGAGTGTGTGTGTAAATGTATGGGTGAGCAAGTGGCTGTGTGATTGACTGTATGGGTGAGTGAGAAGGTGTGTGAGTAGCTCTATGGGAGACTGACTCTGTGTGAGTGGCTGTATGACTGTATATGTCAGTGGCTGTATTAGTGAGTGAGTGGGTGTATGAGTGGCTGTATGGGTGAGTGATTGGATGTGTGTGTAACTCACTAACTATAACGGCTGAATTTCTCTGGTTTTGTATGAGTGACACCTGAGCCTAACTATAACGTCTTGGTAGCCTTTCGTTTTTTCAGTGAATATATATATATTTATATATATATATATATGTAGATATATATATATATCTATATATTAACTACTGGCGGTCGCCAGTAGGTAGTTATAGTTAGGACCTAGTTTCCATAGGAAAAGCGTTTTTTGTTTTCCCAATAACTTTGGCGTCGTTTGACGAATCTTCGCGAACTTTTCAAAACTAGTGGGGCGCTCCGGTCAGCTCCTGTCTTTAAAGTTTCGGGGTGATTCGTCAAGCGGGGGCCGAGAAAAAAGGGGGGTCCCAAAACGCGTTTTCCCCATGTTGTTTTCCATAGGAAACTTTAGACACAGCTACAGCCCGTACTGCTGAACGGAATTACACCAAATTTGGCAAAAAGGTAGGTCTTGGTTCAGAAAGAGACCTTTTTTTTAAATGGTGTAAATCCGTTCAGTAGTTCCTGAGAAATTAGAAAAAGAAAAGGTTTCGGTATCTGTGGCCGAGGTGGGTTCGCGAACCCTCCCGGCCACGAGCTTCATTCTAATTGGCTGCCAACAGTCCAAACCAGGAAGTGTTGGCAGACATCTTGTGACTCGGTAGAACCGAGTCACAAGAAAACAGAAAAAAGAGGTTAAAAAACAATAACGTGGCCCCCCGCAGCCCCGGGGACCGCCATTTCCCCGGGGCTGTGAAACAAATGCGTGGGGGGGGTCCCAATCCCCCCACACTGCCCCGGGACCAACAACTCCCCGGGGCTCTATTTTTTTTTTTTTTAAACCTGTGTGGGGGGGCTCGAGCCCCCCACATGCCCCGGGGACCACCACCTCCCTGGGGCACTAAATATGGAAATGCGGGGGTCTGTAACGGACCCCCGAGCCCCGGGGACCTCCACCTCCCCGGGACTTTGCACTGGTAGGGAGGGGGGCCGCGAGGCCCCCTTCCTGGAGCCCTTGATGGCCCTGGGGACAGCCACCCCCCAGGGCCGGCCCCTGCAGTGTCCCGGGGTGCCCACCCCTGGGACACTGCTGTTTGCTATGGCAGGGCAGGAGCCATGTGGCTCCCGCCCTGTCATAGCAAACACTGGTTTGGATTTTGGAAGCGAGAGCAGGTTTCCTGCTCTCGCTACCAAAATCCAAAGCAGATTGCTTTTCCACAAGGGGAGCTGCATGTTAGCAGCTCCCCTTGTGGAAAAGCAATGCCGGCTCCCGCAGGAGGCGGGGAGCCGGTGGGGCCGTGGGGGCATTGGGCTCCCCCCACCGTCCCCAACGGAGTGGCCAGGCCCCGGGGGATGGGGTCCCCGGGGCTAGAAGTGGCCCGGGAGGGGTACCTGGTGGGCTAGTTGGACCCCAGGGACCCCAGGGACCCTCAGGATTCAAGGGTACTTAATCCCCCAACTTAAAACGTGCCACGGGGCGCGTTTGCACAGTGGTGAAGGGAGGGGGCGGGGCGGGGCCTGATGTGACATGTGTGCAAACATGTTCTGTGGCATGTTTTAAGTTGTGGGATTAAGTCCCCTTGAATCCTGAGGGTCCCTGGGGGCCAACTAGCCCACCAGGTACCTCCAGTAAGCGCCACAGAGTTGCGTTGCAGAGAGGTGTAAAAGGGGCGTGGCCTCGGACCACCTCTCTGCAACGCAGCCCTGTGGCGCTTACTGGAGGTTCCTGGTGGGCTAGTTGGCCCCCAGGGACCCTCAGGATTCAAGGGGACTTAATCCCCCAATTTAAAACGCGCTACAGTGCGCGTTTGCACACTTGTCACATCAGGCCCCGCCCCCTCCCTGCACCACTGTGCAAACGGGCCCTTTGGCGCGTTGTAAGTTGGGGGATTAAGTCCCCTTGAATCCTGAGGGTCCCTTGGGTCCAACTAGCCCACCATGTACCTCCAGTAAGCGCCACAGAGCTGCGTTGCAGAGAGGTGTAAAAAGGGGCGTGGCCTTGGACCACCTCTCTGCAAAGCAGCTCTGTGCCGCTTACTGGAGGTACCTGGTGGGCTAGTTGGCCCCAGGGACCCTCAGAATTCAAGGGGACTTAATCCCCCAACTTACAACGTGCTAGGGGGCACATTTGCACAGTGGTGCAGGGAGGGGGCGGGGCTTGATATAAGAAGTTAGCAATCCTGCTGTGTGGGACTTACTGGTGGTAATAAAAGGGATAGTTGGCCCCCACGGTTGACCTTGGGGGCTAACTACTCCTCCTGTTACCTCCAGTAAATCCCACACAGTGGGATTGCTAAGAGGTGTTTCGGAGGCCACGCTCACCTTTCTCCACCACTCTGGAAACGCGACTGGTATGTTATAGTTAGAAATTAGCATTTAAAAAAACTTTGAAATTCACTGAAAAAACCATAGGTTTCAGGGACGTTATAGTTAGTTGGACATTTCACTCGTACAAAACCAGAGAAATTCCGCCGTTATAGTTAGTTCAGCTAACTATAACTTGCGCCCCCGCAATGCACTGCTGATGACGTCACATATTACATCATTCATGACATGGTCAGTGACATCACTGATGACATCACTGATGACATCTCAAATGACATCACTGATGACATCACTGATGACATCATCCACGTGAAAATCTGATGCACCTCCTCACACTCTAATATAACCTTTGATACACCCACTGTAAAATATAGACTACCATTTTCGAAACCATCAACACACCAATACCAGTTACTACATACGCACTCACTGATTCCTAGGTCTACACACACATCCACTCATTCACCCATACAATCGCACATACATGCAGTCACTCATCAATACAACACTATCATATGCACTCATACACCTATACAGACACTCACACACCGCCACTCATCCATGGAGTTTCTCACACACCTAGTCAGTCATGCAAAGAATCAATCACACTCCCATTTACTCACCTATACAGTTATACACACACCACCTCACTTATTCATACAGATACTAACGCATACTTACTCTCTTATATAATCACTGATACAAGTACACACTCATCCATACAGCCACTCTCACAATCACTGACTCTCACGTATAGTCATTTATATACTCCAACTCTCACATACACTGCCTTTTACATATGTAGTTACTTGGACATGTACCACTGAGACATCCATTCACTCACCAACACACCCATACACACACTCTCCCACCCATACAGCTGTTTCCACGTGCACTCTTGAACCCATACACCCAGTGAATCAACCACTCACACATCTATGCACAGAGTCACAAACCTCCCACCCACCCACACACACTCAGTCTCCCATACAAATACTCAGGCAACCAATCAATAACCCATATAGACACTCATGTAGCTACTGACCAACCCATGCAGCAGCTTACACAACAACAGACAGACTGATACAGACATTCACACAGTTTAGTCACTAACCCATGCATTCAGTAAGACACATTTAATCACTCACTTATACAATCAGTCACGCACCTACTAAATTCTTCATCCAGACACTTATACACCCACTCATTCTTCAATACACCTTGGCATATATATAAAACATATTTAAACTTTACAGAAACACACAGTCACTGGATGATGTTATCAGTGATGTCACTGACCATGTCATGAATGATGTAATATGTGACGTCATCAGCAGTGCATTGCGGGGGCGCAAGTTATAGTTAGCTGAACTAACTATAACGGCTGAAATTCTCTGGTTTTGTACGAGTGAAATGTCCAACTAACTATAACGTCCCTGAAACCTATGGTTTTTTCAGTGAATATAGATATAAATATATATATATATATATATATATATATATATATATATATATATATATATATATATATATCGTCAAGGTATGTAGATGTGGAGTTAAGAATAGTAAATCTATACTTATCTATTTGCATTTAACTTCTTGATATTTTGGTCCTCAATATTTTTGACACGATATTCTGTTCACATTATATTTTTAGTTCCGATATTCTGTCAGTGATTCGAATTTGCTGAGCCAAACAGACCAACTCACAAAAAATACTATCTGGTGTTTAGTGGAAAAGAAACATTCCCCAGTTCTTTAGAAACCATTTTCTCACCTTCACTTTTGGAATAGCCTTGATAATGGAGACCCTAAAAAATCAATATCTAAAGTGTCCATATCCATCCAGCGGACCCGGATGGGAAACAACATGATCACATGATACCTGTGCTAAAGGGTCTACATTCACTCTCTAAAATGAAAGAGGAAATTTTACATTTATTCACAAAGTTTTACATGGTTGAGATCTCCTGCCAAAGTCGTTTGCTCTTCATCCTCCAACTTGATGTCTAATGTCTTCCAATCTTAACTAAGGACCTGATTTAGATCTTGGCGTACTGGTTACTCCATCACAACAGTGACAGATATCCCGTCCACTGAAATATAAATCCCATTACATCCTGTGGCATTTATATTTCAGCAGACGGGCTATCCGTCACCGTTGTGACGGAGTAACCCGTCCAACAAGATCTAAATCGGGCCCTTAATGTCTATCTGAGTTCTTACAAGACATTCAGAATAATGACTTTTCATGTGGACTGCTCATCTCCATTGAACTGTCTACCACAGGGACTCTGACTTTCTCAAATTCAGATCACTGAAAACCCATTCCTTCAACCAGAATTCTGAAAGCCCCCTGCCATGCCTGCCTCTGTTCTTCTTTACTGATGCCTGTCTGTCAGATGCTTTGAACCAGTTTCTATCCCTTCATTCTGCAGACTCTCCATCAATGATTTAACACTTTTATATCAGCATACCCAGGCGAAGGTTTCCTTTAGTTGATAATACCACTCAGAGTGATGTTCGGTTGCTATTCAGCACCTATTCCATTTGCAAGACATTTTAGAATTTTCTGCTGCATCTGGAAGCCATTGTGTGAAATAAGAAGGTTAGAATTTAAGTTTCAGTCTAATACAGTGTTCTGGTGCAGAGGAAAGATCTGTTTTTTCTAGAACTTGCTTTCATTGGGGAAGTTAATGAAACTGTGGTCTGACCAAGATAACTGCTGACAGCCGATGAAGAGGTGTTGAGTAATCATGAAACACAGGTCAGGGCTATGTCCTTTTGAGAGAGATGGGAGAGGGATGAGCTGGTGGAAGCCTAGAGTATCCACACCATTTATTCAATTAAGTTTTGGCTATACAAGTTGGGAGGGTCATCTACCAAGATATTCAGTACTGGGCTGACTCTTCCATCCTACAGCTGTAATTACACACTTCACTGGTGATAAAATGAACTGGGGAAGAGAAAGGGTGCCGTGGATCCTGATGAGAGAAACAAATTCATCCCCACAAGACAACGACTGAACAGCAATCTAGACCACCCACCTCACAAATGCCTTGCCTCACTCCTTTCTCTGCACCCTCTCCATCTATTGTCTCTTTTTCCCGCAATGCCTTGCTCTCTATCCACATTCCTGTTTCTTCCTCTACCTCTATTAGACTTTGTCTCCTGGTTCGCCTCTCCTCTCTGCTGAGTCGCATTTAGGATGGGAAGTGTGCTTTGTAAAGAAATTCAAGGAAACAGAAGGCGTGAACAGGTAAAATGACTCAGTACCAATTGTCTCTTTCTGGATAGCCTGAGTAGTTGATGTCTTTGGTGGGGAAGCCCACACACATGTGAGCACACTGGAGAAGCCTCAGTGGCGACTTTCCCAAATGCCCCTATTAGATAGCTACAGTCCAATAGGGGAAGACATACAACAATCCTATCACTGCCTGCAGCGCTGTACATAGAGCCCTAGCCCTCAGCCTCAGGCCACTCTACACCCGACAGATCGCATAATATTTTTGGGAAACCAAATCACCCAAGACTCTGCCCTCCAGTATCCGGCCCAGACTGTTGTCTTGGCTCCACACCCCAGAATGCCTCAACTACCTGAAAATGTTCAGAGGCCATTGCATGTAGTCAGCATTGATTTCTTTCTATCTGTCCTGGGTTGAGTGTCCAGCACCTGTCAATATGTAGCCAGTGTAGACGTTTTTCACAAAATTACACAAACTATGCAACTATAAATGCTGCTGTTAATACCCACCTCACTTGCTGAGTTGTAATTGTTTTAAATGAACTTAGGTGAGAGTTGATACAGCTCTAATTCTAAGAGACATGTAATGAAAAGCATGGCCTTTGCCATTCACCAATGTGTTCTATGTCTATTTTCAATTGTCTAAAATGGCAGCGATCAACAAGAAAAATTGAAGTGTGGCAATGCACATTCAAAAGGTAATCAAAGACTCTTCAGTTTGATAGTGTGTGGAAGGGTATCACCTCCTGATCATAGGTGTGGCTCAATGACTGGATTAGCCCTTCCCTATCCCAGGAACAGCGTCCCTTGCACGCACTAAAAATGGTCCCAATTCCAATTTTTTTAATAATATGAGACTCATAAACTGTGTATTGTATTTTTTATATACATCCCAATGCATTTCGGACAGGTGTCCTTCATCAGTGGTTATAACTTCCCGAGCATGTAGCAATACAGTGTTGTAGGGCCCACACCGACAGAGACATACAACGTTGTATTAGTGCATACTCGAGAAGCTATATCCCCTGAGTATGGGCACCTGCCCGAAATGCATTCGGATGTATAAAAAAAGGATGCATAAAACCAATGAATTTACACCTGGAATGGATGAATATTCTTCCCAAAAATAAAACAGCGAAAATACAAAACGCAGTTTATGAGTCTCTTTAATACAACTTCTTGCAACTTATTGAACAAATTGGAATTCATATTTATTGGTCCACAATTTCAATTCACCTTGAGTCAGCTCAATACTAATCCCAACCGGGACCATTTGTAGTGCGTTTAGGTGACGCTGTTCCTGGGATAGGGAAGCGCTAATCCAGCGATCAACAAAAGCCACCATTTCAAGAGCTACAAACAAAAACACTTGTCAGGACTACAGGGCCACGTACCACACATCCCGATCTTGGAAATATGTCCATGGCATTGACGGATGCCAGGGGTAGGGTTGCCACTTTTGCTGCAAGCGAAATCCAGGGTTTAACATCTGCCACCTAAATATTGACATGCCCCCATACAGCAGCAAACTCCTATCTGATAAAAGTTGGAGCAAAAATAGACACACGATCAATCAATCAATCAAGATTTGTAAAGTGTGGCTGCATCACTCGTGAGGGTCTTGAGGCATTGGGGGACCATGCTCATGCTGCCCGTGGTCGTAACGGTCGAACATCCAGGTCTTGAGGTCCCCCCTAAACTGCTGGAGCTTTGGGGAGGCTCTGAGGTGCAGGGGGGAGGTTGTTCCAGGCCTTGGCCGCCAGGAGGGAAAAGGAGAGGCGTCCACTGTTCGTCCGGCGGATGCATTGGGCGGCTGCTAGGGAGAGGGATATGGAGCGGAGTTACCAGGTAGGTTGGTGGAAATTCATTCGATTGCTGAGGTACGCCGGTTCTTCATTGTGTAGTGCCTTGTAGGCGTGTGTGAGCATCTTGAACTGGCATCTCTTAGCGACTGGTAGCCAGTGGAGTTTCCTGAGGTGACGGGTGTTGTGCGATCATCTGGAGAGGTCGAGGATGAATTTGGCTGCTGTGTTCTGGATAGTCTGAAGTTTAGTCATGAGTTGGGCGGTGATTCCTATGTAGAGGGAGTTGTCGTAGTCTAATCTGTGGTGACTAGTGCTTGCATGACTGTTCGCCTGGTGTTGGGTGTCTACCTTTAAAACCACTTGTTACCACAGTCTTACAGTCTAGTAACAATGTTAATAGCAGCTATGAGTACTGAGTTTACAGCAACAGGATTTTACCCCATCACCTCCCAGTTGCCCCAGCTAACAACAATAGGAACACTGACCACAGAGGTATCTAACTAGCTGCACCAGCTGAACTGGTGTCTCTAACACTAGGCTGGTTTCGGGGGTTAAGGCGCCTGCTGGGTGATTACGGCACCTGATGATCTGTGCGCATCCAGCACCTCTTGGTATAATGCTTACAATATTTTGCTCAGGTGGCTAATGCACTTTCTAAAGAGATCTGTAGTAACTCCTGCTCGCAAGTTGCAATAATCCAAAAGCATCTCGGAGAGTTCAATTCCTGCGTCCCAGTAATGCGTGTAATCTGTGGATCACGTTCGAACCCAGAACAAGGGTGCGTGGTGACCTAAGGCACTGAGAGAGGAGAAGAGGTGACATGTGGGAGCTGTAAAGAGGAAATAAAGGGGAGAGGATGAGGAAATGACAAAAATGCATTGTGGATCCTATTATGTCATCAAAGGCAACATTGATGCGTAATAGCAAGTTGTGGGTAGATCAGCAGAAGTAGGTCAACTGTGTTCATTTTTTACATCTTGTTTTATAAGAAGGGAGCATAGTGAATTTTACTGCTCTACTTCAATAACATTATTACACTGGCTGTCTGCTGCAAACAGAAACGCCTGCAGTTTCTCACCCCCCAGAGATCACACAGACAAAAATTCAAAGTTGCTCGATTTACAAATTTAGGCCACTTTTAATTAACTACACAATTTGCAAATGGGGCCACTTTTATTTTGGCGTCCGAGCCTTTTCTCTGTCCCAGTCCGACCCCGCCACGGTGGATTATCCTGAAGGCACAGAAATCCCTGGAGGGGAAGAGATTGTTGCCTTCTAACGAGGTATATTGGCTGTGACCTCGCACCACTGGGGTTATGCAACACTCTCACAAATAGAAGCAAAGTATCTCAGCTGCAGAGGCATGGCAGGGGTCGGGACACTGCCCCGTGCTCCCTGGATTATCGTGTCTTTGACGGACATCACGGCCAGGCCGGCGGGGGAGGGAGGGAGGGCTTCGGGGTCAATGGCCCTGGAGAACAGAGTCCTTCTTTTAATACATACTTCGGCGCGTGGATTTACATTTTTAAAAACACATTTTATCTTAATGACGCAAACACCGTTCCCACGTGACAGGCTTGCGGTTTCGGAGGATGTGAGTTTTATATGCGCAGATGCCCCAAATTAAGAACAAGACACCGAGCAGGCACAGTGAGGAGAATTCTTAGTTCGCAGTGAAATACCAGCAATTTGTGAGTCATACGTCATGGCTGCTCTGGTGACTGACAGCGGCCAGCTAGTGAGACGCCACGTCAGCGCGGGTCTATGGGTCGGTACTCCATAGAGAACGAACATTGTGAAGCAGCAACAACCCAGGATACTCTGCTCTGCCAAAACATAAATCTGTTCCCCTGAGGACCCCTAGTATACTTCAAATGATCCATTTCAAGCCTTTTGCAGAGATTCTGCACCGCCACTAGGTGGCGCCCTGTGAAGCACTGACGCTGCAGGGGAAGCTTGGGAGGAGGGCTGCAGCTGGAAAATATACTCCAGAAACTCGGCATCAATAGGGACACGTGGCTGGGGCAGGACGGGGGGGGGGGGGGCAGTCCTAGGGCAGGGGTCTAGTTTATGATGACAGACACAGAGACATGTAACTCTGGAAACCTGGAAAAATGTAATTCAGAAATCTATCAAGTCACCACTACAACAGCAGGTTTCAATAGGAGTCTGTCAGGCTCTTAACAGGGTTACCATTTATAGTAGTGTTTCTAGACCCCTGAGTGACAAGACCACCACGCCACAGTAGTGTTTGTAAACAATTACAAGCAATTGTCAGCATTTCTGCTATACCTTTAATGCAAAGTACCAGAACTTTTTATCTAGACTGTACTGCTTTTAGTGGGGTAGAATAAGGTCTTCACAACTGAGCAGCGGTGCCTCTGACAGCCAGCACCAGCACCGGTCAGCGGGGTGCTGTACCTTTCATGGGACGGTACCTCCCGTCTCAACAGGCCTGCTGTGCTTCACGCGAGGCACAGCAGCCCTTCTCAGTAGGGCTGTCCGTCACGCCACAAGTCAAGGTATGACAGCAGAAGCCCCCTACTGTAAACATCCACAAAAGCTCATTAGGTTGATCCTGGGCAGCGCATGCGAGGCATGCTATATTGGAGTATGTACTTGAAGTCCCGCCCACTCTCCGCCCATATTTTTCATTGGCTTGTATCATTGTCCTTCGTAAATGCTGGCTTCTGATTTGTTAATAGGCTTCTTAGTCTCTCCTTAGTACCGCCTTGTCTTCATTTGTAACCTCCCATGGCGACTGACCCTTTTACTTCTGTTGCGGCAGGGTATGTCTTGTTTAGTCTGTAAGCACTATTTTCTTTAATGAGTTTCTCCTACTGCAGGCACAACGTGCTTTCCTAACATTCAGCGCGCCATGCGCACTTTCACCTTCAAGCAGCCCTGGACAATGGCAGCCGCTTCTTTAAAGTGAAATAGGTCTCGCATTTACAAGAGTTTGAGTCATTGCCATTGTAAATGACGATAGCTTAAACTCTGGTAAATGCAAGACCTATTGCAATGCAAATGCTTGTGTTTATAGTGGCACTGGCCCCGCTCAGCGCCCCCTTCTTGAAAGCCCTCATTTCATACTCCCTCCAGACTCCTACATCGCCAGTACTTAATTTTCAAATATAAAGAAATCAAAAAAATAAGTGTCAGGGGTCCCAGATATTATTAGGAGGTCCTTCACATTCTGGCACCGCCGACTCTACGGCGGTCAGTGGCCACTTCCACCAATGTTGCCACAGGAAAAAGGCGGAGATGGAATTGTATCAGGGCTGCCTCGCCCGGCTCTATCAGAAAGTAGGAGTCTGGTGGCTTCCCTGCTTGGGGACATCAGGCTTGGCTGGCTGGCATGGCCGGGGGTGTTATCTCTTCAGCTTGCATGTGCCTATGACGTTGCTTCAGATATGCCAAGATGGCCATAGTGTTCCTTAATGCAGTAGCATGCGCGCAGCCTGCTGCCTGTGAGAACCTAAAAAAGACTTCCTAAGAGACAACAAAATGCATTTTTGATCAGTACCCGTTTTTACTTTATTTTACTGCTGCAGTTGCCACTGCAACTAGTTCTCGTGCTCTAAAATAAGACCCGGAGCTGAGCACCAATTAACACCGGCACAAATTAAGCACCAATGGAGTCTGCCTACAAATAACTCTGGTTAAGGCCTTTAGTAGCTAAATTCCATCAGATTTTAACAATAATTGTTGCTTCCTGGTCCTTAAAGGCCATATATATCTTACTCCAACTGAACCAGGTAACTGAATTAAACAACAGAAAAACAAAAAGAATGCAATGCCTTCTACAAATCATTTTATTTTAAAAAGTTAAAATGGCAAAATATTACATAACTTTGTCACTAAACACCGATGTCCCTCTCTTTATTTCGCAGCCCCTCAAAAGAGATCCGCTCACTAGTATCGCATCATACTAGTTTCAACTACAACAACAGAGGTATAACGTCAACATGTTTCAGTCCTAAATGACTTTTTCCAGGCCTTCCATCTGGACATACCATTCTTTTTACATACTAGGGGTGAGAGGATGGCGTTGCAGTACATATCCTTAGTGTGGAACCATGCAAAACCTAATATATGAGGGTAAGAAACACTATCCAACCAAAGTCATTAATTCAAGTGGACCCAGAGCTTCGGCAATGACACAAGAGAATACTGTTACTGCTCCTTTTAATACTTTTAAGTGTCATAAGCGATTCAAGCTGTAATTGATGCCGGGCGTCCAGACAATGCAACTTCTCTAATAAGTACCTGGGTGTTCAGTCGCTAGCAAGAAAGCAGGTGCCTCCCAGATCACTGTTTACATATTTTATTCATGTATGCTAGTACTAGTGCTTAATGTAAATAAATAAACAATAAAATAAGTAAATAAAGTGCAGTATGGCAAAGTTTTTTTCATAAGAGCTCAGACTATTGATGGTCTTGCCCGGATGTTCACCTATGGATGTATAGTTACCTTCACTCTGGGTAGAGCTCTCAGATCTTCTTTTGACCTTCTCTAGAGGTCACCCAGGTGGTTGTAGCCTCTCATTCTTGACCTGTCCATCCGGAGATCCCTCCCTCTGACCTCTGGTCCTTTTAATATATTCTTCCTCCCTGAGAGCATTCACACCTGGTTGTTCGCCAAGAGCTGTTGGCTGAACTGGGTATGTCTTACCATTTAGTGCCATGGATCTGGTTTGGGTTACGTGCAGTTAAAGTATCAAATAATGTAACATAACAAAATTAGATTGCATTAAACAATAAATACCAAAGTTTTTAAAAAAACAAGCAAAAACACTGTAAACAACAACCTTCCCCATAGATCTGACATAGTTCCTATACAGGCAAAAGCAGAAGGTTAGGCGCATAACGCTGATTATCACTTAGTCAGAAAGTATGGGCAAGGGAGAAAGTCCATTAGACATATGAAAGAGTCACAGTAGTCACAGAGGAAAGGGAATGTGGCCAGTGTGTGGTCTGTCCTTGGTCCTCAGCATTTCACATAGATTTTTAGAGCATTTGCATGAATCAACATGCCTCACTGTTAACTTGCAGTCAGCAAGAGATGAGTCTCTCAGCCTAACCAGGGACCTCTGAAACTCTCTACCTTGAAATGGAGGACCATTGTCTTCCTTGATTTCACCAGGAAGCCCGGTGTCTGTCGTATCCTCTCCTTGTTGAGCTGTGCTGTTTTACTCACCAGGGACCTCACAATCTCTACTGTTATGTTTCTGGAGCATTCATCTATCACTATGAATAGGTATTGGCCATCTTGCATGTAAGCAAAATCAGTATTAGGTTGCTCCTGGGCTTGCTGTTCACCCCCAAGTTCCACAGCCTGTCCCAGGTTGCATCAAGCCATTTCCTTAACCAAGAGCCGATCCATGCTTGGAAGCCATACCTTCTCTCTGGCCCAGACTTGCGTCTTAAATGTCCTATGATGTTCTTCAGAAGTCAACTGAATGGTTTACAGAGCAAGGGAGCTGGAAGTGATGATGGAGTCCCTCATAGGTCTGACGCAGTGGCTAGCCTTGGTCCTATAGGTTGTCATCATCTGGGCGGTATTGTACAGTGAATTGATAGTCCTGAAACTGAAGTATCCAGTTTTCAAGCTTGGGAGGGCGGACACTGACACCAGGACCCTAGCGGCCAAAGGTTTTGGGCTCCGTCAATAGCCTTAGTGCATACCATATAGTGGTGAAAACTCTGTACCCACTTTGAATCAGTACTGTCTTTAATTTTTAAATTCTTGATAAATTGGGGTGATCTGAATTATACCATTTGCATAAATGAAGTCTGTTGTTTTGGCCATGATCACAGATGAACTGCATACACAAATCGTTCAGGTACTAAGCTGTTTTGTGAAATTGTCAGAATTGTTTAATACGTTTTTTAAACATAATATCACACTGAAGTTCACCTTTCACTCGTGCATGATAACATTTTTTTTTATTCCAGCAACACCGAATACTACGTACACGTGAGTAAAGCTGACTGTAGAATACAGTGGACTAGTGTACAGCAGTTCTGTGCTCATAACCTCGCCTCTACTTTCCCACTCACAGTGTACGAGACTATTGCCTCTCACAAGAACAGATTCCAACACGACTAGAAGTGATCCATCGCTCATTGCAGCGCACAAACCGTAAGAAATTGACGGAAAATGCAATCTATAAAAATACAGTTAATCCCTAAATGATGTAACTGTATAACTGAAACAATTCAGAAATATTTATCTTCCCTGTGACTTGGAGGGCAAGGGAAGCCACATAAATATATATTTTTATTATTACTTAATCTCATTTATGAATAGGGCCCCCGGTATAATGGTATTTTTTTTTTTTACCATTTTTGTCTGTATTTATCCATATTTATTTTTCGGTCATCTTATTGGTATTTATCCATATTTATTTTGTGTTTGAGAATAAATGGAGTAGTAACATGGTATATTTCCACAATTATTTTACTGATAAACGTTTTCAAACTTTGATACATTTCGAGTTTTAGCAAAATAAGCAGCCAAATATAACAAGTCACCACACACACGGGTAAATATTAGCAGTATACTACAAATATATATCCACATAAGCCTGTATTTAAAGTAATTTAATGTGTTTTTTTATCTCCCCGTGCTGTCTTATCTGCTCAGCTGTGCACCTGGAATTTACAAAAGACTGCATGGAGAATCACTCACAAGAAGCACAATTTTCAGGATTTTTCTGCTTTTAAAAATAAATACAGATAGGAAACACATTGTTTTCTGTCTGTATTTATCTGTAAAAATCTGTAAAAACGAGAAAACTGGGAGCCTTAATTTTGAACCTCCTATATTCATTTCCGTCCTGCCAGCTGAAGGCAGTACCTAGATGGCGACAAATGAATGGACAGAACAGAGTGCACGACTGTCCCTTCAGAGAGTCACTTGAGATTGGGTCAAGGGTCAATAGGAGTGTGAGTTGCCACTAACTTCCGGTGTTGCTCTGTCTATTTTGTCTGTCCTTACTCATGTCGTCACAATGGAAAGCATTCGCATTACGTCTCTGACAACATTAAGGGGTTTCTGTCCACTAATAATGGCTTTGGGTATAGATTCAGTAGCATATGACTATCTAAAGTGGTTAGACCATGGGGAGACCTGTTATGGCAGCTTCCCGCTTGCTTCCCTAGGGCAGACCCAGCGGCTTAAACTAACAGAACAGTCCTTACATTTCATCCTGTAATCCACATGAGTGTGGAGCTTTTGCATCTATTGGACGTGGAGATCTTCGGTCTTATTGCATATGCCGGGAGCTGGAGGCCACAGAGGATGTACACTGACAATATGCGAGGTGTGGCACATAGATCTATTGGAGTTAAGATATTGTTTTCAGAAACTGGACAACATCCTGGACTTATAGTTCTCAACTGAATACACTCACTATGCTCTGCAGATATAGCTGTGAGCAGCTAAACTGGAAATCCATTCTTCACTTTGACTCCTAAGCTCTGATCACTCAGTACATATTGCTTTGTTCTATATGCCCAGTGTCTGCCTCTCAAATATTCAACTCTGCACATTCCAAATCATCATCAGTCACAAACAGGAACCAAGAAAACATGGCAAGGGACACACTCAAAAAAGGTGATACATGTCCATACCACACCCTCCTCCCCACCCCAACAAACCTGCTGAGCCCCAAACCCATAACTATAGAATGCATTCTAACCAATGCCTCTGGTGCCAAAGAACTCAGCCTTAATATAACTGACCATATCTACCCACCCCCCAACCCCAAGATGTTCTTTCTTGTTAAAGGCACATGGCTCTCTACCTGACCTTCCCCCATATTAATGGTTTAATTCCACAGGACTGAAGAATTATAAAGCAGGATAAAACAAGTAAAAGCAGAGCAGAGCTAGAATTCACCCACAAAGACTCATAGACGAGCTCCACAAGAGTTTCGTTTCAGCGAATAGGCTTTGATATTCTATTAGTCTCCCTCTGTATAGGGTTCAACTACTCTATTAGATGTTCTGCTGTCACAGGCCTCCAGGCCCTAACGCTGCCTTTTGAACAGCTGTAAAGCCTCAAAGTCTCCGCACCCTAGGATCGCTACATCTATAAGTGACTTTAATGTACACTACATCAAGCACAACTCCATTGCCACATCAGTCACAGATTTGTGACTACTACGTGGTACAATCCATTGTACAACATTCCCAGTTATGCAAAATCATCACCTCACAAGCCAGAACTCGTCTGAAGTCCAGTACAACCAGGCATCCGATCCCTTATTACTTGACAGTCTGGGAGATGAGGAGGGCCGCTATCCCAAATTCTTCTATCTCAATCTCCAAAGGATGGATTCAGGCAAATGGCTTTTTGGAAAGAAACAGGCTTCTTCTCAACCACCATCAACTCTGCTTCACTCCCTTTCAAAAGTCACACATGTCTGCAACCTGTTCACTCAGAAAAACCAATACCCTAAAAACAAACATAGTTTAAGAGAAAGAGGCGACTTACTCCAGAGCAGTCCCTCAAAGACCATTTCCAAAATGGTGGAATTTAAAGAAGTTGACCTTCCTTAAGTAAACAATTTGCCTTTGTCAAGAATCTTCGTGAAACCGATTAAAGGCCCCGCTGATCCTCAGCTTATATAATTATTACAATGGCCAGTGTGCTTTTAAGCCCTGGTAAAATCTTCATTTTGCTCATGGTTTCAGAAATCGCTCCTACTCTGAAGGAAACTAACCTAGATTTGAGAGATATTCGCCTTGTTTCAAATTAAACTGAAAAATTGAACTGCTGAAATTAATGAATGCGTGGATAACACTCATGTGTAATGGAGAGCGCCATCTCCATATGCCAAAATGAAGGTCAAATGATTTAAATTAATTCTGTGTAAAAACAGAATTTCTTCTATTCACAACATTTGGTTCTCCATGATCCACTAAGCCTTGATGGATAAACCAACTCAAGCCATTAGGGTTTTCCTCTTTTTTGTGACTGCAAAACATTGAAGGTTCTCATGCAATCTGGAAGGGCCCCTGGCAAAGTCAGCACTACACTGTGAGAGTTAAGTTTTTTTAAAAGAACTATAGCTAGGGTCACTCAGGCAGCTTTTAAAGCAGTGTCCCAAGCAATGGGCTTTTTACATCCAGGAGACAAAATACATTCCTGACAGTTCCACCTGAGGATTCAGACTCAGTCGCTTCACGTGGCTCCATTGTGCGTAAGGCATCCCAGGTGGAAATGGGACATTAGAAACTGACCACAAAAGATCACAATTGAGAAATCTGTGCTGAACCCCCCTGGATGCAAGACTCATAACCTACAACACACAGACATCCACACAAATCAAATAGATGAATGAAGTTCATTGCCACCGATCGGAGAACCACTCTAAGGTGCCTAATCTTGGCATTCGTGGTAACACGCATGTGTAATTTGTGAAAAGTTAAAAACATCTTTCGCATGAATACCTTTGGCCAGAATCAGATCACGTAACTTTAAAAAGGCAACTTCTCTTAGGATCTAAACTTGCAGGTATATTTCTGCACTTAAGTGCATACGATGATGGATTTTTCTTCGTCAGTGTTCCTATGCTAATGTAAAAAAAATAATTAAGTCCATTTTCTACGGGGTTTTTCTGTGCTTTAAAGAGTATCTATCGGTTGCACCTATTGGGCCAGAATCCATCCTAATTTTACTGCACCACTAGAAAGATTGAATATAAAAACAACTATTTCACGTGGTATGTGGCGTGATTAATAGCTGGTGGAATAATAGATGCACTTACACACTTCTGAAGCTTCTCTCTTCCAAACAAACGATCCATCGTTCTAAAACAGGACATCTTTGTGAGTGGGTGTTTTAATTCATCGTCTTTATGCACTTCTGTTCCATGGCTCGCAAAGCCAAGCACAAGAGGGCTGCAGGTGATTTTTGATTTTAGTTTCACAATTGTGATTACACAATATCTGAGGGAAAACACAACAGGTTTTCAGAGGCGACCTGGATCTGTTCTGAAAATTTGCAAATGTCAGGGCACCCTATTTAGCATAAATGGTCCACTCTATCTTGTTACGTGTTTCTCTATAGTTCCTACATTCTGATCTCACTGAAGGATTCACTGAGTGAAGTGCTGTTCCTGGCAAGACACAAATCACCCAAGCAACCAACAAGAACACCTTTCTAATCTCAAATTCCAGGAATCTTCCTCTTAAGCATAGAATGCATGCCCTTTTTACCTGATGAGGTGATTAATTAGAATCTGGGCAGTCCACTCATTGAAAAGGGTCATTTTATGGCATCAGTGTGCCAGTACCTGTATTCAATCAGGCTGGCAAAAGCTCTGAGTCGCCATCCATCCTCCTGAGATGAAGATGCAGCAGCTAAAAATTGCTCTTTCTTCTCTTTTGTTTATGTCTTGCATTTTCCACTCTCCAGGCCTATGCAACCATTGTGTCGCTCATTGAAAGACCTCTCACAGACTCACCCTCACTTACCACCACTCGTCTAGTTCACCTTCCTCAATCCTCTCCTCCAGCTCTTTGCCCCTCCTTGCCTCTTACCAACGCATGCTCCTACGCTGCTTCCCTCTTTTACCTCCTCCTCACACTATCTCTTAATCATTGCCCACACACTCCTCACCAAACCCCACAGATACTACCCAAGGCTCTCCTCTCTCACTCACCCCCAGTGCCATCCAGCTTTGTCCTTAACTCCCCCATACCCTCACCCCCCTCCTCTGACCAAAGCAAACAGTTAAAACGCAATACAAAGGCATAGACAATGTAATCGTCCGTAGAACACACACCCGCACCATGGGCATCAACTTCCAGCACTGAACCCTACAGTAACCACATCAGAAGAAGCAAACATTAGAAACACAAAAGCCACCCGCTATATAATCAAATCACAAACGTAATAAGCAGAACCAGGCCTCTCTTAAAAGGAGCAAAACAGAACAAATTTACCAACCCAAAGCCGCCCTCCCTGACAACAAAGAAAAATCCTGACAGTTGGTACACCACCTCACAGATACTAAAGAAACAACATTAACTTTGTCAGCCTCATTCTCGAAACCCATGTGAAGACCAATTAGTAGACAAACTTCTAACCAGTATCTAAACACGGCCTTTGGGGCAAATTAACTGCACAGGCTACTGCGACAGAAAGTTTCGCCTTGGTGGTGCATCCTTTTCGAAACAGAGGGGCAAGTTTGAGAACTCTCTCTCAGCAACAGTAAGACCCCCCCATCACCTCCTGGAGTTCCAAGGAATTGTAAAGACCTTGCTGGTCCAATACAAGTGAGCCAGCAATCCATGCAAAATCATCAACACAGACTTCTCCCATATACACACACCACACACCCATGTGACAGAGAAGTGGTTTGTCACATCAAGTGTTGCTCTATCACACACCCTTCTGCTTTACTCACATGCCTAAGCACCGCAGCAACATACCTGGAGCGCCCCTCCAACCGACAACGGCAGAACCCAATGCTACCCTCATTGATCACACAATGAACATACACTCACCCAACCATACATGGCAAGGAGGGCAGCCTCTTGCCTGACTAGGACAGCCCTTCGGGGCAATACTAGAAGGATGAATTACTATATATAAGTTACAATACAATACACATTGAGTCTAGATACATGCAGGAGCTCACACTCTAAATAGCCCAGAACTAACACGGCTGTGTAGACCAAGCTCACTGAAGTTTACACTAGTGTCAGATGAGCGCTGCACAGGCAGCGCTAACATCACACACAAAACTACTTTTCAGATTCTTTCCAATAAACGTTTGTGTTGAACAAGTTACTAGAGCACCATTTTTATAATGTTCTGTTATCTGCTGAATACTGTGCTGTAGAACTTCTGAATTTTCCCATAGTATAACCCAGGGCACATTGCCCCACAATTTGTTCTGCCTACCACATAATTCTTGAATGAGAATATAACTTTAGATTGGCATTGAAATGGGAGCAGTTCTAATGGCATGGATCTTAATTAGCCCAGTGCCAAGCATCAGATCGTATTTCACGCAGGTCTTCAAATTCCTGTGACAATGCGGTGGCATTCACAGGCACCCTCTTTAAAACCCAAAAAGGGCCATAATACCCCGAATGCATTAGTAGTAAAATACAAAACCAGAAGTGGGTTTTGAAATCTCACATTTTGGTGAGCTGTGAGGGTTGTGAGAAAGAGGCTACCCATCCAATATCCTTTTTTACTATTCTCTGATTGGACCACATTGAAGTTGCCATAGTAACATCTCATCGTCCTGTGTGAGGAGGGGGCCGGAACAATAGATCCAGAAAGGCGCTTTCTAAGCATTATTGGAGATCAAGATGAATGGGTAGGCAAAGTCAAGACAGGTCAGGCGCGGCCAGCCTCAGAGGGGCGAAAAGGCGGATAAGATACAAAAGCACCAGCGTGGACACAAAGATACTGCTTTGGGGGAAGGAGAGGTCTTTTCAAGGTCATATACAATGTCATTTTGTTCACTCTGTTTTTTGTTTTCTTTTAGGTCTTTGAAGGCCCTTTTAGGCGGGTTCCATAATGTGTTAATCAGCTCCTTGATTTATGGGGCGAGGGTGAGACAAGGAAAAAAGCTTCATTTGAAAGCTAAAATGGTGTAAACAATGGAATCATTTATACAAAATGCACTTCCAAAACTCTTATGAAATAGTGAGAAAAAACCATGCACCTTGCTTAGACTCACAATGGGCCATGCCAAAAGTAGTTATGTTTCCTGAATTCTGCAGCGCCAGCCTTTAGGAAACACAACTAATTTTGGCAGCAGTGTCACCCTGTCTATCCCCGTCCCTGCAGACATCACATCCTGGCTACAGGGCCATTTCCGTGCCTGGTCGTCGGCCATTTTCGGTTCACCCCAGGAGAACGTTTACATTGAACTTTTAACAAAAGCTCAGGTTCCCAATAATGTATTATTTTATTTTTCTGATTAACGTACTCTACACAAACAGAGTTGTTTTCATGAAATATTTAGCATTTCGTGCCAGTGCTGGGTGAAAAATCAGCAGCATCTGGATAAAGGAAACTTCCCCATTGGTGACTGACGTCACTTAGTGTGACTGATCTTTTTGCGCCTGTTTTAGGAAATGGATTGAAGGGAAAATCAGCTGTCACTAGTCTGTGCATGCTTGTGCTTACGGTTTCCTGAAAGAAGTGGCAACCATACAGCTTGGCTGGCACACATCTCTTTGTAATTTTGGGTAAGAGAAATGGCTTTTATGAAAGTGAGGGGGAGGGGCTAAAAAGAAGCAGACATGGTGGAGGATACAAGCTGCACACGGTCATTTTTTATAGTTTGTAAGTATGAGTTCCAGGCTTCCCTTCCTTGATTTATCTAACTTATTTATACAGAGCTCGTCTCCGAGTAGGTGCCGCTTCATAGCGCTGCGTAGGAAGGCAGTGAGGGTTCTGAGGGGAAGATGGCAATAACAGAGACAATAAATAGTTAATAGTCAAATATATTCCAGAAGAGTGTGCCCTGAAAGTTTTCTTTAAAGAGGAGCACCCCGAATGCTTCCCACGCAGTGTGTTCTGTGACATCTGAATGTTTTTCCCTCCAGGCGCTATATTTTTATGGATTAGACGTTTCTGGGGGAGAATGGGTGTTGAGAGTCTGTAGCACTGAGTGCACTCTAGCAGGCATGAGGGGGCACATTTCCACGAGCGTGTGGGTTAGGCACATGGTTTTGAAGTCAATCCTGCCTGAGTTCTCTTAGTAATGGTGCCAGTGAATTCCTTTGTGAACATGTCATTCAAGCTGGGCGGCTGGTTCCCACTGTTTGTGGTTTATTGGGGATTTTTTAGTAACCACAGGTACAGTGGGTTGCATTAAGCGAGCTTTGAGACTATGACACATACAGTTTTCCCTTTGTAGTGTGGGGATGAGAGCGCTAATATTTCTGGCCAGCCATGGCGCTTGGAGCGGTGTCCCAGGGCCTGGGGCCAAGTCTAAGGCTGGGATTATACTAGCTTCTCTGCCCACAGGTAAGGACTTCAAGTCTTTTTAAGGGAATCTTGGTGTGACCTTAGAGGATAGAAATGTGCGGGTTTGTGGACTTAGGCATATTTTGTAAAAGAGAGCAGCTAATGAGGAACCGCTGGACTCCTCTTAGGAAGCAGCAGGTTTGTGTAGGTCAGTATTTCCAGTCAGATGGCTCGGGTTTGAACCAGGAGAAGCCCTTGCAGACAAACCCACGTGTTTGTGAATTGTTTGAGGGATACTGCAAGGATCGGCGGGGCCACATGCTGCAGTCAGGCCTCTGAGGATTAGTGGCGACTGAGCATTTTCACCTAGGAGTACGTGTTCCCAGGCATAATGGAGGGATAAATCTCCAAAGTGGGTAGGCTGAACCCCCAAATGTCAGATGTCCAAGAAACGATTTACATCAAGGTACTGACAAATTTACAGCTGTTGCTGTGTTCTCTAACACACTGAGGAGTAAGTGAAAGTTTGAAACTGAATGAGAGTGACTGAGATCAGATGGGTCTATTTTTCAACACATTAAAATGGATGACGCACGACCATCTTGAATCTTTATGCTACAGGCAAAATAGGAGGTAGTTTGTTGTGTTTCGGCTTCGGGCCTTAGCGGGTACGCAGGAACGTTGCATAAAGCCCTTACGCACCACACTGAGTTCACTCTCAGCGCACACGTCTGTCACAGACGTATGGCCTGTATTATTTATACGTCATCAGGAACAAACCAACAGCGTGCAAACTGTAGGGTGGTCCCAGGCATGTATATGTGGTGAACACACCTTGAATAGTTATTATGGACATAACAGAAGTTCTATACACTTATCAGGAGCTGCAGCAGGAGACGACAGCACAAGTCAGAGCAGAAGCGGACCCCCGCCCACCCACTGTCATTAGCAATACAAAAATGGAATGAGAACTTGACAAACACAGATTACTCGCTGCTTTTCATATCACAATAACCATACCAGAAATTAGATTTTACTATGATTATAGCAGAAACTGTAGCAGAATGTGTTTTTCTAATAAAATGCTGCACTGTTCTTCAACAGCACGCTCTTCGCCCACAGGTAGTTTTTTTTAAACATGGTACACTGCCCTGCAGAAGCTTGGCATGCCTCCCACATATGGTTTTTCACATCCCAGATTCATAGGGCTCAAGGTCCTTCCTGTGAAATTTCAAGTGAATTCATGAGCTGAACTTGACTCTTGATTATCTGGGAGGCTCATGACTCGCAGGCGGAGGACCATATACATATATTCACAGGTCACCTCATGGGAGGTCCACACAGACCTGGATCACAGGCACAGCAACAACTTGAGATTTTCTGTGATGTTACCTCACAGTGGAGAAAGGACTGTTCTGGTTGATTATACAACCAATCTGCATAAGGCACTGCTGTTTGTGCACATCCATCCTTGTCCTCTGAAGACAACAGTTCCGGCCTTAAATTGGTGCCCATTCACTACCTGAAACTTCAGGTCATCGGAGCCAGGCCCTAGTACACCGCCCACGTCCGGTCCCACCAGGCATGCACCGGAACAGTTACTCGGTACAGCTGTCCCAACAACAGACACCCTAGATGTACGCCAGCTTATGAAGTACTCCAAGGTCCCCTTACCCCTGTGCCAGCAGTCCAGTGCAGCAGCAGCTCGCAGACGTGTGGTGCTGAGATGAGTAGTAGGAGCCGGGGGTGGGGGGAATCTCTATAAAATCCTCACAGCAGGAGCAATGGCTGAGAAGAAGAGGGATACTTGGCAGACTCTTCCTGGTCGCCAATTCCTGACACACACTGCTCTCTGAACACATTTCCTGGCCACTCCCTACTTTCCCCTGATCTGGCAGCATTCAAAGGACCCGAGTGTTGTAGATGTTGGACCCATGCCCCAGAGACAGAGGCATGAACCCTGTCACTCTTAAAAATGTTAAAGAACAATACACTAATTTTTAGGTCTAGCTTGACAGTGCAGTGGTCTCCAAGACCGATTGCTACAATTCTTTAACAAGTATTGGCATAGCCAATAGGTCTCGCTTTTGGGACCTTATAAGTATTTAGTTATGCAGCACAATATCCTTGGTGCAACAACATCAACTGTTGCATGGCTAAACACTTATAAGGTCCCAAAGGCGAGACCTATTGGCTATGCCAATGCTTGTTTATTTACTGTAGCCGCCACCGAGTATTAAACGACAGAGTGGGATAAGCCCAGTGGGCAGAGCATCTCATTATAAAATCCCCAAAAAATAATCCACAGGGAAATGATGGTTCAGTGCCAAGAACAGACAAGGATGCTTGCTATACAAATCCACAGAAATTCCCCTAAAAACTTCAGTTGCAATGCAGCGCTAAAAATACACTGAATGGTGTCGAGCAAAGCAGTCAAAACACCCCAGAATGCACTGCTCCTGGCCTCATTAAGGTGTCCCCGTTGATGACGCAAGGGCTCGGGCTTCGCTCGTAACCCTCTTGCTTGTTAAGGGGGGGCGAGGGGGCACAGCAGTGCTGGGAGACTACGGAGGCGAGCTATGGGGGTTTAGTAAGATTTCATAACATCTGGCAGGCAGGGAGAGCTGAAGCAGAGTCAGTCACACGTCAGGCTCCGGCTGTCATCCAACGGTCCCTGCCCCAGCCCTACTTGCCTCTGGGAGCCACCGGCCTGCCGTGAAATCTCCAGATTTCCATGCAGGCTAGTAGCACTCTGGCACCAGCGCGATCTCTGGAGAACGCCTCTGCGAGGAGCAGGGTGCCCGGTAAGCACAGCCCGCGTCCCGGAGCCAGGAGGGGAGGTTCCGCTAGGAGGTAGCAAGCGGAGGGAAGGGGGAGGAGAGAACTTCAAGCACAGACATCAAAGGCTCTCTGCACAGCTGATGAGCAGATCTTTCCTGGAGTTCATATTTTATACAGATGAAAAAAAATGTGTATTAACTCCTTGTCTCTCGGACGAAGACGGGTAAGAGGCTGTGCATGTCCGAGGGCTCTAACCCTAGAAGACGGCATGCCGGGGAACAACGTGCTTTTCGACTCTATGAGGAATGCACTCATGATACCGAATATGCAGAGCTTCTAAGCGCTTTGCGTATAATGAATATTCAAGAAAGGAGCCCCAAATCGGCCTCTAAGGCATACCCCCAGACAGCAATTGAGCATCAATAGGACAACAGGGGAAGGTCATGGAGTGCATTCTACTCTGGGCTTCTAAGCACTCTAGAGCTACAACCAATAGGGCACGGGACCATGCCCTTGAGCCACAGACCAGCTATAAATGAGCTCCGTGTAAGTTCACAGACATTCCCTCTGGTGGTCTGAGACGCAGATATAAAACACACGGTTCAAGATGAAAATCCCAGTGACCTTTCCACAACGACGTCATACCATGATGTCATGCTGTAGGCGCAGTGTAACTAACAAACTTATCTGGAAGTCTGCAGCCAACGCCCTCCGTTCTAGGTAACACTGGGGAATCTGTAATGCAATACCGAATTAAGCACTTAGCTTCTAGGAGCGCACGAGCGAGCAACTTTAAGATGGAAAGGAGCAAAGACCACTCCCCCTGAAAACCATGACGAGCTGAGCTCGCGCTCACGTCCAACACCCTCTGCATATGTATCAACACTGGAAATGCTAGGCGCTCTAAAATGACTCAATAACAACTTTAAATATTCGTAGATAATCTAATTGGTTCGTCATCGCTGCAATGCCGTATTCTGTGTCTGTAGTATAGCGCGCGTACTCAGCAAGCGTAGCCTCGTAGCACATGTGGGCAGTGGGTGAAATACACATACGCGCGCCTACCAATATTATGAAAACACTCTATGTTTATCTATCAATGTACAGCTCACTAAGATATATTGCCATGGAGCCGGCCGGCCATACGTTTTCTCGCAGCTCCACCGCCTGGATGTTAATTTAAACAATCTGCAGGAAGTGCTTGTGGACGAGAATAAACTTCTGAAGTACACATCACTCGATCACACTGCAGGGACCGGCACAACGTGTGTGTGTAGCGGTCTTTACGCGTCAGTTTGCTGTCACAGGAGTGCAAAAAAAAAAAACAGACCCACAAAGCGTTTCCCTTGCGGGAGCGAGCAGGGGCACCATCTGTTTGCAAGTTAATTACTGTAGTGTAGCTCCTATTTCCCTAATAGGCTCTGCGCATTGGAATAATATATCCTATAGGTTTGACATAGGACTAAGGTCAGTATGTCCCTATCGAGTATATTAAACTTAATTACTTGTGCCAGCTAGCTCAGAGGCCACTAGAAACTCCTTGACAACAAGAAGGGAGTAGTTTCTGGCAGCCGCAAAACATGACCACTGTGTTTCCCTTTAGAATCAGAACGTGTCCCAGAGTCGTGGAAACAATAGATAACTATTTCACTCAGCTCAGTCGTGCATGCTTAGTTTTCTCCAAGTTACACAGAAAGAAATAGACGGGCGTTTCAATAAAGGATTTATTGAACAGTCTTGTTTCTGGTGTAAGTAATTTGTGCTGTTACGATCACAAGACAGTATGCGAGATAAATAATGTACAGGGTGTGCAGTAGAAATAAATAATACTGCGATAGCATTATCTTTTAGTACATATGCATTTACATAAATAACACAGACTAAAAATGCGAGTACTCATACGATGCGTTGCTAAGCTAATTCTACCCCAATGAACCTACCCTGACCTAGGTGTAGGAAGAGGGAAGAAGTAGGTGAAGTATTCCTTACTATGGTATACTAAGAGTATGTTAAGTCTAGTATGCCTAGTATGCTAAGAGTCCCTCTAGGTTCTAGTCAGCTCCATACCTGAAGAATGAGAGAGGTAGGAATCTCTTTGCCAGACTCGAACTCCATCACCCCGCAAGGGAAGTCAGATCACTGGAAGCTGGAAGCTGGGCTCTCTGCGTGCAGGGAATGGCAGCGTCTTCTCAGTGCGTCAGGCCGGGAAACGGGCTCCTCTGAAGTCGAGGTCTCCTCTGGTTTACAGGGGCTAGGGAAGGTATATTTATACCTGAGACCACCTAATAATGTTAGTATTGATGTGAGTTGGACAGCGAAAGACGTCATGAATGAACCCCCTAAAGGAATAATGGTTCATGCATAATGTATGAGTCCTTGAAGAAATCAATAGTCCTGGACTAGGGAAACTCCTGCAGCCTAAGGGTCTGTTCTTCATGAACTCGTTGTGACGTTAGGGTGGACGGATGTCAGAGACCATGCCTGTATTTGGAGTGCATGGTTTAATGCCTAAATAAGGGCTGGGATTTTATGCCTATATAAGGGCAGGGCGAATTGTGCCTATATAAGGACATGATACTGGAAAGCCCGTTTATGGATACCCTAAGAGGAATACAACACCCACTCCTCTTTCGTGTGTACGATAATACTAAAATGCTAAACATTTAAAATGCTAAACATTAAAATGGAGTAGCGCATATTTCTAAATTTTTTCATAAAACCATTTAAAAAAGGCATTTCTTTAAAAAACCCATTAGAATGCAAAAGGTACTGTACATTTGAAGCATTGCTTTTCATTACAGGCATAAAGTTCGAATAATAATTGCAATTGGAATGAAATAAGCAGTAATATTTACATAGTGTCCGTGGAAGTACCTAGAAGTCTGTATTATAAGGCTAGTTCTACTTTAAGCAGATCGATGTGCCATTTTCGTTCAAAAAAATGGGGAAAAAGTTCAATTTTTGGTAAAGTTCCAAGTTGTTTAAAAATGAAGGCCAAATTTGTCACTGCAGCTCCGGAACACTGTATGCCGAATCAGAGTTAGTTCACGGGTCTGGTGTAAACATGAGATCATCTATTTCAATAGACAAAACATCATCCACTGTTGTTGGTGTCAGTTGGAACACCTCGTGTAGTAGATTAATTGCACAGAGATGGGAAGCATTGCTTCCAGCATAGGTTGCCTCAGCAATGTTCGCGTCCGTTGTTACCTGTGTGCCTGGAGTTCTTTCTCGTACCTCAGCAGCAGCCGGAAGCGTCTGTAAGATCTCAATGAATGCTGACAGCAGGATAGGAAGCCTCTGGGGACAACACAGAGCATGGGCCGTTATCAGGTCCAGCAGAGTATCGACATCCGTTGGCGTTGCTGATGGAAATGTTAGACAGGTGTCCAACATGCATTCTTCACCGCATAGCAGGCATCGTAGAACAGGTAAGATGCAATCTTGCCAGATTGGTCTGAACGACAGGAACCAGGTTGTATTAAGGTCCCGTAGATGAGTCATGCCCAAAAGCTTTACTATTTGCTCACGGCACTTTCGTTCAAGGAGAGCTTTCTCCAGTTCGCTCGGAGTGATGTCTGCGAATAGGCTGGCCATTGCGCAATAGCAGGAAGAGAAATAGAATTCCGGCAACAAGTGCTAGAATTAATGGTATGCCACCAAACACCGAATGTGCAAAGTTCGGGATGATTCCGAGTATTGCCTGGAAAGGTGCTAACAGACCTGAGCAGATGCTCTTAAATACATGTACAATTCCTGTTGTATCAGACATGTTGAAGATACGTGATATCATTTCCACGAAATGTATAGGGCAGTTTGTACGTATTAAAGTCTGTATCTCAGCCGAAGTCCTTGCTACTTGTAGATCATAGGTTTCTTTGGCCGAGGTCAAAGGCACTGTTTGCTGTAAAAGCATGGCTTTCATTCTGCTTAGAGTATCAAATCTTATAAAAGAGACGTTCAGCGAAGGCCATAGAGGCGACTCCCTGACTGTGTCTATTGGGGGAAACAATACTTGCATTCAGCAAGTGACCCTGGAGTTGACTGTTACTAGATATGGGATGCCTGGCAGCATTCCGCAGCAGCTCTGATCATTCAACATGAGATAACTCCCATTAGAAAGTTGTCCAAGCGTTGGATTAATCACAGCAGCTGGAGTACCCTGCTGATGGCAAGACAAATTTTCCACTGAACCATTACAAGCCCCGTGCAAGGAAATGTCTTGACATATAAGTGAACCACTCAGTGCAAGTTTACAGTTTGAACCGCTCAAAAACACTTCACGATCCCCACTCCAACATCTATATGTATACGGTAAATCCCACGATGTCTTAATGTATTCCTTACCCAACCTTTCATATTTGCCTGCTTGCATTTGTCTGAGGCAATACTGAAACTGAAAAGTACTCACAGGTAATGTTATTTTGCCATGAATAAGCCATTCTGTAGCTGGTTTTTCTGCCACAGTGAATGGTAACTTCTCCAATTTTTCAATGCTCAGCACTGTATACTTTGCTCCTCTTTGTGCCAGTTCGATCTGTTTATCAGTGAGATTGTATTCTGCAAACAGAGCCGTTGTGTTGATGAAACGCCAAGGCACATAGCCCGCTCGCAAAGATTGCAGCGTCCAGCTTAATAACATAATAGAACGTAATTGAGATTGGCCTTGTTGTAACATCGCCAAATCTTGTTCTAGTATGTCGATAGCAGAGGATACAATGCCGTCCAGTGAATATATTCTGGAGGACAAAGTTGTTAACCCATTGTCGACCACAGAGAGTGTTTTCTCTAAATTAATACGATCAAGTTCACGTATTCGTTCTGCGGCCTCTATCTGTGATACCTTCCAAGCTTCATTATAAGCAGCATAAATGCCGGCATATATGAAACGTTTTTGACGCGGTTTTCTTGGTCCAAGCAAGAAATCCCTAAGGTCTGCGTCCTTTTTAAGTAAGGTTAAGTGTTGTTTCACATCCTGTAGTGTAGACTTATGCAGCCAATCGAGGCATAATTTCCCTACACTGTATGTTGTTACTACCCCCGGATGTTGTCTTTGGACGTATCTTGGGTCTGGCCTATGAATAGTAAAGCCCTGAGTTTTATTCAGGAATCTTTCCTGACAGTTATTCGTGTCTGTGGGCCAGATCAACCATTTTTTCCAAGTAGGATTAGATCTGTTGAGTTGTAGTATATTGTCAACTGTCACCACTGCCTTTGTATTATTTTCACTGGCAGGTGTTGGTACAGAAGGTGTGTTCATCTCTTTTATCTTGGCTAATCCAAGACAAGATGTTTGTTGGATAGTTTCATTCAAAAACATTATTTGTTCTGGGATGATGCAGGCTCTAAATAAAGCTTCTATCCCCTGCACTTGCCAATCTTTAGTACCCCACACAGTTTTTGTGTCAATTGTGTCTTTCCAAAAGTCGAAACCCTGTCTAGACAGTTGGGCATTAAAAAATGCAGAATAAATCTGTTTTGTATTTGTTAACATAATTTTCAGTCCTGTCTTGTTTACATTTTTATAGTAAAACATTTCTGGTTCAGATGTATTGTATCCTGAAAAATATGGAAACTTATTAGCAAATGTTTTTGAACTACCTTTAGGTGGTGTAGGACAATGTTCCCATTGGTTAAACATAAACACATTTCTTGGATATGCAGATTTATGCAAATAATGATGACCATAGTGATTATAACAATACATTTGTTCATAGTCTGATGAACCCTCTAAATATTCATGTTTAGAAAATGCAGCAGATTTTTCTAGGTCAAACATTATGTCAGTTTACAGTCTCAAAGTCCCAATCATCTGAATAGGTACTGGACGTAATTAGATCACTTAGTGAAATTTTAAACAAATGTGGAATGTTCAATTGTTCATTCGGGCCGAAGATATCATAATCTGTTTTGTCCCACACTATACCATCCTGTATAGGAACAGCTGTGATGTTCACTGATGATAAGTCTCTTGCTTCACGATGGGAAGATTTATGAGGTTTCAAAAGTACGTTTACGTCCTTTCCTTCAGTGTTCACATGGATGTATCTGCCACTTATAAGCACGCTTACAGTTGTAACCAAAGCTAGCCAGAGCAGGAAAACAAAAAGTCCAGATGTAATCCAGAGTTCAATCCATGGAGAAACCAAATAAGTCTTTTTCACAAAATGAAGAAAGTCTTGTACTTGCTGCTTGAATTTCAATGACACTGGCGTCGTTTCAGGTTCACTCGGATCTTCTGAGAACGTATCAAAGTTAATGAAATAGCCAGAAGCAGTTCTGTCAATTGTTGGAATTGCATCAGGATTTGTAGAAATCACTGGAACCAGTTCATCACTTGCCACGTTGGTGTAGACAGGTGTATTTGGACGAACTGTTACTTGGTGTTCAAGAGGGATGAGTTCCATAGCGTTGTTGCATAGTCCTCCGTCTGTTACAGCTGAATTCTCGATTGTTATCAGTCTTTCAGTCTGAACCTCTTGGATAGTAGCGAGAGGAGTGCGTCTGCTACTAGGTCGGAGTCCACGAGGCCTACTATTTAGTATTGGCCACATACTGTGGTTTGATCAGGTCGATGGACACAAATCTTTTCTCCTTTCTTCCAGCAAGGGGCGGCAGAAGTACTGTTCTTGTTCCTTGAACTGCTAGGACAGGTACTGGTTGTCTGTAAGAAGGTCCAAATTCCTTCTTGACCGCAATTTTTTCTCTGACTAGATCCCCAACTTTTGGAATCCAGACAGGCCTTGCTGGGACAGCCGGTTGATCCCCAGTGGTGGTTGACTGTAGGAATACGTTGCTTTGTTTCGTTCTTAATTTGTTTAAGTCCTGTAAAACAGCCAAACGATCTTTGATATCAAATGGTTTATTTTCCACCACTGTGCCTACGTGTTCTAGGTCTGGTACCCACATTCTTGTCCCAAATAGGATCTCATATGGAGTGACCCCCCTAGAGAACTTCTTGGCAGATTGTTCATTGCGCGCTGTACGCCACTAAGGTGTTTGACCCACCCATCACCCGAACCTAATACCCTAGCTGTTATAGACTGCTTTATGTCCCGGTTTTTCCTTTCCACAACCGAATTTCCCTCAGGATGGAATGGAGAGGAGTACCGCAATGCAACGCCCAGACTGGCCATGGCTTCTTTGTAAGCCCTAGAGCTAAACGCAGGACCCTGGTCAGAATGTAGCGTGCCTATTGCGTATGTGCCGATAAAGACTCGCAAATCTTTTATAACAGTTCGAGCGTCAGCCGAGCGCTGAGGCCATAACCATAGGAACCTAGATTCAGTATTTGCGGGAATGCCTTTGTCCAGTAGGACGCAGGCGCGTAGATAGTCGAATGCTGTCTAACAGTGGTGTCTGTACTGGGCTGCCGCATTCGCAGCATGGTGTCTGGTGGCTCTCTCGCTGTAATTTACAGTCTAAGCAGTTGTTGATGAATATGTGAATTTCTGTATTCATCCCAGGCCACCAGTACATCTCTTTTAACGTCAAAATTGTTTTAGAGATCCCTTGATGTGACAGACCCTCCCCCAAATGCATTTCATAAATCAAGGCTGCTCTACGTTCCATGTTTGGAATTACCCTATCCCCCACTCCAGGGATTCGAGCAAAAGGAACGTTGTTCGCATCAATTACATAAGAGTACTTGAGTGGAAACTTTTTTGGTAACGCTGCACTGCTGCCTTTGCTTGATGCATTGACAGCCAACATTATCTCACCGTCTATTTTTGTTTTGGAACGAGTGATCGCAGCTACGGAAGCCGTTTGCACAGCCCCCTTTGCGGCTTCGTCAGCCAATGAATTCCCTGCAACGTGAACGCCATCACGTTGATGACTCAGTGTGTGGATCACGTGAGCCTTTGGTAGTTCGTTTTTCAACTGAACTACTTGTTCCCAAAGCAATTTGTGCTTTATTGTGCCACCTTTCGCATCTTTGAAACCATTTTCAAGCCAGTTTTGTATATATTCATTATACGACTGAACACAGTAAAAGGAATCGCACACTATTAGTGTGGGGAATTCTCGATCTGTACTTTCAAGTGCCAGTTTGAATGCTTGTAGTTCAGCTCGCTGAGCTGTACAATCCCCTAGAGATTGTGTTTTTGTGACCATAGGTCTGAAGATGCCATCTCGCATGCGACCTTTAACGATTGCACACGCTGCACTGTAAGCTTGCTTACCCCCTATTGCGGGTTGTGCGGATCCGTCAGTGTAAATTATAAATTCGTACTGATCGAGAGGCAGAATTTCAGTAGGCAGAGGACATTCTTGTTCATATTGTAGGAATGCTTGTGTTTTTAAATCTGGATCAAAAACATATTCAACATCTGTTGCAGCAAGAGAATTAACCCATTGTATCCATCTTGGATGTAATGCTTTAGCATTTGGAATGCTCGCTTTTGTGACCGCTTCTAAAGCCGGTACTGGGGTTACGACAATAATGCGTTTCCCTTGGGCTAAGGCTCTTTCTTTTGCTACAGCGGTTTGAACTGCTGTCAGAATTTTTTCAGTTGAACTGAAGCGCATTTCCGCTTGTGTGTACAAATGGGATTTGTATGCGATTGGTATTTTCTCACCCTCATTGAAGGTTAAGTAGGTGAATCCACATTGACCCGAAATTATTCGGATCACCAAATTTCGTTGACTTACACGTGTTTGTAAGTGATTTGTTGCTAACATGTTAGCCTGGAGTGAACGCAAGATTTCTGTGTGTTCCTGTGTCCAGTTTTTGATTGAAAAATCAGGTTTGATTAATGCGTAGAGAGGTTTAACCCTTTCTGCATAATTTAGTATGTATGTTCTTCCAAAATTTAGGAAACCCAGGATTGATTGTAAGTTTTTTAGCATTTTTGGAGGTTGGAGCAGCGCACACTTCCCTAAAAAGTTAGCTGCCAAGCTCTTGCCTTCACTTGAAAGCTCATATCCTAGAAATAGGACATTGAGATGGGCAATTCTGGACTTTTTAAAGTTGAACTTGTAGCCCTCAGAGGCGAAACCCAGTATAATGGTGCTCACCCTGTTCAAGTGTTTGTTCAGGTCATCATCTGTCAGATATATGTCATCGACATAGGACAATGCCTCATTGTCATAAATTTGTAGTAACTCCGTTACCCTCGCTGAGAATAAACCTGGGCTGTTTTTGAACCCTTGTGGGAGTCGACAAAAGTGACGCTGGGTCCCCATTATGGAGAATGCTGTTAAGTACCTGCTTTCAGGTGCTATGTTTTGACAAAAGAAACCATTTGAGATGTCTAATGTTGTTTTATATTTTTTACGCACAATGTTATTCATTAATGCTGTGCTATGTGCATTTTGCACTGCAAAAGTTTTAGAACAAGTGTTTAGGTGTCTGTAATCCAAAACTAGACGATATGTATTGTCTGGTTTGGAGACAGGAAACAAAGGATTGTTCATTGAGGAGGTGCATGTTTCAATCACCCCTTGGTATTCAAGTTGATCTAAGATCTCCCTGACCTGTTTTTTAGCTTCTTGCTTTATAGGGTACTGCCGTTGTGCAGTTGGTTCATGTTTCAGATGTATTTTATGGTGAGGTGAATCCTCATCCCATCCTACATGATTTTTATATAATGCTGGGGCCTGGGCCACTGCCCATTTCCTGGCATATGTATATTTTAGGTGAATTGGAATATGGTTGGAGAAGGCAGGCATAATAATGTCCTCGCCATGTGGGCACTCCCTGACAAATTGTGGTGGCCAGTCCTTTTCTGCTAGAAGTATGTCATAGCCTCTTGATAGTCTTTCCCAAAAAAGTGCTTTCACCTGTCTAGGTTTGTCTCCCTCCATCCGGAGTGTTATTTCATATAACTTTTGTGGAGTACTAACCCTGGTGTCTACAGTCTCTACTGTGATGTACTCATTCAAGTCCACTATCTCCAGAAGTTCCTTCACGGTCTGGCGAACTATTGTGACTTCTGCTGCACTGTCCAGCATGGTCTGAGCCCATTCTCCGTTCTTGAGTTGTGTTCTCAGTATTCTCGGCATGTCTGATCTTCAGACCTGCTACCTTCTTTTGGAGAATTGAGGTTTTGTTTTATTTTTTGAAGCGTGTTTGTCGTCTTTCGATTTCACGCGTTCTTCTTTATGTTCTGATCGTCCTCTTCTTTCCGAAGTCTGTGATGAGATCTGAAAGGGACGAGAGGAACGTGTATCAGTATCTTGATACCTATCAGGTTTTCTCAAATTATCCCTATTCCTGAGGTTATACCTCCTTTCAGAGGGCTCCTTTTGAGGAGACCTACCTCGGGATTGAGAACGTTTCTCGTTTGATTTTTGTTTAGTAGACTCCCACTTCTTTTTAGAAGATGTAGGAGTTTGTTTTATTGAGTCCTTCTCAGGACTTTCAGATAGTTTCGGCTTCAGTGGTCTTCCACCCAAACTATCTCTGCCTAATTCTGCATAAGATTGTTCTATTATTCTGGGTAGCTCAGTTTGATGTTCTGTAACATCGAATTCCCTCAATTTTTGGCGGATCGCCACTGCTGCTGCCTCCCCTTTAATATTAGATAATATTATTGTTGAGACCTGCTCGAAATTTTTCAGTAATTTCATACCTAAATTTAGAGCAGGCTCTGCCCCATATTCATTTTGAATTTGTTTTAGGACATCAGGTATTACCGCAATTGATGGAATACCATGTGTTTTAGTATAGATGGCAGCAAAGACTGAGCCCCAAGTGGTGCAGTCTTCCAGTTGTGGTGTGATCCCCATCGGTAAACTGATTGTTAGGATTCTGTGTTTCTCATGCGGGCTAGTATTTGGAAATACTGCTTCGATTTGAGTAATTTTTTGAGCTATCCAAAACGGAATTTGCTCACGTTTTGTGGGCATTTTACCCATGACTGCGTATAGAGTCTGTGGTGTAATTTTTAGTGTATTCCCCTGTTGGGGAGTTGGATTTGGATATGTCAATGGTGGTCGGACTGTAAAAGTCTGCATGACATATTGGACCAATTGTCTGTAAATTTTTATTAACTCTGTGAGTTGAGTACGTAACTCCTCATCTGACATCTCTTCAATGTCAGGATGAGGTGTGTAGCCGGCTAAAATCGGCCATGTTGCTCCTGGTCTACCTAGTGGACCGAGCCTGGTAATGTTTTTGTGATGTTTTAGGGCGCCTTTAAACCAGAGCTGATGCTCTTGGTATGTTAATGGAATTTCTATATCCTCGAAAGGACTGTATTCCTCTGGTGGTTCATCTTCTTTGTAGAAGTGAAACATGTGTGTTACTGGATTGGATTCAGGAAATATTACCCATGAATAGAATACCTCTGTCTGAAAGGATTCATGTGCCTCTATCACGAAAACTGCTCTACCGCCTCTTGGTGGTAGGCCATGTTTTATAAGTTTTTAGAGTGATGGCTCTTCTTAAGTTTTGAGGGATGTCTATAACACCCTCCTGGGTTTCATTTAAACCGGTAAAGTTAAAAACTGCTGCTTGGGCTGGATCAGCCGCAGCTACACCGTCTCCGGCGTCTTCATTCATTTTGTTTTTTGAAAAATGTAAAACAAGTTTCAAGGAAACAAAGATAAGGTGCACAATATTGTGGAACACTGTATCCTTCAACGTTGAGCAAACCAAACAGCTAATATATAGGGTACTGCCCTATGTAGCCGTGGTGGATACTTAACCCTGCCCACTCCAGACGTCTTTTGGAGTATATGGGTAGGGGTCTTGAGAGAAAAAGCACGGCTGAGTTACTCAGTATCTAACGTTGAATTACTGCCTTACCAAACCGTTGGGCGCCATGTAGTGTAGCTCCTATTTCCCTAATAGGCTCTGCGCATTGGAATAATATATCCTATAGGTTTGACATAGGACTAAGGTCAGTATGTCCCTATCGAGTATATTAAACTTAATTACTTGTGCCAGCTAGCTCAGAGGCCACTAGAAACTCCTTGACAACAAGAAGGGAGTAGTTTCTGGCAGCCGCAAAACATGACCACTGTGTTTCCCTTTAGAATCAGAACGTGTCCCAGAGTCGTGGAAACAATAGATAACTATTTCACTCAGCTCAGTCGTGCATGCTTAGTTTTCTCCAAGTTACACAGAAAGAAATAGACGGGCGTTTCAATAAAGGATTTATTGAACAGTCTTGTTTCTGGTGTAAGTAAAATGTGCTGTTACGATCACAAGACAGTATGCGAGATAAATAATGTACAGGGTGAGCAGTAGAAATAAATAATACTGCGATAGCATTATCTTTTAGTACATATGCATTTACATAAATAACACAGACTAAAAATGCGAGTACTCATACGATGCGTTGCTAAGCTAATTCTACCCCAATGTACCTAACCTGACCTAGGTGTAGGAAGAGGGAAGAAGTAGGTGAAGTATTCCTTACTATGGTATACTAAGAGTATGTTAAGTCTAGTATGCCTAGTATGCCAGTAGCCAAGAGTCCCTCTAGGTTCTAGTCAGCTCCATACCTGAAGAATGAGAGAGGTAGGAATCTCTTTGCCAGACTCGAACTCCAACACCCCGCAAGGGAAGTCAGATCACTGGAAGCTGGAAGCTGGGCTCTGCGTGCAGGGAATGGCAGCGTCTTCTCAGTGCGTCAGGCCGGGAAACGGGCTCCTCTGAAGTCGAGGTCTCCTCTGGTTTACAGGGGCTAGGGAAGGTATATTTATACCTGAGACCACCTAAGAATGTTAGTATTGACGTGAGTTGGACAGCGAAAGACGTCATGAATGAACCCCCTAAGGAATAATGGTTCATGCATAATGTATGAGTCCTTGAAGAAATCAATAGTCCTGGACTAGGGAAACTCCCGCAGCCTAAGGGTCTGTTCTTCATGAACTCGTTGTGACGTTAGGGTGGACGGATGTCAGAGACCATGCCTGTATTTGGAGTGCATGGTTTAATGCCTAAATAAGGGCTGGGATTTTATGCCTATATAAGGGCAGGGCGAATTGTGCCTATATAATGACATGATACTGGAAAACCCGTTTATGGATACCCTAAGAGGAATACAACATTACAAACAGATGTCGCCAAAGCTCGCTCCCGCAAGGGAATCGCCAAACGTGCACGCGTTGCCATTGAAAGCAATGCAAAGCGTGCACGTTTTTGGCCGAAAAAGCGAATCGATTCCAAGAGGTCCCCTCCTATGCAGCGCATGCGCGCTGCATAGGCGAGACCTAAAAAGCACATGCTCTGCCCAGAGGAGTTATTCTCTCTCGCCTTAAGCTATTGGCTGCTTGGTGTACTGTCCCGCCTTCTAAGTAGTGGTTCCTTTGGAGTGCATGAAGGACTGTTTTACATCTAAAAAGATCATTCAATCATCAAACTGGTTGTCACATTCACTTCTTTATCTCCTATATAATTTCTAAACTGAAAGCAATCTTTTTTTGCTACTTTTTTCCTAGCACTGGTAAAGCAGGTAGGTCTGGCTTTCATGTGCTAAACAGAATTTGAGCATACAGCGCATGAAAATAATCTTACTGCATGCCCGTCTTTACATGCATTTGTACATTAGAATCAGATGTATTGGCTTTGCCACTCCTTGTTTATGTATGGCTACGCACTTCCAGGCACATACGTGTAGCTAGTATCAAAATGTCCCAATGGGCCTGACAATGTTTCTACAGTCTTTATCGTTAATATCTTTAAGAATCTGATTGCACATGGCGAATTGAATGATAATCCTAAATTTCTACATGTTGTCCACAGGTAATGGCCGTTGGGGTGGACAATAGTACGTGAATGCCAATGCAGGTGATAATGCTGTTGTCTACCTTACTGGCGGGCAGAGTCACTGCCCTGTTCCTGAAGGAAGCCATTTTCACCTTTAGAACCTTGTGCCTCGAGGAAGCTGTGACCTCTGATCACGCACCCTCATACGTGCGGCCGCAGACAGTGGAAGAGCAAGGGCCTCTGGGAGACATAGTCCAGAGAGGGCAAAATGTGCCACATGAGGTGGGAAGAGAATGGAATCCTGGGTAAGTCAGCGGGAGAGCAGAGACCTCGACTAATTTATTCGTTGTGTAGGAAAGGGAACAAAGAGCTGATATTAAGATTGGAGAGTGGGCTGTGAACGGTCACACCTGTGAGCAAGCACGCTGCCGTGCTCTAAGAGCTGTACCCTTGTGGCCATGTCTGCTCCCTCTCCAGCACCCCAAGCACAAGTGTTGTCTCAGATTCAGTAGACATCTCTCCTGGTCCCACCACCACTCTCTGCATCCCACACAGCCGCAGAAACACAACAACTGTGTCCTAGCAAGAACCTCAACTTCAGAAAGAAAAAAAAGCTCCTGGGAAGGAGCACCCAAAGACAACTTTTATACAATCTTGAAAGGTATGTCTGGAATAGTTTTAGGAGAGGGCAGCTACAAACGACAACAAATTCAAATTGTATTTCTCACTTGTGTGTCCTAACCATGATCAAGTGTGGCCAGTGACCCTTTCACATAGCTGAAAAAATCAATAGGGAGTGGGGAGAAGAGAGAAGACACAAGAGGGTTGGTACAGAGAGAGGGTACAGTGACACAAAGGTTCACATGGGCAGAGGGGCCAGGCAATGGGTCTCTGAGAAAGAGACTGAGGGTTAATGAGTACACTCAGCTTGCCCAAGGGGTAGGACAGTGAGGGTGAGAGGAAGAAAGCAGACCAATGAGAAGGTGGAGGCAAAGGCAGTGAAAGGGTAGACAAGGGAAGATGAGTTGAAGAAAGGATGCACAGATGGAAAGGGAAGAAGAGGGTGGACTGGTCAAAGAGAAGGAAGAGTAGGGATATATATCTCATTAAAAAAATAATAGGTTCCCTTTGACCTATTTCCCCATTCGAGAACACCCTTTTATTTATAAAATTGTCCTCAAAATTGAAGAATTCCCTCTAATCTACTTTAGACATAGTTAATGGCCGTCTAATAAATGTAACTACATTTTTTGGTTGTTATTTTCAACTAACCTGAAAAAAAAATTTCTTCGTGTGCAGATCACACTCATGAAATAGCTTCAAAGTAGAAGCAATGGGAACAAAAAGAGAAAGAATTTTGAAAATGCATGGTCAGCTAAACAGCATGAATAGAACTGAGAAAACAAGGGTTTAATGACATGACAGTTAAGTGCAAATGCACTTTAAAATAAGCACTGGCAAATCCAATCGGTCTTGTTTACCTTTACATACAAGTCAGGGGTAGTAAGCGGAATGTAGAAGCAGTAATAATGCAACACAATATATAACCCTCCCGGCCCTAATACCATAACACTCAATGACCCCGCAGTCGACTGTCGTTCATACAAGCTGCATAATAATTCCCGTGTACTGCTTGACACTTATACACTCGCATAAGTCAGAGTTACTAAAGGTCATGTCCGTCACCTAGTATTTACTGTACCAGTGCACATCAATAAACCACCCACCACCAACTTAACAGGCATGGAATAATTGAAGAGATCTGCCACCCTCTGCTGGCCAAGGAGGACTTTACTCCACCACTGCAGGTCCCGACCGGTACATATAATGACCACCTCTCGACACCTCACAATTACAATCAGATATGGGAGGATATCAATCAAGTCCATCCCTATAGCTCTCTCCACCATTTCTCCCTCCAACCTATGCCTGTTCAGGACCACAAACATTATACAAAATACCTCAGAATGGACAAACGAGTGACGTAATCAGCTAAATGGAACTATGATAATAGGAAATACCATAAACCAACCTGCAGAGCTGTTGAAAGCTGCCAGTTTACTGAAAACCATAAACGATGCGTCTGTCTTACACTTCTTCACCCACCAAACTGCGATGTGCTGCATCCCATAACACGATAACCGCACCTTGGTGGGCATCTCGCACAACAAGGACACTTCCCATGTAGGATCAAAAGAGTGACAAAACTCATCCAGTCCTACACCTTATATGGTGTAGCATGCTACTCATGTAGACATGCTACACCATATAATGCTACACATGTACTATGTGGGGTGCTTCAGCACCCCACATAGTAGTAGTAAGCACTACATAATTCTAGCAATAAAATACAAGTGAGACCAATTAGCATTGACAATGCATTTGTATTGTAGTCTGTCAAGCTCAATGTTATCTTCAACATTTCTGCTGCAGTTTTCCTAGTGCCAATGGTTAATTTGTAAAAAGAAATAAGTGCTGGGGCTCTCGGCAGGAGGCAGCCTGCACCAGCCCATTTCTGCTGTTAGTGCTGCCTAAAACAGAACTAACTACTAACCATGAAAGTGGGGAGAGGATGTGGCGTAATGGCCACAGCTGCCGACTTCGGAGCTGGGGAACCAGGTTTGAGTCTCCGCGTCGGCTCAACATCCTGTGATTCTGGGCAAATCACTTAATCTCCCCATAAATGAATGTATCCTTAACTGGTGCTCATTAAAAGCGCCAGTGTTGATGATTAAGTGTCGGTGCTGAGCACCGGAAACCACTGGCTCAAATTAAGCACTGCCTAGTCCCCACTAGGTGAAACTGAAAGGCAGCAAAGTGGTGTTGTTTAAACATGGCTCTGTTTGCAATGTTGCATTTAGAGCAGGAAGTAGAGGTGGGTGAGCTAAGAAATTAACAGGGCCAAGGATCTGGCTTGGCGCTAAGATCCGAGCCAGAGGCGAGCAAAGGGTCCGGCTTGGCTCTAAGAGACCGTACACGAGCCGTGCCCTGTTTCCTTGTTAGCGATGCAGCAAACCACAAGTAAAATATGATGACATTTCTTGAAATTCTAAAAAGCGTTTTACTTTAATATGTGGAAGCTTTGACATTAATATGTTCCATTTTAGCGCTGCACTGAGAGGTACTTATTAACAGTTCTTCCATGGACTCCCACCGTGGCGACAGTGCCTTTAGTGAGCTAAGAGGCAAGACAGTTGTCATGTGCACCCTGTATATGGACCCGATTCTTGAAGACAGAGCAACATTATAGTCTATTAAATTAAACACAATATATTTTTGTACAGCCAGGGTCGGATTGGGGTCAAAAATAGGCCCGGGCACCCCAAAGAAGTGGCCCCCATTCATGGATCACACCTTTTGCAAACATTTGTTGTTGGTCGGTGTCACAGGGTTAATTTTTGGAGCTCTATGGGGTAAAAGAAGAACCTGCCAATCAAAACTGTGATAAAGTGTTGAACGTTCAACTCAGACTTTAGGGGAAAAGCAAGTCTCCCTCTGAAACTGAGAGACTTGCCTGCCAGGGTGGAGAAAACATTGAAAGCTGTGGCTCCACCTCTCTGCCCTCCGCTCGAACATCGACCTGGGCTGCCCGGAAAGAAGAAGGAAGCGAAGGATACAGTCTGGCCACGTTACCTGGCTTGACTAGTAATAAGCCAGTCATGCAGCGAGGAGGGATGACAAAGACCCACCTGGTCACTGCTTTTGTTCGCTGGCGAGGTTGCTCGGCCTTCCCCATCACACCTGTGCAACGCGTGCCCTCCCGGCGGTGGAGGGAAAGGGCACAAACCTGTGATCCCCACATGCCTTCCCTTTAGTGAAGTGGGCCTGAGACCTCTGGACGGGCCTTTGGAGAAGGTGCAAACTGCAAAACTGCACAAAAATCGGACACCACACTAGCAAAAAAGCAGACCACACTTGACCCTCAAGCACCGGCGCATAACTCAGTGCCCGACTGCCAGTGCTCCCAATGTGTTCAGCTCATACTCTGAACTCACATATTTGGAAGTGCTTTCATATGCGGTAATGCAGAAAAAGGAGGATGGGGAAATAAAATATTTGCCCAATATCACACAAATTGGTTAAGTGGGGTAGCAGGGATTAATCCCATGTTTTCTGATTTCACTTCTTACAATTCAGCCACTAATTCGGTATTTGTCTCTCCTTTTTAGGTCTCACAGACCTGCGTTGCAGCGCGCAAGCGCTGCTCGCTCTGCGAGGCTTATTGTAATCGAGGAGATTTCAGAAGTGGAGTTGAAGCCCCGCCCATCATTCTTATTGGCTGGCGTCCTCGTTTATGCTAAACACTGGCTTCTGATTCAAAATGAGGCTTCTTTGTTACCGCCCTGTCTCCTTTTTGGACGGCCCATCCGGACTGGATTGTTTACTTGCGGCGTTACACGGTCTCCTTTAACTAGTCGGTAAGCACTTTTTTCTTCATTCGCGCAATGGCGACAGCTTCTGATTAAGTGATACAAGCCCAGGCCGAGGGTGGAGGGGTGCGTAGTGCTTGTAACAGAAGCATGCGCTCCTTGCACCCGCCGTCTGTGTCTGGTGTCAGGCTGCCCCGGTGTATCACGTCTGTGCCAGGGTGGTGTGCACGGCACTGTCCCATCCATCGCGTACAGCTGATAACCTTATAGTATAATACATTGTGTGAATGACGACAGCATGTATTATTGTGAGTGTGTTTCTGTGACGAATCTACCAGTTACCTGTCTGAAGGAGGGTCTGGACCGTGCCCAAAACTGCAAGCTTCTACCTAGCATCAAATCTCGGCTTTGTCTTCCGGCGCGGCTGACGATCCGTGTGACATTGGGCATCTGCTTTAATGCCGCTCTTCAGGTACCCCAGTAGTCCCTTAAACATCAGGGGAAACACAACGAGCGCCTCGTGAATGGTTCTCCTGCCTTGCTACCGCCCACACTCCATAATTACCGTCTCGAAACGCGATCATTTGCGCAGTGGATTGTTGTAAGTGTCCAAACAAGACCTTGTCATGCCTCCGTCCCCAGTAATTACCTCTGCTCATAAGTGAATACTAATTATATAATGTGTTGTAATCTGCAGTAATAGCGCTTCTTGGGTCTTCAAGACACTCGTTCTGCGTGTGACGGCTTCGTTTGGTGATCAGTTTGTGGGCTTTTTTGTTTGTTTTCTTTTTTGTATGTCTGTTTTCTGTGTAACCTGCGCCCGCTTGTTGCCAAGTGCAATTTGTGTGCGTGTTTGGCACGTGTCTTCTTTCCTCACATAAATATTACTCTAGCCTCTGCTTTTGTCGGTTTACAGTGAAAGTGCGACTGAGGTCACTTTTGTTAGTTCAGTAGGGGGCACATCGCCCCCTCCAAATGCAACAGGCGAGATTGTCTGATAAAGTACGTCCCCTTCTACTCCTGTGCAAGGGACATTTTCATTCGGAGGGTTCAGCAAAGCAGGCCCCTCTGCCGAATAAGACGTGTAGGCCATGCGTTTAGAAAACATCTCCTCGAACACTATTCTCCAGTGGTTAAAATAGCCCTTGTGTGGACTACTTGCTGCAGAGAGGTGTGTGTCGAACCTGAGTAGAACGGCTTAATACCATTGTAACAATAACTCCTATTGTCTAGCGCCTAGAATGATTGAGGCTTGCGGCGTGCGCTGTGTAATATGAATTTGACATATCTGGAAAGACCCAGCAGCGTCTGGGCACAGAACAGTGGCTTCTCGTCTTCAGGTATCCGTTAGGTTTATTTATTTTATTTTATTTTTTGTTTATTTAATTTATTTAATGCAGTTTTATATAGCGCGGACTTCACCCAAAGGTGTCAGAGCGCTTTACAATAGAACCAGGTTAAGTAATAAGTATTAAAAAAAAAAAACTAAAGGGGTGCTTCTTTACAACCACAATACTAATACCATAATTGGTCATTATGCTGAACTGCGTCAAAGCGCTCAAATAACATACATTAATATTCACAAGAATGCGGGGCACTTTTTTTGTCAGTCTCCGTGTTTCCCCTGCAGGTTATGCACACATCTGTGCAATGGACTCTCACTGTTGAGCTACAGTTGCAACGTGGCGCGCATTCATATTGTGATAGCATTTTTATAGTGCCTACTACCCCTAACAAGGCACGAAAGTACTTTATGCTGAGTAGCACGCTACTCCTGAACCCGAGGTTAGCTGTTCATTTGATGGATCAGTTTTATCTTCTCAAAAGATACCCTTCCGCCTTCCATACATTTACCACAGTCTGTTTGTGATAGAATAAACAGACTTAGATGGAATTGTTAAAAGGGGGGAGGGGGAATAGTTCATGAGAATGATTGCTGGGGTGAGTAGGTCGTGTAGAGGACGATTGTTAGAAATGGGATCTCTAGTTGGCAAGGGCTTGCACCTTTGTCCAAGTAGGGACCCTTCTTCCTAGTCAGGGTAAGGGTGTTACACTCGTGAAGTAACCCCTGCTCACCCTCGTGGTAGCTTGGCACGAGCAGTCAGGCTTAATTCAGAGGCAGTGTGTAAAGCATTTGCACATAACCAACAGTAATACAGTGTAAGCACTACAAACGGACACCACACCAGTTTAGAAAAATAACCAATATTTTTATATACTCAAGACAAGACCAGTTACGACAAAAATCCACAATACTATACTTTAAAACGAATACTTGATAAGGTAATTTCTTCTTTGCAGGAATAGTTCAAAAACAAAGTTCGTACGAGTCGGTAGCTCCGTCCGAGCCTACCGCGATGCTGAAAACCACAGAGTCTAACAGTTCCAGCCAGCCGCGTCGATACGGGCCAGCAGAGTCGTGAACAGACTCGGTCACAGTACCTTTCTCGTTGTGGCTGGTACGGAGTGTACGAGCCGGTCGGCGTTCGTCGCGGTTGCGGTGCAAGACGGAGCGATGCAAGGTGCGGTGTCCCTCGATGCGGTGCAGGCAGCGGCTCGATGAGCGTCGTGCAGCCGGAGTCGGTGAGTCCAAGGCGTGCGATGCAGGGTGAGACGTTGCTCGATGCGTTGCTGACAGGTTGCGATGCAGGCGACCTAGCCGGAGTGCGGGAGCTGGCGTCGGACAGCGGTGCGAGTCGGAGCGGTGCGTCGCAGACGTGCGAGCGGTGCCCCAAATGCGGTGCGGTCACGACCCTTGAGCCAGTTGCAGCGACCGCGTCGGTCGGGTCCGGCTGGTTCAGTGAAGCGATGTGATGCGAACTGCGGTGCCCACAGGTCACGGTGCAAGCAGCGGCTCGGTGTTGACGGCGTCGGACGTCGCCTACGATGAGACCAGGGTTGCGGTGCGAAGCGAGGCGATGCGGTCTGCGGTGCAAACAGGGCACCGGTCAGGGATGGATTCGGTTGACGGAGTCGGTTGCAGTTCCCTTCCTCTGTGGCAACTGAAACAGCGTTCCAGAAGCGGTACCCAGAGGCTTGTGAAGTCTTTGCAGTCCCTGAGACTTCTTAACAGGAGGCCAGCTCGGTTCCAGGCCCTTGGAGATACTCAGCACAAGTTTGTAGAAAGTTCAGTCCTTTCCCTGCCCAAGGCAGAAGCAGCAGCTGCAGGCCAACCCAACAAAGCAACAACACAGCAAAGGGGCAGTACTCCTCCTGGCAGCTCTTCCAGCTCTTCGTCTGGGCAGGTTCCTTGATTCCAGCGAGATCTAAATTCATGGGGTCAGGGCCCCAATATTTATATCCCAAATTCCTTTGTTCTCTGAAGGCAGAGAGGCCTTTGCCTAGTCCAAACCAGTTCTGGAGCACTTTGTTGACAAGTCTCCGTCCCTTCTTTCAGTGAGTGAGTAGGCCAGGGACATCAGACGCACCACAGGAGGTGGAGCCAGCATTGTGGAGGGAACGCACTGTCCTATTCAGGGCCCAGGTGCAACTCCTCCCACCCATCTACATGTAGATCTTGCTATTCAGCCCTGTGCTGACTCACCCTGTCTCCTGGCATCCCCAGCCCCTGTCACTCACACTCCAGACAAGGAATACACAACCTCGCAGAGGCAGGCTTGGATGGTTAGACAAGAAAATACCCACTTTCTAAAAGTGGTATTTTCAAACACAGAATGTTAAAACCAACTTCACTAAAAGATGCATTTTATCATTCTGAGTCCGGGCATACTAAACTCGAATTTCTACCATGTTCCCGGGGTCAGTTAGGATTATAAGCTGTAATAATCAAAACTGCCCGTTCTGGCCTAGGGGGAACAGGTAGCCTTGCAATAGTGAAAAACGAACTAGGCTGTAATTCACTATCAGGACATGCCACACACACCAGGACATGTCCTACCTTTCGCATACAACGCACCCTGCCCACAGGGGTACCTTGGGCCTTCCTTATGGGTGACTAACATATAGGAAAGGGAAGGTTTAGGGACTTGCAAGTGTGTGCACTTGCCAAGTCGATATGGCAGCCCCAGGCTGCGCACAGGCTCTGCGTTGGCAGGCCCGAGTTACACTTTACGGGCTGTTTGCGTGGGTGGCACAATCCAGTGCTGCAGCCCACCAACAGCATTTGGTCTATAGGCCCTGGCACTCGCAGTGCACTTTACAAGGGACTGATACATAAACCAAATAGGCCAATCATGGAAACACCAATCCATAACACATTTTATACAGGAGCATTTGCACTTTCCCACTGGACAGCAGTGAGGAAAGTGCGCAGAATCATTACACCAGCAAAAACAGAGTCAAAACCGGGAGGTCAGAAAGCAAAAAGTCAGGGAAACACGCCAAAAGATGCCAAGTCTAACACATGTCCCCTCCAGCTGAAAGTAGGGAGAACTACCCAACCCCATTGGAGTTCTCTTCACTAAGGCGGAAGAACCTGGACAGACCATCTGCGTTGGAGTGTTCTGTACCAGGACGGTGTTCCACCGTAAAGTCCATTCCCTGTAGGGAGATGGACCACCTCAGCAGATTTGGATTCTCACCCCTCATTTGCATCAACCATCTGAGGGGCCTGTGGTCTGTCTGAACCCGGAAGTGAGTCCCAAACAGGTATGGTCTCAACTTCTTCAGCGCCCAGACCACAGCAAAAGCTTCCCTTTCTATGGCACTCCACCTCTGTTCCCTGGGAAGTAGTCTCCTGCTAAGGAAGACTACAGGCTGATCCCGGCCCTCTTCGTTCAGTTGTGAGAGCACCGCTCCACACCATGCTCTGAAGCGTCAGTCTGCACGGCGAATTCCTTGGAGAAGTCAGGTGCCTTGAGCACGGGTGCCGTGCACATGGCTGCCTTCAGGGCATCAAAAGCTTTCTGGCAGGACTCAGTCCAGATCACTTTCCTGGGCTGCTTCTTAGAGGTCAGCTCGGTTAAGGGGGCAACGATGGTGCCTTAGCCCTTAACAAATCTCCTATAGTAGCCGGTGAGACCTAAGAAGGCTCTCACCTCTGTCTGGGTCTTGGGGGGCTCCCAAGCCAGAATGGTGTCAATCTTGGGTTGTAGGGGCGCCACCTGGCCGCTTCCTACCTGGTGTCCCAAGTACACCACAGAACCCTGCCCGATCTGGAACTTACTGGCCTTGATCGTGAGGCCTGCACCTTGCAGAGCCCTCAACACTTTCTCAAGGTGCTGTAAATGTTCTTCCCAGCTGGAACTGAACACAGCAATGTCATCCAGGTAGGCGGCACTGAAATCCTCCAGCCGAGCCAACACCTGATTGACCAACCTCTGAAAGGTGGCAGGGGCATTCTTCAACCCAAAGGGCATCACCCGGAATTGGTAATGACCTTCTGGGGTTGAGAATGCTGATCTCTCCTTGGCCCCATCGGTTAGGGCAATCTGCCAGTACCCAGACGTCAAATCAAACGTGCTGAGGAACCGGGCAGCTCCCAACCGATCAATGAGCTCATCAGCTCTGGGGATGGGGTGCGCGTCAGTCCTGGTGACGGCATTGAGCCCACGGTAGTCCACACAAAACCGGAGTTCTGGAGTGGCACCGGGCGCCGCAGCCTTTGGGACCAAGACCACTGGGCTGGCCCAAGGACTGTGGGAGGGCTCAATCACCCCTAACGCCAACATCTTAGAGACCTCCTCCTTGATGCTGGCTCTGACCCGGTCAGTCAACCTGTAAATCTTGTGCTTCACAGGCGGACTGTCACCAGTGTCCACGTCATGGGTACACCAGTGAGTAACACCGGGGGTCAGAGAGAACACTGGGGCGAACTGTCCCAACAACTGGTGACAGTCCCCCTGCTGCTCCTGAGTCAGAGTAGGGGAGAGGATCACACCTTCTACTGACCCATCATGCTCCTTGGTAGACAGGAGGTCAGGGAGAGGCTCACTCTCCTCTTCCACCCCATCATCTGTCGCCAAGAGCATACTCACTTCGGACCTCTCGAAGTGGGGCTTGAGGCGGTTCACGTGAAGGACCCTCAAAGGGTTCCTTGGAGCCTGCAAATCCACCAGGTAGGTGACATCACTTTGCGCTCCTTTACCTCATATGGCCCAGTCCACTTGTCCTGCAAGGCACAAGGTGCCACTGGGGCCATGACCCACACTTTTTGCCCAGGTTGAAGTTCGACCAGAGTGGCATTCTGGTCATACCATCTCTTCATTTCTTCCTGGCTTGCTTCTAGGTTCGCCTGTGCGAGTTTCCTGAAGCGGGCAGTTTGGTTTCTAAAGGCCAGCATGTAGCTAAATACATCCTGGGGAGTTTTCCTGGGAGCCGCCTCCCAGCCTTCCTTCACCAAACTCAGAGGTCCTCTGACAGGGTGGCCATACAGGAGCTCAAAGGGGCTGTACCCAAGAGACTTCTGAGGCACCTCCCTGTATGCAAAGAGTAGGCATGGCAAGAGGACGTCCCACTTACGCCTCATGGGTTCTGTTAGACCCTTGATCATGCCTTTCAAGGTCTGGTTGAATCTCTCCACCAGACCGTTTCCTTGTGGGTGGTAAGGAGTGGTGAACTTGTAGGTTACACCACACTCCTTCCACAGGGATGTCATATACTTCGATATGAAATTGGTCCCCCTATCGGAAACCACCTCTCTGGGGAATCCCACACGGAAAAAGATCCCCATTAACGCCCGGCCCACCACTGGCGCCGTCGTTGTCATGAGAGGGATTGCCTCCGGGTACCGGGTGGCATGGTCCACCAAGACCAGGATGTACCTGTTGCCCATGGCTGTCTTGGGATCCAGTGGCCCCACAATATCCATCCCTACCCTTTCAAAGGGTGTTCCAACAACAGGAAAAGGTTGGAGAGGAGCTTTGACCTTCCTCCCACTCTTACCACTTGCCTGGCAAGTTTGGCAAGATCTACAGTGTGCATCTGACTGCCTTCGCATTTGGGGCCAAAAGAAGTGGGTGACAAGCCTGTCAAAGGTCTTGTCCTGCCCCAAATGTCCTGCCAAAGGCACGTCATGAGCCAGACCCAGTAGGAAGGTCCTGAAGCGCTGGGGTACCACCAGCACACGGGCTGACCCAGGCTCAGCAACCTTAGGCTCACTGTATGGGAGACCACTCTCCCAGTAGATCAGATGTGACCCGGACTGATTACCAGCTGCCTGGTCTGCAGCCTGCCGCCGCAGACCCTCCAGAGTAGGGCACTCGTTCTGCTCCCTGCAGAACTCCTCCCTGGTGGGACCCCCTTCTTGTTGCCAATGGGTCAGCTCAGAGATGTCTCCCAGTTCGGCTACCTGCTCCCCTGTAGGCACCGGGGCGTCCCCTCGAGGTCCGCCTCCTCCCGGTCCGTGGGAACTTCGGGGGCCGGTTTCCGCGCCCCCTGCCCTTTCTCTTGGCAGGGACTTGGGCCACTGTTTCAGGCTCCAAGTCCTCTTGATCACCCTTTCTGGCTGCCATTGACCGAGTAGACACGCATGCCCACTCTGGCAACCCAAGCATCTCCAAGTGAGACCTGAGCTCGACCTCCTTCCATGAGGACTGCTCCAGGTCGTTTCCTAGCAGACAATCTACAGGCATGGTAGGGCTCACAACCACCCTCAAGGGACCTGAGACCCCCCCCATTCAAAGGGAACCTGCGCCACCATACATTGGCGCTCTGAGTTGTCTACAGCAACTACTTGGTGGAATGCCCGGGGACTACTTGCTTCTCAGACACCAGGTGACACCGGACTGAGGTCACACTGGCTCCAGTATCTCTGAGAGCCTCTACCCTGTTCCCATTAATGGTCACCCAGGTGCTATATTTCTTTGTGTTAGGGGGCACCTGGTTTCCTGGGACCATCTCACTGTCCCCTAGTGAGACAAGGGTCATTTCTGCGGGATCCCCACCCTCCTGTGGGCATCCCTCCTCCCCAAGCGCTACACTAGCCAACACTTTGGACTGTCCACCGGTGGGTGGCTGTGTCCCCTTTGGGCACTTGGGGTCCCCCTTAAAGTGACCTACCTGGTCACATGCATAACACTTGCGGGGGCCGGTCTCAACAGGCTTCCCTGTAGAGACCCCTTTCTTCTTATCACCGGGGGCTGGGAACCTTTACCCTGGGTACTAGTTTGGGGCCCTTTAGAGAACTCCTGTGCTTTACCCTTGTCCCCCCACCTTTCTGCTGGGGACCCTGCCCACCTTTGGCTGAGTCTCCCCAAACGCTTTCTTGTGGACCCTGGTACTCACCCAGCGGTCCGCTTCCATAGCAAGCTTCCTGGGGTCAGTTAGCTTACTATCAACTAGGTGCTGGCGCAGATCTGCAAAACATAGACTAGACAAGTGCTCCCATGCAATCAAGTTGTAGAGCCCCTGAAAATCTGTTACACTACTGCCCTTTACCCAACCATCCAAAGACCTGCAGAACACATCCACACATTCCAACCAAGTGTTGGCATCAGACTTCTTACTGGACCTGAACTGATCCCTGTACTTTTCAGGAGTAAGACCATACTTTGTGAGAAGGGCATCCTTCATGTCAGCATAGGTGAGGTGATACCCCTTACCCAAAGCTATCAGAGCATCCCTTGCTTCTTCCGGGAAAAGTGGCCACAATCCTGCTCCCCAATTCTCCTCAGGGACCCCATTCATGTGTATGGCTGCCTCATAACCCTGAAACCACCTTTGTATGTCATCCCCCTTCTTGAACTCCTTGCCTACATTCTTGGGAATGTGCACAATCCTGTCTGCCTTTCTGGACGAATTGCTGCCACCATCTGAGCCTGACTTACTCCTAAGTTCTAGCTCCTTCAGTCTCTCTCTCATGCTCTAAGAGCATCTTCCTCTCCTCCATGGCCAATCTCTTCTCCTCCCGCTCACTCTCCAGCCTGAGCTTCTGCAGCTCAAATTGCCTTGCCTCCCGCCTGTCCTCCAGCTCCTCTGGGGACAGACTGCTGCTGCCTGACCTGGCGGGTTCCCCCCTACCCAAAAGCACATCCACCCTGGAAATAGGCTCCTCCACCTCTTCACTGAGATTACCAGGCTGCCCACTGGCATGTCTGGCTGCTACCCAGGCCCTCAGCGCCTTCTGTAGCTCCTCCTTCTTTGTGAGGCCTTTAATTTGGACTTTCAGGTTTTTACAAATTGCTCGTAGTTCCTTTACGGCGTAGGTTTCCAACCTATCCTCCTCAAAGATAACTTCCAGAGATGAAACGGATGATGCAGCTGTGTCAGGCATGACAAAAGTAGTGAGTTGAAAACTGGCAAGCTCAAAAATAGGCCAAGAGAAAAAGAACCAGTATGTGGTACGTAATGGTCTGCGATATGGTAGTAGTGCACACCAATCACTGTAAGTCAAGTGCAAACACAAGTCCTATCCTCACCGCTGACAACCAATGTTAGAAATGGGATCTCTAGTTGGCAAGGGCTTGCACCTTTGTCCAAGTAGGGACCCTTCTTCCTAGTCAGGGTAAGGGTGTTACACTCGTGAAGTAACCCCTGCTCACCCTCGTGGTAGCTTGGCACGAGCAGTCAGGCTTAATTCAGAGGCAGTGTGTAAAGCATTTGCACATAACCAACAGTAATACAGTGTAAGCACTACAAACGGACACCACACCAGTTTAGAAAAATAACCAATATTTTTATATACTCAAGACAAGACCAGTTACGACAAAAATCCACAATACTATACTTTAAAAACGAATACTTGATAAGGTAATTTCTTCTTTGCAGGAATAGTTCAAAAACAAAGTTCGTACGAGTCGGTAGCTCCGTCCGAGCCTACCGCGATGCTGAAAACCACAGAGTCTAACAGTTCCAGCCGGCCGCGTCGATACGGGCCAGCAGAGTCGTGAACAGACTCGGTCACAGTACCTTTCTCGTTGTGGCTGCTACGGAGTGTACGAGCCGGTCGGCGTTCGTCGCGGTTGCGGTGCAAGACAGAGCGATGCAAGGTGCGGTATCCCTCGATGCGGTGCAGGCAGCGGCTCGATGAGCGTCGTGCAGCCGGAGTCGGTGAGTCCAAGGCGTGCGATGCAGGGTGAGACGTTGCTCGATGCGGTGCTGACAGGTTGCGATGCAGGCGACCTAGCCGGAGTGCGGGAGCTGGCGTCGGACAGCGGTGCGAGTCGGAGCGGTGCGTCGCAGACGTGCGAGCGGTGCCCCAAATGCGGTGCGGTCACGACCCTTGAGCCAGTTGCAGCGACCGCGTCGGTCGGGTCCGGCTGGTTCAGTGAAGCGATGCGATGCGAAGCGAACTGCGGTGCCCATAGGTCACGGTGCAAGCAGCGGCTCGGTGTTGACGGCGTCGGACGTCGCCTACGATGAGACCAGGGTTGCGGTGCGAAGCGGGGCGATGCGGTCTGCGGTGCAAATGTGAAAAGCAGCGAGTCTCCTGAGATCCCCAATGCTGCCCGGCGCAAGGTCACCTTTAATCCACTTTGGATTCGCTATCTAAAATAACGAGGCAGGCGCTGGAAGCTGGAAGGCAAGAAAAAGGTTTATTACTCTTAGAGGAGACCACGTCAACTGCTGACACCAGGATGTCTTCTGGGAGGTGTTCTACTGGCAATGCTTTTGGCTCTTCCTTTTATACAGGTTTTTCACAATGTATTTGTTTCATTTATCATGGTTACAAGCTTGGAGTCTCCGCCCGGGCAGGTTGTCACACAAGCCCGACATTGTTTCATCAGCATGGTTGCACAAGCCCAACATTGTTTCATCAACATGGTTACACAAGCCCAACATTAACTCTCCTCCCGCCCAGGTCAAAAACAGACAATTTAATTGCAGCTGGACCTTGCTTCAGGGTCTAAACACAAGTGAGACCGGCCAGATCTAAGAGTCCGTTCTGTTGATAAAAACAGGTCCCATTGTTGGCAAAAACAAGATCAGCCGACTAAAGCTGAACACGGACAAGACGGAGGTCCTCATCCTCGGCTCCAACCCCTCAGCCTGGGACGACTCCTGGTGGCCAACGACGCTGGGAGCAGCCCCGACACCCACCGACCACGCACGCAACCTGGGAGTCATCCTCGACTCAACGCTCTCCATGGCCAAGCAAGTCAACGCAGTCTCCTCCTCCTGCTTCAACACCCTCCGCATGCTTCGCAAGATCTACAGGTGGATCCCGACAGACACAAGAAGAACAGTCACCCAGGCCCTCGTCAGTAGCAGACTTGACTATGAGGAACGCCCTCTACGCGGGAGCCCCGGCCAAGCTCATCAAGCGACTGCAACGCATACAAAACGCCTCCGCACGCCTGATTCTCGGCGTACCACGCCACAGCCACATCACCCCCCACTTGAGGAACCTGCACTGGCTCCCCGTCGACAGGAGGATCACCTTCAAACTCCTCATCCACGCACACAAGGCACTCCATAAAACTGGCCCAGCCTACCTCAACAGACGACTCTTCTTCTACGTCCCCAACCGCCAGCTCCGCTCCGCCGACCTCTCCCTCGCCACCGTCCCTCGCATTCGAAGAACAACCACCGGCGGCAGATCCTTCTCACACCTCGCCGCCAAGACCTGGAACACCCTTCCACTAAGCCTACGACAGACCCAAGACCTGCTGACCTTCAGGAGGCTACTCGAGACCTGGCTGTTCGACCAGTAGCAGCACCCCCCCCTTCCCTCTCCCCAGCGCCTTGAGACCCTCGCGGGTAAGTAGTGCGCTCTACAAATTCTGTGATTGATTGATTGCTGTGTGCAGTGCAATAAACCATGCTTGCAAGAGTCTGTTTGGTATTTGTAACCTGTTTGTGCAGGGATGAGGGGAAAGACGAGTTTGAGGCAGCAGGTGATGTTGATGTTTGTCGTGGAAATAGTTTATAGCCCCCAGCACACATATCAGGTTTGGTCAGAGAGTCAGAAGGCTGCTAGAGGACAGGGTGAAATGAAGGTGACCAACAGAGTACAAAATTGTCAGGAATCGGACATATGGCGTCTGCCGAAAGTGAATGCAGACTCATACGAGGGAAACGCATCAGGATTCCTCCCTCGGTCGACATGGAAAAAACTACATCTCCCATGAGGTAATGGGTGTTGTGTAGTTTAGGACGGGCCAATCCAGGGCCTTAAAAATGGACAATGCACGTCGGACGGCGTGCGTAATTCTTAGTGCTACCTTGTTTCTCGTGAAGCTTGGGAGTTGTGATTTATCGTGTGGCTGAGTCCCGTTCGAGTTCAGGCTGCGGAGGGCTGAGGAAGCTGTTTTCGTTCCTTTCATGTCCGGGCCTGGTGTCAGAGGAGAGGAGAGCGACGGTGTCTCTGTGGCACAGCGGTGAGCTCAATGTTACGGTGGTGACAAGAGAAGCAACCGCTTTCTTGAATTAAGCTGAGCGGCTTATGGGGGATTCGTTGCAGTGTTGTTAACTGCAGAGTGGGTGCCGTGATTGTTGTCCTGCGCTCAGGAATAACCTATTGGAATACCATATAAAGCTATGAAGTAATAGCTTGGAACTAGAGACATTTCTATTACTGACGTCTGTGGAAAGGCATTATTTCTCTGAACTCTGAATTCTCTAGCGATAAGTCTTGGAGATAAAAAGGCATTTGGATCGTTGGATTTCTCTTAAGTCTTGGAACTTTCTACCATAGCATCCCTTTGCTATTTCATGCACTATTTGCCGGAACTATTTATTTCCCTACTTTAGAAAGGACTTCTACATATCTTTTTTTTATGATCTGATTGAGGGGTATGTATGAAACTGAATACCATGCAAACCCTTACATAAATGTTTGGTGATACATGTGTGAAGACTAATGTCTTTGTTTTTGTTTTCTGGCTTTAAGGATAGTGTATAAACAATTGGGCAGTGGCCTTGCGGCATGAGAGAAGTGAGAGAACCACGTACTTACGATTGAGGTATGTGATGTTTCCGTATTTAGTGAGAATATATGAGAGTAGTTTCTTCCATGTGATTAATCTCGTCTCTCTCTTCTTTCAGGTGCCTCCTTCTTCCCCGCTCTTCCCTTCCTATCCCTTCCCTCGCTTGATCACCCTAAAATTCTGTTTCATACATTAGAATTGGGGGTATCGAGAGGTGGACCCATTTGTGCATCGTTCGGATCCTGAGGAGTTCCTTCTTTCACCCTTGCCTGGTGGAAGCCTTGACATAATTACGCACCCACGTTATTAACTCCTCCTGGTCCGTTCGATTTCACAATGGCCACTATGAATGATGTCCTACAAGCCTTAGATGCGGTACGACAGGAGCTAGCTCTCTCCAGGGCAGAAACCGCGGCCCTAAAAGAAAAGGTTGAGAAATTGCAGCGGAATCCATTTGATGCTGCTACCTCCACAGATACCGTTGGCCTCCCCTGAAAGGTTTTCGGGTGACCCATATAGAGTACAGGTGTTTTTAACGCAGATCCTATTACATTTCTCTTGTAAACCCGCTGCATTCCCGAACAACCATTCACGGGTCGCTTTTGCCATTTCTTCCCCCTGGTGAAAAACAATGATCCGGTTCTCTCAGATTGGAATGCATTCAGGGTTGAGTTTGAACGAGTATTTGACAGGAGGTCTGCTGCATTCAGTGCAGACAGGGAATTGCTTGAGTTAAGGCAAGGTAAGAAAGATCTCATTACCTATATGACCTCTTTTAACAGGTTGGTCGCTGAATCTGCCTGGCCAGAAGAGAAAAGGATGTCCCTGTATTATCAGGGACTGAAGGATGAGATGAAAGACATCCTGGCGCAAATCGAACCACAACCTAGTACTTGTGTGGATCTCATGAATCTGACACTAAGACTGGACCACAGATTATCGGAAAGGACGGGAGAGAAAAAGAGAGCTGTAGGCCATTATGACAGAACATACCGTAAGCCTCTAGTTGTTAGTGAAAGTACTACGGAGCCAATGGAGGTAGGGGCAGTACGGGCTCCTCTTACTAGGGAAGAGAAGGAATCCCGAAGAACGAAAGGTCTGTGCATGTATTGTGGGTTGAAGGGACATTACGTTCGAGATTGTCCAAAGAAACCTAAAAAACCCTTCTCGATGAATACAACCCAGAATGTAGCCGTCTCAGTACTTCCCAAACTAGATATTTTTCCGTCAGTCTCAGACAAGGAATCCGAATGGCAGGTACCTTCCTTATCTTCTCCTTCTTGTGACGAGATTGAGACACATATAGTGGTTCCAGTGGGTGTATATGTGGAAGACATCGAACAACAACTAAAGGCCATGATAGATTCTGGGGCCATGGGGAATTTTATAGATATAGGACTGGTACACAAGCTTTCTCTCCCTACGGTTCCTAGAGCCACTCCTGGAAAGGTATTGGCTGTGGATGGCCAACCTTTGAAGTCGGGTCCCATAACCGAACAAACCAAACCTGTCACCTTAACGATCAAAGATGGAGCACACAGACATGTAGAAACCATTGCCTTTAATATCATAGAGGCCCCACAATACGAATTTATTCTGGGGATGCCGTGGCTGAGATTGCATAACCCTGTCATAGATTGGAAGGAAAAATCTTTGCACTTTCTTTCCGCAGAATGTCAGCTCAACTGCGTACAGAGCTCCCCGGTTCACTCATTAGCTACTGTATCACATTACGTGATTGCTACTGCAGCATAAAAAGAAATAACGTTACCCTCTTGTTACGAGGAATACAGGGATGTTTTCGATAAGAATCAAGCTGAGTCATTGCCCCCTCATAGAGAATATGACTGCCAAATAGACTTGATACCGGGTGCTACTCTACCATCCTGTCGGGTTTACGCTCTGTCCGAACCTGAAACGATACACCTGAAAGAATATCTGGATCACTACACCTCTATAGGGTTCATACGTCCTTCCCGTTCCCCAGCTGCTTCACCACTTTTCTTTATCTCCAAAGCTAACAAAGAGTTGAGAACTTGTATAGACTTTCGCATGTTAAACAAAAACACTGTAAAGAATCGGTACCCTTTGCCTCTGATCTCTGTTTTGTTGGATCAGATTAAAGAAGCCACAGTGTATACGAAACTTGATCTAAGGGGTGCATATCATCTGGTACGAATGAGAGCAGGGGATGAATGGAAAACGGCATTCAAAACTAGATATGGATTGTTTGAATACATGGTTATGCCTTTCGGCTTGTGCAATGCCCCTGCCGCTTTCCAGTATTTCTTGAATGAGGTGTTGATGGAATTCTTGGATAAATTCGTGGTTGTATATATTGATGACATTTTAATATACTCCGCGAATGACAAAGAGCACAAGACACATGTGGGGTTGGTGTTGCATAAACTGAGACAGCATAGTTTATATTGCAAGCTGAGCAAGTGTGAGTTCCACGTATGGGAGGTGGAATTTCTGGGGGTCATGCTTTGTTCTTCTGGGTTTCGTATGGCTGAAAGAAAGGTGCAAGCTGTGCAGGAATGGCCTGAACCCCGCAGTGTGAAAGACGTGCAATGCTTTTTGGGGTTTGCTAACTACTATAGGAGGTTTATACATCATTTCTCCCAAGTAGTGGCACCCATAACCAGATTATTAAGAAAGGGAGTTTGTTTTTGCTGGTCGGTTGAAGCCTCAGAAGCCTTCAGATTTTTTAAAAAAGGCGTTCACTACTGCTCCTGTATTGAACCATGCTAATCCGGAAGCCCCCTTCATAGTGGAGGCGGACGCGTCCAACGAGGCAATAGGAGCAATATTATCGCAGAGAAACAAAAACACAGGTCAACTACATCCCATAGCCTACATGTCCAAAAAACTCAATCCTGCTGAACTGAACTACACTATCGCAGAGAAGGAATTGTTGGCTATTAAACGAGCCTTCCAGGAATGGAGACATCACTTGTGGGGAGCCCGACATACCGTCACTGTTTACACAGATCATAGGAATCTACAATTCATGAGAACAGCCAGGCAACTGACTCAAAGACAAATGCGCTGGATGTTGTTTTTTGCTGATTTTGATTTTGTTGTCACTTACCGGCCAGGCATTGAGAACCGGAAGGCGGATGCCTTATCTAGGTATTCGGTGGGAGAAGAAGTACGAGATACGTCTCTGGAAACCATTATCCAACCCTCCAAGGTGTTGTGTGTAATCACGTTAGACACATTCATGAAGGCAGTGAAAGAAGCTAAACCAGCAGCTTCATGGGACTTGTGGGTTACTCAAGGCACTCATCGTAGTATCAAACACGGCTTGCCTTTTTATAAGAATCAGTTGTACTTACCCACTAAGAAAACACAGCTGAAAGCCTTTGAGTGGTGTCACGAGTCAAAAATGGCTGGACATCCAGGAAACGCCAAGACGATTGAGCTTCTGCAGCGTTACTTCTGGTGGGAAGCTATGAAAACAGATGTACAGCAATGGATCACGAACTGCTGTGTTTGTGCGAGGGCTAAGACTAGTTCATCCAAACCCACAGGACAATTGATGCCTTTGCCTACCCCAGACCGGCCATGGAAGAGCATTAGTCTTGATTTTATCACTGGCTTACCAAAGAATCAGGGTCTCTAGGCTGTTTTGGTGGTAGTCGATAGCCTCACAAAAATGGGACACTTCATCCCTTGTTCCAATTTACCCACTGCAGGGCAAACAGCGCAGTTACTCCTACAGAATGTGGTTCGGTTGCATGGGCTTCCTGAAGTGATCATTTCGGATAGGGGCCCGCAATTCACGGCGCGTTTTTGGCAATCTTGGTGTAAGACACTGCAGATCTCTTCAGCCCTTTCCACGAGTTTCCATCCGCAAACAGATGGGCAGACAGAAAGGCTCAATCAAACTCTCAAGAAGTATCTACGATGTTACGCAGCTGAAGCTGAGGATTCGTGGGTGGCTCTATTGTGGCTGGCGGAACTAGCCTACAACAACGCTATGCATAGTGCCACCAGGGTATCTCCATGGTATGCTACATATGGATTCCATCCAAAGATCCTACCAGTCACTCTCCCTATGACCCAAGTAACAGTACCGACTGTGAGAGAGCGTGTGCAAGATATTCAAGACATCCATAAAAAGATACAGACACATTTGCGACACGCCAAAGTGCAATACAAGAAATGGGCGGACAAGCATGGACAAGAAGGACCTACATATCGGGTTGGAGACAGGGTCTGGTTGTCTACCAAAAACATCCGCTTCAAGTTGCGAAGTGTTTTCCATCCTAAATACATTGGTCCTTATACAGTGATTAAGCAGATCAACCCTGTGGTGTACAAACTGCGACTGCCTATCCATATGAGAATTCATCCTTCCTTCCACTGTAGTCTATTGAAACCTGCAGGACGAATCAGATGTAAGGCCGCGCCACCAATGCTGAGGGACGGTCAGGAGGAATACGAGGTGAGAAGGATCAAGGACGCATCGTATCGTAAGGGGCTTCTGTGGTACCTAGTGTCCTGGAAGGGGTACACCTCCGAGGATGATTCGTGGGAACCCTGCACCAATGTCCACGCCCCGAGGGAGGTGCGTGCCTTCCACAACCGGAACCCTACCAAACCAGGACCTAGGAGACGCTTGGGAGGAGGATGTACTGTCAGGAATCGGACATATGGCGTCTGCCGAAAGTGAATGCAGACTCATACGAGGGAAACGCATCAGGATTCCTCCCTCGGTCGACATGGAAAAACTACATCTCCCATGAGGTAATGGGTGTTGTGTAGTTTAGGACGGGCCAATCCAGGGCCTTAAAAATGGACACTGCACGTCGGACGGCGTGCGTAATTCCTTAGTGCTACCTTGTTTCCCGTGAAGCTTGGGAGTTGTGATTTATCGTGTGGCTGAGTCCCGTTCGAGTTCAGGCTGCGGAGGGCTGAGGAAGCTGTTTCGTTCCTTTCATGTCCGGGCCTGGTGTCAGAGGAGAGGAGAGCGACGGTGTCTCTGTGGCACAGCGGTGAGCTCAATGTTACGGTGGTGACAAGAGAAGCAACCGCTTTCTTGAATTAAGCTGAGCGGCTTATGGGGCATTCGTTGCAGTGTTGTTAACTGCAGAGTGGGTGCCGTGATTGTTGTCCTGCGCTCAGGAATAACCTATTGGAATACCATATAAAGCTATGAAGTAATAGCTTGGAACTAGAGACATTTCTATTACTGACGTCTGTGGAAAGGCATTATTTCTCTGAACTCTGAATTCTCTTGCGATAAGTCTTGGAGGATAAAGAGGCATTTGGATCGTTGGATTTCTCTTAAGTCTCGGAACTTTCTACCATAGTATCCCTTTGCTATTTCATGCACTATTTGCCGGAACTATTTATTTCCCTACTTTAGAAAGGACTTCTACATATCTTTTATTTTATGATCTGATTGAGGGGTATGTATGAAACTGAATACCATGCAAACCCTTACATAAATGTTTGGTGATACATGTGTGAAGACTAATGTCTTTGTTTTTGTTTTCTGGCTTTAAGGATAGTGTATAAACAATTGGGCAGTGGCCTTGCGGCATGAAAGAAGTGAGAGAACCACGTACTTACGATTGAGGTATGTGATGTTTCCGTATTTAGTGAGAATATATGAGAGTAGTTTCTTCCATGTGATTAATCTCGTCTCTCTCTTCTTTCAGGTGCCTCCTTCTTCCCCGCTCTTCCCTTCCTATCCCTTCCCTCGCTTGATCACCCTAAAATTCTGTTTCATACATTAGAATTGGGGGTATCGAGAGGTGGACCCATTTGTGCATCGTTCGGATCCTGAGGAGTTCCTTCTTTCACCCTTGCCTGGTGGAAGCCTTGACAAAAATGGCTGTGGTCAATCAGAATGACTGTAGTTTATGTGCACGTAGGAACTTTCATCAGACAAGATGGCGCAGAATGTTCATGATTGTCGTTTTGTTCTTAACAGTCGCCCCTTTGAACATAACTAGCCATCTCGTCAGTCTATTTCGATCTCCATAATGTCCTGTATTTCTTGTTCATACATTACTCTCATTTTTGTTAACTGAGTGTCCATATTCTTAGGGCGCAAGGCACTTATGCAAAGAGAACACAAAGGTGGTATACAGTGTATACCCAAACAGCAACCACATATTGCCAATACTGGGACCAAGAGAAACATTGATATTTTCCAACCCCAGTCCTTCAAGATGCCCCAAAGCCAACTTCCAATTGTCCAAGTCTCTGATCCTTGATGAATTTCTGAAGACAGTCTGTGGAGATGTTCGATTGCTTCATAGACAGAGGGTGAATTATCAGGGATGTATATGCAGCAACTGGCACCAATGATGCGACATGCTCCTCCACGATCCGCTAGTACCACGTCCAGGACCATGCGGTTTTGTAGGAGCCACCAGACGGACCGCTTGAAGCTCGGCAGTGTTGTTGGTGAGGATGCCAGCTGTGATGTTCAGGGCGGTTTCTACCGCTTGAGACAGATGTCTGATGGCTCGGCTGTTTGCCATCGGACCCCATAGCGGGGCGCAGGCCCTTTTGCTGCGTCAACGAACTGTGATGCGGCAGAGTCTGCTTGATCAGTGTCTTTAGAACGCTTTTCTCGATAATGCTCTGCAGGGGCTGTGTAGGTCGGTGGCAAAACAAAAGCGATGTAGCACGTGCCCCCAGTTTCTTGGGAGCCAGGTGTAGGCTTTGGTTCCACAGACAAAGTACATATTGGGTGATGCAACAAATGCTGGAGGGTTGGCAGTGTTCAAAGTCCTTACAATGTTACAAGTGCTGTGACCCACATTCTTAGTCCCACGGCCTTCAATGCATACAAGGCCAGAGGCGTTCACCACAGATAGGGCCACAGTCAGTGTTGCAGCAGTTCTTTTCTTCAGGTAGGAAAATGTGGCTCTGACAGGATTATTGAACACTTGTATTTCCACTCGTTCTTTGGAGGGGACATTCATTGGGAATGTCGTATTGGAGGTGTGAGGGCAAAGGGAGCTGCTGTTCTTCCTGTTTGGTTTAGCCAGAACTCGTTGTAGAACTGAGCGATTGTCCCATCGGAAGTGGCATTGTCTTTGTAACTTTCTTGTAGGAGCATCATCCAGGCAAGGCAAGATCCATGAACAGAAAAGGGTGAAGGGATGAAAGGGATGGAATGTTCAGTGGCATGTGGTAGCAGCCCACAGACCCAACAGTTAGTGGCATTGGTGGCAAGATTGTGCTGGTGCAGCATCTGTACGAAAGAATTATTCCAGAATTCTTTGCGTCGTTCTCGGAGATGTGGCGGTAGTGATACCAGGTAGTGTTCTTTCTTTGTGATTGGTTGCATGGTTGGTGACAATGTTCTGTATGCAGGTGCATTCTCTTCAATGATCCAGAGTGTGACCATTAGTAGGAGGCAGGTGAGAAATGCAGCTACAAGTGCAATTGTCTTTGTACTGTGCAGTTCAAAAGTCTTGGTGTCTTTGCGGTGGCTTTGCAGGTGTTCCGTTTCTTCCATCATCTTCGAGGAGCTCACCAACTGTTAGGACCACAGACTTTTGTCTGGTGTTTTTCCTGGTAGCGTTGTTTGGCTGTGGTACCGATCTGAGACTCTGACCCAGTTAGTGGCCTGGTTGTTGGAGCTCCCCCTTTTTGTCGATCTTAGGTTGTACCCTTCCTTGGATGGCACCGTGGGGTCGGGAAATTCAGACAGTTGGAGGGTGTCTTCTTGTGGGTAGCAACTCAGAGCTGGTCGGTCTTTTGCGAGTACTTCCTCTTGCACCTCCACCTCTTCACAGGTTGCCAGCGTTGGAGGGACTTTCTTGCAGTGGTGGGCGTGCAGCCAATTTCTTTTTCCTTCCACTCGGAGGGCAGTTCGAGTGGTGATCAAGACTTGCCAGGGGCCCGTCCACCTGGGCTCCAGATTCTTCGTTCTTTGGAAGTTGCGAACTAGGATGAAGTCCCCAGGCTTTATCACATGTCCTGGGCCCCTGGATACGTCAGGCAAGGCTTGCTGCACCTATTGGTGGATAATTGTTAGCTCGTTTGTCAATTTATGCAGATAGTCTGACATTAATATGTTCGGGACATCGTTAATGGAGGTGGGTCTTGGTGCCGCCCAAATGTTCATAGGCCTGCCGAAGACCACTTCATACGGGGTCAGTCTGTGTTTGGTCGAGGTGGAGCGCATTGATAGCAATGCCAATGGAAGGGCGTCGGGCCATTTCAACCCGGTTGTGGCAACTATTTTGGCTAGCTTTAGTTTCAATGTTGCATTGTGTCTCTCTACCAGGCCCGCTGATTGGGGGTGGAAGACGGCATGGAATTTTTGTTTTACCCCCAACCCTTTCAGTATGTTCTGTATCACTTCGGCTACGAAGTGTGGGCCGTTGTCGCTCCATAAAATTCTGCAAAGGCCGTACCGGGGAAGAATTCTTTCAACAATACTTTTGCAGTGGCTATGGCAGTATTGTCGCGGGTGGGATATGCCTCCACCCATTTGCTAAAGCGCACACAACCACCAGGACATATTTTAGACCATGGCATCTCTCTAGTTGGATGTAATCCATTTGAAGGACTTCAAAGGGGTGATCAGGGACTCCAAACCCTCCCCGTGGTACTACTGTCCCTTTCCTGGGTTGTGTTGTAGGCATACTATACATTGTTGTACTAGGCGCTTTGCAGATTCTGTTATCTTGACATTATGCCATACTCTTGTGATTAGTTCAATCATGGGGGTGGAGCCTATGTGTGCTGGTAAATGTGCCATGGTTAATATGGGGATGAGGTAGGCATTGGGTAACAGCCATTTATTTCCGTCTTTAGTTCTCCAGCAATCTTCCTCGTCTTTTAGTCCCACCTTTTCCCACTCGGTCAATTCGTCTTGTGTGCCTGTAGTCTGTATATCCCTTACAGTGGTCCTAGCATCCGTCCATTGTTCAGCTTGTGACCTGGTCACATACATTCGTGTCATAGTTCTGTCTTCTGCCGTGGCTCGGGCAGTAACGTCAGCTAGCGCATTTCCCTGTCCAATGAGATCTGTCACTTTCCTATGTGCTTGGCATTTTATCACTGCTAGCTTTTGGGGAGGAGGACTGCTTCCGTCAAGGCGGAGACTAAATCTCCATGCAGGATGGGTGTACCGTGTGAAGTCAGGAACCCTCTTTCTTTCCATAGAATCCCGAAATGGTGAACCACCCCGAAGGCGTATTGGCTGTCGGTGTATATGTTAACTGTCGTGCCAGCTGCTAAAATACATGCTCGTGTGAGGGCAATGAGTTCTGCTGCCTGGGCGGAACGTTGGGCAATATGGGCTGTTTCTAGAATGGTTCGGGCTGTGGTGACAGCGTATGCAGCTGAGGTGGTGCCGTCGGGGAGTTTGATGCACGAACCATCCACCCATAGTTCTCCATCTGGCTCTAGAAAGGCGGTGTCTCTGAGGTCTACTCTACTTTTTGTTTGTTCATCGGTTAGTGTCACACAGTCGTGTAGTGGAGCCACGTTAGGATCGTTCTCGGGTAGGGGTAACAGCGTGGCTGGATTGAGGGTGGTGCATCGCTTTAGGGTAATGTGCGGTGCTAGCAGGGTCAACTCATATCCTGTCAGTCGGGCGCTAGTCAAGTGTTGGGTTTTGGTCTGGTTCAGTAGTGTGTCGACTGCATGGGGTACTAAAACAGTGACTGGATTGGAGAGCACTATTCCTTCGCTCTGGCGTATTGATACTGCTGCAGCTGCCACAGCGCGCAGGCACGCTGGCAGTGCTCTGGCTACTGGATCGAGGTGGCAGAAAAATATGCACAAGGGCGTTGTTTGTGACCAATTGATTGTGTTAGGACAGACAATGCACATCCCTCCCTTTCGTGTGTGTAGAGGAAGAATGGTTTGGAGTAATCTGGGGTTCCTAGGACTGGTGCTGAGCAAAGGGTATTGCATAGTTCTTTAAAGGCTGTCTGGCATTCGGGGGTCCAGGGGAGAGGTGAGGGGATGTCCTTAGCTAGGAGGGAGAGAAGGGGTTTGACAATGAGGCTAAAGTTCGGTAACCACTGTCTGCAAAACGAGGTGAGGCCTATCAAAGAGCGGACTTGCTTCTGATTTTTGGGGACAGGGGTGCCTAGAATTGTCTGGATCCTGTCAGGCGTGAGTTTTCTCCCTTCTTTTGATAAAAGGTGACCCAAATAGGTCACTTGTGATTTACAGAACTGCAGTTTCTTTCGGGAGACCTTGTGACCATTCTCAGCAAGGAAATGGAGTAGTTTGATGGTGGCTGTGACGGCTATTGGTATGGTGTCTGCTGCTAGAAGGATGTCGTCTACATATTGTATTAGTGCCACTCCATCTGGCAATTGTATGGCGTCCAACTGTCTTTTAAGCGCCTGGCTATAGATACTTGGGCTCTCAGTGTACCCCTGAGGTGCTCTACAAAATCTATACGAACGGGAATTTAGGGTAAATCCAAAAAGATAGCGGCTGTCCTCGTGTATAGGTATGGAAAAGAAGGCGTTCTTGAGGTCGATCACAGTGAAGGTGGTGGCAGTGGAGGGGATTAAAGTCAAAATTGTCGTGATGTCGGAAACTACTGGGTATTGTGGTACTACGATTTTGTTTACCTCCACGCAGGTCAATGATGAAGCGGTAGGCTTTCCCATCTCCCTCTCCCTGTCTCTTTACAATCGGTAATATGGGACTGTTACAAATGTTGCTCACTACTTCCTCTACCACCCCTGCCTCTACCAAAGAGTGTATGATCTCTGTTAGTGCTTTCTCACCCTCTGGCGATATTTTGTACTGCGGTACCTTCGGTAGGGTTGCGTCCTGTCGTATTGTTACGTGTACTGGGTCAATCATCATTCGTCCTACGTCTGAATCAGCCCTAGCCCATAAGTGTGATGGCAAAGTGTCCAGTAGGGATGTGTCAGTCTCAGAGATGGAAAACATGTGCTGAAAAGGGTTCTCTCTATGGCGTTGGGGGTTGTCATACAGGATGACACGCACTCCGTCTGGTGAGCATCTGATAGTCGCATGGAAGTGTTTCAAAGGTCGAGGCCCATAACGGCGTCTGGGGTGTTAGATGAGAGGAGGAATGTCGTTTCGACGCCATTGCTGTCAAGATTAAAAGGGATGGGTCGGGACAAAGGGTTGGTGGAGGGCGTGCCGTCAAATCCTATTGAGGTCACATGTGAGCCTGACAAGGGTGCCCTTGGAATCAGTCGTTTGGATAGTGCACTACGTGTTGCTCCTGTGTCTACCAAAAATGGCGACCTTGTGCTCAGGACCTCAGCGGCAACATAAGGGCCTTGCTGATCAACGCAGAGCTCGACTGGCTCCCTTCCTTGCCCCTGGCTGTCCTATGCAAAGTCGTACGTATTGTCATAATCTGTCTGTTGGTACTGATTCTGTCTGGGATGGTCAAATGCGTTCATTCTTCCTGGCCTTTCCTCGCTTGCTTCACTCGCGTACCCTCTTCCACGTCCTCTTCCTCTCTGTCCACTTGCTATTTCCCTCACCCCTCTGTCCCTAGCAGCTCCTAACAAAGCCGGGCATTGGGATTTCCAGTGTCCATATTTTTGCAAAATGCACATTGATCCTGTCCTAGGTCTTGGCGTCCTACATATGATGTAGATGGATTGTTCCTAGGTGGCTGTACTCTAGGGGTATTCTGCTGGTTTCCTCCCTATATTGCTCCCTTCCTGTATTCGCCCCTGGAGTTGTGCTATCATTACCCTTTCCTTCAAGTCCTTCTTTTTCCTTTCTGTAGCCCTGTCATTTTCGTTTCTCTGATGCTCGTAGTACTGGGCCATTTGGAGAATGGCCGTCGGTTTAGATGCTGCCCAACTACTTTCGCTGGCTTGTAGTTTCTGGGATACATCTGGCAGTAATCCTTTGACGTAGTTCTGCACAAATAAGTGGTGTCCGGTTGCGGTGGACATGTCTTGTCCACTGTAATCAGAGAACACAGTTTCAAATCTGGAGAAGTACTCTGAGACGTCCTCTTGTGGTTTCTGGCGGCATGCGGTTACTATGGACCAGTCTATCTTTTTCTCTGGGATCAGCGTTTTCACTTTCTGCACTATTTTGTCAGGGAGGTCTAATATTGCTTTAACTGGTTTTTGACCAGGGTTCCGCTGTTTATCTAGTGTGTCGAGTTGTTCCCAGGTATGACCAAACAGTTCGGTATGGTCTACTTTCCTAACCTGTTTCCACACATCTGCTGGCAAACATAACCCGAAGAACAAGTCTATGTCGGCAAGTGTCATTATTGTTGATCCCAGAGCGGTACCTAGCTCGGCGTAAAGGCGGTGGGGTTCTTTCGTCAAATCCGGCAAAGATTTACGGAAGGTCAGGATGTCCTGTCTGTCCCATGGCTGATACACCCAATTGTAGACCACCCTTCCTCTAGCGTCTTGATGGTTTATATCGTCATTAGTCCCTTGTCCTCTAGGAGGTACCCAGTAAGGGGCAGCTTCTTTTATTGGCATCATGCTATCTGTTTTTTCCACTGGGGGTCCTGCTACCTTAGTTGTCCTGTCCCTATCTATCTGTCCTTGTTCTATGAGGTGACGCAATACTTCTAGTGTGGATGAAAATAGTTCTGCAACATCGTTGTCGCCTTCATCTCCGATGTCTACCTTCCTGTAGAGAGCCACTAATCGCTCGGGCCCTACGTCTTGGTACTTCTCTTCATATGCAGTAAGGGTGTGGTAACAGAGACGTACAATAAAGTATCGTTTGCGGTTTTCAACATAGGAGTTGCATATGTCAGTTACATGCTCTTCTGTCTCCTTCCTATCTATGAGGGATTTAACTACTTTATCAATGCCTGCTCGCTCATTTTTACTTAATCGCGGGACCCTGGGCGCTCCTTTTTCTTTTGATCCTACCTCTACTACTGTATCCTTTGATGAGGCATTTGGTGTGGGTGACTCGGTGGGAGCAGAGGCGGTGGAGACTGAGGCGATCGTGCCATCTCCGGCTATACTTTGGTGGTCCTGGCATTGTACTATGGGATGAGTAGGGGCGTAAGGGGGTGGCATGTATATCATTGGGGGACCTAACAATAAATCATCATCTACCCCCTGTTTTGCTGGTAACTCGGGGTAAAGAGTTAAGGGCGTTCTAACAGGGCATTGACCTGATATTTTTGATTCATGTTCCTTTTTATCGATTTCCTTTTCTTTTAGTTCTTCTTCTAACTTTTTACAGGCTTGGTAAGCTGATTTTCGCGTTTCTTTATCTTGTCTAGCTTCGTCTCTTTTCTTTCGTTGAGCTGCCTCTTTTCGCCATAAACCAAAACAATCAAACATGGCTGGTCTAGCTTTCTTTTTGTGGAGAGCTAATTCTAACGTTTCTATTTTAGCGGGATCGAAAGATCAATTTAAGTCATGTTTTCTCACGACCTTACCCGGACCGTATGGACAGTTCTTCGTATTCCCCTTCCAGCGCCTGGTTGTCCTCTTACTCCAACAATCAATGCGGCGTTCCTGTAAGGCCCCAGTCAGGACCGCAGGTCACTCGAGAGAGGTCCGTTCGGAACCGGTGAAGTTCAGTCGATTGGCAGCCAGACGAGGGTCTCTTTCAGGCAGGTGCACTCCAATCATTTAGTCGTTCACTCCGTCGTTAGAACCTCTCTACTGGACCCACGTGTCTCTGATGGGCCCCAAGCTGGGCGCCAATTTGTGAAAAGCAGCGAGTCTCCTGAGATCCCCAATGCTGCCCGGCGCAAGGTCACCTTTAATCCACTTTGGATTCGCTATCTAAAATAACGAGGCAGGCGCTGGAAGCTGGAAGGCAAGAAAAAGGTTTATTACTCTTAGAGGAGACCACGTCAACTGCTGACACCAGGATGTCTTCAGGGAGGTGTTCTACTGGCAATGCTTTTGGCTCTTCCTTTTATACAGGTTTTACACAATGTATTTGTTTCATTTATCATGGTTACAAGCTTGGAGTCTCTGCCCCGGGCAGGTTGTCACACAAGCCCGACATTGTTTCATCAGCATGGTTACACAAGCCCAACATTGTTTCATCAACATGGTTACACAAGCCCAACATTAACTCTCCTCCCGCCCAGGTCAAAAACAGACAATTTAATTGCAGCTGGACCTTGCTTCAGGGTCTAAACACAAGTGAGACCGGCCAGATCTAAGAGTCCGTTCTGTTGATAAAAACAGGTCCCATTGTTGGCAAAAACAAGTCTTGCTGTGTGCAGTGCAATAAACCATGCTTGCAAGAGTCTGTTTGGTATTTGTAACCTGTTTGTGCAGGGATGAGAGGAAAGACGAGTTTGAGGCAGCAGGTGATGTTGATGTTTGTCGTGGAAATAGTTTATAGCCCCCAGCACACATATCAGGTTTGGTCAGAGAGTCAGAAGGCTGCTAGAGGACAGGGTGAAATGAAGGTGACCAACAGAGTACAAAATGGCTGTGGTCAATCAGAATGACTGTAGTTTATGTGCACGTAGGAACTTTCATCAGACAAGATGGCGCAGAATGTTCATAATTGTCGTTTTGTTCTTAACACAAACAGGTCACCGGTCAGGGATGGATTCGGTTGACGGAGTCGGTTGCAGTTCCCTTCCTCTGTGGCAACTGAAACAGCGTTCCAGAAGCGGTACCCAGAGGCTTGTGAAGTCTTTGCAGTCCCTGAGACTTCTTAACAGGAGGCCAGCTCGGTTCCAGGCCCTTGGAGATACTCAGCACAAGTTTGTAGAAAGTTCAGTCCTTTCCCTGCCCAAGGCAGAAGCAGCAGCTGCAGGCCAACCCAACAAAGCAACAACACAGCAAAGGGGCAGTACTCCTCCTGGCAGCTCTTCCAGCTCTTCGTCTGGGCAGGTTCCTTGATTCCAGCGAGATCTAAATTCATGGGGTCAGGGCCCCAATATTTATATCCCAAATTCCTTTGTTCTCTGAAGGCAGAGAGGCCTTTGCCTAGTCCAAACCAGTTCTGGAGCACTTTGTTGACAAGTCTCCGTCCCTTCTTTCAGTGAGTAGGCCAGGGACATCAGACGCACCACAGGAGGTGGAGCCAACATTGTGGAGGGAAGGCACTGTCCTATTCAGGGCCCAGGTGCAACTCCTCCCACCCATCTACATGTAGATCTTGCTATTCAGCCCTGTGCTGACTCACCCTGTCTCCTGGCATCCCCCAGCCCCTGTCACTCACACTCCAGACAAGGAATACACAACTTCGCAGAGGCAGGCTTGGATGGTTAGACAAGAAAATACCCACTTTCTAAAAGTGGTATTTTCAAACGCAGAATGTTAAAACCAACTTCACTAAAAGATGCATTTTATCATTCTGAGTCCGGGCATACTAAACTCGAATTTCTACCATGTTCCCGGGGTCAGTTAGGATTATAAGCTGTAATAATCAAAACTGCCCGTTCTGGCCTAGGGGGAACAGGTAGCCTTGCAATAGTGAAAAACGAACTAGGCTGTAATTCACTATCAGGACATGCCACACACACCAGGGCATGTCCTACCTTTCGCATACAACGCACCCTGCCCACAGGGGTACCTTGGGCCCACCTTAGGGGTGACTAACATGTAGGAAAGGGAAAGTTTAGGGACTTGCAAGTGTGTGCACTTGCCAAGTCGATATGGCAGCCCCAGGCTGCGCACAGGCTCTGCGTTGGCAGGCCCGAGTTACACTTTACGGGCTGTTTGCGTGGGTGGCACAATCCAGTGCTGAAGCCCACCAACAGCATTTGGTCTATAGGCCCTGGCACTCGCAGTGCACTTTACAAGGGACTGATACATAAACCAAATCGGCCAATCATGGAAACACCAATTCATAACACATTTTATACAGGAGCACTTGCACTTTCCCACTGGACAGCAGTGAGGAAAGTGCGCAGAATCATTACACCAGCAAAAACAGAGTCAAAACCGGGAGGTCAGAAAGCAAAAAGTCGGGGCGTGGCTTGGCGCCCAGCGGTAATGGCAGCGCACGGGTGAAGCTCCCGGAGGAGTCTTGGAAAAACCCAATTCTAAGACCGAGTGACGACTCGGAGTGGATGGAGGATCGTGAATGAAGGTTGGGAGAGCAACCTGAAGCCCTCGCCTTCATCAAACCCTAACAGCAAGTAATTTTAAAACCGAAAATCTGCTCTCTGTCAGAAACGCAATTTCGCGGCCGCCATTTTGAATTTTTGCCGCGATCGCGGACTTTCCCGATTTTGCTTCCTAAACCTCTAATAACTCCTAAGCTAAAGTTATTAACATATCCTTCGCCTAAAACTCGCTGGGAAACTCATTATTTGATCGAATTGACTTAGGAAGACTCAGCGTGTTTAAAATTGTTTGGAGGTTTGTGACAGGAATGCAGGGCAGCCATTTTGAGACTTTTAAGACTCTTCAGTCATTTGAGTCATACTTTACAGAGAGCAATGGTTTTGCGTCATATGTTGCTGTAGGGAAGTAAGCGAGATGAGCTCATTATTACATCCACAGACTGTTTTTGGATGCATTCAGCATAGCTCAGCCTCTGTTGGGTGTCTGGCCTCTCTACAAGACAAAGTGATGAGTTGTTGAAGTACAATAGTAATAAGTAGAGGAGGGAGTTCGGAGATTCTTGTCAGTGCTGACCTCAGGTTATACAAAAAAAAGAATCCTCAGGAGAAGCGCTTCTTGTACTCCCACACTGTTGACCGGCGACGGAGAGACTTATTCAGAGGTTTATGGGCAGAATAAAAGTACCCAGTTCGTCCAGCTCCAAGAAAAACATTTTTATAAAAAATTCTAGAATCTTTACTGAATTTTCTAGACTTGAGGAGTCTTCACCATCCTCACCTCGACAACTAAGAACAACTATGGATCCCCCCTCTGGCCCGGTTGGGAAATCTCTCACCAAGCGTCTCAAGAAGGACCCTCCTTCTCCACCCAAGTCAGCCTCACCAGTATCGATGGAGATGCTGTTGGAGGAAATCAGAGCCCTCCGACCTTTTATGGAAGAGACTAACACCAAGCTGCAAACTCTAACAGACAATTGGTCCCGATTGGAAACGAGAGTTACAGAAGTTGAAAACACTGTTTCCTCCCTAAAAAACACATGTGAAGGTGTTTCTCAGTTGCACTCCCAGGTATCCATACTCCAGAAACAAATCGAGGAGCTTGAAAACCGCAACAGACGGAACAACCTACGCATTTACGGTTTGGGAGAGGGACTTGAAGGTTCGGATTCTCTCACTTTCTTTAGATCCTTTCTCCCTAAACTACTTCACTTGCCAGAGGGGACGCAACTCAACATCCAACGAGCTCACAGGTTAGGTCGGATGCCATCCCAAACCAGCTCATCACAGAGACCAAGAGGAGTCATCTTATATTTCTTAGAATATACAGATTTATTGAAGGTGCTGGCGGCGGTTAGAACCTCTCCAAAAATAACATGGTCAGGCTCGTTTCTATTCTTTGCACAAGACTATGCTAAAGCTACTGCTGACAGACGCAGAGCCTTCCTGAATTTGAGAGCGGATTTACGTTCCTTGGGGGCCAGATACGGTCTTTTCCATCCTTGTCTCTTCAAAGTTACGTATAATAACAGAACAACGGTGTATGAAGATCCAATGCGTTTACAAGACTTCATTAATTCCTGCAAGACACACGAGATGGATTCCTCTGGACCCTCCTCTTCATTCAATACTTGATTGACTGTTTCTTCTCTTCTTCCTCCCACAAGTTCTTCAGTCTCTGTTTGCTTAACAGCTATACTCCGCCATTTTAGATGCGCCTTTTAGCAGCTGGCGATATATCTGATATGGCGGCTAGGACGTTACAGAAATATTCACGTTGCTTAGTGTTAAAGCTGGTTTTCCTGGTTCTGTTTTATGAGATAAATGGTTTACAGTTATGTTCTGAAATATCTCCTAATCTTTGATTGTTATTGTCTCCACAGGTTTTTCTACTCGTCTACCGTGGTTTTTCCTTGGTCCTCCGTTTTGTCGATCCCGGTTGTGTTGCCTAACCCATGTGGTCCCATCCATCCTCCCGTATATCCATGACCCTTCCTTTGTAGGTATGTCCTTTTCCCACATTCCCTCAAGTTTGGTGCTGGATATGTCTTTCGTTTTTGTCTTTTTTCTTTCATTGCTTGTATCCTTTCACATGTTGGTGTCACATGTATAACTAATTCTTCACACTTCTTGATATCTATCGCATTCTTGATCATCATAACTCTGCTTATTTCTATTTTTGCATCTTCCTTTCGCCTGTTTCTTAGATCTTTCTCTTCTCTTATTCCTATCTTCAGCTCACATTCTACGCCTTTGTTACATGATTTACCTATTTTTCTCAACTTTGAAGCCGCAGAAAATACTCCTTTCCTGTTTGCATATCTCTTATTTCACATTGCTACTATAATGAATTGGACTTATGGTTCATAATTTCAGTACAAATTGTTTTTATTTATTTATGTCATTAAAATTGATCACCTGGAACGTTAGGGGATTAAACTCCCCCATCAAGAGGCAGAGAGTTCTCTCTTACTTAGCCAAATTAGAAGCCGATATTGTATTCTTGCAAGAAACCCACTTATCGGATGTTGAATCATTAAAGTTGAAGAGGGGATGGGTGGGGAGGTCTTCTTTTCCCCGGGGATGGCAAACGTAATGGAGTGATGATATTGTGCCGCAGATCCCTCTCGTTTACAGTTATGTCCCAGGACTCGGATGCTGATGGTAGATGGCTAAATGTTAAGTTATCTTTGAAGGGTGTTCCTGTCTCTCTTCTCAATGTCTATGCCCCTACATGCGGAGAACCTTCCTTTTGGCCCACACTGGCTAAGCAAATTACCCAACACATGGAAGTTAATTTCATTTTGGCGGGGACTGCAATCAGACCTTTGATCCGTTTATAGATAGAAATTCCAAAGTTTCTTTTATTCCCAACAAGTCCCATAGATCTTTTGTGCATGCAATTAATCAACACAAACTTTTGGACGCGTGGCGTCTCTGTAACCCAACTACTAGAGAGTACTCTTTTATTCCCCTTCCCATCAAACCCAATCAAGGATCGATTACATATTTGTCTCTCACAACATCTCACAAAATCTTACAAATGCAGAGATTGGTCCCATTCTATTATCAGATCACGCTCATGTCTCGATCAACCTAGATATTTTACCTAAAGTTACAGGTCCCAAAAGATGGCGCTTCAACAATACCCTCCTTCTAGACCCAAAGTTCACTGCCTCGTTTACTTCCTTTTTTGATGAGTTCTACGAGATGAATCAAACAGATTCCATATCATGTTCAACCATATGGGATGCTTTTAAAGCCTCAGCGAGGAGCTTCATAATTGGCTTTGCTGCAAAGAAACGAAAACTCTTCCGCAAATTAACTAAAGATCTCTCCAAGATATTAAAAGATTGGAACACTCCTTCTACACTTCACATTCAAAAGATTGCCTCACAGCTCTCATAAACGCCAAAATGCAATTTAATAAGAAGTCAACGGAGGACGCCTCATTATATTTGTTAAAATCCAGTGCAAAATTCTACGGAGGCAAAAATAAGGCTGGGAAACTATTGGCTAATTATTTAAAAGTTAAACAAAACAAGCTGAATATTGAGTCCATTTATGACAACGGATTAAACCTAAAATTTAAAGATAATGAAATTTTGAATGAGTTCTCTCTCTTTTACAAGTCTCTGTACGACTCTGAAACACAACCCTCTGAAAATTCTCTTCTGCACTTTTTCTCTGGTATTCAAAAACCTCAAAACGCTTTCCCAAATCTATCCTCCCTGGAGTCCGATTTAACATACCAAGAATTGTTAAAAGCTCTCCAACATCTTAAAAAGGACAAAGCACCAGGACCAGATGGGTTCACCGTAGAATTTTACCAACATTTTTCCAAGCTCATAATGCCCAAGTTACATTCTTTACTAGATTCCTTTAGCACATCAGGTAGCTCTTCAGGTTCTTTTTCAGAAGCTCATATTTGCCTCATCCCCAAAGAGGGTAAGGATTTTAAATATTGCAAGAATTATAGGCCTATATCCCTGGTTAACATAGACTACAAAAAAAATTCCAAAGCATTAGCCATACGATTAGATTCATACCTACCTGACTTATTGGGGAAAGAACAATCTGGATTCGTTAAGGGGATATTTATTACCGACAACACAAGACTTCTTTTTAATGCCTTGTCTAAATCCTCCCATTTAAAGTACCCCCTGGCAGCAATTGCACTTGATGCCGAGAAGGCGTTCGACAGAGTTGAATGGACCTTTTTATTCTATACTCTCAAGTGGTTTGGCTTTGGCCCTAAATTTACCTCCCTAATCGCTCTACTATACTCCAATCCCCGTGCGGCAGTATGTGCCAACGGTTTGATCTCACCATTTTTTGACTTAAAGAGAGGAGTGCGTCAGGGATGCCCACTCTCCCCTTTCCTTTTCAACTTGGCCTTAGAACCCTTTCTCTCCAAATTACGTCAAAATCCTGACCTACATGGATTCCAATCATCTAATTCCCATATTAAACTTGCAGCATATGCTGATGACATTCTGCTTTTCATGTCCAAACCGGAAGACTCAATACCTACTTTTTTGGAGGAGGTGCAGGCTTATTCTAGCATCTCTGGATATAAATTGAATAATGATAAGTGTGAAATTTTGCCCTTAACTAAGTATACTTTCAAGTCGGATTTTTGTGCTTCCAACTTTATTTGGAGCCCTCACCACATTAAATATTTAGGGTTACACGTGACTTCTTCAATAGCAGACACGGTGGCACTTTGCATGACCAAATGCATACAAAAGGTTTCGGATTTAGTAGCTAAATGGCATCCCCTTTATATATCTTGGTGGGGTCGTCTAGACACTATAAAGATGATGTTATCACCTATAATTTTATATACCATCTCTAACATTCCAGTCCCTATTCCTAAAAAGTTTTTTAAGAAGATTAATTCCACACTATCTTCCTTTCTATGGAGCAACAAGAGGTCCAGAATGTCTTTATCTAAATTAACTCGTCCCAATACAGAAGGTGGGGTTAACTTTCCAGATTTTCAGACATACCAGACAGCTTTTCTCCTACGTCAAGCATCCTTTTGGTTACTTGAATCTGTGGATGATTGCCCTTTATGGACAATAACTGAGCATTCCTTCATATCCCCTTTCTCTTTTCAGGAATACCTCTCATTTTCACGCAAACCACAGGCTATGTCCACTCCCATAATCAAATTGACCTCGAAGCTTTTAGAACCCACATCTGCTTCCACGCACAATACTACGGAGCTATTCCTTAATTCCACAATTTGGCACAACAAAGACCTAACTATTCGAAGTAAACCTTTCTACTGGAAGACTTGGCGACAGAAGGGGTTTGATCTGGATCCATCAGTTATTTGCACAATCAAATTTTTTATCCTTCCCCTCACTTAGTCAATTATTCGACTTACCTGCCTCGAGCATTCACAAATATAGATTACTTAAAACTGCTGTGATGGATAGATACACTCAATTATCCACCACATCCACTATCTCCACTCCATCAGAACCTTCCTCTACACTTTGCACTTTACTAAAGACTAGACCCAGAGCTTCCACTATATATAAGTATTTACGGGGCGGGGACATTAATAGGCAGAAATCTAAAACAGAGGAGGCATGGGAACGGGATCTCACGTCAACATGGCCAATTTCTTTTGGAATAAAATATGGCTTAAATTACGCAAATCATCTAGGGCAGCCAACACAACACAGACGCTGTTTTTTGTGTACAACAGACTTTTATTTACACCAAGGGGTCGATTCCGAATCGGGCCGGAAATCTCTCCAACCGAGCCGGACCCGGAGAGATTTCCGACCGGATCGGACCCGTGCAGTCCGACCGAACGAGTCCGATGCATTCGTATGCCACCGGACACGAGTCGGTCGGACTCCCATTGAACTCAATGGGAGCCGGTCGTACAACGCGTACGCGGGCTCCCATTGCCTCAATGGGTGCGAGGCGGACAAGGGCGCCCCTACAGCGAGTACGCCGCGAGGCGCTCGCGGCGTACAAGCACAGGTAGGGGGACCCATGGGTCCCCCTGTGTGCGCTCGCGCGGGTACGCGTACAGGGGTCCGACACGGACCCCCAAAGTACGGCTCCGACAGCGAGTTCGAGTCGGACGGCGCGAGTCGGTCGGAGCGGTCGAGGTGCGCATCGTACTTACCCGGCCGGAAAACGTCTCCATTGCGCGGTGCGAATCGGGTCCGAGCGAGTCGGTCGGAGCGGTACGATCCGGGTACGAGTCGGTCGGAGCGGTCGGGTCGCCCGGACGAGTCGGTCGGCGGACTCGCATCGTACTCGCTCGGCCGGACCCGCGTACGATTCGGTCGGGAAAAAGGGCTCCGAATCGGATCCGGTAAAGCCGAATCCTATTCGGAGCCCTACCGGCCGAGATCGGAATCGGCCCCCAAGTGTTTTGAGCAAGAGATTTGTGACTGTATCGGATGCATGTTGGACATGTTCCTCTTCAAATGCTGACCTATTCCATATGATATTTTCATGTACAACTGTAAAAAAATTTTGGAGGCAAGTGTGGTCTCAAATTAATCTGATCTTCGGAACTAAATTTTCTTTTTCCTTCACTCATGTTTTCTTAGGTAGTCTCTCGCCTTGTTGGGAGAATGTTACACTTAATGTGAAAATTATTGACTTGTTATTAGCGGTTGCATTCCAACAAATTACCGTAAATTGGAAGGATTTCTCTAAAATCTCATATAAGGCATGGTGGTATACTGTTTGTCATAATCACAGATTGTATACCTCCTTTGTTTATCCTATATGCATGGCTACGAAACGCTTAGACCTGTGGTCACCTGTTACAATATACCTAGACGTTTGTGCCAAACAATGTTTCCAACTACAACCATCCCAGCAAGAAGTTCCAAAACCCCCTGAAACCCCCTATACGTTCCTACAATATCTATTAATCACATTATCTATTAATCACCTACTTACAAGATTCATTTGTACTGCTTAGATTTTCTAAATTTACCCATAAGTCTGGTTTCTCATTTCTTAATCTTTACTGTAGCAAAATGTATTTATTGTACTGATGTGTATTTAATGCTATGAACTCTGTATTGACACCTTTACTCTACTAATAAAATTTTCTTTTTAAAACTGAAGAAAGCAAAAAGTCAGGGGAAACACGCCAAAAGATGCCAAGTCTAACAACGATTGATTGTAAGTAACCTTTTTCAGAAGTAATGTTGAATAAAGGGCCCCTTGGACTGTCTCTTCAGCCTGTTTTCTCGTAAATTGATTGTTAAGGCCTAGTTCCTGGTTAGCAGCACCTACAAGTAGTTTAACTGCAGAGCTGCACTTTACCCTTTTCCAAAATGTAATAAATACAGGTCCTTCTAGGGAGTTGTTTCCATATTGCGAAGAATGTCCGAAGTAGACCTTCGGTGTCGGACTGGGGCAGAAAGCAGGCCCAGACACCAAAATAAAAGTGGCCTTGATTAGCGAATCACATAGCAAAACAAGCATTTGCAATGCAAAAGGTCTCGCACTTATGCAAGTTTAAGCTATTGGCATTGTAAATGACAGTGCCTATTAGTTTTGTTTTTTAAAACATACATAAAAGGCATCGTCATTTACAATGCCAATAGCTTAAACTCGCGTAAATGCGAGACCTATTGCATTGCAAATGCTTGTTACTCCTAATGTTAATGGTGTACTTTTAACTCTTTGTGCATGGGGGTAGAGGGAGGGAGAAAGGCAGAAGCCACATGAAAGCTTGGCTCATTTTGTCCTCAAGGTTCCAGGAGGACCTCGAACTGAGCCAGAGCCAGGCATCTGACTCACGCCTGGCTCGAGCTTTCAATGGCTCGCCCACCTCTAGCAGGAAGAACGACAAATCTACCAACAGCAAAACCAAAAAAAGCACCTGTACAGAGGTCAAATACAGAAAAGGAGGAAAGCAACAAAACAGAGCAAAGCAACTGAGACTGACATCCAATCTTGAGCAAGGATTAGGTCTGTGGAGTATGGTATACAACTCTAAATCCCGAGAGACAGCTGAACTTGTCAGTTGCGAGACAACAACAAAAAGGTTCTGACCATGGGAGGCACACCTGTAGACTGACCCTGCCACTCAACCACCTTTAAAAAGAATCAGTTCTCTTTACTCATTCCTGCATCTCGAACAAGCATCAACAATGGACATTCTAGGATATTACTTTGTGTATTGATGGCTGCTTGGGTTTTGTGATCTGTTGTGACCTCTTTCACTGGATGGCTTCATATAAGACAGAACTGGAGGGAAGTGAATGAGGATGGACCAGATGCCGGAAGAGATTGAAAAAACCAAGGCTCTTAAATGTTCCATTTCCAATGAGCATCCTGTACGTATTTGAATGTACCCCATTATCTTCATGCAGAGGACTACAGCAGCAGGTGAGACTGGGACAAGCAGGTAAACATGAAGTGCACTAGTGGTCTTGGATGGCCATACTGAAGCGGGCCTCAGCTCTGGTCATGAACTAAAGTGTGGCCTTCACGTTGGTACCTACTTATGAAATGACAGTAAAGGATCATGTCGCTAAAAGGCCATAGACTGCCTTATCCTCTACCACATGAGCGTTGATTAAGGAATGGGACAGACCTCTCTGAATGATGTAAGTGTTGCAGCCGACTGTGCAAGGGAGACTACTGCTTTCTCTACCAAGATTAGGGTTACCTAAAGTAATAACATTTGTTGCAAGAACAAATATCTTTTCAAGCAACTATAAAGATCAAATATCTTTTGTGTGGTGTGGGTAGATCTTAAGAATTCTTCCAGGTAGGGGGCCTGTTTTAGACAAGGTCTGTGGCTATATTTTGGCATGAAGTACACATCCTCTGCATCAACGTGTTTAAGATTCCTTAACTAAATAAACATTTGCAATACAATAGGTCTCGCATTTGCAAGAGTTAGAGCTATTGGCGTTGTAAAGACAATGTCTTTTACCTATGTGTTTTGGTTTGGAGTGGAGTGGATGTACCAGAACTGAGATTAAACATAGTAACGTCTGGGTGTAAATGAGGTCCATAATAGACAATGTGCTCGAAGCAGATCCCAAAGATGGCGTATGCAAGCCACTGGCATGGCAATGGTGCCCTGGCCCCTAATGCCCCATTCCCGAAACGAGAGGCGCAGTGTGAACGGGTACCTGAGGTGCAAGAAGAGAGCTAGCAGGAAACAGAGCCTGGAGAAGGTAGGAAACACAACTAGTCGAGGCCAGAACAGCTGAACAGAACACGAGACCGGACAAGAATACACTCAGTTCCAAAAGTAGAAACCTACCTTTGATGCACCTCAATACCAGTGGTAACGCAAGTTAAATCACACACACGTGTTCCCATTACTTTCTAACAACTTAGCAGGAAGTGACATCATACGAACTTTCACCACTAGCCAGTAATGCCATGTCCTTTTGACAATGGAGAAAGTGATATTATTGGGGGAAAAATAACGCTAGAAAGGCAATATTAAAACAACAAAAAACTAAGGATGTGCAAAATTGCATAACTTTTCTACACAGTATTGCCCAAAATTACACTTTTAGAACAAAAATGCAATTTTGGCTTTACTTTGGTAGGTTGTATTCCCATGAGGCATTACTTTGCGCAAAAAAGTCACCCAAGATTCCAGCAGAAGGAGTTTGAGCACAAAATATGCATAAGTTACATTTTCTGTACAAACCATTCTTCAGGGGGAAAAGTGTATGTATAAATTATACAAGGGAAAATTTTGGGAATTTCAACAATGCAATGTCAGGAATTTTCCCAACACAGTTTTAACTTCACCAAAGCCTATTGCACTAGACGGTTTCTATTTTGATGTCCATCCTATATTAACAAGGGAGATGCTGTAATGTGTTTGGGATGGCGCTGTGACCAACCAAGGGTATTAGCAGTAGTGGCTGGCATGACTCGCGGGTGGGGGGGGCGGGCACGGGGGGGTGTCACGTGGGATGGGGAGTGTCAATAATCCAAAAAAAAGTTTAGAACCTAGCTTTCGCCGGGTCTTGCGTCTTCTCTGCTCCTGCTCTCCTGCCTCCGACAGGAACAGGAAGCAGGCAGCCAGGCTCCCTCCCCTCAGCCAATCACAACGCTGCAATGCAGCGTTGTGATTGGTCGAGAAGGCGCCCAGCCAGGGGCTAGTGGGGTGGGCATGTTCTCCTGGCAGGCTGCAATGCAGCCTGCATGGAGAAGAGCAGAGTGCGCAAGACTGGTTTGAGCGGCCCGAGAGGGCCGACCAAACAGTCTTTGCTCACTCAGGAGTGGGCAAACCACTGCTCTATCTCCCTGCTCGGAGAGCAGAGCAGCCCCGCCCTCCCGCAATGTGCAAAGCAAACATAAAATGGTAATAACTGAAAGTTATTACCTTTTATGTTTTGGCTTTCTCGCACTGTGAGAAAGCAGTGGGGCGACGCTCCTCCACCCTAGTGGAGGAGCTGCCTCTGGGCATAAGGTATGGTAAACCCAGGAAATCCTAACGCGCAGACACCGCCATCATAACGCCATGCATTTTTGTACTTCTTTTAGGTATATCGTAACATAAGACCCATCATAAAATCGTAAACTAAAAGCCAACTCTAAGGAACGAACGGAGAACATTTCTATTGCAGCAGGAGCATCTGAAACACGAGGTATCATGCAAGCAGCAGCATACGTGTATGGGACCCAACTCAAACAAGTCAAAACAAGGCTGTCCTTTAATGAAGCAAAAGTGCACTAGATATCAACCAAAATCAAACGAAGCTACCAGTAATTATGCAAACAATTTGTGCCGCACTTAAACACCTCTCTTCTTGTCATAGACAGCACACATTTGTCGAGTCCTTCCAACACAAGAAGTTCAGCTGCGTACATAAATGTTATTGTTTCGAGCTATGAGAGGCGCGGCGTCTTAATAGTATATGTGCAACCTAATTTAAAACAAGCATTGGCATAGCCAATAGGTCTCGCCTTTGGGGCCTTATAAGTGTTTAGCCAGAGCTATTGACTTTGCCAATGTCTTCAAGCTGTGCTGTAGAGAAGTGTGGCTGCTGTGCAGCATGCTGGAAAGTTATAATAAAAAAGTGTCAGAAGCATTTTTGTTACTTTATATATGACCAAGAAGGCATTATGTAAAACTGAACGACCATATTAAAAAAAGTATTTACAATAAAAAATTCCCTCAGTTTTCTTTTGTTGTTGCAATGCTGGCAACTTGTTTCTGCCTATTGCAATGGTTGTTTGTTAAAGCTTTTTTTTTGAGGGGGCATAAACAATCAGAGGGTGAAGGTTGGTAACTAGTACCTGTATTATAACACTAGCAGCGGCCAGACGCTAGGGGAGAATCAACAGATGCCAGATTCCGAGAGCAGGCTGAGGTGGTGCTGAGTGATGCTGAGGTGGTAGTGGTGGTGGTGGTGACTGTTGCGAAGACGATGCTGAGGTGATGCTGAATGATACTCAGGTCTGCTGTGGTGCTGAGTGATGCTGTGGTGGTGCTTAGTGATATTGTCTTGGCGCTGAGTGATGCTGTGGTGGCCCTGAGTGATGCTGTGGTGGCCCTGAGTGATGCTGTGGTGGCGCTGAATGATACTGTGGTGGTGCTGAATGATGCTGTGGTGGTGCTGAGCGATGCTGTGGTGGTGCTGAGCAATGCTGTGGTGGTGTTGAATGATGCTGTGGCGGCGCTGAGTGATGCTGTTGCGGCGCTGAGTGATGCTGTGGCGGTGCTGAGTGATGCTGTGGTCGGCGCTGAGTGATGCTGTGGTCGGCGCTGAGTGATGCTGTGGCGGCGCTGAGTGATGCTGTGGCGACGCTGAGTGATGCTGTGGCGACGCTGAGTGATGCTGTGGTAGCGCTGAGTGATGCTGTGGTGGCGCTGAGTGATGCTGTGGTTGTCCTGAGTTATGCTGTGGTGGCCCTGAGTGATGCTGTGGTGGCCCTGAGTGATGCTGTGGTGGTGCCGAGTGATGCTGTGGTCGCGCCGAGTGATGCTGTGGTGGCGCCGAGTGATGCTGTGGTGGCGCCGAGTGATATTGTTGTGGCACCTAGTGATGCTGTGGTGGCCCTGAGTGATGCTGTGGTGACCCTGAGTGATGCTGTGGTGGCCCTGAGTGATGCTGTGGTGGCCCTGAGTGATGCTGTGGTGGCCCTGAGTGATGCTGTGGTGACCCTGAGTGATGCTGTGGTGGCGCTGAGTGATGCTGTGGTGACGCTGAGTGATGCTGTGGTGGCGCTGAGTGATGCTGTGGTGGCGCTGAGTGATGCTGTGGTGGCGCTGAGGGATGCTGTGGTGGCGCTGAGCGATGCTGTGGTGGCGCTGAGTGATGCTGTGGTGGTGCTGAGCGATGCTGTGGTGGTGCTGAGCGATGCTGTGGTGGTGCTGAGCGATGCTGTGGTGGTGCTGAGTGATGCTGTGGTGGTGCTGAGTCATCCTGTGGTAGTGCTGAGTCATCCTGTGGTGGTGCTGAGTCATCCTGTGGTGGTGCTGAGTGATGCAGTGTTGGCCCTGAGTGATGATGTGGTGTCGCTGAGTGAAGCTATGGTGGTGCTGAGTGATGCTGTGGTGGCACGGAGTGATGTTGTGGTGGCGCTGAGTGATGCTGTTGTGGCGCTAAGTGATGCTGTGGTTGTGCTGAGTAATGCTGTGGTTGCACTGAGTGATGCTGTGGTTGCACTGAGTGATGCTGTGATGGCGTTGAGTGATGCTGTGATGGCGTTGAGAGATGTTGTGTTGGTGCTGAGTGATGCTGTGCTGGCTCTGATTGATGCTGTGCTGGCTCTGATTGATGCTGTGGTTTCGCTGAGTGATGCTGTGGTGATGCTGTGGTGATGCTGTGGTATTGCCGAGTGAGAGATAGAGTGAAGATATAATGCCCAATTAGAGAGGGTGGTGAGAGAGAAAGAGAGAGAAAGGGTGTACCTTTGAATAAAGAGTGGAGCGGGATAGAGAGAAAAAAGGGGAGAGAGAGTGAATGAAGGAGTTTGAAAGAGAAACAGATAAAGGGGTGAGAGAGAATGAAAGGCTAAAAAAGATAGAGAGGGGAGAGTTAATTAAGTAGAGAGAGAATTAGAGAGGGGAGAGAGAGAGAAGGAGAGAGACAATAAGAGTGGGGTGTGGAGTTTAAATAGAGTGAAGAAGTGACGCGAAAAAGTAACCTTAAATATAGCTTTGTGCTTTGCGCGAATAAATATTTAAAAAAAAACAGTGAGAGTCAAAAATACTGGTAATTAGGCTGTGACTCCCAATATAAAACAAATAGCGATATAAGGTGAAATCAACCCACCGAAGCAATATTTCTAACTAGACAAAAAAAAGCTTGCATTTCAATGCTAATCGCTGTTGTTTTTCATGTGACTGTAGTCCAGGGCCGTCAGTTGGTAATGTGAGCTGCTGCTGCGATTGAAACATCAGAGTCCAGAGAGTTAATGAGCCATGACAAGGAAATGAGGAAGAGATAGGAAACAACAGATGGCAGCTGCGCGTACACGCCATCGTGAACTCAAGCTGGTCGCCAGCCGAAAGCCAGTGTTTGCACTTCCAAAACCCGCTTACTAAAACTCTCGGCCAGACCAGCGCAAGCGCTGGTGCCGGCCGAGACCAAAACATCAGGAGGCGTCCTGCTTCAAGTATTGTAAACTTCAAATTCAGCCACGAGGGTAAGGTACAGGATAGAATAAAGCAAACAGTAATTACAAGATGAACAGTCTGTTCGAAATATAGCGGTGCTACCGCGTGACAGCGCAATTGCATGATACGGGCCTTGATGACATCACCTACCTCAACTGTATCCTCTTTGAATCCGCCATTAATTCCCTTACACATTGTTTTATCCGCATTCCAGTGTCATTGCAATGGCTTCTTATTTATGCATTATTTACCACGACAGCAGGAGTGAGCCAGTTCCGGTTTGGGTTTCATGTTGCGCCCTCGAAGGGTAAGGTACTGTACTATATAATAAGTCTCTGCTTGATAAACAAGCATTGACATAGGCTTTACGTTTTTCATGTGAGTGCCAGCCTGTTGACTGTGCCATTGCTTTTTCATTTTGCCAGTGTTTTTTAAAAAGTAAAATACAAAAAAAAGTACAACATGCTGGAGGAAAAGCAAACATATCTTAAGCTGTCATATAACTTTACAGTGAAGTGAGTATTTTCAATATATAGAAATTGAATGGTCTAATTTTCAAATACTTTTTACTTGGGAGGCTATGAACAGAATTTAAAAGGAATCTACTTTCCACAGAGCTCAGAAATGAAACAAGCATAAGAGCCATTTGATCTTCAGCAACAGCCCAGGGATCAGGTTCACGGGTCTCCAGGAAACGACACATCTCCTTTTCAGTCATGCTAAGTACACTTTCTGCCTAACACTCCACATAAGTGAGTGCAGCAGGCAGCCCTTTCTCAGCACCGTAAAAGCATTTGTGTGCCCAATGCCTGTACTTTCATGCACAATGTGGAATGCAGGAGATGAAACAAAAACAGCCCTTAAAGGCGGCTCCATATTCGTGCTCTGTCAGAAATATACCTGCTGCTATGCTTTTACAGAGAGGCTGGGAGTAGAAGGGGGGCAACAGTGAGAATGGGGTGGGTGTTTGGGAGGAGAAGCAGCAGACAAGGAAGAGAGCTAGAAAAGACATGCACTCTCATTGAGTGCAGTGGAGGAATACAAGTTATCCAGTTGAAAGGACGGTAAAGAGGCTATGCTCCGGGGGAGGGACAAGCAGAAGAAAAGGAAGGAAAACCACTGAATAAGAAGCAAGCAAATGAGAATGTCAATGACGGCAACCAATGGTAAGCAATGAGTGAGCTGTAAACCCTCTGTAAGGTTTTGGTATGATTCACAATGCACAATAGGTCTTTGCAACCAGGCTTCAAAAAGCGGGCTGGTAGGGGAACCCTAATCAGCTCCTCCAAATAGATATTTATTTTATTTATTTTTCCTGTTTTATAAACGCAAGCTCATACTGCTCTACATTAGCACCAGTTACATTACACACGGTCATATTCATTTTGTTTAGGCAGGGGGAGATTGTGAGTTGCCCAGAATCACAGGATGTTGAACCAACGCCAAGACTTGAACCTGGTACCCAGTTCCAAAGTTGGCAGCTCTGGCCAGAATGCCACACCCTCTCTCTTCCAGTAACTGGAAGTTTTAACCTTCATTCAGCACTAAAGCAGAACAGTCATGACTAGGCTGTAATCCATTCCTGTTCTCAAAAGATAGCCATGTCTGTTGCTGTGTGAGAGGATAATAGATCTAACTGATGGTTTGTTAAATTCTACTGCTTCTCGAAGAACTACTAACTCTGGCTGGCCGAATTCAGAAAAAGAAGACCAAATATAATTCAGGCCTGGAATTCTGTGAGCCGAGCCTAGAGTAAGGCTTTCCTTTTTAATGTAACAAATACATCCGGTCTCAGGTATAAATAAGCTGTGATTCACATGATCAAATGCTAAACTAAGGTCCTTAAAAGCAGATGTACAGACCACTGTTTAGCCGAGGGACTTCACTAGTCTTAATCCCAGGATCTCTGATTAACCCATGGGAAACGGACACAGCTCCTTAAACTCGTGAGACCGAAAGCAACATGGAGCTCGACTGAATGGTCAGCCCTCGTGCAAGTGTAGTTGTTTATTCTGGGGCCAGGAGCTCGTGCCAGTTGAGTGACCCGATTGATGGTGAAAGGGCTGGGATGGGTGGGAGGTGCTGCTTATAGACTTGTGCATAGGAATTATGTGGCAACTGAGAGTCAAATGACGTGGAAGGGTTGAAAAAATCATGTTGCAGGAAAAGGAAAATTATGCAGTATAATGTGGTACAACCTCTGACACTATTATTTCATTATTTTGACATTTTTATACTTGTAACTACTATTTGGACAACGTTGCACAGCACAAGTTTAACACCTGAATATATCAACCAGTAAATGGAAAGGTCCACGCTGAACTTTGGCAAAGGGTCCGTATTTCACAGAAACACATTCTGGTCTGTTTTTGGTGACTTTTGATCCATTTCAGCTAGAAGCATTTTTGGTGAAATCTGCATATTATGCAGCAGATAGTGGGGCAAATGCACCAAATCCATAACTATGTGGAAACGCCACAGCTGCAGATCCACATATTTCCAGTGACACTAGACATAGGACTGTGACTAGAACAAAATCACAGCAAAGGCCAAATTGAACCTCACATTGGGAAGAGGCATTCAAAGAAATTTGGCCTGCAATAGCCATGCGGTTATCACTGTAGCAACCATATACAAGTCCCTGATATGAATGTCCATAAAATGCCACTGATGCCAAAGAATAGCATGTACCTTGTCAGGAAAACATTTGGCAGAATGATCAACAGACATTTTTCGAAAAAAGCATTTGAAAAATAAATACAGTGGGTGGGATCTTTAAGTGTAAGAGACTGGAATAAAAACAAGGACACATAATATATATATATATATATATTTTTTTTTTTTTTTTAAAGAAAGTTGTGATGAAACCCACTGTGGTCTGTGAAAAGATATTCTAGGGGGTTTCATGCCTGCATATTGTTTTTGCAGACTGCAGTTCATCATGAACAGACCTCACTGCACAATTTTTCTTCCATTTCATGGAGAATAATCACAAAATCATTTATGAGAGTGGGAAGTAATACTAAAGGAGTACTTTTTTGATGTACTCTTACATGTCTTTGTGAATCTGCCCGATTTGCCCAACTCACTATAAGTACCAGTGCAAAGATGGCACACTCCTTTCCATTTGTATTCATTCTGTATGAATATTAATTTTCTCCCAATTTTAGGTGCTGTTGGGCAAATTCACAAAGGTGTGTAAGACTATGTTAAAGAGTCCCACAGTTGTACTTCTTTAGGTCATCCAAAATGCCTTTGTGAATAGGCCCTATAATTTCTTGACTCGTCTAAAATAACGACCACAGGGACTTCAACCTTGAAAAATCCCTGGCTTACCAGCCACATGTATGACATCAGTCGCAGAAGGCAATGCAACCCATGTTTAGTAAATAATGTAGTAAGATTGTGAACACAAGTTATTGATCTGATCTGGAGGTTTCATAAATGGCTCTAAATAAGCATTTGAAATATATCAAACTTGAGAAGTATCAGATGTTTTGTATTGTATGGTAATCGCATTTCTATAGCTTTTACTACCCCTGATGAGGCGTCAAAGCGCTTTTTCAGCGAGTAGCACGCTACTCCGGAACCCATAAAGGATTAGTGGCGAATTAGTATAGTGAAATATGAAAGGATTAGTGGCGAATTAGTATAGTGAAATATGAAAGGATTAGTGGTAAATTAGTATAGTGAAATATGAAAGGATTAGTGGTAAATTAGTATAGTGAAATATGAAAGGATTAGTGGTAAATTAGTATAGTGAAATATGAAAGGATTAGTGGTAAATTAGTATAGTGAAATATGAAAGGATTAGTGGTGAATTAGTATAGTGAAATATGAAAGGATTAGTGGTGAATTAGTATAGTGAAATATGAAAGGATTAGTGGTAAATTAGTATAGTGAAATATGAAAGGATTAGTGGTAAATTAGTATAGTGAAATATGAAAGTAATTTGAGTGGTGGATATGTTAGTTATTTGGATTGAGCAGGATAGTGGAGGGATAGAAGTGGGAAAAAGGTTTGCATTTATATACCGCTTGCTACCCTTGATGGGGTGTAGATGTAAATTATTTTATAAGTATCTCCAATATATTGACTATAGACAAGCTACTGTTTTCTTTCGTATTCGAGCAAATATGAGTCCACACTTGTAATCCCTCCTACCAAAAAGCTTGCGTAGGTGAGAGTTGTATCTGAGTACAAACACGCAAATTTTGGAATACACTACCAAAGAGGGTAAGGGCCATGAACAATTACCGAGAATTCAGAAAAGAAATAAAGGCCTGGCTCTTCCAAAATAAAACACAACTCAGCCCATGCCAAAGTCATGGGCTGGTTTGTATATGCTGCCTGCGATCCTATCTCCGCACTCTTTGCTTGCAGCCATATGCGTAACCTGCATGAACAGGCTGCCGCACCACGTCTGGAGCACACACTCTCTGAGCTCCAAATACAACACCAAAACTAGGCACTGACAGACCTGACTTCCACCAACACCTTTCTTTCATACATTTCCTACAGATGTAGTAATTACTCACTGATGGCTTAGAAAGTGCTTTGGAGCCTTGACAAGAGATAGGAAAGCACTATAGAAATCCTACAATGCAATACACTGTGATCCCTGGCATAATCGCCACTCCGCCAACATAAGACATCAGAAGCTACGCCACCTGATCTCAGCAACCCATGCATCCCTCACAGATATTGACAATCCTTCTTTGTGTTGCTATGGCTAACAGCATCAAATATCACTCCTCTGGCCACATAGCCCATTCATGGACACCCCGCAGCGCACAACTAACCACTGCCTATTGTCAAAATGGACAACACCCTAAAGATCACGAAAAGCATCTACTCCGGAGCACCATCAGACCCCTGCCCACATTGCGTCTTCCACAGAGCTGCTCCCGCCATCGCACCCGAGCTACGCTGAACCATCAGCTGCTCCCTCAAGACCGCCTCCTTCGACTGGAAACATGCCGAAATCAACCCACTCCTGAAGAAACCCTCCGCAGACCCGACAGACCTTAAGAACTTCAGGCCGATCTCCCTGCGTCCATTCCCAGCCAAAGTCAGAAAAAGCCGTCAACAACCAACTAGCTGACTTCATCGAAACAAACAACATCCTGGACAACTTCCAAGCTGGTTTCCGAAGCAATCACAGTACTGAGACCATCCTCCTCGCTGCCACCGACGACATCCACTCCATCCTCGACCAGGGCAAAACCGCTGCCCACATCCTCCTGGTGCTCTCGGCAGCATTCAACACCATCTCCCACTGCACCCTAACCACTAGACTCCACAACGCCAGCATTCGCAACAAGGGCATCGACTGGATCCGATCCTTCCTCACAGGCAGAACACAACCGGTCAGACTTTCGCCATACCTCTCGGAACCGACAGAGACCAACTGCAGAGTGCCCCAGGGCTCCTCACTCAGCCCCACCCTCTTCAACGTCTACATGCCCCACCCCCTCGCAACCATTGTCAGGAACCACGGACTCAACATCGTTTCCTATGCTGACGACACACAGCTGATCCTCTCCCTCACCAACAAACCCAATGTCTCCAGGCACAACTTCCAAGAAGGAATGAAAGCCGTCGCCACCTGGATGAAGAACAGCTGCCTTAAGCTCAACTCAGACAAGACAGAAGTCCTCATCCTGGGATCCACCCCCTCCGCATGGAATGATACCCGGTGGCCCCCTGTGCTAGGAACTCCCCCCACTGCGACGGACCACGCACAAAACCTCTGCATCATACTAGAGGCATCGCTCACTATGGACCGCCAGATCAACTCAGTATCCTCGGCCTGTTTCAATACCCTCCGCCTGCTGCGAAAGACCCTCAGATGGATGCCCACCGAATCCAGAAAGACCGTCACTCACGTGCTCATCAGCAGCAGACTTGACTGCGGCAACGCACTCTACGCCGGCATTACCCAGAAAAACCTCTGCACTGTCCAGAATGTCAAGAACGTCGCAGCCAGACTGGTCCTCGACCTACCCCGGCACAGCCACATCACTCAACGCCTCTGCGAACTCCACTGGCTCCTGGCAGACAGAAGAATAACCTTCAAACTCCTCACCCACACTTACAAGGCCCTCCACAACGCTGGACCAGTATACCTGAAAAGCCGCCTCTCCTTCCACGCACACAAAAGACACCTCCGCTCCGCCCAACTCGCCCTGGCACCCGTCCCATGGATCCGCAAGACCAGAATTGGAGGAAAGTCCTTCTCCTTCCTCGCTGCCAAGACCTGGAGCACCATACCCCTCCACCTCAGACTATCTCCCATGCTACCCCAGTTCAGGAAGGAGCTCAAGACCGGGCTCTTCGAATGACCCCAGCACATAGACAGATCTGTTGCCCACCTCCCCCCAGGGTCTTTAGACCCTTACAGGTGAGTAGTTGCGCTTTACCAACGATTGATTGAATGATTGATTGAGAAACACAGTGTGCTGCACCTACACTGACTAATAGCTACAAAAACCCACAGCTCAACGTTCTTCAACCCAGGCACATCTGCCTCTGCCAAAGACTAACCGTTGGGCGTCCTTACACACTGCTCACTATTTTCGAGGCCTGTTACAAAGCCAGATCTCTCTCACCCCATCATGGGCCGGGTTAGGCCAGCTTCATAGACACTGTTCCTCATGCCACAGAGCACTCATGTTTCTGTAGGCTCTCTGTGTCCACACATCCCAAGGCTCATGCAGCCATAGTTCTCCAAGCCTCCCACATATCCATATTTCTTTAAACACGCGCCATGGTCACAGGTCACCAGAAATTCAATATGTGGCCAGAGTTCTCCTACCACATTTGGATATATTTTTTATTTTATTTTTATATTTATTGATTTTCAAATATACAACAAAAATCATCCCAACGTGTCCTTCATAAAGACGTAATACAGGTTCACCGTACATTAATAATACTGTATAGCATGGCACCCATTTAGCTTACGTAAGATGCAATCATAGGTGGACAGAAACCCCTCCAAGTATCTGCCCCGCATATCTCTAGCACCCTGAAACTCGGCCTGTAATGGTGAGGACACCTGTTCAGAAAGTGGGCAGTTTCACGTTCTGGGCTGTGTATTGTCTACAACGGGATCGTGAGTGGTCATTCCCTTTGCAGCGGTCTGTCTTTTGCATATATTAATTTGGGCTTAAAATGTGCCTCAAGAAATCTATGCTACCATAATGTGGCAGAACTCTAGGGCCCCCATATATCCATATTTCTGTAACCCAACCAAAGAAACATATATCAGTAAGCCCACCAAGTGGCCATAATCCACCATGCCCACCACCCTGCAACTGTATGTGTCTGTGTGCATTAGACAAGCCCAGCACACAGTCTGATAGGACATAGGCTGCCCTTATTTATTGAACCCCACCCATTTTGTCTGAGTGGCGCATGCCGCCCACACAACCTAGATATGCGACCCTCTCAAACCCCTTTCGGCGATTGTTTGCGCACAATGCTCAGTTAGGGCATTCCTGACCAATGCTGCCTGCCAGGCCCCTCGGGCAGAATCCTGGGGGAGACTGGCTGGCTCAACCACACATGTACTGTGTCAAAAAGAACACATAAAAATATATGTCTGTATGTGGGAGTGCCAAGTGTTGACTGGATATTCAAGGAACTGGCACTTTACGCAGACACGGCTATCTGTAATGGCCTCACACAGGCCCTCATGGACTGCATCCCATAGTAAAAGCCTGACCTTAGCATTAAACTTGGAAAGGCATGCCACTGCCATGCAGAATGTATGATGGCTTTCACACATGCCACTACCATGCAGAATGTATGATGGCTTTCACACATGCCACTACCATGAAGAACGTATGATGGCTTTCACACATGCCACTACCATGCAGACTGTATGATGGCTTTCACACATGCCACTACCATGCAGAACGTATGATGGCTTTCACACATGCCGCTACCATGAAGAACGTATGATGGCTTTCACACATGCCACTACCATGCAGAACGTATGATGGTTTTCACACATGCCACTACCATGCAGAACGTTTGATGGCTTTCACACATGCCAATACCATGAAGAATGTATGATGGCTTTCATACATGCCAATACCATGCAGAGCGTATGATGCCTTCTAACATGCCAATACCATGCAGAGCGTATGATCCCTTTCACACATGCCAATACCATGAAGAACGTAAGATGGCTTTCACACATGCCACTACCATGAAGAACGTATGATGGCTTTCACACATGCCACTACCATGCAGAACGTATGATGGCTTTCACACATGCCAATACCATGCAGAACGTATGATCCCTTTCACACATGCCAATAACATGCAGAATGTATGCCTTTCACACATGCCAATACCATGCAGAAAGTATGATGCCTTCTAACATGCCAATAGCATGCAGAACGTATGATGCCTTTCACACATACCAATACCCTGCAGAACGTATGATGCCTTCTAACATGCCAATACCATGCAGAACGTATGATTCCTTTCACACATACCAATGCCATGCAGAACGTAAGATGCCTTTCACACATGCCAATACCATGCGGAACGTATGATGCCTTCTAACATGCCAATCCCATGCAGAATGTATGATGGCTTTCACACATGCCACTACCATGCAGAATGTATGATGGCTTTCACACATGCCACTACCATGAAGAACGTATGATGGCTTTATGCCTCTCACACATGCCACTACCATGAAGAACGTATGATTGTGAAAGGCAGCGAGTCTTCTAAGACCCTCAATGCTGCCCGGTGCAGGGTTCCACCTCTAATTCACTTTGGGTTCGCTATCAAAATAATGAGGCAAGCGCTGGAAACTGGAAGACAAGAAAAAGGTTTATTTCTCATGAGGAGATCACGTCAACTGAGACACCGGGTTGTCTGAGGGAGGTGCTCTGCTGATACTCCTTTGGCTCTTCCTTTTATACAGGTTTGACACAATGCATTTGTTTCATTACCATGGTTACACAAGCTTGGGGTCCCCGCCCCAGGCAGGTTGTCACACAAGCCCAACAGTAATTCTCTTCCCACCCAGGTCAAACAGACAATCTTATCTTGCAGCTGGACCTTGCTTCAGGGTCTAAAACATGTGAGACCGGCCAGATCTAAGAGTCCGTTCTGTTGATAAAAACAGGTCCCATTGTTGGTAACAACAAGTCTTTCTGTTTGCAGTGCAATAAATCATGTTGCAAGAGTCTTTTTGGTGTTTGGAACCTGTTTGTGTAACTAGGTGCAGTGAGGGGTAGAGTGTCCAAAGGTTTGCCTGAAAACAGAGATGAGAGGAAAAACGAGTTTGTGGCAGCAAGTGGCGCTGAGGTTTGTTGTGGCAATAGAGTTTATAGCCCCCAGCACACATACCAGGTCGGTCAGAGGGTCAGAGGGATGCTAGTAAGGGCAGGGTGAAACAAAGGTGACCAACAGAGTACAAAATGGCTGTGATAGATCAAAATGACTGCAACTTATGTGCACATAGAATTCCACCAGACAAGATGGCGCAGGTAATGTTCATGATTATCGTTTTGCTTTTAACAGTGGCCCCTTTAAACATAACTAGCCAGCTTGTCAGTCTATTTCGATCTCCATAATGTCCTGTATCTCTTGATCATACATTACTCTCATTTTTGTTAGCTGAGTGTCCATAGTCTTAGGGTGCAAGGTAGTTATGCAAAGAGAACACAAAGGTGGTATACAGTGTATACCCAAACAACAACCACATATTGTCAATACTGGGACCAAGAGAATCATTGATATTTTCCAACCCCACTCCTTCAAGATGCCCCAAAGCCAACTTCCAATTGTCCAAGTCTCTGATCCTTGATGAATTTCTGAAGATAGTCTATGGAGATGTTCGATTGCTTCATAGACAGAAGGTGAATTATCAGGAATGTATACACAGCAGCTGGCACCGATGATGCGGCATGCTCCTCCACGGTCCGCTAGTACCATGTCCAGGACCATGCGATTTTGCAGGGTAACCAGACGGATCGCTTGGAGCTCAGCAGTGTTGTTGGTGAGGATGCCAGCAGTGACGTTCAGGGCGGTCTCTACCGCTTGGGACAGATGTCTGATGGCTCGGCTGTTTGCCATCGGACCCCATAGCGGGACGAGCCCTTTTGCTGCATCGAGGAACTGTGATGAGGCAGAGTCTGCTTGATCAATGTCTTTAGAACGCTTTTCTCGATCATGCTCTGCAGGGGCTGTGTAGGTTGGTGGCAAAACAAAGGCGATGTAGCACGTGCCCCCCCAGTTTCTTGGGAGCCAGGTGGAGGCTTTGGTTCCACAAACAAAGTACATATTGGGTGATGCAACAAGCGCTGGGGGGTTGGCAGTGTTCAAAGTCCTTACACTGCTACAGGTGCTGTGACCCACATTCTTAGTCCCACGGCCTTCAATGCATACAAGGCCAGAGACGTTCGCCACAGATAGGGCCACAGTCAGTGTTGCAGCAGTTCTTTTCTTCAGGTAGGAAAATGTGGCTCTGTTAGGATTATTGAACACTTGCATTTCCACTCGCTTCTTTGGAGGGGACATTAATCTGGAATGTCGCATTGAAGGTGTGAGGGCAGAAGGGGGCGGCTGTCCTTCCTGTTTTGTTTCACCAGAACTCGTTGTAGAACTGGGCGATTGTTCCGTCGGAAGTGGCATTGTCTTTGTAACTTTCTTGTAGGAGCATCATCCAGGCAAGGCAAGATCCGTGAATAGAAAAGGGCGAAGGGATGAAAGGGATGGAATGTTCAGTGGCATGTGGTAACAGCCCACAGACCCAACAGTTGGTAGCATTGGTGGCAAGATTGTGCTGGTGCAACATCTGCACGAAAGAATTATTCCAGAATTCTTTGCGTCGTTCTCGGAGATGTGGCGGTAGTGATACCAGGTAGTGTTCTTTCTTGGTGGTTGGTTGCATGGTGGGTGACAATGTTCTGTATGCAGGTGCATTCTCTTCAATGATCCAGAGTGCGACCATTAGCAGGAGACAGGTGAGAAATGCGGCTACAAGTGCAATTGTCTTTGTGCTGTGCAGGTTAGCAGTCTTGGTGTCTTTGCGGTGGTTTTGCAGGTGTTCAGTTTCTTCCATCATCTTCGAGGAGCTCAACAACTGTTAGGACCACAGACTTTTGTCTGGCGCTTTCCTGGTAGCGTTGTTTGACTGTGCTACCGATCTGAGGCCTTGACTTAGTTAGTGGCCTGGTCGTTGGAGCTCCCTCCTTTCGTCGATCTTAGGTTGTACCCTTTCCTGGATGGCACCGTGGGGTCGGGAAATTCTGATAGTTCGAGGGTGTCTTCTTGTGGGTAGCAACTCAGAGCTGGTCGGTCTCTCGCGAGTACTTCCTCTTGCACCTCCACCCCTTCACAGGTTGCCAGGGTTGGAGGGACTCGTTTGCAGTGGTGGGCAAGCAGCCAGTTTCGTTTTCCTTCCACTCGGAGGGCAGTTCGGGTGGTGATCAGGACTTGCCAGGGGCCCGTCCACCTAGGCTCCAGATTCTTCGTTCTTTGGAAGTTGCGAATCAATACATGGTTGCCTGGCTTTATTTCATGTCCCGGGCCCCTGGATACGTCAGGCAAGGCTTGCTGCACCTGTTGGTGGATAATTGTTAGCTCGTTTGTCAACTTATGCAAGTAATCCGACATTAATATGTTCGGGACATCCTTAATGGAGGTGGGTCTTGGTGCCGCCCAAATGCTCATAGGCCTGCCAAAGACCACCTCATACGGGGTCAGTCGGTGTTTGGTTGGGGTGGAGCGCATCGATAACAATGCCAATGGGAGGGCGTCGGGCCATTTCAACCCGGTCGTGGCAACTATTTTGGCTAGTTTTAGTTTCAACGTTGCATTGTGTCTCTCTACCAGGCCCGCTGATTGGGGGTGGAAGACGGCATGGAACTTTTGTTTTACCCCCAACCCTCTCAGTATGTTCTGTATCACCTCGGCTACGAAGTGGGGGCCGTTGTCGCTCCATAAAATTCTGCAAAGGCCGTATCGGGGGAAGAATTCTTTCAGCAATACTTTTGCCGTGGCTAAGGCGGTATTGTCGCGGGTGGGATATGCCTCCACCCATTTGCTAAAAGCGCACACAACCACCAGGACATATTTTAGACCAAGGCATCTCTCTAGTTGAATGTAATCCATTTGAAGGATTTCAAAGGGGTGGTCAGGGACTCCAAACCCTCCCCTTGGTACTACTGTCCCCTTCCCTGGATTGTGTTGTAGGCAGACTATACATTGTTGTACTAGGCGTTTTGCAGATTCTGCTATCTTGACGTTATGCCATACTCTGGTGATTAGTTCAATCATGGGGGTGGAGCCTATGTGTGCTGGTAAATGTGCCATGGTCAATATGGGGATGAGGTAGGCATTGGGTAACAGCCATTTATTTCCGTCTTTAGTTCTCCAGCAATCTTCCTCGTCTTTTAGTCCCACCTTTTCCCACTCGGTCAATTCGTCTTGTGTGTCTGTAGTCTGTATGTCCCTTACAGTGGTCCTAGCGTCAGTCCATCGTTCAGCTTGTGACCTGGTCACATACATTCGTGTTGTAGTTCTGTCTCCTGCCGTGGCTCGGGCAGTAACGTCTGCTAGTGCATTTCCCTGTCCAATGAGATCAGTCACTTTCCTATGTGCTTGGCATTTTATCACTGCTAACTTCTTGGGGAGGAGGACTGCTTGCGTCAAGGCGGAGACTAAATCTCCATGCAGGATGGGTGTACCGTGTGAAGTCAGGAACCCTCTTTCTTTCCATAAGATCCCAAAATGGTGAACCACCCCGAAGGCATATTGGCTGTCGGTGTATATGTTAACTGTCGTGTCAGTCGCTAAGATACATGCTTGTGTGAGGGCAATGAGTTCTGCAGCCTGGGCTGAACGTTGGGGAATACGGGCTGTTTCCAGAACGGTTCGGGCTGTGGTGACAGCGTATGCAGCTGAGGTGGTGCCGTCGGGGAGTTTGATGCACGAACCATCCACCCATAGTTCTCCATCTGGTTCTAGAAAGGCGGTGTCTCTGAGATCTATTCTACTCTTTGTTTGTTCATCGGTTAGTGTCACACAGTCGTGTAGTGGAGTCACGCTAGGATCATTCTCGGGTAGGGGTAACAGTGTGGCTGGATTGAGGGTGGTGCATCGCTTTAGGGTAATGTGCGGTGCTAGCAGGGTCAACTCATATCCTGTCAGTCGGGCGCTAGTCAAGTGTTGGGTTTTGGTCTGGTTTAGTAGTGTGTCGACTGCATGGGGTACTAAAACAGAGACTGGATTGGAGAGTACTATTCCTTCGCTCTGGCGTATCGATACTGCTGCAGCTGCCACAGCGCGCAGGCACGCTGGCAGCGCTCTGGCTACTGGATCGAGGGTGGCAGAGAAATATGCACAAGGGCGTTGTTTGTGACCAATTGATTGTGTTAGGACAGACAATGCACATCCTTCCCTCTCGTGCGTGTAGAGGAAGAATGGTTTGGAGTAATCCGGGGTTCCTAGGACAGGCGCTGAACAAAGGGCATTGCGTAGTTCTTTAAAGGCTGACTGGCATTCGGGGGTCCAGGGGAGAGGTGAGAGGATGTCTTTAGCTAGGAGGGAGAGAAGGGGTTTGACAATGAGGCTAAAGTTCGGTAACCACTGTCGGCAAAATGAGGTGAGACCTATCAAAGAGCGGACTTGTTTCTGATCTTTGGGGACAGGGTGTCTAGAATTGTCTGGATCCTGTCAGGCGTGAGTTTCCTCCCTTCTTTGGATAAAAGGTGACCCAAATAGGTCACTTGTGATTTACAGAACTGCAATTTCTTTCGGGAGACCTTGTGACCATTCTCAGCAAGAAAATGGAGTAGTTTGATGGTGGCTGTGACGGCTATTGGTATGGTGTCCGCTGCTAGAAGGATGTCGTCTACATATTGTATTAGTGCCACTTCATCTGGCAATTGTATGGCGTCTAACTGTCTTTTAAGCGCCTGGCTATAGATGCTTGGGCTCTCAGTGTACCCCTGAGGTGCTCTGCAAAATCTGTACGAACGGGAGTTTAGGGTGAATCCAAATAGATAGCGGCTGTCCTTGTGTATAGGTATGGAAAATAATGCGTTTTTGAGGTCAATTACAGTGAAGGTGGTGGCAGTGGAGGGGATTAAAGTCAAAATTGTCGTGATGTCGGAAACTACTGGGTATTGTTGCACTACGATTTTGTTTATCTCCCGCAGGTCAATGATGAAGCGGTAGGCTTTTCCGTCTCCCTCTCCCTGTCTCTTTACAATCGGTAGTATGGGACTGTTACAAACGTTGCTCACTACTTCCTCTACCACCCCTGCCTCTACCAAAGAGTGTATGATCTCTGTCAGTGCCTTCTCACCCTCTGGCGATATTTTGTACTGCGGTACTTTCGGTAGGGTTGCGTCCTGTCGGATTGTTACGTGTACTGGGTCAATCATCATTCGTCCTACGTCTGAATCAGCCCTAGCCCATAAGTGTGATGGCAAAGTGTCCAGTAGGGATGCGTCAGTCTCGGAGATGGGAAACATGTGCTGAGAAGGGTTCTCTCTATGGCGCTGGGGTTGTCATACAGGACGACACGCACTCCGTCTGGTGAGCATCTGATAGTCGCATGGAAGTGTTTCAAAGGTCGAGACCCATAATGGCGTCTGGGGTGTTGGAAGAGAGGAGGAATGTCGTTTCGACGCTATTGTTGTCAAGGTTAAAGGGATCGGTCGGGACAAAGGGTTGGTGGAGGGCGTACCGTCAAATCCTATTGAGGTCACATGTGAGCCTGACAAGGGTGCCCTTGGAATCAGTCGTTTGGATAGTGCACTACGTGTTGCTCCCGTGTCTACCAGAAATGGCGACTTTGTGCCCAGGACCTCAGCGGTAACATAAGGGCCTTGCTGATCAACATAGAGCTCGACTGGATCCCTCCCTTGCCCCTGGCTGTCCTATGTAAAGTCGTACGTATTGTCATAATCTGTCTGTTGGTACTGATTCTGTTTGGGATGGTCAAATGTGTTCACTCTTCCTGGCCTTTCCGCGCTTGCTTCACTCGCGTACCCTCTCCCACGTCCCCTTCCTCTCTGACCCCCTTGCTATTTCCCTCGCCCCTCTGCCCCTACCCGCTCCTAACAAAGCCGGGCATTGGGTTTTCCAGTGTCCATAAAGTGGCTCAGGATGTCTGGTGGCTTCTACACAGGGCCTGTAAACAATGACCCTACAGTATTAATTCACCAGGCATTTGAGGCCAATGAGGTGTAACATGATATAAAAGAAGTCTGTGTAGAGTGCACATTCACCAAGAGGGTGTCTTGGCGCTATTTGACAGTTGGCGAGTGCCTGGTGACACTGAAAGGCTGAGTGGATGAGCTGGGATTTATTCTCACTCTTTTACTGATTTCATTCTGTTCCTCAGTTGCTCCGCTTTTCAGTAATTGTCATAATACAGAAACTTTGCACTGGTGCCGAACAAGAGAGAAACGTAATTTGCACCATTTTAGCATCCTTTCTGGCAGCAGTATTGGGCTTAGTGATTTCACAACATTCCTACTGTATTTACATAACGAGAAACACAAAAGTACACTTTTTTTTTTTTTTTTTAGCAGATATGCTTCAGAAATTGTGCAAAATATTTCTGTTCCAGTTGTATTTTTTTTTTTTTTTAAAGGGCCATTTGTATACCAGGATGTTTAATAAAATCTTCATTAAACATAAATAATTATTTTAGCGATAGATGTGCAAGCCATAGATCTCTGATATGGAATGCAGTAATATTTATGCATTTATGCCCTCGTGACTAGGTGCAGACCTCCAGGTTATACGCCTAAAAACCAGCCGATGCCCTCCTGCGTTTATCTCTGCATTATTGTCTACGGTTTTTACGATCTGTAAACAGATTGCACGTTTTTTTTTTTGTTTTGTTGTTATGAGTATGTCTTCGACTTACTACCTAACCGTAGTAATATCTGATCCCAGGCGCTCCAAAGCCATCTAGTGGTGGCTAATAATAGTGCTTTACAAGTACTCTATTATAAAAAACCACAAATAAATAATTTTAAAAACAATTCTTTGTTCCAGCCCATAGAAATTTTCATAGGAACCAAATAACGCAAAAGTGTTTTTTTTTTTGTTTTTTTTTACCACTGCATAGTTTCTAAAGTTGTCAAATGCTGTGTTTGAACCCTGTACTTATAATGATAAATGTAAAACTACAAAACCCAGAATGCAAAGCGCGGATGGCCAAAAGACCAGACCTGGCTGACGGTGCTTGGCTACAATGGGTTTATGTAATATGAGCTCGAGGGCACGTGCTCGGGCTGGGGCGTGCCTTCATCATGCCGTTGTTGGTGCATCAGAACAGCTGCAGAGGGCGAGTGGTCACTAATTGTTGAGCCAGATCATAACCCCTGGCAGTGGCAAGTGATTCAGTGGGCTTATTTCATCGCACCGCCTGGGGCAGAAGCTGTGAGGTGCAGTATCTGACCCCAGCAGTGAACTCTCAGTGGCTCATGTGAGAGGAATGTTAGTTCTGCCTCCGTTTCAGGAGCCGGGCTCCCCTTACATAGCAAAACCAAAAGGGGCTCCCCTTACAGGCACCTGCGGCAGAGACCAAACACTCCGAGGTGGAAGCCTGCTGCAGAGTGAAACCAGGGGGCAGCAGATGCCAGGTGGGCGAGGGCAGCCGAGGCGTGACTGCAGCGTCATAGATGGTGCTTTGCAGCCTTGTATACTGAGATAATTCGAGTCTTTGAAGAGTCTCTGTGGTACAGATCTAATGACTGGGAACACGTTAAAAAGTCATGAAAAATTGATGTGTGTTGTGAAGAAACAGTTTTTGTAGCCAGTGTTAGTGCCTCAGCGCAGAAATACAGACTTTATTTTATATCCACATACTCTGATCAGAAAGAAGGCCCCATGCGAAGCCCACCTTCATTCTATATCCTTTAATGAGGCATTTGGTGTGGGTGACTCGGTGGGAGCAGAGGCGGTGGAGACTGAGGCGATCGTGCCATCTCCGGCTATACTTTGGTGGTCCTGGCGTTGTACAACGGGATGAGTAGGGGCGTAAGGGGTGGCATGTATATGATTGGGGGACCTAACAATAAATCATCATATACCCTTTGTTTTGCTGGTAACTTGGGGTAAAGAGTCGAGGGCGTTCTAACAGGGCATTGACCTGATATTTTTGATTCTTTTTATCGATTTCCTTTTCTTTTAGTTTTTTCTTTTAATCTTTTACAGGCTTGGTAAGCTGATTTTCGCGTTTCTTTATCTTGTCTAGCTTCGTCCTTTTTCTCTTTTGAGCTGCCTCTTTTCGCCATAAACCAAAACTGTCAAACATGGCTGGTCTAGTTTTCTTTTTGTGGAGAGCTAATTCTAACGTTTCTATTTTAGCGGGATCGAAAGATCCCGTCAGTGGCCACTGATTTACCCAGTCCTTCCTAGTGTATTTATGCCATAGTTTGCTATAAACTACGGTGGCTAATCCATACTTTACGTACATGTCCTTGTTAGGGGTGCCTTCCGGCTGTGCCGGCTGACTGACCTCTAACGAACGGTCGGGTCCAAAACAATTACAATCAAACAATCTAGAGAAAACAGGCATGACGTATTTATCGGTCAAAAATGAATATCTCAATCAATCAATTTAGACAAAAAGTCTGCACTACCTGTCCTTCGCTGCCTGCAAAGAAGAGAATATTCCTATTCTTTGTTGTTTGCAAGCAGGGAAATGTCGTAAATAACTCAATATCAAAAAAGGAATACTAGTATTTCAATCAAACTATTCAATCAATCAATCAATTTAAGTCGTTTTTTCATGACCTTACCCGGACCGTATGGACAGTTCTTCGTCTTCCCCTTCCAGCGCCTGGTTGTCCTCTCACTCCAACAATCAATGCGGCGTTCCTCTAAGGTCCCAGTCAGGACCGCAGGTCACTCGAGAGAGAGGTCCGTTCGGAATCGGTGAAGTTCAGTCGATCGGCAGCCAGACAAGGGTCTTCTCAGGCAGGCATACCCCAATCGTTTAGTCGTTCACTCCGTTGTTAGGACCTCTCTACCGGACCCACGCGTCGCTGATGGGCCCCTACGTTTGGGCACCAATTTGTGAAAGGCAGCGAGTCTTCTAAGACCCTCAATGCTGCCCGGTGCAGGGTTCCACCTCTAATTCACTTTGGGTTCGCTATCAAAATAATGAGGCAAGCGCTGGAAACTGGAAGACAAGAAAAAGGTTTATTTCTCATGAGGAGATCACGTCAACTGAGACACCGGGATGTCTGAGGGAGGTGCTCTGCTGATACTCCTTTGGCTCTTCCTTTTATACAGGTTTGACACAATGCATTTGTTTCATTACCATGGTTACACAAGCTTGGGGTCCCCGCCCGGGCAGGTTGTCACACAAGCCCAACAGTAATTCTCTTCCCACCCAGGTCAAACAGACAATCTTATCTTGCAGCTGGACCTTGCTTCAGGGTCTAAAACATGTGAGACCGGCCAGATCTAAGAGTCCGTTCTGTTGATAAAAACAGGTCCCATTGTTGGTAACAACAAGTCTTGCTGTTTGCAGTGCAATAAATCATGTTGCAAGAGTCTTTTTGGTGTTTGGAACCTGTTTGTGTAACTAGGTGCAGAGAGGGGTAGAGTGTCCAAAGGTTTGCCTGAAAACAGAGATGAGAGGAAAAACGAGTTTGTGGCAGCAAGTGGCGCTGAGGATTGTTGTGGCAATAGAGTTTATAGCCCCCAGCACACATACCAGGTCGGTCAGAGGGTCAGAGGGATGCTAGTAAGGGCAGGGTGAAACAAAGGTGACCAACAGAGTACAAAATGGCTGTGATAGATCAAAATGACTGCAACTTATGTGCACATAGAATTCCACCAGACAAGATGGCGCAGGTAATGTTCATGATTATCGTTTTGCTTTTAACATGATGGCTTTCACACGTGTCACTACCATGCAGACTGTATGATGGCTTTCACACATGCCACTACCATGCAGAATGTATGATGGCTTTCACACATGCCACTACCGTGCAGAACGTATGATGCCTTTCACACATGCCACTACCATGCAGAACGTATGATGGCTTTCACACATGCCACTACCATGCAGACCATATGATGGCTTTCACACATGCCAATACCATGAAGAATGTATGATGGCTTTCACACATGCCAATACCATGCAGAGCGTATGATGCCTTCTAACATGCCAATACCATGCAGAGCGTATGATCCCTTTCACACATGCCAATACCATGAAGAACGCATGATGGCTTTCACACAGGCCACTACCATGAAGAAGGTATGATGGCTTTCACACATGCCACTACCATGCAGGACGTATGATGGCTTTCACACATGCCAATACCATGCAGAACGTATGATCCCTTTCACACATGCCAATAACATGCAGAATGTATGATGCCTTTCACACATGCCAATACCATGCAGAAAGTATGATGCCTTTTTAACATGCCAATACCATGCAGAGCGTATGATCCCTTTCACACATGCCAATACCATGAAGAACATATGATGCCTTTCACACATACCAATACCCTGCAGAACGTATGATGCCTTCTAACATGCCAATACCATGCAGAACGTATAATGCCTTTCACACATACCAATGCCATGCAGAACGTATGCCTTTCACACATGACAATACCATGCGGAACGTATGATGCCTTCTAACATGCCAATCCCATGCAGAATGTATGATGGCTTTCACACATGCCACTACCATGCAGAATGTATGATGGCTTTCACACATGCCACTACCATGAAGAACGTATGATGGCTTTATGCCTCTCACACATGCCACTACCATGAAGAACGTATGATGGCTTTCACACATGTCACTACCATGCAGACTGTATGATGGCTTTCACACATGCCACTACCATGCAGAACATATGATGGCTTTCACACATGCCAATACCATGCAGAGCGTATGATGCCTTCTAACATGCCAATACCATGCAGAGCGTATGATCCCTTTCACACATGCCAATACCATGAAGAACGTATGATGGCTTTCACATATGCCACTACCATGAAGAACGTATGATGGCTTTCACACATGCCACTACCATGCAGAATGTATGATGACTTTCACACATGCCAATACCATGCAGAACGTATGATCCTTTCACACATGCCAATAACATGCAGAATGTATGATGCCTTTCACACATGCCATTACCATGCAGAAAGTCTGATGCCTTCTAACATGCCAATAGCATGCAGAACGTATGATGCCTTTCACACATACCAATACCCTGCAGAACGTATGATGCCTTCTAACATGCCAATACCATGCAGAACGTATAATGCCTTTAACACATACCAATACCATGCAGAACGTAAGATGCCTTTCACACATGCCAATACCATGCGGAATGTATGATGCCTTCTAACATGCCAATCCCATGCAGAATGTATGATGGCTTTCACACATGCCACTACCATGCAGAATGTATGATGGCTTTCACACATGCCACTACCATGAAGAACATATGATGGCTTTATGCCTCTCACACATGCCACTACCATGAAGAACGTATGATGGCTTTCACACATGCCACTACCATGCAGACTGTATGATGGCTTTCACACATGCCACTACCATGCAGAATGTATGATGCCTTTCACATATGCCACTACCATGCAGAACGTATGATGGCTTTCACACATGCCGCTACCATGAAGAACGTATGATGGCTTTCACACATGCCACTACCATGCAGAACGTATGATGGCTTTCACACATGCCACTATCATGCAGAACGTATGATGGCTTTCACACATGCCAATACCATGAAGAATGTATGATGGCTTTCACACATGCCAATACCATGCAGAGCATATGATGCCTTCTAACATGCCAATACCATGCAGAGCGTATGATCCCTTTCACACATGCCAATACCATGAAGAACATATGATGGCTTTCACACATGCCACTACCATGAAGAACGTATGATGGCTTTCACACATGCCACTACCATGCAGAACATATGATGGCTTTCACACATGCCAATACCATGCAGAACGTATGATCCCTTTCACACATGCCAATAACATGCAGAATGTATGATGCCTTTCACACATGCCAATACCATGCAGAAAGTATGATGCCTTCTAACATGCCAATAGCATGCAGAACGTATGATGCCTTTCACACATGCCAATACCATGCAGAACGTGTGATGCCTTTCACACATACCAATACCATGCAGAACGTAAGATGCCTTTCACACATGCCAATACCATGCGGAACGTGTGATGCCTTCTAACATGCCAATCCCATGCAGAATGTATGATCCCTTTCACACATACCAATACCTTGTACAACGTATGATGTCTTCCACACACACCGCAGACACCTAGAACCTTTGTTTATGAAACACAAGATTCTGTATAGACGCACTGACCATCTAATGTGCCACTCACCGCATCTGCAGCATCCCCCCTTAAGAGCATACAAAACAATTCCAGTGCCCAGCAGCTTGCCAACCACAACTAACCAGTAGTGTTTTAACATGCAAGAACCCTCAAGTGAGCCGCATTGTGGCTCCAATGATGGGTGCCCATCACTCACAGACAAGTCAAACCAGACCACTTGCCACTTAGTAATAAAAAATGTGCTGAACTCCAACCTCGCATGCCAGCAAGCTGGGTAACAAGCGGGGCCGTGCCATACTGTGCCGGGTCAGTGTCCAGCAAAGAAACCACAGGGCAGGACAAGGGGGCAGGCATACACCTTGCATCAGGAACACAAGACAGCCGCTGCCAGGACTTTTTCAGGAACCCAAGGCCCGAAAAGCAATAACCCTCTTATTGGTAGCGCCAAGTAACAACCCGGCCTCTGTGCTCTCTGTTTTAATCGGGACGTTGACAAGCTCTTCTTGGGTGACTGTGGCTGGATACAACACAGGGAAGCGAATTACTGACTCTGAAGCGTCCTCTCCACAGACATTTACATGCCCGCACCCCAAAAAATATAATTAAGGCTCCCACTTTTCTGTTTTTACTGATTTTTACAGATCAATACAGACAGAAAACAAAGTGTTTCCTGTCTGCATTTATTTTTAAAAATGGAAGAAGAAAAAAACCTGAAAATGTGGCTTCTTTGGAGTGACTTTCCATACTATCTTTCATCAGTTCCAAGCCAACAGCTGAGCAGATAGATGACATGGGAGTTAAAAACAAGATGACATTTCCTTAAATAACATATGTCAACATCCATTTGCAGTCTAATGCTAATATTCAACTGCGGGTGTATTGTTATGTTAGATTTAGCTGCTTAATTTGGTAAAACACAACAGGCGTCAAAGTATGAGAGCACGTTTATTACTTTAAATAAATGTGAAAATATACCATTTTACAGGTTCATTTATTCACAGAACACAAAATCAGTATGGATAAATACTGATAAGATGGCCAAAAACATAAAAATGGATAAATCAGACGGAAATGTTCAAAAGAAATACCACAAAACTGGGAGCCCTAAATACAACACCATACCATACCCTGCCAGACACTGCCCGTGCCCTAGCCATTTCTATAACTTCCCAAGACCCATACAATGCATCCATGTCCTCTGGCAGAATCTAAACTTTGTGTGAAGCCTTTCCTTAACCAGGGGGCCACCCAGCCGAACATCTCTACATATCACACGCCAGGCTTCGCCTCAAAATAGGCCATTCGCTTGGAATTTAGCGGCCTTCCTGAGGGCCTTATCAAGGCCGACTTTTGTCATCTTCTCAGTTAACAAGCTGTCTCCTCTCTCTGGAGACACGGCGCCTTCTCAGGTGGCTCCTGTGTGCGCCCACCCCACGCCCCAGGAGTCTCTTAAAACTGCGGGCTTCTGACGCCAGGAGGCAGTGCGCCACCACAGTGCCCGCATCTGTGCCCCATAAAGCGCTACAGCCGCAGCGCACCCCTGATGGACCTGCCATCCTAGGCGTGCCTAGAGTAGGTGCCAGCAGCAGGGACCCTAGGAAAAGAGAGCAGCTACCCCACCTTCCCGGCTTTCTTTTTCACTTTTTTCACTTTTTTCATTTGCTTTTTCTCGAATGTGATGCCCCACTTGACTTGGTGCCCTAGACGACCGCCTAATTCGCCTACATGGGTGGGTTGCCCACCACCAATTCCAAGTATCCCCAAACCCCCTCCTTCCCATATGTCACTTTCGAGCCAAGTGCCAAGGCCGACACACTTCGGGGGCACCTATGGCACACCCCTGGCAGAGGGAGGTCTGTGAACTCAACGCATGTTGCATTGCATTTGGTGAAAAAAATGAAAAAGGCCATCAGAATAAGTGCAAAAGTAGAAAATCGTGTCAATAAATTAAAATATTTTTCATGAGGTTTGTTTCTTTGAGAGTGCCTCCTTCTTCTGAAAGGATGCCCACCCATGGTGCGTGCCTTCTGCGAGGACGGACGTGGGAGCTCTGCTTAACCTAGTGAAGTCTGGAAATTCTTGCTATTGTTCACCGTCATTCGCCCATTCATCCATCAATCAGTCGCTCCATTCATTCCTGGACAGCCCTCGTTTAGGAAACTGATTTCAGAGACACCATAATGGGGACGGGTCAGCGCCCGATTACACAATTTATTCAGCTTTAAAACGCCTACCATTCCTAACATACTTGACCGGTGCAGCGACTTTCAGCGACTGCTCTATCAATGTTTACAGAGATATGGGGACATTTTATCAACGGGAACATATTTCCATTTACTGCGGCTGCAGCGAGGCTTTCTGCGAGGCTAAGGAGACTTGGGTTGTCTGAATGCGTCGCGTCCTTACTCAGCGAGCTAAGCACTCGCGGATGAAACGTGCGGTGATTTACAGGTCGCCGGTTCGAATCCCACCAAGGCCGGCTCAGCATTCCAGCCTACCAAGGTTGAAAAATTGAATACTTTTAAATTGGATAATAATAACATCTGGTATTTACAGCTCTTACAAACTACATAAATGTGGTATGAAGAGCTACAAAAAAAAAGTTAGTAAACACGCACAAGTTAGTATATTTCTATCGACTTAGGACCAGTGCTTGGAATGGAAATATAGAAGTGCAGCTACTCCTTGCCCCAGAGTACCTGCTTGCTGCTGAGAAGTGCCGGGACTCTCCCATTGAAAGCATTGGAGAAGTGCTGGTACTATCCCTTCCAAATTAAACACGTGCAGATACTGAGTACCTGATAGTACCTGCCCATTTAAAGCCCTGCTTAGGACAAAGAAGATGAAGCTACAATCGAAAGCTCAATGTTTCTTCTTTTCTTACATGAAAGGCAATTGCCTCAGATCACACATAGTGCCTCTGTAATATATGCACACTTCTAAAGAGAACAAAAAACTGACAGGACCCGAATTATGACGATTTTATCTCCATAAACCTCTATAAATAAACATTGATGGTTAATGTAGCGCACATCACAAACTGAAATTAACATTAACTGCTAATACAGTGCACAACACAAACTGATTTTTTTCTTGGCACGTGGATAGCTGCTATTATCACTCAACTCGTTTAGTAAATATTTACATTACCACGGAAGAATTTAAAATCATGTCAGACCTGCGCATACATGACGCTGTGGCACACAGATGCTGACAGATGTTTACAGCAGGTGATTAACCCATTGAGGTATCCCTCTATTTCAATATGCTTCCCGGCTTCATTATTTCTTCTCTACTGTTGCATGTCCCCTTCCCATTTGTATCATGGTATATATTAAAAGGACAGCTACCTCAATTTTTGCACCTCCTCTTCTGGGTGGACTTACTGCTCTGCAGCTGGCACCGTACACTTCTCATCTGCAAGGATCCTGCCTGAGGCCGACCCTTTTCTACGCATACATGATCCCTCTAGCCGGCATCACCCACTCTCACGGCATCGACATCCTCTTGTACGCTGATGACACACAACTCATTCACTCACTGGCGGACAAGATGCCCAGTATCCGGATCAAGTTCAACGCCTGCATGGCTGAAATTGCCGATTGGATGAAGACCAGCTGTCTAAAGCTGAACACCGACGAGACCAAAATTGTGATCTTTGGAAAGAGCACTTCACTGTGGGACTGCACCAGAGCTAGAACCAACACCCACCCCCAACACCCACGCCAAAAACCTCTGGATCATCATTGTCAGCAAACTCGACATGACGGCCCAAGTCAACACCGTCACCGCCTCAAGCTTCCATACCCTGAAGATGCTGGGGAAGCTTTTGAAATGGCCCCTAATCAGCACCCGGAAAACTGTCAGGCACGCCCTGGTCACAAGCGATCTGGACTACGGGAACACCATCTAAGCCAGGATCAACAAAAACCTCAGCAGAAGGCTGCAGATCACTCAGAATTCAGCAGCCAGACTCACTCACAACCTCCCATGCTGCATTCACACCACACCACAGCTGAAGGAGCTCCACTGGCTTCGCATTCACGAACAAACACAGTTCAAACTCCTCACTCACACTTTCAAGGCACTACATAATACTGGCCCAGCGTACCTCAACAATCCCATCTGCTTTCACAAACCTTCTGGACACCTCCACTCGTCCGGACTCCTACTTGCACACATCCCACATATACAGAAAACCAGATCCATTGGTCGAGCCTTCTTATACGTCGCTCCTAAAGCATGGAACGACCTCCAGCATTAGATGAGTTTCGTCCGCACTCCTTGAATTCTGCAAGAAGCTGAAGACCAGGCTTTTTGAGTAGTCCCACCAGGCCCTCGGTGTGCCTAGACTCACACCTGCTCAGTGCCAGGATACCCTCCCGGGTGATTGTGGTCTCAACAAATCTGCATAACATAACAAACAACACAAATCAAAGCAGCCTTCCCCGTGACGGGGGATCAAAACCGACCCAGCCTCCCTGGTGGCCACTGTGGCTGTGCTGTAGCATCAGTCCTGTTCCCAGGGGTTCAAGTGTCAGCTTCAGGAAAGAAGAACTCTCACAAGGAGGGTCAGCTGGCCCTTGTTGGCTCTTTCAGCCGAGTACAAAGCACTAGAGCACGGAGCATCAAAGACCCCTTTGCCCTTTAGTGACAGTGAGTGGGTGTGCGGGGATGGGCAGCCTGCACTCTGGGGAGAATGAGTGACTGTTTAATGACACAACTGCTGGCAATGGAGACAGGAGACTCAAGTTCTAAACCCATTTTGCCAATGGATCAAGATGTGTCATCCTAAGCAAACAACTGTCTCCTTGGACATGAGCAGGGCCACTGGAATAAAGCAATTTTGCGGCCACAGTGTTTTCCACATAACTATGAATTTGCCGCTTTTGGCACATAAACCATCATCCGCTTCATAATCTGAATATTTTGACAAAGAAAATTGTTTTTAGCGCAATTGGATCGAATGTTACTAAAAATGCAGCGACGTATTGCTGAGTCTTGCACAAAGATTGACTGGTCATCTTTCAGTTGCTTATTGCTCTAGTTGGAGGTTAAACTGATGCTAATGGGGGTGAAGCTTTTACCCAGACAGTGTTGAAATGGGTGCAAATGACAAAATAATGAAGTAATACTATCAAGAAATGTGGAGCATTATGCCACATAATTTAGTCCTTCCTTGCTGCATAATTCCAGTGGCCCAGGCTATGAGTTACTTTACTTGCAAATCTCTGAGTCTGTTACACACAAGATAACCACAAACACTCCCTAGACATTAACACCAGAGTTGAGTGTTCTCCCTCCAGCAGCTTTCTCCAGCTCTACCTCTTCATAGCACTTGCCAGTGCTTAACCTGAGCCGGTTGTTTCCGGTGCTCAGTACCAGCGCTTAATCATTAACGCGGGCGCTTTTTATAAGCAATAGTTAAGGACACATTCATTTATGGGGATATTAAGTGATTTGCCCATCATCACAGGATGTTGAGCCGACCCGGACACTCAAACCTGCTTCCCCAGCTCCGAAGTCGGCAGCTCTGGCCATTACCCCACATCCTCTCCCCACTTTCATGGTTAGTAGTTGGTTCTGTTTTAGGCGGGGCTAACAGGAGAAATGGGCTGGTGCAAGCTGCCTCCTGAGGGGAGCCTCGGCACTTATTTTTTTTCAATTAACCACTGGCCCTTGGGGGTAATTCAGTGAAGAAATCTTAGATTGGTTGTAACTTGTTTGCTCATTTTTTTAGTTAATAAGAGCATAAAACGTTTTTAACACTTGTAATTGCATTGCTTTGAAACTGTAGTTTGCCCCTGTTACAGTGAAAAACAACACTTCATTATTTATTTTGAACTGATAGACTAAAATAACTGTAAAAATCATCACACGAATGTAATCATAATGGTTAGCATTTACTCCAACCACTTCATTGTATATACCCCAAACCCTTGACCATTAACCATAGCCCTTTAACCCCTACTCCTTCTACCATACATCCCTTAACCCAATACTTTTAATCCCTAAACCACAAACCATCAACCCTATAACCCAAACCGTATACCTGTACCTTTAACCTTGTATCTAATTCCTTTAACCTCAATCCCTAATCCCATATCCTTAACCTATGCCCCAACCTCTCACCCATAACACTTATACCTAAAACCATATGAGCCCCTAACCTCGTACTCTGGACCCCTACACCTGTAACCCCTAAATCATAACCCTATACCCTTAATCCCCAACCCATATACCCATTCTCTATACTCAAACCCATGGCTCTATACCTTCAACCCTATATCACTAACATTTAGTCCCATATCATTAATCCCTAATGACCTAATAATCCCTTCACCCCTTCCCTACTTCAATATATTTTGGGCACAAAGATTTGTGGAACTGATCCTTTTTTGAAGTATTTATTTTTAGAATTAATAATTTGGAAGTGTTCTTTTTAGAACTGCTATTTTGGAGGTTTTGCGGTAATCCCCTATTTTAGCTTTGACATGCAGTCCTCACAGAGCCCTTCTCCCCTCACACGGGAGATCATCCTTTAACGACGCGTAAGAGCTGAGTTCTTATTCTAGCCTCACCATTAGACCTAATTGTGTGATCCTGGGTGCACGGTTTCCTCCCTGGCCTGAGTCACTTTACCAGCAAAGATTACAAATTGTTCGACAAGCAAGCGACCGCCACAAGTACAAAATGGACATTAACGGTGACATCAGAGGCCAGCGCTCTCAATGCAGCAGCTCTGAAGAGCGCTGCTTCTTTATAGCGCTTAGAGGCAGTTTTGTCATCCAGTACTATGTAAACGCAACACACAGTCGTCACATAAATGCTTTCCCGTCTTCTCGCATGGAGTGCAAAAGGGCGGGAGAGCGTGCATTCTTAACCCATATTAGCGTGGTTAGCGCCTTCCACATAAATTAATTTAAAAACGTAATTGGGAATTCAATGAAGAACAACTGAAATATGTTTCGCACTGTGCTCGGCGGTGGGAACATCTCTGTTATTAACTATCCCTTAAGCGAGCTGCCGTGTGAGAAAGAGGATGGGTGTTGTTCCACGCCTCCTGGAATCAGGGGTGTGCTCAGCACTATATTTTGTTTCCAAACTCCGTCACCTCCACTTTATGAGGAGAAACCCCTCCCCCCACGGCCTCCGATAAATCAAGAGGGTGTCCTCGGGAATAACTGAAGCAAATGTCTCGTGGAACCCCAGCGGGGCCATTTGCCTGAAATGAAAGAGTATTTAGTGAAATCCCTTTCATGTGACCCGCGAGTATAGCCCCAGGCGGCCCGGGGTGTTGGCTTCCGTCCCAAAACGTGTCCTTGGCTGAAGCCGGAATGATTAACCAAGGACGTGGGATGGCGGCCTCTCCCGGACACACTAACCGGGACACAGAAGGGCGAGATTTTCAACCCGTACATTTTCACAGGCAGAAACAGTGGAGTTCAAACCCTCTTGCTCTTAACCTGGCCTTTCTTTGCACCATTTGGAAATTACACAAAACCTTAAAATACATACATTTATTGATAAAGCCACGCATTAGGGTAATTTTCCTACTACACTATACAAAATAATCTCTCCCCATAGCCTTATGGGGCAGCATCTCTTAATTCTGGTGATGACGGTAGCTCATTTACGAGTGATATCAATAATTTAAAATAATGTGCACAAGATCACGCAGTTTGCTTACGGGGAAAAGACTTGATTCCCCTCTGATCCAACAAATGTATGTAGAGCCTGAAATTAGTATTGTCTGGATTCAGGCGTTGGTCATTTCTTATGGTTCTTAGAGAGGATTTGTGTTTATTTGGAAAAAAATAGGGGCGTGTGGACCTCCTAATCCGAACATCCAGGGTCGCAGACCTGGTGCTAACAAAAAATACTTTCAATTGCGATTCTGATTGAGAATAGTAATATAATTAATAACTTGCTTTCCGTTCTATTGTTTCTTTGTGCTGTATATAAAAAGGTCACTAACACTGAAGCTGTGGTGCTCAAGCACACAACCTCAGAAGGATGAAGGCTCAGCCTGCCCTGCCAGGACTTCTAGAGCATCACATTGTGTAAGAGGTGAGTGTTCAGCTCACTGAGCCATCCCGCCAGCTCAATACTTCTATGGTTTCTCCCACAATGTTCACATTAAAAGTCCTATGACATGTTCAACTATGAGAGGCAGCAGACTGACCCTCAGGGCCAGACTCAAAAAAGTACAAATATACTCCTGTTGATTTCCTCCTACATCTGAAGTATATTTATGCTGCCATGAAGTTTACAAACGGTTCCACTAACCCTCGCAGGAGTCTGTGGAACATTCCTAAACTTGTTGTGGAATTCTTTTAAGGTTTCCAAGTTAGTTACGTGGGTTAACCTTGATGCATGTGTAAATGTGTATATTATCAATGTGAAAATACTGTACTGTATCAACTGGTGCTGGAACAATTTTTAGAGTGGGGGTGCGGCCATTAATGTTATATCCGTTTAGTTATAGGTAGCAAAAACAGGGACAGGCCAGACATAAAAGTAGGACTAAAGCTTTTAACCTTACTTCTATGCCTGGCCTGCCGCTGTAAAATTATATATATATATATATATATATATATATATTTATTATATACACACACTTATAAGCTACCCTTACATCCTCACACAACATTAGCTACTGGCTCGACCTCTAACCTCTACCCTTTGCCCCCGCTTCTTGTCTCCCATCTGCTGCAGCATGCATGCAGCCGGCCTTAACCTACCCTGCCTGAAATAGATACATTATTTAACAAGAGTATGCTTTTAAATTCTCCTTTGCATGATTACTTGACCTTTGTCCCAAAAACCGGCACATGTATTTAAAATGATGGAAAGCGTCAGGACACCGGGACAGTCCTCTGAAAACCGGGACTGTCCGGGGAAATCCAGGATGTCTGGTCACCCCAGTCATAGGGATTGTGAAAAATCCACGCATCATACAAAAAACAAGTGTAACCAATGTGCCACTCCCATTCAGCAGGAGAGTGGCAAGGGCGTGGCAAGCAGCTGGCGGTGGATTTTGGAGCACTGGTGTGGTAGCGCACTGTCATTTACAGCACTGTTTCTGTTGAAATGGCCACTAAATGTGCATAGATGCAGTTTGCTACTGGTAAAACTATATTGCACACAAATGATAAATGTGTGGAAATAGGTTTTCAGAGAATATGTATCATTTGTGCATCACCAAGTAACGTGTCTTGATTGGTTTTGATCTTTTTAAAATCTTTGTTTCCATCACACTTCAGAATTACAAAAAAGTGCTTTATTTGTGCTTTCCAAACTGCTGATATCATTTGAAATATATGTACAGTTAATTTCCCAATATCTAAATGTAGCTGACATGCTACACCCTTTCCTTTCACACTCCCTGTCCCCCAGCAGGATTGTCATATAGTTCACTTTTACAAAATCATCTCACTCTGAGGTCAGAGAATTAAAGTAAACAACCAGTTTCCGAATAAGCAGCAATTTGTCAGGAGACCTAGCCTGGCATGTGACCTTTGTCTTTGAAGTGCACCAAATGAGAGATAAAGAGTTTGGTCCCATGCTCACGAGACGTCCCATAACAAAACCGCACAGGGCTTGAAAATTCGGCCTTTCTCCGATTATATCTGGATGGGATAAGCACGTCCGTCTGTCCGTCCGTCCATCCATGCATCCATTTTACAAATGCATGATGCGACTAGGACTAGGTAATCCACCCCCTAAAGGAACATGAGCTGTGCCCCGAGGGCAGGGCGGGGGCGATCCCATCGGCCCCAACCAGTTCAGGGGAAGAGATACTGACTCGTGCATGCCTGCACGTGCGCACAAAGCTTCCCCCTCCCCCCTACCCGGGGCTTTACCCCCGATCTGATTGCAGACACCAGAGGTCACTGGGGGCATCTAATTGAAAGTGTTTATGGCAATTGATTAAGTGGAGTCTGGCTGTAGGCGCTGTCACCAACCTCTGTTGTTATAGCAACAGAGAAAAGGTGAGCTCTGCCCCGCCCACGTGCCAGGCCTTGCTGAGGGTTGAGTGCAGCAGACTGTATAGAAACTAGGGTCAGGCTGAAGACACTTTAGCATAATGAAAAATCATGATATGAGCAATCCTTAGTCAGCCTGTTTAATTTCTAACAAGAAGGTCTAAAAGCCTGGAGAGAGGACCCTGTGCGTGTACAGTAATGGAGCGCGTTAAGGCTCCGCCCACCCTGAAGCATGAGTATCCCTGATGTAGGGTCAGTCAACGACCTGCAGGCGGGATGACCATAGCCAACAATGTGGTGTGATATCCCACAGGCCCCGCTAGTCTCAACCCTGTAATGACAACAGGTTTGTCACACATACTACCAGTGTGTGCTGCTTCTCATACATAGCCAGGGCCACTGGAATGAGGCAATTTTGCAGCTGCAATTTCCACATAATTATGGATTTGCCGCCATTTGCCACATAATTAATCAAATGCGGCATATTATGCAGATTTTTTTTTTAAAAAGAAGATATTTCTACCTCAAACGGATCAATAGTCACTAAAACGAGTTGGTACATGTTGGTGGGCAGTGGAAGGCCCTTTGGAGAGGACGGCTGGCCATCTTTCTGTGGCCCTGTCCGCAGCACAGTGTATGTACAGCACCATGTACAGCATCCCGCTGGTACACAATCTCTCTTTTACTCTTATTGTTTTGGCATCTTTCGCTTAATATAATTTTTCAGTTTTGCACAACTGCAGTATTGTGCATTCCAAGCTTGTGTACATCGACACCGCTGCGGCATAATCAGCTGTCTGTTCTGGAGAGAACCTTACAGAAGTGCATGAAGGCCACATGTGTGTCACAGGGCATTGAACAGCACACAACATACGCCTGCCCTCCCTACTGCAGCCCATAATGTGGCCACCATAGAACTCTGAGGTGTTCCGCACCCAATATTGGGCCCATCCACCCTCTGTAGAACATGCTCTTAAGCTGATTTGTGCTGCTCCCGCCCTAGCTCAGTCCTCTCTTCATGTGTTCCACCACCAGCACATCCTTTTCAAGACTCTATACTAGAACCTGAGAGGCAGGACCCCCAGACATCCCTACCCCAGAGCAGATAAGGGGTGGAGGGGGCAGAAAGAAGAGATATCTTGGACAGGGGAGGTTACAAGAAAGTTTACACGTGTTGATCTCACAGGGTCCTGTTTTTCCAGGCCTGTACTTGCAGAAGCATGAGGCCTGCAGCCCCAGCTCCCCTGTGCCTGCAGCTGACTTTGGCCGGACGATAATAACAGGACTGTGTCCCCAGAGATACAACCATCAGGCACTTATCATGGTAGCCTTTAAAATTTAAATACTTCTGCGTCGACAGCAGGAATTTGAAATATCTCAGATCAAGGGCTCTTCATTGCCTCTGTGTTCCTGCGTCTTCTTCACATCACCATTTGCCCTGAAGAAGTTCATTTTATGTATGAACGAAACGCGTTGGCTGGAATTTGCACATTTTGATATTGAAAATAAAGGATTGATAAACCACTATACAAAATGAACATTTGGATTTATTGAAGAAAACTCTTTGGTAGTGCGCCGCTCCACTATTTTCACAGCCCCAGCTCCCCTGTGCCTGCAGCTGACTTTGGCCCTTCTTTGGGGACTACTTCATGACGTCACAGGGATGGACGGAGTGGGAGCCCTGACTGCCCTTCACTTAACTTTATTGCTCCATTGTGAAACCAGGATCTCTATATAGAGCTCATAGCCTGGCCCACCTCACGTGCCTGCGCGTACTCTAAACTACTGTTACTTAATTATGTCACAAACAAGACAGCTCTTTATTTAAAGTGTCAGTGGGCTCAATATCACTCATTTATTTATCACCTGACTCACACATTCATACTGCAATGACTGATTTATACAGTATCATTCAATGCACTCACTTGGCCTTTTCATCCATCGTACACTCACTCGCCCATTCAGTCTTGAATCCATGCAGCCACTACCAATGCATTCATGCAGACACTCACTCATCCATCGCACACACAGGTCATTCAACCATTCATTCTCTCATCCATCTATTGACCCATTCTTGCATTCACCCACCACCCATCCACACACAAAGGAGCCAGTACTTTGAAAATCATTTTTATTGATTAAAAAGCAACACCCATTGCCTTTGTCAGTGCTTGTTTTCTTTCGAGGTCTGCACCGCTCCTAGATTGGGGCTCGTCAGTTACCTTACCAGACATGTAAAAGAGAGGAGGTATGATTGCTCCTAGCACCCAAATGCCCCACTGATACTGCTTTTTGGTCCTTCTGTTAAAAGATGAAGTACAGATTCTTTAGTGGTAGTGATGGGCGTCTCAGTAATGGCAGTGTAAGTAATGGTCAGGGCCATTGGAATTATATGATTGTGCGGCTATTTTGGCATAATTATATATTTGCCACATAATCCATCATCTGCTGCATAATCTGCAGATTAAAAAAATATATGTTTCTAGCTCAAATAGTTCAAAGGTTACTAAACACACAGCAGCACATGTTGCAGCACAGTGGAAGGCCTTTTGCAAAGACTGGTGACCTTTCTGCAGCATATTGCTACATTTAGGTGTTAAACTGGTATTAATGAGGTGCACCCAATGCTTAAACAGTGTTACCAAGTGTAAAAAGTACAAAATAATGAAGTAATACAAAAAAATGTGCCACATTACGCCACATAATGAGCTTTTTCTTGCAGCATAATTTACTCAACCCTGCTGCATAATTTGGCCTTCTACTGCCGCATAATTCCAGAGGCCCTGGCAATGGTCTATAGAACACTGGAATGTTGAGAGCTACAGTGAAGACAAGAGTGGCTCAGGGCCAATAATGGCTGGCACCGACTTTCTGCTCCAACTTTCCAACGTGTTTTTCTGTTTCTCCATTTTTCATTTAGAAAATTCTGCAATATTCTAATTGCATTTAGCCCTTCTTTCTTGTTAAAGGCCCTCACCCTCAGGTTCAAGGCCTTTAGCAACTATTAGATCATTGGAATGTTGGGAGCTCCATTGAAGACAATGGAGTTGCTCTGGGCTTATAATGGCTGGTATAAGCCCAGTGCTCCAACATTCCAATGATTGCCTTTTTGTTTCTCCATTTTTAATTTAGAACATTCTACCCTTAGTGGGTGGAATGTTCTAATAGCCTTATAGCCCTTCTGCCTCAGGCTATACTGGTTGTTAAAGGCCCTCTCCCTTGTTACAGGCCCTCGCCTGCGGCTCGGGCCTATAACTCGGGATCAGGGCCTTTAACAGCCGGTATAGCCCTCGGAAGCGCGCTATAAGGCTATATTATAGTGCTCAGAAGTGGGCTAAAGTGGTAAATGATTAATGGTCAGATAAAGTAATGGGATGCCACTGTGCAAAACAAAGGGTTAGTACAGGAACATTGAGTGTTAAATCTTTTGCTGCACAAACACGAAAGCAGCAATATTGATGACCAAAAGAGTGACATGGCAAGTAAATATAGCGAGGTGTCGGTTTACCATACTTTACTCCACATACATTTACCTAGACAATACACATTTCTTTAAGATATGTGGATATGGAGCGAATAAGGGCAAACCTTAATTTGCCAATGCATAGTTACCACCTCCATATTTTGGTGGGTGATATTTTTGCTGTGATATTTGTATAGCACACTATTTTTATAGTTGATACAGTGACCTACAACCCACGATATAGCACCATGATATATTCGAATAACGCATATATTGGCTGTCATTTTTATGACCTATTTAAGCAATATGTTTTGTGTTTTATATGTGTCTGCCTGGTGCTTAGTATCCGCCTCTGAGTGCCCCTAGGCACTGTAGGGATTCATTTAATTATAGTCAATTTGAGGCAGGGGGACGAGGAAGCACCAACTCATCAGGGCCTGGTAATGTTCCATTCTTACAACAGTTCAACATGGCCGGGTTAAGAGAAACTGGAGACAGGCCCTTAAAGCGGAAACAGTTATGGTCACGTGCTGCGTCAGGAAGCAGCTTTGCTTGCTTACTTTATTCGAGATGCTTATAAGAGAATCAATAAGCGAACTCTTTTTTTGTCCTCATTTCTTTCGGTCAGCGGGGTTATAAATATACACAGAAGGTTGGAGTCCTCCGTTCCCAGGACCCTTTGCGGAATGCGTCCCCTCTTGCACGCTGTCGTGGTGACGCAAGCGCATGTCAGGGTTTATGGTCACAGCGCAGTGGTTTACAGCCTAGGAGCGCGGTGTATTCTCACGGCGAAGGCTATCCCGGGCCTGGGCGCTTGTGCACTCTTATGGAAACCACAGGCCATGTGCTCTCTCAGGAGAAGAAATGACAGCCAATAGCCCTCACACACTTGAAGGGATGTCACTCCAGACCAATGACGCCACCCCAGGCCAATGACGTCACTCCAGACCAATGACGGCAGTCCATGCTAACAAAAAAACGAGATTCACAATAGCTCAAAACAAAGTACCCTTGACATTTCTCAAGGGTTGCATTTAATGTTCTTATCGTGTCCGCATGAATGGCTGGACTGGCTAGCCGGGCAACATGACATTCCCAGGAGGATGCAGGATCTGGCGCTAGAGTCACTCCCCAAAGTATTGATGGAGAGAGGCCAGGGGTTATTAGCAGGATAAAGGGTGTCTAGTTGCCCGTAGATCCAGACACAATGTGTCACCTCTGGTAATGACTCAGTGCTGCGGGCTTCCCTTGGTTTAACCCCCTGCCCACTGAGCACTGTAATCCAGCAGAGATCAGGGAGTGGCAGCATTTTCAACTCAAATAAATAGTCTTTTAGGTACATTTATTGTTGGTAAAAAAGGTTTTTGTTAGTTTTTGGGACGGGTGTACTTTCTACTCTAAAACAACATCCCCATAAAGTGCATACATAGAATGCCAGGTCTGGGACTACATCCCTCAGTGTGCAGAGCATTTCAGGCCATGGGCTGGGGATTAGAGATTTCCAGTCTTGGGTTTGCCTCAGTCAGAAAAAAAGCATCCTACGTTTTGGCCTACATCCGTTAGAATACAGAACACCACAAGCCAGGGACTTGCTAGGAAATAGTACAGAGCAACCCTAGATCTGGGACCACATCCCAGGAAGTAGAGAACACACCAGGTCTGTGATGTGCATCTAGAATACAAAGCATCCGGGGTCTGAACCACATTCCTACGACAGCACAGAGAATCTCAGGTCCGAGACTATATTCCTGTGCGGTACAGAGCATCCCAGGTCTCCAACACTGTGCTCAGAGTATTCCCAGTCTCGGGGTACATCTCTCTGCATATAGATTATTGCAGGTCAGCGGCTACATCCCTCAGTGAACTGAGCATTCCAGGCCAGGGACTGCTTTCCTACGAGAGCACAGATAATCTCAGGTCCGAGACTGTATTCCTGTGCGGTACAGAGCATCCCAGGTCTCCAACACTGTGCGCCGAGTATTCCCAGTCTCGGGGTACATCTCTCTGAAGTTAGATCATTGCAGGTCAGCGGCTAGATCCCTCAGTGAACTGAGCATTCCAGGTGTGGGACTGCATTCTTCTGAGTGCAGACAAACCAGGCCCAGGTTTTGAATGTCACTGATGAAAAGATACAGTTAATTCCAGGCTTGGGACCACTTCCTCCACAGGGTACAAATATTCAACAATGCTTAGACTCCAACATCAAAGCATACCATATTAGGGACTGTATGCCTCTGAAACTACAGAGCATTCCAGTTCTGAGATTACATCCCTCAGACTGCAGAGCATCCCATTCCTGGAACTACATTCCTCAGAAAATGCAGACATTCTCACTACCCCTCTGAGTCCAGATGAGTCCAGATGCGAGATGACAGCACACCCCTGGTGCATACAGTACTCCATGTCAGCACTGCCTCTGCTAAAACCACATTCCTGAGTGGAATGAAACTGCACCTCCCTCAGTTTAGTGACATTCCAGCTCTCTTACTGCAGTTCACTTCACTGAACTTGAATTACTTACAAGATCTTGCAAGTGTTTAATTGATACTGCCAGTGCTTAATTTGTAAAAGAATAAGTGCCTGGTCCCAATGTTTTGCTCAGGCCGGTGTTACCGAAGGCCGGGGTGATGAATACAAAGGCTGAGCAGTCTTGATTCCACCTCATGCCCGTTTAATCCACTACCAGACACTCCCTGCCTCTTTACCTCACTCTCGCAGGTTATTTTTCATCCCTACTTTCTCCTCGTCACTCTTTTCCATCTTTCTCCTTCCATCTTTTGGGTTTTTGCACTGGATGAACGTCTGTAAATAAAAAAGTGCTGGTCCTCAAAAATGAATGCCGGTGGGTCCCACCTGAAACCACCGGCTCAAATTAAGTACTGTCCGCAGACCTACACCGATTAACAGTGCTGCGAAGGATAATTCTCATGCATTTTACTTTCCTGGCCTCGTTCCAGGGGTTCTGAAAGGTAGCTCTGACTTCAGGTTGGTCTTCATAGGAGGAGTTTACATTAGTGCACGCTAAACTTTAATAAGATGAACCATCTCGCAATTCAAACCGGTCTCCATTTGCCATTTTACTCTGACAGAGTTGTTTCTGTTTTCTTCGGATTCTGCAAATAGCTGCTCTCTCCATCATGAACAATTTTACACACAAGCACTGGGATGCTTTGGGACAAGAGTCTGATTCCCCCACAAGTGAATTCAACATGAGAGCTGCTCCATGCTGCCAGCCTACTGCCATAAACTGTGCTTTCTTCAAGCACACTTCTTAACATCCCATAACATGAGAACCACATCTCGGTGCTCATCAGGCACCGCATAGAAACACTTCCCTCACAGGATCAAAAAAACAAAGACAACAGTCTTACTACCACACACCATACACGGTGCACTTTGCAGTCCATTAAGACAAGTGCTACAGCGCCCCAAACAGGGGTAGTAAGTGCTATATAAATGCTGCAAAGCAAAACATTACAATACAATCTGTGTCTGCTTGAGGCCTTTACAGAAAACATGTTTCTAAAAACATGACCGGCCCTGTGGAGGTTTCATTTAATTATAAAACAAGTTAAACAGTTGTTCTTCTCTTCTTCATGTGGAGGTTTCTGTGATATTCTAGTGAGCCAACAATGTTGTGGGCATCCCATTACACATCAGCTTCCAAACAACTCAGCTGGGCTGTGTGGCTCTTGGTTGTAGCTCGGGCCAGTGGAATGATGCGATTCTGCAGCCACTGCATTTTCCACTTAATTATGATTTACTACACTTCCCACCAAATTCATCATCTCATAATTTGCAGATTTTCAACCAAAAAGTCAATTTTTTTAGCAGAAGTGGATCAAAGTTGCTAAAAATGCAGCCACACATGTAGCTGCATCGTGGGCAGGCCCTTTCCAAAGGTTAACTGGTTTTCTGTCAGTGCCGATTGCTTTATTTACGTGTTAAACTGACACTAATGAAATGAAACTTGTGCACAGAAAATATTAAAATGCGTAATGATGACAAAATAATGAATCCAGCCTCAAAATGTTCTGCATAATTTGCTTTTCTTTATTTTTAAACCACATTTTTATTGTTTTGTGTTTAAACAGAATTGACACAAGAACTGCATCTGACAGCAACCACCCACCATCCGTAGCTCAACCTTCAGTGCTGTGTATGACATCACTCAACTGCACCACCATTCACCAGAGTTCGAACAAGCATTGGCAAAGTCAATAGGTTTCGCCTATACAACAGCTATTGGCTTTGGCATGCGTTTTTACCATGCTGTACACCAGTGTAGCTGCTGTTCAACATGGCTAAAAGTTAGTGGCGTGGAGTGGAGTGGGGGGGGGGGAGTGTCGTAGACTGGATTTGTTGGAGTAGAGTGTCGTAGAGTGGAGTAGGGGAGTGGCCTGTAATAGAGTGGAGTAGAGTTCAGTGGCAAAGTGTCGTAGAGTGCAGTGTCATAGAGTGGAGTGCCATAAAGTGGAATATAGTGCAGTGGAATAGGGTGAGGTGGGTTGGAGTGGATTGAAATAGTGGGGTGGAGTAGATTGGGATAGAGTGGATTGGATTGATTGGAGTGGGGTGGATTGGAGTGAGTGGACTAGATGGGATGGATTGGATTGGAGTGGGGTGGATTGAAATGGGGTGAGGTGAATTGGATTGGGGTGGATTGGAGTAGTGTAGATTAGATTGGCTTGGGGTGGGGTGTATTATATTAGATTGGAGTGGACTGGACTGGATTAGAGTAGGGTGGTTTGGAGTGGGGTGAATTAGAGTAGAGTGGAGGGGTTGGATTGGACTGGAGATGGTGGATTGGAGTGGGGTGGATTGGACTGGAGTGGGGTGGAGTGCGGTGGGTTGGATGGATTGGACTGAGTGGGATGGACTGGGGTGGATTTGGGGTATTGTGGGTGGGATTGGAGTAGAGTGTGGTGGATTAGAGTGGGGTGAGCTGGATGGGGTGGATTAGATTGGAGTAGGGTGGAGTGGAGTGCGGTGGATTAGAGTGGAGTGGGGTGGTATGGAATGGGTTGGAATGGAGTGAAGTGGAATGGAATGGAGTGGGGTCGAATAGGTTGGATTGCAGTGGGGTGGATTGAATTGGAGCGAGGTGGATTGGATTGGGTGGGGTTGATTGGATTGCGGTGAATTGGGGTGGGATGGGATGGGATGGAGTGGAATGGGGTGGATTGGAGTGGAGTAGATTGAATTTGGCTGGATTGGGGTGGATTGGATTGGGGTGAGGTGGATTGAATTGAAGTGGGGCAAATTGGAGTGGGGCACATTGTTTTGGATCGGAGTGGGGCACATTGTTTTGGATAGGTGTGGGGTAGCCTGGAGTGGTGCAAGTTGGAGTGGGGCAGATTGTTTTGGATTGGACCTGATTGGAGTGGAGCAGATTGCAGTGGGCGGATTGTTTTAGATGGGAGGGGGCAGATTGTTTTGGAGTGGATTGGATTGGGGTGAGTGGTTTGGATCGGAGTGGGGTGGACTGGATTGGTCTGGGGTGGATTGGATTGACTGGGGTGGATTGGTGTGGGGTGAGGTGAGGTGAGGTGGGGTGGATTGGCGTGGGTTGGAATTGGGGATTGGAGTGGGGTGTACTGCAGGATTATGTGTTAAAGCATCATTTCTGCTGCTGGAGGCGGCAGAGTCCGTTAGATTGTCTGTGGATATGGGAGCATCATCTATGCTGGTGCTCTTAGACTTATCCGCAGCGTTCGATACAGTTGACTACCAAATTCTGGTACAGAGACTTCAAGCAATAGAATTGGTGGGGTGGTACTCACCTGGCTGAAGTCCTTTCTTATAAATCGTACGCAGAAGGTCGCCCTGCAACCCCACCAGTCGGAACCAAAACAACTTTGGTGTGGGGTACCACAGGGGTCGGCTCTGAGCCCACTTCTTTTTAATGTATACTTGGCCCCTCTGTTCTCACTCATAGCTAAATGGGGAGTGAAGGCAATATCATACCCCGACGAAACCCAGCTGGTGTTTTCTTTTAAAGATCAGTTGGTGGATTCCTTCACGAGATTTAAGGGATGTCTGAGAGACATAGCCCAGTGGATGAATAACAACAAACTTAAACTTAAAGCAGAGAAGACAGAGGTGCTGTTCTTCGGCAAGAATCCTCCGCCGGTAGCCGATATTTGGTGGCCGGCTGAAATGGGCCTGCCACCAACCCCAGCAACTACGGCAAAAAACTTGGGCATGAAATGGGAAGTAGATCTCTTGTTCACAGCTCAAATTCGGCAGGTGACAGCCTCACGCTTCAGTAAATTAAGAAACCTGAGGAAATTTTTACATCTCTTGCTGGAGGACTGTCGCAGAGTCATTATCCACGCCACAGTGACATCTAGGCTGGACTATGCAAACTGCCTATACCTGGGTCTGCCCACTTACCTGATCAGGAGACTGCAGATGGTACAGAACGCGGCTGCGAGATTGATTAGAAGTGTACCGTTTCGTCATCATATCTCTCCGCATATAAAACAGCTTCACTGGCTGCCGGTAGCAAGAAGGATTGAGTTTAAGGCTCTAACTCTGGCCTTTCGAGCAATGCATGGTAAATGCCCAAGTTACCTGAAGCACCGGTTGTGCCGTTATCAACAAAACCGCTTACTGAGGTCCAACTCTCAAAACCTGCTCTGTACACCTCGCTTTGCTAAAGCTCGGTTAGGGGGCAGATTGTTTACGGCGGTGGCAACCAAGCTCTGGAATTCCCTGCCAAACAATATCTGTCAAATTGAATCTGAGCCATTGTTCAGAAAGGCCTTGAAGACCTGGTTCTTTAACCTTGGGTAGATTTCTGGGGCCCACCCCGTTTTTTCTCATCTCGCTGTGCCGTCTACTGTTATAGCGCCGGGACACCTCTGTTTGAGGTAGCTGTTTGCGCTTTATAAATGTCTGTAATATTATTATTATTTCAGAAATTGTGCATAACAAAGAAACAATGTCGCTTTGCAATAAACTATTCCTCATCTTTTGAGAACAGCGCCTACGATCAAAAACAAAAGAAAACATGAGTGCAAAGTGAAAAAAGAAAACATGGCAAAATAAAGGAAACTTAATAGAAAATAAAACTTTGCCATTTTGTTTGTCCTGCTGGGCACGTTTTTACTAGTCACACGCCTTCTGTTTGAGAGGCACTAAAAGTTAAACAGGGCAAAATAGTACCTCTATCACATCGGGAGCAGCGTACAGGCACCGATTAAGTTGGATTAACCAGTGCTTGGTCCCTGCTCCGCAGAGAGGGACAGAAATTATGTTAGGCCTGCCTTGATGAATTATGAGGCTGTAAAGAAGAGTGCCACACAAGCCAACAATTCATAAGCAACAGGTGGGCTCCAAGCCCTTTTATGTATACAGCAGTGTCTCGCAAGCGAGATGCATGCGCTAGTGCATGCTTTCACAGGCTCGACCCTAAAAAGTCCCCCATCACTTGCCCCAAATGCTAGCATACTTCTTGGGTGCCCTCTAGGCTGGTAGATAGGTTCCTCTAGTTGCGAGCACCAGTCCATTTAATTTGCCTTTTCTTAATGCATAATTTGGTCAACTGTGCTGGCAAAATGAGTCCTCCCCTGCCCCCCAATTCCAGTGGAACAGTTCCTAATCACTTGCTTCTTCTGGTACACCAGTGGCCCTCTGCAAGCAGAAAAGCTTTCTTCCTGCTGGAGTGTGCCTCTGAATGCAGCTCTTAGGAGCTTTAAATACCACATAAGAAGTGTAAGTCCCTTCCTTATTTACTCTACTTATGCATGCCATGAATTGGACACCTCACATTCCACTGTGAGTGTATCATTTACTTTTGGAACATTGAATATAGCTGAATGAGTGCAAAATAACTTTTGTAGTTTAGAAACAACATGTAAGTTCCTACCTATTAATCATCTGAGGGTGTATCATGATGAGCTTTGCTGGCTCAGTGCAGAGCGCTTGTTTTTATGTGCTTGCAGATGAGTAACGCAAATACATTAACTCAATACTTAGTTTTCAGACAGTAGAGCTTAGAAACAGTGAGCAATGTTTACCTTTTTTTAATGTGCTTTTTTTATGTGCTGTCTGAATATAAAGCACTAACTCGGAGAAATATCAGGCTAAATGAATTCTCTTTACAATCTGCAGGCGCATGAAAACAGGAGCCAAGGAAGACAACCACAAAATAGCACCTGGCATAAAGGTGAGCTGACAGCTCAGCTGTCCATTTCAGTTGATGGCTCCAAAGAAACCTCTTCAAAGACTCACCTGGGATCAACGAGTTGTGTTCCCGCAATTCTGTGTGAGGTTGGTGCCTATATAAGATTGCTATAGTCAGGGGCGGCTGGTAGGCTTAGAAAATGGTGGGGCAAGCGAAGTACCTCACTGCTTCCCAAAAACCTAAATTAAACAAACCCCCTCCAAAAGCCACAAACATTCCAACCACTCCCTCCAAAAGCACAAATAAAAAAAAAACCCCACCCAAAACTCCTAAATAAAGCATAACCATTAACTTAATCACTATACTTACATGCATTACAAATTTCTAATAAATTAAATAAAATGGTACTTATCCATGGCTCCACATCCTCCTCGGTGTTCCTCTGCAGTCTGATGTGCGAAGGATCATCGACTAACCAATCCAGACGCTGCTCTCATGCTGCTAACCACCATGAGAGAAGCGCCAGAATTGGATGGAGCGGGTTAGATGAACTCTCCTTCAGGCCGGAGGCCTGTGCTTGTTCTCCACTCAGCTGTCTAAGACAGTGGGGTGGAGAGCTTCAAAGTGCACATGCCACTTTAGCCGGCGCAAGACAGTCGGCCAAAGTGACATGCGCACTTTGGAGCATACGGTCAAGCCACTGCTCCAGTCCACTATGCTGCCAATTGGCAGCAGAGGACATGCCCCCATTTCTCCTGGCTCAGTGGCAGCCTGGCGGCGATGCTCCCCCACCCTCATGAAGAAACTGCTGCTGCCCATGGTTGGGTCAGAAGTTAAGATGTGTCAGTAAAATTGGGCAAAATTATGACTTTGCCTACTCCAACTTTCTCAGTTTATATTTATTTTTTTCAGTTTAAATAAATAAGCTAGTGAAAAAAACAGGTCTGCAAAATGTAGGAGAAAGTCCCTTCAAGCCACACTTTATGCTGGAGAGCGTTCTCCGAAAAAAATCTTAGTAGGAAAATTATATCGCAAACTTTTTTCGTAGAAAAACGAACCCCCAGGCAAAGATGGACAAAGTGCACAAACTTGGCAATTTAGTGAAGTTCAAATGTTATGCATTAAGCACCAAGTCTAGTGGTGGATTTGCAGAGTGACTCTCCTACCCTGCCTCCACCCACGCTCCCCCCTGCCTCAGTCAACTGACCAACTCATCACTGAAGGAAGGTAAACCAGGGGAGAACTCAAAATCAAAACAATATAGTCAGGTATAAACTCAGTGCTTAACTTGTAAAAGAAAGAGTGCTGGTGCCCAAAGCTGTGCTCAGAAGACCAAAGCCAGTGCTATTAAACGTTAGCGTGCCGAATAAAAGCCTGACTAATCTTCAGGTCACCTCAGGCCTCTTTACTCCACTACCAGACACCTCCTTCCCCCTTATCTCACTCTTGCCTGTTCCGGTTTTCTCTCTTTGTGACCGTTTTTCCGTCTTTCTCTTCCTCCTTCTTTCTCCTTTGTGTGTTTTTCCCTCTCTTGCTCTCGGGAAATGTCTTATCAGGAAAAATAAGTGCTGGTGCCCAAAATGAGTGCCAGTGGCCCCCATTAACAACCACTGGCCCAAATTAAGCACTGTATAAACTATATGTAAACAGTTTCTATTTCAGATGCTGCCCAACCTAATTTCTGCAAACCAACCTGTCAAGATGTGTTTTCTGAAGAGACTGCTGGCATTTTCTGGAGCTTTTATAATGCCAGGTGTAGGGGAAAGCTGTTTCAGGGCACTCTGACCCGGAAGATGCAAGGAGACAGGCATGGAGATAAGGAGCTGTAGAAGGCCTGACAAAAGAAGTGTGTCTTCAAAGCTCTGCTAACGGTAGCTAGGTGCTTCACTTTGTTGTTAAAGTTTTTACCAGGCAATTTTGAAATGCGTGTACTACTGATTTCGCAACAACATAGCTAACAAGTGTATTTGTGTCATTTGTTACACTTTCAGCCACTTCCCGCTATGTCAGTAGCGCTTTGCATTCTGGGGTATGTTTTGATTTACCAATAAAAGTGTAGGTTTAAAAAATCCAGTCTCCGAAGACCAGTTGGCTTAAAAACCAGGACTGGCTGAGAATATCACATGCGGCATGGGGCCACTTAAAAGGTACGCAAAAACACTGTGTTCATTAATGTGCATGGGTGCCAGGTTCAACAAATTAATGATGGCGCCTAGTTATTTCAGCAGTTCAGTGGGTTTGTGAAACGACGAGCTTGCCCCACAGGATGCCTTTGCTCGCAAGCATGGTCCACGGGAAAGGTCCTAAAATAAAAGATATTACCCTAACTCAAGAGCAATAAGTAAGCAGCTTCATTTATTAATTTTGTGTCAAGCCAATTGACCAGTGCCAAGTGCTCAAGCTTGCCATCCCTGGTACCGCAAAAGCCAGGACTAAGTTTCAGAAAAAAGATGGGAAGTAATTGGACCAAGGGGCTGCGCTGCCATGGTGAGACCGCAGACTACTGCAGGCCGGATCGGGCCGCCAGCAACCGTCCATGATCTTCATATTTTGCATGCTGACCTGCAACCATGGGCAAGTAACCATTGGTTACCAGGGGCCGGCGGGTCACTTGGGCGGGCAATGGGGAAGGTCCTTGGATCTGTGCTACAGCAGTTCTCCTTGCCTTCCAGTGTGCCACATTATAATGGCGCTGGGGATGCTGTGGGAATGGTGCTTGTACCAAGCTATGGCCTAGTTGCCCATCCAAAAACAATAATCACTGGCCTAGAGGCACTGAACCTGCATCAGATTGTCCACAAACCCACACACATCGCTGGACATATCCTAGATGTCATTTTTGCTAATACTGAACTAGTTACCTTTCAAACTATAACTCCAGTCACATGGTCAGACCACCACTTGCTTGCTTTCCAACATAAAACAACATTAAGGGACTCACCTAAAACTAGCTTACATCCATCCACCTATCGGCCATGGAACAAACTCAATTTGGAACACTTAGAAACACAACTAACATCAAGTACAAATCTGGAAACAATAACTTCGGTTCAAAATCTATATGAGTGGCTACAGGAAGCTTTTGACATCCTGATACCACTCAAAACCACACAACAGCACAAAAGAAAAAAGCGCCTTGGAGAAACGTAGAAATAAAAGACATAAAACAACAAATTAGAAAGCTGCAACATACCTGGCTCAAAACAAACGCCAAACAAGACAAACTTCACCTACAAAAAATTAACAGATTATACAAGTCAGCTATCAAAAAAGCCAAGAAAAGGTACTATTCAGACAAAACTCAAAATGCTAAATGTGCAAATAAAGAATTCTATAAAATACTCAATGAATTTCGCAAACCAAATTGCCTTGAAGGAACTCATCCTGTTACTCAAGATTTCACAGACAAACTGGCAAATCATTACACGGACAAAGCAGACACATTGGACTCATACTTAAAACAGAAACAAAGCACCAGCACTAACCCCTGTACAAAACAACAATCCAAGAATACTCTAACCCAGCCTCTCCGTTCCTTCCAACACATCTCACACAATGAATTTATGGACCTGGTCAAAGCAAGCAGGCCTGCCGGCAGCCCTTCTGACCCCTGTCCACCACAAACTTTCAAGACAATTCTTTTAACAACCTCTGCTGCCACTCCAGTAAGAAGAATCATCAACGATTCCTTAACTAGCGGAATATTTCCAGAAGAACTCAAAAAATCACACATACGGCCATTACTGAAGACAACAAACTTGGACCCGCTGAACCCTGACAACTACAGACCCATTACAAATGGACCTTTCCTGGGCAAACTGATAGAAAGAGCAGCGTTCGCCCAGATGTCACAATTCATTGAAGAGAATGACATACTCTCAGACTTCCAAACAGGATTCCGTCCGGGAAGAGGCACTGAATCTGCCCTTCTTGCCATCTGGGATGACCTGAAGAATACAGTTGACCGCAGCGGGGTTGCTGCGCTACTCCTCTTGGACCTCTCGGCTGCCTTTGGCACGGTTGACCATGACACTCTGAAACAAAGACTCTATGAAGCCGGCATAGAGGGAACTGCTCTAGACTGGATCGCGTCCTACCTTCGAAACAGAACTAATGTCATCCATACCCCACCTTTCTCATCCAAACCATACTCCACAAAAGCAGGGGTCCCTCAAGGTTCTATCATCTCGCCCATGCTTTTCAACATCTACATGAAGTCATTACCGGTACTGATCAATCAATTTCACCTCACGTGCTATAACTATGCAGATGACACGCAAATACTCCTTCAACTGGAATGCCCCAAAGACATTGAAAAATGCCCAATTTTCAGTTGTCTCAGAGCCGTGGATCAGTGGATGACTTGGAGCCATCTCAAATTGAATGCTTCAAAAACGGAAATACTCACGTGCGGCGATTGGAAACATTACGACCCGCTTGCCGCCTGGCCTGATGAACTGGGATCACCACCTAAATTATCGAAGGAAGTAAGAAACCTCGGAATAACCATAGACTCCAAGCTGTCGATGAATGCCCAAGTGGACAAACTAGCAAAATCAAGCTTTGTCACTATAAAAACGCTGCGACGAATTTTCCCTCATTTGGGATTTCCACACAAGGTCCAAGCTACCATCTCCCTTGATCTGTCCAAACTCGATTACGCCAATAGCCTCTACCACGGATCACCTTTAACGACCATGAAAAGACTACAACGGATTCAGAACTTGGCTGCCAGACTACTCTTGCATATCAAACCGCGAGACCACATCTCACCTGCCTTGAAAGCCCTGCATTGGTTACCGGTTGTCAGAAGATCCACGTTCAAGCTACTTTGTATCACCCACAAAGCAATACATGGGATGGGACCGCTCTTCATCAGGAATAAAATCACCAAACACATTCAACAAAGGAACCTACGCTCTAAAGGGGCATCTCGCCTCAAAATCCCAAGATACAAGAAAAAACCATGGGTGGCACATCCTTCTCTGTTCAAGCAGCCAAACTATGGAACTCATTACCCCCCAACATAAGATCCACCGACAACCACCTTATCTTCAGAAAACTACTCAAGAATTGGCTCTTCCCCACATAAGCACCATACGCAAACAGAAATTTACAGCATATTCCTCTGTATATAAGCATTTATTTTCACTATAGATATGTACCTATCTTTGTGTATTGCCTTGTATAAACATGTAGAATAATTATGTTGTTGTAAATAAATAAATAAATAAAAATCATCTTTGGTCTACATGTACTTACTTCCATTGTGCATCTATGTACCTTCCATGTACTTGGATCTGTGTGTCTGTTACCTTTCTCCTGAAAAAGCATATCCAATGCACTACCCTATTTCTCATCCTGTACCTCTATCAATATCTTTAATCTATATATACTTACCTCCTTTATGCATCTATATACTTTCAATGTACTTATGGATCTATATATTTATCACTTTCTTTTAATTTAGCATTTCAAATGCACTACCCTATTTCTAAGCCTATACTTCTCTCAATATATCCTCTGGCCCAACCTTCTGACTCATCTCAAACTTCTTTCTACTACTCTATCCAATGCACTACCCTATCTCTCACCCTATACATCTATCAATATATCCTCTACATCCACTCTCTCATTTATCCCAGACCACTACTATGATCCCAAAATAACCCTTTCTAGACTCTCTCCTACTCCACCATCATCTGACACCTCTTTTTACTATACCGATCCCCCAAAACAAACCTTTATAAACTCTCCCCTCTGACTCTTCCCCTCAAAAACCCCTTTTTTACTCATCCAAAAGCCTCCTCCTACTGCTATGACCTCAAAAAAACAAATCTCACTCTTCTGTCCCTCCACTATCCTTTTCAATCAAAATAACAGACTAACACGTTCACTTCTCAATTTCCATATTCCACTATACTAATTCACCACTAATCCTTTATGGGTTCCAAAGTAGCGTGCTACTCGCCAATGAAGCATTTCAACACCCATCAGGGTTACCAGCGCTATATAAACACAAACCTTTTTCCCTTTTCTACCCCTCCCCAACCCGTCTCAATCCAAATAACTGACTAACATATCCACCACTCAAATTACTTTCATGTTTCGCCATACTAATTCAACAGTAATCCTTATGGGTTCCAGAGTAGCGTGCTACTCGCCAATAAAGCGCTTCAAAACCCCATCAAGGGGTATCAAGCGCTATATAAATACAAACCTCTTTCCCTCTTCTATCCCGCAACCTACCCTTCTCTATCCAAATAACTGAATAACATATCCACCACTCAAATTACTTCATACTTCACTATACTAATTTTCAACACTAATCCTTTATGGGTTCCGGAGTAGCATCCTACTCGCCAGAAAAGCACTTCAACACCCATCAGGGGTAACAGGTGCTACATGAATGCAAACCTTTCTTCCCTTTTATCTCTCCGCTACCCTTCTCACTCCAAATAACTGACTAATACCCACCACTCAAATTACTTTCATATTTCACCATACTAATTCAGCACTAATCCTTTATGGGTTTCCGGAGTAGTGTGCTTCAACACCCCATCAGGGGTAACAAGCGCTATATAAATACAAAGCTTTTTTTTCTTTTCTTTTCCCTCTTCTATCCTTCTGCTATCCTTCTGTTAAAAGCAAAACAATAATCATGAACATTGCCTGCGCCATCTTGTCTGGTGGAATTCTATGTGCACATAAGTTGCAGTCATTTTAATCTATCACAGCCATTTTGTACTCTGTCGGTCACCTTTGTTTCACCCTGCCCTTACTAGCATCCCTCTGACCCTCTGACCGACCTGGTATGTGTGCTGGGGGCTATAAACTCTATTGCCACAACAAACCTCAGCGCCACTTGCTGCCACAAACTCGTTTTTCCTCTCATCTCTGTTTTCAGGCAAACCTTTGGACACTCTACCCCTCACTGCACCTAGTTACACAAACAGGTTCCAAACACCAAAAAGACTCTTGCAACATGATTTATTGTACTGCAAACAGCAAGACTTGTTGTTACCAACAATGGGACCTGTTTTTATCAACAGAACGGACTCTTAGATCTGGCCGGTCTCACATGTTTTAGACCCTGAAGCAAGGTCCAGCTGCAAGATAAGATTGTCTGTTTGACCTGGGTGGGAAGAGAATTACTGTTGGGCTTGTGTGACAACCTGCCCGGGGCGGGGACCCCAAGCTTGTGTAACCATGTTAATGAAACAAATGCATTGTGTCAAACCTGTATAAAAGGAAGAGCCAAAGGAGTATCAGCAGAACACTTCCCTCAGACATCCCGGTGTCTGCAGTTGACGTGATCTCCTCATGAGAAATAAACCTTTTTCTTGTCTTCCAGTTTCCAGCGCTTGCCTCATTATTTTGATAGCGAACCCAAAGTGAATTAGAGGTGGAACCCTGCACCGGGCAGCATTGAGGGTCTTAGAAGACTCGCTGCCTTTCACACCATGGCACATTTACCAGCACACATAGGCTCCACCCCCATGATTGAACTAATCACCAGAGTATGGCATAACGTCAAGATAGCAGAATCTGCAAAACGCCTAGTACAACAATGTATAGTCTGCCTACAACACAACCCAGGGAAGGGGACAGTAGTACCACAGGGAGGGTTTGGAGTCCCTGACCACCCCTTTGAAATCCTTCAAATGGATTACATTCAACTAGCGAGATGCCTTGGTCTAAAATATGTCCTGGTGGTTGTGTGCGCTTTTAGCAAATGGGTGGAGGCATATCCCACCCGCGACAATACCGCCTTAGCCACTGCAAAAGTATTGCTGAAAGAATTCTTCCCCGATACGGCCTTTGCAGAATTTTATGGAGCGACAACGGCCCCACTTCGTAGCCGAGGTGATACAGAACATACTGAGAGGGTTGGGGGTAAAACAAAAGTTCCATGCCGTCTTCCACCCCCAATCAGCGGGCCTGGTAGAGAGAGACAATGCAACGTTGAAACTAAAACTAGCCAAAATAGTTGCCACGACCGGGTTGAAATGGCCCGACGCCCTCCCATTGGCATTGTTATCGATGCGCTCCACCCCAACCAAACACCGACTGACCCCGTATGAGGTGGTCTTCGGCAGGCCTATGAGCATTTGGGCGGCACCAAGACCCACCTCCATTAACGATGTCCCGAACATATTAATGTCGGATTACTTGCATAAATTGACAAACGAGCTAACAATTATCCACCAACAGGTGCAGCAAGCCTTGCCTGACGTATCCAGGGGCCCGGGACATGAAATAAAGCCAGGCAACCATGTATTGATTCGCAACTTCCAAAGAACGAAGAATCTGGAGCCTAGGTGGACGGGCCCCTGGCAAGTCTTGATCACCACCCGAACTGCCCTCCGAGTGGAAGGAAAACGAAACTGGCTGCATGCCCACCACTGCAAACGCAGTCCCTCCAACCCTGGCAACCTGTGAAGGGGTGGAGGTGCAAGAGGAAGTACTCGCGAGAGACCGACCAGCTCTGAGTTGCTACCCACAAGAAGACACCCTCGAACTATCAGAATTTCCCGACCCCACGGTGCCATCCAGGAAAGGGTACAACCTAAGATCGACGAAAGGAGGGAGCTCCAACGACCAGGCCACCAACTAAGTCAAGGTCTCAGATCGGTAGCACAGTCAAACAACGCTACCAGGAAAGCGCCAGACAAAAGGCTGTGGTCCTAACAGTTGTTGAGCTCCTCGAAGATGATGGAAGAAACTGAACACCTGCAAAACCACCGCAAAGACACCAAGACTGCTAACCTGCACAGCACAAAGACAATTGCACTTGTAGCCGCATTTCTCACCTGTCTCCTGCTAATGGTCGCACTCTGGATCATTGAAGAGAATGCACCTGCATACAGAACATTGTCACCCACCATGCAACCAACCACCAAGAAAGAACACTACCTGGTATCACTACCGCCACATCTCCGAGAACTACGCAAAGAATTCTGGAATAATTCTTTCGTGCAGATGTTGCACCAGCACAATCTTGCAACCAATGCTACCAACTGTTGGGTCTGTGGGCTGTTACCACATGCCACTGAACATTCCATCCCTTTCATCCCTTCGCCCTTTTCTATTCACGGATCTTGCCTTGCCTGGATGATGCTCCTACAAGAAAGTTATAAAGACAATGCCACTTCCGACGGAACAATCGCCCAGTTCTACAACGAGTTCTGGCGAAACAAAACAGGAAGGACAGCCGCCCCCTTCTGCCCTCACACTTTCAATGCGACATTCCAGATTAATGTCCCCTCCAAAGAACGAGTGGAAATGCAAGTGTTCAATAATCCTAACAGAGCCACATTTTCCTACCTGAAGAAAAGAACTGCTGCAACACTGACTGTGGCCCTATCTGTGGTGAACGTCTCTGGCCTTGTATGCATTGAAGGCCGTGGGACTAAGAATGTGGGTCACAGCACTTGTAGCATTGTAAGGACTTTGAACGCTGCCAACCCCCCAGCGCTTGTTGCATCACCCAATATGTACTTTGTTTGTGGAACCAAAGCCTACACCTGGCTCCCAAGAAACTGGGGGGGCACGTGCTACATCGCCTTTGTTTTGCCACCAACCTACACAGCCCCTGCAGAGCATCATCGAGAAAAGCGTTCTAAAGACATTGATCAAGCAGACTCTGCCTCATCACAGTTCCTCGACGCAGCAAAAGGGCTTGTCCCGCTATCGGGTCCGATGGCAAACAGCAGAGCCATCAGACATCTGTCCCAAGCGGTAGAGACCGCCCTGAACGTCACTGCTGGCATCCTCACCAACAACACTGCTGAGCTCCAAGCGATCCGTCTGGTTACCCTGCAAAATCGCATAGTCCTGGACGTGGTACTAGCGGACCGTGGAGGAGCATGCCGCATCATCGGTGTCAGCTGCTGTGTATACATTCCTGATAATTCACCTTCTGTCTTAGAAGCAATCGAACATCTCCATAGACTATCTTCAGAAATTCATCAAGGATCAGAGACTTGGACAATTGGAAGTTGGCTTTGGGGCATCTTGAAGGAGTGGGGTTGGAAAATATCAATGATTCTCTTGGTCCCAGTATTGACAATATGTGGTTGTTGTTTGGGTATACACTGTATACCACCTTTGTGTTCTCTTTGCATAACTACCTTGCACCCCTAAGACTATGGACACTCAGCTAACAAAAATGAGAGTAATGTATGATCAAGAGATACGGGACATTATGGAGATCGAAATAGACTGACAAGCTAGCTAGTTATGTTCAAAGGGGCCACTGTTAAAAGCAAAACAATAATCATGAACATTACCTGCGCCATCTTGTCTGGTGGAATTCTATGTGCACATAAGTTGCAGTCATTTTAATCTATCACAGCCATTTTGTACTCTGTTGGTCACCTTTGTTGCACCCTGCCCTTACTAGCATCCCTCTGACCCTCTGACCGACCTGGTATGTGTGCTGGGGGCTATAAACTCTATTGCCACAACAAACCTCAGCGCCACTTGCTGCCACAAACTCGTTTTTCCTCTCATCTCTGTTTTCAGGCAAACCTTTGGACACTCTACCCCTCACTGCACCTAGTTACAAAAACAGGTTCCAAACACCAAAAAGACTCTTGCAACATGATTTATTGCACTGCAAACAGCAAGACTTGTTGTTACCAACAATGGGACCTGTTTTTATCAACAGAACGGACTCTTAGATCTGGCCGGTCTCACATGTTTTAGACCCTGAAGCAAGGTCCAGCTGCAAGATAAGATTGTCTGTTTGACCTGGGTGGGAAGAGAATTACTGTTGGGCTTGTGTGACAACCTGCCCGGGGCGGGGACCCCAAGCTTGTGTAACCATGTTAATGAAACAAATGCATTGTGTCAAACCTGTATAAAAGGAAGAGCCAAAGGAGTATCAGCAGAACACTTCCCTCAGACATCCCGGTGTCTGCAGTTGACATGATCTCCTCATGAGAAATAAACCTTTTTCTTGTCTTCCAGTTTCCAGCGCTTGCCTCATTATTTTGATAGTGAACCCAAAGTGAATTAGAGGTGGAACCCTGCACCGGGCAGCATTGAGGGTCTTAGAAGCCTCGCTGCCTTTCACACTTCCAAATCCAAATAACTGACTAACCTATCCACCACTTAAAATTTACTTGCATGTTTCACTATACTAATTCAACACTAATCCTCTATGGGTCCTGGAGTAGCGTGCTACTCGCCTCGTCAGGGGTAGTAAGCGCTGTATAAATGCAATTACAATACAATACAATCTCCTGACATGTGCCAGTGTGGATCGCTCTTTGGGTTGGCTCTGACATAGTTGTTACAGGGACCAGCTGACTTGCTGGTCACTGCTTCCTCTGTCTTGAGGGGGCTAGTGAGTTTGCCTTATGAAAGTGAAGCTGCGGTTAGTGCTACAATTGCCTGCGGGGTGGTCTACAATGACTCCTCATACCAACTGTTAAGGGTCCTATACAGAGTTATGTTCCTATTGTATTTTCCGTGATGTGGTGCAATGTTGTAAATAGATATCTATAAGGAAATGTTCCATGTTTGAAATGTCTTGTTTATGATGTACAATAAGGGCCTGAGAATGTTTCTTGAACTCAAAATGGCAGTGAGCCTCAGGTCACTGTTGCACGCCTAGTCCACTTCATGTCTGGGGCAGAGGATGTGTTCAACCACTCACGTAATTCAATTCCGACGAGACTCGAGCACAGGCAGCGTGCACTGACTTATTTTCATCAAAATAAGGACTGTCACAACCTTGTCACACCTGTAATGTTTACAGGCGGGGTAGCGGTGCAGCCTACCCACGCCTGGGACGTACGCATCGGCGCTGGCGCATGACGCCATGCGCCAGGACATAAAATAAAGAGGTGTGGCCCGAGTTAGTTAGTTGGGACCGCGCTACCGCACAGCACACACGTGTAGCGTGATTATTTAAGCGGCCGCAGCGCACATATCACCCCGCGCTGCAGCCCATTACACTGGCGACGACGGCGGTGACGAGCCCACGCCGCATAGCTGCCCAGCTCTGGCGCTCTACAACTGTGAGTAGCCTGTGCCAGGAGGGAAGGCCCTGCAGCCTCTTGCACAGCCGGCCTGCTTCCACTGATTAAGGCCCTGCAGCCACATATAGGGCCAGCCGGCTACCACCAAGAAGGGCCCTGCTGCTACATACAGAGCCAGCCTGCAGCCACCAGTGGAGACCCTGCGACCCAGATCAGAGCCAGTGCTCGGGCCCGTGATTAGCCCTCAGCACCCCAGCCTGTACTCACGCGCGTCTGGCCCTCAGCGCCCCCTGGTAGATGTCGACGTCAGGGGCGAGCAGTGCAACCAAGGATCACTGTGCCAAGGCCCAACTGCATCACAGCCAACCTCGGCCAGGCGGCTGCCGCTCCAGTCCGGTAGGAAGGCAGTGCACGTGCCGCGAGGTAATCCCACAGCTGCGTCAGGATGGCGTCGATCCCGGCCATCGAGCCCTTCGTGGTGGACGGTGCCCCCTCCTCCCTCGCCCCTAAATGGAGGGACTGGACCGACCGTCTCCAAATCTATTTTGAGGGGGCAGGAATAGCCCGCGACAGGCGCAGGGCACTGCTCCTCCACCTCGGAGGCAAAGACATTCATCGCATCTACAAAACGCTGGTAGAGGCCACCCCCAAGACGTATGCAACACTACTGAATGCTCTGAATGCACACTTCGAACCGATGGCGAACAGAGATTACAAGAGATTCATCTTTCGCCAGGCCAAGCAGGAAGCAGAGGAGTCATTAAATGCGTTCCATGGGCGTTTGAAGGAGCTAGCCAGCACGTGCGGCTTCCAGGACGAACAAGAGGAGATCAGGGCCCAGATAATACAAGGCTGTTACTCCTCCAAACTCAGAGAGAACATCCTCCAAGAGTCCGGCAAACCCTTGGCAGACATCCTCACCATGGGACGATCTAAAGAACTGGCAAAGGTCAGAGCATCTCATATGGAGGCCGCTCTCCACCGTCCCATCAAGACGGAGCAGGTGAACGTCGTAAAAGCCAAGCCACGCCAAAACCCGGGCAAGCGTCAGCAGGACAGGAAGAAAGAATGTGGATATTGTGGAGGCACGCCCCACCGCATGCAAGACTGCCCGGCAAGAGGGAGGAAGTGCTCGGCCTGCGGCCGGATGAACCACTTCGCGACAGTGTGCAGGTCGTCACAACCCCGGAGAGAAACGGCCCAGACAGTAGACGAATCGCGAGACAGCGAAGACATGGACGACGACACGGGAGATTACCCCGTCCATTATGTATTCGCAGTGAACCAACCACCGCAGAAAAGACGCAGGCTCCCAAAGTGCCGAGTCAAGGTTCACCACCAAGATGTGCAGGCCACCATAGACACGGGGGCCTCAATCGAACTGATGGCCGCCAATGTGTACAACCAGTTGAGTCCACGCCCACCATTGCGCGAAGCAAAGATTCGTGTGTTCGCCTATGGACAGAAGACACCCATCCCACTCCTGGGATGTTTCAATACCGAGGTTCGGCATCAGGATCTAAAGGTTCCCACCACGGTATACGTCACAGAGGAAGGAAGTGGAATGCTGGTAAGCGGCCAGACAGCAGAAGAACTGCGGCTGATCTCCTTTGCTCTCGCTGTCCAGGAAGAGGAACTAGCGGCCATCAAGGAGGAGTTCGATGACATCTTCAAAGGAATCGGGTGCCTCAAAGGGAAAGAAGTCTCACTCCACATCGACCAGTCCGTTCAACCGGTGGCGCTGAGGCACCGACGCATAGCATTCCACCTACGGCAGAAAGTCGAAGATGAACTGGAGGCGCTGGAACGGCAAGGGATCATAGAAAAGGTCAGCGGGCCCACTCCGTGGGTGTCCCTGATACGTGAGTGGCAGAAAACCGAAACAGCCAAGGCAGGTCCGCATCTGCGTTGACATGCGCTCCCGAACGTGGCTATAAAGGGAACGTCCACATAACCCCCACCATCGATGACATCCTGGGGAGCTGAACGGTGCAGTGTGGTTCTCGAAGATGGACCTGCGCTCCGGATATCACCAACTGCCCCTACATCCGGAGTCCTGATACGTTACCACATTCTCGACACACGTAGGCCTCAGACGATACAAGCGTCTCAACTTTGGGATTTCAAGTGCCGCTGAGGTGTTTCAGAACACCATCAGGGAAGTCCTCAGTGGGCTCCCTGGGGTCCTGAATGTGAGTGACGACCTGCTGGTATACGCCACGTCCCTGGATGATCACCACAGAAGGCTCCGCAGTGTCCTCCAGCGGATCCGAGAGTCCGGCCTCACATCGCACAAAGAAAAGTGTCAATTCTTGAAAAGGAAAATCAGCTTCTTTGGCTACACGTTCTCGGACAAAGGAGTGGCCCCAGACCGTGACAAGGTGCGAGACATTCAGGAAGCCCCGGCACCCTCCAACATCTCGGAAGTGCGAAGTTTCCTAGGGATGGTAAACTTCTGTGGACGTTTCATCCCAGATCTGACCAACATCACGAAGCACCTCAGGGAGCTGACGAAAACCGCCACTACGTGGCAGTGGGGCCCCGACCAAGAACCAGCCTTTAAGGACACCAAAGCAGCACTCTCGGCGGACACCATGCTGTCGTACTTTGACCCGACCCGGCCTACCAACATTGCTGTTGACGCCAGCCCCTACGGGCTAGGAGCAGTGCTCACGCAACAACAACGCAATGAAGACTGGGCTCCAATTGCCTACGCAAGCCGCTCCCTGACGGAAACCGAGCAGCGATACTCTCAAATTGAGAGGGAGGCGATCGCCATCCACTGGGCATGTCGGCACTTCCACATTTACGTGTATGGCCACCCATTCACAGTTACCACCGACCACAAGCCTCTCATACCCCCTTTTTCAAGGATCAGCGTCAAAGCCCCCCCCCCCCGAGGATAGAAAAATGGATCCTCCAGCTGCAAGGATATGATTACCGGGTCGACTACAAACCTGGTTCGTCCAACCCAGCAGATTATCTCTCGAGGCACCCGAGGGCTGCGACCAAAGCAGAGGAAGAAGATGCTGAGGACACCGAAGAATACGTCCGGTTCATAGCAGAACGGTCCCGACCGCTTCCGATGAGCCTCGAAGCGATAGTGGATGCCACCCAGCAAGACGAGCGTCTGCAACTAGCCATCACCGCAGTCCGAACTAATGACTGGCGCCTGGTCCAAACCACGATGGCCCGGCGAACACCACAAGCTAAGACCACGCTGGAGTCGATCATGAGAATCAAAGAAGAACTCTCCATCGACAGTAGAGGGTGCCTGCTGAGAGGTCCGCGGCTGGTGATCCCTTCAAGCCTTGCCCAGCAGGCAGTGGATCTCGCACATCGAGGGCACCAAGGCATGGTGAAGACGAAAGGTAGGCTGAGAGCGAAGGTGTGGTTCCCAGGGATGGACTCAATGGTAGAGCAGACAGTCAGAACATGCCAATGGTGCCAGGTGTCAGGCCAATCTGATAGACCTCACCCCGTTATCACTGAAGACAACCCCCGACGACCGTGGGAGTGCATCAACATTGACTTTGGGCATCTACCAGACGGGCGCTATGCCCTCGTGGTCATAGACGACTACACGAAATACCCCGAAATAGAAAATGTCGGAGGCCAAACGGCCACGGAGGTGATCACCAAAGTGGAGAAAATCATTGCTACCCACAGGATCTTTGAAGTGGTCAAGACTGACAATGGCCCCCCCTTTCAGGGACAAGAGTTTGCCGACTATCTCAAATCTTGGGGCATACACCATCGGAAAGTGACACTGCGCTGGCCCCAAGCGAACGGGGAAGTAGAGAGGTTCATGCGCACCCTCAACAAGGTCATTCGCATTGCGCATGCCGAAGAAGCACCTCTGGAAAGAGCCATCTACAGCTTCCTGAGGGAGTACAGGTTGACGCACCATCTCACGACAGAGAGGGCACCGGGACCCGCAAGTATGGGTCGAGTGGTGCGAGACACTATTCCTCATCACCCGAACTGGACCCCTTCCCCGATTGATGGTGCGAGGGTCCTAGCCAAAAGGACCAACACCAACGACAAATCCAGTGCCAACCGAAGAGCGAGAGAATCGACCATCCAGGAAAGGGACCAGGTCTACGTCAAAGACAGACATCCAGGGAGCAAGTTCCGCCTCCCGTTTGAGCAGCGTCCATGGACAGTAACCCGCCGGACAGGCACTATGGTAACAGCCTGGAGAGGGACGGAGGAACTCACACGGAATGTATCATTCTTCAAAAAGGTTCACACCGGAACTCCCAACCTTCCCACCTCTGAAAGTATGGATGTTGGCCCAAGTCAGAGTATGGCTGAAGAAGAGGAAGCAAGCCAGAGAACCAACCCCGCGGATGACTCAGATGTGACTGACAGAGGACCGCCATCACCGCTCTGAGCTCCTGAAGAAAGTCCGGCCAGCTCCCCACCGAGGTCCCCTGCAGCTTTGGCATCACAGGAAGTGGCCCCGTCCATGTCATCATCCCGGGGAGAGCGCTCCAGATACGGCCTGTGGAGCAATCCAGCTCCCTCCTCCCGTCTGGCGGGATTCATGGTGTGAAGAACCAAGGACCCGCAGTGGACTGGAACCTGTACCTGGGTTGGTGAGCTGGGAGCTGACGCCAAGGCCTGAACTGGTAACAGATTGACTGTTAATGTTGTGTTTCTGTTTTATTAAAGGTTAGAAGGAATGTAATGTTTACAGGCGGGGTAGTGGTGCAGCCTACCCACGCCTGGGACGTACGCCTCGGCGCTGGCGCATGACGCCATGCGCCAGGATATAAAATAAAGAGGCGTGGCTCGAGCTAGTTAGTCGGGACCGCGCTAACGCACAGCACACACGTGTAGCGTGATTATTTAAGCGGCCGCAGCGCACATATCACCCCGTGCTGCAGCACATTACAACACCCTCCTTACATAGGTGAGATAAAAACATAGAACTATCTATCATATATGCTTGTAAAGATATGGTTTAAAGTACATATGTTTATTTATAAACCACACGCAGGGGGCTAAAAGACTATTTGAGCATTTTAAAAATAAACTAGATATTATCCCAAATGAAATGTGAAAAGAACATGTAAGTTATTATACTGATGTAAACCATAACCATATTTACTCGAATTGAGGACTCGACCTTGCGAGTTGGTCAAAATGACATTTTAAAACGGGCAACACTTGATTGGCATGTTTAAAAAGGCCAGTTTTTCATTGAATAAAGTAAACTTTCTGCCTTGAATATTATAATGTTTGGGTGGTAAAAGTATGAGAAATGAGAGATGGCTTTGAATTGCAGCGGCGTGTCTCTGCCAGCCCACCTCTGTCCCATTTATAAGTGCTGACCACTCTTCCACACCTTACCTTTCTGGGGGAAGGCGCCTGGCGACGCTCGCGCACGTCTAGTCAGTAAACAACGTGAAAGATCCTGGCCTAAACCTTGGGCACTTAACATGCATTATTGATGCACCAGAGGCCCTTATAACCTGGCGCCTGTACTAATCTGTCATTGATTCCCGAAAATCTCTCAAGTCCTTCCTTCCCCGACCAGGCTCTGCAGAGGAGCCCTGGCACCGCCTGCGCTCACAGCTTGCACAGCACGCGGCTGTGTAAACCTGTCCGCCTGCTGCTGCAAACAAGAGGCCCGGACATCAAATAACGTAGGACTTCGTTCCTAGGCAATAATCTGTCACCTCGCAGGTTACTCCACGCTTGCGGTTTGACGGGGCCTCTGCCCGCGTTCACTGCTCGCCTGAAGTAAGGAGCAGGTCTCGGTGTGAGGGCTCACACAGCTGTCAAAACAGGCCACCCGACCCGACCCCTGGGTCCCTGGCAGGAGAAAGTCCCCTTTCAACTCCGGACATCAAACATGGCCGCCAAGTGACCCCGTGTCACGTGCGACACCCTGGCCATCAGGTTCCGGGGCAACAAATAACAGAGTAGTGAGACTTCCTCATCAAGGTTGGGCAGGCCATATGGGACACAGTTAAAGTCCACATGGACCCCCCATCCTGCTGAGGTGTTCCCAATCCACCAGGCCCTGGAAGCCCCCCAGACACAGCAAGACAGACAAGTGTTCTGATGCAGAGGCTTAGGGCTACTTGCCACTGTGCTGGCCCTGGAACAAGGGAATAACAGAAAATTATCTGCAAAACTGCCTGCTAAAGTTATGGCGTTTTCGACAATATATATGAACATTTGTTCTGTTCATTGAATCAGTTTGTCCTACAAAATGTTATAAGGGGAAACAAGTCCACCAAACTTCTGCGAATATGGTCTGAGCTGCCAGATAGCAATGCAGGCAGAGCCTGGTATTATATGTTTTACAGGGGGGAATTCTCAAGTTCTGCCTGTATTACACACAATGCTCCAAAAAACACAGGTGTCCCCGTCACCCTCCCCCTCTTCCTTCCAGGCTGTGTCTCTCACCCTCCCCTCCTCCTTCCCTCCTTCATTCTCTTTCTACTTCCCCTGCTCCTACCCCCCTCCCCTGAATCTCTCTCCTTACCTGCTTTTTTCCCTTACATATACGTCCTTATTGTTTGTCTCGACCTTACATGTAACTTTGTTGCCATGCTCTAATAACTGTGTAACCTTTATAACTATGTAACCTGCAACTATGGTCTGATACTCATGTAAAGCGCTCTGATACCTCCGGGTCTAGCCAGCGCTATATAAAACCTTTAAAATAAATAAATAAAACAGAAGGCGCTGGTCCCTCACAGTGCTTCTTAACATGTCTCCTCACCATCAATAAAGATGATCTTCATGAATCAACTGCCTGGTCACAAGAGGCACGTGGTAGGTGCTCCTGGAAAGTTAAGGGGCAGCATTATTTTAAAGAATATGTAGCACAGTTCTGTGAACTAAGGCGCATTGCAGGACTTCTGGTTTGTAGACATAGAGAAGTACACAAACAAACTAGTGAGTTATCAACCTTGTATGCCTGGTCTCAGTGAGGAGGGACATTGGGAGCGCCTTCCATAGTCGGTGTAGTGAGCCACCCGGCTGTTACTATACATTGTATTCCACATGCATCCAGAGGGCCGGTCGCAGCCTGAGGCTTTAAATAAAGGGTGCTGCAACCGCTCGGGCTAGAGCACATCACCACCCTACTAACAGTGTGTTGCTGCGTGCATGTAGGGCGAAAAGGGCCTTTACTGCAATATTCACCCCCGATCCGACATTGGTGACAAGGCGGGCCCCCACTGCATGCCGAAGCCGCTGGAGTGTGCCTGCTTTTACATCGGCACCCCAGCAGAAGTCACAGCTGTTTGGGCCATTGCTGGCGCTGCGCACCATAGTGAGGAGTCCAGAGAGACGAGTGGGCACTGTCGGGCTCATGGAGCTGCCCGAAAGTACATATGGTGCCTGATTGCGAGCACGGTCGCTCCCAGCTCCACGGCTCGCATCATGGTGGCACACCAGGCGCAAGCTCAAGCTCCAGGTCGCGAGTTGTAGACAGCCAGAGTCCCCTGGGAGGACAGACATATATCATGCAGTCGGCATCTCATGTTGGCAGCGGAAAGAAGCCAGCTAAAGTAAAGTCGTTCATGGAGGGATGAAAAGTACCAGATCAGAGGCCAGAAGAGTCCAAGTGTGGGAAATAAAAGACTGAGAAAGGAACTACTTCAAAACCAAGAAGAGTCCTGGGGAGGGGGATCAAAGAGAGGCTTGTGTATTCACTAATACCAGGTAACAGTGTGGTAGAGCTGAAACCAAGCGATGTATACAGACATCGGGCAAGCAAGCTGTTAGCACCAAGGCCCTCCACTGGCATAAGCTCGCAGTAAGTGACTTTCAGGAGCCATGTCAGCACCACCTCAAGCAGCAGTACTCCCTGCACAACAGCAGTGTACACATTCCCCAATCACAGAGTTATCGCTATTTAGTCAACTGACAGACTCTGCAAAGGCCGTACCGCGGTGGCGAAAGTGGATTGGATGATTGCAGCATTATTTTCGCACCACCCGTGAGACAGACAGCTCAGTTAACAGGTCAATGATGTTACACATGGGAGATGATGAGCTGATTGATTTATTTGAGAACTTACCTAACACTGGGGCTGATAATGATGATTTCGACCCTGCAGTAGCGGCTCTGAACAGACATTTTGACCCCTAACCAAGCCCAGACAACGAAGGGTTTAAGCTCCGGCAAACACGACAGGCGGAAGGAGAGTCGGTGGAAACATTCTTCACGCCGTTGTGCAAGTTGGCGAGCACGTGCACAGGTATTGATAAGCAGGACGAATTTAGGGTGCAGTTGATTCAAGGGTGCCGCTCGTCCAACCTCCGCAAGCTCATCTTGAGGCAGCCTGGAGTCACGTTGGGTGATATCCTGATACTTGCCCGCTCCCACGAAATGGCTGACAGTAGAGGAAATGAAGTCTGCCCTTGCCCAAAGTTCAGTGGGGCCCACAACAACACAAGCTGTAAAAGTCAAGGAGGAGAAGGTCGAGGCAATACAGTGGCATCCGGTGAGACCCAGAGGGACCTTCAATACAAAGCCTGGTGAGAAGGGGTGCGGAAACTGTAGAACTGTACACCATCCACCAAGAGGGTGCCTAGCACAAGGAAAGCTATGCCTCAAGTGTGGCCGCCTAAATCACTTTGAAAAAGTGTACTACAGCTCCGTTGCAGCGCCGGGGGCGAGCACAAAAGGATGGCGAAGCGCTAACATTAGACAGTTGTCAATGGAGGACATGGCTAAATGCAGAGAACAGCGCCAACACTAGCTGGCAGGAGGATTAAGACGGAGGGGAAGAGGTGTTCACCATATCCTTCACAGGGCGAGATAATCAGAAGAGGAGGTCTCTGCCCATGTGCCAGATGGACATTAGTGGCATCAAAATTACAGCCCTCATTAATACTAGGGCCTCCGTTAATGTAAGTAATGCAGGGCATCTCCTGAAACTAGATCCCCAGCCAGAAATATTCCCCACAAAGTCCAAGATATACACTTACGGGGGCACCGACCCCATCTCACTACAAGGAGTCATCAAAGTAGTGATGGCCATGGTGGCACCAAGACGCGGGCCAAGTTTCATATGACTAAAGGCGACACCGGCACGCTCCTGGGTTGTCATTCTGTGGCGGACCTCGGCCTGGTGTTCTTTGTGAAACAGATCCACCAGTCCCATGCAGATGACATTCTTGCAGACTTCCCAGAGATGTTCAATAGGCTTGAGTGCTTGAAAGTCAAGCTCCACATCGATGTAACCGCCTGCCCTGTGTCGTTGCGTGACAGAAGGGTGTCTTTTCATCTTCGACCATTGGTATAGAAAGAAATGGAACAGTTGGAACAGGCAGGGGTAATAGAAAAAGTGGCAGGGCCCACTCCCTGGGTGTCGCCATTGGTCATTGCCCCCAGACCCAAACAGCCTAGGATGATAAGGCTGTGTGTGGACAGGAGGTTGCCTAACCAGGCCAATTGCTGGGAGAGGCAATCACCCTGACCATTGACAAAATTATAGCCAACCTGAATGGGGCCCAATGGTTTTCTAAAATCGACCTTAATTCTGGATACCATCAATTGATGCTGAAAGAATCCTACCGCTACATAACGACCTTTTACACTCACGCAGGACTGCAAAGGTTCAAGCGGCTCAGTTTTGGTGTCTTGACAGCAGCAGACGTCTTCCAGGATGTAATACGAGAAGTCCTGTCAGGACTGGTGGGCATCATCAATGCGAGTGATGATATACTAATATGACAGCGAGGACTGACCTTTCATCGACAGAAATGCGCATTTTACACTAACAAAGTGGAATTTTTAGGATACAAATTCTTGAAAGAAGGGCTCCAAGTCGACCCTCAAAAGGTTGAAGGAATCTGGTCTGCAGCTGTGCCCCCCGAAATCAATCTGAAGTTCGTAGTTTCCTGGGAATGGTCAACTACTGCAGGCGGTTTATACTGAATCTGGCCACTCTGTCTGACCTTCTTCGCGCACTGACCCGAAAATATGTTCATTGGGAATGGGATAGCAAAGCAGGCAGGCCTTCCAAGAGATCAAGATTGCTCTATTCCTTGATGCAACCATGGCAAACTTCAACCCAATGCGGCTGACAGAACTGATTGTTGATGCTAGTCTGGTTGGGCTATGGGCGGTGCTGCTGCAAAAGAAGGAGAGAGGAGAATTGAGTTCCCATAGTGCAGAAGTCTTCAAACTGTAGGGCGCGCCCCCCAGGGGGGGGTGGAAACACCACTGGGGGGGGGGGGCACAGAAAGATTTCCCCTTCACCTCATTCATTCTGACATCTGAAGCATGTTTACTGCCGTTTATTCTCCAGAATCGTGGCCATCGCAAACAGGACTCTCTCTGATTAAAGGCAGCAGTCAGAGTAAATAAGAACTATGTGGAAGCGTCAATTCTGACGTTCCTCTAATCTGAGACACAGCAGCATATAGGCAGGCAAATGGCTGTGAATTGCACTTCCATACAAAATGAAACTTAAAAACATATACTGCTTTACAGGGAGAGTGGTGCTTCTTCCCTGCCCTTCGCCTTTCTTGCTGGTGCCTTTTGGCTGCCTTGTTAGTGCCTTTTACATCGGTTCATCGCACTGCTGTCTAGACATTTGAAGCTACTTGTAGGTTAAGTTTAAACATTTTTATGCAGGATAATTTCCTTATTCCCCTATCCTCGCTCTACTTCTGCATTTTTACCACTGCCAAACATAAATTGAGTTTTGCCTCACAGCACGACTCAACATTATCACTCAACAGGCGTTCACACTGTCAGACAAGCAGACATTCTTTCACACATAAACACACACACGTAGTTCATGCAACAGTTTCACGGACCGCACACGTATTTGAAACAGGGACAGGTTCTCGAAACTTGGGTGGGTTTAAACACCACCATAAGGGAAAGGAATATTAGTGACTCAGAATGTAATATCCAACCCTGCGCTGGTCCTTTCAGATTGCAGCCACCGAGTCACTCCAATTCTACAAACTATGGGTCGCATCAAAAGGTAAAATTCTGGAGTCACCTCTGTCAACCTTCTCAAGGTCCTGGTGATGCTTTCTTTGCTGAGAATCTTTCTAAAAGGCAGTGGAACACCCTGATAACCAGACATAAAAGAACCATTAAATAAAAATGAGCTGAAAAAAAATAGAGCGGTCTGAGGTCTTACATAGGGTATAGCTGCGCCGTGCAAATGCTGATGACCTAGTGCCGTTGCACTTTGTTGTCAAGAGGTCTCACTTGCACTTTGTTGTCAAGAGGTCTCAGTTGAGAGTCTTATCTCTGTGAGTCCTGGCGTTTTAGCTAACAGCCGTTTGGACTCTGCAAATCTGCTGTGATGCAGGCATTTTCAGAACCTGAGGCAAAATTACATTTGACCATTTGTCATAGAATTTCCCATAATAACAAGGCGTTTTCAGGCAATTTGTTGCAGTTTTGCACCCCTTCCTATTCATTTGTGATAGTGCTGTCAAGAAGCTGCCTGCACAGCCCTAATGTAGATTTGGCATATTAAACCCTGATAGTTGCTGTGTATTCGTTTCCCAGCTCTAGTCAAGGAGGCCATTTTCATTGCCTGCACCAGGGCCAATTGTATCTATACTGCCATCACATGATAATACAAAATAAAGATATATGGCAGTGATGGAGCAGAGAAAATAAAAAATTTTAACCCCTAACAAATTTTATAAATAATTAATAAAATATTTGTTTAAATGTATTAATCAACACTGTATGTGTGGGAAAGGTAACATGCCAATATGTGTGCTAAATAATCTATTAATGGATGTCCGTGTGTCTAATTATAACGTAAAAATAAATGCGTACTAATTTAAAATAAATGCATGTTTTTGTGCTTCATAGAAATAAAACGTGTCGTTGCAAAAACAATAGTGATGGTAAGTAAGGAACAGCTTAAATGTTGCTTTCTGCTAGGTAATAACTAATTGGGGTACGTAGATGACGGGAGGGAAACGAAAAGGCTATTTTTCTCTATTTTAATTATGTTTTGTTTACTTCAAATTAGTGCTTCTAAAGTATAACCGAGTGGCGATATAAAATGGCCGCCAGTGGGAAGATGTGCGCAGGCGCAAGGGGACATGTGACACGGGATGAAGTCGGAGAAAAACTAACCTCGTGGTGTTGCTGAGAGGCTAGGAAGCGAGAAATGGTCAAGGCTGATGTGACCTAATTGAACTGATAGTGTGCCTTGGTGATCAGCAGAAGACCCGTGGGAAACCAGTTTAAGAGAAAAGACAATGACTGCGGAGTTCTCGAATGTATCGAAAGAAGTTACAAATGTACTGATCGAAGCGGATGGAAACATGTCTTGGACGTGTGGGAAAGGAAATGATCCAAGGACCATTGAATCCAAGAGAACTAGATTAAAAGAATGAATAAGATGACATGCATGGACCAATGAAAGAAAAGCGTGTTATTAATGTTGCAACAATTAGTTAGCAAAGTTAGAATTAGGGTATAAGAGGGCCTACTCTTAGTGGGAGGGGGTCAATCGCAGTCAGTCGCAGTCACAGTCAGGAGCGGAGTTGGAGAGTCGTGTTGATGTTGGTGGCTTCCAGTGCTGGGTGGTCCTGATCGATCCCTTACTGAGCGGGAGATGCTGAAAGACTGTTAGATGAGACGGGTTGCAGGTAGCTGATGCTGACGAGCTGAAGTTGCTGTTGCTGTCTTAATTTTCCAGTTGAGTATGAGAATCAGGTTATTTCTAATTCTTAAACTTAGGTTAGAAATCATTAGGCTAAATTAGAAAGGTAGGCAGGTAATTAGGGTTTTGGCTTCATGACAAAAAATTTCCTTTCTGCAATAAATTGATTATGCTTAATAAATATTTGAATTTATAAATGAATAATTGAATAAAGTTTAAATTCTTTCTCATGCTTTTAAAAATTATATAAAATTTAAGATTCTTTAAACCAAAATGACTCAGTGGTTATTTTCCTAAATGATTGTGACATCAGTAATTGGTTATTGTGATTCAGCTGGTCTTAATCACTATGAACTAATTTCTTACATGAATGATTCATCGACAAAACAATGAGCAGGAATATCTTAAGAAATAACTAAAAGAAAGCGACAAGTTAAGGTAATAAGATATCCCGGCTCCTTCCAGCGGTACATAAATGGTGTTCTCCATTTAGTTCTCATGCTTCTCCTAGGAGTACAGAATTTCATAAAGGTATAAAGGAAATCCAGGTGTGTGCGTGTGTGTTAGGCGATGTTTATGGGCCCCATCGTCATGTGGATGTGAGAAAATATAGTTTGCCCCTGGATGACCTATAAGTGACCTGGGAGGAGAATAGTTTTTATTGTACGCGCTGCATCAGATTTCTTGGAAGCAGAGTTATGGTTATCTATAGATTAGTTTAGTGATTATTGTTTATTGATTATTGATTATTTTTTGATGACTAACACTATATGTTGAGTCGCGTTATGTTATATGTGAGTTTTCACGCTTCTGGGATGTAGGAAGTGGAACACGTGTGGCAAGAGAAGTCACATGGAATTTGGTACATGGTCTGAATTCATTTTGGTAATAACGCAGGTTGTGTTATGTTAGGGATTTTCTGTACGAAAAGTGTGTAATTGAAATAGCAAATCACGTTTACTTGTGAAACTTTGGCCTTAATTCTCAGGAGCCTAGTCTCCACATGTGTCTTATCCCCAGAGAAACGAGTAAATTGTTTGTTTGAAAGAAGGGTAAGGTAGAGGGAAGTGCTACTTTATCGGCGAGAGTAAATAATTCTGTGGTAGGGTAGAGGTAAGCGCTGCCTACTGGAAATACAGGATTCTTGTGTAAAAGGACAAAGCTGTCACTTTTGTTTAGCGAATCAGACTATGGAATTGTTTTAATTGTTGTAACTAACGAAGAAAACAGCGAAAAGAAAAAAATTGCCGATAAATTTTGTAAAGGAGGGGTAAAAGAGCAGAAGTGACGTAGAACAGTGCCGCGCTAGGATTGGATAGTGCGCTAGTCACGTGAACACAGAGCAGGAGTGACGTAGAAAAGTGCCGCGCTAGGATTGGTTGGTTCACGGACGGAGGAAATTGTTCTGATTGGTACGTTAGTGTGAGTCGCGCTGTAATTGGTCGAAGTTCCGTACACAGAACAGCGTTAGTGTAAAGAGAAAACAAATAGAAAACATGCCGTATTACGAGTATGAAAGGGAGAGAACGTCATGGACGACTGAAATTGAAGAATTTCTTTAAGAAAGACAAAAAGGTTGTGACCAGAGAGGGACAAGTAATTCCTCCGCCGAAATCAGCAGCTTCACATATGATGCTGAAATATGGATATCATACGTGCATATGGTTGGAAAATTGGGCAAAATATACGAAGAATGATGGTGCTTTAGCTTTCCTGAGAATGGTTCATTTAGTGTAGCGGTTTTGCGAAATTTACGAGAAAAATGTGTAAATTGGAACCTAGACCTAGACCAACACAGTTTGAGGCTTTGACGGAATGGGAAGATGAGATGTATGAACGAGAGAGATTCAGAGGAATGAGAGATCATGAGTTTATGCCTGGAAGATTGTGGGGAGTAAATCATGAGGACAGAATAAAACGATGGAGATGTGCTAACATGACAGGAGGTTTGTTTCCAGCTTTTACAGTTGAGGAAGGGACTAAGAAAAAGCGGACTGAGAAAAAGAAACATATAGAGAGAGAAAAGTATGTGCATGAGAGCGAAACGGATGACGAGTTGCTGGAAGATATTTTAAATAGAAATCCACCTCCGTATCAGCAGAGTTCTACAGTGGTGACACCAAATGCGCCGCTAATAGAGACTATGCGAAATAAAAGCCCGGAAAAGAGAATTGAAGTAAATAGGTCACAAGAACAAATGAGAACTTCTCAAAATGAAGGAATAGAAAGCGACAATGCAAGCGAATTAGCAAGGACCACAAAAGAACTAACTGAGAAGATTAGAGAATTAACGAAAAATATGGAAGCAGTTACTGTGCCTGTAACAATAGGTCCAGTAATACCCGTTTTGAGAATCAGAAAATTGATGAACGATCTTTGGTAATTCCCATGAGTTCACAATTTCAGAGAGAAAAGGAAAGGATGGAACGAAGTGCAAGTACACGTAATTTGGCTAGTACTTACAGACCAAGTCCACCTACAAATTTGACGGTAAATGAGTGCAATGGTAGGAAAATGCATATGGTAACAGAATCTGCAACAGAAACCCCTGAAAAGAGTGGTAATTGGATAGAACTAAATAATACACCCATAGGTCCGACTCCTGATGAGTTAAATGAGTGGATGAAGGCATTTAAAATAAAAGAACCAGAAGAAAAACCATTAGATGTAATTAGGTTAAAAATCGATATGGAAGAATTAATTCTAGGAACAATTGGTACCGAAAAGATAAAAAATTACCAGGATGATGAAATAATGTTTCTGTGCAAAAGTATTACATGGAGGGCAAAGAATTTACATGACAAACTAGAAGAAGTAGCCAGTGAGATTGGAATAGACTTTGCGAAAGTGAAAACGTTGCAGAAACCATACAGAGTAGACTTTTGTGAAAAGGATATTGAAAATTTGAACACGGCAGGAAGGCTGACACAGATAAAGGAGTTAATTGTGTTGTTGAGAAAATGGGGTGATGTGGACAGATGGAAGGTTAGATGGACAAAGAAGAATGAGAAAACTACAGACAAAGGTTCATTGGCCTTTATGATAACTGAAAAAGAATCTGTTGCCAAAGAATACCCCATGAGAGAAACTCCAGGTGGTAGTTACGTGCATGTTCCCTGGACTAGGCAGGTCATACTGTCATTTACCAATGACTTTCCAAAGTTAAGAGAGAAGCCAATTGAGTGGTACCGACAAGTAGAGAGGTTTGTAAAAGTCTCAAAAGTGTTGTGGATAGATTTAGATGGATTGTTTGACATAGTGGTACCAACAGATTTGTGGTCAGAATGTAAGATTACAGTTGACTGGCCAACTACAGAATATCCAAGAGATCCTAAGACAGGAGCTCCAGGTCCTGATGTGATGAAGAAGTACGATAAGGTGATTACCTTTTTGAAGAATAAGATTCCTCCTAAAGAGACAGATTGGGTAAAAATCGATAGAACTACACAGGAAAGTAAGGAGTCTGTACATGCATATTATGAGCGATTGTTATTGGTTTTCAAGCAGTATAGTGGTTATGAAGAGTTGAGTGAAAAAGACATGAGTCATTTTGTATACCGATTTGTGTTTGGCCTAAAACAAGAAATAAGTGATATGATTAAGCAACACATGATAAACTGGCAGAATGGAAGTGTAGATGAGGTGCTGAGGTATGCTAAGTATTGTAGTGATGAAATAGAGAGTAAACAGCGTAAGTTGAAAGAGAAGGCAATGTGGGCACAGGTGAAGGTGGCAGAAAAACAAGAAGCTCAATTGGACAATAATAATGGAAATGAAACAGGACAGAATAAAATGCGACCGAACATAGGTAAAGGAAAGGGTCAAGTGAGTCTAGAAGAGGCAAAGAAGAAATGGCCATGTCATAATTGCGGAAAATTAGGGCATTGGAGAAACGAGTGTAAGTTCCCACCTAAACCTAATCCGGAACATCAATCATTAACTCCACAGGTGCAGAATGAGGTAGTTGTTCAACAAAGTCAGGTGCCGCAACCACCACTTCCCAACACTGTTAACCAACAAAGATACAGTACAGAAACAGGATTTTACGGAGGAGAGCAGGTAACACAGTTGCCGCGAGCAGCTAATATTTCTCAGTATTGGTTGCGTCAGAGTGAGGATGACCCGGATGAAAGATTCTGACGGTGCCCAGGAGAGGGGAAAGAGTGCGTGCTTGGCGCAACTCTAGAGGTAGATCAGTCTGGTCCCTTTGTGGATGGAGAAGTGAATGGTGCAAATGTAACATTCCTTGTCGATACTGGAGCTACCCGTTCTACTGTTAGATCAGTGGAAATTCCAAACCTTCCTCTCTCAGGTGAATACATCCAAGTAGTAGGAGTAGCCAATCAGCAGATTAAAACCCCACTTACTGAATTGGTGGAAGTAAAAATTGGTTCTTTTAGTAAAATGCATACATTTGTAGTGTGCGATTGTAGTCCTGTAAATCTTTTGGGTCGTGACCTCTTGTGCAAGATGAATTGCACAATTTATTGTACGCCAGATGGAATTGGATTTCAGACTTCAGATGAAGATGTTTTGTATAAAGTAACTTTGATGAATCAGGAACCTGAAACGAATGGTTTGTTTCCTGCATTTGATGCAGAAAAACTTCCAGAAGAACTAAAAAGTGCAGTAAAAGAAAGTGTGTGGGATTTTACAGGAGAAGACATTGGATTAATGAAAGAAGTTGATCCCGTAAAAGTGACAGTAAAAGAAGGGACAACTTACCCGAATACGCCACAGTACAAATTAACTCCAGAAATAATTGAAGGAATAACTCCTGTGATAAATAAAATGATTGAACAGGGAATTCTAAAAGAAATCATGAGCAGTCCATGTAATTCACCTATTATGGGACTGAAAAAGCCAAATGGAACATATAGAATAGTACAGGATTTGAGAAAGATCAACAAAATAGTTGTGCCCTGTTGTCCAATAGTGCCAAACCCTGCAGTAATTCTATATCAAATTCCACATGAAGCTGAGTGGTACACTGTGATAGATTTGTGTCACGCATTTTTCTCTATTCCTTTGCATCCAGATAGCCAGCCATTATTTGCGTTCCGGTTTGGAGAGCGTATTTTGGCATGGTGCCGAATTCCTCAGGGGTATACAGAAAGACCCTCAATCTTTAATCAGATTCTAAAGAAATCTCTGGAAGATTTGAAAATGCCAGAAAAATCAGTGATGGTGCAGTATATCGATGACCTGTTGGTGGCATCGAAAACCAAAGAGGCATGTGTAAGTGATACAATTGCTTTACTGAACCATCTAGAGAAAAGAGGACATAAAGTGTCTCCTTCAAAATTACAGTTTTGTCAGAAAGAAGTCCAGTATTTAGGGCATAAAATTGAGAAAGGAGTGCGAAAGATAGCGACAGAAAGAGTAAGAATGATTCAAGGAATGAGAGCACCAATGACTCAAAGAGAGGTAAGAATGTTTTTGGGAATGGTTGGATATTGTCGACAGTGGATAAGTGGTTTCTCTTTGATTGCAAAACCATTACAAAAATTGACCAAGAAAGATGTAAAAGACCCTTTTGAGTTAAACAAAGAAGAAATGAAATCTTTCAAAGAATTGAAAAAGAAACTGTGTGAGGCACCTGCATTAGGCATGCCTGATTATGAGAAGGATTTTGAGTTGTACTGCAGTGAAAGAGATGGATGTGCGTTTTCAGTACTGGTACAAAAACATGGAACGACAAAAAGACCAATTGCTTATTTTTCAGCTGTTTTAGATCCTGTAGCAAAAGCATTGCCTGGATGTCTGAAAGCAGTTGCTGCTACTTGTGTAAGTCTGGAACAAAGTGAAGGTATAGTGATGGGGTATCCACTGAGAGAATATGTTCCCCACTCAGTAGAAATTCTTTTGACAAGAACAAAAACACAGTATATGACACATAGTCGGCTGACTAAGTACGAAAAAGTCATCTTGAGTGCTGAAAATGTGACCATAGATAGATGCATGAATGTAAATCCTTCAACATCATTGCCAGATGAGGAAAATATAATTGAACAGGACGAAGTACATCATGATTGTCTGAACGTGCTGGAATATTGCACGAAACCAAGAGCTGACATAAAAGATGAACCGTTAAAGGAATCTGATTATGTCATGTTTGTGGATGGCTCATGCTTGAGAACAAAAGAAGGAGTTTTAAGCGCAGCTTACGCAGTGTGTACAGTGGCAACTGTGATGGAAGCGTCTTGTCTGAAAGGAATAAGGTCTGCACAAGTTGCGGAACTGATTGCTTTGATTCAAGCATGTAAATTAGGAAGAAATGTACGAGTCACGATTGTGACCGATAGCCAATATGGTTTCGGCATCGTACATGACTTCGGTCAGATTTGGTCACAAAGACGATTTTTGACATCTGCAGGAACACCTATCAGAAATGGAGATTTTGTCAAAAAGCTGCTTGAGGCGATACAGTTGCCTAAACAAATAGCTGTAGTGAAGTGCAAAGCGCATAAGAAAACGAAGATTACATAGCCGTTGGCAATAATTATGCTGATGAGATCGCTAAATATTGTGCAGAGAACATGGTGTCCATGAACAAAAATAGAGAAAGGGAGCATGTCTCTTGTCCTTTGCTTTTTACTAATACTGTCGAGACATGGGATGAAGTAAGGCAGTTACAAGAAACTGCAAGAGATGAGGAAAAAGATTATTGGATAAAAGCAGGATGTAGAAGACAGGAAAATAATGGTGTGTGGGTATACAGAGATGAAAGACCAGTTATGCCTGATAGCATGATTGCAGACATGGCACGGATGTACCATGGACAAGCTCATATTGGGAGAGATGCAATGATCAGACTTTTTAGACAAACCTGGTATAACCCAAAATTCAGAGCCATTGCTGAAAGTCTTTGTCAAAGATGTCTTATTTGTCAGCAGTTTAACCCAGGAAGAAAAACAGTAGTGAGTCTAGGAACAATAGGACGAGAAGGAGGTCCATTCACTAGGATGCAGTTGGACTTTATAGAGATGCCCCCTAGTAACAGACTAAGATATGTTCTAGTGGTCGTCTGTTTGTTCTCTCGTTGGGTGGAGGCATACCCCACGAGAAGGAATGATGGAACAACAGTGGCAAAACTTATGCTGCGAGAGTTCATTCCAAGGTATGGTTTTCCAGTCACGGTTGAGACAGATAGAGGAACACATTTTCAAAATGAGTTGATCCAATTGATTTGTGAAGCATTGAGTATTAAACAAAAACTACATTGTGCTTACAGACCAGAGGCTTCTGGGGTAGTGGAGCAGATTAATGGAACAATTAAAAACAGATTAGGAAAATGTGTCAAGCTACAGGACTCAAATGGCCAGATGCACTGCCTCTTGTTCTGATGACCATCAGAAGCATCCCTGAAAAGAAAACTGGACTCAGTCCTCATGAGATGATCATGGGACGAGCAATGAGACAAGCACACGTACCTGTCAACAAGTTATTAACTATAACTGATGATCTAGTACTGGATTATTGCAAGGGACTGGCTGATGTGGTGCGTTCTGTGTTTCATCAGGTTGGACCGGATGCGACCACTCTTGAAAGAAAACCAGCCCACGACTTGAATCCAGGAGACTGGGTCCGTATAAAAATCCACAGGAGAAGAAACTGTCTAGTTCCTCGCTGGGATGAACCACGACAGGTAATCCTAGTAACAACGACTGCAGTCAAGTGTGCAGGAGTGAAGAACTGGGTCCATGCCAGCCACACAATCAGAGTTCAAGAACCTACTGATCGACATGTGAGTCGACGTCTGGAAGTGTGGGATAAAAGTTTAACAGCTGGGACAACAAGGATAAGAGAAAGGGTGCCAGAACTTGAAGATCGACCTGCAAGTCGACATCTGGAAATATCTGACACAAATTCAGGATCTGATGATTCAGTCGCAAACTGTGAAGAATTCCGAAAGAGAACTTGGGGTTATAAACCAATTAGAGAAGGAACTGAGCAAGAAATTGAACTAGATGAACAACCAAGTACAAGTTATGGTGGAAATCCTTCAGAAATAATATTAATAGATGAAGTAGGGAAAGAAGTACACAAAAAGTTAGAGAATCGAGAAGAACCCCGAGGAGCAATAGGGATAGATAGAGAAACTGGAGAACAGGGAAATTTATAAGTAGAAAGGAGAAAAACACCAAATCGGAAGAACACCGAGGAGGGACAGTAATAAGGGAAAACAAGAAGGAGAAGACAGATCCACCAGTAGGAGATGACGAGATCATAAGTTTCAAAATAAGAGACAATAGTGAAACAGTTGAAACAGAAACTGAAGAAAGTGGAGAAGAGGAGAAGGCAAAAACTGAATCAAGAAAAAGAAATTGGAAATCAGAAAGAGAAGAAAAAGAAGGTGAAGCCAAAAGGCCAAGAAAAGGAGATAATTGGCCCAGCAACTATATAAGAAAATTGAGATATAGAATAATAAGAGCAGGAGAAGAAAGTGCTGAACAAGTGAATGAAATAACAAGTCAAAAGGGACAAGAAAAGCCAAGTGGAAAACGACTGCAAAAGTCTAAAAGAACGAAGAAAGTGAATGCAAAGTATAAGTCACCTGAGTGGTTGTATATTGCACTGACAGATTACAAAGAAGAAGAAAACACTCACGAGAACCAGAGACTAAGAAGTCGAATGGGAAAAGGTGAGATGCAACAAAACCTGAAGTGAAGACTTATAGTGCTTCTACCGGACGTGACAATTTTACTGGATATGACAAATCACCGGATGTGACAACGAAAGAATTCTGGAGAGAATTAAAAGAAAGTACCAAGCAAAGACTTTTTGAAAGCAGAGTGGCATCTAAGTCATTTCTGAGGTGTAGTGACACAATTTTCTGAAACTTAAATAAAAAGATAAAAGCAAAATGGAAAATACTAGGGATAGAAGAGATAAATGTGAGTTTGTAAAAAGATGGTGTAAAATGTGCTGCTTTTGTACAGGTTTATTAATGACCGTATGGATAGTTTTAGCAATCATGATTCCTATTAGTTTAGCTGTAATAGAAGCGAAGAATGATACTAAACCAGAAAAAGAAACTAATATTAAAGAACCAGTTATTTTAAGAAGTAGTGCAGAATTACATAAGGAAAAGTCAGTAACAGACTTTTCAAAAAATGTTTTTACAAAATTGTTGTATGAATATGTAGAGACAATGGATGTGAGAGATTGTTATGTTTGTATGCAGTTGCCTGCATCAGTGTCAGAAGGTGTGACTTATCATCACCTACCTCTAACTTATGGAATAACATGTAGTGTAATAGCAAGTTTATTTTATAAAACAGGTAGATTAGAATCTTATTATACTGACATAGATAAAAATTTTGCAAACATTCCAGTAGTACCAGAACTTAACAAAGTAAAACCAGCAAAGGTTTTAGGAGAATTCTTTCTAGAACATAGAAAATTAACCTTAGAAGAAATAGTTAGTAACAACCTTACCTGTGAGTTAAAGAAAGAAGAAAAGGTATTTTTAGAAATGGTTGAAGAAAGAAGAATGAAATTTCAAAAGAAGCAATAAAAGAGGAAGGAACACATCTATGGACGTTTGAGGAAGGAAATCATGAGGGGAAAAAGATAAATGCAGCAATGACATTAGATTGGCCGCAAACAGGAAAGTTGTGTATTAGGAGAAATAAGACAGTCTATGACAATTACTTTGTAGGTTCCAGTATCTGCCATGACAATTATCAAATTCTGGGAGGTTGGGGATTCAAAGGTGGAAAAGATCCAATATTTCCAGGTATCTATTATATTTGTGGGAATAGAGCTTATTACAGGTTACCGGACCATTGGTATGGAACTTGCTATGTAGGCCTGGTCTTTCCAAAAATCTTTCACATGGATAGAGAAGAAAAGGGAACATACAGGATGATTAATAGTTTTACCCGTAGAAAGAGGGAAAGTTTTTCAGAAATTGTAGGTGATATTTTTGGAGCATTAATACCAGCAGTGGGAAAATCTTTGAATGCATTTAACATTCGGAAGTTATCCACAGTAGTAGATCGTTTGTCTACAGATACTGCGGGAGGGTTCTTAATGGTAAATACCGAAATGGTTGCCATGAGAGCTATGGTGATGCAAAATCGGCTTGCCCTTGATATTCTTTTGGCAAAAGAGGGTGGAGTCTGTGGAATGTTGAAAGTCCAACATTGTTGTACTTACATTCCTGATAAAAGTGAAAATATACAGAAGTATATTACAAATATTACAAATTTGCACAAAGAACTAGTCCCACTGGAGGTTGAAAGTGTTTTGGGAAAACTTGGTAGAGGGTTTTCTTCAGTAGCAAATTGGTTAACCAGAATGAGTAGACTAATGATAGGGAAAGTTATAATAATAGCAACTGTAGTAATATTATTAGCCATGGTGTTGAAAATAGTAATAACGTGTATAAAAAGAAAAGTAAGACAAAATAAGATAAAAAGAAATAACAGAATAATGAAAGTAAGAGAGAGAGAAATGGGTGAAATTGAGTTGGAGAAAATGAAAGAAAACATGTATAAGGAGACAAAAAGACAAGATGAAGAAGAAACAGATGTGTAAATAACAAGAAAGCAAAGGATAAAAGACATGCTGCCTGAAAAGAAGTATAACTTGGGTTTATGTGGTGATTTAAAAATCACCAAAGGGGGAGTTGATGGAGCAGGGAAAATAATTCGTTTTAACCCCTAACAAATTTTATAAATAATTAATAAAATATTCGTTTAAATGTATTAATCAACACTGTATGTGTGGGAAAGGTAACATGCCAATATGTGTGCTAAATAATCTATTAATGGATGTCCGTGTGTCTAATTATAACGTAAAAATAAATGCGTACTAATTTAAAATAAATGCATGTTTTTGTGCTTCATAGAAATAAAACGTGTCGTTGCAAAAACAATAGTGATGGTAAGTAAGGAACAGCTTAAATGTTGCTTTCTGCTAGGTAATAACTAATTGGGGTACGTAGATGACGGGAGGGAAACGAAAAGGCTATTTTTCTCTATTTTAATTATGTTTTGTTTACTTCAAATTAGTGCTTCTAAAGTATAACCGAGTGGCGATATAAAATGGCCGCCAGTGGGAAGATGTGCGCAGGCGCAAGGGGACATGTGACACGGGATGAAGTCGGAGAAAAACTAACCTTGTGGTGTTGCTGAGAGGCTAGTAAGCGAGAAATGGTCAAGGCTGATGTGACCTAATTGAACTGATAGTGTGCCTTGGTGATCAGCAGAAGACCCGTGGGAAACCAGTTTAAGAGAAAAGACAATGACTGCGGAGTTCTCGAATGTATCGAAAGAAGTTACAAATGTACTGATCGAAGCGGATGGAAACATGTCTTGGACGTGTGGGAAAGGAAATGATCCAAGGACCATTGAATCCAAGAGAACTAGATTAAAAGAATGAATAAGATGACATGCATGGACCAATGAAAGAAAAGCGTGTTATTAATGTTGCAACAATTAGTTAGCAAAGTTAGAATTAGGGTATAAGAGGGCCTACTCTTAGTGGGAGGGGGTCAATCGCAGTCAGTCGCAGTCACAGTCAGGAGCGGAGTTGGAGAGTCGTGTTGATGTTGGTGGCTTCCAGTGCTGGGTGGTCCTGATCGATCCCTTACTGAGCGGGAGATGCTGAAAGACTGTTAGATGAGACGGGTTGCAGGTAGCTGATGCTGACGAGCTGAAGTTGCTGTTGCTGTCTTAATTTTCCAGTTGAGTATGAGAATCAGGTTATTTCTAATTCTTAAACTTAGGTTAGAAATCATTAGGCTAAATTAGAAAGGTAGGCAGGTAATTAGGGTTTTGGCTTCATGACAAAAAATTTCCTTTCTGCAATAAATTGATTATGCTTAATAAATATTTGAATTTATAAATGAATAATTGAATAAAGTTTAAATTCTTTCTCATGCTTTTAAAAATTATATAAAATTTAAGATTCTTTAAACCAAAATGACTCAGTGGTTATTTTCCTAAATGATTGTGACATCAGTAATTGGTTATTGTGATTCAGCTGGTCTTAATCACTATGAACTAATTTCTTACATGAATGATTCATCGACAAAACAATGAGCAGGAATATCTTAAGAAATAACTAAAAGAAAGCGACAAGTTAAGGTAATAAGATATCCCGGCTCCTTCCAGCGGTACATAAATGGTGTTCTCCATTTAGTTCTCATGCTTCTCCTAGGAGTACAGAATTTCATAAAGGTATAAAGGAAATCCAGGTGTGTGCGTGTGTGTTAGGCGATGTTTATGGGCCCCATCGTCATGTGGATGTGAGAAAATATAGTTTGCCCCTGGATGACCTATAAGTGACCTGGGAGGAGAATAGTTTTTATTGTACGCGCTGCATCAGCAGTAAGAATTTCAATTGATTGAGTTATATCTGAGGAGCAGAGACCTTGCCCCGGGAATGATGTGGTTGCCAGGTCTGCCAACATTCTGCTTGTTCGCTGGATCAGGCTGCACGGTATTAGATGTGGTCCAGAAAGGTGGGGGTGCATGCAATGACCTTGTGGCTGTTTTCCCTAAAAAGGAAGCTTCCCATCAAAGGGCACTGCATGAGTTCAGTGGGCGTGGGTCAGATTTACTACTCGCAAATCTTAACTTTACAAAACCCTGCTAATGTTGTTTCGCTGTTGGGAAAATTAGTTGTCAGCTAACACCTCAGGGTTAAACTGGTTGTCAAAGATGCTAAATCCCAACTTCCAGAAATTTTAGTGATGGGGGCACCCGACTCCCAAAAGTTTTGCCAGGGGTGGGCTTGGCCTAAAAAAGTTTGAAGACCACTGCCATAGCGTATACGAGCAGAGCCCACAGCAGTGTAGGCCGGATATGCCCAAATATAAACAGAGGCGTTGGCCATTCGGTGGGTGTGCAAACATGTTCACCTCTACCTACATGGTCAAAAGTTTAAATTGGTTACAGATCACAAACCACTGGTACCGCTCTTTGTGGGCACAGCTCGAAATGGATCCCTGAGGATCGAGAGGTTGGCTGTCAAGCTCTAGCAGTACTCCTTCAAAGTCACATACTGGCCAGGGGTAAATAATCCTGCCGACTATTTATTGTGCCATCCTTTGGCCTCTGATTCCAGTGCCCAGAGAGATGACCCAGGAGCTGAGATGTTCATAAGGATGGTCACAGAGATGTTGCTCCCCTGTGCACTGCACTTGAAGAAAATTGTGGAAGTAACTACGTTCGAAGCAGGCCTCGTGAGAGTCAAGGAAGCGCTGCAAGGACACCAATGGAAGAATTTCCATGATGACATTCGCGGGCTGATGGAGGAGGAGCGAGATGCCAGGACACAACTGTGGAGCTGTTGGGATGAATTGAGTGAAAGTGAAGAAGGACTCATTCTCAGAGGCCATCAAATAGTCATGTCTCGTGGAATGTAGGCCCGAATTGTTGAATTGGCCCATCAAGGGCACCAGGGCATTGCCAAAACAAAAGTCCACATCAGAAGCAAAGTGGGGTTCCCAGGGATGGATTGGCAGGTGGAGGAAAGAGTGAGGAACTGTCGATCCTGCCTCCTCACAAGTGGGCAAACGTCTGTGGCTCCTTGAAGCCTCCAGTAAGCATGGACTTTGGAAGTTTCCCAGACCATCGACTCACACTAGTAGTCATGGACAGTCACTCCAAGTTCCCAGAAGTGAAACTTGTCAAATCCACCTCGTTTGAATATGTGAGACCAGCTCTAGACCGGATCTTTACATTGCTGGGGTTGCCCAATAAAGTCAAAACAGAAAACGGCCCCCGTTTCAGGGCTAAGAATTTAAGGACTACTTACCTAACCTCAATATTCGACACCGGAGGATCACTCCTAAAGGGACCCGGGCAAATGGCGAAGTGGAAAGGTTTATGAGAACGCTTAACAAAGCCCTCAGGATTGGAGTGGAAAAAGAAGATCTTGAAGGCTGTCTACAACAATTCCTGAGGGCCTGTCACCAAACTCCGCACAGCACGACAGGGTTTGCGCCGAGTGACCTTTTGATGAAGCGGTCTGGGCGGGAAATGTGCTACCAGCAGATCCCCTGTGGAAACCAGCAATTATTGTTTTAACGGCTACACAAGAGAAGAGACAACAATGAAAAGGCGAGCAGACGCAGGAAGGCTGTAGAACCCCACATCCAAGTGGAAGATAGAGTAATCATTTAAGATCGCCACCCGGGGTGGAAATATCACACACCTTTCGAGAGGGAAACTTGAGAAGTCGCCAGAGTCCGAGGCACCATAATAACGGCCAAGAGAGGAAACATAGAGGTTTTGAGAAATATATCATGGTTTAAGAAAATTGCAGAGGGGGTCTCTAGTGTAATGGAGGAGGGTGTTGCAGAGGAACTGGATGATGTTGCCATTGAGAATGCTCCTGAGAACAGGAGGGAAGATACCACAACAAAATGTGCTAGGAAGGACTCCAGTGCAACACCCCTGTCACCAGGGCAGGGAGACGACCCAGCGACCTTGTCCTCCAAAGATAACCCACATGGTCTGTGTAAGCGGAGAGCCAATCACTGGCCCGGCCAGAGACAGAGATTCTGTGTGCTGAACACCAAGCCATGGTATATAATGCATACTGTGTTATTTTATTATTCTTATTTTTTTTATTAAAGGTTATAAGGGATGTAGTGAGTCACATGGCCGCTACTATACATTGTATTCCACATACATCACAAGGGTTTCAATATAGGGTGCCGCAACCGCTCGGGGTTGAGCACGTCACCACCCTACTGACAATGTCCAGTGTCTGTGTTGCTGTGTGCACATAGGCCCAAGAGGGACTTTTACTGAAATATTCACTCCCGATCCGATAGCCTGGTCTGTGGACTGACTAATGCTTCCAGTGCAGGTGATGCAAGCAGCAGTGCAGTATGGAAATGCAGTGGATGCAAAATGCTTTAAAGGTGACGCAGCAGTTGAACGGAAGCCAAGAGTCTTCGGCGTCAGAAGATGGAATTCTGTAGACTCTTGCCCACCGTCTGTGGCTTTCACGCCTACCCAGAGAGAGGAAATTTGTTGAAGTGGTATTCAGAGGCAAAGGGAGTTGGCACAGAGATAGTGGTGTGCTCCGACTTCCAGCAGTCGGCAATGGAGTCCGATGTAGACCCAGGAATGCATGACCCATGTCAGATTTTCTAGAGAACCATGGTGTAAATGAGGCCCATTTAGATACATTGTATATCTAGTTATCTTTAGTGGAAATCCTAGGCATGGCCAAGATGGCGGCGAGAGCGGTCGCACTGCTTTGAGCTCCGCTCTGAGCCCGCCGGCAGAATCCTGACCTTACTTCGCCTGGCCGATCTTCTCCAGCGGGAACGGCGGCGGAAGGCTTCCAGAGCCATTCCCCGAGCATACCGGCGCTGTCGGATGTCCTGCTGTGAGGCCCGAATCCTGCGTGCTCTGGCGCTGTGCCTGCGAGGCCCGGCATCCCCGGATGGAGACATGGCGACTCAGCGCGGGTCGCCGCCCACTCGGCCTGCACGCGTGTCGCATCCCTTGTCGGCGGACGGGGTCTCTGGCAGCTCCTGACCCCGCCGCTACAACACCGGGGACCCGGATTGGAATACGCACGGCCCGCTACTGGAACACGCTACAACGCTGGGGACACTACTCTGTGGCGCAGGTACGCTGGACTGCGCGGCCTGCACCCACAACAGTCTGCCCTGAGACGGGGGAGCCCCTGCAGCGACGCAAGCCCGCTGGGCTACTGAGACCCCCCCTTGAGACAGCGAGGGCGCAACTTGGACCTCGGCCCTTCTTCATTTTTGCGCTGGGAGGGCAGCCTGGGCTTAGGTCTCCACACTTCCGCGGGCACATGGGGGCCACCTGCCTGGACTACACGTCCCCCAACACAGTGCTTGCCGCCCACAACCCATTGAGGGCTGCGAGGGTGTTGGTGCAGCAGAACCCTTGAGGCCTACACGTGGTAGGATCGAGGAGTTGGAGAGGAAAGGCCTGTACTCTTGCTAGATCTCGGGCCCCGTGGGTTTGGGCCTGCTGCCGGCGTAGACTGGGGGAGGGGCCCCCTGAAGAACTTTTGCTACTACGGACATCGGGGTGGCCTGCAGCATGGGACATCCCTCAACCAGTTTGCTGCGTACTCCCACCCAGGCTGACTGCGACACCATGCCCTCCCGTCTCTGCACCCCCAAGTGCCCCGACCTGGACACGCTTCCTACGCATGGGCCGATCCTGAAGCTTGGCGACTTTCGACGCACTATTGGGGACACACGGACTCGCTGTGCGGCCCTCGCCCTGGGATCCTTCACCGCTGTCGGCCCTCTGTATCCGGCCCCCTGCCTCCTGCAGACGGTGTGATGGGCAAACCCAGAGCGGAGAAGTCCCAGGCACAACCCCCAGGAGTGGAGTCGGCGCCCCCGGGCACGAGGAGTGTGGATCACCCGGGGCCCTCCGCCCTGGGAGATCGCAATGACCATTCACACAGATTTGATGACCTGCTGGCGGAAATACTCGACATTAAAACTACCCTGGGCACGAAGATTGACTCACTGAGCATCGATATGGGGTACCTCCGGGAGGATCACAAGAAGCTGAAGGGCCGGGTGGAAGAGTCCGAATCCACATTAGCGTTATTACTCCCCACGGTGAGCGCGACGGCCACCCAGCTGCAATCCCTCCAACAGGAGGTGGACTTTCTGAGGGCATGCGTGGAGGACCAGGAAGGGTGCTCACGCCGGAACAACGTGCGCATCGTGGGCCTCCCCGAACAAGCAGAGGGCCCCAATATGGAACTCTACCTGGAGGAATGGTTCTCCCGAAACATTCTGCAGGGTAAGATATCGAAGTTCTTTTCCATAGAGCGGGCGCACAGGGTGCCGGGGGCCCCCCCTGCCCAGGAGCCTTCCCCAGACCGGTAGTGGCAAGGCTGTTCAACTACCGTGACAGGGATCACAAATTACAGGTCACTCGCGCCAGGGGCCCTTGGCAGGTCGACAACTCCACGTTCCAGATTTATCCGGACTATACTCTTTCAATACAGCGCCACCGTTCCTCCTACCTGGAGGTCAAGAAATGCCTGAGGAACCACGACAACCAATACTCTCTGCAATACACAGCACGCCTTCGCCATAAGGAGGGCACAGTATTCTGTCACACACCGACGAGGTGTGGACCTGGATCAACCAGCAAGGCCTTGCACACGGGCCCCCCACACTATCGAAGGATTCCCCCCAGACCTGGACACTAGTGGAGCCCCGTAGGGGCCGTGGCAGAGGCCGGATACGTCATCCAACGAAGACACAGTCGGCCCAGGAACGAGCACAGGCCATCAAAACGGCGGAGCACATAGGCAGCCCCGCATCCTCCCCAAGAATGGACTCGGACTCGGACACGACTATGGATCGGGCACTGCCCATCACGGCCTCGCAGCTTGAGGCGCTGTCGGGGGGCGGCTCGGCCCTCACCTCACAAACCGCAGACGCACTGGGCTAAACATTCCAGAACCCTACGACGGCTTTCACTGCAAAGACTGGACGATCTGCACACGCACGCTTGGTGCCAGGCTGAGTCATGGGAGGCGGATAAAAAGGCACTGTCTACCAGTTCCGCTACGCCCTCCCCAGCGAGTGATAAGTAGCTGATATAGCACTCTATTGGTTCTTATTTGTTCTATGTTATATTTTGTTGCCTATTTGACCCGCATTTTAGTGCGAATGGCCCATTGCCCATTGGCAAGCAGGCCTGGGGTGGGATGTTGGGGAATCTTTTTTAACATATCGATCTCTTTACCTGTCTGCATACAGTGGGGAGTGTGGGCGGGCTGTATATTTTTAATACTATGTGTGGGGGGTGGGCTGTGGGGTGGGGGGACTGGAAGCTTGAGCCTGTTTTACATTGGATCTCCCTTTCACAACTAGGTAAATGGCGGCTGGAGACTATGTTTTGTTAACCTGGAACGTGAGGGGCTTGGCGGGATGTGCTAAACGTCACAAAGTATATCAATATTTACGCAGTCATGGGATCACGTTTGCGCTGTTACAAGAGACACATCTCACCGCACAAACACTTGTATCACTTCGTAAACGCTGGAGGGGCACGATCCTGCACAGTACGTCCTCAGGATATGCCAGAGGCATGCTCATTTGGGTGGCACCGGGGACCCCACTGCAGATCACACACTCCAGAGTAGACACGCAGGGCCGCTTTGTCACCATGGAAGGCCTTCTGAATGGGTCCCCATTGGCATTGATGTCTCTGCATGCTCCGAACTCAGGCCAGTCCTCCTTCCTGAAAACACTCACGCCATCCTTAATCGCGGATCCCACGGCCCCCATATACTGGGGCGGTGATTTCAATGGGGTACGAGATCTTGACCTGGACCACTCCCGCCCCCCCCCACCCTCCCGGGAGCACAATCCATTAAGCTGGCACAACATATGACGGAGTGCTGTCCAACATGCAGGTGCATGACGTATGGCACAGCAAGCATCCCCTGACGCACACTTATTCGCACTACTCAGCACTACATGACTTATAAACATGGATAGATATCATATTCTGCTCGGACAATGCCCTACACAGTATACTGCAGGTAGACTATTTGACACGTGCGCTTTCAGATCATAACCCTCTACAATTGAGTTTGTCCTGGGGTATGAGGCGACCTGAGATCTCGACTTGGAGACTGCCCAGTGCCGCGCTCGCTGACTCATCCTACCGTGCCACCCTTTCGGACTCCATTGATTCATATTTCTCGACGAATGCTGGCACTGCTTAGTCAGCAGGGGTGCAATGGGATGCCTTTAAGGCTGTCCTTCGTGGACACGCCATCAAAACCACGTACAGCGCCCGAAAGACGCTGACCGCTGCGCTCCACACTCATGAGTTGGAAATACAGAGATGCGAGCAACACATTCCCACTGACCCCCAGGTTGGCCCCTCCCTAGCCCAGGCCCGCCTGGCGTACAAGAGCGCAATGGACGACCTCTGCGCGTTAGACTACAAGACATATCTGGCACGCAGACACAAGGAGGGCGACAAGGCAGGCAAGCTGCTCGCGTGGCTACTGAGGTCCAATACTTCCCAACCCCCCGTCACCGCCATACACACCTCTGCCGGGACTCTTGTTAACACGCAGGAAGCCATTAAACAGTCATTTTATGAATATTACACAGCGCTGTACGCGTCCCCAGCCATACTTGACCCTACTCCCATTCAGGACTTCCTTACGGAGATACAACTCCCTCAGATTACGGCAGCACCCTACGATTTCCTAGAAGACCCCATCGCGGTAGATGAGATCACAGACGCAATTGGACAGCTGGCGACTGGTAAGACGCCGTAGACAGACGGCTGGCCGTTGGAGTTTTACTCTACCTTCTCCGCACAACTAACACCTAGGTTAGCCAATTTGTATGCCAAAGCTTTTGAGAAGGGTGCATTGCCGCCCACTCTGAGGGAGGCGACGCTAGTGATCCTGCCGAAGCCAGGCCGTGACCCTCTCCAAACGGCCTCATATCGCCCTTTGTCGATGTTGAACGTCCATTACAAGATCCTCTGGAAATTACTGGCGAATAGGTTAATCGCGGCAGTCCCCTATTGGTCCATGAGGACCAGAATGGCTTCATACCGGGGCGAAACACTGGCCTGAATGTGTGCCGTCTGTTTGCGCTATTGGAGTAGGCAAGGGGTGAGGTGGAGATGTCCTGGATAGCATCCTTAGACATCGAGAAGGTATTCAACACTTTGGGCTGGGATTATCTGATGGTGGTGCTGACAGGGTTCAGCATCGGCCCCAACTTCATACGGTGGATACGACTGCTGTACTGCAAGCCACAAGCTAGGGTGAAGACGGGTGGCACCTTCTCTCTGCCCTTTCCGATAGCGCGGGGTACACGCCAAGGTTGCCCCCTGTCACCGATTCTCTTTGCCTTGGTCATGGAGCCATTGGCATGTAGACTGCTGCAACGGGTCACGGACTGGGGCCTACACGTCGATCGCCGGTGGCACATAGTGTCGCTATACGCGGACGATGCGTTATTCTATCTGCGCGGCCGGACTGAGGTACTGAAGTTGATTATGGACCTCTTAAATGAGCATGCACGGGTCTCTGGACTCCGAGTCAACTGGTCTAAATCGGTGGTGTTTCCGATGACGCCTATGTCGCCAGCCCAGAGACGGACGCCACCGGACACACCGTTGGCATGGGCGTTTGATACTTTTAAATACTTGGGGGTTCAGCTCTACCATTCGTGGGCAGATACTATTGACGGCAACCTAAGTCAGGCCATTACTAGAGCCCGCTCGACTCTCCCGTTCTGGCTGGGCCTTTCCTTGTCTCCCATGGGAAGGGTGGTCATCTCTAAGATGCTGGTCCTCCCGCGCCTTTTGTACTTCTTTTACACACTTCCCTACCACCTGCCCCGGAAATTTTTCAAGGAGCTGGAATCCTTTCTAGTTTCCCTGATATGGGGGAACTCAAGGGCCAGGGTGGCTCTCCATAAATTATTACTGCCGCTATCGGATGGATGCTTAGGCGCCCCAAATTACGAGCGATATTATGCCGTGGCAGAACTGCAGTGGCCAATGCGGTGGCTAGCTAAGAGCAACCTCACTGAGCTGGGCACAGTGGCCCTGTCTGGGGATCCCCGGTATTACTGGAATGGAAGTCAGGCACAACTACTCTGACCCAGAAACGCCAAGGTAACATCTTAATGGCAGCGGCTAGATGGAGCTGGTCCAGATACGTGACGCCCAAGGACCGGACCGCGCCATATGCCCCTGGCCTGCCCCTAGAGGTACTTCTGGGTACGTTCACCTGTCATGGATGCCTGGAGTTGGGGCCCTGGAAGGAGAAAGGGTTAGACACATGGGGAGACATGTATGTAGAATCACAATTACAAACTTTCGAGGAGCTAGTAGACGCCTATGAGGTACCGCAGGGCTCCTTCTTGCTACACGCCCTGCTTACACGCCACTCCTTGCAAGCGTGGGATAACGACCGAGCAGAACCTTCCACGTCGCACCTGCTGCAAACGCTGCTCACGCGCGGTCAGGGTAGACATGCCGTAACAGCCATCTACACCTCTTTTAGACTAGACGATCCACCCACACTGTCGACACTCCGCGAGTATTGGGATGCCGAGCTGTCCACCACCCTCTCTGATAAGCAATGGCTGTAATGTCTTAATCACCCAAAAACTAACTCGACCAATGCCAGACTGAACTACACCAAATTTAATTACTTCCACCATACATATCTCACACCCCATAGCACACGCATGTATCCCGCTACTGTCGACATATGCCCCAGGTGTCGGGACCTGGGAGCCACATTCACACACATGGTATGGACCTGTACCAGTATCCAAACATTCTGGACTGATGTAGCCACTCCACTCACGGAGGCGGCGGACACCCAGGTGGAGGTAAAGCCTATTCATTTCCTATTGGGCGTTACGAAACGCAGCGCATCTCGTTAAGGCCTGAATACATTTTTAGACCTTGCCCTGGGCCTCGCCAAATGTAAATTAGCCATGGCATGGAAGGCGCCACTGGGTCCCAACACATACTCGTGGATGCTTGATCTCCGCAGGGCGCTAGTGTCGGAACACACAAACCAACTGGGGACCGCAGCGCGAGCGTCAGCGCCCCCGCAACTAAATCCTACTCAGTAACAGGATTACCTGACAGTGATTGAGGCCAAACTCTCCGCAACACGCCCTCCCTCTTAGACCCGTTCACCAGAATAGGACCCTTGGTTTCTTTAGGTTCATGGGACCCACACCGATCCATATGTATACACGCCCTTGGCTATTGGGCGTCCTGGCCCTCTGTACCCTTCTCCTTGTACTTTGCTCATCTCACCCTCCGCTTTCCCCCCCCCCCTCTTGGCACATTTACCACTAACGGACCACCACAGCCAATCAGCTACACGTATGTTACCTGTTGATATACGACACCGACAGGCCCACTTAGGCCACATAGAGATCGATTTTTCTTTTTCTTTTTGTTCCTCTTGGTCAGGTTATTTTACTTTGTTACTCATATACGATTTAATGGAGAAATTGCTCTGTGTAACAATGGCGGATTTCCCTTTGGCTCTCCTGACCTATTCGACTGTTTGTAAATGTACTGCGCTGCAGTAAGGTGCAGCGGCACGGTTAACAAGGTGAACTTTCTTGCTTACTAATTGAGTTTTCCCTGGCATCCCGCCTACGCCATTCAAATTATTGTCATTTTGCTATGTCAATGTTGGATTATATTGTCATGCAGATGCTAATGATGTTACTTTGTCAAAATCAATAAAAATCATTTACCCCCCAAAAAAGTGGAAATCCTGAAAATATGGCATGGATCTGGGTCGAGTTTCGACTCCCTCCTCTAGAAGATAAGTTAAAAGCCCTCCACTGATAACGGCCGTCTTTGACCACCCGGCCGGTGGGCAGCCATGAGGGCCCATTTTCCTTGCCCGCAGTGGGTCCCCGTCACTCTTGCCAGGTCACTGCAGATCTGGGCAGTGCTTTAAATGGGAAAAAATAAGTGCAGGTACTCTTAAAATGAGCTACGAGTGTAGCAAGTGGGCGGGGCTAGGGGCGGGGCTAAGGACAAGACATATAAGACACTTCTACTATGTGGCCGAATACTTATATATTCTTGAGTGCGCACTCACAGAAACAAGCAGCAATGCTCACACAAAGCATTCCAAGAATGTCCTTTAAAACACCTCCCTAGTGTCTGGATTCTCTCCCTCTTTCACTCGCTTTTCTCTCACACACACACACAAACATGCACACACAAGCAGGCAAACACCCAGACACAAGCAGACACTCACACAAAAGACTCTTGGGTGGGATAAAGGCCATTTTACACTCCTTATCTCCCCTGACTTTCTTAATTGCTGCTATTGCTGCTGTCAGCGGGATGCCTGGATTCGAGTGTGTGCACAAACGCACACCATGGTGTGAATGTGATTGACAGAACAGGGCCTGAATGGACCCTGCTCTGTCAAACACAGCGTGGTGGTGAACACCGGACATTATGCAGGTGAGCCCTGCTGAATTGTTTAGAGGTGGCTCAGCTTGGGCTAGAGGCACTTTGGCTGTCGGACAGCCTCGTTCGTGCTCATGAGCCAAAGCAACAATGAGCTTACCTTTGATGAGTACCGGTACTCTCCTTGGCAGCAGAGAAGTGCCGGTACTCAGAGCGGTGAAAATGAGAAGTGCCGGTACTCAGTACCGGTGAGTACCGGCCCATTTAAAGCACTGGATATGGGTGGTTTCAGGTTTTTTTGCTTTGTTTTATGTCTGGGCGGCTTAGGTTTTTGATCTTGATGCTGGTAATCAACTGGCGCACTGTGAAATCTCACTTCTTATACACGCCCCAGAAACAGCTGAGGGCCGGAGACAAGAACGCAGATGTTTGTGGGTAGCAAACTTGCAATTAAGTCTGCTTTCGTGTCCAAACCCAGAACATTTGGTGCAAGACAACTCTGACTTCGAGGGCCTCGTGGAGACGAGCTGCCCCCGCATGTTCGCACACTGACAGTTTATGCATCTGCCGCCCACCTGCTCTGGTATCCATTTCGTTGTCCCCGATGACGTGTTTTAAACTGTTGCTCCTCTCCTCACTAACCAACCAGTCCTCACGCCACGCAGGTCTGCTGCGAGTGCAGTGAACGTCAGAGGGGACCAGGCTTACCTTGATGTGCAGTGCTGTGACCCTGGGTAAACACAGGACTTCGGTTATAAATACGGTTTCATGGTGTTTATTTTTTAACATGTCCATCTGTATTTATATGTCTTTATTTTCTGCTTATCTTTTAGGCACCGATCCGTATTTATTTTAGCTTCCTGTGACAAAATATACTTTTGTTCAGTATATTTCCTCATTTATTTAACCGATAAATGTGGATTAACACTTGGACGTCTGTTGGGAATTTAGCTGCAAAAGCAACCAAGTGTAATACATGAATGCATTCGTTATAATATTAGCATTACGATGCAAATTTGCACATCTGCAGCTATTTAAGAAAATTCGCATTTTAAACTCCCCGAGATTTCAATTTGCATAGCTATTGGCATCGCAGTTATGGCTGACAGTCAAGACAGTGTTCAAAGGAAGACCTACCTCCTGTATTATGCCGTTTTTAAAAATAAATACAGATAGGTCAAAATATTGCTTCTGTCTGTATTTATATGAATGAATCAGAAAAAGTGGGAGGCTTAGTTATAAACACTGCTCACTCATGAAAATCTTCAACTCTACATTGTAGCGCTGTCAATTAAGTAATTCTGTGTCCCTCAGTCGACGTAGTCCTACTTCTATGTTTATGTAAAGTCCATTTATTTAAATCAAAATCTGGTCACCCTATTGTGTCCTAATCATGAACTCTTGCTTCTTAATTGCTAGTGGGCATAGCACGTAACTGCAAGCAGTGCTCAAAATGCAGGGGCCCCCTGCGGTTCCCGGAAATGGCAGTTATTACTGAGCCAGATCTGGGATCTTGTGAGCTCCAGTGAATCTGTAATAAGAGCTACTTATGATCAATGAAAATCAATCCGAGCAACTACCAGTATTCGTGTTTTAATAGTGACCACTTCCGGCAAGATTACATTAGTAGCCACACCATTCAAGATTACTAGCCATGATCACCTCAGTGCATCACAGTGTTTCCAGCAGTAATGTAAAAAGGCTTTATCAGTTTAGAATGCCTTTACATAGGTAATACATATTGGCTATAGCTTGAATGCCACTGGCACCAAGGTAATACTATTAGTAAGCTTTATATTTTGGAAATTCAACTATTTTTCTCCAAACATCAGCTTTTGAGTTCAGAAAATACACTCATTTTCATCTTAAATACACAATTTTTAGTATTGGTATAGATATACTAATTCAGCCAAGCAAAAGCCTCTAATTTAGCAGGCTCGGCGGGACACAGGAGAGCTACTCACACGTAGCTGGAGAGCTCCCAGTAGCTCACGAGCTACTCGTTGGAGAAGACTAGGCTAGACGGAGCTTTAACATTTTAATGTCCGAAAACAAAGACAATCAGCTTGGCACTTCACAGGTACGGAAGAGACAAACTGTAATTTGAGGGCAGGTTTTGAACTTTCTAAGCTTTATAGGATAAATATATGTATGCTGTGTAAGAATGTCAGGTAAAACTATGATTTGGGGCAGGATTTGAGATTTCTAAGCTTGTAAGAATGTCAGATAACAATTTACAGAGCGCTTACTAATTACTCTTTATAACTGCCCAGAGCAACCACTTTTAGCAAGCTTGGAATAACAAAACACTCAGAAAAAACAGGCTTGAAATGTACTCTTGCTGTTTGCGTGTCAATCTTAGTTCATAAGTTGGGTCCCCAGATTTAAGGTATTTTTATTTTTTACATTTCCGTCTGTATTTATCCTTATTTGATTCTTTTTTGCTCATTTTATCTGTCTCTTTCCATATTTATTTTGTGCTTAGTATAAATATGAAGCTGCAATGGGTATTTTCCCAGGTTTATATACCCAACAGATGTTTACTCATGTTTGAATGTCCAATGAGTTTTAGCCACCTACAATACAACACAGTCATCCGAAATCATTTGCACTGTAGGACAGTTTAAACCACTTTACTGCTGGAATTGTTCAAGCTTCACTAGGAAATCTTGTTTCTTTTTCTAACTCCTCTGTCAATCTGCTCAGTATTGACCTAGCACACATGATTGACAGTAGTGAGAATTGTCCATAAGAAAACCTGTTTTCTGTATTTTTCCATATTTAAAAATAAATACAGACGGAAAAATAGATTGCTTTCTTGTCTGTATTAATCTGTAAAAATCAGTAAAAACGAAAGATTGTGAGCCTTGTTCATAACTCAGTCAGGTATGTTAAAAAGATTGGCACTTACATCACACCAGGATTTTTCCAGCAGAGGCAATAATCCACTAAACCAGGGGCGGCTCCTCCACGTGGGCGGAGGAGCATCCCCCCACTGCATTCTCGCAGTGCGAGAAGCAGAAACATAAAATGGTATGAATACTATTTTATGTTTCTGCTTCTCGCACTGCGAGAAAGCAGAAGAAAGGTCTGGTTGGGGTCGGGCGGGTGGGCAGGTCGGGGAGGAGTGGCTAGCCCAATGTTGTGGGTGCTGCCTGTTTGGTCGGCCCCAGGGCCGACCACACCAGTCATGCACACTGTCCCGTTTTCTCCATGTAGGCTGCATGCAGCCTGCATGGAGAAAACGGCCTCCCCATAGACGCCTGTGTGGTCTGCGTCCCAGCCAATAGCGTTGTGATTGGCTTAGGGGAGGAGCGGGAGGCTGCCTGCTTCTGCTTCCTGTGAGCAGAGAGAGGAGACACGAATGGGGACCGGAGGCCAAGGTAAGTTTTAATTTTTATTTTTTTAAATTAAATGAATCTCCCCACTCCCCGCGCGACCCCCCACCTGACTCCCCACCCTCGAATCATACTGGCCGCGACTGCACTACACATACAACTCAAATGTAGGATCTGCCTCCTACATGCTGTGCTCTGCAGCAGGCCCATTAACCATCTAATCGATTTTATGATGAGTCATTGCTGCGACTAGACTACATACAGATCTCTACTGCAAGTGCACTGAAGACCAGAATTATCTTACTCCTCTTATATCACATATTTGCCAGGTATACAAAGATCTCTGCAGTAGATACCTTAACCCCATATGCTGTTCTAAAATGAAGCATGTTTGCAGCAATGAATTAAGCCAGGTCAGATTTACTATCACATTTGTTCTTGGTGTCAATTTCTTAGTGGCAGAGTTTAAAAAAATATATAAATGTAAATTTGACGGTCAGATTCCAACCCCTTTATGATGCTAGCCCTTTGCGCCCCCAAATTTGTTGGTTCCCGAAGTGGATTTTTTTCCAATTCCAGTCCTGACTGTAAGTGAACCCATGATTAATTGCAAAGAGCATCTGTACAAGGCCCACGTCTACTTTTGTGACATTTATTGACCCATTTTGTGTGGGCATCTGCCTTGTCCATCTGAGAATCCCATAATTAAAGAAGACCACATGGAGGTAAGACTATGTAGGGACGAAGAAAACCCTTGCCGCAAAGTGATGCAAATTTGGATATTTCTTAGACAAAGTTTTTTGCCAAAACAATGTTTTCTCCCGCAGACTTGCACACCTGGACATTTATCAAGCCACAGGACGTGGACGCATTTTACCTATGGGGTTGGGGGAGAACAGGTAAGCAACAGGGCAGGGTTGTGGGAGCTGGAGCGTATGCATGGGTCTGGATCCATAAGGATGCTTTGCATTGTGGAATAGGGAGACGAGAGCGGATCTTGCAAAGGAGAGTGACTGGGGGAGATAAGACCAGGGAGGCAGCTGTCAATGGTGCAGCAGGTTCAGTGGCTCTGGGTTCAGGGGCCCAATGCACTCAAAATAGCTGTTTTTTGCTGCCAATCCATGGGGCCCATTTCCCCTGCTTTCCTTAGGGCCCATGGTGCCTTTGCTACGCTCCTGGCTGAAACAGCCTCTTTTTAGGAGTTCTGCACTTGGCACAGCTAAGGTAGTTTTGAGATTCCAGCTTTGCAGACCCCTATGTAAGACCCAGCTAGAATTTACCAGCACAAATGAAGCGCTCAGTGCTCAACGCAGTAAACTGAACCTAGTGCTCATCACCATCCATTGAGTCAGACCTTCTGCTTCTGAATTATTTTGGGTTAGAACCAGACAGTTGGTGGTCCAGTGTCCCCAAAGGGCTTTTCAAAATAATTTGCCCCATTAATTGCCTGGAATTATTTGCATTTTACCCTATTCATAAAAGAGTTAAGACTTCGCCCAGCAGATTTATACCTACGGCTTGCCTTGAGTTATATATATTTAGGATTAATATTTACTTATGGTATAAACAAACATTTGCAATGCAATAGGTCTCGCATTTGCGAGAGTTTAAGCTATTGGCATTGTAAATGACAATGCCTTTTATTTATCTGTTTAGATAATTAACACATAAATAAAAGGCATTGTCATGTACAATGCCAATAGCTCAAACTCTTGTAAATGTGAGACCTATTTCACTTCAAAGAAGCTGCCGCCATTATCCCGGGCTGCTTGGAACGTGAAAGCGTGCATGGCGTGCTGAATGTTGCAGGAAAGCATGTTGTGCCTGCAGTAGGAGAAACTCATTAAAGAAAATAGTGCTTACAGACTAAATAAGACATACCATGTGTAAACAGAAGTAAAAGGGCCAGTCCTCATGGGAGGTTACAAATGAAGACAAGGCAGTACTACAGAGGGACTAACAAGCCTATTAATGAATCAGAAGCCAGCATTTACAAAGGACAATGACTCAAGCCAATGACAAATATAGGCAGAGAGTGGGCGGAGCTTTAAGTCCATACTCGAATACAGCATGCCTCGCAGAGCAGCGCATGCGCCTCCCAGGCTCAACCTAAAAATGGCAGAAATGTGCATGTACGCATTTTTTTCCTACCCACAGAAAAACACTGTACCATGTGGGGAAAAGTCTTGTGAGCCAGAACCATTAAAAAAATGAAGATGGGAATTTTTCAAGCACTTTGCATGTTACTCGAACTTACTTAAGTTTTTTTAGTACTAAAGTCATGATAGTAATAGGATTGAAAACGACATTCATAGTGTCCATAAATACAAACTTACAACTTTGTGGATGTTCACCATGGTGTGAGTGGCCACCTTCTCATCTGTCTGGAGGGCCCATGCCCCCACCTTTAAAGCAACGCATGGCTGGAGAAAATCCGCCATCCTCACATCTTTTACACAGGAGTAAGTAGAATGTGCAGATGGAAACTTCTGCAAATTCTGCATCGTGAGCCAGGATCTGGGAATTATGACTGTAAATTCCACTTTGCATGGTCCTGCATAGGACAGCAAAACAATTTGTGAGAACCCAGTCTTTTAAGACCCTCAATTAGAGAGCTCAACATATCCAGAGGTAATACCACGATGTGATAATAAAGCCATCTCGCTCAGGAGGTAACGATTTATCCCAAGATTACTCCCTAGTGCTAACAATGTCACTGCCAGTTCTTTTGCATTAATGTGTGGGATGATGCTAAGAACAAACTTTAAACCCACCCACAGAGGCTTCCTCAATCCAAGGTCTGCAGATTTCTCTGTAGATGTCTGCTGTAGCACCTCCTGCCCCGTACTCTCTGAAGGTAGTTTATGGGTGCAGGTCTTTCTTTCAGCAGGCAGAACTTTAGCATTTCACAAAACCTCTCCATGAAGAGGGTATTTACAACCCGGGGTACTCTGGTCACCCCTGGACTAGAGCACAACACAGAGGTAGCACATCTAAAGAGGTGTCCAATCCTCCACAAGCACTGGGCTTCAAAGTGACACCCAACCAAAGGTTGCATGACAGAAGCACACATGGCTAAATCACACGTGTCTCTACCACGCTGCCCCAACAACGAATGTGTCCTAACAGCGCATTCCTTTACCACGCATGCCTTTACCACATATTTTGTGGTAATGGCATGATTAGTAAAGAGTTATGTGTGGTAAAGATCATACCCCAGCCCCCCCCCACCCCGAGCCCAAAAAAACCCGGCACCAGGTACTAAAAACTACCCAGACCCACCCTTGAGCCCTAAAACTGCCCCCATCCGAGCCCTAAAACTCGCCCCCACATCCTAAACACTTCCCCGACCCAGCACCCCCGCCCTGAGCCCTAAAAGTGCCCCCAGCCCTGAAAAAGGTTCCTTCCCTGCCTTAAAACTGACTCAACGTCCTAAAAACGACCCCGATTCCAGCCCTCCCACCCTGAGCCCTTAAAACTGACCCCACCCCTGAAAACTACCCCCAAAACCCGGCCCCAGCCCTCTTACCAGACCGCTTCCTCTCCCAATCCTTCCTCTTCCTGTGCCCGCCCATCCGTGCATCTAGACTGCATGCTGCCTGAACCATGCATATGCGTGGTTAAGGCAAGCGTGGTGCCGCTGGCATGCGTGTCTAAGCCCGCGTTGTAAAGGCCATTTTCCCCAACCAGAACTTGGCACCTTGACTCCTCCTCAACTTCCCACACAGAACTCACATGACACCACACCTCAGGGAGCTCCACTGGCTCCCATTACACAAATGCACTCATTTCAATCTCCTCACAAACACATTCAAAACTATATACAACTTAGTCTCCACCTACCTGCACAGTCGCATCTCCTTCCACCAACCACCCAGACACCTCCACTTCGCAGGACTCCTACTTGCGCACATCCCACGCACACACAGAACCAGATCAGGAGGATGCGCGTTCTCTTACATCGCTCCTAAAGCGTGGAGCGGCCTCACACGCCACATCAGAGATTCCTCCACTCGTCCTGAATTCCACAAGAAGCTGAAGACCTGGCTTTTCAATTAACCAACCTTTCATAGGCAAGGCTAGACACACACAACCGCTCAGCGCCAGGATACCCTCGCGGGTGATAGAGCGCTTTACATATACACATAACATAACTGCCTGTTGGTGATAACAAGCTAACTTTAGTGCAAGCAGCAAAGGAACTGCCTTTTTCAGTGGACTCCAGTACACAGAGAGAATGTACATGCTGCTGAGCAATTTCCAGGGGGGGGGAGGGTGGTGAACTCAAAAACAGTCCAGTACTGATACTCACCTTGTCTGGTGTTCAGCAGGGACCTGGCTTCCAGCAGCCTGTAGGGACCACCTGGCGGTACTTCCATTAATCAATGGCATCTCCATGGCAGGCTCATAAGAAGGTCTCAGATACCTTGATGTGGCTCGAAGAGCACCCCAACTTCTGTGTTTAGCAGCCGACGTTTGGAAACTCAAGCCAATAGGATGCAAGCAAGCAAGCCGGCGATGAGGCATTCTGGGGCAGAGTGTTGTTATCACCTTGGGAAATCAGGAGGGTCCCTGCACTGACCATGGTGGTCCATACACAACATTCTGCAAACATGAAGCACCAAAGTGATGTGCAGGACAGTGTGCAGCTCACCCGCCACCATTTAAAATTGATGAGGGTGATGATGATTTGGTTCCCAATCAAGTGAGCCAGTCATGAGCGAGTGCACAGACAGCACCCAGCTCTGGGGGAAGCTTAGGCCCCAGAGAGATGGATGCTTCCTCCTTTGTTCTGTTCCCAGTCTGCAGAAGTCCACTGACAGCGGTGTATGGCCAAGGTGGTCCAGGGAAGTAAACTCAGGGTCTGAGCTGTGTCCACAGCAGCAGCTCATCTACTGGCTCTCACAGCAGCAGCTCATCTACTGGCTCCCACAGCAGCAGCTCATCTACTGGCTCTCACAGCAGCAGCTCATCTACTGGCTCCCACAGCAGCAGCTCATCTACTGGCTCCCACAGCAGCAGCTCATCTACTGGCTCCCACAGCAGCAGCTCATCTACTGGCTCCCACAGCAGCTCATCTATTGGCTCCCACAGCAGCAGCTCATCTACTGGCTCTCACAGCAGCAGCTCACCCACTGGCTCTCACGTAGAGAATGTGCCTGCGTTGAAGGAGGAGAGGTGGAGCTATTCACACGCACATTGCGCTTTTAAGGCGAGGGTAGCCGTTTTACCTATAGTCGGGACCACTGGAATTATGCGGCTGGCGAGAAACAAATTATGCGGCAGGGCTGACTAAATTATGCAGCAAGAAAAGGAAAATTATGCAGCAAAAAGAGCCATATTTTGTGATAGTATTACTTCATTATTTTGTCGTTTTTTTATACATGGTAACACAGTCTAGTTAAAGATTTCAACCTGTTACCACCAATTTGACGCACAAATACAGCAATAAGTAGTTGAAAGATAACCAGTAAACCTTCGCGAAGGGCTTTCTACTACGTGGGACAATGTTGTCATGCGTTTAGTAACTTTTGATCCATTTGACCTACAATTTTGTTTGGGTTAAAATTCGCAGATTATAGAGCAGATGATTGATTATGTGGCAAACGCGTCAAATCCATACTTAAGCTTAAAACGCCACTGCAGCATAATTCCAGTGGCCCTGCCTACATTGAGGGTGCTTAACATCTGCATCATCAGCATCAGGCATAATAAGGTCAAAGGGTTCTATCGCTCCTCTTCAATTGATGGCTGAGCCTGACGGACATCAGTCATCCAGTGCTGGGGGGAGGTGAGGCGTTGCACAGAAGTGGCTCTTCTGCTGCAATTCCTGCGCCCTTCGCTTCAGACCTTAGTCCAAGCCGCTCCCTTTGGGCTATGATGATGCTGAGTCTGCCTGGGGCTCCAGGTCAGAGGGAGAAGTCATGCAAATCAGCACTGGGTTTGCACGAGAGCCCAGTACTTATGTGGCCATCGATTGTATTATGTGGCATCTCTGACTATAGGGTAAACCAACATTTGCATGTGTTTGCCATTCTGTAACCACTTGGATTTGTCATTCCCGAATGGCCAACTCTGGCAATATGGCGGCCGAGTCTGCCATAGTCTGACCAGTCCTATCGCCTGGAGAGCATCCCTGGCACGTGCTAAGCATCCCTGGCATGTGTTGCCCATACCTGATATATAGTGGTCTCCCCTGGCATTCAATGGGGATGAGGTTCATTAAAGGCTGGCAGCGTCTGTCCATGTGGGGCTTGGTGAAAATGAAAAAAAACACATATTTCTTGTTCTAAAAATAGAAAGGGAAGATTTAAATGCTAAGTTATGACATTTTCCAAGAATGACATGCTAATGTTTAATGGAAAATATGATAATTTCCTAAACGAGAAGCTGCTGTTTAAGGAAGAGGGAGTTATAATAAAATGGCAAGCTGACGTCGACACGAAAATCCTGCTTTCTTGGGGGTGCTTAATGCTGAAGTTGTGGCATCCTTTTCCTGGGGTCATCAACAATTGGAGGCCTCAGCTTTAGGTCTTAAATAGCAGCGGCTTATACCTCACATTAGACCAACCTCAGAGGCCATCATAAATGAGACGGGCATGGGGGGGGGGTTCAGTAAATTCAGAGTTTACCAAATGGGGTGACAGATGTGCATGTGGAACCAAGGGGATAAGTGTGAGGTATGAAGGGCAGAATAAAAGAAGGTGTGATCACCCCACAGGTCACTGGAAAGGCCCATTTAAGGTACCATGTCCATTTCTGCAGGCCACACCTCCGGAAGGCTAAATATTGGAGACAATCACGGTCTATATCAAAAATCCTACAGACAAACATGTATACTACATTCTGAAAAAGGAGATTGGGGCATTAACTCCAACTAGGAGCAGCTACCACTGACTGGCCCTATGGTACCCCTCAACTGTCCCTGTTACCTATAGCCACAAGGGTCACAAAGAAAGCAACAGGAACAGAAAGTAGTTACTTCGAAGAGCTATGTTTATTTTCTGTAGTTTCCACAGCATACCTTACCCAGACCCCAGCACCAAGCGGGAAGCTATTGAGGGGCTAAGGGTCGACCATGTGATGTAATTAAGGATCAAAGGGTACATGAGTTCAGCTGTAACCAGTTACATATATAGGTTTAAATAAAATCAATGGACAACAGTGTTGAAGCAGGGTTTTCATGACAGAGATGTTTGCCATTGGAAATTGAATTTTAAAGATGGTAAAGAGGGAGAGGTGTGGCGCGGCGGCCAGGGCGGCTGACTCCGAGCGCAGGGTTCATGGTTCGATCCCGGCAGCTCAGCGCAGCACCATGTGACACTGGGCAATAGATCACTTAATCTCCCCGACGGCCCCCAGTGCCTTAATACCCTTAAGGGTGAGTAGTTTGCACTTTACAAATACTGCCTTTTGGATTTAAGGTTAGTGCCAAGAAGACACATTTGTACTTATTTGTTAATAATGCTAGTTTATTTTGTAGCAATTCATACCATGAGTATGCCATTTCTAAGCACTGTAAATAACAGATGTTACTATTATCAGTTTATAGACATCCATTTACTCTGAAGCTATATAGAACTCCTCGAAGAAAAATACTTACCGGACCAGACATTTTGAAAAAGGGAATGATCTCTCTCATGCCTCACTTATTTTTATCTGCAGCTATTACATTGTCACCAGTGCTTTAAATGGAAACATAGAAGTGCAGGTATTCACTATTTAGAGTATGTTATTATTGCAGAGAAGTGCTGGTACTTTCCCATTCAATGTTTTGCAGCAGTGCTGAGAAGAGCAGGCCCTGTCTGTCCCTTTTGAATTAAAGAAGTGCAGGTACTCAGTACCGGACAGTACCTGCCCATTTCAAGCACTGATTGTCGCCCATCAGCAAGAGGGGTGGTCTTTCACAGATAAGGAGCTGACATCCGGTGGCACTTCCACTTGAATGAGAACAGTCAGGAAGACGGAGGCTCCTTGACTGACCATGACGTAGGCACAAGGTCATGGATGAAAGTCCCTGGCCAGCCCTGGATGCTAATTCAACTGACTGGATGATCTCTGGAGTGAAAAGCATTCTGGACAAACTGATGCCATAGTGCTTCGGTGTGGATGCTGGGAACAGGACTCCCAACAGAAATTATATATATATATATATATATATATATATATATATATATATATATATATATATATACATACACACACACACACACACACACACACACACACCACAAAACTAAGGTCGGATTTTGCTTTCAACAACTATAACTCTTCGCTTCATGTGAACTTTTATATTTTCTTTTTTAAAACCCTACATCCAATCGGATAAACGTTTCCCAGCTTACGCAAGCACTCACACACCACTCTTCCAGTCTGCAGTAAATAACTAGGTTAATTTTAGCTATTGCATCACTGGAAAGAATGTTAGAAACAGGAATATTATGCATGCAATTGCTTACACTTTTGTGTTTCACTGCACTCTACGTGTGCCAACAACATCACACTTGTGAGTCCCAAACAGGGCGCATAGTGTCTGTGATTGTTGAACACATTTGAGAACTGCTTGACTTGGGCTGTCAAAGTAGAGTTTAAAAGGGCCCTGGCCTCACACTGTGACATTACTGAGAACTTGCTTAAAATCCTTGAAGCTACAAAGTGGGTGTCCCTAGTTCAAAATCTGCATAAGACAGCCTCTGTGTATGATTGCCGGGTGAAATCTAAAAAGGAGATGGGTGAGAAAAAGATTGGCCCTGCAGTACGTTGGTAGTAATGAGAGTGCATCATTTTATACCTGACATTACAGTGGACGAATTTGTTCTGTTCCATTACTACGGAGCGGCCAAGTGGTCACACGTCAGGTGTAACTGGGTCAGCCACTCCTGATGTTTTAGCTAACATTGTACATTCTAAGATTTAAGCACCCCTACTTAAGATATAAACAACGAAACTGCATGTCCTAGAATGCAATGTGTTGTTGGCTGGCGGCATAGCACGTGACACGAGTGTCACTTGGCAGACACACCTTTTGCAGCTGTTCAACCGTTTAAAAGACATTTATGGGGCATTTTTAGCTGGGGCCTTATAAAGGAAATCTACATAAGCTTAGGAGCAGAAACTCCAGAGCTTCAATCTTTCTGTGCAGGGAGCTAGGTTGGAATTGCCGACGGGCAGGGAGGTGTACATTGTATAGACACAAGGACAGTTGAGTGTGTTGCACACTCGTCGTCGCCCACTCACCAGTTCAAGCTTCAGAGCCTTGATCTTCTCGCCCAGCCCCTGGATCCCCGGCAGCGGCGGCCCCCGAGCTCTGCTCTCCCCTGGCCCCGCGGGGCTGTCCCCCAGCAGCTGCGCAGGGTCCTCGCGCAGCCACCGTAGCAGCCCCTCGGGGGTCTTTCTCCCCACCTTACTCTCCAGTGACTCCAGGTCCGGCAGGGTCTCACTCCAGACCCCCTCCATGGTGCGCCCCAGACTGGGACGGGCCGAACCGCTCAGCCAACTATCCAGGAAAATGAACGAGAAGTATTTATATAGCGCTGCTTAAGGGCACTTGCAGCTTCAGAGCGCTCCCAAGTGCATCGGATACAGGAACCAACGAAACAGTGTTTCCAGGATCACACACCGCAGCTAAACGCAGAAGCCAGGATTAGAACTCGGGTCTCTTGAATCCACAGACCGCTGGCACTGGGGTGGGTGGGTGCATGTCAGGTCACTTTCTCGGGTGGACCGGCACATTTCCTCCTCAGAGGTGGTCTGCGCTCTTTGAAGATTCAGCTGCGAGGAGTCCGACCTCCTGCAAATACATCACAAGACATGGAGCGCATGCAGAAAACACGGGCATGGGACCATCCCGGCCAGAACAAGATTCAGTGATGGGCTTCAATCAGAAATATTCCAGCGCTTCCCTGCAGTGAAAGGGTTAGCCCGGCAGATATTATCCACAGAAGATCCGTATCCCTCGGTGTCCACCTCCCGGCTGCTGGATCAGCAAGTCTGGGCGCTTAGCGCACAGCTGCCCTTTAAACCGCAGCCTGATGTCTTTCCCGTGCAGAACAGTCCACTGCAGCCGGGGCTTCTCCCGGGGAGGCTCGACCTTTTCTCCTTGAAGTCAGCTGAGTGAGCGTGCAATGGTCCAGGGTCGGGAGCCCCCGTCCGCCTCTGCAGTCCAAGGCACTGGCAGGGAGTCGCCCGTCTCAGAGAGGCTGCCCCTCCTCTCTGTTCCTCTTCATGCAGTGATGCGCTCCCGGTGGTAATCCTATTTGTGTTTGTGTGTGTTTGCCTGTTTGTTTGCTCCCAGGGTCTGAGCTGTGTGATCTGCTGCCCAGGCTTCAGTTGCGTCCCTCCTCCTCTTCAGATCTGGGTCCACCTGCATGAATGAAAACACTGCAGAGAAACAAATTGCTGTGACCCGCTCTTACCGTACTCTCCCTACTCGAAGGGACACCGATTCACCCTTACCTCACAATCTCTAGTAGAAGCGCAGACAAAATATATAATCATGTTCTAAAAACGAAATAAGCCCAAACCACAAAAAAATTAAATTGGCCGTAGGTTTCGAATATTTCTCCCAATAAATTTAGGGATATTCCTGGGAAACTGTGACAGCCACAGAGTACCAGCGGCACTCCCATGGCTAAACGCTAACGAATGAGTTACTGTTCCAGGTGCATGTTTACACATGCAGAAATACTTAGAAATTAATTGGCCTCAGCTTCTGTTCGTTTTGGGAAAAATGGTGAGTGTACGAGACATTTTAAAATTGCAAGAGGTGTACGCCAGGGGTGCGTTCTTGCCCCCTTTTTATTCTCATTGTATACCAATGCTGTCGAATCTGCCCTAATTGGTATTACGCCAGATGTCCCTTACATTAAGTCTATGCAGGTACCACTATTGCTCTATGCGGATGACGCAGTGATTTTAGCTCGTACTGGTAATGCACTGCGTCGGATAGTAAGGGAGTATATTAAATTTATGAACGATCTGGATATGAGAATTAATTTTTCCAAGTCTTTTGTGTTAGTGGCAGGTGCCAAACAGAGGAAACAGCCCAATATTCATATTGAAGGGGGTAAAATGGAAGTGGTAGACAGCGCCTTGACGCCCTTGGGCTTAGTTCGCGCTTTACAAGTTTTATATTCATTCATTCATTCATTTTAATTATTTGGGGATTGTGTTTAATGGACAATGTAATTGGAAATGTATGATTGAAAATAGGTGTCTGCATATGGAGAAGACTATTGGGGCCATTAGCAAATTCGTAAAAAAGATTGGATCGAAACCGATTGAAACTATAAAGAAAGTCTATCATGCTAAAAGTGTATCTGCTGCAACGTATGGAGCAGCAGTGTGGGGTATTGCAGATTGTTCGAAACTACAAATGATTGAGGATACTTTTTTGAAGAAGTTAGTCTCCTTACCCAAATCCTGTTCTAATTTTATTTGTCACACTGAATTAGATGTCCCTTATATCTGTGACAAAATCTCTATCTCACCTGTTTTAATGTGGCATTCGATTTGGCGTAAGGAAACTCTTGCGCTGACTAGAGATATAATAAATGATGTCCAGAAGTTAGATGGGGCTAGTAGGATTAGTTGGATATGTTATGTAGAATCCACACTTAAGGCAGTTGGGTTACATGAATTGTATACTAACCCTGTGTCATGTTGTTCTGTCTCAAAGAAAGAGTTAAAATACCAATTACTGTCTAGATTACAAGTAAGGAGGCAGAACGCTAATCTTAGGCTGACAACTGTTAGAATATTTTCTGTTGTCCCAAGTATTTTGTCACTGGATCCTAATACAACCTATTTGTCATTTGTCACTAACCAGCAACATAGATTTATATTAGTGAGATTTCGGTTAAATTATATGCCACTGATGTTAGGTTTTCCTTCAAAAATGTATGCACTTTCTGAATTGCCTCTTTGTACATATGATGATTTATCCATTCAGAATAATCTTCACTTTTTATTTTTTTGTAAATTTTATCAGGAACAAAGAAAAAGGTTTATTATCCCTCTTATACGCAAAATGAATTTTAGACAGTGTCGTGTGGCCCTTTTTTACTTACAGCTATTGTCTGACCCTTTTACATGTTTTTCACTGGCTTCCTTTTTTTGTCGGCATTGAAGAGGAGAAGATTAACTTTTTAATCTGTCATTTGATACACTTACTCAAGGATGGACTTATGCATATGATTATGAGATCAACTGGTTTTTATATCATTGGGTTTGTTATGTAAAATTGTAATTATATGATTGTGCTATAATGTAATTGTTTTTAGTATACTTTTTATGCCACCATTTTGGTAGGCGAAATAAAGTTATTTTGACTTGACTTGACATTTGCAATTTAAAAGTGCCTTTTTTCTTACAATACAGGTGAACGTGTTTACCATTGGAGAATCCCCTTTCACTAGCTCCAGTCAGTTTTGGGAATCTTCCTGCCCTATTACAGACCTGGATAGGCGTAATCCTAACATGCATGGGGTCAGAGATTAACTCATGCCCTTGAGAGCAGTTAATCTCTGACCATACCTAAGGTTAGGACTGTGCCTTGAAAACGTTTGCGAGTAGCCACTTATTCACAAATTGGTTGTCAAGATATTTTCGTCATAGAACGACGACTCCTACCCTCTCTGAGGAGATTTTGTTACATTGAAAAGTTAACCATATTCATGCAAATTTACATGCAGTTCCACTTGCAGTTGCAAATTTATGTTTTGTAAATACCAAATATTAATTTACACTTGTAAATTAGGTCATTTGCACCTCTAAATTCAATTTATATCCTCATATGGCATTGTAAATTGGACTAAAGATTTTTGTTTTTAATTGCCCGTTTAATTTTAATTTGCCCTTTCTGCAGGGTCACCTTGGATTTTTTTCCCTTTTTGCTGAACCCCATTTTTGCTGGCTATAGAAGTCTGTGCACTTTACCCCTGCTAACCAGTGGTGAAGTACTTGAACTCCTTCTTTCAATATGATGAAATTGGTATACACCTAATTAGCATATTTAACTTACCTATAAGTTCCTAGTATATGGTATCAAGGTGTACCCAGGGCCTGTAACTTAAACGCCACAAGTGGACTGAAGTTGTGCCATTCACTACAGCAAAATCGTAAAACTCATGGCCGGACCGCCACCAGTACCCTGGCTGTGCAGGCTTTAACTGCAAATTTTACCTGTCAAAATAACCTCTACTGACAGGCCCAAGACCCTCCTTTTAACTATTTATGTCACCCCAAAATAAGCCTTACTGTGCATGGTATTTAAAAGTAGGATATGTAAAAGGTTAATGTTAAACATATTCTTATATTGACTCGCATCTCAAAGCTATTAGCATATTAGCAAGGTTGGTTGTTGCGTAGGAAAGCACTGGGATACAATATTATGACTATGAAAGACCTATTATTTAAATTTTTGGAATTTTATATATACTTATACAAGCCCAATTCAATGGGGAAGTCAAATTTGTAATAAATCTTTTGGAAACATGAGTTTTAAAAAGTCACCTTTTCCATGCCTGAAGTCCCTGGAAGCTAAATCTGCATATTTTTCCCTCTCCCTTCTGGCAGGCAGTAATGAGCATTTCAATGTCCGTGAATGAAGTGTGTACTTGCTAATAGGACAGTGCCAAAAGGCCATGGGTGTGGAGAGGTGTTGCTGTGCCCTTAACAGGATGGCCTGTGGGCTGGGCCCAAGAACTTGATAACTTCAAAGAGGCCTAGCTGATGTAGCTAACACCCAGGCAGGCTCCTTTCTTTTGTCCCTGCAGTCAGACTGGCTTACATCACAGTGGGCATCTTGCTGACATCACTGTGTCAGATCCTGCTGAAGTGTGTTGTAAATAACTGGGTCCAGACGTGGTGAGTAAACTGAAGATCTTTATTTGGAGACAGGAGATCGGCGAGAGCGGACTCTTCCAAGCAGAAGACGAGATCTAACTGCTTTGGAACAGAACGCAGACTCAAGGGGAAACATGGAATGAGAATGTGATAACATTCTTACTAGTGAGAAATCTATTGTAAACTAGACCGTGTATTACACATCTTCTTCCTTTCCAAACAAAAAAAAAACAAGCTGTACATCTCAAAAGGATAGAAAGAAAAGAGGAGGGGAAAAAAACTATAACCGGAAAGAAAGCACACTAACATCTCTTAACATATAAAATCCTTAAGATACATAGGAGGATTGCGGCACCTAAGAGGACGAGAGGAAACAGTGCTCTCCAAACCAGGTATGGTAGTTTGGTTAGAACTTGCAGGAATGAGAGAATCACCTCCCCCCACAGTATTACCTGAAACACTCGGTTGAGTGTAAACTACAGAGTCCTGGGCCAACACATATCCGCTATTGTTGGCAGCTCTGTCGTGTTTGTTCTGCACCAGCCGGTCGTTACATTTCTGATACATAGCCACACGGCGAAAGTTCCAACACTCACCATTATTCAAGATAACGCAGTGATTAAGAACTTTTTTGACCGTAAATGGCCCCTTGAATTTAGAAAGACCTCTCCCTATTCTGCCTGTTTTGATCTTAACCTGATCGCCAATGCTGAAACGACATACTCTATTCATTGGTTCTTGTGGTGCCAATTTTACATCACGTAAGGTGACTAACTGTTTCATCCAGGAAGGAACCAATTTTGTTCCAGGGGACCTGCCCCTCATCAACTCAAAGGGGGACTTTCCACCCTGAACAAGTGGAGTGGATCGATATGCCCAAAGCATTTCATCAACCAATTTTCGTACAATACAACCACTAGCCGAAGCCATTTGAATGATACCTTTAACCACTTTGTTGGACCTCTTACACAAACCATTTCCTTGGGGGTTGTATAGGGAAGTGCGATGATGAGATACTCCACAATTTTTTAAGAATGTTTGCATATCGTTGGAAACTAATTGTGTGCCATTATCTGTAATGAGAATCGGGGGTATGCCCTCATCTCTGAACAGTTTACCTAAAAACTTTATAGTGCTCTCAGTGGTAATGTCATTGGTAAATTCTACCACCAGCCATTTAGAAAAAACATCCACTACAACAATACCAAACCTGTCAGACTCATGTAATTCGCCCATGGGACCGATGAAATCTAGGCAAACAGTGTGCCAGGGTAAGCCAGGATTGGCAATATGAGAATCGTCAGATTTGCAACCTACTTTAAGTCTTTTTTCTCCTTCTCTGCAAATAGAGCAATTTTCCACCCAATCCACCACTTGGGCATCTAAACCAGGCCACCAGAAATGATTTTTGATACGTCGTTGAGTGAGACTTTGACCAAGATGTCCTTCATGTGCTAGGGTCAAGAGTTTTCTCCTGATACCAAAAGGAGGAATAAACTTTTCACCCTTAACTAAAATGTTATCGCTGCACACGGACAATTCATCTAAGATTTTTGAATAGGGGCGTACTGACACAGGAAGGCAACTCTCTCTTTTGGGCTAGATTTTAACAAATTAATTACTTCTTGTAAAGTGTGATCACTTTGCATCTCACGCTTCCAGTCATTAGCATCAAACACACCCTCACCCACAAAGACTGCATCATCAATTGTGGCAACTGCAATGTCATCATTATAATGCACACCCGCAGGATCAGAGACAGAGCGCCAATCAACAGACAATCTGGAAAGGCAGTCGGCTTGAATATTTCTCCAACCTTGAATGTGTTCCACTTGATATTGAAAGCATTGAAGCTTGGCTGCTAGTTTGACAAGTCTCGCAGAGCCTTTACCAGTACCACCAGGAGACAATACTTTTATCAGTGGCTTGTGATCAGTTCTGAGAAGAAATCTGGTGCCCCACAAATATGTCCTAAAATATTCAACGGCCCAGGCTGCTGCAAGTGCCTCCCTTTCAATGACAGAATAGTTTTTCTCAGAATCAGTTAATGTCCTAGAGGCAAAAACTACCGTCTTCTCACAACCTGAAACTATTTGGGATAACGTTGCTCCCAAGCCTGTTGAGCTGGCATCTACAGTTAAAATAGATTTGTGGTTGACATCAAAAGGGGAAAGAACATTAGCCTCACAAATTTCTTTCTTAATTTGGTCAAAACATTCTTGATGCTGAGTGGACCACAGAAAACTTACACCTTTCTTAAGGAGTGAACGTAAACAAACAGTTTTATCAGAAAAGTTTTTTACGAATTTTGAATAATATTCTATAAGACCCATGAATGAGCGAAGTTGGTCTTTATCAACTGGAGAAGGAGCTGAGCTTATGGCACTGCACAAGTTCTCTTTTGGTTGAACTCCAGAGGCGCTAATGGTGTAGCCCAAATAGTCAATTTGATCAACTAAAAATTTACACTTATCTTTGCGGAGTGTAAGACCTGATTTGTTCAATTTATCTAAAACAACTTTAAGGATGGCGTTGTGTTCCTCAACGGACTGACCATAAATTAATATATCATCCTGGAAGTATATAGTGTTATCCACCCCTTTGAAAATTTCAGAGACCATGCGTTGGAAAACGCTGGCAGCAGAAATAAGTCCAAAGGGTAACCGTGTGAATTGAAAGGTGCCCTCTGGAGTTATGAAAGCCGTGAGGTGTTTGGAGTCATTGTGTAGTCTGATCTGGTGATAAGCGCTTTTAAGGTCAAGTTTAGAGAAAACCTTGGCACCCTTGAGTGTGGAGACTAGTTCTGTGATGTTTGGGAGTGGAAATGTATCAGCAATAACACACTGGTTCAAGAAGCGCAAGTCAACACAGAATCTCAATTTTCCATCCGCCTTCTTAGTAATAACGACCGGAGAAATCCAAGGAGAGGCTTCTACCGGCTCTATAACACCTGAATCAAGCATTTCTTTGATGAGGTTTTTGACCTCGCTTTTAACTACAATGGGAACGCGCCTAACTTTATGTTGGACGGGTACTGAGTTTTTCCTAAGTAAGATTCGATGAGCATAGCCCTTAAGTTGTCCGAGTTCCTCTCTAAACACCACATGAGCCTCTTCAAGAATGCTGTCCAGACCCTCATCCTGGATAACCATGACTTGCATGGGCGCCCTCGGATTTACTATGATGTGTAAGTCGTATTGGTGTACCCACCCTAAGATTGCCGGACCATGATCAGATACATATACCTTACCCTGAATGTGCCTGTGGGAAAAGGAAATGTGAGCCTCAAAATACCCAAGGATGTCAATTGACTCACCCTGATACCCACCAGGGGAAATGTCTTTGGGAAGTAGTGTTTTTTTACCCCACTTTTCTTTAAAGAGACACTTAGGTATGATTGTAAACTTAGACCCAGTATCGACCATGAGAGACACATCTCGACCATCGATAGAGAAAATAGCTTTGGGCCTATTTTTCCTCTTGTCAACATCAATTTGGGAATCCTTGGACTCAATAACTAAAATTTTATCACCATCGAATTCTGGGTCATTCTCAACAGCATGTACAGTAGTAACACTGGGATTAAACCTACTCCTACATACACGAGCATAGTGACCAATGCGACCGCATTTAAGACATTCCTGCTTGGAAGCAAAACAAAATTTAGAGTCAGAAGCATGTGCATTACTGCCACACCTGCTACACGTTCTATTGTTGGAAAGTTTGTGCACAACTACAGTGGGCTTGGAGTTGTAGGGTCTTTTTACAAACTTTGCCTTATTCTTGATAGCCGCAATGTTACTATGTTCATCCTCATCATGACGCGTGTCACGATGATCTTGTGGTGAGATTTCATTAACCTCTGAATTGAGATTCCTTTTCTCCAATTCTTTCATGCATCCTTCGGATTGCTCGACCACTTTGGCTAAGTCAATGGCAGTTTTAAGATTGGGATTTTTTGCCGCCCACAAACTCTCCTGAATTTTCTTATTGTTGCACTGTACAATGAGTTGATCTCTAATCAGCTCATCTGTCATCGCTCCAAAGTTACACTTTATAGACATTTCTCTTAATCTTGAGACAAAGTCATCGATAGACTCACCTGTTTTTTGGTGTTGAGTATAAAATTTGTACCTGTTCATAACTAAGTTTTCTTCTTTGGAATACCTGACTTCTAGTCTGCACACAGCTTCTTTGTATTCATCAGGCATGGGTTGGCCATTAGCCTGGAGAGCTTGTGGGAGAAAGCGGAAAACACGTTGTCCCTCTTTACCTAGTGTGCTCAAAAGGAGAGCTTTCTTTCTTTTAGCTGAAAAATCTTGACCTTCTAGTACGTCTAGATAGTTCTCAAACATGAGGATCCAGTCCTCCCAAGGGATGCTAGGTTGACCAGGCTGTGCTAGGAAAATGGGAGGTAAAACAGCTGAAAACTGAGATGGATCCATGGTTCAATACAGTAATATGGAGTGTGAATATCCCTGTATAAGCAAGTAGAGAAGACTAGAAAGTAAAAAAAAAACAAGGCGTGTGGATGGCTTTAAAGGAACCAAAGTCTGACACGACGATATACTACAAGCGTGTATATCGCTGTAGAAACTTAGTCACATGGAGATATACCACTAGCGTGTATATCGCTGCGGATGACGTACACAACACAAAGTTAAGAAAATACCTTAATGCACATGCTGCAAAATAAATGTACAAGCTTGCCATAAGAAGCGTGGGTGTGATCCTCGGTAAAGGAAACGCGTTGTAATGGAATTGAAGGCTTCTGGTGGAGATTTGCGTTTCTTCAGGTTGCTTGACTAACGATGCTGAGTTAACTCCGAACACACTTCTTGTTGTGCGCTGATAACCAGGACAACCCTGATGCGAACGGCGTGCCTCTCAGAGCGTGCTGCCACTGGGACAAACGGAACTTCTGTGACGTCGGGCCGCGCTGGTAACCAGGGCAACACAGACGCTGATGACGTGCCTCCAGGTACGCGCTGCCGCTAGCACAAGCGGAAATTCTGTCACGTCATCAAAGCAAAGATGACAGAGAAGGGGAAGGATCTCTCTGCTGGGAGACAGCGGGACAGAGTCCATGAGCCACGCCAACTCTCTTCTCCGCAGACACGCAGATGCCGAGCCCCGTCACTCCGAGTTGCTTCGCCTGACCTCCCCTCTCGCAGACACGCAGATGCCAAGTCTTGTCACTCTGAGTTGCCTCAAGAACCAACCACCGCTATGTCACGCGCGTGACATGATCTCCACGATCACATTCACAGCTTGCGTCCCTTACGCATACTAATTACTGGAATGGGATATACAACTCACAGTGCTGTCCGCTCTCACCTTGCTCCGTTTTCGCCCTGCTCCGTTTCCGCTCTGCTCCTTTTGAAGTCGGAATGAAGAAGGAGATGTGCACGCTGGGTTCCTTGAATCCTCAAACGTCGCCAAAATGTTGTAAATAACTGGGTCCAGACGTGGTGAGTAAACTGAAGATCTTTATTTGGAGACAGGAGATCGGCGAGAGCGGACTCTTCCAAGCAGAAGACGAGATCTAACTGCTTTGGAACAGAACGCAGACTCAAGGGGAAACATGAAATGAGAATGTGATAACATTCTTACTAGTGAGAAATCTATTGTAAACTAGACCGTGTATTACACATCTTCTTCCTTTCCAAACAAAAAAAAAACAAGCTCCTCTGTGGCTGTGCAGGCACCTTTTGGAGTGTTGATTTACAGGTCAAGTATTTTGCATCATAACTCAAAAATGTGCCGGTGTCCTTTCTCGCCAACGACATGTGCAGTAGTAATCAATATATTTAAAATATTAACTTTGTGATGTTTCTCTTTTGGTTTGTATTTATACTTTTGTTTGCTGAGACACTTTTTCCATTTTGTATTTTCGGGCTGTGCTTATCAGCCTAATAAATGGGAAAATCAGTGTAGTTTTTAGGGTTGCTGCAATCAATACCTATCAGGGCAATATAAATAGAAGGAATGTTAGTACAGATTATTTGCAGTTTTGTTGGTCAATCTAAAATCCCATTTATATTATCTGGTAGCTTCACGAGCTTCCTAATTGTGAAAGAGCAAGACTTGTGTGCTGGTGAAACAGTTAGAATTATTATACTAACTCTGCCAGTGTACGCCTTGAAAGAAAGGGAATATTCCAGTTTACAATGGCCAGATGCAAAATCCACCCTTTTAATAGTTTTATTGAAGATGTGAAAGAATTTCTATTATATGTGAATGCTGACATCCCTTGCGCTAATGTCTTTAAAAAAAGAAAAATGTATGCATGTCATATAGTTTATTGGCACATCACAAAGAACACAGAGGGACTGATTACGATCTCGGTGGACGGGACACTGTCCCTTGAGCTAATGGTTGTCCAATTCTAGCATTACTATCTGCAGATGATGCCTGGCTGCAGTGCTTTAATTGAGCCGGTGGTTTCCGGTGCTCGGCACCGGCACCTAATTGTCAGTACCAGTGCTTATGACAGTCTGCCACATGGTGGTGCTGTCTGCCTATTTTAGGCATGAGCGTAACAACAGCTGTTTATTAATTCAATATACATTAACATTGACTAATACCTGCATCCAAGCCAGTCTTATAGCTCTGGGGGCTTGGAATAGTATGAATTGTCACACTTGCAAGAGTGTGATGGTTAATAGTTGTGTTGGTACTGTCATTGGCCGCGCTATCAGGGTCAATGCGTGGTGCAAGCTGCAGTGGCCTCCTGACGAGGGCTGAGGCACTTATTTTTTCACAAATTAAGCACTGCTTGGCTGCTTGAATATGCCGAAAACTCTGTGAAAACACTGGCTCAGGTATTTGTCAACAACAGTGCCAGAAAGAAACTCACGATTAATAAGCAAAACACAAAGGTAATGTATGTAGGACATCTTATAGATTGAGAACTTCAAATTGCACAGAAGGTGTTCTAATCAAGTTAATTATGATGTTTTATTATTCATGGCTTCGATTGGCTGTACATCTCTGGCTAGGCCCAGGCGTTGAAAAAGTAAAGAATATATCTGCCCCTAGGATCCAGTCTGTATTTATTATTTCAATATGTAGATAGACATCAGAATCCTTAAAGAGGCCATAGGGCTTTATAAATCCAGGCCTTTATGGACCAGCAGCAGTGTGGGGACATACAAACTAGCAACCCTTTAGAGCATGTTGACCTTAAATTTCTTAAGAAGCTAGTAGCATTGCCAAAATGTGTCCCACCAATCTGCGTGAGAGCAGAATCGAGGATAAAACCAGTTAATGAAATTGGCTGCATAAAGTCCGTATTGATGTGGCTAATAATATGGGTGAATCTGGGGCGTTGGGGAAGTCTGGGGGCCTGGGGAATTTGTGAGGGTATATACAGAAATCCCGTCCACCATACTATAAGTGCCATAATGCTATAATGCACTCATCATACTGCTTACGTGGCATCCGTCATGTTTGTGATGGAGCATCCCGACAGCCAAACTCCAAATAGGGCTCTAAGTCTAAGGTACGTAAAAGAGATGTTGTTGCTTATATTGACCCAATCTTGAAAGCAGAAAACGTAACTGTAAGTAGCAAAGAGGTCTTAAGTGTGCTTAATGGGATAGACTATTTGAAAAGCAAAACTAACTGGCTCCTTGGAGTGTGTTGTTCACTATTTGGAAATAAAAGTTGATAAGTATTGTCAGTTTTACATGAGTTTTATGACTGTCCCACTTCCCACAAATGTGTTTGTGAAATTCAGGGTGAACATTCTGCAACTGGCTAAGTTTACAAACCAGCAGTGACAAAGCCAGTTGGTCTCACCTTTTAAAAGCAATGTGGTCCTACTGGCTTTGCTAACGCTTTTTTTTTTTGAAAAAAAAATGCTTGTTGCTGAGCAGCATCAGCAAAACATTAACAGGCAATAGGTCTGTCTGTAATGTATCAACAAATGTAAACATAGGCTTTCACAAATTCTATTGGCTTTGCCAATGCTGGGAAAAAGTAGTAATAAAACATTATTTTCAGTGTAGAATGCATATCGTAGAAAAAGAACTGAATGTGAGAAACAGCAGAGTTGAGTTTACTTTTCATAATTCGAATAGTCGAGGGGCATGGGCTGCTGCGATCTAAGATGACGTCCTAAACGCAGCACTCCGCTTCGGGAGCCACAAAAGCTACAAAATGAGCAATATTCGGCTGTTGCTGACCATGGTTAACAGGATCCAATCACTCAGTACCGACTGGCAGTGTGGATGATGTTGCTGACTGCTGCAGGTTCTGACTTTTGCTGCAGAGCTTATGTGGGCCAGTGATGATGGCGGTGGCGGCTACGCTCTGTTAGGTGCAGCCGCAGTCGTGGGCATGGCTGTGCGGGTCGCAAGTGTGAATTGGTGGTGTGGTTCCTACTTATGGCCGCCTGCCCCATTCACCGGCAATCCCCCCTCTCACATTGGAACATCGAAGGAGATTGTGATTGTGCCCAGGGCAGGCATGACCAACGGCGATGACTTGAGGGGCCTCCTGATCGGCTGTGCACCTCCCCTGCTGAGCTGTGGCACAATCACAGGTCCTTGGACATGTGCCCAAATTGCAAACCAATGCTGCCCTAAGTAAATGGTGGATGGTGTCCTGTTTGATTTTTCCTCTAAGTTTTAGTAGATGCTTGTTTACTGGACATGCTACCATGCTAACTTCATGAGCTAAGATGACGCTAGCAATGTAATGACTGTGATGATGATATACACTACCACATCAAGCAAAGTATCCCTTATGAGGTTGAATATAATACCTCTGTATCCTCGGTATGGGATAATACCTCTTTTTTGAGGATATTCTTGTGTCCCGACGGTCAGGTGAAAGGGCCCTGAGATATTATTAAAATATCTGGGATGACTGGGTGTCATGCTTCATCATCGGTCATCCCGCACCCGCTAAAGATTACTTTAATGGCGGATGGACCCTCGGATGCGTCAAGGGTGACTGCAGGGAAGAAGAGGTGACTGGATGCTATGATCTTCACTTGTACTTAAATGTAATAGATTTTGAAACTTACCAACTCCCAAATGTATGTTTTGCAATAGGGTTTGATAGTGGGACTGTACGGTATACATGTTTGTATAAGTGTGTCTTGTCTTACATGTCATGTCTTGTAAACAGACTTGTTGTTAATGTTACATATATTTCTATATGGTTTTCTATATGTGTGTTATTTTCATGTTTGCAGCCCTGATGAAGCCTTTTAGATCAAACGCTTTGGCTGCGCTATTTGTGAGAGAAAAAGGAACAAGAAAATTAATAAAGATAAGAAACCAATAGAGCAACCAGGACCTGTGACTATTTATTTACTGACATTAATTGTTTGTGTTTGCCTCTCTATGTGTATATAATGATTGTTTAAGTTTGGTCAATGAGCAGCTGACCATTGAGGTGGGCAATGTACAATTTCAGTACATTATATGTGTGACGACACCAGGTAGTGCGACTGTCCAATCCCTGGCTGGTTCCCTAGCTTGTTCAAGAAGAGGTAAAGGATCCAGATGAGAATTAAACATCCCGCTCACCTCCCCTGAGGATATTCCTCTTTATGAGGCAGGTGGTGAGGAGAAGGTTAACAAGCATTGTCATAGCCAATAGGTCTCGCCTTTGGGTAAGTGATTAGAGAGAGCTATTGGCTTTGTTAACGTTTTTAACATGTGTTGCAGAGTATTGTGAATGTTGTGCAACATGTTTAAAAGTTATAAGTTATAATTAAAAAAGTGTTATAACCATTTGACACTTTATATATAACATAGAAAACATTATATACAACTGAAGTATCCTAATAAAAACTAGAATTAACACAAAAAATGTGTTCTAGTTTTGTTGTTTATGCAAGGGAGTGGACAGTGGGGGAGGGGGAGTGGAGGTGTAGGGAGGGGAGTACTGGAGTGGAGGTGTAGGTAGGGAGGGGATGGGATGAGGGGAGAGTGGAGGTGTAGGGAGGGAGGGGGAGGGGGTAGTGGAGGTGGAGGGAGGGGGTGAGTGAGGGAGGTGTAGGGAGTGAGGGTGGAGTGAAGGTGGGAGAGTGGAGTTGGAGGTGGAGGGAGGAGGGAGTGGAGGTGGAGGGAGGTGGGAGTGGAAACGGAGGGGGGGAGAGGAGGTGCAACATAACAAATTCAGAAAAGAGCAGGACATATACAGATAACTGGATAGCACACAGAGATTGCTGCATAAGCATATAAAGTGCAACACAATAAATACAGACCTCAGCAGGGCACCTACAGACAGCAGCAGGACGCATACAGATAGTAACATAAGAAATACAGATAGCAGGAGGTCACACACCGAATGTAAGACAACAAATACAGATAGCAGCAGATTACACACAGGGAGCACCACAACAAATACAGATATCAGCATGTAACATGCAGAGAGCAACACAGCAAATACAGAGAGCAGCAGGGCACATGCAGAGAGATGCAGCGCACATAAAGAGAGCTGCAGGGACCATACAGACACCAGCAGGGCATATATAAACACCAGCAGGGCACACCAAGACCACTGCGGAACACATACAGATTGCAGCACAACAAATAAAGAAACAAGCATTGGCATAGCCAATAGGTCTCGCCTTTGGGACCCTCTAAGTGTTTATCCATGCACCTTTAAAGTTGAGTTTCTTTTGGTTTGTATTGGCCAATTCCTGAAAATATAAAAGCACAATAAATATGCAAATATACAGGAACAACAGAAATAAAATATCAAGTATATTTACCTCCTAATTGCTCTTTTTTAAATTGTATTTACTTTATAGAGAGAACAGTAGGTGATACTGTTGCGTTTTGTGTTAATTTGTTGGATATCAAAGGTGAGCCTGATGTGATGTGAGAATCGGATGGATAGCGATGGTGACACTGGTTGATGATGTAAGAGTGATGGGTATCACTCATAAAACTGCAGTGATTGATGGTGGGAAAGTGGTGAGTAGTGATGGTGAAAATGGTAGGTAGCTACCATGAGAGTGTTGCTGTAGATTCGGAATGCAGGGATAATCTTTTAGAATGTGGCAAGAGGAACAATAGCTTAACAATGTATTCAGGCGTTTATGAAAAAGATCTGCAAGTTGGAGGCAAAGTTTAAACAATTACTTCTTGTGTAAGCAAGAAATAACATACTGCTGCTCCCTTCTAAATTGTAAATTCATAAGCTCTGCTGAAGAGCAGACTTGGCATTGTTGCATGTAACTCCTCCACATGTTGCTAGTTTTATATGATGTGAACTCTGGTGAGAGATTTGTAATGCAAAAAAAAAGCATATGGAAAATGAAAAGTCAGTGGATGTGGAAGCAGCTCAAATTTAACTTAACTGTGTTACATGGATTAGGAAAGTTGTCTTGAAAGAGCAGCTGCAACACAAGCAGACAGTGTGATGTACTGTATGTATTTGTATAGTGCTTCAGCCCCTGACGGGGACGTAAAGTGCCCCGATTTGCATCTGTTTCTTGGGTGCCCGTTCAGGGTGCATAGTTGAATATATGGTCTTGGGTGTATTCTAATCTATATACAAGATGTTGGGTGAGGTTTGATGTGGTGACGTCCCGGCGCTTCAGCTTGAAGCGTTGTGGAGAGTGAGAAAACAGACTTAGTCACGCAAGCCAATACTGTCATGCTGTGTAGCCTTTCGGCATAAATGTGATGTGTAAAAAAATCAGTGACATCGTAAAAAAGTGTTTTGCTTCTACGAACATCCCAAATATTTTCAACACATCAGGGTGCAAGTTGATTGCAATTTTGGCAGGATAATCCCATTTACCTGCATCTCGCGTCGAATTTGGAGGCGGAGCAGAGTAATAAAACACAGGGCTGAAACACGCAAAGATGCCGGTGCAGGCAGGGCCGGCGCTAGGCATGGGCAGTGTGGGCAGCTGCCCAGGGCCCCGTAGTCAGCCCTCCAAACTTGGGGCCCGCACCAATGAGACACAGCCAGGTTATGGCATTAAAGATGCGACCTTGCAAGTGCGCCGCCGCCACCTTAGGGGGACCCCTCCCCTGGCCTCGTTGCTTTGGTGTAGCGAAGTGAACCTGTGAGGGGTGGGGGGCAGTCCCAATTGCAGGGAAACACATTCCTCCAGGTTTGTCCGGCAATTAGGTCTCCACCCCCCACCCACGCAGAGGCAGGGCGCGATGGCTACTGTCCCTCTGTTTAGCTCCCTGGCAGTCTCTGCAGATAAGCTACCCTCACACCTCTAGCCCTTTATGAGCTGTTAAGAGGCACTTAAGGAGAGGGAGGGGCTGCAGCTTCAGGAGCAGGGGCATCTATTGAGATGTAGGCAGTCCTGAATGTGACACGTCTATGCAAATTAGAGGGGCCTCACAAATTTCCTCTCTGCCCAGGGCCCCCAGAATCCTAGAACCGGCCCTGGGTGCAGGGACTCATAGCAGGTAGTTCACAGAGGGGAGGCACAAAGGGAAGCAAAGTCCGTTAGTAGTTGCACTATATGAAGCACTTAGTGCAGTGTTAAAGAAAAGAGATTAAGAGAGAGCAGAAGAAATGCAAGGAAGGCATTTGGCAAAAATAAAACATTGCTGGGTGAGCTATGACAAACGAGGCTAGAGCCTGCCCCATTCCATGCAAGTGGATGATTAAAGAAAGCAAAAGTGCACAAACGTTTTTCCTGCACACAGAGGCAGTGTGTTGCATTGCACAGAAACATTATCCAAACAAGCATTGGCCGCGCGGCTCACTGAGAACATCAAAGCGGCCGAAAGGGGAGAAAGGAGGGGTGAGTGCAAGCCGAGGTGACAAGAAGGGCTGGGCGAGAAGGGAGGGGGGGACGGGAGGAGGGAGTGCGAGCAGCAGCTGTGCACGTGCACGGCTACAAGGCAAAAGTGAAAGCAGGCTGGCAAATGGTGTGCGATGTGCGTGCACCATGACGAGAGAGGAAAGCCATATGGCGCCTCTGCTCGTCATTGTGCGCGTAACCGCATACTCGATGCCAGCCAAAAAGCTGTGGTTGCATTTCTGCAAGCCCACACTACAAAACGTCTCGCCAGACCAGCGCATGCGCTGGCTCAGGCGAGACCTAAAAAGCAGAGCACAAACAGGCTGCTACAGGGCACACACACAGAGCAACACAACAAATACAGATAGTAGCAAGGTACATACCAACAGCAATAAGGAACATTGAGAGAGCTGTGCAAGTGCTGACAGAAACAGGGCACATACATAGAGCAACACAACTACAGACAGAAGCAGTAGGGCACAAAAAAGACAGCTGCATGGCTATGGCCTAGGAGTACCGGTATCTGAATGGCTGAGGCACAAACTGATAGACAAATGATATGGACAGCAACACAGTGGGTTGCAGTACAGAGAGCAGTGCTGTGCACTCCGTAGTAGGTTGTAACATTCCTACCTTTTTACTTGCAGTGAGGTAACCCATAGAGCTGAAATCAGTGCCGCCATGCAGTTACAGCCGACACCCCCGAGCCAATACGACAGGCTGCCCCTCAGAGCCGGTGCTGTCACTTGAGCTCCCTCTGTAAGTGGCGCCACTGCGTCCAGCAGAGGACTGTGCGCTTCATGTAGTGATTTGTGTATGTACCTGTGCTGTTCGTGTGCCTCCCACAGTGATATGTGCGTGAATGCCCTCAGAAGAGTGATGTGTGTGTTCTTGTACGTCTATATCTGTGTGTGCATGTGTGGTATTCTATCACAGTGATGTGTTTTGTGTTGGTTCTGCAAGCGTGTGTGTGTGTGTGGGTGGTGATATTCGTATGTGGTCACTGCAGGGACAGCAATGCAGGCCAGGGACAGTCACAGAGGCAAGAAAACATTATTCTTCGGGGTGGTTAGTCTTTGTTAACCATTGCGCGGACGGTGACCGCTATCATCCCATTCATTACCTGGTCTTGCAGTTCAATTCACAAGCCCCAAGCTACACGCAGAGCGTCCTGCAGTGCAAATCATAGCCACTGGGCGGCAGAAGAGTGCTTTACAAACAGACGCAAACTCACAGCAGCTCTCGTGGAGATACATATATTTGCTGGTTTCTGTTGCTGCATTTGTATTGATGGGGGCGCGAGGAGAGGGAGGCGGATAGGGAGGGGGCAGTGAAGGTTTACCATTAGATGTTGTTGTCGTTTTAAATATGAGTGGTTGCTCCTTAAAAGAAAGAACCAACTGACATAGGTGTGGCATTACGGCCAGAGCTGCCGTCTTTGGAGCTGGGAAACCAGTTTTGCGTCTCTGCGCGGGCACAACATCCTGTCATTCTTGGCAAATCACTTAATCTCCCCATACCTAAAATGATATGAATGTGACCTTTTGTAGCGTAACTGATGCTCATGTACAGTGCATCAATGCCTTCTGTTGAGTTCGCGCTATTCAAAACTGCACAACAAACAACAACAACAAAAAACCCGTAATAATAGGTAAGAGAACACCCAGCCACCGGTGTCTCTACAGATGGGCTAGATGGGCCCCGTGCACCAGACACAATTGTCTTGACCCTCTTCGGGCCCTACTATCAAAGCTCTTGAATATGCCCTGGATGACATCACACAACGCGCTGCACTCATTTCTCACTGCATAGCAGTGATTGTTTGTGGCAATACAGACTAGTCACAATTTTTCTGGTGGCCCCGCCAGTTTATTTGTGACTCGTGCCCCCCACCTCCTAAAAATAAATTCTAGAGAAGCCACTGAGCCCAACTTCCCAAAGAGAAACAGCGTTGCTGGTAAATAATAAAATGAGCCATCCTTTAATTCTCGGTCGCTTCAAATAGACAGCAGGTAGCCTTCAATGAGAGCCACTAGGTGGCAGTAAGGAGCTTTGCAGATCCAAATTCGTGGGCGTTCATTTGAGTTTCGACAGTATTTACTGATGCTTTAGTGTGGAGGGGTGGACTTAGGAGGTGAGCGAGGTGTTTATTTTTTGGCAGCGTCAGAGAGGAGCGGGGGCGAGCGAGGCAGCCTGCTGAGCTGACCACACACTCATGCACAATGGCCTTTCGATAATTGGAAACAGATGGCGGCCGTGCGGGTAACCGCACGGAAAAGGCCATTGTGCACGAGCGTGTGGTCAGCTTTTTAAAGCCCCTTACATAAAGTCTCGCAGAGCAGCGCTTGCGCGCTACTCTAGGCTCGACCTAAAAAGGGATGTGGGATGTGTAAGAAGCTATTATGGTTCTTACATCCAAATAGGTCAACATGTTTCAGCCGTCTTGGTGGCCCAAAAAGGGTCCTGGGCTTTCTTCAGAACTGGAATCCCACTTTCCCTAGAATGAATCCCTGTCTATAAACATACACCTCCAGAACACATACAAAAATTGCCTTATTCTAGAGCTGTTATAAGTATGTGGTGGCTACCAATAATGTTTGGCAGAGATTGTGCACAGTACTGGGACACCAGAAGCCTTAGTCACTGAAATTCCCCCTGCTTGGTAACCCAGTACGACCTCTCACCATTAGAAATGTTGTCGGTTATGTAACATGGTATGACTGAAATGGGGCATATGTAGCAAGATGGCACATTTGAGCAATTCAAGGATGAGGGTGGGACAAGTGTACTGGACACATTTATATACCAAAGACTATGCCATGCTATGAAAGATGCCTTTTCTGGGTTTCCTCAGGCGCCTCAGTAATTTCTTCATTGTTTTAAGCTTATTGACCTTGAGTTCTACAGGGGTTGGGTCTCACAAATATAAAAGTTAACAATAGTTGACCGCCTAATAGGATGCAGACCTTCAATGATTCTATGGCAAGAGGATTTGAGCGATTTATCGGATGTTCATAAATGATCTTATTTTTGTGCCCAATTGGAACCAATTTCCATGATTTATAAATACACAGAAACACGCTTTAAGTTTCTACACAGATTGTACTATACCCCTGCCAAGCTGCAAAGGATGGATAGTACTAGGTCTCATGATTGTCCCCGTTGTCACCAGTCAGAGGCTGATTTCTTTCATCTAGATTCATACTCGACCTTCCATGTCGCACCCATATCACGCTGCACCTCAGGAAGCTTCACTGGCCCCCCAATTCACAAGCGCAGCCAATCCAAACTCTCAGGCACACATACAAATCCCTACACAGGATCAGAATACCTGAACAGCCACATACAGTTTCACCAACCCACCAGACACCTACGCTCTGCCTCAGTCTCACTCGCACACACGCCCGCATCCGCAAAAACAAAACTAGATGTCGCTCATTCTCCTACATCACACTCAAGACATGAAACTACCTCCCTCAACACATCAGAGCCCCCTCCACACTTACTGAGTTCCTTAAGAAACTGAAGACCTGGCTCTTCACATAAGCACCTTGGGACCACACACCTACACCCCTTGCCCAAGCGTCTGGAAACCCTCACAGGTGATTAGTGCGCTTTACTCTGAGCAGGAGCCAGCCCATCATGGCCGCGCGGAGCTGATGCTCCATGCTGAACCTTCTCCTTGACTTCTAGAGCGGGCATCCCGCCGCGCTGTTTTTCTCACCTAAACGGCGTTGGTGCAACCGGAATGCGGGCTGAATCCAAGTAGATCCTTAGCGCCCTTCTCCGATCTGACATCCCGGAGAAACGAGCCCTGATGTCCCCGCCGATGAAGAGGCCAAGATGGCGCCTGCCAAGCGGTGAGGTATTGCCCAGTGCCATGGGAGCTGCTCCGTGTGGCTGCCGGCTTCCGTGTTCGCCCATCTTTTAGTTCCCTCTCCCTGGGTCCACCCCTGGATCGGGGGACTACTCACTGCGGTCAACTGCCCGCATGACGAGCGGGACACCTGGAGGTTACACCGAGTCCTAACGGAGGTGAGATCTCCCCCGGTGCCGGGGGGGAGGGGCGCGCTATCACCGCACTGTCGCTGAAGTCTTGGTGATTTTGGTCTGTTGCGCTGATGTTGGCTGTGAGGAGCGCTTCATTGTGAGGCCGTTTTTAGTCTCATCGACGATCTCCTCGTGGATGGTGCCTGACCCTAAAATGGCGGCGAAACGAGGACTTTTCAGAGCGTCTCATCCTCTCCTGAGGTGCTGCGCGAGGAGACCTGGGCATGCTGGACGATCGTTGCTGTACGTGCCCACTGATTGGAAGATGCCTATCATTGTGGGGCCGCTTTTGTCTCCAAGACGATCTTTATATGGCAAATGGCTCTAATTGTCTCTGCCCCAGCGTTTTCGACCGGATCTTAAGATGGACACCCTAACACTTCCCTTCTGGGACATAGAGATTCATGGGGACTGACTGTATCCAAACTTGCAATGACTCGTACCCCCTGCCTGAGTTCTAGATGGCCGACTCAGTGAGACCCTCTGCGCTGCTCTTTCCTCCCCTGCTCTTTAATCATTGATCACCGTCAGGACCTCAACCAGCCCTCTCCCGTCCCTGTCCCCACCCACCCACCCACCAGGACCTTTACCCTGCTAACTTCCCTAGACAGCTGAGACCTAGCTATTTTTGTCTGATGCCCAGTGGAGCTACCTCGCGAGCTAAAGGGGAGATGGACTTTGGACTCCCTCCTTGACCATCACCTACCCAGCCGGACTTTGGACAAACTCTCCCGCGTCTCTCCTGACCTTATCTCCCCCCTCTCCCTTCCCCCACCCCTCTCCGCTCTTACTCTTTCCAGCTTCTGACCTTTGCCCTCACCTGCCCTTGCCCTTTGTCCCCACCCTGTTTTTCTGTGAACTTCTTCCCACGCCACTTGAGACCGAACTATTTTGTCTGATGCCCGATGGAGCTACCTGGTTTAGCTATAGGGGAGACGGGCCGTTTATTCCCTCCTTGGACGTCACCTACCCAGTCGGTCTTTAGACAGACTTCCTTTCGTCTCTACTGTTGTCTCTTCCCTCATCCTCCCTTTCTCACCTCCCCTTCCCCCCTCTACTACTTTTCTCTCTCCTTTCTCTCCTCTCTTAATGTATTGCTTATTTTTTGACGTAATGTGTAATTGCTGATCTTTTTCTGTTACATTGTTGAACCTTATGTAAAGCGCTCTGATACCTTCGGGTCTATCCAGCGCTATATAAAACTCTTTAAATAAATAAAATAAATAAATAAATAAATAAAATAAATAAATACAAATCAACATAACATACCTGTATGGAAGTGCCGGTTTATTGTCGACTATTGGTAGGCAATACTGAGTGTGATATCCTATGTTGTTGGGTGAGAGATTCCAAATACTCCGGACACTGTAGTGCTGGGATAAGTTGCTAAAAGTCTTAAATCTATTTGGCCACCTGATGGCGCGGCTCCTGCTGCTGGCCAAGAGGGAGATAGCCCCTCTACTAGATAAAAGGTCCGCCCCATACGGGAGAACTGGCTCAGGAGTGTTGTTGTCTGTAATACAAATGCTGAACTCTGCAAATGATGCAGCCTGTTGTTTCCAGTAATATGCTCTATTCATGTTGCCACATGTGCTGTTTATTATTTATGGCCAGAGTTGATGGTCATTACCATGTTTATTATTGTTCTCATTTATGTTTTGAGTCAGCCAGAATTCCTGTAACATGCTGTATTGATGTATTTGATGCACTGCAGCACTGCCTACTGCTCTCCATTTGATTGCAGTATGAGTGGATGCTCTGATTTGTATGATGTTTATTACATAATAAAAAAGAATTAAAAACAATTAGAATAGTCCTTCGTGCATTCTGTTGGAGGCACTTCCTAGGAGGCGAAATGATACATCACCGGCTGTTACCCTGAGGTGAGAGATTAATCCTGCTCTGGTTGGAGCCATGCCAAAGTCCACTCTATGCATATTTTAAAAGAATTGGTAAAACACTGTGCTATCCAGACAGCTGTGTTGTCAAGTAAGATCTAAAAAGGGAAGTTTACCTTACACAGATAGGCCATTATTTCCAAAAATGTAGAATAGTCATGAACTAATACTTGGTGAGTTTTGTCATTCATGGACATAACTGCTCTGGGGTGGTTTAGAGTATGTGGGAAGCTATACAGATCTGGTAAATTGTGCGGAAAGTGGTTTCAGTGCATTTAACTCCATTTCTGCGTTCTGTGTCTGTTAGCACTAGAGAACAAGCAAAAGGCTGGTGTTAATTTTACACCAAACGTTGCGGAAACAGAAACAGAAACAGTGCTTGCACAATCATCTCACAATTTGTGGTAATGTCATGATTACTGGTTGTGGTAACACTGTTACTGAATAGCGGTATAACAGTAAAATAACAACTTTCTGTACATGACTCCATTAGCACAGCACAATTCTACTGTGTATAACAGTAAAATGTATTCCATCAGTCCTGAAAGTGCTTCCACTGATGCCCTTATCATATTCTTCTAACTTTTTAAAGAGGTAAGCTTTTTCATGTTCGACAACACTAAGGGCCTTATAATGACGTTCCTGAGATCACCCAATAGCTCCTCTCCAGAGTTACCAATTCCAGGTGCCTTTTTAACCACAAGGAAGGAGGCGATGTAGAAATAACACAGATCTCAAATGGGACACGAGGATCACCTCAGAAATGAGGAATTACAGAATTAATCAATAATTTGGGTCACAATTTTTCACATATTTCACCCTTAGGGTCCATCTGCTTTCAGCCGGCAGAGTCCCCGAGTGAGAGTTAACAGGTAGAAAGGAGTTTGTAGGGTTCAGGGAAGGGAATCATTCAATAAGGGTAGTTCAGGGTTTTTAGGGTTCCGGGCAGGGTAATTTAAAATTACAGTATATTAAATAAATACACTCAATTTAATGTAAATTAAAAACAATAGTATTTTTTCAAGTCAAGTCAAAAATAAAGTTTATTTAAACCATCTGTTTTTAAACCATAACACATACATTATCATTTTTAAAAAAAGTCTACACATTACAAAGTCGTTTTCTTAAGCAATAAAACCCATAATATCCTTAAAACTTAATACTTAATTCCTACCAATTTTAAAACCACTAATTTCATTTTAGATTTCAAGGCACCTCGCTTCTCTTAAGCCTCTATTGGACCAGGGAACCTATAGACACCCTGCATAAATTTCCCAATGGCTATCGCGATATCTAAATGTTCCAAATCCGCGAGAAGCTCCCATGCTTGTGAACGCGCCCTAACATCATACTTTAAAAAGATCGGACGAAGTATTAATTTACGTAAATATAAAAATTTCCGGCAGTCCAATAAAATATGTAAAATATTACATTTCATCCCTATATTACACATACAATTGCCATCTTGTTGAATTAGGCCAGATTTTATTGCACTATTTATTACGGCCGGATTAATACCGATTCTAATCCTTAGTACATCCATTCTTAACCAACGATTCGGTAATGTGTCTAGGTAGGGATAGCTTATATCTTTCTCCCAGCTATTACTCATAAATTTTACAGAGTCTTTCATACTCAAATACTCTCTGTCTACTGCTCGTGACAATTCTTTACCCTGCATTCTAAGTACACTCTTTGTTACGTTGATTTGCAATGTCTTCGGATCTATTTCCACGTTCAGGTGATCACAAATGGTCTGAAGTTTGCATCTTGTGGCTTTAGCCCACTTTCGCTCACTAGATTGGATCTCTTTCATGCACCACTGAGACACCTTTGTGACCTCCCCAAGACCCAAACGATTCCAAAATCTAAGCAAACTTAGTTGCACCTGAAAGTTCCACGCAATCAGGCCAAGTTCCAGTCTAATTGCCTGGATCATTGCCGAGCTGGGGAGAGAGAGTAAAGATTTTAGGCATTTCCCTTCATCTTTATCCCAGGAGCTTTTACCATCAATACATAAGATTTCTGAGCCATATTGGAGTTGCGGAGGAATCATTGCTTTATAGGCCGTCAATAGAGGTTTATGGGACATATCCCCATAACTGTGATTAAATCTTTTCAGCCCACATACCGCTAAATGTGCTTTTACTTTATGCGCCTCCAGGTGCATACCCCACTTCAAGGAGTTTGTAAACCATATCCCGAGATATTTATATTCATTTACGATGTCTAGTTTTGTTTGGCCCAGGTACCAATTAAACTTCAGATTTCTCTTCCCGAAACACAATATTTTTGTTTTGTCCATGTTTACTGTAAGTCGTTTTGCCATACAGTATTCACTGAATTTATTCAGCTTCCTTTGTAGACCCACCTCAGTTTGGTCCAATATGACTAAATCGTCGGCATACAGCAAACAGGACAAATGCCTTCCATTTACCTTTGGGCTTGCGCCTCTGGCAGACCCCAAAATAAGGGGCAAATCTGCTAGGAATATTGCAAAGAAGCGGAGCCAAGACACAGCCTTGCCTTAATCCGTTATTTATCGCTATTGCAGGTGTTAGGCCACCAGAAGTATCTTTAATTACCTGCGCCCAATTTTGGCTATGCAACTCCTGAATTACCAACAAAAGATCTGCAGGGACCTCATAATTTCTCAAGGCCTCCCACAAACACTCCCTATCCACCAGATCAAAGGCTGCGCGGAAGTCCACGAAGCAGCAGTATAACTTGCCCTGCTGCTCCATGGACTTCCGCGCCACAGCCCACAGAGCAAAGCAGTGATCGATGGTGGAGTGTCCTTCCTTAAAACCTCCCTGCTCAATTGGGACTATCGACCGCTGCTCCACCCACTCCTTTAGTCTACCAAGGATTATTCTTGAGAATACCTTTTCTCCAATGTCCAATAAATTGATTAGTCTATAATTCCTTGGATCCTTCCTTTCACCCTTTTTATGTAAGGGTCTGATTATGGCCCCTCTCCAAGACTTAGGGATACAACCTGTATCTAAGATGGCAACAAACATATGAGATAAGAAACCAGCCCACCAATCTATTTGAGTTTTAATTAGGATGGCGGGAAGATTGTCGGGGCCTGCTGCACGCGATAAATTCAGCTTCTTGATTGTTTCTTTTACTTTCTCTACATTGAAAGCTGGCTTTAGCGCTTCTACACATGTTGTCCAACTTACTTTTTCCTTTCTTATTACCGGGATCCTCCTGGCTTTATATAAGTCACCTAAATAATTTACCCATGCCGCCTCTTCCACAACACAGCTCATATTTTCCGAGGTCCTCCCTGCGGCATCCTGTATCAACCTCCAGAACCCTTTTATATTTTTGTTCTCTATTGTCTCAAGTAGGTTTGCCCAACATTTTTCTTTAAAAATCCCTTTTTGCTTCCTTACTAGTGATTTATATTCTTTCTTCAGCTTAAGCAGGATCTCTAAATTCCCATAATCGTAGCATATCCTCTGTCGTCGCTCTATTTTCCGAATGGCCCTTTTTTTATTCTGACATGCTAGGTTAAACCACCTGGGCCTTCCAATATTATACTGAGGCTTTACCGTAACCCGTTTCTTGTCTTTTAGGTGCACTCTAAGACATTGCACTGCCTGAGCTATTTTATCCACGTACCAAGCTATCTGGCGGCCTTCTACGCTAACCATCTTTAAATTTTGTTGAAAGCTTACCAATTTCTCAACATATTCTTCCGTCAATTTTGTGGCCAAGCGCTTTGGATATTCCACATTTTGGGCAATCACTCTTTCACAAGGACTTGTTGGCCCCCTTAAATATTCACAGTACAGAGCATTATGATCACTGTCCCTGCGCTTAATTACCCGGAACTTTTTTACCATTCCATAGTTCCAGGCCTGAATGAAAATATAATCTATAGGGCACTGTTGATTGCCTACTCTAAAAGTCTGTGTAGCTGGCCGATCAGGGTCCATCCTACCGTTAAGACATATTAATCCCATAGAACCCAGAAACTTCCCTAATGCTTCATCCTGCTTAGTGGATAAACACGTGGGAAATTCTGCTGACCCTATATTATAGGAGCTCATGATTTCCTCAAACCAGTGATCTAATTTTCCATAGTTTAATTTATGATTAAAGTCACCCATTATCACCATTGTGTCTTTCCCATACATTTCATTTAATTTAGTTATATCCTTTTTGAAGAGCCCCATCTCTGTATCATATTCTTTTAGGGAACACAGATCTCAAATGGGACACGAGGATCACCTCAGAAATGAGGAATTACAGAATTAATCAATAATTTGGGTCACAATTTTTCACGTATTTCACCCTTAGGGTCCATCTGCTTTCAGCCGGCAGAGTCCCCGAGTGAGAGTTAACAGGTAGAAAGGAGTTTGTAGGGTTCAGGGAAGGGAATCATTCAATAAGGGTAGTTCAGGGTTTTTAGGGTTCCGGGCAGGGTAATTTAAAATTACAGTATATTAAATAAATACACTTAATTTAATGTAAATTAAAAACAATAGTATTTTAATTCTTAACATTTAATACATTAAAATGAATGATGAAATAAACCTTTTGGAATTGAAATCTATAAAAATACTTATAAACATCCCTGAGGAGCTGAGTCACTGTAGATGAAAAAACTGTGATGTAAAGGTACTCCCAATGTACTTACCTTCAAGTAATGACTCCCGATGTAAAGATTGACAACGTAATGACTGACAGGATCATGGGCTCGAATTTATAGAGGTTTAACCACAGAGGAGCCGCGGAGCTTAAAAAGAGCTTTTATTATGGATCTCGAGCCCATAAATCTTCAAACTAGGAATCAGAAAGAAAAAAAAACACCATTCTCTGAAAGAAGTACCATGTTACAGTATCTCTGAAGTTGATAACGGAGAGGGAAGAGGGGATGGGTCTGGGACTGCAATATATCAACTCTTTCCTCCTGAGTGCCCTCCTCCAGTCTGTGCTGCTGCCAGAGAAAGATAACCATCATACTTATCTAGGTCAGAGATATGTGACATTGCCATGGAATATGTATCACCTAAAGGGCAAGCTCCGTTGTAGCACAATAGGTTGACTTCATAAATAGCCCTGGCTTCCGGCCGCTTGATAAACAAATGATCACACTTGCTTGGAGGGTGAGCACTCTTTCTGTGGAGGCACATCAGGTCTAGCCACAGCTGCAGCACCTAAAAAGTATGAAGATGTGAATGCTTGTATGTGGCAAGTCGCATGCAATAAAATGCATCATGATGCTACAGCAGTCCAGCACAAGGACGTATATGCACGCATGCAGCACCACCAATATGCTTCCATATGACATGACATAACCACTTTTTTTTTATCATTTCAAGATTGCGGACGCCTTCTTGGAGCATTAAAAAAATTTGAACACAATATGTGCACGCATTAAGAGGAGGTTCTTAGCACCAACTTGCAGCTGCCTGGACTCAAAAAAACACCCCCAAAGCAACAGGGAGGAGCATCAGAGATGTCAGTGGGGGAGCGTAGTCAGCACCGCTGAGCAGCATGAGCAGCACTGACCAGAGGAGAGGAGGGAGGATAAAAAAAAAAGCTGGTGGGGTGAGCAACATGGAGAATTGGTGGATTTTGAGGGGTGAAGCAGCACACAAGCAAGAAAACACATGGACCTCTATGGAGTGCTAGAAGAAAAAAGAAAACAGTGGTTCCCTGAATGCAAGCATCATAGGAAAAAAGTCTTATAATCAGAAAACAGTAAAGAAGAAATGCTCCGTGTTAGGCTTGGCCCTCTATGCAGGATCACCCCAACCATTTTGCCTTCCTGTTTTCTGAATTTCATTTTTGTTGTCATTTTGATCTGTGTACTTTACCACTGCTAACCAATGCTAAAGTGCTTGTTCTCTCTCCTTTAAACACAATAAAATTGAATTACACCCAATTGGCACATTTAATTTACTTGAAAGTTCCTAGTGAAGGCCTGTAAATTAAATTCTACTAATGGGCCTGCAGCACTTATTGTGCCATCCACTTTAGTAGCCGTTTAAAACATCTCTCATGTCCACCATTGCAGCCTGTGTACAGTTTAAATCACCAACTCAGGCCTAAACCTCCCTTTTTAATACATTCAAGTCACCCCTAAGGTAGGCCCTAAGCAGCCCACAGGGCAGCATACATTGTATTTTAAAAGCTGGACATTTACTTTTAAGTTTTATATGTCCAGGTAGTGAAACTCTCATACATTTGTTTTCCACTACTGTGAGGCCTACCTCTCCCATAAGATAACATTGGGTTACCTTATTACATGTAATACATGCTAACATTTGATTGGGAACAGGTAGAGATGTCATGTTTGGTCTTCAAAGAGGATTTTCATTTACAATTCTTTTAAGTTGGATTTTAAGTCACAATTCTGAAAATGTCCCTTTTAGAAAGTTGGCATTTTCTTGTCCTAACCATTTGGTGCCTGAACCCTAAGTCCTGGATCACATGACTGTGAATAGTTGGCCTTTGTGTATTCCTCCTAGACAGCGAGATAATGGGGGACTAGTTGTTGGCAGGATCGGTCGTCCTGCCAGGATGGGAAGGCGGAACAGTTGTCTACCCTACTTACATTTCAAAGGAGCTGCTTCCAGCACACTCACAAAGAACTTGACAACACTGTTTGTCACTCCAGTCCTCTTTGAGCCTGGATAGGGGAAGTGGGGAAATTTCCAGAAACAAGATGTAGAAGGGCCTAGAAGTTTCTCTCACTTCAAAGGCTTGCACAGGTATAAATATTGGACCCTCAGACCAACTCTTTAGTTCACTCTTGGACCTGGAGAGGTCACCCAGAAGGACTTCCTTTTACATCACAGGACTGCCCTGCTGCTTGAGACCTGCTTTGTACCCCAGAGGACTACCTTGCGGGCTACCTTTCTGCTACCAGAGGGCTGGCCTGCTTCTTGAGTCTTGCCTTGTTGCTTGATCCCAGAATTACCAGAGTACTAGCAAGGGCTAGTTGGCTGGCCTCCTGTTGTGAGCTACAGGGACACAAAAACCTCCAACAACCTCTAACCTGCACCTGGACCCTGCCTGAAGTGTGTCCTGCCCCCCAAGTGGTGTCCACCCTGTTCTGGACCCTTGGAAGCAGTCCTGAATGTGCTCAACAGCCAGAAAACCCAAACTTGGAACTTAAAAAATGTTACCCCAAAAAGTGATCTGAGAACCAACAGGAAACCAGGATCTACTTGCTCGCCGATCCTCCCAAGGCGCATCGCCAGTCAGCCTGACTTCACAGTAGCTCCTGCTAAGTTCTTCTCCGCAGCAGCAAATCCTGTTCAGTGGCCTCTCTTCGGAAGGGTGAATGGCCTTGTGAAGCCCTTATTGGCTACAACCTGCAGCTTTGTCCCCCTGGAGGTTTTCAATTTCCAAAAAAGTGGCAAAGTCCAAACTTAGAAATCTTCACTGCAACTTCATCCAGAGGCTCCCTGACATTGACCCCTCCTCCTCGGATGCCACCGGCTGCCTTGCCCCACTGGACTTTACCTTCTGATACATTTTTCTTTGAAATTCCTTTTAAGTCCAAAAGTAAGCCGAGACCAGGTCCAATCCACCTCATATATCCGAACCACGCTCCATCATGGTCAACTATTACTTTCAACTTTGCCCCGGTCTCGCATGACTAGATGCCTACAGTTGGCACTTTGATATTTTAGGTGCTAATTTTGATTAAAAGCTTTAAAAATGTATAACTCCAGTTCTACTGATTGGGTTTAATTTGTTTTGATGTCAAATTGTTTATAAAAATGTTCCCTGATTTCTAAATTGTGGGAGTTTTGTTCTGTTGTGTTTTCACTTTATTGCTGTTTTTGTGCTCCATAAATACCTAACACATTGCCTGTAAGCTAAGCCTTACTGATTTTGTGCCAAAGTCCTAGAGGTTTAAGCACAGGTCAAAATAGTGACTTCTGTGGTTCACCCTGACAGATATTGTGGATGTTGCTTGAGAAAGGTTTTCATCCCCCTCAAACAAAAACCCAATTTCCTACACTCCAGAAGCGGGACAAACAAAGAACAGGAAGGTAAGCCATTTAATAAGAAGCAGGGAAATAGATGAGAAAGCCACTCAATCAAGGCATTCTGGAAGCTGATTTGAAAGAGTCTCACACATTATGTTGTTCTGTCCTGGGTACGGCTGTGCCAGGAAATATTGGTTGCTCCCAGTTTTGAGGGAAGAAGGTATAAGATATGTACATTTTGCATTAACAGATCTTTGCATGACTGATCAACTCAAAGTAATTTATTGTTTTTCTAAATATGTTTGTAATGCCTGGCTGGTACGAGGCGAATTTCTGCAATAATAGTTGCTGTGCCATGCGTAGTATTGGTATTTTGCTTATAAAATATAATGTGCTTCTTGGTTATTTGTGTTCTTGGAGAATCATATAATATTAGTATTTTTGCTGACTTTACCTAACTGGCGCTTTCATAGCAAACTGTGATCCATTTGTTTCATGCAAGCATAGGGTTTAATAACATTTTTATGCCATTCTTCTAACACTGCAGCAAGCATTAACTCCTCTTCGCTCGTTGCTGCCCTGCACACTGATAAGTCGATCAGTACATGGTCCAATATTTAGAGGCGCGTGCATGGGGGGGGGGGATGATGCACCAAAGTAAGGTGACAAGGATTGCATTTTGAAGCCCTAATTCTGCTTTGGGGATAGTGTATTGTAATGCAGCAACGCATTTGTTGTGTGATGTGCTCCGTAGCACAAAGCTTCAGAAGGCAATACATCTCTCCAGGGCCGGGCTGGGGAACCAGAAGCAACCCTGGCAAAAATGCTCAAACCAGCCCGCTCCCTTCGTCTCCTTGCGCAATCTCTCCCTTTCCATCCATGCTTTCTCTGTCCTCTCTTGTCCCTCTCTTGCTTTGTCTCTACCTTCCCCCTGCCTCCTTCCCTCTCTTTCCCCTCTCTTGAAGCCTCCCCATACATTTTGCATTGCATTCTTGTGATGCGATCCATCATGGGGGCCGCAGGGCTGACACCTGGCTGTTTTGTTTTTTCATCCATATGGACAGTATTTTAATGATCCAGCCACAAAAAGTTAGGAAAATCAGCTAAAGCCGGTATTTTTTCTCCTTATCAAATCCAACGTAAAAGAGCAAATGTATGGAGCATAGCAGTTTAAAAGTGTCCTGGAGCTGCCTTAATGATCCATGACTGATAGTGAAAGTAAACAAAGACAGCAAAGCCACATTAAAACGGAATATAGACGACTTTATAGAAAGTCCTATTTAAGAATTTACCTTTGGGCCTTTGCAGAATCATAAAACATAAACAAACGGTATTTTCCTCTGGGAGCGGTGGCAACCCTTTGGGGTGGGCCTTGTTTTTCATGGGAGGAGCAGCTTCCGGAACTCGGAGCCGGTACTACAGGTAGGGGGCATGACAGGATCCCTGTGAGTAGATCGGAAGCGCCTTGACTCTGAATTCTATTGATAAGCACACATCCAGCATTTAAAAAATGATTACTGTGACATTGGAAGAAGTCGGAGTGAGAATATCCCTGAGCGGTACAGTGCACACCACATTTCAAGGCTCTTAATTACTAGTCATTTTCATTTTTGCAAAGTAAAATGGGCAACATTTATGTCTGTGTTTCTATAAGTATTGGTTTCTATTTAACCTTGGAGTCTGGTCTCACCCCACTTCATAGCAAGTGCAACAACCTAACAGCGACTAACAAGACAAGGACACCAAGTGGGATCAGGTGAAGACCCTTGTAAGTTATACGTTTAAGCTATTTTGCAGTCTGGTAATGTAAGTTGTGCCTCTGCTGATGTGGTATCACTTAAAGAGCCACAATCTGGTCCAGAGCTTCACAAGGGCTTTTGGTGCATTGGTTCATGACACAGTACTGAGGGAGGTTTCACAGCAATTGAGGTGAGATATCGTGCTGTGTAGCCCGGCTTAGTGGTAGACCTGCTACTCTGCCATCAGGACCACAAGTCCCTTGAGGAAATATGATTTCAGGATCGAGGACCACAGTCCCACAAAAAGAAACGACAATCTTGTGCATCCCATGACCATAATGTAGATAAGCAAGGTGAGAGGCGCAGTTCCAATGAAGATTGAGAGGGTCAATGAAGGTGGTGAGTCATATAACACGCCTCATGACCCAGACTTGCACAGGCTGGACTGTTCCCATGGGGAGCAGGGTCAAGACTGATTACATATGGCTGGGTCCAAACTGGGGTGGTGTGGTGAGCAAAAAAACAATGGAGTAAGCCTAGATCTGTGACTGGGGGTGAACGTTTGATTTGTTCAGCACTCCGTCCATCATCTCCTTGTGTTTGCTTTGTTCGCCCAAAGTTGGCAGGGTATGCCCAGACGTGGGTCCCTTGCTCACTTTGCCACTGGAATCAAGCTAGCCTGGCTGATGAGGGGTGATACCCTGAAACTCGACCCATGATGCTTGTTTCCAGTCCAGTGAGGACCTGGCCTGGCAGTTCGAGCTGGATTGCTCCCATGGGGGAGCAGAGTCAAAACTGATTTGCATATGGCTGGGTCCAATCTGTGGTGGCATGGTGTGCAAAATTGATGGATTAAACCTAGATCTGTGACTGGGGTGACTGCTTGATTTGGTCAGCATTCCCTCCATAATTTGATCTTTTTCCATTTGCTGCCCTAAGTGGGAAGGGTGTGCCCAGACGTGAGTCCCGTGCTCACTGTACCACTGGATTCAAGCTAGCCTGGCTAATGAGGGGTGGTACCATGAAACTGGTCCCAGGATGCTTGTTTCCTGTCCAGGGAAGACCTGGCCTGGCAGTTTGGGCTGGAACGTTCCCATCGGGAGCAGGGTCAAGACATATTTGCATATTTGCATATGGGTGGGTCCAAACCGGGGTGGCGTGGTGAGCAAAAAAACGATGGATTAAACTCAGATCTGTGACTGGGGGTGAATGTTTGATTTGTTCAGCATTCAGTCCATCATTTGTTCTTTTTGCATGTGTCGCCCTAAGTGGGACTGGTATGCCCAGACGTGGATCCCATGCTCACGTTGCCATTGGAATCAGGCTACCCTTTCTGAAGAGGGGTGATACCCCGATACCGGACCTAGGATGCTTGTTTCCAATCCAGGGAGGACCTGGCCTGGCAGTTAGGGCTGGACTGCTCCCATGGGGAGCAGGGTCAAAGCTGATTTGCATATGGCTGGGTCCAAACTGTGGTGGCGTGGTGAGCAAAATTGATGGATTAAACCTAGATCTGTGCCTGGGGGTGAGTGTTTGACTTGTCAGCAATCCTTCCATCATTTTTTCTTTTTGCGTTTGTCGCCATACCTGTGGGTCCTGTGCACACTGTGCCACTGGATTCAAGCTAGCCTGGCTGATGAGTGTTGATACCCCGAATCCGGTCCCAGGATGCTTGTTTCCGGTCCAGGGAGGACTTGGCCTGGCAGTTCGGGCTGGACTGTTCCCATGGGGAGCAGGGTCAAGACTGATTTGCATATCGGTGGGTCCATATTTGGGTGGCGTGGTGAGCAAATAAACAATGGATTAAACCCCACGTCTATGACTGGGGTTGAATGTTTGATTTGTTCAGCATTGCCTTCATCATTTGGTCTTTTTGCATTTGTTGCCCTAAGTGGGAAGGGTATGCCCAGACGTCGGTCCCGTGCTCACTGTGCCACTGGATTCAAGCTAGCCTGGCTAATGAGGGGCGATTACCAGAAACCGGACCCAGGATGCTGATTTCCAGTCAAGGGAGGACCTGGCCTGGCAGTTCAGGCTGGACTGCTCCCATGGGGAACAGGGTCAAGACTGATTTGTATATGGCTGGGTCCAAACTGGGGTGGAGTGGTGAGCAAAAAAACCATGGATTAAACCCAGATCTGTGACAGGGGGTGAATGTTTGATTTGTTCAACATTCCGTCCATCATTTGTCCTTTTTGCATTTGTCGCCCTAAGTGGGAAGGGTATGCCTAGACGTGGGTCCCATGCTCACTGTGCCACTGTATTCAAGCTAATCTGGCTGATGAACGGCGATTACCTGAGACCGGAACCAGGATGCTTGTTTCCAGTCCAGGGAGGACCTGGCCTGGCAGTTCAGGCTGGACTGCTCCCATGGGGACAGGGTTAAGACTGATTTGCATATAAATGGGTCCAAACTGAGATGGCGTGGTGAGCAAAAAAACGATGGAGTAAACCCAGATCTGTGACTGGGGTAAATGTAATATTTCTTTAGCATTCCGTCCATCATTTGTTCTTTTTGCATTTGTCGCCCTAAGTGGGAAGGGTATGCCGAGACGTGGGTCCTGTGCTCACTGTGCACCTGAATTCAAGCTAGCCTGGCTGATGAGGGGTGATACCTAGAAACTGGTCCCGAGATGCTTGTTTCCGGTCCAGGGAGCACCTTGCCTGGCAGTTCGGGCTGGACTGTTCCCATGGGGAGCAGGGTCAAGATTGATTTGCATATGGCTGGGTCCAAACTGGGGTGGTGTGTTGAGTAAAAAAACAATGGATTAAACCCAGATCTGTGACTGGGGGTAAATGTTTGAATCGTTCAGCATTCCGTTCATCATTTGGTCATTTTGCATTTGTTGCCTTAAGTGGGAAGGGTATGCCCAGACGTGGGTCCCATTCAAGCTAGCCTGGCTGATACCCCGAAACCGGTCCCAGGATGTTTGCTTCCAGTCCAGGGAGGACTGGGCCTGGCAGTTCAGGCTGGACTGTTTCCATGGGGAGCAGGGCCATGACTTATTTGCATATGGCTGGGTCCACACTGGGGTGGCGTGGTGAGCAAAAAAACGATGGATTAAACCCAGATCTGTGGTTGGGGGTGAATGTTTGAATTGTTCATGTTCCGTCCATCATTTGGTCATTTTGTATTTGTCGCCTTAAATGGGAAGAGTATGCCCAGACGTGGGTCCCATGCTCACTGTGCCACTGGATTCAAGCTAGCCTTGCTGATGAGGGGTGATACCCCGAAACCGGTCCCAGGATGCCTGTTTCTTGTTCAGGGAGGACCTGTTTTGGCAGTTCGGGCTGGACTGTTTCCATGGGGAGCAGGGTCAAGACTCATTTGCATATGGCTGGGTCCAAACTGTGGTGGCGTGGTGAGCAAACAAATGATGGAATAAATCCAGATCTGTGACTGGGGGTGAATGTTTGATTTATTCAGCATTATGTCCACAAATAACTGCATCAAGATTCACCAATATGCCAATGATACCCAACTTTACTTGAAAGTCTCCTCTGCTTCAAACATTCAACGCCTCTAACACTGCATACCATCATCCAGTTCTGGATGTCCAGCACCTGCCTGAAGTTCCACCCAACCAAGGCAGACTTCTGGTTATTTGCCAAGAACAAACAAACTAAAGTGCAAACCTGACTCAATAACATGGACCTTGATGGCTTCAAACCCCAACTTTCACCAAATGCCAATCACCTGGATTCACCATGGACATCAACCTCACTCTCAACGACACACTGCCAAAACAAAACAAAAATCAACGATGGCCTGGAACCAGCTCTCTCTTGTAAAGAAAGTCAAGCCATTTCTTCCAGAAAGCAACTTTAAAACTGCAGTTCAAGTCCTCGTACTCTTGCATCAGGTTGGTGGTAATACCCTACTGTATTGCCTGCCAGATTCCTTACTGGCACCCCTTAGCGGCATCCTATTTGCTACAGAGTGTCTCATTTGCGGCCTTAATAAATATGACTACATCACCCCCATCCTGATTGAGCTCCATTGGCTCCCCTTGCCGGTCCACATCATCTTCAAAGCCAGCTGCATCACTTATGAAGCCATCATGACTAAGACAACTCTTATCTTATTCTTGACACACAAGCTCACCATCTCTGGTGGTTCTTGGCACACCAGCAGCCACGACACCCTAAGACTGGAGAGTAAGAAGTGTAAAAAAGAAAAACAAAGACAGCAGGCCATTTCCATCCATGTACCCAGAAACTGGAATAACATCCCCTTATCCATCAGGACTGCCCCAACATTTCTCCGATTTAGGAAAGGATTGAAGACTCACCTCTTTACAGAACACTACATCACAATGCAGCCACAACCCAGCTATCTCGCCTATCACTTGTTGACTTTATGCTTGTCTTTGACCATGCAAAGCTCTCTGCTGCCTCTTGACTAGGTTTGAGATATAGAAATACCACATACATACATCAGCGTACTTAACAACAGAACCAAACTATGTTACACACTTTTTAAGGCACTGGGAGATAATGTGACTTGTTCAGAATCACAAGACGTTAGGCAGGGGCCGGAATTCGAGTCTGATTTCCAAGGTTCAAAGTCAGCAGCTCTAGGCCACATCTCTTCCCATTTGTATTGCATGACAGCCATGATGGACAGCAGGAACAGCCAGTGGCACACCGTGGCCTGCAAAGTGTCAGCCCTATGGGCCATGCTGGGATCAGGCAGTGTTAGTTTTTGGCAGGATAACACCAAGGTTGGCTGCACTGCCAGAGAAAAGCGGCGCAGCTCCCTTGAAGGACAGAATAAGCATGCGCATAGGGATGGATGTGTCTTTGAGCCCACCCATGCTCAAACTGGCTAGTCACCCCATTAGCTCACTCAGTAATGGGTGCAGCTCCTACTTGGGGGTGTGGCCTGGTCCTGCCTGAGACGTTCTTTGTAACCAATCATGTGCAGTGTTTTAGTGGCTGATGTACCTCCCAAGCACTACTATAAAGCAGCAAGGTAACACCTGATGGGGCTGGTAGTGTTTGATTGTGGGGACTGTTTTGGTTGTGGGGACTGCATTCATGTGGTCCTCGGCTTATGCTTGAGTCTGCATTAAAGCAGCTCAGTTACACGATGTCGTGGATATAGTAATTTGGGATTATCATCTACATCCTATTGTAGGGGCCTAATAATCCATGGAGCAGAAGTACCGGTGGGGTCCACCAGCACTCACTGGCACAAATTAACCACTGTTGAGATACTGTTATCTCCGGGACAAACTCATATTTGTTCCCGCTACATAGTAAGGGGACACCAGGCTAAGGCTTAGCCCTGTGATCCTCTACTACAACAGGGATGAGGGCACCAGGGCAACCTTTACATGGATGAGTTTACCCTTAGAATATGTGGCATCAGAGGTAGTCAAGGAAGACACTCTGGCTCCACCTTCCGACTCTGCCAACTTCCTGCTGACAACTCATTGCACATGTACACGCACCTAACATTCGACTCTGTCGTCACCTTCTCAGCTCTTTAGAAATCTCACACTCAAGTAATCAGACATGCCTTCTCCACGTGATCATACCAACTTCCACAACATATATGTTTCCTCGTTCTCTCTCACTTTTTTAACTGCCCCTCCCACCTTCGACACCAACGTGCTGTTTTCACCCTCCTCACCTTCCTGCTCCGCGCCCTACTCCCCATTCCACTCCCTGTGTTATCATCTGGCTTGACAGTGTAGCTATCGCCAGACAATTATGTGAGCATTACTAGAGGGTGGCTTTGGCTCCGCCCAAAAGTTGGGTGCCAGAAGTACATGTTTTGATTGGACAGAAGATGTGTGCTTCCACTAAAAAGTGCTTGCGCTCCACATAGCTAAGATAATTTTGTTTATTTATCCAGCTCTCTGAGCTTGAACTTTCAGGGGCACACACATAGCATTGTACTGCTATTAAAGTGTCTTAGAGAGCTAGATAAATTATGGTATATTACTCTGGTACCAGCACAGATGGGAGGAGGGCAGTCATTAACCTACATGGATGTTTAGGTCTTTCTTGACAGTGAAACTGTCATCTAACCTTTTAACCTACAAGAATATTACTCTACAGTGCTTTGTTTCCACACAAATACATATCCACTCCCATGCTGTTTACTTGTAATGCTTCACATTACCATACACCTATTGGCATTGCCAATGCTTGTTCAAATGTTTTCTCTTACTGTTTATTTTTGTTTTTCAATGGCCTGGTAGCTGTTAAATGCTGCGAGGCTGCTTATATCCTTTTCAACACCTCTTGCTCCATGCATGTTTTCCCCTCCCTGTGTTTTGAAATTTTAAATGTATTTCTTATGATGACCCAGGAGCTGCCAAGTTCTGCTGGGCCACACAGGTTATTTAGTTGCTTTTTTTCATTTTTATATTTTTATTTACTGTTCTAACATGGCATGAAAGGTAAATGAAAAATTGCCTACAAGCATCATGGCACATGCACAAGTCACAGCCTTCGTGTGCACTCGTGTCACAACACAGCATGCATTGTGATGCGCATGTATTACGGCGTATGGCAGCCATCTTGGAATTCTTTTTTTTTAGGAAGCCCATTTTCAAAACGGCAGTCATGCACGCAGATGCATTTGCATGCCAGTGGAAACAAGCTTTGGCAAGGCCAATTACTTAGCTTTTAAAGCTGAGACCTAGTGGCTTTGCCAGTGCCCCTTTCCTCCTGAAACCAATAAAAGGAGTGATATGTTATGTTATTTTACATTAATGATTATTTAATAAAGTTCATGGGCACTATAGGTTTCATGGCGCTGTATACTGAAATGAAAACGATAACTGAAGCTGAGCAAAAACTATTCCATGAAGGCCTGCCTAAAGAGCCAGGTTTTCAGGAAATTTCTAAATTTAGAAAGATTTTTCTCCTGTCGTAAGTACAGTGGGAAGGAGTTCCACAGAGCAGGGGCCACCACCGAGAATTTACACCTCCCATTCTCGCCCTCCTATAAATAGTAGTGGCTAGGAGATTCAGCTCAGCAGACCTCAAAAAACATCCTGGCACATATTCCCTTATTTTATTGTTAAGAAACGGCAGCGCCAGATTATAGAAGGCTTTGAATGTCAAACAACACATCTTCAATTGTACCCTCTGTTTAATGGGCAGCCAATGCAATTTTTCGTAAAACAGGGGACACATGAGACCTTCTCAGGACTCTAAAAATGAGAAAAGCCGCCTCATTTTGAATGACCTGAGGACTCGGCGTCATCTTAGCCGGAAGCCCCAGGTAAACAGAGTTCACATAACACAACCTAGAGCAACCTAGAGAGACTAGTAGCTACGATTACTGACTTAAGGGCTTCTTGAGGAAGAAAGTTGGGAAGCTTCCTAATAGGTTCAAAAGGAAAGCACAACTCGAAGTGGCAGTGCTCAGCTGGGCTCCCAGAGTTAGATGATTGTCCACCACAGTCCCCAGATTTTTAGCTAATACTTTAGGACTGGAGATTTACCCAATTCAGGTGGCCAGTACGGGCTGGACCACAGATCGAACCGATCGTATAACATAACAATCTCAGTCTTGTCAGTGTTAAGTTTTAGCTGGTTATGATTCATTCAATTCCAGCTGAATTTCATAGTGCTTTGGAAAACTTCATGAACGGTAGACGACACTGACATGCTGAATCAGAGTTGAGAGTTATCTGCGTAGTTATATAAGCAGCAGCCTTTCCTGGATAGCTCACTGATGAGGAGCCTAAAGCAGATATTAAACATGTAAGGTGACGGTGCAGAGCCCTGAGGTACTCTGCGCGTGAGCTGAGAAGACGTGTTGTACCACAACAATCAATGTGTCCAGTCCTCAAGGAATTGTGTCATGCAGCTCAAAGCTGTGCCCTTCAACCCTGCCACTCTCAGTCGATCCAGCAAGAATAAATGGCCCACTGCATCAAAAGCGGCGGACAGGTCCAACAGCACCAGTGCCATTATCATGCCTATTAGGGCTGGGTTTTTACACTGTTGGGCTGGTGGCACCTGGTGCGACAATCTTTGTTGACGCCCTCCCTCTCCATGACCGGCTTCTCGTATTCCCTCACTACCACCCGGCAAAAGTGCCCCTCATCTCTCCATAGCCGCTCTCTCACATACATTTCATTTGTTTTAAAGCGCTGGTAAAGGCTGGTTAAACTAATCCACTCAGCTATCCACATAAAAAACAGATCTGTTCTTTGCAGCAGGCATATTAATCCTCTGCGCTACTTTATTGTGAGTCAAAACACCACTAGACAAAACTCCAGTGCCTCACAAGCGTTACCTTGACATTTTTATTGCTGCCTGAAAGCTGGACGCATAAGGAACTCTGCAGCAGAAGCTTTCAAATCGTAAGTTATTGATAAACACAGCACCCACCCCTGAGGTCAGGTCCCCCCTCCAGGTCAGCGCCCAGTGCGGCTGCACCTGTCACCCCGCCCTAAAGCCTGCCTTCATGCCTCTAACTCTGTCCATCAGCGGCAGACAGCATCACAGCCTCTGTGCCAAGGCCCGGGTGAAAAATCGGATAGTTGTGCGTGGTTACACAGCACTTGCGCTATCTGCGCCTCCAGATTTTTGGCAACAAGGAGACAGGGCGATAATTTTTAAAAATGTTTGGTTATCACAAGTTTTTTTGAAAAGTGGAAGAACCACTGTGCGTTTAAAGGATTTAGCGACCTGTCCTTTAGTTAGCGATTTATTGAGAATTGTCATCAAGTTTGGTCATTTAAACAGCTATTGTCTAAGCTAGTTGTAATTTGATGTGTTTAAAATAAGTGGTCGTTTCTAGCATTCTGAGATAGGTAAAATGAATAACCATTAAGTTTGGTAAAAAAGTGGCCGTTACCCTGGTTATTATATGAGGTTTTTAATAAATAGACATTATTATACGTCTGAGATATATGGAAAGAGTGCCCTTTAAGATGGGTGGTAATAGCACCTATTATTCTGGGCGCCTGGAAATAGTCTGCTGCGTTTAATATTGATACTTAGTATTGCCCATTTGCGATCAATAAAAGGAGTACCAATCTATTAATAATAGCGCCTAGTATCTAAACAGATTCTCTGTGTAGTAGTGATTATGTTTTATTACAGTAGACCACTTCCAAAACAAGGGGAAATTACTGTTTAATAAAACATAGCAAATAAAATCAACAGAGTCTATTTTATAAACAACAACAATTATTGCCATTAAAAACCAGTGCTAGGCATTTCCCCCAGAGACAGGATAGGAGAACAGTGCCTTCGTGAAATGAAGGCCTAGCAATATGGAATCGTTGCATTTGGCGGTAGGTAGCACCCCCTGCCTTCAGGGCGCTGTCATTTCTCTCTCGCTCCGCTGCCTGCTCTAGAGACACACACACACACCATACGTCCTATAGCCCTGGCTGTCCCGTCTGCCTGTCCCAGACCGTTTTCATTCATTTTCTATTTCTGTCTCCCGGTCTTGGCCGAGGATGGAGTGACAACTGTGGCAGTGTTGTGAGGTGTTGATTGACAGGAACAGATTCCCCCCAATCCTAGACAGTCTTTGTGGCGACACTGAGTGGCACGGCGGTAAATGGGACGTGAACGTACTGCCGCACCTGTGCTGTATCAGGACAGGTGCTGTGCTCACCGGAGCACGTGCCTTCTTTCCAGCCGTAACTGGAGCACTCGTGGGCTCGCGCCTGCAGCTGCAGCCACGGCCTATGACCCCCAGAGTTCAAGAACAGCATTTTAAAAGCTCAGAGGTCCAGCAAATCACTGTCGTGAAATACTGCGACAGCGACAGGCGGTCACTGGTCACTTCCACCCTTCCGAGGTTGATGAAATGAGTACCACTCAGCTGAGTGACAACATCCATCTGTTAATAGTGCCAAGAAGCCCATGAGGGTGAATATGGGCACCACAAGAATACTTGCCATTGTCGAAGCCCTTGTAAAAGGATGCTTGCCCCAAAGCCGTGATTTGATTGACTGTTATTGATAGCAGCTGACTGTATCGAACACACACAACAGTGCTTACTTTACAGCAGATACTGAATGGACTGCGCCCTCTTACCACTGGGATTTGTGCTGAACGAAGCATTCTGCAGCTCCCACGTTTCCCACCTCCTTAAGCGAGTCGTCCTGTTCATAGTGGTCCTGTTCATCCCACTGTAAGTTCTGGACTAAGGCAACAGAGTAGAAACAAGAAGCCTGGACTGGATTAAATACCAGTTTCGTCCTGCAAGCTGGCATCCTGCTCACATTTTACCACTAATTTCAGCTGAAGACACTGCCAGGAAATTATAATAGTCAAACACGTTTGAAATGACCTGAGCCCTGGTCGTACATTTGGAATGTGGTACCCAACCTCTGGTAAGAAACCGGGTGAATAGTTAAGTTACTGCAGCCAGGATGACTGTGTGACCCAGATGTAGCATTTTTTCATACATGCAGGTAAATAGCCAGCAAACATTACATTTACCACAACTTTTCTGCATTTGTGTTGGGAGGAGTCAACATCAGTCTTTGGGTGGTAACCTGCATTAGATTTCCAAGCATAAAATGGTATCATGACATTTCGCTAATGCAGTAATACTGCGTTATTGTACGTAGGCCGTCTAAATGATGTCTTTGGTTAGGTTTAGTTAAGTTTATCTTGGAAATGATGGAACCACCCTTCTATGACTTATGGTTACCTAGTTATTGAGTTTGGAAGATCTGGATGCAACTAACTCCAAACAAATTCATACCCCCAGTTTCAAAGGGGTCCCATGTGAGGGTCTTTGGGCAATCATGGGTTACTGGCAGGGTCGGACTGGGACAAAAAATATAGTCCCCAGGGCCCAGTGCTTAATTTGAGCCGTGGGTTCCGGTGCTCAGCACCAGCACTTAATTGTCAACACCTGCACTTATGCCAGTCTGCCACATGGTGGCGTGGTCTGTCTAATTTACAGATGAGCACAATAAAAATTGTTTATTAGTTTGATATAGATTACAAATGGCTAATACCTGTCGCCCAAGCCAATTTTATAGCTTTGGGGGCATGGAATAGTCTGAATTGTAACACTTGTAGGATTGTGATGCTTGGTAGTTGTGTTGGTACTGTCATTGACAAAGATGGCAGGGGCAATGGATAGTACAAGTTTCAGAGGGCTCCTGACAAGGGCTCTGGCACTTATTTTTATTACAAATTAAGCACTGCCGGCACCATAATAAAAGTGGCCCCTATTAGCGAAGCAGATAGCTAAAAAAGTGATACTAGCACTGAAATCAACAGTAAAAACTTTCCCAACAAGCCATAAAACTGGCTCACACCTGCTAAAAAAACGGCCCACACACTGACCTGTCAGATCCGCCCATCGTTGATTGCCCTGTAGGTCAGTCTGGGCCTGTTTACTGGTCAGTATTGTATATGGGTACAGTTGTTTGCCACTGGTATTCAAGGGAAGATCACTGGTGCATTCCCTCCAGCACTTGATTTTGTACAGGTAGGGAGGGAGAACAGTAAAGGCATACTCTAGAAAGCGAAAGAGGTCAGAAACGAAACACAGAATGACACTGTAAATACCAAAACCTCAATATCTAACTTTAGGGTCCAGCCACAGCTTGAACTTCAAAGAAAAATCCAACTTTCATTTACATTCAACTAAAAAGAGCAGTTCAAAATAAGACACAGAGGGAAAACAAGTGTTAGCGTCTCCTGGATCCGACATTCCTCCTCAAACATTTTTATATCTCCATAGAAACAGGCGATAGATATTTATCACACTGTCCCTAGGGACAAATTATTCAATGGAGCAGTTCTTGATCCTGCTCTGGAAACTCCAGATCTTGTTGAGTCTGTCTTTATGTAAGGACCTTTCCAAAACACATTAATTAAAACCATAACCATCCCTCAAATAAGGAAATGTAAAGTGACTACCACCCACTCTAAACCAAATGCCACCCAAGTATAATGAAGCATGAACTGTGGCATCACAAAGCTTTAAGGAAAAGAAGAACGTTTGTCCACACTAAACTCTTTATCTGCACACAAGTAAATTTAAACATGTAAAATACGCCGGTGAGCGATCTATCACCCAAATAGTGCCACTATTGCTACACAGAGCTTTCCAAACTGTGTGTCCCGACACAGTACTGTGTCGCCTGCAAATGGTGGGTGTGTCGCGGGATGACACCGGTATTAACGGGCACTTGGCACATAACTGCTGCTAATTAAGAGGCATTCCTTTGAAAGCTTTGTTCTCACTATGCCTCATCTATTGCATAACGTCTCCCAGTAAATGGTCTTTTAAAGACCTGCGAAGTACTCGGGTGCTGCTGTGTGTGTGCCCGGGAAGCTGGGGTGAGGTGACAGAGGGTGACAGACAGAGGGAGGAAGACAGAGGGAGATAGAGGGAGGGAGATAGAGGGAGGGAGACAGAGGGAGGGAGACAGAGAGAGAGGGAGACAGAGAGAGAGGGAGACAGAGAGAGAGGGAGACAGAGAGAGGGAGACAGAGAGAGAGGGAGACAGACAGAGGGAGACAGAGGGAGAGAGAGAGAGAGGGAGGGAGACAGAGGGAGGGAGACAGAGAGAAGGAGACAGAGAGAAGGAGACAGAGGGCGACAGACAGAGGGAGACAGACAGAGGGAGAGACAGACAGAGGGAGACAGACAAGAGGGAGACAGACAAGAGGGAGACAGACAAGAGGGAGACAGACAAGAGGGGGACAGACGGAGACAGACAGAGGGAGGGAGACAGAGGGAGAGGGAGACAGACAGAGGGAGACAGAGGGAGAGAGAGACAGAGGGAGGGAGACAGAGGGAGGGAGACAGAGGGAGGGAGACAGAGAGAAGGAGACGGAGAGAAGGAGACAGAGAGAAGGAGACAGAGGGCGACAGACAGAGAGAGGGAGGGAGACAGAGACAGACAGAGATAGAGACAGAGACAGAGACAGATAGAGGCAGGGACAAGGCAGACAGATGGAGGCAGAGACAGACAGAGACAGAGAGACGGAGAGGGAGACAGAGGGAGGGAGACAGGGACATACAGGGACAGGGACAGACAGACAGATAGAGGCAGAGACAGGGACAGACAGATAGAAGCAGAGATTGAGACGGACAGATACAGAGAGGCAGAGAGACAGAGAGGGAGACGGAGAGAGAGAAGGAGACAGAGGGTGACAGATGGAGGGAGACAGAGAGAGAGGGAGACAGAGGGAGGGAGGCAGAGGGAGACAGAGGGAGGGAGGCAGAGGGAGACAGAGGGAGGGAGTCAGGGGGAGACAGAGGGAAGGAGAGGGAGACAGACAGAGGGAGACAGACAGAGGGAGACAGACAGAGGGAGACAGACAGAGGGAGACAGACAGACAGACAGAGGGAGACAGACAGAGGGAGACAGACAGAGGGATAGAGACAGAGGGAGAGAGGGAGAGCGAGAGGGAGAGAGAGAGGGAGAGGTAGGGAGACAGAGGTAGGGAGACAGAGGGAGGGAGACAGAGGGACGGAGACAGAGGGAGGGAGACAGACAGAGGGAGACAGACAGAGGGAGACAGACAGAGGGAGGGAGACAGACAGAGAGAGACAGACAGAGGGAGACAGACAGAGGGAGGGAGGGAGACAGACAAAGGGAGAGAGAGGGTGAGGGAGGAAGAGGGAGGGAGAGGGAGGGAGGGAGAGGGAGGGAGAGGGAGGGAGAGAGAGGGAGAGGGAAGGAGAGGGAGGGAGAGGGAGGGAGACAGAGGGAGGGAGGGAGAGCGAGGGAGACAGAGAGAGAGAGAGAGGGAGACAGACAGAGTGAGTGAGACAGAGGGAGACAGAGGGAGACAGGGAGAGAGGGAGGGAGAGAGAGAGATAGAGAGAGGGAGGGAGAGAGAGAGAGAGGGAGGGAGACAGACAGAGGGAGGGAGAGATAGAGAGAGGGAGGGAGACAGAGATAGAGAGAGAGAGAGAAAGATGTGTGTATGCCGGGTCTGGTGGCTCAGTGGACGAAGGCATCCGCTGCAGGGGCCTGTGTTCAACCTCATGGTCTCAAATTTGCTTAAAAATGCACCATTTGCCCACTTTTATTTCAAAATTTTCTTCCGGGGGGAGAACCCCCCCGAACCCCCCTTAAGTGGTTTGGGCTCGCTCGCTACGCTCGCTCGCTACACTGCCTTACTGTGTCCCAAAATGATGCATCTACAAAAAGTGTGTCACCAACATGAAAAGTTTGGAAAGCTGTGCTCTAGACAAATTGACACCCATACAAGAATAACCAGTAGCAGACCTAGAAAAACTGCCATACATAGTGGTATCTACGTATCCATAGAAAATAAGCAACATGCACCTAAAATCACATACACAAGTGTAAAGAATGTAAGAGAAAATTGAAGTTAACTAAAGTGGTAAGTTGTGACATGTCAAACACAGGAGAGGACATGCACAACAACTATTAGCTACAATAGACGGGAAAAATAAAACTGCAATATGCCACTCTTAAGCTGAGTTGTAAAAGTCACCACATCGTATTTTGAAAGATTAAGTAAATACCACCATTTACACAGGCAGACAAAAACTATGGTGTGCCTGTCACCGGAATTGTGTGCCGCACACTGTGGTACATCAGCAGACAAACTTCACACCAAAGACAAGTGTGTGTAGAACTTCTTGGAGAGCAGCTGCACAGTCAATTTCGACACTGACACCAGATGGCAGCTAAAGGAAAGTACGAAAAACAAACTCCCACTCACCACCGGAACTCTAGGCAGTGACCACTGAAATACCATAGCTGCGTAACGGTAAGGCAGAATGTAACCCCACAGTTCTGAACACTCCCGCGCCGCACTTGAGCATACATAGATGCTGCTTGACAGTTCACAACACAGAGCTGAGACACAAGTTACCCAGTGTGGATGGCGTCTTCAACTGCAACACTTCTAAACATTGCGTGCTTTGCCGGATGTCCATTGCTGGCAAACCATGACGTGCTACCCACGTACGGAAACATGAATCATGACATGCGTTGAAGGGCACCGGAAACAATGGAGAAAGTTGAAGAATGTTGCCGCCAAACCCAAAATGGCGGCACGTAGGTGACGTCATGCCGGATGGCTCACGGCATGTTGGTGGTTCCAGAGGTACATCAGCAGCACAATCCTGCGTTGAAGAAACGCTGTGGAAAGCTGACGAAACTGATGAAGATTCCATCATGCCGGGATTCCACACAGGTAAGCTTGCACGCACTGAAAAGGACACGCGCATCATTTTCAAACCACGCACAGCAGTTAAACTGACTCTTCTCAAAGGAGCTTGCCAAAGAAAATAAACAGCAAAAAAAAACTTGAATGAGCTTACCAGAAAAGACTTCATTCGCAGCCGGGATATGTTTTTTTCCCCCAAAGTATAAAAGCATATCACGTAGATAAAACCAAGGTTTCCTCACTACCAAAAGTCCCGTTCCTGCCGCAGGCATTGCTGCCCAATCTAAAACGCACAAGGATTGTACACAAATCCACGCATGTTGTGTCATCTTCACACTCCCATAAGCGTAGGCATAAATCAGTATAATGGGACATGAGGCACTCACAGACAGCATGTACAGACTCTGATCCAACACTGTCATAGTCGATTTCAAAAGCGTGAAGACGCTGTGTGCTGTAATCTCCCATCCAGCACACAAATTAAGATGACAAATCAGCTTGTTGACGCCACAGTTCAGATGACACAAAACTTGTAAGCAAAATCCAAATTGATGTAAAAAGTACCAATGATAAGTTGTAGAAGTACTCAGGCTCACACCAGTTCCACTTGGGTCACAGTCATGTATAAACAAGCATTGGCATAGCCAATAGGTCTCGCCTTTGGGATCTTATAAGTGTTTAGTCAGAGCTATTGGTTTTGCCACTGTATTTAAGCTATGTTGTAGAGTAGTGTGGCTGTTGTGCAGCATGTTGTAAAGTTATAATATATAAACCTGCCATGGTTATGTTTTCCTTGAGCAATCCCCAATATAAAACACCAAACGTGTCTGGAGCACGCAGCAATGTTGTACAGACAGTATATGACGTTATATGTGCTAAAAAAGTTATAAAATGTATTCACAAAACATGAAAATGTACGAAAACCCACGGAAATGTAGGTACGAATCCCATATATGAAAATACAGTCAAATGTGCAGCACAGAAGGAGGCATGGGAAGGGGGTCGGTAGAAAGAGAAGGACAGAGGAGCGAGCATGGGAGGACAGTGGAGGGGGACTGGTAAAGGGGAGCACTAAGTTGAGGTGAAGTGTGGGGAGCTGGGAAGGGAGAGCAGAGGCCCGAGGATGAGATGAAAGAGGGCAGGAAGAGAATGGGACTGAGAGAAAGGAGCAGAGAGAAGACCATAGGAAGAAACTGATCCGGGAGAGTGAGTGAGGACAGCGAGGGGCCTTGGGTGGAATGGGAGAGAGTGGGGACTGCCAGGGGGGAGGAGAAAGAAAATGTGGTGGGAGGTGAGCACTGGCGGTGAGGATAAAAGGCAAACCCATATGTATAAAGGTGGAGGGGGTGGGGGCTGGCTGGGAGAGGGGTGTAAAGAGAGACCAGAGGGAGAGAGAGAGGTAGACTGGGGGGCAAAAAAATGAAGAAGGGAGGGCATTGAAGTGTAAGAGCCAGGAGCACCATACAGAGGGATAGGGCGGAAGTAGAAGGTACAATAAAGGAGGGTGTGCTGAGAGCTGGGATGCGAGAGCATGGGCTACAAGGAACGAATACAGCGAGATTGGGCTTCAAAGACTATAAAAAGGAGAGATGGCGAGTGAGGGAAGAGATGCTGTGAAAGGTCAGGGGGGTGACGGGGGTGAGGGTGAAGGGCAAGAGAGAGATGCGGGCAGCAGAGGAGGAGTGTGGCTGAGAAACAAGTGCTATTGAAACAGAAAAAGAGGAATAAATAATACGTGGTTAGAAAGAGAGGGCTTATGAGTGAGAAAGGAAGAGATGGGGGCGAGAAATAGACACGACAATGTCGAGCGAGCGAAGCAATAGGGCGTAGGATCACAGAGAGAGAAAAAAGATTTATCAGAGAGGAGGGAGAACTGAATAAAATAAAAAATAAAACTACTTCGCTATCGCAGAATACAGGAAACGAGACGGAAGACATGTGCAGCCTGAGCCGTTGGGCTGTGTGAGCCCCTCCCCCAAGCAGCTTCTTGATAGGAGGTCTTGTAAACGCCGAAGCCATGCGCCTTGAGGACTGCCCGCCTGGCTCTTAGATGGACAGTTTCAGTTCAGCCTCAGAGGAGAGGCACCAGTAACATTAATGAATGCAGGGGCCAACCAGGGGAGGTACAGAGCGAGCCATGCTGGAGAGGGAGCCGCGCGGGAGGGCACGCGCGTGTCCCGAAGGTTTAGAGGTGCGGGGACTGGCGCCGCATCAGAGGGTGACAGCTGGTGCAGGCTTTGCTTTGCCGCAGAAGAGTGAAGCGGCAGCGTTTTACAGTGACTAAATATAAAATTTAAGAAAGCAAAAAGGGTGACTAAATGGAGAGAAAGGGAGGGGAAAGGGTGTAAATATTTGTGTAAGGAAGGAGCGATGGAAAGGAGGACTGGTGAGAGAGCGGGGGATTAACTGCCGGATTAGATAGATTAGTGCATTGAAGTGAGGGGATGGCCATGCATATTAGCTTGTGCGCGCTATTGGTGCGGATTTACGGACATTGGGAGGCCGATGAAGTGAGGGCAAGGACAGCCATGCAGAGATGACAAGCCTAGTCAAGCACTCGTGCTTGTGCTGGCATCCACGAGAGCGAGCAGCGGCGCGCAGGCCATCTGTTTTCAATTAGCACGCGCGCCGCTGCTCGCTCCCGTAAGGTGGATGCCAGCACAAGCACGAGTGCTTGAAAAGAGCTGACCAATTTCTAAAGGTCATCTCCTAGTGCTGCGCATGCGCGCTGCCTAGGCGAGACCTAAAAACAAATGGAGCATGTACAGGCTGGGGCTGTTCGATAACAAGGTCACTGGTGGGGCTGGCCTGCCTGTTGCTCCAAACAAGACGCTTTTAACTTGGTTACGCTTGGTTTCTGCTCTCTTCGTTTCTGAAGTTACTCCTAGTTCCTGTAGTTTAACCTTGTCCATTTGTAGACAGCTTTTAAATCCTTAAAAACGCTTGAGTCCAGGTCCAATCTTCCACATATCAATTTTTGTTTTTCCTACATTAAAATGGATACTGCGCATTGACATTTTCATCGAACTTTATTCATTCTGGAAAGCTGCACAAGTCTGGTGCACACTCACAACATCGTTATGTGGTCAGTTTCGCTTACAAGGATGGCAAACTGTTGTAGTGAGTTGTTACTTTGGATGATCTGGTTGGACATTTATGAGGAATTTCAGATAGAGGCACAAGCGGCATGAAATCCTTTTGCTGTCAACTGGATTGTGTGGATTTTTCAAATTCGAGTACATGCCCTATTATTCTGTCACCTTTTGGATCGAGTGTTTTACATGCAGCATGGACAATAACATTTATTCACAAGAAGGGAATTTCCATGACGCTGCCCTTACATGGTTTTTGGATTTGTTTTTACCGGCAGAGGAGATGTGTCTTCTGACGCCCTGTGCTGTTCAAGGGGGTGTGTTCTGCTGTTCCGGGTGTTCCTGTGGATTGTGAGCCATGTTTTGTTTTACATTGGTTTGTCCCTGGCAGCCCCTTTGACGTGACAGTTTAACCACAGCTGTGTTTTTTTTGTTGTCTTTTTATTGAGAGCGCATGCCTTTCGCAGCGAGCGCAGCGCGCGCAGTCTTACCTGCTTCTGAGTGCCCTGCGATGCCTCCATGGATCTCCTGTGACGTTCCTGGCAGTTCGCAGTGAATTGCTGCTGAGGTACCTCCTGCATGCACAGACGCGACGTGAGCCATCCGGCTCTACGGCAACCACGTGCCGCCATCTTGTGGTTGGTAACTCTTGTTTTTCCCTGTTGTCGACTCTGTTCACATTTGGCCAACCACGCATTAGCTTTGCCATGGCCGGTAGCACGCAAAGTTGAAGAGACGGGATGGGATGGGATACGTCATCGACGGATTGAAATCGTGAAGAACTTTGGAGTTGGGTTATGTCCAGTGGCATCTTTGTAAGGTCCAGTGCGGCGCGTGAGGTCTTAAGACTGTGAGCTGGGTAACGTACATTTTTGTTCTTCCATTTTGCTGCGCTATCGTTGTACAAGGCAGGCACTGCGGTATGGGTGTCGTTTGGTGCTTTTTCCTGATGCGCCTGGTAGGTGGACCCAGCAGCTATTGTATTTCACCGGTCGGATTGGCAATGGAATTTAAAAAAAAAAAGGTACATCTTTACTAAAAAGCGAAGACAGACAAAAAAAGCAAAGTTACCTTCCCTACTTTTGGGACACTGTATTCTGTGTCAGCATCATCTCTTTGCCTGCACATCATATTCCACGGATTCGCTTCTTAACATTGATGAACAAAAGGGTAATGTTTTCTTGGGAAGCTAAACAGTCTTTGAGACATCGCTCACAGGAGGACTTGCTTCGTAGAATATTGATTACAATGTTGTTAAAATGAAAAGTCTAAGCAAAATGTTTATGGTGTTTCAACAAGTCGACATGTATGCACCTTCGGTTTCGTTTAGTTGGATGCATAGGTACCCTTACGCAAGGGATGTTTTAGTCTAGTATAACTCGGGTGAGAGGTCGCTCACCGGCAGGGGTTACAGTCTAAATGTACTACAGATATATGAATGGAGTTTGCGTTACTTATGTGTTCTTTGCATCATGGCTCTAGCATACGGTTTTGTTATGCCACAGTTTACGCTTTCTTACACAGGGGTGGCATTTGAATTAGAGTGGGTGGTGGTCACATTATACCCCCTTACTTGAGGGTGGTTCTTGTTATTCTGGGTCCATGTGTTGGTCTCCCACTATGTACTTCTTTGTGTCGTGTTTAACATGTGTAAGTCGCCATGTGCTGCACGTCTAGTCAGTTGTGTGTAAGTCGCCCCGCGCTTCACTTGCTGTTGTCGTGTGTGTAAGTCGCCCTGTGCCTCACATGTTGTAGTCTTGTGTGTAAGTCTCCCTGCGCCTCACGTGTTTCTGTCTTGTGTGTAAGTCGCCCTGCGCCTCACGTGTTGTACTGTGTAAGTTGCCCTGCGCTTCACGTTGTCGTTGTGGTGTGTAAGTCGCCTCGCGCCTCACCGTGTGTACACTCTGTAGATAATGGTTTCACCCTCTTTACCTGTTTTGGTTTTGGGTGTTTGTCTTGGGGGTGTGGCCTACCCTTCATTACATTTAAAATTGTTTATTGGGAAGGATGGTTTAATGGTTTGTCAATGTTTTATCTTGCTTGCCATTATTTTCCTTTTCCTTCTAGTTTCGCAGTGTTCTTACTCTTGTGAAGTTGTATGTAGTTTTGTTTCCCTGAGTTAGGACTTTTTCTTCTTCTGTATATTTTCTTCTTGTTTATAGTTATTCCCTTGTTTTCTCACACTTTCATTTTTCTTTTAAAAGGAAGGGGATAATGTTATATCCTCTTAAGTGTTATTGTATGTTTATCCAGCCTAGCTGTCTCCTAGCTGCTCAGCCAGAGTGAGAGTTGATATTGGAGTGTTGGTGTGACTGTGATGCATGGAATGCTTGGGTGCCTGTGTGGATGAGTGGTGACAGTTGGAGATGGGCTGAGCAGCAGGGAGGCTGCTCCTGGTGGGGCTGGTGTATGAGCTGAAGAGGCTGGAGTAAGGGCTGGCAACTGGAATATAGACTGATGTATGTATTTACATGGAATCAATAAAGAAGTCTACAAAACTCTTCCTGGCTACCTGTCATAAGGCACAACAGTTTGTTTTATCCTAGGCGTACTAATTCAGTACTTCAGGATGAAGAGTCTGTAAAGGGATGCTGTGTCCCAAGCTGGGCGACTCTGTGGTCTGAAGCCTCGACAATCTCCCAAACAACAAAGGTCCATCTAGAGTAGTCAGTGCTGCAGTTAAGGATCTTTCAAGGCTCGGAGTCCAAAGTCAGTGGATATAGGGGGACGATCACTCACATTCGGTCAGAACATAGTTCACTGGAGTCAAAAACCAGTTAATGAAACTACTAATGTGTATTAGTTCAATGGGGGAGATGAAAGTGGTCCAGTGCCCAGAATGACATCCCTTGATAATGCCCTAAAGTCAAGGCTACAGGAGTCAAAAGCTAATGTAATTTTCTTGCGTTTGGTCACCGATGAAGTCAAGGGGACTCACTGACTGCAATGGCTTCACCAGCCTTGCTGGGTCCTGGATTTTAGGTTTAGGTTTTACCAGCAACTTATATTAAAATACATCTGAAATTGTAAGGGTTAAAAAGATGGTTCAGATGGTTCTGGATGCAGGGTGACCTCCCCAGCCAAAAGAACTAGATTCCATGCAGGGGGTGTGAAGGTGTGCACCTCTATAGTGCATCTGGGACTAGGAATGGCATGGTATGGGCTCTCAAAGAGAATGGGGCACATTGAAAATGGTGGAGGGTCACTAGCTCATCAAAGACTGGTCACATTGTAGTTCTATGGCCCAGATGTTGCTTTGCTGGCTCTTTCCTTCTCCTGGCCAGCTGTGCTGTTGGAATCACGTGGCTCATGAATGACCTTATTTCTTGGAAATATTCTCCATGCAGACACAGCATGCTAGGAAGATCTGTGTCATTATAACCTAATGGGGTAACCCAATCATTGTCCACGGACCTGGGTATCATGTAGTATAGAAAACAGTCGGTCCTAGACTTATTTATCATGCATTAAGTCAAGAGACATTTATGACTTGAAGTACAATTTAGGCATGCATATGATCAGCAAAAGGTACCAAATACATACAAAGTTCTCAAGTGTGCACCTTCACACAGAAACAATGGCACCCACTAATTCTTCAGAAAAACATCTGTTTTTATTCACAGACACATATTCAACAGGTAAACACACTACCACGTTCTATAGTAGTTGAGAGGTTGCTCCAAAGGGAGGGGTGTGAAGGAGTAGTGCTCATCTGTGCATGCATTTAGGAAAGGTAAAAACGTGAGAGATTACGTGGTGAAATCTTTACTTCCGACCAGAACCAGGGACAACCAATTGGTACTTTGGAACATCCCGCCCGTTAAAGGGAATCATAAGCGCGGACAATGTAAAGCCTGTCCATTGACGAAGGAGACCAAACAATTTCCACATAACAACTACACTCACACACTACAGGATCACACCAACTGAAACTCGACGGGGGTAATATATGCAATAACCTGCCCGTGTGATTTCCAATACATTGGTCAGACCATACAAAAAGTGAAAACCAGCATACAGCAACATTGAAGTACAATACGTTGCAAGATTCAGGGTTCACCCCTTGTAGAGCATTTCAACACATTCGGACACTCTGCTGAGAGTCTTAGGTGGGGGGTCATTGAAAAAGTTAAGATCAACCCGAGGGGGGAGCAACTTTGCCAATACCATCAGTGTTAGAGAGTGTAAATGGATACACATCTTTGATACTGCCCTGAGGGCTTTAAATGAATATGAGGAAATTGCCAGACAGGTAGCGACACTAAACAATGGCTAAAGGTTTGGCCTATTATACAACATCTGTCGTATGCATCTCGCACAAGTATATCGCATTTACCTCCTCGTGGTGTATATGTAAATAATTCTCTGACCACACCAGTTGACCGTATGTAAATAATGTATTGTATATCACACAGTAATTCACTTGTACATTGTATAATACACCGCAATTGTATGTTGTCATATTCATTGTATCTGTATCTGTGTTTATCGTGGGAATTTTGTCCCTTATATGCTGGTAAAATTCCACAATACAATGTAACTTAACTTTGCTCTGACATGTTTAAAGAATGCCTCAGGGGAATGACTTCCCCGTTGTTTTAGAATTCAGTTATTCCCATGCCGAGTTCCTCTTTGAAGGTTCCTGAGTCTGTCTTTTATTACCATCTACCGGTCTCTCCGTGACGCGTGAGCCGGGAGGTCAGGCAGACGCGCCTAATCAGTTACGGCGCTCCGACGGTGACGTGCATGCGCCGTTTTCCGTGTCTTTAATACAGACACTGATCACGTAGGCCAGTCTTGTGCCATATCCTGACGAGCGATGTATTGACTCCCCCGGGCAGCTCTACACTTTCTTCTGAAGGTAAATCATACACGAGGCAGACAACCTTTTCAAAGAGGTGCCTTTTGTCAGTTCTTCATGGACTTGGACTTAGACTCATTCGGGGCCTTGCTTGTTTTTATGTTACAGACAACTTTGGGGTGATTGGTTCCCCTTGGATGGAGATTATCCCTCCCTTACTTTGGCTGGCTATAACAGGGTATTTGGATACCCTTAACATGGAATAATCACCTCTACACCGCAATGGCAGTGCGGGTAAGCTACCATTGGGTTCACTCTAATTGATTGATCGCATCCTTGATTAGGACTAGAATTCTAATGTGCACCTTCATCCTTTTTACAGACTACCCACCCCCGGGAGCTGTGATCAGGGCTATCAACCTACAGGCACCTATAGTAGGTTAGTAACGCAGGCAACCTCAGGCCATTTTTCATCTTTTCAAACTTCATGGTATTGAATCCAATTTTATGATTTTCCCGTAGGTTGCCTCCTTATTCTTTCCCCTGTCCTGAGGAAGACCCGCGAGCAGAGGATGTAATTACCCTCCACACATTTAAGTCGGGTCGAAACGTCGACATTCATCCCCTAGTGGGCCTGTACCATATGCCACCACTATCCCGTCCAACCTACAGATGATATCTCTCTGAATTTTTGGGAAATTATTGAGAACGACAACAAAAATGACTCATGATGGACAGGCCATGATTAACTGGTTTTGATGCTACTTATAACCAGTTCCAATTATAATATTTGTAATCATTCTCTATTTGAACTATCTTCACTCTGTGAAAACCCCCTTTTTCACCTTTATCTATTTCACACATGAGCACTACTCCTTCACGCCCCTCCCTTTGGAGCAACCTCTCAACTACTATAGAACGTGGTAATGTGTTTACCTGTTGAATATGTGTCTGTGAATAAAAACAGATGTTTTTCTGAAGAATTAGTGGGTGCCATTGTTTCTGTGTGAAGGTGCACACTTGAGAACTTTGTATGTATTTGGTACCTTTTGCTGATCATATGCATGCCTAAATTGTACTTCAAATCATAAATGTCTCTTGACTTAATGCATGATAAATAAGTCTAGAACCAACTGGGAAGATCTGTATGGCACCAGGGTTTTGTCATTGTAGACTCAGACCATTTCCATTTTCAGGCAGAAAAGCTCTCGATCTCTCCTCAGGGCGATCATTCAGGACTTCATGCGGGAATCTGGGCTTCGACCAAGTCAGACAGGAAAGCAGGAAAGAGCTGCTTCTGCTGGCATGTTTGCTCTGCTCTGGTGCACAGAGTTCTCTGGGTGTCCAAACTGGCTCAAAAGGGCCCGGATGTATCCCACATTGATGATTAAAGTAGGGCGTGTGAGCTAACCAAAATGCTGCCTTTAAAAAAAACTTTCACTCACTTTTCCAGTGCTTGAGAAGTGCGTCTTCCTTTTTAGATCGAGCCTACCAGACAGCATAGGTGTTTGCTTGCGAAACACATATCGTAGGCTTACCAAGAACATACAGGAGCTTGCATCTCACCCATTGGTTGGCTTTACTCTCACTCTTATTTGCTTGCTTTCTATTCGATGGCTGTCCTTTTTTCAGACTGTCAATCCTGGATTTGTCCCTCCCATGGAGCATAGCCTCTTTATCATCAATTTGATTTGCTGGCTTCTGTGCTTCCTCTGCTTGCTTTTAAGGGAACCACTTTTTTCATATTGTTTAAGTACTCCATGAGACTGCTTTTGTTTCCCAGCTGTCAACCTCTTGTGTTCTTCTCTCCCCCTTGCAAACTCTTACCCATGTACTTCTCCACCCCACCCACACCCATATGGCTCTAACTCACCTGTGTGCTCCTTCTGCCCCCCCAGTGCTCCACATCCACATTGCTCTCTTTTAACCGTGTTCTCACTCTCTTCCTACTTTTCCCCCCGCCCACTGTCTTGCTTCACCTACAGCCCCCAACCAACCACCCCCTCAATTTCTTTTTAAAGGCTTTTTCCCTACATTTTAAAACAGCGCTTTCGCATTACTTTTTAAAATTTACTAAACCATTTCAGATGGGTAAATAAAAAAGGTGTTCTTTTGACATGACATGGCGTCGCATCATCATGTCTTTTTTTTTATTTTATTTTTTAGCTTAGCTGCATAGCAGCCATGATGCTGTACAGCATGGCTAAAAAAGCTAATAAAAACATTAGCAAGTCCAATAGGTCTTAATGGCTACACCTATTACCTTTGCCAATGCTTGTCTGACACTCTCTGGAGTACGGAGTCACAGATCATACCAATTTTGATAGATAAGGCTGGTTTTAGTTAACTGCAGGTCATACTGAGCCCCACACAGACCTCGAGCAGCAAGAAGCTTACTGTAATAAAGAGAATTGCCAGGAACCTCTCACAACCAACAGGATGGACAGGTGTAGAGAGGGGGCAGAGAATTAGGGCATGTAGGTGGACATGTCCACCCTGACAAAGACAGCATGAAAGGAAGAGTCCCCATTCTGTGCAGCTAACACGGTGCCAAGAACCCCCCAACATTCATTAATCACCAGGAAAGCACACCCTCTTGCACACACAACTTCCAAATAAATCGAACAAATGATCAAGGCAAGTGACCACAGAGAGGGGGAGTGGACAGACCATTACCTGGAAAGAGCCAATAGTCATGATTTCCAAAGAGGAGTAGGTAAAAATTGCCTCTGCTCTAGACTACTCGTCGACTTCAGCAGCCACCACTGGTCACCACTTAGTCTGGGATGAGGGTTCAGTAGGCCCTCCCACTCAGATGGAGGTGTAATTTGGAAGTTCATCAGTCATAAGAGCATACCTCTAATGATGATCGGCAAAGTCATAGATGGGGCACCTACAGCAGACTCGCTTAATCGCCAAAGTCACCGGAAGAAAAACACAAGCCTAGTCAGAAAGAAACATATAGAAAGGAATGCACTGCTTTTCCAAGCCATGGGAAGACTTTTGTCGCAATCCTGACCGCGACCACCCACTTTCAACATACAGGCCTCTAAAGACTGACACCTCTGGGAGTCAACAAAACGGTAACAATCTGTTCCAGAGACCGGTTGGCACCTTGAACTTTGTGGATGCAATCTGGAGCCACAATGGGCCCCCTGATTGTCACCAGTAATTCCATTCTATCCCACAGTAGCCAATATATTGGATGCTCCAATGTCAAAAGAAGCTGCCCAGTTCTCCTTCACGAACTAGTAGCACCTTTCCAGTTTGGTGGGACTTTTCCAGGTTTGTTAAGACTCTTCTCATCAGTGTTCTTGTTAGGTTGAGGATTAAGACAAAGGTCAGGTGGGATACTTTGTAACATTCTCTCTTTCGCCTACATTCTATTAGAACATTGGAATGTTGAGCGCCCCATTGAAGACAAAGGAGTGCTCCGAGCTTCTACTGGCCGGTAGAAGCCCGGAGCACCAACATTCCAATGTTGTTGTTCACAGCTGTTGCTGTGAACAAAGGCCTCATGGATCCCAAGGGGAGTTCAATCCCTATGGGCTCCGCGAGGCCTTTGTTTTATTTGTTAGAAAATTCTGCCCTCTAGTGGGTCGATGAATGCTCTAATAGCTTTATAGCGCTTCAAAGCTGGTCTATACCAGCATTAAGTCCTGCTCCCTTGTTAAAGGTCCTCACTGAGCGGGCCTTTAATGACCGGTAAAGCCTGCTACGGCGGGCTATAAGGCTATATAAGCTCATTGGAATGTTGAGAGCTCCATTTAAGACAATGGAATAGCTCCGGGATCCTAATGGCTGGTATAAGCCTTCTGCACCAACATGCCAATGTTTGTCTTTAAGTTTCTCTCTTTTTAATTTAGAACATTCGACCCTTAGTGGGTGGGATGTTCTAATAGCCTTATAGCACTTCTGCCTCGGGCTATTCGTGTTGCTAAAGGCCCTCAACCTCGTTATAGGCCCTCGCCTGCGGTAAAGGGCTATAACTCGGGTTCAGGGTCTTTAACAATAAGTATAGCCCTTGGCAGCAGGCTATAAAGCCATGTTAAAGAGCTTGGAACCAACTGAATCAGAAGTTAGTTGACAATCTCAACATATCTGCGAGAACCAATGGGTCTTTGCCATCTGTATAAGTATTGATAATTACTACATATTTACATGCATAGTTTTGATAGAGGGATGAGCTGAAATCAGAATTGCAAAACAATTCTTGCCTGGCTCTCTCTAGATTGAAGCAGAGCTCTTTAGAGGGGGCCGACTTCTGCCTCTGTTTGGGCAGGAAATGCCTACATTCCAATTATTGGTCGGAGCTGTCAAGCATGTCCGCTTAGGCATAGAGGCAACAATGCCTGCTCGGAGAGGGTGTGCCTGCGCAGCTGGGCGCACCATATGGAAAGCTGTGTTTCCTGTCAGCGCGCCCGCCCGCGTGGGGAGCAGCCACGCAGACAGACGCCCCTCATCTCAATTGCTAATGAGTAAGAATTGGATTTGACCCAGTGCACCGTGTCTAGTGTCCAGCTGGATCTGCAAGGTCAAAGGTCAGCTCCTGCCCTGAACCGCTGCCGCTGAGAGGGCAACAAGCCTCCTCCCCGGAGCTTTTGACATTGATTACGAATATCTCTCTGTCAGAACTTAATTAGGGGGGCCACGCGCACGAGGAGGCATGCAGATAAGAACAGACTAACCACCCAGCTGCTGTTTTCTGCCCTTCAGTCTGATAGATGGGGCAGTCGACGCCGTGCTTCGCAGTGGTATGACCGGCACACCCTTACCTTGCAGCACTGGGCCTTGACGCAGGAGGCTTTGACTCCATGGCTACACGGGCTGTGCCGCTGAGTAAGGGTCGGACTGGGACAGAAAATATGCCCTGGGCAGTGGGCACCAAATCAAAAGTGACTCCCATTAACCAGCTAAAAATGTGAGCCACATTTGCTAATCAGGGCAGTTTCAAACTTGAAAAGACAAGCCGTATAATAGGTGTTTTGCAAGGTAAGGGAGCCTGCATGCATTTACTTGCTGCAAGCAATGTTTGTGATAATATCAGGGAAATCAACAGCAAAAACCGACTCACCAAACCATAAAACGATCCCAAAAAACCCAACCCATTCACTAATCAGTGAGACCAGTTCTTAGGTCACTGCCAGATTGCCCAATAGGCCAGTCTGACACTGTGCTGAGTTCTGCCAAAGAGCAGAACCACTGGCTTCAGTCGTCAGAGGCAGAATACAGGCAAAGATTTCTGTTCAAACTGTTTATTTTTGCAAGAAAAACAGAAGGAGACTGCTCGTGGACACAGCGTTTCGCCTACAACCCTATGGTAGGGGCCGGCCGCGTAGGATAGGTAAGCTGTCGATAGGCAGCAGCAAGAAGCATAACTGAACAGTATGTCATGTAAGTAACACAGCAAGTCGCCTACAACCCATTGTGGGCCGGCCGCGTCAAAGAGCAATTGCCAATACATATCATATGTATGGAGAGAGCAGATGGCAAGTCGGAAGAAAGAAGAGAAGGTGGAGAAGGAGAGGAGAAGTAAGAGAGACAAAAAGGGGAGCTGGGCGAAGGGGGGAGGAGGAAAAACACTAAGCCCTTAGGGGTGGCGAACAGCGTGCAGGAGGGGACTATTCTGAATCCGGGGGGGTAGACTGCATCCTCGAAGAGGCGTAGGGCGCGGAGTTTCAGGGGCTGGAAGCGGGCGTGTTCTAATTTGCAGAGATGGGTAACAAGTGGCTGCCACAATTTAGTAAACTGGGAATCGCAAGACTGCAGGCGAGCAGTGAGCAATTCCATTGAGCCATAGGCGCGTGAATCAGACAGTGATTGGGGGGGTCTCCGGCTTTTTCCAGTACAGGGCAATGAGCTGTTTGGCAGCGCCTAGCATGTGGAGAGAAATATGCCAGTCAGTGCGTGTGAGTGCGTGCAAATTGTCAGGTTTGAGGCCTAGAACAGCTGTGGCAGGAGTGGCAGGAAGGGGAAAGCCAAGCACCTCTTTGATATGGCTGAGGATCTCCTTCCAGTATGAGGTCAAGAAGGGACAGGACCACCAAATGTGCAGGAAGTCGCCCGTGGCGCTCGAGCACCTCCAGCACAGCGGGGATGTCGCAGGGAACATCTTATGCAGTCGGGAAGGCGTATAGTACCATTGGGTCATGGTCTTGTAGGCGGTCTCCCGCTGGGAAACACAGCGGTAGACCTTCGGGATATCCCACCACAGACGAGTCCACTGGGCAGGGGCTATGTCCGAGGTAACGGTCGATTGCCATTTGCGCTGGTAGAGGTGGGGAGTAGTGAGTGGAGGATGTTGCAATACGTGATAGGTGCGGGATATAAGCCCTTTAGAGTCATCGAAGGCGCGCACTAGGCGCTCAAAAGGCGTAAGAGGTCGAGTGGCTGCCTGCGCCCAGGAGGAGGTATGTATCCAATGGCGCAGTTGGATATATTGCAATCGGGCTCCCTCCGAGAGTTGGAAGTCCGCCTTGCACTGATCAAAAGTTTTAAAGGTGTCGCCCAGGAAGAGGTCTCTAATGGTCCGACACCCACCGTCAAGCCAATCGGAGAGCGCTAGGGGACGCGCTGCCGGTGGAAAGTGGAGATTCCCAGCAATTGGGGTGAAGGGGGACGGAAATGTGGTGAGGCCCTTAGGGACTGCAATTTTATCCCAAATCTCTAGTACCGTCCGGGTGGGGGGGGCCAAGTAGGCACTGCGCGACCGCGAGGCCCGGTGCTGCCACGGGAGGTCCCAAATGGATCTCCCAGTCACCGCCCTATCCATATGGAACCATACCTTTTCACTTTGCCAAGCCATCCACTCCGAAATAAAGCGGAGGTGAGAAGCCCAATAGTACTCCAAAAGATTGGGGCAAGCCAGCCCGCCCCTGTCCCAAGGAGACATGAGTATTTTGTTGGAGAAACGCGGCCTGGGTCCGCCCCAGATGAACCTAGTGATATCTCGTTGGAGGCTACCGATCTGGTGGAGCGGGATGGGGGTCGGGAGAGATTGGAATAGGTACAGAATTTTGGGGAGCACCGACATCTTGACTGCATGTAGTCGCCCCAGCCAGGAGAGAGTGAGTGGTTTCCATGTCCTTAGGTCCCCAAGGACCGATTTCCGGCATTCCTGCCAATTAATTTGGGACCAAGAAGCGAGAGTGGGGGTTAACTGGAGACCGAGGTATCGGATGGAGCGGGAGGCCCATTGATAGGGGACTAGAGCCTGAAGCGTAGGAATCTCGTCTCGGGGGATCGTAAGGTTTAGGGCCCAGGATTTCTCGTGATTAATCTTAAGCCCAGATGCCAACTCAAAGGATCGAAGGAGAGCCAGGAGCGCCGGGAGGGAGGCGTGGGGCTGTGAGAGTGTAAGAAGGAGGTCGTCCGCAAAAAGGGCCACTTTGTGCTGGAGGCCTCTGAGGGGGATGCCGTGGATGTCAGGGGCCTGGCGGATTAAAGTGGCGAGGGGCTCCACCACAAGAGCAAATACAGGCAAAGATTTCAAAGCAGCTTTTAAAATTTTTATTTTTATTTTTTGCAACTTTATATTGCATGGACAGTGCCCAGGAACATCGGAGCTCTTTTTAAGCTTACATTTACAACAATCAAGGTGACAAAATATTCGAGATACAGCGCAGGAAAAGTGAGAAACAGACAGTCAAGAGTGTATGGGAGATCATGGATTTAGCCCAGCTGTCTTTCAAAGAGAAGAGCCCAAAGTTCCTTTTTAAAGGTGGCATGACATGGAGTCATATGGTCGGAGAGAGGGAGTTCCAGATTCTTCTAGCGCTATCAGAGAATGATTGGTCCATGCATTGTTCTCGTTTGCAGGTGGCGGGCCCCGGGATAAGGAATTGTGAATCTCATGAACCCCGTTTTACACCTGAAATTTTCAATTTTCCAGTTAGGCGTGGAGGAATGTAGGGCTTTGTGTGTGGTGCAGGCAGTTTTAATTTGAGTATATTATAATAACAAGTGGTGCTTAAGAGAAGATACCAGACATCAAAAATCTTCTTAAATGCTCATTTCCCCTTCTGCTCGTCCTGAAGGGCTCCTGAAGATATTGGAAAGGTCGCCTCACCCACATTTCATTGTGGCATGCTTCATCGTCAGCGGCCTATCCACACCGCAGTAGGTAAATACAACTCTGGCAACTCAACCGATGTGGGATTTTTTTACATAAATTGTTCCTGTACTAAAAGCAGGGGTCCAGATGAAAACTAAAAATATCTCAGAGTATACCCTTGCAATACCCTTTATTAAGTGGGTACCCCGGATATGATTAAAAAGTAATCAGATCAGGGATACTTTGATCAACTTCAATGCTTTATCTATCCACTAATTCCTACCAACATGTTTTGACTGATAATTAAACCTATACAGGTCAGCGATCTTCTTCAGGGCTACCTGACTCTTCGCCTACATTTAACATTCATCCCATGCACATTTATGAGGCTTAAATCTCTTGTACCGGTCTTTTGGGTTTGTTTTGAATACCCTGCTTAGGGTTTTATTTTAGTCACCTGGTCAAGAGTGGAGGATACCTCCCCTGTAGTCACACATTCACCAAGGGGTAAGTGCTGCCTCTTTTCCTAGGGTTCCCTATCTGCCGTAATGGTCGTAATTTAACTCTGGAGGTTGTGGCAATTGTCGAGGATGATGCAGAGCGTCTTGGAATTCTGAACAATGGAGGGTTGGCATTCCGGGACAGCAAGGGATTTTATCCACTCTTGTATAGGTAGATGGGATTTCTTTGGAGATATAAGAAATAATTTTGTTTTCGTAGGGTTGAGTTTAAGGTGCTAAGTTGATATTCATATTTGCTTTATTGCCAAGGTGTTGGAGAGAAGGGTGATGTCGTCTGGGAAGAGACCATCAAGTAGACCATCAGCATATAGGTGAAAGAGGATCCCAGTGTTCCAAAGGGTCTCTCGGAGTGGCTGAAGATAGCCATTAAATAGGGCTGGTGAGAGGATCGAGCCTTGATGAACCCCTTGTTGCAGGCTAAGTTGATTAGAGACAAAGCGCCCAATTTTCACTACTTATGAACGGATCGTCAGATAGGAGGTAAACAAGTCAAGAACTACCCCTTCTATGCCCATTCGATTCTTCAGGATGCTGATTAAAGCGAGATGGGAGACTGCATCAAAGGCAGTCAAGAGATCGAGGAGAACCCAAACATAAGAGTTTCCACTGTCAAGGATGCAAAATGTGTCATCCGCGATCTGCATTATTGCTGTCTCGATGCTGTAACCCTGCCTGAAGCCAGATTGGAGTGTGTCTAGGAAGTTATTTGCATGGATGTGAGACGATAGTTGGGAGGATAGGCAGCTTTCTATCACCCTACTTAAGAAGGGAAGGGTGGAGCCTAGACGGAAATTGTTTGGGTCATCGGGGTCCAGAGATTGTTTTTTTTAAAGAGTAGAGATCTGGCCAACTTTTAGACAATTAAATACCTTGCTCGAGGGAGGATGCTGTTTTGAGCTAACTTTGCTGATAGAACTAGGAAAAGTGTCAGAAAGGGGATTTGATGGTTTCACTTAATTATGGTCTCCAGAAGTTCTGACTATGAAACTGGGGCTAAAAGGGACCAGGACCACTGCGTTTTGCAAGCTAAATTAGTCTTGGCTATGTTGCCCTAGGTGGCTAGCAGGAAAATGTCTATGGTCTTTAATTTTTTGTCAAAAAAGTCCACAAAGTCACTGCATGGGACCTCAGAGGACGTTGGTGAGGTTTCAGATGAAGGGTTGTCTGCCTGCTTGATTACTTCGATCTGATAGGTGTTGACTTGGCTCTGAAAATGTGGTCTTTGTAGATTTTTCTCGAGGTTCTCAGCCTAACCAAACTCACCGAGGTGGTGAATGTCTCCATTCTTTCTCAAGCTTTCTGAGGTAATTCCTTTCCTCATAAAGGTCTTGTGAAAACCAAGGTAGAGAAGGTTTGGGTTTACTGGGCTTGCTCTTGAGAGGTACAAATTCCTCAATCAAGGTTTCCATGCAGTTGTTAAATTTATCCATGGCAGCATTGATATTAAGTTGGGGAATTACAGAGGTTCACTTCAGGTTATCCTGGTGTCCCTAAAACAAATTTTCTTCTTCTTCTTTGGTTGACCAGAGGTTTTAGTGCAAGTAAAGGTCTCTGTGAAAGAGATTAGAAGGTGGTCAGACTAATCTACCAGAATGGGATCATCGGCTATTAGGAGGGGGACTTTGGCTACAATCATATCACTTGCAGTGTGTGGTTTTCTGGCAATGTTGCAGGAGATCATTGTCGCTGGGAAAGGAGAAGATGTCCATTGATTTGCTGCCCTTGCTATCCCGGTGACTATTTAAGCCACCCAGGAAGGTTTTGCTGTCAGAGCTAATTGATTGGGTGTGATGAACTCCATGCATTCTCGGACAAAGGAGTTAATTGCGTTCGGGGGGTGGTAAATAACATTCATGCTGAGATTGGAAGCAGTGCTGGAAGAGATTTCCAGAGAGATGCACTCCAAGGAGTGAAATTAATTCAAGGGAAGCAGCCTACAAACTTAGCAAGTTTTTGTGAAAGACTGCTAACCCCCCACTGTGCCTGTCTTCTCAGTCGCAGTGAAGAATGGAGTGTAATGGGGGTTGAAGAAAGCCCTGTATATTGCTTGTGACATTATTGAGCCACATGCTGTCTAGATTGAAACTCATGATCATTTCTGAAGTCTCAAGGCAGTGTTAAAGCTGCTGAGTGGCAGTTGTGAAGCATACATCTGAGCAAAAAGCTGGTCAATTTTAGGCACAGGGTGTCTGGGAGAGCGATGGGCACAGGGATAATGTTTGTGTGATTTTGGGTGGTAATGTGAGGTGGGTCGGAGGTCTGTGATTCATGGTGATATTGAAAATGGTTAGGTTGCTTAGAGCTTGGTTGTGCGGCTGCTCCCAATGAGAGTGCCTAGGACCTTACCATCGAGACATCAATACACCTGATTTGGTCTAGAAAAAAAAAGAGGTTGTCTCTTGGAATACTGATGCTCTGCGGACTCTATTTCAGATAAGAGTGATGATGTTGTTGTAGGATACATCTATGGTTTGCAAGCAAATTGCTGAGTAGAGACGAGGGTTGTGTTACACGGTTGATTTTCTTTGTCAGATGGGAATAAGAGGGCAGGAGTTCTGAGATGGGGTGCATTTGGGACTCAGGAGAAGGTAGGGGTTTGTGTTGAGCTTTCGAGTCAAGGCTTGAGCTAGGCTTGTGATTCAGAAATACCAGTGGTAGGGAAACTGAGGAGGAAAAAGGGGAAGGGCCCAGCATGGGAGAGGGACAAAAGGGGTGGGTGAAATATTGGGAGTGGGTAGCTGCCTATTGGTGGAGGGTAGGTAATGTAGAGGGAGTGCTGGGGGAAGGAAGCTGGCTAGTTAATATGGGGTGGTTGGTAGAGAGATGTCAGAGTGTGGAAAAGAAGGGAGAGAGATGTTGTCTGGTTATTATTGGGATGTTGATGGAGAGGTGTTGGAAAGGGGGATGGGAGCTCAGAGGGTTGGGAGAAGGAAGATTGGTAGAGAGTTGGAGAGATGAAGCCAGAAAGGGGATGGGGAAAACCAGCATGTGGAATGTGGGTTGAGAGGAAAGGGTAGGAGGTGGGTAGACGAAAGGAAGGAAGCAGGGCAGGTATTGGATAAAGGGTGGGAGAGAGGGACATGTTGATTGGGTGAAGATAAGATGTTGAGGTTCTTTTAATAGGGAAACAGGGGTGAGAGGGTTGGGATCGATGAGCTCCAAGGGAAGTGGGGTTGTTGTTAGAGGCAAGGAGGCCAGGGGGTGAAGGAGACGGGTTGAAGTGGTTAGGCTATGAGCTGCAAAAAATAGGGCCTGAAGGAGTTTTGAGCAGAGTATGTGGGTTTTGCCCAGAAGGGGTCGTGAGTCAGGGGAGGAAGTTCTAAGAGTTGGAAAGAGTTGATCAACCATGGACAAGGTTGCGTCATTTGCTTGAAACACGATTTTCCCATTGCTAAAGATGGAAATCGAAAGGTTGCCCTTCAAGCAGTGGGATGATACACATTTACGTTTACATCGAAAGGGAATGTTTGTCAATGATATGAGTAGATTCCTCTGTAAAGAGCTGGACCATAGGTCGATGTTGTGTGTGAAGAGGAGGAGGTCGGTTTTGAGGGTTCCTTTCCAAGAGCAATGGAAATGGTTTGCAAATAGGGGTTCTGGATATTCTCGCAATAGCCTGTGTTTAATATTTTTCATCAAGTATTTTGAGAGATTTGGAGGATAGGTGATCTTAAATGTATTGCCTGATTATTTGGACAAGCATTTTGCTAGCAAAGTAATATTGCAGTTGGTCACCTTCACAGTTGATGGGTGGGAGTCTTGATTCGGATGGATTAGATAAGCTGAAAAAAGAAAGAGAGGCATGGGCTTCTTTGAGACGCTAGTCAGCTCGTGGGCAGACAAAATATTTGTGAGGGAATGTTAGGAGTTAGAGGCTGTTTCTTCTCTTTCATTTGGGGGTGATGGGTGAAGTATTTGAGGCCAGGGATGTAACTAGGGAGAGACGAGGGTACCATGTGCAGTAATGCAGACATTTTTATTTCCAGTGCTGTAGTGGCATGAGGCGTTGTGGGCATTGAGCCTCACAGTGGAGGAATTTGTTCAGGTCCAACAGAGTTCAGTGGTGGAAATAACAGTCACTATGACAGAAAGTCTGCTCAAAGGAAAATAATACAAAGTTCTTTGTACTGCAGCTGTGAGGCAGTAATATTGGCAGGAAAAGATTGTACAGCAAAAAGCTGTGTCCTCTGAATGGTTCTGCCAACCCAAAAGACACATATAGAAGCAGGTGGGATGGTCTCTGAAATGCTTGCCAAAGGACAGTAACTAGGAAACCTTTACAAGAGTGGCTATTATATTTAAGGACGTGAACTAAAATGTGAACTAAAACCCTGTGCTTCATACAGCCTGTTACCAGATCAGTTTGTGGGTGTTGCTCTGTGATTTTTCTATTAATATATCAAGGTATACTACATACCACACAGTATACCACACAGTAACGAACACATGCCTACAACAAGCTAGATGGATCAGATAAATAAGAAACAACAATGGTTTTGTGAATAGTTAGAGCTGAAAATGTTTAAATTCTGAAATTATGAGAATATGAATTAAATGTTACTAAGAAACGTGAAAGGAGCAGTGGCCTTCTTAGTATCTGAATCTCTCACGTTCTCTCCTTCACTCCTCTTTCCTCTGCAGTCTCTCACTCTGTTAGATACTTAGTCACCTTTTCTTCTGACTTCTTTCTGAAACCACCCATTTACATATCTTACATGTCATCTCCGTCCTTTTCACTGTCTTTTCACTCTGCCCTTCTATATATACTCAATTGTGTAAGATCCCCCGCACGGCCCCCTTCCCTGAGGCTCCAAAGGCCTCGCCAAGGGCTGCTACTTTTAACAAAAAAAGGGAGTGGCCCACATGCCCCCCCCTCCCTGAGCCTTTTATGGCTCTGGGGACTCCATCCCCTGGGGCCGGCTCACTTGCTGTGTTCCGGGGATCCCACCCCAGGATACAGCCGTTTCCCTGCCTGCACCAGCGTGGGCAAGGAAGCTTGTGTTTGCTCTATCTGGTGGGAGCATTTTTCAAAACTCTAGCCAAATGGGAGCAAACACTAATTCACTCCCAGCGTGCAGGAGCTTTAAAAATGCTCCTGCCGACTGGGAGAAGACTTTTGATTTGTTTCCCTGCCCACAGATCAATATATTGCTCCCGCCTGGAGGGGGCAGCATCAGTAGCTGCTCCCTGCAGGCGGGAGCAATGCCAGCTCCCACAGTATGTGGGGAGCCGGCTGGGCTCTCCCACAGCCTCCAAAGTTGTGGATGATGGGTGCCCTGGGATATGCGTTCCCTGGGTCTAAAAACGACTGGGGGAGGGGGGCCGCACGGTCCCCCCTCCCCTCTAAATTAAGTAGTGGTCTTGGGGGGTGGTGTCCCCAGGGCCTTTTAAAGGCTTGGGGAGGGGGGCCGCGTCCCACCCCTCCCCTTTAACTTAGTTAGTGGCAATGGGGAATGGGCTCCCCAGGGCCTAATGAGGCTTGGGGAGGGAGGACACATAGCCCCCCTCCCCTTTAAAAAACATGAGGCCCTGGGGATGGGGGTTCACAGAGCCTAATGTGGCTCAGGAAGATGGGCTACTCAGCAACCCCTCCCCTTTAAACAAAAAGCCCCTGAGAGATGGGGTCCCCAGGGCCTAATGAGGCTTGAGGAGGGGGGCCATGGGACCATGTGGCCCGCTCCCCTTTAAAATACTTAAGGCCCCATCCCCCAGGGCCTTCAGTATTTTAAAGGGAAGTGGCCCCTTCAAAATACATAAGGTCCTGGGGTCCCCAGGGCCTAATGAGGATCACAGAGGGGGGGCACGTGGCCTCCTCCCTTTAAAATACTTAAGGCCCTGGCGGATGGGGCCCCCTTGGCCTAAGGAGTCTAGGAGAGAGGGCCACACAGCCTCTTTCCCTTTTTTACTGGTATGGCCTCGGGGATGGGATCCCTGGGTCCTAATAAGGCTCAGGGACTGGGGCCGCATGGCCCCCTCCCCCTTTTTATTATATTTGTCCCTGGAGCCCAAAGGCCAACTCTATGCTATGCATGGCAAAGGCTGTGTGCGGTGTGGGGTTGGCAATTTGCAGGGAGTTGGAAGAAGGGCCTGGCTCCAGCATAGACCATGTGGCTAACCCCACGCCATGCATGAACAAAGGTTGTGCGAGGTGTGGGGTTGACGCCTCTGAGTGATTGCCTGCGGGGAGGTGGATGCAGCGTCTGGCTGCAAACCAGGTTCTGAGGCCAACACCTCGCAGCGTGCGATGAAAGGCCGTGCGCAATGTGAGGTTGGCTGCCTGCAGGGTGGTCGGCTGCCTCCGGGTGGGTTGGCCGAAGGTCGTGCTGAGTGTGTGGTTGGCTGCCTGTTGGGCGTTTGCTGTAGGACCTGGCCGTGCGCGGCGGCTTTGGCTTTATGTATGGTAATAAAATATACCTTTATGTTAAAAAAAAACTAGAACTTCACTGAAAAAAACAAAGGTTAAAGTAACGTTATAGTTAGGTGAATATGTCAGTGACAACATTAACATTTTGTACTAAAGAAAACACAGAAATTCACCAGTTATAGTTAGGAGAGCTAACCATAACTTGCTCACCCGCCATGCACTGCTTATGATCTCACATATTACATCACTCAGTACATGTCCTATGACATCATTTATGACATCACTCATGGCATCTCAAATGACATCTCAAATGACATCACTGATGACATCATCTAATGAGTTTATTGGTTTGTTTTATAGTTTACATACTGGCGGGAAACTACTATATTACTTTTCTACCTCATTATACACAGCCTGTGTCCACCTAATGGGTGGAAGTGTTTTGTAGGTGAATCTCTGTGTTCTTTTTAGTTCAAAACGTTAATGTTGCCACTGACTTCTTCACCTAACTTTAAGCTTTGTTTTTTCATTGAATATATATATATATATATATATATATATATATATATATATATATATATATATATATATATATATATATATATATATATATATATATATATATATATATATATATATATATATATATAAACCCAGTGGCGGTCACCACAGGGTAGTTATAGTTAGGATCGTGTTTCCATACAAAATACATTTATTTGTGTTCCTATTAACTTTGGCTCCGTTTGACGAATATCCATGAGTTTCAGGGTGATCCATTTAGCGGGGGCCGAGAAAAATGGGGGGGTCTCAAAATGCATTTTCCCAATTCATTTTCCCATAAGTAGTTTAGGCACAGCTACAGCCTAAACCGCTGAATGGATTTACACTAAATTTGGCAGAAAGCTAGATCTAGGTCAGGAAAGAGTGCTTTTTCTGTTGTGGTGTAAATCTGTTCAGTAGGTTTTGAGAAATTAATGATCAAAAACTTTGTTTATCTAGGGACACAGAGGCTCCGTGGATCCCGACAGATTTCAAACTGAGATCTGATTGGCTGCCACCTCCTCAACCAGGAAGTTGAGGCAGCCATGTTAGGTCTCTGGACTCAGTCACGAGTCCTAAAAAAAAACTATAAAAAAGACACAAGGGGCTGGGTAGGAATACCCTGACTCTTAGGCCTGGGGCCAAAATGGTTTTTAAAAAATAATTTTGCTGCAAATTCACAGAGGATCTGCGAATTCACTGCAAATAAAATAGTTAAAAAACAAGTGCGGTCTCCTGCAATTGTTTTTTTTAAGCCCCCGGGTGGGCCAGGTCCAGGGGGTAACAAATATTTGTTTATATTTTGGGGACAGGGCGCACGTGGTCCCCCTCCCCAGGCCCTGGGGACCCCTTCCCCTAGGGCATGGCCATGTTGTAAAGGGGGAGGGACACACAGGGCCTCCCCTCCTGTCCAATTTTCAGCCCCGGGGAACCCATCCCCCGGGACCCAGCTGTATTGGAAAAGGGGGAGGGAGGCACGCAGCCCCCACTCCCCAGGCTGATTTCGGCACCAGGTACCCCATCCCTGGCGTATGTGCAAAGGGGAGGGGCGCTGCGTGGCCCCCTTCCCTGAGGCAATAATGGCCCTGGGGATCCCATCCCCAAGGGCCAGCTCATAGGCTATTTACCGAGGTGCCAATTCCTGAGACATAGCGGTTTCCCTGCCCACCACTGGCGCGGGCAGGGAAACCAGTGTTTGTGTCAGGAACTCTCAGGTATGATGTGTCCTCCATCCTTTGGCATCAGGTGTCTTTAATCAGCAGACTCAATGAAAGACTAATGATAAACAAAAAACCTGAAACTTATCAGGGAGTCAAAGCTATGCAATACAACAGCAGATCAGTGTTATGATGTTAAATAGCTGGCCATTTGTAAAGTGCTTTACACTAATGCTGGAATCATTCTTCTATTTTATATATTGTGCTGAGAGACATTGTCCATTACATTTAAAGCATCACTGTTTCCTCCGCGAAAGCGCATTAGGATAGTCTTTTGTGCTTATTGTTTTTTTTGTTACAGTGTTCTTCTTTAAGTTGCAGCTTATGCGTGCGCGTGCGCACGTCGTCTCCGCCGTATTCCTATTTAAACGTCCACATCTTGCCGCCCGGTGCGGATTATTGATGTTCGTTTGACAGCTGCGGTCTGCGTTTCATCGTGCTGCGTGGGCGTGTGTTCCGGGAGCATTCGTTGTTGGAGTTCCTGGACATCGGACATCAGGAAGCAGGTAAGAGACCCTTATTATCTCTTCCTGAAAGAGTATCTAGCAGAATCTGAGTGGTGCGGAACCGGGAACTGGAAAAGCTGGTGGTTCAGAATTTTACAGAACAAAGAGTTACTGTAGACATTGTTTTAACCCCCGCACACCTCGCTTTGATTAAGGAACACGCATGTTGGGACATAGTGCAGCCTTGTGTATTCCAGAACTTTCAGTCATGAACAATTTAAACTGCCAAATGTGAACTCAGTAGGAAAAACATTCTTGATTTCCTGATGCATTCTCAGTTGTGGTCAATTTACTGTGACTAGTATATAACAGTACTATTGCTCATCCATAAAGATACAGACTGCCTTTCTGTTACGGATTACTTTGGACAAAGAGCACAAATTATTTTGGACAAAGAGCATGTATTTCTTTTCAGGTAATTCTCACATGTACATGTTTACATATGTGTTAACTCTATGTCTTCACTTGTATTGAAAGTGACGCTTGCTAAAGTGTTGGAACATCTGTTTCAGGTCTCCCTCCCCGCAGTAGCCTTCCTAAAACCCTTCCACTCATCTGGCCATTCTGATCCTCTGTTTTTGTATTAATCAGAGTTAGAGCTGCCAGAAGGTGGGCCTCTTGAGGGTACTGCTCCTGAGGAACATATCTGGTCTTGACAGAAATAATCCGCCATCCCAATTAGTTCCTCCCGAGCAGTATCGCCAAGATGGCGACCATGGAGGATCCATGTAAAATGATCAGAGATATGCAGAAAGACTTGTCTGCTGCACATATGGAGACTGCTACATTATCCAACCAAGTGGCTCAGTTACAACAACAAACCACAACTCAACAGACATCCCCTAACCAGATACTCACAGTAGCCACCACATCAATACCCTTTGTGTCTGTGACCATACCTCCTGTACTGCCCTTAGTTTCTCCAGAACGCTTTGCTGGAGATCCAACGAAATTCCAAACATTTTTAACTCAAATACAGTTGCATTTCATGGTACGACCAAATGCGTTTCCAGATGCCCCGTCTCGTATAGCATTCCTTATTTCCTATTTAAGTGGTAATGCTGCCATGTGTGCCTTTGGTAAATTCAGATGATCCATTACTTTATAATTGGCGAGACTTCAAGACTGAATTTGAACGTATATTCGACAGAAGAACCATCACTGGTTCAGCGGATCGTGAATTATTAGAGCTCCGTCAAGGAAATAAGGATTTGGTACACTATTAAACGCAGTTTAACCGACTCATTGCGGAAATCAATTGGCCAGAGGAGAAATGAGCCGCTTTATTCTACCAAGGATTAAAAGATGAACTCAAAGATCTTTTGGCATCTATTGATCCACAGCCCCAGAGATGCGAAGAGTTGATTGCTCTTACCCTAAGGCTAGATCATCGTCTATCTGACCGAAAAGGAGATAGGAAAAGACCTGAATTTCATCCATCGTACAAAATAAGAGAGAAAGCGTTATCTTCAAACCAAGATGCGTCTGAACCCATGGAAATTGGGGGCCTCCGAAAACCTCTTTCTTTTGAAGAAAAAGAACAGAGACGAAAGAACGGTTTGTGTCTTTACTGCGGGAAAAAGGGACATTTCGTAAGAGAGTGCTCAGTAAAACCCAAAGGGTTCGGAGTTACCGCATCTCTTGCCAAAAAACAGGGAAACTAAATCACTCGAGGAACAAGCAGGAGAATTCCTCAACTGCACCTCATGTACCTCCTGATCAATCTATAGCAAATACTTTGCAGTTCACTGTTCCTCGTCTGTCGTTAAGCGTAGTCTTTCATTACTCAGAGACTATGGAACAAGTAGTAGTGATGGTAGATTCTGGTGCCACTTTTGTCGATGCAACATTTTGTACACAATTAAAGATTCCCACACAAACCAAGACAAAACCAGAAATAGTCAGAGCGGTGGACGGAACATTATTAACTTCTGGACCAATAAACCATGCAACTATACCACTTGTCATGTCTTGTCAAACACCAGAACAAGTCCACACCGAATCCACATGTTTTGATCTCATAGATGCACCCCAATTTGGGGTGATCCTTGGCATGCCTTGGTCAACTACCCACAATACAACCATCGATTGGGTCAAGTGGAGTATCTTGTTTACTTCTGAGAAATGTAAGCACAATTGTATAGCTCAGAATCATGTTAACCAAGAAACTCCTTCACACTTCATAGCAAATGCTGTTGAACATACCACAGATACCAGTAATATGCACCCTGCAGGTCATACCATAGCTACTACAGCTGAACAGGACACAGTATTACCTCCTGTGTATGAAGCATATCGTGATGTTTTCAGTGAAAACAATGCAAAAATCTTACCACCGCATCGTGCCTATTATTGTGAAATTGATTTGGTTCCCGGAGCAAAAATCCCATGTGGCAGAATCTATGCATTGACTGAACAAGAAAATCAACATCTTAGAGACTATTTAGATAAATATCTAAAAGACGGTTTTATTCGCCCTTCCAAATCCTCAGCTGCTTCGCCTCTTTTCTTTGTTCCAAAGGCTAATAGTGAGATGCGTACGTGTATCGAATATAGAGCACTAAATGCTATTACCATAAAGAACAGGTATCTGCTACCGCTTATCCCAGTGCTCTTCGATCAAGCCAAGAATGCCAACATACATACGAAATTAGACCTAAGAGGCGCTTATCATCTTGTACGCATTCGTTTAGGAGACGAGTGGAAAACAGCGTTTAGAACTCGATATGGCCTCTTCGAATACTGTGTTATGCCGTTTGGCTTCTGCAATGCTCCAGCGGCATTCAAGGTTTTTGTTAATGATGTTTTCCATGAGTATTTGGATAGGTTCGTCATCGTTTATATCGATGACATTTTGATTTTTTCTACATCACAATCTGAACATGAACAACATGTAAAAACAATCCTACCTACCTTACGTCAACATGGGTTATATTGCAAACTATCCAAATGTGAATTTCATACCTCAGCAGTAGAATTCCTAGGATTCATACTTTCACCTCAAGGAATAACTATGGCAGATCGAAAGGTGCAAGCAATCCAAGAATGGCCCACACCAACCTCAGGTAAAGATATAAAAATGATTCCTGGGGTTTGCTCATTTTTATCAACGGTTTATAGACGGTTCATTAACCAGTTTTCAGGTAAAGCAGCTCCTTTGACACGATTATTGCAAAAAGGTGTACAATTCCAATTGACTCTTAATACCAAAAAGGCGTTTCAGATGCTCAAACAAGCCTTTATGTTAGCACCAGTTTTAAAACATCCAGATGTTACCCAACCATTCATTGTCGAAGCAGACGCTTCAGATGTAGCAATTGGAGCAATTCTGTCTCAAAAAGATCCAAGTACAACACATCTACATCCAGTGGCATACCTTTCCAAAAAACTGTTACCAGCAGAATGTCATTACACAGTGGCTGAAAAAAAGCTTTAGGCCATTCATCTTGCATTCAAAGAATGGCGACATTATCTTTTAGGAGCCAAATACCCAGACACAGTCTATACAGACCATCGTCACTTGCAGTTTTTACAATGTGCCCGCGCCTTAACACCTCGTCAATTACGGTGGACATTGTTTATTGCGGAATTTGACTTCACTATCACTTATTGGCCAGGAGTAGCAAACAACAAAGCTGACACTCTGACATGCAAATATTAGGAGCTACCATATCTAATCAATTCTTTGATACAATTAGAAAACATATGCCGTTGAACAAAGTAATAGACTGGTAACAACGAGACAAAAAGAGATCCATGTTGGCTGCATTACCTTTCCAAGGCAATTTATTGTATGTCCCGACTAAACAATTACAACGACAAGTATTAAAATGGTGTCATGAACAACCATTAGCAGGTCATCCGGGTCACATGAAGACCCTAGAATTAGTAAATAGAAATCTTTGGTGACCTACCTGGAGAAAAGATGTCCTTTCGTTTGTGCAAAATTGTGAGATTTGTATACGAGTTAAAAGTGACCATTCCAGAAAGGAAGGACAATTACTGCCTTTGCCAACCCTGTAGCACATTTAGGAAGATATTTCCATTGACTTTATTACAGACCTGCAAAGGATCAAGGCAAAAACACGATATTGGTCATAGTGGATCAATTATCGAAAATGGCTCATTTTGTAGCATGTTCGGCGGTGCCTACAGCTGCTGAATTAGTAGAGCTTTTTTTCCAACATGTGATACGTCTTCAGGGCTACCTAGATCTATTACCTCACACCGGGGTTCACAGTTAACATCACGATTGTGGAAAGCCTGGTATAAGTGCCTCAAAATACCTCGCAATCTATCTACCAGTTTCCACCCTGAGTCCGATGGACAAACTGAACGTGTGAATCAATGTTTAAAACAGTACTTACATCGTTACCTATCATAGCATCATGGTTCCTGGGTTGCTCTACTGTGGGAAGCTGATTTCGCTTATAACAACCATAGTCATGCATCAACCAATATGTCACAGTTTTACGCCAATCATGGTTTTCATCCTCATTTCATGCCTTTGTTAGCATCACAAACCGATTCTCAGTTACCACAGGTAGCAGCAAGAATACAGTGAATGAAGTGCCTGTTACAACAACTGCGTACTAATGTAATCAAGGCAAAAACCACATATAAACGCTTTGCTGATGGACAATGAATACCAGGACCTCATTATCAACCAGGTGACAAGGTTTAGTTGTCTACTAAAAACATACGTTTCAAACAACGATACAAATTCCACCCACGATTCTTAGGACTCTTTGAAGTGGTAACCAGAATCAATCCAGTAACATTCAAATTGAAATTACCTAAAAGCATGGCAATACATCCAGTATTTCATACCTCTCTACTGAAACCAGCCAAAGCACAGGTGAAACCCAAGCCACCACCCATTATGGTTGGGGATCACCAAGAATATGAGGTGCAAGCAATTTTAGACAGTAAAAAGAGAAACTGAAAAATATGGTACTTAGTGTCATGGAAAGGATATGGTCCAGAAGATAATTCCTAGGAACCAAAAGATGCTATACATGCCCCACGCTTATTGCAGAAGTTTCATAAGCGTCATCCTGCAGCAGCAACATGAGATAAGTAGCACAATTTTTGAAGGGGAGGACTGTCAGGAACTCTCTGGTATGATGTGTTCTCCATCCTTTGGCATCAGGTGTCTTTAAATAGCAGACTCAATGAAAGACTAATGATAAACAAAAAACCTGAAACTTATCAGGGAGTCAAAGCTATGCAATACAATAGCAGGTCAGTATTATGATGATAAATAGCTGGCCATTTGTAAAGTGCTTTACACTAATGCTGAAATCATTGTTCTATTTTATATATTATGCTGAGAGACATTGTCCATTACATTTAAAGCATTACTGTTTCCTCCTTGAAAGAGCATTAGGATAGTCTTTTGTGCTTATTGTTTTTCTTTGTTACAGTGTTCTTCTTTAAGTTGCAGATTATGCGTGCGCACGCCGTCTCCGCTGTAATCCTATTTAAACGGCCACACCCTGCCGCCCGGTGCGAATTATTGCCGTTCGTTTGACAGCTGCGGTCTGCGTTTCATCGTGCTGCATGGGCGTGTGTTCCGGGAGCATTCGTTGTTGGAGTTCCTGGACGTTGGACATCAGGAAGCAGGTAAGAGAGTCTTATTATCTCTTCCTGAAAGAGTATCTAGCAGAATCTGAGCGGTGCGAAACCGCGAACTGGAAAAGCTGACGGTTCGGAATTTTTCCGAACGAAGAGTTACTGTAGACCTTGTTTTAACCCCTGCACACCTCGCTTTGATTAAGCAACAAGCACATTGGGACATAGTGCAGCCTTGTGTATTCCGGAACTTTCAGTCATGAACAATTTAAACTGAAAATGTGAACTCAGTAGGAAAAATATTCTTGATTTCCTGATGCATTCTCAGTTGTGGTCAATTTACTGCGACTAGTATATAACAGTACTATTGCTCATCCATAAAGATACAGACTGCCTTTCTGTTATGGATTACTTTGGACAAAGAGCACAAATTATTTTGGACAAAGAGCAGGTATTTCTTTTCAGGTAATTCTCACATGTACATGTTTACATATGTGTTAACTCTATTGTCCTGATTAGGATGGTGGGCGGACCCTAACGGAAATGGGGACCGCCCGACATAGAGTCGGGGGTCCAACATGCCTAATTACAATGCGACCGCCACTGTGGCAGCCGCATTCTACATGTTTTCCATTGCGGCTGATGCTGCTGGCTGCAGCACCCGCCCAATGGAAAAAAAATGCCGGTTTTGCATTTCCCTGCACTACGTGGCAGGCACCTTGCGGTGCCTGCCACATGGTGCAGGGAAATGTAGGGGGGCACCATAGGTGCCCCCCAAGTGCAAAGCCAAAGTGCTCCTGGTCAAGGGGGGCCTGCAACGGGCCCCCAAAGTACATCCCCGCCAGCCTTTCAATGGCGGTTGAACCGCCATAGACAGGATGGCGGGGATGCAGCATCTTAACCTGGTGGACGGTGCCTGCTAGGCACCGCCACCATATTGAGGATGCGGGGCAGGTCCGACAGGTAATCGTAACAATTGCCTCTGTCGGACCCGTGGCGGACGGGCTTTCCGTCCGCCAGGCACACCGCCCGCCATCCTTATCTGGTGGGCGGTAATTGGCCACAAGATGGCGGTGAACCCGCCACCGGCAACCTGCCGGTGGCAGGTTCACTACCATCATAATCACCCCCTATATCTTCACTTGTATTGAAAGTGACGCTTGCTAAAGTGTTGGAACATCTGTTTCAGGTCTCCCTCCCCGCAGTACCCTTCCTAAAACCCTTCCCCTCATCTGGCCATTCTGATCCTCTGTTTTTGTATTAATCAGAGTCAGAGCTGCCAGAAGGTGGGCCTCTTGAGGGTACTGCTCCTGAGGAAAGTATCTGGTCTTGACATTTTGCTCTCGCTTGGTAGGAGCAATTTCAAATCCCCTGCAAAGTGGGAGCAAACACCAAGTCTGCTCCCAGTGCGGACAGCAGCAATGCAGCTCCTGCTGGATGCAAGGAGCCGGCTGAGGACATGGGAGCAGTGGAGCTCCACCCGTGGCCCCCAACGATAGTGTGCTGGATGCCCTGGGTGGGCACCAGGGCATGCACCCTTTGCTGGCCGTGCCCCAGGGGAGGTAGTTCCCGGGGCTGAAATTGGCGCAGGGAGGGGAGCTGCGTGCCCCCTTCCCCTTGCATATGGTGCCGGGGCCAAGGGGATGGGGTCCTTGGTGCCGAAATAGGCCCGGGGTGGGGGGCCACATGCCCCCCTTCCCCTTTAATATGTTGTAGGGCTCAAATGCCGTGTGCGGTGTGAGGTTGGCTGCCTCTGGGGGGATTGGCCATAGGGTGTGGCTTCAGGCTAGGCCCTGTGGCCAACCCACCACTGGCCGTATGCAGCATGTGGCTGGCTGCATGATGGGGATTGGCGGCAGGGTCTGGCCTCAGGCCAGACCCTGTGGCCGACCCACCACCATGCATGACCAAACACCCTTCGCAGCGTGGGGCTGACTGCATGCGGGCATTGGCCACAGGCCCTGCAGTCAACCCTTCGTGCATGACAGGGTTTCGATTAACATATGGTAATTAAATATTAGTTTACTTTTTTTAAAAACTAGAAATTCCCTGAAAAAACTAAAGGCTAAAGTAACGTTATAGTTAGGTGAAATGTTCAGTAACAACGAAACGTTTTAAACTCTAAAAACCACTGAAATTCACCAGTTATAGTTATCTCCAGTAACTATAACTCATGCCCTAAGGTAACTATAACTCGCGCCCTCACTATGCACTGCTAATTACCCTACATATTAGATCGCTCATTACATCTTCTTTGACATCATTGATAATATCACTGAGCATACTGGGGGCGTGAGTTATAGTACAACAATAAGACAGTACAACACAACCACTAAATAACACTACATTCTTAGACGTCTCATTCAGAGTGTTATGGGTAAGACTATTTACAACACTAGTAATTGCTTCTGTTACATCAGGGGTGAGGTCATGAACATTGAATTTGATGTGTGAGTTATGGTTTGCAAAGCTGTTGAGCAAGTTTTGGACTGTGGATCTAACCATAACTTGCAAATGTCAGTGTTGTTTTGGTTTTGATTTGTCACCATAACTGTATTTTAATTGTGGTTTAAAGGAATTTCTAAGTTTAAAAAAAAATGCATTAAGGTGTTATAACCAAAGCTAACTAACCAAATAAACTTTGTTTTTTTTCATTGAAATATATATTTAAAGTTTCTCAGAAATAAACGCAACCTAATAAAAACCACTGAAATTCACTTGTTATGGTTAGGAAAGCTAACCATAGCTCGCGTCCCTGTAACACATTGCTTACGACATTACTTGTTTACATTTGCCAGTCTCGCGGTCGATTTCACTTTCGTGCCGTGCTTGTTTCTTTCAGTCGCTCCACTTCGAGCTCCGTTGCGGTATGTTATTTGTCTTTGCGTATTGTGCAAACCTTTACCAAGCCTCGGCGTTGCTTTTCTTTAACCCCTTCCCAGCGGATGACGGAACCACGCCGTCATGAGCCACGGGCGGCGTGTGCTCATGACGGCGTGGTTCCGTCATGCTGCAGCCGCTCCGCCCACGCGGTACTGATTCCCCGCCTGTGCGGGCGCATTAGTGAGTGGGCGGGGTCGTGACGGAACCACGCCGTCATGAGCACAGCTCGCCCGTGACTCATGACGGCGTGGTTCCGTCATGAGCATGGCGGCGCCGCGCTCACCCCCTACACCCCCAGCGCCGCGGCGGAATTACCGCCGCGGCCAAGGGGTTAAAGCCGAGTTGTAAAGGAGGTAGGTTACACTGGTGCGGTGGCACATCATTCGGCTGCCACTTTTATTATGCTCAAAAGAGTGAATTTGGACGGCAAAGGACAAAATAAAATACAAGCCAGCGCAGTCCAAAGTCCTTTAACTTTCGTGCCGTGCTTGTTTCTTTCAGTCGCTCCACTTCGAGCTCCGTTGCGGTATGTTATTTGTCTTTGCGTGTTGTGCAAACCTTTACCAAGCCTTGGCGATGCTTTTCTTTAACGCCTAGTTGTAAAGGAGGTAGGTTACACTGGTGCGGTGGCACATCATTCGGCTGCCACTTTTATTATGCTCAAAAGAGTGAATTTGGACGACAAAGGACAAAATAAAATACAAGCCAGCGCAGTCCAAAGTCCTGTCTACACCCATCAATGTAATATCATCCGGACATCTTTGCCTGCTGTGCGTGCATTCATTTTGTCGGCTCCGCAGCAGCCCTTTCTCGTTTTGCAGAAGAATAACTAATCTTTTGCAATTGACCACATGCTGCTAAAATCAGACGAGTTCTGCGTAGACTGCTAAGCACCGTGTGTTGCGGACTGCAATCACTCAGCGCCAGGTATGCGATTCCTCAGGTGCGCCTACAGTGACTGCTAAATCATTGTGCACGTAATGCGATTCTCCACATGAATGTAGAAATGCGGGGCATCCTTGATTAAAATATGTTTTCAGCAATCATGTATTCACAGGCCCTGAAAGGGATCCTCAGCGATGAAAAGTTGAGTGATTGTCAAGATCAAGTTCGTACTTCAGAATGTTATTTTTGGTGTCTTTTGCCTCTGCTGATTATTACTAATTCTTGCAAATTCTAGAATTCTCTATTGAAGCATACTCCAGTTTTTCTCTCCCTCTCTTTCAATGGCATGTCCCTTCCTCTTTCTCCCTCTTCCTCATTCAGAAAGCAAGTTCAAAATCTGGTGGGCCATCTCCACCTTTCTCAGGTTAATAAATTGTGTACTGTTAAACAGGGTAATAATCACACTTGTTTTTATATATATTTGAATGGTGCAGCAGGTGCAATGGCACCGGGCCAAAAAGTTGTCAGAACTCCTCTAAACACCTAATATTGCTATATTTTACTACTAAACCGGCAGTCAAATTGCAGTTACCTTGCAGTTGAAAGAGGCTTTATTTAGATGGTGCAGCAGGTGTAGTGACATTGGGGCCCAAAGCTCTAGGAGCCCCTCTAACCACCAACTATTGCAATATTTTACTACTAAACAGGCAGTCACATGTGCTCTACAACATAGCTTAAACACATTAACAAAGCCAATAGCTCTGGCAAAACACTTATAAGGTCCCAAAGGCGAGACCTATTGGCTATGCCAATGCTTGTTTATATTTACCATATATTTAATATGAGTAAAATCTTTTTTGTAAAGGGTTGTTTTGAATGTACTGTGGTTGTGATGATATTTTTATAAAACAATTAATAGATTTTTTGTATTTATATATGTTAATTTGCAATATAATGGTGGGTCTCTTTTTTTATGTAATAATCGTTGAACGTTTGTATATTAGTTATACAGGAATATGTTCACTGTGTGCGATTATATACCTAGATGGGACATGGCTTTATGATGCTGCTTTTGCATTTGTATGGTAATATATATGTTAATGTATGTTATTTGGTGATAGAGTGTATAACAGAATATCTGTTTATGCTTGTTGTAGTCAGAGTGACTATACATTATTCTTTGGGTTTACATTCATCATTGGAGGTGTTGTGATATGATACTGGTGTACTGTTTATATTATATGGGAGTGCTTCTAAATCATGGAAGGTGTGCTGCAGTAAGATACCAGATGTTTTACTTTTCGCAGCAATTGTGTGGCATATAAGGGTGGTTGTTCCATGTTGTGATAGTACGTGTTGTAGTACGATTGTGGGTGTCTTTGTTGCTTCTTTTGTGGTGGTTAATAACAGTTCCATGCTGTCTTGATATTGCTGTATATTTTTTAAACAATGTTTTTTAATATGATTGTAGTGGGTCAATGTGTGAAGTAGAGTTAAGATACTGTAGTAGTGGTTATAGTATTATTTTGTTTTAAAGATTTGATTTTATTGCATTTTAACATACAGTACATTGCAACTTCTGTACTTTCAACTTTTCGTAAAAACATAGCCATCCCTCCACTATCGACACACAACAGCAAGAAATCCGTAGAAGTAATTTAATGAGGACAAAAACATCACAATAGTAACCAGAGTCCAGTTATACTTCCCGCCTCCCACGGGTAAAAGATGTGTCGTCAGGTGTCAAAATCCAGTGCGTGGTCCTCCCCTGATTCTTCAAACCCCATAAGGAGTAGGCCCAAGTGCGTAAATCAACTGCCTTCTTTTGTCCGTCCTACACTGAAAAAGACGTATTGTTAGAAATGGGATTTCTGGTTGGCTAAGGCTTGCGCCAAAGCCAAGCAGGAACCACCACTCTAGTCAGGGCAAGAGAGTTACACACCCAAGATAACCCCTGCTCACCCCCTTGGTAGCTTGGCACGAGCAGTCAGGCTTATCCCGGAGGCAATGTGTAAAGCGTTTGCGCAACACACACCCAGCACAACACCCCAGGCACACTACAAAAGGAACTCCACACAAGGGTATATCAAAAATAGCCTTTGTATTCTCATAATACATTAGAATAGTAAACACATATATACATGCGCCATCTGGCAATAGGTACTATCTACAAGGGATTATTTACACATGACAGGGCCACGTGGGCCGCTGTCAGAACCATCACAACTGTAGGACATATCACGTACAACCAGTAATCACTGGCAACCACTGCACTCAGCATCCGTCTGTAACATAAACCATATTATGTACAGCATCACATTAGGCGCAAAACCTTGTGCGCCAACCTCACCAGCATAAACCATAATATGCAACACAACCTCATAATCATAAAACACATTTAGAGGTATCAAACAGGGTGCGTAAATCATGCTACATACATTACATTTCCTAGCACCCTATAAAGCACATTTAGGAAATACTCTCAGGGGGAAATAGCTCACAACCTAAACGCATTAGGTAATAATAAAATCACAAGCATAATATACTATGCAAAACCTCATGATCATGAACCACACTTAGAGGTATAACACAGGGTGCGTAAACCATAATATAGGACTCACATTTCCTAGCATCCAAAATCACCTTAGCACCTCACTGAGATCAGGGCCTGGCGCCCTATAAACCTAACTGTCCCCCTGGCCAACTGGCCATCTCTAAAGGGGCTCAAATGCCCTATGTCCCAAAGTCAGGGCGCGCTGCAAGGGCAGCGAAAGTCAAGGGTGCGCCATCTGCGCAGGCCTAAACGGTGCAGCTGGCACTAAGTGCTGCGCAGCTGTGAAAGTCAGGGGCGCAGGAGTGCATCTCACTCCTAACTTCAACAGGTCCCCTAAAGCAAAGAGAAAGACCTAAACGGTGCAGCTGCCCCCTACTTGCTGGGCAGCTGGGAATGTTAAAATGAGGCATGGGCCCTCAATGGTCCTAGAAACAAATGTGCAAAACGTGGGAGCCACACGGGGCTCAGTAAATAGGTCATACCCCCAAAGAACAGCGGCCTAAACGATGCAGCTGGCACTAAGTGCTGCGCAGCTGTGAAGCTCACTGGCACTCACTGTGCCTCTGGTCCCTCTCAGGGACTCTCTCTCATTTGTGCCCAGTTCGTGGCACTTTGTATAAAGGAGGGGTGCCTGGCACCTCTGTGCCCTCTGGACCCCAGGTAGCACTACAACATATGCCACCATCTGTGGGGCGGCCCGCTCTCTGGCGGGACCGCCCAGGCGCCGACAATGCGCCTCGATCTGCCCCCCTAGACCCGGGGCCCTCTGGGGCTCTTTGAGGCCCTAAAAGAACTTGCCCCCAAGCGTTGGAGCCATACTAGGCTCTGAAACAATTTCTCATCGTTGCAGTTGCCCACTGTCAAGCGGGGCAACTGTGCTCATGGCAAGAGAGGCCCGGCACTACTGTGCTCTCGGCCCCCCCACGGGCTTTTAAATAACTTTGCCCCCCCTCGTTGGAGCGGCCCGCAACGGCGGGACCGCTCCAGAAATAAGGCAGGGATAGCACTGTGCCTCGAATAGGCACGCACAGAGAACCACCACGGAGCCCTACTCACCGGCTCCCATGGGGGGCTGCTCCGGTCTCCTCGCTGGTGGAAGGAAGGCCTCGGGGAGGCATGCATCGAGAGGGCCCCCACTGGGGCCCTTAAAATAAATTTGCCCCATCGTTGGAGCGGCCCGCAACGGCGGGTCCGCTCAGGACATAGGCCGGGGCACGGTGTCTGCATCTGGCCTTCCCCCCAGCCGTCTCACTCACCGGACTGCGGGCAGGACTCTGCTGGCTCTGTCCATCGCCACTCGGGGCTCTGCTTCAGTGCGGGGCCGGCGTGCTTCTGGACGGCGGGCGGGGCTCTCTCAGCTTACGAGAGCCCCGCAAAGACTTGCCGGCTGCTACTCTTCACCCGGGCCCCTCCTGGGACCCGGGACTCACTGCACCGCCCGCAACTCTGCACGGCTTCACCCGGGCCCTCCAAGGGGACCCGGGACTTCTCTGTGGAGCCCTCGAGGCTCCGGTCCGGTCTCTGGCGGCGGGGCGGGACTTCCTCTCCCCACTCCGCCCATGTCCCAGGCAGACGTGCCTGACTTCCTGGTCGCGCTGCAGCGGCCGGGAACTGATTTCTTCGGCGGTAATGAGGGGTAGGCTCCCTCCAGAGTTAAGATATAAAGCAGGGTGGGCTCCGGCTCAGTAAATAAACCTACCACGGACAATGAGGGGTAGGCTCCCCTCCATTTAGACTGCAAAGCGGGGTGGGCTCCCGCCATTTTAAATACTCGGGAAGCGGGGGAATCCCCTCGCTGGGATTCCCTCGATCAGCAGCTCCGCGCTGCGAAACCCACGCTCCAGCGCTCCTCTCTCAAGGGGAAAATTTAAGATAAAGCGCTCCCAAGCGCTTAGAAGCAGGCAAAGGTCCTGCAGGCAAAATAATAAAATACAAGGGTCCCACAAAGGTTTTCCAGGTCCAGGGGCAAGGCAGGGCCCTGGGAGGCTAGCCCTCCTGGCAGCCCCCCCCTGGGCCCCAGCAGCAGCACGCCCCTGGCAGATTAGAGTACAGGAACAAGAGAGCTTTCATGGGGTCACAGCCCCCTCTTTTATACACCCTTTTCCTTTGTCTAAAGGTGTAGGGTGTAGGGAAAACCAGATGCAACTGGTTTGGGGGGAGCTTTGGAGCACTTTGTTTTGCTCAGCTCCTCTCTCCTTTCACAGGACAGGCTAGGGACATCAGACGCACCACAGGAGGTGGAGCCAGCATTGTAGAGGGAAGGCACAGTCCTATTCAGGTCCTTGGTGCAACTCCTCCCACCACTCTCAGCTCAGGTGTCCCATTCAGCCTAGCGCTGACTCACCCTGCCCCTCCTGCAGCCACACACACCTCCCAGCTCCTGTCACTCACAGAGCCAGACATGTAATCCACATCAGGCAGGCAGACACAGAGCACACATAAATGCCAACTTCTAGAAGTGGCATTTCTACACCAGTCACAAGAAATCTGCGCACACCATTGCGCAGCATTTATTCTCACGAATTCAGGCATACTAGACTTGACCATGCTGCACCTCTCATAACAGGAATTACCACTGACACACTCAACCTCAATGCATTCCTATGGGCGGCAGGTCAATCTCACTAAATGGGCACAGTGCGCGCACGCACTTGGCACTGGACTGTCTTGTGGTTTGTTGCCTGCCTTGTTATGTTGGCCTAGGCCTGGCTGCCATGCTGCTTTTCTTTGCGCACGTTACACTGAGCCGGGACTCCCTCGCCCTTTGCTCGTGCCAAGTTCTTTTGCACTGTCTGCATTTTCTGTTGTTCACCTTTTTGGGCTCGGTCTGCACAAACATGTACAAGGTCACATAACAATGTATTTTGGTTCTTCCTGATATGGCCAGTCTCGCGCACCCAGACATAACATTAGGTGCAATTGCCATGAAGAATTTTGTGTGCTTTTAATACTGCGGTTTCCTAGCGCTTAACACACTTGGAGAAATCCCTTTCAGTGAGAAGAGCTATGATGTCCTGCTGATGTAATTCTGCATCTAGAGACTGAGGTATGGGGGTTCGCTAGTCAAAGCCCAGAGGTCTTCTATTTTTATAATACACTATCTTACTGCAAGGGGAGGGTGGTAATGTTATTTATACATTTATCCACTGAGTTATGAGATGCTTTCCCCGTTTGTATTCTATGGAATTGTAACCATGCTGCTTATATTATTCATATGCATTATGCTATTAGTACTGACACGTGTACTGTACATTAGAGCACGTAAGTTGGAATAAACATTTTAACCTATCCAGTGTCTCTTCCTACGCACCTTGTGGACAAGTACGAGTGAGTGACGAAAGAGTGTTCTTGCTTCTGCGAGTCCTGAGATAAAGATACCGTGTTCTGGGTTGTCCAATCATTGGTACTTGGGTGCTAATGGGATGCTAAGCTAGTTGGGTTGGGGTTTTTGGGTGCTACGGTATATGGTAGGCAAACCACTGTATTCCGGGGTCCCATTATCCTGTGCATAGCTCTGTGTATGTGCAGAAACCTTATGACAGGACCACAGTGTCCAAGTGCCCAGAGGTCTAAAACTACTAACACCAAGTTCCATATAAGGCAAAAAGTTCAGGGGTGAACCTGCCAAAAAGGGTCAGGTCCAACACAACCCCCTTCCAGCCAAAACGCAGGGTAGACCAATCACCACCGTGATGGGCTTCCCTGCTTGGGGCGATAGAACACGGACACAGGCCCGCACGGCAGGGACACCCTCCGGTTCTACGCCACCCTGAAACTCTGGAGAAAAGAAAAAAACAAAGGAAAAAAAAATTCAGGATCAACTATGCTATCCTACGGGTACTCTTCTAGTTGTTCATGGCCAGTACCAGGACCTAGGCCACCCAGATGCCACTGGTCCTTGTCAATCCACAAAGTGGGGGGCAGTAACCCCTGGCATACAATAGCCATTCTCCACTCTCCCTCTCAGTGTAGTTCCAAACTACCACTGATCCTCCAGCCTAGGGTCCGCACCCTCAGGCTGACCAGAGATTACGGGCAATCTCAATAAAAATAGAAGAAAACTTCTCAACAAAATGTATGCGGGTAACAATCACCGGCAATATCAAATATATAAAAAAAAAAAATAGGCTTGCCCGTTGTAACAATCACGGGGAATATCAATCAATAATAGAATCATAGAACTCTCAAAAATATATGCGGGTAGTAACAATCACCGGCAATATCAATAAGCAATAGGCTTGCCCATGGTAACAATCATGGGCAATATCAATCAACAATAGAATCAACAGAACTCTCAAAAATATATGCGGGTAGTAACAATCACCGGCCATATCAATCAACAATAGAATCAAGAGAACTCTCAAAAAAATATATGCGGGTAGTAACAATCACCGGCAATATCAATAAGCAATAGGCTTGCCCATGGTAACAATCATGGGCAATATCAATCAACAATAGAATCAACAGAACTCTCAAAAATATATGCGGGTAGTAACAATCACCGGCAATATCAATAAGCAATAGGCTTGCCCATGGTAACAATCATGGGCAATATCAATCAACAATAGAATCAACAGAACTCTCAAAAAATATATGCGGGTAGTAACAATCACCGGCAATATCAATAAGCAATAGGCTTGCCCATTGTAACAATCATGGGCAATATCAATCAGCAATAGGATCAAAAAAACTCTCAAAAATGTATGCTATCATAAATGCAAGTCCAGATCCGGAAACACCGGCTACTGGCTCCCCAACCCGGGGACGTACCTCTTGGGTCAGACGCCTGGAAAACCAGGACTTCACAAGGGTGACACATCCCTAGCGTGTCGTGTGACAGTCTGCCCGGCGCAGAGCTCACAACCTCCTGTCCCTCTGACAGGGCGTGAAGATGTGCCAGGACAGAAGTGGCGCACACCATGGTCAATCATTGGCGACTCAGCCCTTCTGGCTGGTCCCTGACCCACTGGTTCCCACTGGGGACTCTTTCCCCCTCTCACCCCTCAAAACTGGACCTCTGCACCCTCCCAACTGGAGCGGTACTGCCAGACACTAGAACTGCTGGAGGTCTGATTACAGGCACTCCCAGCTCACCTAAAACGGGAAAAACCACCTTGAAGAACGGTCCAACAGGACAGACTAGACCCCTACCTGGTGCTCCCTCATGGAACCAACCAGTACTGGAAACTGAGGTGCGGGCACTTTGGGACACAGCCCAATCTCACTCCTCCTCCTGTGAGACAGGATGTGAGTCCCTACAACCGCCTCACAATAAGGGTACCCAACTGGGCTACTCTGAACCATCTTAAACCGCGAGGGTTATCGAGACACCTGCACCATTCTTCTAGGGTCACTCCCCAATGCTAGTTCCTTACAATCAAAGAACTCACACACTAACACCATTTACTCAAACGTCCAGTGCATCACAACATTCATCCACACTCCCCCATAAGACTGGTGAGACAGCATCTTACTGCCCCTGAAACACAACCTGTACCCCTCTCAACCGGGAACTAGGTACCATACTATGGGAACCGGGAATGGGACTTCCTACACTGGACTACATATTGCTGCCACCACTGGATCCCACCCATCTGGGGATTCCAGAAAACTTACACTGCAACAAGAACACATATTTCAAAAATGAAATAACACTTAAAAAAAAATCTTAGACCAATAATCCCCAACATGTGACTATCTAAAATGCAGAGTTTTGTAGTGCAGCCAGTTGTCGCTGCGGTACTGCGCAAACGCAAGTCCTATCCCACCGCTGATCCACCAATGTTAGAAATGGGATTTCTGGTTGGCTAAGGCTTGCGCCAAAGCCAAGCAGGAACCACCACTCTAGTCAGGGCAAGAGAGTTACACACCCAAGATAACCCCTGCTCACCCCCTTGGTAGCTTGGCACGAGCAGTCAGGCTTATCCCGGAGGCAATGTGTAAAGCGTTTGCGCAACACACACCCAGCACAACACCCCAGGCACACTACAAAAGGAACTCCACACAAGGGTATATCAAAAATAGCCTTTGTATTCTCATAATACATTAGAATAGTAAACACATATATACATGCGCCATCTGGCAATAGGTACTATCTACAAGGGATTATTTACACATGACAGGGCCACGTGGGCCGCTGTCAGAACCATCACAACTGTAGGACATATCACGTACAACCAGTAATCACTGGCAACCACTGCACTCAGCATCCGTCTGTAACATAAACCATATTATGTACAGCATCACATTAGGCGCAAAACCTTGTGCGCCAACCTCACCAGCATAAACCATAATATGCAACACAACCTCATAATCATAAAACACATTTAGAGGTATCAAACAGGGTGCGTAAATCATGCTACATACATTACATTTCCTAGCACCCTATAAAGCACATTTAGGAAATACTCTCAGGGGAAATAGCTCACAACCTAAACGCATTAGGTAATAATAAAATCACAAGCATAATATACTATGCAAAACCTCATGATCATGAACCACACTTAGAGGTATAACACAGGGTGCGTAAACCATAATATAGGACTCACATTTCCTAGCATCCAAAATCACCTTAGCACCTCACTGAGATCAGGGCCTGGCGCCCTATAAACCTAACTGTCCCCCTGGCCAACTGGCCATCTCTAAAGGGGCTCAAATGCCCTATGTCCCAAAGTCAGGGCGCGCTGCAAGGGCAGCGAAAGTCAAGGGTGCGCCATCTGCGCAGGCCTAAACGGTGCAGCTGGCACTAAGTGCTGCGCAGCTGTGAAAGTCAGGGGCGCAGGAGTGCATCTCACTCCTAACTTCAACAGGTCCCCTAAAGCAAAGAGAAAGACCTAAACGGTGCAGCTGCCCCCTACTTGCTGGGCAGCTGGGAATGTTAAAATGAGGCATGGGCCCTCAATGGTCCTAGAAACAAATGTGCAAAACGTGGGAGCCACACGGGGCTCAGTAAATAGGTCATACCCCCAAAGAACAGCGGCCTAAACGATGCAGCTGGCACTAAGTGCTGCGCAGCTGTGAAGCTCACTGGCACTCACTGTGCCTCTGGTCCCTCTCAGGGACTCTCTCTCATTTGTGCCCAGTTCGTGGCACTTTGTATAAAGGAGGGGTGCCTGGCACCTCTGTGCCCTCTGGACCCCAGGTAGCACTACAACATATGCCACCATCTGTGGGGCGGCCCGCTCTCTGGCGGGTCCGCCCAGGCGCCGACAATGCGCCTCGATCTGCCCCCCTAGACCCGGGGCCCTCTGGGGCTCTTTGAGGCCCTAAAAGAACTTGCCCCCAAGCGTTGGAGCCATACTAGGCTCTGAAACAATTTCTCATCGTTGCAGTTGCCCACTGTCAAGCGGGGCAACTGTGCTCATGGCAAGAGAGGCCCGGCACTACTGTGCTCTCGGCCCCCCCACGGGCTTTTAAATAACTTTGCCCCCCCTCGTTGGAGCGGCCCGCAACGGCGGGACCGCTCCAGAAATAAGGCAGGGATAGCACTGTGCCTCGAATAGGCACGCACAGAGAACCACCACGGAGCCCTACTCACCGGCTCCCATGGTGGGCTGCTCCAGTCTCCTCGCTGGTGGAAGGAAGGCCTCGGGGAGGCATGCATCGAGAGGGCCCCCACTGGGGCCCTTAAAATAAATTTGCCCCATCGTTGGAGCGGCCCGCAACGGCGGGTCCGCTCAGGACATAGGCCGGGGCACGGTGTCTGCATCTGGCCTTCCCCCCAGCCGTCTCACTCACCGGACTGCGGGCAGGACTCTGCTGGCTCTGTCCATCGCCACTCGGGGCTCTGCTTCAGTGCGGGGCCGGCGTGCTTCTGGACGGCGGGCGGGGCTCTCTCAGCTTACGAGAGCCCCGCAAAGACTTGCCAGCTGCTACTCTTCACCCGGGCCCCTCCTGGGACCCGGGACTCACTGCACCGCCCGCAACTCTGCACGGCTTCACCCGGGCCCTCCAAGGGGACCCGGGACTTCTCTGTGGAGCCCTCGAGGCTCCGGTCCGGTCTCTGGCGGCGGGCGGGACTTCCTCTCCCCACTCCGCCCATGTCCCAGGCAGACGTGCCTGACTTCCTGGTCGCGCTGCAGCGGCCGGGAACTGATTTCTTCGGCGGTAATGAGGGGTAGGCTCCCTCCAGAGTTAAGATATAAAGCAGGGTGGGCTCCGGCTCAGTAAATAAACCTACCACGGACAATGAGGGGTAGGCTCCCCCTCCATTTAGACTGCAAAGCGGGGTGGGCTCCCGCCATTTTAAATACTCGGGAAGCGGGGGAATCCCCTCGCTGGGATTCCCTCGATCAGCAGCTCCGCGCTGCGAAACCCACGCTCCAGCGCTCCTCTCTCAAGGGGAAAATTTAAGATAAAGCGCTCCCAAGCGCTTAGAAGCAGGCAAAGGTCCTGCAGGCAAAATAATAAAATACAAGGGTCCCACAAAGGTTTTCCAGGTCCAGGGGCAAGGCAGGGCCCAGGGAGGCTAGCCCTCCTGGCAGCCCCCCTGGGCCCCAGCAGCAGCACGCCCCTGGCAGATTAGAGTACAGGAACAAGAGAGCTTTCATGGGGTCACAGCCCCTCTTTTATACACCCTTTTCCTTTGTCTAAAGGTGTAGGGTGTAGGGAAAACCAGATGCAACTGGTTTGGGGGAGCTTTGGAGCACTTTGTTTTGCTCAGCTCCTCTCTCCTTTCACAGGACAGGCTAGGGACATCAGACGCACCACAGGAGGTGGAGCCAGCATTGTAGAGGGAAGGCACAGTCCTATTCAGGTCCTTGGTGCAACTCCTCCCACCACTCTCAGCTCAGGTGTCCCATTCAGCCTAGCGCTGACTCACCCTGCCCCTCCTGCAGCCACACACACCTCCCAGCTCCTGTCACTCACAGAGCCAGACATGTAATCCACATCAGGCAGGCAGACACAGAGCACACATAAATGCCAACTTCTAGAAGTGGCATTTCTACACCAGTCACAAGAAATCTGCGCACACCATTGCGCAGCATTTATTCTCACGAATTCAGGCATACTAGACTTGACCATGCTGCACCTCTCATAACAGGAATTACCACTGACACACTCAACCTCAATGCATTCCTATGGGCGGCAGGTCAATCTCACTAAATGGGCACAGTGCGCGCAAGCACTTGGCACTGGACCACAGTGTCCAAGTGCCCAGAGGTCTAAAACTACTAACACCAAGTTCCATATAAGGCAAAAAGTTCAGGGGTGAACCTGCCAAAAAGGGCCAGGTCCAACACGTATCTCTTCTGCTGTCCCCCATTCTTTAACATCTTTTGTCCAACTCTGTTCCCTAGGACCCAAGAGACCCAGCCACAAAATGGCAACCCACCTTTTGCCAGTACAAGGGCCAATTACATAAATTTCACCTCCATTTTTCTATCCTTTCGATTCTTAATGTTTCCCTGAAGACATTTGGATGGGTCCCCATCTGATGTCATACCCTCGATATACCCCAATCTTTGGACGACTAAGACCCAGAAATTGCACACCGAGGGGCAGTGCCAAGCCAAATGCAGGAAGGTAGCAGGGCCGCCCCAGCACTGGGGACATTCATCTGTCTTAGTAGGGTCTATTCGGTGCAACAGGAGTGATATATGTAAGGTGCATGTAATTGAAATATACTAATTCAAAGCGCATGTTACAAGTCCCTTGTTTAACCAGCGCACAAATGCCCTTCCACTGCGCTTCCTCTAGCGGGGTACCAAGTTCCTCCTCCCAGGCCATTTGACCCCTAAATATGGTCCTTAGCTCGTCAGCAATCATTGCCCTGTACAGGTGGGATGTCAAGTGTCTACCCCCACCAAACTCCAGCAGTGCCCTAAACATGTTGGAGGAGGGAGAGGCTGCTGGATATGTTGGCCAAATGTCCCATACTATGTCCACAATACTTGCGTACAATAAGAACTGACCCTGACCGACCCCAAAGGCTTCCTGAGCTGCTTCAAACATAATGAATGTGTCTTTGGGGTATAAATCCCCCAGCGTCAAACAACGCCCCTCCCTCCAATCAGTAACGTCCACTGTGGCGGTCAACTGTCGGAATGCTGGGAGGTCCCAGAAGGTAAACTCGCATGCGAAGGGGGCACGTTTCATTACCACTTTCACCCCTCTCTCCCACAGCAAGGCTGTATGCCTGATTATGTATGGCACTGCAGATCTACCTCTCCCAACACAATGGAGAAGTTGCGACAGTCCCAGTTCCCTGGAGTCATCTAGATCCTTCTCCCAATTTTCCCCATCCAATAACCAGTGTGCCGCAAGCTGCAACTGCAACTGAGACGCTAAATAGTACAGCTCCAGGTAGGGTAATGCCAGCCCACCCTCGTCCATGGGTAGACGAGGAGTCTCACGGTACACCCTGTTCCTACCTACCGCACAGGCCAGTGCCATCAGTAAGGAGTGTAATCACTTAAACACTGCTCGTGGCAGAGTGTCAAATGAATGTTGGAGAGCGTATAGGCTGCGTGGCAAGAAAAACATTTTCGCTACTGCCTCTTGTCCCATTAGGGACAGTGTGAGCGTGTTCCAAAACTGCCCTGATTTAGCTAGCCCTTTTGTCATACGGTTAATATATTGTTTTTGTTTCTGGACTGAGTGTGCCACCTGTACCCCCAAATAATGAAAGTGGTCAGTCCCCCAACGCAACAGCAAAACTGGGAGTGCATTAGGGTCCAGTGTTGGCATCCGCCCAAAGGGGACACAAGAGACTTGTTTGGATTGATTTGCAGCCCCGAAATGTGCTCAAAATCTTCCAGATGTGTCAGTAACAATGGCAGTGACTCCTTCTGAGTGGTCAGGTAGAAGAGGGTGTTGTCAGCATAGAGGGAAATTAAATGGTTTACCCCTCCCATTTGGAGACCCCACCCTGCCATATCCCGTCGGAGCATTATAGCGAAAGGCGCCAGTGCTATTGCAAACAGCAGGGGCGACAAAGGGCACCCCTGCTGTGTGCCTCTCAAGATCATCAGAGATGCTGAGCATGACTTGCCCAGTCGGACTCTGGCTGTGGGCCGTGTGTAGAGCAACTTCACCCAATCACGAACACCTTGCCCTAAGCCTATTGCTTCAAGGACTGCAAGTAGGTAACAGCAATTTACTGTAACAAATGCCTTGGCAATATCGATGGAGACCAAGGCTAACTCTCCTTCTCTACCCTACACTTCTTGCAGGATATGCATCAAACGTCTATTGTACATGGTAGTGTTCCCGCCAGGTATAAAACCTCATTGGTCTGAGTGAACCAGCCGGAGAATCACCGGGCCTAACTGTGATGCATGAGCTTTACAAAGGATCTTCATGTCAGTGTTTATCATGACGATCGGGTGGTAGGAGGACGGGTCCGATGCTGTGGCACCAGGTTTCAGTACCATTGCAATAATACCTTCACACATGGATGCCGGAAGTGTAGAGGAGCCACCTGGCCCTCTCACAACTTTGTTGCACCTTTACACCCCTCGTGACAGGGCGCGGTCCGAGGGGATAAATAAACGAGCCCCAGGTCGCACGTGACCTTGGGGCTGAGATCGTTAATGTGACTGGTGTCCCCTATGTGCTGTGCTACCTAGCCCTGTGCCCTGTACCTGTTCGCAGCGCCACACTGGAGACGAGGAGCGGATGGGCCCGCGCGTCTGTTCCCCGCTGCCCGCGATGCAAAGTCTGCTGCCAGCGTGATCACCTGCAGCTGGCGCCCGCCAGGAAAACCGTCGTGGAAGGGAGCAATCCGGCCCAGAGCGCCCGCCTAGCTGAGGCCGTGCGACGCTGGTAGAGGCATCGCGATGAGACGACCCTGCAGGGCTCCAGGTCAGCCGCGTACTGTGCGTGCGTGCGGGCGGGCACACCTAGACCCGCGTCCACTGTGGGCGCGGTGCCTGCAGAGGGTGCGTGTGCGGAAGGAGGTGCTGCCACCTGCTGGAGTGCCCGGAGCGGCTGAGAAGCGCCTCCGCGAGATGCGAGGCCTCCTGCACGAAGGAAAGCAGGCACGCGCTGGGGAGAAGAGGCGCTGAGCCCCAGAAGAGGCCCAGAAAGGCAGGCTCACGCGTGGGCTGATTGGGAGCAGAAAGAGAGAGGGGAAAAAAAAAAGCAAAAAAAAAGCAAACAAGCATTGGGGACAGGTCACAGAAAAGAGACAACACGTGAGTTGGACAGCCACCAAAAGGAAAGAAGGCTCACAACCTGACACTGCCAGAGGTCAAGGGTAGCCCAAGGCAGCTAAAGCCAACACCTGGCACAAGTACCCCGGCACGGGGGTGAAGGGACATTTAAGAGGGACGGGGTGCTGTCAAGACACACCGCCCCCAGAAAGAAAAGTGCCACTCCGGTCAAAGAGGGAGTCAAGAAGTGTGCATCATGGGGGACCCTCCTCAACAACAACAGGCACCTGTGCCAACGGCACCGCATTCTCATGCGTCAGTGACACCTATACCACCGTTCAGCCAGCTGCTTGACCCCGCCTCAGCCGCGCCGAGATGGAAGCGATGGGTAGGGCGGCTCAACCATTACTTCACTGGGACCCGGGAGACAGACAGGACGGTGAAGCGATCCCTGTTGATGCATTTCGGAGGGGACGAGCTCTATGAACTGTTCGAGTCGCTGCCTAACACAGGAGCCGCCCACGAGTATGATGCTGCGATCGCAGCTCTCGACAGATATTTCGATCCCCAGATGAACCCAGACTACGAGAGGTTCAAGCTGCGACAAGCCAGACAGATGGAGGTCGAAACAGTAGATATGTTCTACGCCAGACTCAGGAAGCTGGCGAGTTCGTGCACCACTATTGACCAGAACGAGGAGATTAGGGCGCAGATCATCCAGGGGTGCAAGTCCCTTACACTGCAGCGCCAGATACTTCGGCAACCGGGGATAACGCTCGACGAGATCCTAGTCCTGGCCCGGTCCCATGAGCTGTCAGACCAAAGGGCTGATGAGATGGAGGCGGTGAGAGTGAGAAACACCCCCACAGCGGCGAGTCAGAAGATAGTCCAGGTCAAGGAAGAGACCGTAGACGCGGTACAGAGGCGCCCCAGCCCAGGCCAGAGGCGAGGCGCTGGATATCGACCCAACCACAAATGCGGACAGTGTGGCTATGACCACCGAGATCAGGATAAGTGTCCGGCAAGAGGGCAAGCATGCTCGAAGTGTGGCAAACCCAACCGCCTTGCCAGCGTCTGCAGAAGTGGAACGGTGCGCGCACGAGGGGGTGCATCCCGAGGACGCTCAGTGAACATATGGAATCTCACACTAGAGGACCCAGAGAACACAGCGGCACCGCCCGGGAGAGGGGCGACAGCGTACTATGAGGATGACAACGATTCCTTCGTCATTTCGTTTGTAGGAAGACCAGGACGGAGAAGGCGCCCACCCCCAATGTGCCACATCACAGTGAACGGAACGTCAGTCCAAGCCCTCATAGACACGGGGGCGTCCTTAAACGTGATGGATTCGGACCAGTATGAGAAACTGTCGCCCAAACCATGCCTGACACCGAGCATGGCCAAGATTTACACGTACGGCGGCATGGAGCCCATACCGCTGAGGAGTATGATGGAGGTCGAGGTCGCGAGTGCAGAGCACTCGGTGAAGACAAGGTTCCACGTGACGGAAGGAAAGAAAGGAACACTACTAAGTTGCCACACAGCAGAAGACCTGGAGCTAGTGTTTTTCGCCAGGCAAGTGCATGAACATCACGCGGAGGACATAATGAGCGAGTTTCCCCAACTCTTCAGAGGGTTAGGCAAGTTGAGAGACCACCAAGTGAAGCTACATATTGACAAGACGGTCCAGCCACGGGCCCTGAGGCACCGACGCATTCCTTTCCACCTACGCCCGGTGGTGGAACAAGAACTACAAGACCTGGAGAACATGGGGGTCATAGAAAAGGTGTCCGGGCCCACCCCATGGGTCTCCCCGTTGGTGGTGGCGCCGAAGCCGAAACAACCCGGCGCCATTCGCCTGTGTGTCGACATGCGGCTGCCCAATCAGGCGATCTGGAGGGATAGGCACGTGACCCCGACCATGGATGACATTGTGGCGGATCTAAACGGGGCACAGTGGTTCTCGAAATTAGATCTAAACTCTGGGTATAACCAATTGGAGCTGGCGCCAGAAAGCCGATACATTACTACATTCTCAACGCACGTCGGCCTCAGAAGGTACACCCGGCTTAGTTTCGGCGTGTATTCCAAAATACCATCAAAGAGACACTCTCAGGCCTCTTGGGTGTGATCAATTTAAGCGACGATATCCTGATCTACTCGCAGAATCTAGAAGAACACCACGTAAGGCTCAGGGCGACATTGCAGAGACTGGCGGAGTGTGGCCTCACGCTCCACAAGAAGAAATGTGCGTTCTACAGAAGCTCGTTAAACTTATTTGGGTACGTCTTCTCAAGGGACGGGCTCCGAGTGGACCCCCACAAGGCCGACGCCATCCGAAGTGCCCCAGTCCCCCAGAACCCCACGGAGATAAGGAGTTTTCTCGGGATGGCGACATACTGCGGGAGGTTCCTCCCGAACCTTGCGACCATAACGGAACCCCTCCGGCAGCTCACGAAAACCGGCGTGCCCTGGGAGTGGACCCTAAAGGAAGAAACAGCATTCCAAAACATCTAATCGGCCCTACTCGACCAGACGACCATGGCATACTTCCACCCCAAACGGAAGACGGAACTGGTGGTTGATGCCAGCCCGGTAGGGCTCGGAGCAGTCCTGCTCCAGGAAGACACCAAGGGAGCCTGCGCACCAGTGGCATATGCCAGCAGGGCACTGTCCCCGACAGAGACCAGGTACGCTCAGATAGAGTGGGAGGCCCTTGCAATACGGTGGGAGTGTCAACATTTCCACCTGTACCTGTGCGGCCATCCCTTTCGCGTGGTGACAGACCACAAACCCCTGCTGCAGCTCTTCAGCGGATTGATACGATTGGCACCCCGAGGATCGAGAGATGGCAGTACAGCTGCAAGCGTACTCATTTGAATTGCTGTACAGGCCCGGGGCGGACAACCCCACCAACTTCTTATCCCAGCACCCCCTGGAGACCGCAAGCGCATCCCGGAAGGACGAAGACACAGACACGGAAGCGTTTGTGCGGATGGTGGAAGACAACGCCTGCCCGGTAGCCGTGACGAAGGAAGATATATGCCGGGCCACCGAGGACGATGTCACGCTACAACGCGTCAAAGAGGCCTTGGACAAGGGGCGGTGGCACAGGTTCTTGTATGGAGTGTCGCTGTTGACCGCGGAGGAACAGAACGCCCACCGCCAGATCTGGAAAGTGAGGCACGAGCTCAGCATCAGCGGATCTGGGTTGATCCTGCGAGGACAACGAATCGTAGTGCCACAGTGCCTTCGCCAGCGTATGGTCACGCTCGCCCACCAAGGACACCAAGGCACTGCCAAGATGAAGGCCAGGCTGAGGGCGAAAGTGTGGTTTCCCAATCTGGACGACACGGTCGACGCCGAAGTACAATGATGCCACCCTTGTACCATCACGGGAGGAGACCCGGCTCCAGCGCCAGTGATCACGGAGGAACTGAGCAAGGTGCCCTGGACGAGGCTAAGTGCAGACTTCAGGAGCTTTCCGGATGGGAGACACAACCTAGTCGTCATTGACTCCTTCTCAAAATTTCCCGTGGAGGAGCTGGTTCCGTCCACGGCGTTCCTACATGTGCACCCCGCCCTGGAAAGGATCTTCGCCACTTTCAGCCTGCCCGAAGAAAATTTAATCAGACAACGGGCCCCCGTTCCAAGGGCAGGACTTCCACGACTTTCTGGAGAAGCGGGCAATCCGGCACCGTCGCATCACCCCACAATGGCCACAAGCGAATGGCGAAGTGGAGCGAATCATGAGGACCCTCAACAGGGCCCTCCGCATAGGTGTGGATCAACATCAGGATCTAGAGTCATGTCTACAACAGTTCTTGCTCGCCTACTGGCAGACTCCACACTCGACAACTGGATGTGCCCCAGCTTCGCTGCTCATGAAACGATTGCCAAGGGACGTCATCCCCGAAGACCCGGACTGGGTGCCACCGGAACTGGATGTGGAGAGAGCCCAACTGAGACGGAGGACAACCAACGAAAAAGCAACGGTAACAAGGGGGGCCAAGGCCCCAAGGCTCGTCATGGGCGCTAAGGTGGTTCTGAAGGATCGACACCCAGGCTGGAAGCTTCGGACCCCGTATGAGCCAGAAGTATGGACCGTCACTCGCGTAGACGGCACCATGATCACCGCCCAGAGAGGCCACCACACCGTGGTGAGGAATGTGTCCTGGTTCAAACCAGCACGCGAGGTCCGATCAGAGGAATGGCCGGCACCAGAGGAAGATGCTGGCTTGGACGAAGGGCCCGGACAAGACACCGCAGACGGGCAGGCAGGCCCTCCGCCCGCTCTGCTAAGGGGCGCAGAGAGCCCCGGCACGGACGGGGCGGATAGTGTGCCAGCGCCACGGGAGTCAGAGAGGCCGGGGACGACCTCACCCGAAGACACCCAGCATGCCATTCCCAGGAGCCCATGGTACCTGCTCAGACCCAATCCGGCCCCCAGACAAGAAAGACACTGAAGCGGGTCTGGAGCTGATAATGACTTCTGAACTATTGGTTGTGTACTTTCATATGCTCTTTGGTTCATATCCTGTTATGTCCATTTCCCCCCCCCCTCCCCGGTTCTCATCTGAAGGAAAGGAGGGCTGTAGAGGAGCCACCCGGCCCTCTCACAACTTTGTTGCACCTTTACACCCCTCGTGACCGGGCGCGGTCCGAGGGGATAAATAAACGAGCCCCAGGTCGCACGTGACCTTGGGGCTGAGATCGTTAATGTGACTGGTGTCCCCTATGTGCTGTGCCACCTAGCCCTGTGCCCTGTACCTGTTCGCAGCGCCACAGGAAGCACTTTTTTTCTAGGGCCTCCAGATAGACTTCAAGGAGGCGGGGTGCCAAGTCTGTGTTAAAGGTCTGATGAAATTTAGCTGTGAAGCCGTCGCTTCCAGGCATTTTTCCAGTCGGAAGGGACTTCAGAGCCCCTTGGATCTCCTCCAATGTGAGGGGAACATCCAGCTCCTGAACCTCTGCAGCTCCCAGCCGTGGGAGTCATATCCCCGACAGGAAGGTGGACACCCGTTCACAGTCTGGATTCCCAGTGCCTGCATAAACCCTTTCCAAATGATCCAGAAATACCTCAATTGTGTCACTCTGGGTTCGCGCCTCCTCTCCACAGTGATTATTAAGGTGAAGCACAGGGGAATGGGGCAATTTCCGACGAAGGATCTAGGCCAAAAGGTGTCCCGATCTGTCTCCCTCCCTATGAAGCAGTTACTGGTAAAATCTCAGGGTGTAACGCTCAAGCCTATCTCTAGTCTCTGTCACCTGCTTTAGTAACTCCACCTCAGTCTCCTGTCCACGGGACTCCCCTGTGGCATCCTTGGCAGGGCTGCCAGGGCCCTTTCCTTGTGGAGGAGTTCCACCTGTAGTGTACGCCTGACTTCACAAGAAAGGCCCACACATCTACCTCTCAGTAATGCCTTCAGTGCCTCCCACTCCGTCGCTCGGCTCTGGGTGGTCTTCCAGTTCATGGCAAGGTATTCAGTCACTGATTCCGCCACGGCTTCCCTACCAACCTGGTCCTGAAGGATCTCAGTAGGAAAGTGCCATGAATAGGGGGACCTGGGTTGTCCCTCCATTGGAATTGTCATGCTAGTGGTGCATGGTCAGACAAGTATCGTGTCAGGTGTGTCACATCCTATACCCTAGGGGCCGTCTGTTGTGTTACCAATAATTGATCCAATCTACTGGAAGTGCCATGCGTGGCTGAAAGGCAGGTATATTCCAGGTGATTCGGATGAGTGTCCCTCCAAATGTCACAAAACCCCAGTTGGTACATGACCTCCACCAACCCCGCTGTCATCCTAGGCTTAGTACCCCGTCGAGGAGGGTGGCGATCCATGTCCCCATTCACCACACAATTAAAGTCACCCAGCCAGAATGTGTCTACCCTTGTCGTAGTTGTCATCACGTCCCTCAGCATAGGGTAAATGGAGGCATCGTCTGTATTTGGAGCATAGGAATTAACAATCCCCATCTAGTGTACCCTGAACTAGTATATAGCAACATTTAACATCTGCCTCCATATAAGTCAGCGCAAAAGGGACTCCCGGGGCAATCCAGATTAACACCCTCCTAGAGAACGAAGAATAGGTGGCATAATATGTCTGTCCCCTCCACTTTTTTGTGAGATTTTTGGCTTCCGTCTCCATCAGGTTGGTCTCCTGACGACATGCTGGCGCTTAAGGAGGGATAAGACTCGGTATCGTTTAGTGCATGTGCCGAGCCCGCAGACATTCCAGGAAAAGAGTTTGTAGATAGTAGTGACAGTCATTGTGTATCAAATATCTGGCGTCACAATTGCAGTGAAGCACACACGCGGCAATAGCTAAAACCATGAAAAAATAAACATATAACATTTTCCCTGAAACCCCCTCTCCCCCACCCAGGACAAGTTCCACAAACTTGGAACCACGCACATGTCCAGATACATCGATGAACATGGTCTTGCAGTAGAATAGTCCCTCTATGTTCGGACCTCGTCTCCATCCCCTATCCCCCCAATTAAGAAGATTTACTTCCCCATTTCCTGTTACACTGATAAGGTGCCGTGCAGAATCAACCTCCATTAATACAGTCGTTATACCTGTTGACCCAATGGTTGACCATCATGGTCCACAATTATGATCATAACTCAGTGTAGACTCTTGCACTGCGGACCAGTACCGCCATCACCTGAGCCCATTGTCTGGACCCGGTCCAGACAATGCTCCTGTGGGTTGCTCATATGCCAGTATCCGGCACTGCTTTCTCCACATTCAACTTTTCGGTTTGTGCCCTCTCTTCGCCGGTTGAGACCTCCTTGACATTTCCTCGATCGAGGGTGTAGCAAAATGCACTGTGGCCATCGTGCCATCCTCACAGATCATCACTCGGGCCTCGGCCGGTTTCTCCCGCAGCGCCTTCTTCCCCCGTGGTCGTTGACTGTGGTTATTGTTTTCACTTCTGGTCATAAGTCAAGGTTTCTGTTCCACCAGAGTTTTGTTCCCTGTGGGAATCGTCTTGTCCAGCTATGACCAGGCCTCTTCTGGACTCTCAAAAAAGTGGGACTTTCCCACATGCAGAACCTTCAATTTTGCTGGATATAGGAGCATATATTGGACACCCATCAGTCTAATGCGTTTTTCTACTTCAAGAAAGGTCTTGCAATGTTCTTGGACTTTATGGGTATAGTCAGGGTATATGGCAACATTTCATCCCTCTAATTGGGAGAGGGGTTCTCCCTGGCTGCTCGTAGTATAACATCTCTGTCTTTGTGGCTAAGCACTCATGAAATGAGGGCCCTGGGTGGGTCCCCAGGCCGCGGCTTCAGAGCCAACACTTTATGTGCACACTTGATCACAAAAAAGGGGGAGAGCCCTGTTGGTTTCAATGTCTCTTTAATCCAGGGTTCTAGGTACTGTTCAACCACTTGTCCCCCCGCTGTTTCATCGGGACCGTCCTTCAGCATTCTCTGCTCTGTCTTCAAGTAGCTGAGTGACCTTTGTCATGCATGGTACCTGCGCTTTGAGGAGGCTGACTTCAGTTTTTAGATTGGCTATGTACATTTCCGCTGTCCCCACTTTATCAACCATTTTCCATAGGGCTGCTCCAAGGAGGTTCACCTCTACTGTGACCCCCATGATCTGTTTCTCCAGTGCCACTCTTGAACTCTGAATTGCATCTATGAAGGCCATTCTTGTGGGTTCTTCTTGGCATTCAGGTGAATGGTCGTTCCGTCCCTGATATTGTCTGGTGCTTCGCTGAACTGCCTGACGCGGTTTAGCGTTTTGCATCATTGTATTGCTCCTGGCCTGCTTTGACTGCTTTTCCTTTCCCATGGCCGAGCCCTGGACAAAAGCCACCCACGCAGGAAGAATGTGGCTCCAGGCCCAGAGGAGTCAATAAACCCAACAGTGGGCTCACCCTCGGCACCAAGTGGGGCCCAAGTTATATCCTCCAGACCGCAGGCCTTGGTAGGTACATTGGGGCTGTGTTCACTGCAAGAGATAAGGCCCAGCAAGGGCCCCCGGTGCGTCCGCAATGGCCCACCAATCAGTGCGCAGCCCCGTAAAGTTGGCCCATGACTCCGGCCCTCCGCAGACCAAGTCCCGTGCCATGGGCAATGCTGAACCCAAAGGCTACTATGTTCTGGGGGGCCCTTAGCAAGCCACCACTCTTTTCTCACCCCCTCAGAGCGTTCAGATCTCAGCAGAGGAGGGGGTCCAGCAACGAGAAGGAGTGTCAGGTGTCCCCACTACAGAGTTCAGTCGCTCAGCCCCTGAAGGACACAGGGTAATCCGGTAGGCTCTCGTCGGTCGTTCGTGACCTCTAGGATGTAGGTTGTGCACACGTTGATCTACTTGAGGTCCCAGTATTATCCGCTGCGCTGCAGGCCCCCTCTGTTTTTTGGCCTCATTCACCCAAGCTCAGCAGCAGCTCCCCTCGGTGCTGCTGCCACCACGGGGCGTGCCACTCACTCAATCGCGGTCTGAGCCCAGGGGCCCGACCCACAGCAAAGACTCACTCGTTGTCTCCAGAAGGGGGGCAGGATCCGTTGGCGCAGCGGCTCACGTGCTCAGGATCCTCCTAGGCCCCACTCTGGGGGGTCGGCTGCAGGGAGGGCACCTAGACCAGCCCCGCCGGCTCCCTTGAACAATTCTGGCCGATCCGCTCCTCTCACTTAGTTCACAGCACTGGTCCCGCAGGTCATCGGCCCCCGGGCGCCACCGTCTTCACCACCGCAGCCCCAGGGCCGCCATATTGAGATCCTCTTACGTCAGCCAGGTAACTGCCTCAATGTTCTTTTTTCAGCGCTGGAAGAGGATCCCCAAAGGGCTCAGAATTCAGCAAGTCGGCCGGGATCCTCCCCGGCTAGACCGGGACCCCCGGAGTCACCACGTCCCTAGAAGAGGGGAAGGCTGCACTCCGTCCACAGGCCCCTCCCGGGTTCCTCGCCATGTCCCAAGTTGTCTCCATGGTGTTTTCAGGACCCACAGGACGGGGCCGCCACGAGCTCAGATCCTCACCGTGCACCTCGAGGCTCACGCTGCACAAACAACCACAATCTTGTAGGCTGCCGGCACAGCCTCAGTCCCGGCACTCCGCGAGTTGTTACCAGGCCATACCGCACCGAGGGCCGCCCATGCGGTGCTGGCGCCTGCCTCAGCCATCGCTGCTCCAGTATTCTCCAGAAATAAATCACTCCCAGCAGCAACCCCCAGTTCCCACTTTCATCAGGGTCTCTCGAGGCAATTCTTGTACAGTAAGGTGCTGCCTGTGTCAGGAAGTTGGAGGAACATGGAAATGGGGAGGCGGAGCTCTTTAGAGTTGCGACCTGTTGGCCATCTTTGGTTATAGTATAATTACATGGTGTATTCATAGGTGTATACATAGGCAGGGGGGAATGGTGGGAAACTTTGCAACCCGTGCACACCCTCCCTTTCAAAGTACTAACATAAATAATGCCCTGCGCACTTATTGTGTTAGTGTTCATGGGTGTATTTGTTGTGTAGTCAAAAGAAAGTTATATGGATTAACACTTTTGCAATGAGCGTCATTAGTTATAATAGTATTTTAGGTGAGACACTTAGGGCCTATTTAAAATGCGGTTCGGACCACAACCGACAGCTTGTTGGTTGCGGTCCGAACCGCATCTACTGCTGCGGTCTGACCGATGCATTACGATGCTTTCCGACGAGGGTCGGTCGGAAACTCACCATAATCCCTTAATGACGGCGTTTCCGCCGTTGGGATTATGATGTCGGTTTCCGACAGCCTTTCCATGTCGGCCTTTCCGACATGGGAAGGCTGTCGGAAAGCAACATTGGGGGCCCCTAGCAGGGTCCCTTTCCCCCTAGCCCTCCACATCTGGGCTTGGGCTGCACCTATGGTACCCCCTGAACATCCCTGCACCGCACGGTGCCTGCCACATGGTACAGGGATGTTCACAAACTCTCATTTCTCAGTGGGAGCTTGTGCTGCGGGTGGTTTCCGCCCGCCGCACAAGTTCCCATTAAGAAGCGCGGTCGGATCGTAATTTGGTGTGCGGAACCACCACCCAATGGTCGGGCGGTTCCTCCTCCGAAACGGTGACGGTCAGAGGCAACTCCGACCGACATCGTAATCAGACCCTTAGTATTAATATATTAAAAAATAAAATTTCTCAAAGGAAATTAGTAGAATAATAGTGCCAAAACATGCTGTCAATATTTAAGATGTCTACAGTGATGTCATCAATGATGTAACTTAACATGTCATGAGTGATGTAATATGTGAGGTCATTAACTAGAGCATTACGTGGCCGGAGTTATGATTATTTTACCTAACCAAAGCTGGCGAATTTCAGTGGTTTATAGCCTTTGTTTTGTAACTATAAATTCACTTCAAATGTGTATTTTCAGTGAATTTCTGAGCATTTGTAAACCTTTAATAAGGTGCTATAACCAAAGCCAACCATAACTTCACTGCAGCTTATTTATTGAATTGTTGGTGTTTTTGATCATATACCACATCAAACAGTTTCCTGCACCCAACTACCCACTGGTGGTCCACCCCTACTGTGATTAGCCTTCGTTCATGTACTGCGGGGGTTGGTCGCAGGGCCTAGCCTGTAGACAGGCACTGCATGAACTCAGAGTCTTGTAATAGCGTGCATAACATATTCTCAAATTGCAGCCAGCCAATTAAATAAATTTGGGGCTGCAAGCCTGTCTTTGTGTTCACGTATCGGAAATGGAGGACAGGAGAAAAAGCTCCCTTGTGCTATTAGATTTGAATATTTTTTAAATTCGGGTCCACGAGAGGTCTGCAGCCACAGGTTAGGGAACCATTCGCCTATTAGCAACTAGATACGTATACTATTTAACCATTTCAAGCCCACTGAAATTATTTTAATGTGAATTTCTCAAAACTACTGGACTAAATTAAAACAAGCAAAGGCACTTCCTTGAGAAAAGTTCTACTTTTATGCCAAATTTGATATAATTGCATTCAATTGTTTTTCCATATTGGACAGCAAAGCGTCCTATGGGAATTAAAGTGGGGAAAGTCACCCTGCTTGACAGACATGCACGAAACTTGGCATGGCAAACACAAATTGGATAAAAAATGTATTGGAAAGTTTTATGCAGATTCGTTGAATGGTGCCTAAGTTATTAAGGAAAAAATGCCTTTTCCATGGAAACGGCGACAACTACACAGATTCTATCGCCACCTGTGTAAAGAAAAAAGGAGGGTCCCAAAACGTGTTTTTACCCATTCATTTTTCCATAGGAACTTTAGACTCAGCAACGAACTTACACTAATTTGGTAGAAAGCTAGATCTTGGTCCAGAAAGAGTGCTTTTTGTGTTTTGGTGTAATTCCGTTCAGTATTTTTCAGAAAATGAAGGTTAACATTTTTTTATATATATCACGCTGCGGAGGATTCGTGAGCCGACAGATCTCATCCTGAGATCTGATTGGCTGCCACCACATCAACCAGGAAGTGGTGGCAGCCATCTTAGGATTCTGGGGAAAAAAACACAAACAATGACATAGGGTGCAGTGTAGGTATACTCTGACCCTCTAGGCCTGGTGGTGGGGTGCTAGAAGGACCCTGCCTGGGTACAAAAACATTTTTTTAAATTTTTGCCAGGAATTCATGGAGGATCCGTGAATCCAAAGCAACATTTAAAAAAAAGAAAAAACAGGGCTGGCTCCATGCCTTTCAAACCCCGCCGCCACGTGGGCCAGGGCCCGACGGGAGGTGTGGTGTATATTTTAGGGGGAGGTGGGCACATGGCCCCATCCTCAAGCCTCCAAGAGACCCATCCCCGGGGCTGACATGTTATTGAAGGGGAGGAGGGGTCAGTTGGCCCCCCACCCGAGCCAAGAGAGGCCCCAGGGACCCAATTCCCCAGGGCAGTGTAACAAATTAAGGGAGAGGGGGCGTACAGCAACCCTCCCAGATCCTAAAAAGTTCCCAGGGACACCATCCCCAGGGCTGATGATTTAATAAAGGGGAGGGGAGGTGCGGCCCCCTCCCCAAGCCAGGACAGGCCCCTGGGAACCCATCCCAGAGGCTGTCTTTTAAATAAAGGAGAGGAGGGCTGCATGCCCACCCCCTCCCTGAGCCATACAATGGCCCAGGGACCCCATCCCCGGGCCGGATTATTGATGTGTCCTGGGGTCCCCAAACCCCAGTGCCACCATCTATTATCCTGCGCGTGGGCACGGGTAGGGAAAATGCAATGTTCTCCCCCGGGCAGGTGCACAAAACTGCGCCCACCAGGGCCTGTATTCAGGCAGGGAAATGTATTGAACTGTCCTCACCCCGTGGGAGCAAAAGAAAACTGCTCCCGTTGGGTTGGAGCAATGCTGGCTTCCACTGCACACATGATGGGACGAGCTGTTGCATGCCCTGTTTGGGCACCGGGGCACGCCAATATATTTTTAAAAATGTAATGCCGGCTCCTGCAGGAGCAGAGAGCCAGCGGGGCCGCTGGGGCACTCTGGCTCCACCCTCAGTGAAATAATGACTTGGGGTGACCTGGGTGGGCACCAGGGCACCCTGCAAATTTGAAAACAAAACAGCTCCCTATAGGGAAACTGTGTGTGTCCCAGGTGGGACCAGGACACCCAAAAGAATAATAATTAAAAAGTGAAAAATAAATGAGCAGCCACAGCCGCTCATTTAGTATTCACTGCTCCTTCAAGGAGCATCCCATAATGCCCTGGGAGGGCTGCTTATATATATTTTGTTTTTGGTGATGTCCTAGAAGGGGCAGGTGAGAAATTGTGACACGTAGTTTACATGTCAAAGAGTTGCACAGCCCAATGCACATTTGTGAAAAATTAACCACGTACTCAGTATTAAACAAAAGTTCATCCAATTTATTTCAATATTCTGTTCATGTTTTGTCCGTCACGTCATAAAAAATGAAGTTCCAATTTTCACGCATTTTAATCACTCTCAGATTGCCCATCCGGGCCTATCCACAGGCACGTAAGGAAACTCCATTGATCCATTACATCGCTTCACCCAATGCATTTCGGTCTTTAAGGAATGCCATTAAAATAACACGTCTAACCATATCATTACGGACATTTTTTGAAATGAATGTCATTTATTGAGGGGAGTTTTATTTTTGTAAACATGATACTGGTTTTCTGATTCAGTGGTGATTAGGGGGCACTGGGGATCACAACACTGTTTATTTTCGGAGGGTGGAGAGAGAGAGTCACGTGATGGGAGTGAGCACAGGTGAGAGAGAAACGTTTGATTTAAAAACAGAAAGGTTGGGAGAGCGAGGGATTTCAACATGGCGTTTTGCACAAGGCGGTTTTACGGTTCGAAACAACAGCATATAGCTTACAGGTACAAACTGGGGTGTTGGGGAGAGTAAGATATGCGGTATTACCGAACAGTTGCATGACAATGTTATGGATTATTAGATCTGGAGAGGGATTGTAGAGACATCGAACGTAAAGTATGTGGAGGATATTGAGGTTGAACGTAAGGGAATGGGTTGGTGGTAAGGAGTGGTTATTTGTTTAGAAATATGTTGGATTATGATTTGGGGAAGTAGGTATAATGTGTTTGGGTGTTTAATTACAGTTACACATAAATGATATGGGGTTGACATATGCATTTTTTAATAATTGTAGATACTCCTGAAAAAGGTCGTGATAAAGACCGAAATGCATTGGGTGAAGCAATGTAATGGATCAATGGAGTTTCCTTACGTGCCTGTGGATAGGCCCGGATGGGCAATCCGAGAGTGATTAAAATGCGTGAAAATTGGAACTTCATTTTCTATGACGTGACGGACAAAACATGAACAGAATATTGAAATAAATTGGATGAACTTTTGTTTAATACTGAGTACGTGGTTAGTTTTTCACAAATGTGCATTGGGCTGTGCAACTCCTTGACATGTAAACTACGTGTCACAATTTCTCAATTGTAATACTCGTGCACTAAAGGAGCGGAGTGCACATGGAGTGTATGCACGCCGAAACTGAGGAATATGATGAGTTTAAAAACAATAATAAACCAGGGTGTGCTGCAGATTTATTGAAATGATCTAGAAGGGGCAGGGACATCACCAATTGTTTTTTTAATGTTGTGGGGAGGTGGCAGGAAGTTCTGCCACCTCCCCCACCCTCCAGCAAGACTAGAAAATAAAACATAAGTCTCCTGGTTCATTGAAACCATGACCCCAAGAGAACTCGCCACATTTTTTAAAAGCATTTCCCAGGCTGGAGCTTTTGCTCTACAGCCAGGTCTGCAGTGCTACTTTAGAGCAGGTTGTATTTTATGTGGCCTGAAGATGTATCATATAAAATGCAAGGCTTTTTGATGATTGCATTTTTTGGGGTGTAGAATGTTTAAAGGTAGACTCGGAGACATGTTTGTTTAATTTTTTCTTAAAGAAAAAATATATCTCTAACTGCTTATTTTCACATATCTCACCGCAAAACTATAATAATAAAAGCAATGTACAAAGAGTCACAGACATGTAGTTTAATAAAACTTTATGAAATATTTTTTAAGTAATCAATAATAATAAACATTGTATTTTGTGTAATATGCCGAAAGATGATAGATCTGATATATATATATATATATATATATATATATATATATATATATATATATATATATATATATATATATATATATATATATATGGTGTTGGATGATGGATTGACCTCAGGCCCTGTGGCCAAACCCCCGCCATGCGGGTGGTTATTAAATATGGTAATTAAATATTACTTTATGTTTTTAAAAAAACCTAGAAACTCACTGAATAAAACCAAAGGTTAAAGTAACGTTATAGTTAGGTGAGATGTTCAGTAATAACGTAAAGTTTTAAACTCTAAAAACCATGGAAATTTACCATTTATAATTATAGCTTTCTCAAGTAACTCTAACTCCTGCCATAAGATAACTATAACTCACGCCCTCACCATGCACTGCTAATTACCCCACCTATTACATCACTCATGACATCTTCCATGACATCATTGATAATTTCACTGCAACATTTGCAATGAAACTATTGATGAGAAAACTGTGCATGGTAAGGGTGCGAGTTATAGTTACCTTAAGGCCTGAGTTATAGTTACTTGAGAAACTTATAAATATAACTGATGAATTTCTATGGTTTTTAGAGTTTAACATTTTTGTTGTCGTTACTGAACATTTTACCTAACTATAAAGTTACTTCAACCTTTGTTTTTTTCGGTCGCCAGTAGGTAGTTATAGTTAGGACCTAGTTTCCATAGGACTAGCCTTTTTTATTTTACTAATAATTTTGGCGCTGTTTGACAAATCTTCATGAAATTTTCAGCTCACTTCAGCTGCTGTTTGGAAGGTTTCGGGTGATTCATCAAGTGGGGGCTGACAAAAATGGGAGGTCCCCAAATGCATTTTCCCCATGCGATTTCCCATAAGAATTTTAGATATGACTACAGCCCAAACCGCTGGACGGAATTACACCAAATTAGGCAGAAAGCTAGCTATTGGAATAGAAAGAGCCTTTTTTTGTAATTTGGTGTAAATCCGTTCAGTAGTTTTGGAGTTATTAAAGAAAAAAGATTTATGAATATTTAGGGACACAAATCCTCTTGGGATCTTGCAGATCTCAAAATGAGATCTTATTGGCTGCCAGCACTTCAACCAGGAAGTGTGGGCAGCCATCTTGGGACTCGGCTGAGTCCGAGTCCCAAGAAAAAACATTTAACATTTTTTGGGGAATTCCTGGTGGATAAGCTGGGATTTTTTTTTTTAAAACCCCAAGTGCGATTTTCTGCTCTTGTGTTTTACTACACCCCTAGTTTGGCCAGGTCCTGGGGGAATTCATTATTTAATATATTGGGGAGGGGCGCACGCGGACCCCCTCCCTGGGCCGCTTTTGGCCTGCGGACCCCATCCCCGGGGCCTGGCCGGATAGAAGAAGGGGAGGGGTCCTGCGCGGCCGCCCTCCCCGGGCCGATATCAGACCTGGGGGCCCCATCCCCTGGGGCCCAGCCTTATTTCATAGTTGGAGGGGGCATGCGACCCCCCCTCTTGGGTCGATTTTGGCCCGGGGGACCTCCACCCCTCTGGGCCTAGCCTTGAAACATGGAGAGGAGGGGGGCCGCTTATTGGTTACAATTATCTATAAGCAGTATAGATTTCCATAGTGAAAAGTAAATATGATTATACCCAAACATATGTCGCATAAGACAGAGAACAATATGCCCATAGTGGAAATTGCAGTGATAGTCACTGAATGTGTCTTATCTGAGCTCATACTATACCCTATGCCTTGGTTATTCAACTATGGATGTATACTTTGGTCTACCAAGGTGTATTATGTGAACTCATCTAAGACACATTCTGCGACTATCACTAGGTATTTTTGACAAAATTCCCCATAATTTTCACTATGGACATATTGTTCTCTGTTTGATGTTAAGACACTGCATTATCATGCTCACCTTATACCACTTATATTTGGGGATATTATTTAGTTTCCACTATAGAAATCTATACTGCTTATAGATAATTGTAACCAATAAACTGGAATAACCCGCTATTTGTGATTATATTGTTTTGCTTTATAATTATCCCATAATTCTATCTCCCCCTTTTAATTATGAGGATTTCCCGTTATTTTGTGATAAGTGACATTGTTTATCAGTGCGTTATATTAGTTTGTTAATATCCTTCTTCTCATAGATAGCACATTATATAATGGTGCCACTTTTGTATGTTGTTTTCACAGTCCTTTCTTTATGTTATCACTATTCTGTTAAAATACGTTGTCTCCACTCTGGTGGTCATGTGATCAAGTCCCCCTGAGGCCGAAACACGTCATGTGTTTATGGTGTAATAAACTGCATTTATCCTTGTGAGCTGAGTGAGCAGTAAACTTCTTTTAGTTGGATTCATTATTGCTTCCAACCTGCTCCGTCGGACTAACCCTTTACCCCTGTACACGCAGACACACACAAACAAAAACATTGATATGCTAACTAATAAAATGAATCAATGGGAGAGGCATAAGTTTTGCCCCTCTGAGGCCAGGGATTGCAAAGGAAGTGACAGGAGTAGCAGAAAGCAAGTTAGAGGTCGCAGCTGCAGCCCCCAGGTAGCCTCAAATGATGTCCATGCTCTCTCCCAGCCCAAGACAAAGTGTAGCTGTCACCCAGGCCTAGCTGTGGATTGGAGTCACAAACACAAAGAGTCATAAGCACAGAGAAATGCCCATATACTAAAAGTGCTATTTCTAAAATAGTAATGTAAAATCCAACAAAACATGTAAGCAGGATTTATTACCACAATTCCAAACATACCAAACATGGTTCCACCAAACATGGCTACTCCTTTCAGATCAGGAACTACCACGTAAACATATACAAGGGAATTTCTGATGCTAGCCTATGAGAGGAGTAGGCCTCACAGTAGTGAGAAACAAAATAGAGTGTTTGTCACTACCAGGACATGCCACACAATAAAGGCGCATGTCCTACCTTTTACTTACACAGCACCCTGCCCATAGGGCTACCTAGGGCCTACCTTATTTATGGGTGACCAATATGTAGTAAAAGGGGAGTTTAAGGTTTGGCAAGTAGTTTTAAATGCCAAGTCAAAGTGGCAGTACACTTTGCACGCAGGCTCTGCAGCGGCAGGCCTGAGACAGGTTTGAAAGGCTACGTCTGTGGGTGGCACAAGCAGTGCTGCAGGCCCACTAGTCTACACAACCACCAACTGTTTTGGTATTTGATTGTATATAGAGGTCCATGGTGGCTGCAGGTAAGGGCCCAAACCCCTATTGTTTTTTGGCCCACTAGTAGCATTTCGTTTACAGGCCCTGTGTATATGGTTTACCACTGTACAAGGGACTTATAAGTAAATCAAATATGCCAAACAGGTGTAAACCAATTATATGTTTAAAGGAGAGAGCACATGCACTTAAGCACTGGTTAGCAGTGGTTAAGTGCCCAGAGTCCTAAAGCCAACAAAAAGAGGGCCAGAAAAATAGGAGGAAGAAGGCAAAACATTTGGGATAACCCTGCAAAAAGGGCCAGGTCCAACAGTTAGCAAAATATTTGGAATACAATGTTAGATGCTTACAATTAATAATACACATACTGTTGGAGACATATTTGAGTTCCACTGGTATGCGTAGTGTTGGTCAACTCTGTCATTTAGTTGGGTGGGGGTGACTCGGGCTATGGTGGATGCCACGGGTCTCCGGGTCCCGAGGCGAGATGGCACCTACTGGGAGTGATGGGGGCGGAGACATGGCCCAGGTACATGAAAATATGGTTCATGATGGCCTCTGGAGTGACAAAGAGGAACATTGCGAGGGCATGGGGTGCTGCCGATTCCCCTGGGGTAAGGGACTGGGAGCAAGATATGGACTGGTGCCAGCAGGCGGAGAAAGTAGTTTATCTGAGTAGGGCATGCCACAAAAAAATGGGAAAATATTTGGACCCCGTGGGTGGAATACAGAAACTAATTGAGAAGTATGTGGAAATGTACTGAAGCAACCGGGGGGACTGGGACCTCGAGATGCAGGGGGGCGACACTATGGGTTATTATTATCAAAGACTTGTGGCCTAGTACTGTATTACTTTTCTCCCTCCACAGCCAATATATTGTACCTCTGTCTCTGCAATATTTGTAATGGTGTACTAAGCGACTGTTTAATAAAAAGAATTCTTAATTTGTTTTTTTAAACTCTGTCATTTAGTCATCTATGCCACTTGATTCTGTGGTGTTGTAAATGTGCTTATATGTATTGTCTTTACTTCTACCTTTCGTCGTAGTGTGCCATTAAAAAAGCAGACATCTTAAGATTTTATAGGTTCCACACTTTGCTGGTATGTCTGTATAATCAAAAATTAATGTTTTGGGTTTAAATTAGAAAGATTTTAATGCGAACACTTTTGTAATGCTTGTTAAATTCGAATTTGTACATTAAGCTCTCTGTATGTGCTCTAGTTCTGTTAACACAACCTTGCATTTTTTATTCTTTTTAAACATGTAAATAACACAGGCACCTTAAGTAGACCCCTGCCATTATTCAAATAAACAAAAAGCTATGAACATAAAATGTCCATTTATGAAGATTAAACATGCATAAGACAGGAGGCCAAATATAGGTCACAGCTGTCGGGCTGATGAGCACAGAGTGCCTGTTGTCCTCTTTTTAACAAGCTGGCGTAAAAATATGCATTTCCCAAGAGGCATTGAGCGAACCTCGATCAGCTGCTGCCTTTATCACGGGCACGGTTGTCAGGTTTTATGTGTCCAACAAGATGGCTCAGTGTGTTAAATGTTCAATAATGAAAAATACTTGCTATATGATGGTGAAGAGTATGAATCCTGACAAGGCCGACTGAGCCATTCATCTGTCTGAGGTCGGAAAATTGAGAATCATTAAGGGCCATATGTATAAAGCTGTTTTGCGATCGCAAACACTGCGAATCGCAAAAAAACTGTGTTTGCGATCGCAAAACAGAGCCCCGCTATGTATGAGCCACACACCCATCGCAAAATTGCGAATCGCTAAATTAGCGACTAGCAAATTAGCGAATATCCCCAAATAGCGAATTATTTGCGAATTCGCAAATAGAGACAGAAATTCAGCGACAATCGCAATTGGCGTACTTGCAATTTGCAAATTCGCTAAACGGGATGCATGTAAAATTCGCTAATTGCGAATACACGAAATTCGCAAATTAGAGAATCGCAATTAGCACCAAGTCTGAGCAGGTGGTAACCAGGTGCAACCTATTTAAAGAGACCCACAATGCAACTGACGTTTGCCACAATGTCTGGGCTGTACGTGATAGCCAGGAGGCTGCGACTCAGAGCTGCTGCACAGAGGAGGAGACGCCAGGAAAGAATCTTCAGAGCGCGCATAACCCTGTTCCAGCAGACTGATGAGGAGATCACTACCAACTACAGGCTGGATGAAGAGAGCATCCTGGAATTAATAGCAGAGCTCCAACCCATACTTGAACACCCCACACGCAGGACACACACAATCCCCACCCACATACAGGTCCTGTGCTCACTTCACCTCTTGGCGTCAGGGAGCTTTCAGGGGGTGATAGCCACAGCAGGAGGGGTCTCACAGAGTGCATTGTCGCGCTTCTTCCACGCGTTCCTTGATGCCATGGTACAGAGGCTGCATAACCACATATACTTCCCCAGCACACCAAAGGCACTAGCCCCGATCAAGCAGGAGTTCTACCAAATTGCACAATTCCCCCACGTCATTGGATGCATAGATGGGACCCATGTCGCCATATCCCCCCCCTCCCAGAACGAGTATGTGTACAGGAATCGCAAGTCCTACCATTCCCTGAATATACAGGTGGTGTGTGATGCCAGGCACATCATCACCGACATCGTCGCCAAATACCCAGGCAGCACCCACGACTCATTCAACTTCCGCCACAGTGGGATACACCGTCGACTCACAAGTGGGGAGTTTGGTGAGGGATACCTACTAGGTAATTGCATGTGAAAGAAGGACACACTAGTAATGCACAGCAGTGGCAGGACAGTGTTCAACCATATTTTTCTCGAACCACAGGTGACAGTGCGTATGCTGTCCGGGACTACCTACTCACTCCTCACCTTAATCCAACCAACGCTGGAGAGCGGAGGTACAACAGTGCCCACATAGCGACCAGGTGTACCATCGAGAGGACCTTCGGGATACTCAAGAGCCGGTTCCGATGCTTACACAAGAGTGGAGGGGCACTTCAATACAGCCCCCAGACCTGTTGCAAGATAGTGGTAGTGTGTGCCATGCTGCACAACATCGCCACCAGGAAGGGCACACCAGTGGAGCTCACCGAATCGGAATCATCGGATGAGGAGGGGCCAGCTCCTGGACGCATGCCAGCCGGTGTAATTGGTGCAGCTGCTGGCCGCCAGAGGCGAGATGAGATCACACGCAACTATTTCTAGGTAAGTAAAGATGACACAATGCCAAAGATCTAATACGAGACTGTGTTTAATTTCCTTTAGTACAGGATATATATTGGCACACAGCCTGTGTGGCACACAATGTATAGTTAAGAGTCCCGCACATGTGTGATTCACAGTGCAAATTGACTATCCTGAGCAAGTGTCCGTGTGCACTGGGTTGGTGCACCCATATCCATGTCTATGTCTGGGCGCCTCAAATGCGGCGCTGTCGGCGCTGTCGGCCTGTGGCTGTACAGTGCCCTCTTCACCTGTCTCAGCAGGCCTGCTGTGACGCACACTACGGCGCCTGTCCGGTGGGATCGGTGGGGTAATGCTGCTCCTGCTGGATTGGGCATCCTCATCTGTTGGAGTGAGGACTCCTGGGCCAGCAGTGGCAGCTGCACGCAGCTGATCCACAGCACATGTCACCTGTACCAGACCCCTGGCCACGTCCTGGCTGCAGTGTGCCACCTCGTGCTGCATACTGATGCTGCGCCTTGACAGCACAGAGGTCGCTGAGGAAAGGCGGTTGACCGCCCTGGTGTAGAGGTCTAGGCGGGTGTGTAGGCACTGCCTCACCCTGCGCCTAGCAGCACGGTCCGCCCTTAGTTCAGCACAGAGTTCCTCCAGGGCACCGCTCAGGCCCATGAAGCCAACCCTGATTTGCCTCTGTATTGACCGAATGTTTTTCACCTGCAGGCGCTGGACCTCTAACATGTGGCCCTCCAGCCCTTGGAAGACTGTGTCGTCTCCTGTGACTGCTGCACTGGTGGATGCCCGTGGTGCCCTGCGCCTGGATGGGATTGGTGGTATTGGTGCTGCACGTGCTCGGGCACGGGGTTGTGGCTCTGGCTGTCCCTGGACTGTTTGGACATTGGAATCGGTGTCCTGGGATTCCTCCTCCAGTGGGGGCAATGGTGGCACTGCAATCCGCCTGCGGCGTGTTGGCGGGATAACTGGGCTGCCCTCGTCTTCCTCTTCCTCCTCCTCCTCTTGCCCTGTTGCCTCTGGGCTGGGGGATTCATCCTCCCCTCCACTGATTGTTCCCTGTGTTTCTGTTGGTGCTGTGGACATAAATGCACACATTAATTGACTGTCCTGCCTTGCATTTGTCATGCATTAAATTTCACTGTTTGGAGTTACATGGGCCCTATCTGTCTGTATTTTGACTTTCATGATGCACACATACTGTCTGAGCCTGGCTGGGTGTCATTGCTCCACTGTTAGGTGCATGTGACTACATCTCCCATAATGCATTGCTGTGTGTGCTTGTGCACCTGCACTGGAATTATACTTTGGTTGTGCCCCTGGGTCTCTCCTGGGTGTGTGGGGGATGTAGGGAGGTATCAGGGGTGTGATGGCATGCTTCTTACCTTGTCTTGGTTGTGGGTGGTCGGAGCTGTCCAGGTCTGACACGCCCATTACACTCTCCGGAAGCAGGGTCCCCTCAACCATTTCCTCGAGTGGTGTTGAAGCGGTGGCAGTGGAGGTCCCACCACCGGTATTGTTGGCCTCCTCCAACCTGGCAGCGACCGTCTCCTTTGAGCGTGCGCGCATGTCATACCAGCGCTTCTGTAGGTCTTTGACGCTACGATGTGTGACGCCAATTGCATTGACTTTGCGCTGGATGTCTGCCCATATCCTTCTCTTGCGTGTCTCTGGCACACGCAGGGACTTCTTGCCAAACAGGAGCTCATGGCTCACAACCATCTCCTGTATCACGGCCTCCTGCTCACTTTCTGTGAACTTCTGTTTCCTCATTCTGGGGGTCTCCCCCTGCTGCTTGTCCTTGCTGGCCATGTCTCCACTCTCTCCAATGTGTGTAGCACTGCAGTGATGCCTCAGCCTCAACTCCTACTCTCTCACTCTGCTCCTGGGACTCAGGTGCAGCATGGGTAGTCACACTTCCTGGTTGTGATGTCATCCACCTGCACCTGATTCCCCGATTCGCACTTAGCGAATTCGCTATTTAGCGAATTCGCTATTTAGCGAATTCGCAAAATGTAGATTTCGCTAATAAGGAATCGCTATTTAGCTACTCGCTAATCATTTTGCGATTTATAACGATTCGCTATTTTTTTGCGATTTTTTGTTTACATACCTTTTTGCGAATCTCTAATAGCGATTCGCTAAGATTCGCTATTAGAGATTCGCAAAAGGGGTGTTTGATATATATGGCCCTAAGTTTTGTAATAGCAACACGAAGAAAAAGCAGAAGTGTAGTATTAAGCGCTATGTAAAAAGAAGTTATTAATAACGTATCAAGCAGTTCCGTGACAAAATCCAATTTGCCTAGCATTGCAACAGAGGACCGAAAGCCGAAATACACCAAAAAATGGTGCTCTCAAATGTGCAGATGTAAAATGGAGGCCACTGTTGCCTACAGGATTCCTTCGCAGGTCACAGAGCCACGCGAGGGCAAGAGTGTCTGGGCCCGCCCATTTCGCGTGATTTCCGCATGTCCTTCACAGAAATGGAGACTGCGTGGAGGCAGGTGCGACACTTCCCAGCAAATAGGCTTGCCGCTGTGCGATTTAAAGACAGGGGCGTAGCTTCAGGGAGAGTGTTTGGGGTGTTACACCCCCCTGATAAATGTATTTTCTGCTTAATAGTTGGGTACAGGCAGTGGCGGCCGGCACAGCTCGCGGGTGGCAGGGGGTGGTGTGCGGGGGGATGGAGGATGGGTGCGGGGGCGCGGGTTACAATGTAAAAAACACTTACCTTGCCTCCGGGTCCCGCGTCTCTGCTCCTGCTCTCCTGCCTCCGACTCCAGGAACATGAAGCAGGCAGCCATGCTCCCTCCCCTAAGCCAATCACAACGCTGCAATGCAGCATTGTGATTGGTCTGAGCGTCGTGGCACGGCGCTCAGCCAGGGGCTGGAGGGGTGGGCATGTTCTCCAGGCACGCTGTAATGCAGCCTGCTTGGAGAACAGGGAAGTGCGCATGACTGTTTTGGGCGACCCGAGAGGGCCGACCAAACAGTCATTGCGCACTTAGGAGTGGGCAAACCACTCCTCCCCTGCTCTGCAGCCCCGCCCCCTCACACAAAACTGTCGCAGCAGGAGGACAAAATAAAATGATAATAACATTATGTCATTATCATTTTATTTTTTCCTATCTTTTACTGTGGCAGAGCAGTGGGGCGACGCTCCTCCGCCCTAGCGGAGGAGCCGCCATGGGGTACAGGTGCTTTCAGTCAGGTATGGTGAGGTTAGGGTGACCAATCGTCCGTAAATTTCACGGACCGTCTGTAGTTTGGACTTCACGTCTGTTGTCCGTGATGATCCCTTTTACGGACGCCTTTTGTCTGTAATTTTGGGACTTGCAGGGAGCAGAGCTGTTCCCCTGGAGAGGTCTCAGCTCCCCGATGGGGCCGCCTCGCACTCAATCAATCAATCAATCATGAGTTTGTTGAGCGCGACTACTCACCTGTGAGGGTCTCAAGGTGCTGGGGGGTAGGGGGAGTGCAGGTTCCAGTCCATCAAGGAGGAGGTCTGTCGAAGAGCCAGGTTTTGAGGTTTTTCATGAAGATGGGGAGTGATGTCGTCTGTCTGAGGTGGAGCGGTAGGGTGTTCCAGGCTCTGGCCGCGAGGAAGGAGAAGGAGCGGCCTCCCGATCTGGACTTCCTGCTGTGGGGGACCACGACGTAGGAGAGCTGGGCTGATCGTAGGGTCCTTTGGGGTGCGTGGAATTCGAGTCGGCTGTTCAGGTATGCTGGTCCGGTGTTGTGGAGGGCTTTGTGTGCTTGGGTGAGAATCTTGAAGGTGATTCTAGCCTCGATGGGGAGCCAGTGGAGTGTGCGCAGGTGCTGGGAGATGTGGCAGTGTCTTGGCAGGTTGAGGACCAGTCTTGCGGCGGCGTTCTGGATGTTTTGTAGCTTGCGGGTGAGGTTATTGTTTATTCCGGCGTAGAGTGCGTTGCCGTAGTCAAGTCTGCTGGTGACGAGGGCGTCAGTGACGGTCTTTCTGTGCTCGAGGGGGATCCATTTGAAGGTCTTGCGTAGGAGGCGGAGGGTGTGGAAGCAGGAGGATGCGACGGAGTTGATCTGGTGGTCCATTTTGAGTTCGGCGTCCAGGATGATTCCGAGGTTGCGTGCGTGGTCCGTGGGGGTGGGCGGGCTTCCAAGAGCGGGGGGCCACCAGGTGTCGTTCCAGGCGTAGGGGTGTGGGCCCATGATGAGTACTTCTGTTTTATCAGTGTTGAGTTGTAGGCAGCTGCTTTTCATCCATTTGGCGACTGCTTCCATGCCTTCTTGAAAGTTGTGCTTGGCTGCATTGGGTTCGTTGGATAAGGAGAGGATGAGTTGGGTGTCGTCTGCGTATGAGACAATGTTGAGTCCGTGGGTTCTGACGATGGGGGCGAGCGGAGCAATGTAGACGTTGAACAGCATGGAGCTGAGGGAGGATCCCTGGGGGACTCCGCAGTTGGTTGGTGTAGGGTCCGAGAGGAAAGGAGGGAGTCTGACCCGCTGCGTTCTGCCGGAGAGGAAAGAGTGGATCCAGTCAAGGGCCTTGCCCCGGATCCCTGCGTTGTGAAGTCTGCATGTTAGGGTGCGGTGAGAGACTGTGTCGAAGGCCGCTGAGAGGTCGAGGAGGATGAGGGCCACTGTCTCTCCTCTGTCCAGGAGGGAGCGGATGTCGTCTGTAGCGGCGAGGAGGGCGGTTTCTGTGCTGTGGTTTTTTCTGAAGCCGGATTGGGAGGGGTTGAGGATGTTGTGCTCTTTGACGAAGGTGGCGAGTTGGCTGTTGATGGCTTTCTCGATGACTTTCGCTGGGAACGGGAGCAGAGAGATGGGTCTGTAGTTTTTGAGGTCGGTGGGGTCCGCTGAGGGCTTCTTCAGGAGGGGGTTGATCTCGGCATGCTTCCAGTCGTCGGGGAAGGAGGCTTTCGCAAGGGAGCGGTTGATGGTGTGGCGAAGCATGGGTGCGATGGTGTCGGCGGCTCTGTTGAAGATGTGGTGGGGGCAGGGGTCCGTGGGGGCCCCGGAGTGGATTGACTTCATCGTCTTCAGCGTGTCTTCGGTGGTGAGGGCTGTCCAGCTGTCAATCGTTGGCTTCAAGGTGTCGGGGGTGGTTGTTGAGGGTTCAGTGTGTTGGCTGTCTTCGTCTAAGTTGTCGGAAATGTTCTTGATTTTGTGGTGGAAGAAGGTGCTGAGTTTGTCGCAGAGGTCTTCTGAGGGAGGGATGTCTGTAGACTCGCTGGTGGGTTGGGCGTACTCCTTGATGATGCTGAAGAGCTCTTTGCTGTTGTGCGCGTGTGTGGAGATTCTGTCTTTGATCGCTGTTTTTCTCGTATTTCTGATGAGTTGGTGGTGGGCGTGTGTCGCGATGTCAGTAGCACCAGATAATATGCAGCCACTAACCTCGGAAGATCGTCAGCAGGAACGATGACAGGCAGAAAGGCCCCCCTACTCCCCTGGGCGCAACCCCACACAGAGCGGTGAAAACACTACTATGCGCAAATGCACCCCGGGGAAAAGGGAAGTGGATAAAATAAAAAACACTGCAGGTCAGACGGCTCCTCCTAGTCCTGCTTCCATTTTCGGAATTGCAACGTTCCACACAGAAGCGTAGGAGTCCCCTTGGAAGGTAACTGTATACAGGAATGAGACAAGGAGCCGGGGGTTAGGAAATGACATAGAAGGTACAATCATACCAAGATGAAGAAAGATAACTCTCACCACTCACAAGCTCAATACTGCAGTACTTCAGATTAGTAGCAGAGAGGTAATCTGTAAAAAGGGTACCTCCGGAAACCCCAATCCTCTCTCTTAGGGGTAAAAACGAGGTAGTACTGGTTTAGATAGGTCAAAGGAGCCAGCACCAACAGAAACACAGAATGCTGTTCCTACACAGCATTCGCGGTCGAAAAGGAGAACAAAAAATCAGCAAGGGTAAAACACAAAACGAGTCAAAGAAAAAACGGGTTCCAAGAAAGCGCTCCTACGCACACCTAAATACCTGACATAGTTGCGCGCTGAAAGGCGTCTTGGTCCTGTGATACGAAAATGCGCCTTTCCCAGTTAACTTCACTGGAAAGGCACCGGGGACCCTCGCAGCACGAGGGCAGGCTGAAAGAAAACACGGGGACTCGACAATCCAGCGGGGAAATACCTTCCGCTTGCCGGAGCTCGGGAATACAAGGTCACTCGGTGGTGGCAGGCTGAAAACACACACGGAGACTCGGCAATCCAGCGGGGAAATACCTTCCGCTTGCCAAAATGCCAGAAGCGTTCAGGAAGTTTGTCAAGCCCCGATCCTGTACAGAGGAGGGGCTTTGTAGTGTCCGTTTGGGCCGCAATGCCGGATTCTACTTCCGGTGCGACGAGCATAAGGCTTCTGGGAATTGTAGTGCCTTATGTTCCGCTCGCCCCTTAGTGGACCCTCATGCATTGCACTTTCATACCCACATACCCATTCATTCTGTTGATGGGAAAGGAAGGGAAAATCGTGCCTAATACTCTATGCCCTTGTAGATGGCCCGTGATCGCTACAGAACCCTCCCTTAAGGACCGACGTCTCGGCGGTCGACCTGGCTTACCGGGATACTTCGCATGAAAGCGTTCTAACAAGAGAGGGCAGTGTAGGTTGTTGGAGGGTTCCCAGGTTCTGTCCTCCACCCCATACCCCTTCCAGTCCACTAGGTACTGCACTCGGCCTCTGATCATTCGGGAGTCTAGAATTTCCCTGACTTCGTACTCTTCCTGCCCGTCTATTTCAAGGGGAACGGGTCTAGATGGCAATCTCATATTCACGGGACAAGGTTGGAGCAGTGACACGTGAAACACAGGATGTATGTGCCAAGAGTGGGGTAAGGATAGACGAACTGCCACAGGGTTGATGATCTCCTCAATTCCGTAAGGGCCTATGTATTTGGGAGCCAATTTGCCTACCCCTTTTAAATGCAGATTTTTTGTGGACAACCATACTTTATCTCCCACCTGATATATGGGTTCTAGAGCCCTCTTTGTATCAGCGTAACGTTTTTGTGTCGTTTGTGATATGGTTAACTGGTGCTTAGCATCAATGAGTACTGCTCTCAAATGGGCATGGTGTTCCTGTATGGTGGGGTGTTTGGACACAACGGGCCAGTCGAAGGGGAGCATGTTCGGATGTAAACCGTAGAGACAAAAGAAGGGTGAACATCCCAACGTGGAGTGTTCAGCGTTGTTGTATGCGAATTCTGCCATCCAGATTAGGGGATACCAGTCTGAGGTGTTTTGAAGAGTGAAACATCTTAAGTATTGTTCCAGAGTTTGATTGAGCCTTTCTGTTTTTCCATCGGTCTGGGGATGGTAACTGGTGGACAAACGGGCCTCTATGTTCATAGTCTTGCAAAGCTCTCTCCAAAAACGTGAAGTGAACTGTGTTCCACGGTCTGTGATAAGGATTCTCGGTATTCCATGTGCTCTTACCACATGCTGTAGGAAAACCAATGCTAGTTCGGAAGTGGTGGGTAGTCTTTTTAGCGGAATGAAGTGCCCCATTTTTGTCAAATGGTCGATAAGTACCAGGACGGTGGTATATCCTTCACAGGGAGGCATTTCAACGATAAAATCCATAGATACTGTGTGCCACGGGAAAGGAGGTATGGGTATAGGTCGTAGGACACCCACTGGCTTAGAATGGCTGGTTTTTCCTTGGGCACAAACGGCGCAGTTTTTTAGGTATTCCTTAGTGTCCTTTCGTAGTGTGGGCCACCAAAAGGATCTCTGAAGACTGGCGATGGTTTTGTATTCCCCTAGATGTCCTCCTAACGTAGAGTCATGAGCCCAGGCCAACACCTGTAGAGCTGTCTGTGGCACATACAAAGCATGGTAATGGTATAGCAGGTCCCCGGTGGCACTCCTATGGTCAGGGTTTTCTTGTATCCATGTGTGGCTATCTATGTTAGCTAGAGACACCTTAACGTCCTCGAGAAAATCCTGAGATATGATGAAGGCGAGGGTCTTTTCCGGAAAGGCAGAAGCAGGGAGGATAGCAGGAGGTTCCATCGATTCATCCATGAGATGTTCTGTGGGTTCCTCCCGTCGGGTTAATGCATCTGCCTTACCGTTCTGTGGTCCGGGTCTGTACTTAATGACAAAATCATAGTCGGAAAAAAACAGGGACCATCGCAGCTGGCATGGAGTTAAGGCTCTAGCAGTTTTTAGGAACAGGAGGTTCCGATGGTCAGTGTATATTTCGACAGTGTGATGCGCCCCAAGGAGGTAATGTCTCCACTCCTCACACGCTCGTTTAATTGCCAGCAGCTCTTTATCGGAGATAGAATAGTTTACCTCACAGGGGGTAAGTTTCTTGGAATAGAATGCAACTGGATGCAGTTGTCCTGTGTCCGGGTGTCGTTGAGACAACACTCCTCCCAATGCGTACTGCGATGCATCCGTTTCTACCACAAACGGCAAGCAGGGGTCAGGATGACGCAAAATGGGAGCCTGGGTAAATCGTTCCTTCAATGCTTCAAATGCTTGGTCTGCTTCTCTACTCCACACAAACGGGGCGTTTTTCCGTAGTAGACTGGATATGGGGTGTATTATTTTGGAAAAGTCTTTGATGAAACGTCTGTAATAGTTAGCGAACCCCAGGAAGCTTTGTACGGCTTTCACATGATGGGGTGCCTTCCATTGTGTTATTGCTTCCACCTTACCCATATCCATTTGGAAGCCTCGAGCGTTGATGACATATCCCAAAAAAGCGACTTCCTCAACATGGAACAGGCATTTTTCCAATTTGGCGAACAATGAGTGCATCCAAAGTCGGTCCAACACTGTTTTCACATGAAAATATGTTCTTGAAGGTTGGCTGAATAGACAAGAATATCGTCGATGTAGACAATACAAATAGATTCCAGAAGCCCTCGTAGCACTTCATCCATAAAGTATTGGAATGCCGCAGGGGCGTTGCACAACCCGAAAGGCATCACCTGGTACTCATAAAGCCCGAATTTGGTTCTGAAGGCCGTTTTCCACTCGTCGCCTGTCTTGACTCGTACCAGGTGATAGGCGCCTCGCAGGTCTAGCTTGGTGAACATTCGTGCACCTTTCAATTGGTCCAGCAACACAGGTATTAGGGGCAAAGGGTATCTGTTTTTTACAGTAACCTTGTTGATCGCTCTGTAGTCGATGGATGTCCTTAGTTCATCACAATCCTTCTTCGAGATAAAAAAAAGTGGAGAAGAAGCTGGGGAGGTTGAGTGTCGGATAAAGCCAGAAGCAAGGTTCTCGTCTAGGTAGGATTTAAGATAGTGTGTCTCTGGTTCTGTGAGGGCATACACCCTGCTACAGGGGATGTCGGCTCCCGGAATAAGATCAATACGACAGTCGTAGGGTCTATGGGGTGGTAACTGGGTTGCTTTTTGTTTGTCAAAGACCGCCTGATAGTTGCCATACACCTCCGGTAGTATGGTAGAGCAACAGTATCCAATTTCTCCACATCCCGTGGCTAGCAGCTCCGCCTGAGTTCCAGTTATGTCTTCCTGGATCAGGGACTGTCTGGTACAGTGCTCCTTACAAAATGTGGACGTCAAGGATTCAGTACGTTCTGTCCACCGTATAACAGGGTCATGCAGGGTTAACCAGGGCATACCTAAGATAAGGCGAAAGTGGGGAGCATCGATGAGGTCAAATTGTATGAGTTCGTAATGGTCCTTACCAAAACACATGGATAGAGGAACTGTGTGGTATACGACGGGTCCAGAAGTCAGCGATTTCGTATCTACTGCTTTCACGATTTCAGGGGCTTTCTTTCTTTCATACGGAACTCCAATGTTCCAAGCGTACTGCAGGTCAATGAAGTTCCCGGTGGCTCCGGAATCCAGCAAAGCGGACACACTTAGAGGATTGTCTGTGCTAACCCATAAGGTGACACTCACGTTCATGTGTGCCACGGATGGTTGAATGGTGTTGGCTAGAACTGAAGGGATCTTATCTGATCCTGAACCCAAGACGGAGATCCCGTCCATGCTTGGGCTCCTCAGTTTTCCATCCCCTGTTGCGCGGTTGCTTGTGTCCTAGCAGTAATACCTCGTTCAGGACCTTTAGCCCGGGCTCGGCACTCTCTGATGAAATGCCCGCTTTTCCCACAATATAGACAGAGCTTTTGCTGTCGCCTTTTTTCACTCTCCTCCATGGTAAGCGGGCCTCGGATTCCACCGATTTGCATAGGTTCAGACCCATCCGACGTCTTGGTGCGTTCTTCGAGGGGTGGTCGTGGTCTGGGAACGAAGAAATGCGGTTCTCCGCGGCTTCTGTCCCCTTTTCTTTCTTGTACTCTATGGTCTAATTGAACAGTGAGTTCAATCAATTCCTCACAGGTTTGAGGCAGTTGTACTACTTGGGAAAGGACATCCTTCAGTTCACTACGTAGCCCTTGATAGAAGAGAGTCGTCCGTATCTTTTGTGGCCAGTCCGTTTCCACCAGGAGACGGTTGAAGGTAGTGATGTAGGTTAGTAAGTCCTGTGATCTTTGTCGAAGGGTGATCAGTTCCCGGTCCAGAGACATCATGTGGGTTTTTCTATCGAATAATTTCCGCATCTCTACACAGAAGTCCTTAAAGTTGTGTAGTACTGGATCATTACGCTCCATCAATGGAATAGTCCAGCTAGTAGCGTTGCCCCCCATATATGACATCATGAAGGACATCTTAGATGCGTCGTCTTGAAAGATTGCGGGTTTACAGAGGAAGTGGAGTCTGCTTTGATTGAGGAATGTTTCGAATTTCTTCGGATCCCCGTAGAAGCGTTCAGGAGGTGCCAAAGGAATACCAGGGTTCTGTATTACATGGACAGTGGGAGTGGCTCCTTGGGAAGGAGGATTTTCTGCTGGTGTGGAAAAGAAACCTGTGCCCTGTGAACCTCCCTCTGGGAATGATGCAGGTGGGGGAAGAGTCCACTCTTTAATATACGAGCCCTTTCCAGAAGTATAGGTTTTGCCGCTTCTTGAGATGCCCACTACCTCTCTACGTAATGTTCCCATCTCGTTTCTTAACTCTTGAGTTTCCTAACGTGAGGTATGTACTTCCTGCTGGAGAGCCAAAAGGCCCTCCAACAGCGAGGCCAAAACCGCATTAGTATCCATCGCTCAGGCCGACAATAGTCGTGGACTTGACACCAGATAATATGCAGCCACTAAGCTCGGAAGATCATCAGCAGGAACGATGACAGGCAGAAAGGCCCCCCTACTCCCCTGGGCGCAACCCCACACAGAGCGGTGAAAACACTACTATGCGCAAATGCACCCCGGGGAAAAGGGAAGTGGATAAAATAAAAAACACTGCCGGTCAGACGGCTCCTCCTAGTCCTGCTTCCATTTTCGGAATTGCAACGTTCCACACAGAAGTGTAGGAGTCCCCTTGGAAGGTAACTGTATGCAGGAATGAGACAAGGAGCCGGGGGTTAGGAAATGACATAGAAGGTATAATCATACCAAGATGAAGAAAGATAACTCTCACCACTAACAAGCTCAATACTGCAGTACTTCAGATTAGTAGCAGAGAGGTAATCTGTAAAAAGGATACCTCCGGAAACCCCAATCCTCTCTCTTAGGGGTAAAAACGAGGTAGTACTGGTTTAGATAAGTCAAAGGAGCCAGCACCAACAGAAACACAGAATGCTGTTCCTACACAGCATTCGCGGTCGCAAAGGAGAACAAAAAATCAGCAAGGGTAAAACACAAAACGAGTCAAAGAAAAAACAGGTTCCAAGAAAGCGCCCCTACGCACACCTAAATACCTGACATAGTTGCGCGCTGAAAGGCCTCTTGGTCCTGTGATACGAAAACGCGCCTTTTCCAGTTAACTTCACTGGAAAGGCACCGGGGACCCTCGCAGCACGAGGGCAGGCTGAAAGAAAACACGGGGACTCGACAATCCAGCGGGGAAATACCTTCTGCTTGCTGGAGCTCAGGAACACAAGGTCACTCGGTGGTGGCAGGCTGAAAACACACACGGAGGCTCGGCAATCCAGCGGGGAAATACCTTCCGCTTGCCGAAATGCCAGAAGCGTTCAGGAAGTTTGTCAAGCCCCGATCCTGTACAGAGGAGGGGCTTTGTAGTGTCCGTTTGGGCCGCAATGCCGGATTCTACTTCCGGTGCGACGAGCATAAGGCTTCTGGGAATTGTAGTGCCTTATGTTCCGCTCGCCCCCTAGTGGACCCTCATGCATTGCACTTTCATACCCATTCATTCTGTTGATGGGAAAGGAAGGGAAAATCGTGCCTAATACTCTATGCCCTTGTAGATGGCCCGTGATCGCTACAGCGTGGGCGGCGGCTCTGAAGTTGTTGTGGGCTTCTGTGGTTTTGGAGTTCCTCCAGGCCTTTTCGAGGCGGCGGCATGTGCGTCTGGACTCTCGAAGTTCGGTGGTAAACCATCTGGATTTCTTGGCGCGTGTGTTGTTGTTCTTCTTGAGATTGGCTATGGTGTTGGCGCTGTTGGAGATCCATCTGTGCAGAGTTCGGGCTGCGGTGTTGGGGTCGTTGTCTTCCGCGATGGTTGGGGTGGAGTTGCCGAGTGAGGCGTTGAGCCAGTCGTCGGTGGCTTTGGTCCAGTTTCTTCATGGGGGCAGGTGCTGGGGTCTGTGGATGGTGGGTGTTCTGAAGGAGAAGTGTATGCATCGATGGTCTATCCACAGGAGTTCGGTGGTGTGGCTGAAAGTGATGGAGTTTCCTGTTGTGAAGAGGGGGTCGAGGGTGTGTTCTGCTGAGTGTGTTGGTTCGGTCATGATCTGGCGGAGTCCAATGTTGTGGAGGTTGTCCAGGAGGAATGTGGTGTTGGGGTCTAGTTGGTTGTCGAGGTGGAAGTTGAGGTCTCCCAGCAAGGTGTAGTTGGTGGACGCGATGGCCTGCGGGGAGGTGATGTCTGTGATGGAGTTGGTGAATGGTCCACAGGGTCCGGGGGGTCGATAGATGAGGGTTCCTCAGAGGGTGGTGGTGGGGCTGGCCTGTGTCTTGAAGTGTAGGTGTTTCATCAGGTCTGTGGGCTCGTCGGGGAGTGTGCTCAGTCGGAGGGTGGATTTGTGGACGATGGCAATTCCTCCTCCAGGGCGGCTGGGGCGGTCCTTCCGGGAGATCTGGTATCCTTGGGGAATGGCGATGGCGATGGCGATGTCCGGTCCCGAGGTGGTGTTGGTCCAGGTTTCGGTGAAGAATGCGACGTCCGGGGTGGTGCTGTCGAGGAGGTCCCAGATTTCGGTGGCGTGTTTGTGGAGGGATCGTACGTTGAGGAGGATGCATTGCAAGGTCTTCGGTGCGGTTGTGTTCTTGCGGGCGGGTTGTGCTGGATCCATGGTCTTGGCGGTGCTGCAGGTGTGACGGCAGCATTGACAGCTGAAGGGTCCGTGGATGTCGGCTGGTGAGGCTAGCTTGCAGTTGTTGTTGCGACCTGGGTTGAGTGCGTGGAGTGGCGCTGGGTTGTAGTGTTGGCGGTGCGGAAGTCCAGGGTTCCTGGCGCTGGTCGCGTTCGGGTCACGGACGGGCGCAGACGGGCTTGCCTTTGGCCGCCATTAAGTAGGGGTCGGGGAGGGCTGGACAGCTGGGAGGCGGGAGGGGAAACTGGCTTGGGCTGGTCACGCTGGGGGGAGGGGCCACGGGGGCAGCAGCGGCGGGAAGAAAACAGGCGCAAAAGTGGGAAAAAGGAAAAGTGAAGAAAAGTGGTAGAAAGAGAGTGAAAGGGTGAAAATAGAAGAGAGTGAAAGGGTGAAAATTAAAATAAAGGGTGAAAAACGAGGAAAAAACGGAGCAAAAAGGATAAAGCGGAGCGAGAGAAGGAGTCAGAGGTCCACTGGACCACCAGGGATGAGGCGCAGGTATAACCTGCGGGTGGAGGAGGGCCTCAAACACCAACACTACGGGAGTGCAGGGGCTCAGGAGGGCCTCACTTAATGGTGGAGCTGCGAGGGTGGGAGAGCAGTTTCACTGACAATGGGTCACTCATCCTCGTAGCACAAGAGCAGCCCCACCCCGCCCATTGTCATTCTGTATGCTGGCTGATTGTCACATACAGAATGACAATGGGCCAGTTTGAGCTGTTACAGCATGTGGTGGCTCCCTCCTGCCGCGGTCTAGGGCAGGGCATTCTGTTAGGGTTAGATAGAAGAAATGTACAAAACAAATGTAAAAAAACACCCATGCTGCTATGTGCCAGTTCATGAAAAGAAGCAGGCGAAATAAGTTAAATAGAAGATGTTATAATTCTTAAACAGTCTCATCATTTCAGAGCTGAAGCATTTTTAATATTATATACAAGGAAGCCACAGTTGCTGCTTATTTATTTATCTTATGCAACTAACATCCATTGACAAAGTCAATAGTCATGGCTTGTTGTAGGTCTAATGTTACTGGATGCAATGATAGAAACAGCAAAATACCAGTCGGGTGGCACATTATGCTCAGCACATATTTTTAGCTTAGGTGTTTTAAGCCACACCCTTAATTACATCAGACACGCCCCTTCGAGAGACCCCCAGTTTTTTCAACCCACTTAAAGCCCTTGAAACAACACCATGTCACAGTCACCTCACATCCTGGCACTGTGCATCATGCATGACTCATGACTTCCAAGTTTTCAGATTGCCTATGTGCAGGGGCATAGTGAACCCTCCCCCACCCCACCCCTTGCTTTAGGAACTCATGCAAGGGTGAAGTTCTTAATGGGCCTCTTCTGTCTGCAACTCAGTAGACAAAGGCTCAGCTCATAATTAATGTGGAAAGGTGGGTTAGTGAATAAGTGAAGGAGTAGGTAAATCGCTGGATGGATTAGTGAAAGGATGAATGGATGAGTGAAAGGGTGAATGGATGGATAATGAGAGAAAGGATGGATGGATGCATGAGTGGAAAGATGGATGAGGGTAAATAGATGGATGTATGAGTGGAAGGGTAGATAGATGGGTAAAAGAGTGGATGAATCAGTAAAAGGATGGATGGATGAGTGAAAGGGTGGATGGATGAGAGAAAGGATGGATGGATGAGTGAAAGGATGGATGAGTGATAGAGTCAATGGATGGATTCATGGGTGGATGAGTAAATGGATCAGTGGGTGGATGGGTGAAGGGTTGATAGAAGGATGGGTGGCTAAGTGAAAGGGGAATGGAGAGAGAAAGGGAGGATGAATGGATGGATGGATGAGTGAAAGCATGGATGAATGATTGGCAGAATAGATGGGCGAATGGGTGTCTGGATGAGTGAAAAGAAGAATGTAAAGATGGATGAGTGAAAGAATGCATACATGAATGAAAGGGAGGGTGGAGAGCTGGAAGATAGGATGGATGAGTGAAAAGTTGAAGGGGTGGACGGATGAGTGACTGGGTGGATGGATGAGTAAGTGAAAGGATGGCTGGATGGCTGAAAGGGTAAATGGTTGGATGGATGAGTGAATGGATGGATGGGTGGAAGAGTGGATGGATGAGTGAAAGGATGGCTTGGGCGAAAGGGTAAATGGTTGGATGGATGAGTGAATGGATGGATGGGTGGAAGAGTGGAATGATGAGTGAAAGGATGGATTGGGTGAAAGGGTGGATGGATGATTGATGAATGAGTGAAAGGGTGGATGGAGGGATGGATGAGTGAAATGATGGATGGAAGGATAGGTGATGGATAGGTTTGCAAATGGTTGAAAAGGTTTGGATATGGATGGACACACAGATGGAAGGACAGAATGAATGGTGAAAGACTGAATGATGGATGAGAGAATTAATAGATAGCAGAATGTAAATTTGAAATGGTGGATATCAGGGGTTTGATGGAAGGATGAATGGCTAGATCCTTGGGCAAGAGAGCTCTTCTGGGGAGGGTTGTGTTGACTTACTTTGCTTTCTTGGTGCCATAAGAGCTTTAGTTCAAAGTGGGAGGTATTTAAATTTTCTGGCTACGCCCTTGCCTATGTGTTACTATTCTGTATTTGCTGTGTGCTTATGTGTGGGATCTACACATCATGCATATGACATTTTGAGTGACACCCAACTGCTACTTGAATGTTACACTAGTAATTGTAAATGTTTGCATGTTTTGTTTTAGGTGTAAGGTTTTAGGGAGAGCCTTATAGTGCCATGAGCTGTGCTTGAGATGGATATTGTGTTTGTAGCAATAGGCAAGGTGTCAAAAATAAACTATGTAATAGTGTATCGACAGTGCCTTCTTTAAGCAAGCTGCAGGGAAAAGCACCTTTGTCACTTTCGTCAGCTAGTGCAACTCTCTGCGAAGCCCCCATAAGCAAAGTCAGATTCCATATTTTAAGTTCCACTTGCTGAAAAACCCATAATGTGTTCCCTTTAGTGGGTCCATCACAGCAATCCTCCCTTTAGTTCACCTATGTGTACCGCTTTACATCTCACGATGGCACTCAGATATGAGATGCTAGTAACAAAGTCTATCCGAGCAGATCTTCATGACCACTTCTCTCACCAAACATGCATGCCCAGGACCATGAGTTGTAAACAAAATATCAGCTTGGACAACCCAGTGCAGTAACCATATAAATAGATTATTATCATATGAAATACCACAAAAAGACCTGCACAGTTGCTCAAAGCTATGCGCATACCGAAAAACCGTGAAGTGCACGATTGTCTCAACCTAATTTAAACTTATTTTAACTTGTACTTAAGTGGTTGTCTATTTACTTACTTTTATACTATCGTGCAACTTCCTCTGATGTGTGTGTAAAACTTACCTTTTGTCCCGAAGTTTTGTCCTGAATTTTGACCTTCTGTCCTGAATTTTTGTCCTGAATTTTGACCCTTTGTCCGGAATTTTTACACTTACCGTCCTAAATTTGCACCCATGCCAGTTGGTCTCCCTAGGGAAGGTGACTGTCGGATTTCACCAGAAATCTTTACACACAGACAACAAAAGCACACACGAATTCCCCCTCTCTGTTTTGAAAGACTTCAAAAATGTTGGTTAATTTACAAAATATTGTTTTCTTTCACCTAGTGCCCCGACCAATCCGTATTCGTCTCCCTTTCCACTGCCCCTCCCCTTTCATGCACCCTGCTTGTAGTATAATGTATTTTAACATTATATACCAGGGTGATTGTCAGAAAATCTGAAACTCACTCCCCACCCCAAGCTACGCCCCTGTTTAGAGATGAGTACAGATTGTGCTGACTCATGTTTTGCACTCAAAGTTAACTTCAGCTGAAAGATAATGTCAACACCAAGCTCAAAACAAGCCCCAAACCCGTTTGTATGAGTTATGGGACTTACTTTACGGCCATGTTATAAAAGAGCTTGAGGGTCTCAGGTTTTAAGTACTACCGGCCTCCGTGGGCTGCCGTTTCATATAGCATATTCATGCTTTGGTGCTAAAAACTGAACATTATAGGTGCAATAATTATCTATATTTGCAATTGCATCCATTCTGCACACTATTTAACAGTGACAATACCTGGAGGAAAATTCAGTGCAAAAATCATATAAACAATTGCAAAATTGGGTGAAACGTGTGTTTGCATCTGATTATGCACTTTGGCCCAGATTTACTAGGATTTTGCGGTGCAGTTGCATCACTTTTATAGTGTAGCCCCGATGCAAAACCCTTTTTGGCATTTTCTAAGCCTCGCCAAGTCGATTTGTGTGGCTTTGTGGGGTTTAGTAAATACAAAGTAACGCAACGCAGCTGAGAGCGCTGCCTTGCATTCCGTTGCATCCGATAGGCATTACATAGGTGGAGCTTGGACGTTTTCATGCATCCACCCATGATGCAAACCGGGATTTACACAGACTTGTCATTCTGGTTTTGCGTCTAAATGGTGCACTTACCCGACAGAGGTGTAATGAGGAGAAATAGCTTTATTTCTCCTCGTTACTTTCTGCAGTACACATAGAAAGACAAACATGCTTCTAAGGGTTGTTTTTGTTCAAAAAGTAGTCTTTACTGCACAAAAACGATCCCACCTGTAATGCAGGCACCCATGCGTCCTAGTGCAAGGGTGTGTGCGTTGGCGATAGGCAACCTCAAGTGTGCCGGGTATGGAGAGAGCCGAAGAGCGCCGTATGGTAGTAGATAGGGTGCTGTTCATCTCTTTCCCATTCACCCAATACACTGCAGCAACTTTGATTGCAGCCCTGCTTTGCGTGAACTTTTAATAAATACTCCTATTTGTATTTACCTGTGTAAGAGTCCCATCAGGCACTCACTTAAAGCAAAGTCTATTATTTAATGGGCACAAAATGTCCACGGTGCAAATAACATTTCAAGGTGTTAGCTGAGGTTTTTTGCCTGATTTAAACTTTTGCTGGAAAAAAGCGGTAACACAAGCAAACTATTTTAGTACTTGTTTTCAGTGCATTATTTCTATACTTTCCTACATTTCGCATTTGGTGTTAATACTAGCTAATAGCTGGTGTTAAGACAGACAGCAATGTGATCCCTTCTAGCATTGATTCCTCCTAATATCAAAATAGCACCCCCGGGTGAACTTCTCGAAGTACTTGGCATCTTGTTTCACCAATATACAATGGGCATGTAGGTTTATCTGAGACTCGACTCTCTTGAACCCATTTCTGACATAAAATCCTCACTTCAAAGCATTCACAAATGGATAGAGCAAAAGCATCTTCACTGCGCTGAAGACTGAGGGCCTTAGAATTTGGCAGGCAGGGTACTCCATCAAAGCGTGGAGGCTATTCCAGCTGCCATATTACAAGTGCCATAGGCTATAATGCACTTGAAACTCGGCGGACGGGACACCCGCCATTTTTGTGACAGAGCATCCCATCATCTAAACTCTAAGTAAGGCCCTGAATTTCTTCTTCTCGTCCCAAATCTGGCCTCGCTACCAATCGTTTGTGGCTTGAATTGTTAAAGTTGGGCGATAGTGCTTGAACCTCTGGCAAATACTTAAGTTTCCCACTCAACTCCAATCTTATACTCAGAAATCTATCCATTCTATCAGTAAGTCTGACAGACCCCAACTCCACAGTCAAGAAGCGAAAACATATTCTGTTACCCAGGATTTGAGAACCTGGCAGTCAAGACCATGATAATCTCATGTCTTGACTAGAGTTTTTAACTCTTCATAGGCACACAGAAATAGATTACTACCACGCAGAAGTAGTTCTGAATGCCACTGCCAGGTTTTTCACAGGCACTAAAAGGACAGGAAATATTAACAGTGATTTTGCTTACCTCCCAATCAAGACCTTCTGCATAATGAGAACTTCCTGCCTTACGTTCAAGGCCCTGAACCGCTGTACCCCAAAATATCTCACCTAGAAACTTTCCTTTCATGAAGGCTCTCACTCACTCTCCAGCAAAGATAGGATATGGTTCTCTGCTACATTTTTAAAAAGTCAATGCTTTGCAGATGCTTCTCCAGCACCTGGAATGCCCTTCCTATTCACATTAAAAATGCCCCCAAGCGCGAATCCCTTGTTAAGAACTTGCTCCTTGAGAAACACCTACACAAAACAATATGATGCCCTGATGCATGCTGAACCCTTTTTATTGTCACCTACTGCCTTAACTCACTGTCTCCATGACTCCCAGTATCTTTGGTAACACAGTTCTAGGTTTCTTACCTTCTAACATATGAATGTTGTGTCTTATTTTGAACTCATGCCAGTCTTGGTTAATGCTTTGCTTTGGTTTCGTTTTTTATTCTTTTTTTTTTAGTTTTGGTTAGTTAGATACTATAATCTTCCTTATCTCTGTAAATAGTGGGACTAGTGTACTTTTTCACACCATTCCTGTTATCTTACCACAGTCAATGTATGGTTAACATTCTGCCTGGCTTCACATCTTCTCTGTACAGCACTTTGTCCCCTAGTTCAGTGGAGTCCTCACTTTTTAGGACCACAAAGACTAATCAATAAATAAACAAGAGGGTCCAAAGAGTGTTCAGCTGTAAATCTGAAACCCTGTTAACAATGGGTGCGGACATTTGTTAGGCCTGATCTGATCCCCATGACTAACTCTATAGGAAGCCAATGTGGTTGAGACAACTGATTAACACTACATTGGGACTTGTGTACACTGCACAGCTCAAACAGAAATATGCATTTCAAGAACAAATAAACCAAATTTTATTGATTTTGAGAGATAACAGCATACATATACAGTAGTAGAATTATTACCCAACCCACCCATCCCATACAGGGTCAGTCGCCAACTAAGTCATGAAACGTGTACTATTTCCCCCATATTTTCTTTTTTTTGCTGTTGGAGCCCCATTCCATCCTTCCTCTCTGTTCCACTCCATTGTAAACCAACCTGCAGCGTACCCTACATTCAGCTCGTACCCACCTCACAAATTCCCATAACCATTGCTTTCGTGTGGGTAATCATTTGGACATCCATCTTAGTGCTATACACTTCTTTGCCACAGTGAGGCCTAGTTCCAATACCTTCTCCACATATTTAGTGTGTTTATTATTAGTGATTAGTCCCAAATATGCATTTCAATGATCACAGCAAACCCTGCAGACACATACCTCTGCCTTTACATCTGTCGTTTGCGATGGAGCCTGTTGACATCTACAAAGGAAACCATTATTTCTTGCTCTACAGTTCTAAAGCTATACACAATAATTTGGCCTGGTGGATCTTTTTTAACAGTACCATATCAATAAACATACAATCTTGCCGATTGAAAGTCTTGTGTAATAAATGTATCACCAATTTACACTGTAAAGAAATCTCGGTGGCCTATCCAAAACAAAAACAAGAATTGTCAAAGCTGGCAGGTCTGGCTGATAACTGACAGTTCCATGATGCTTCCATCCATGAGGTCGCTGGTTTATTTGTCTATGTCCCACCTGTTTAATGCTTAGCTCCCTCCCGTTTTTAGGGCAGTCGTGCTGATAGCGCCGTGACGCTTCCTCGGGAGCAGCTGAGCGCTCTACAAATGCCTTTGTATTGTATTGTATGTCCCCTCATCTTATACTCCCATTCACTATCATGGTGCATCCACCCCTGCTTTGGAAGTCCATGCATTTCAGAGCTGGAGGGATGAGGGATGTAGGATGGATTCAGACATGCACAGCTCCTCCTTACCTAAAATGTTTATACAATGCAAAGCTGAAGTCCATCCATCTGTGCGTTTAGACAACATACACTGTAGGATTGGTGTCTGACTGATTCCGGACACCCCCACCGGGTATGCTGGCTTTTTGTACCAACTAGCTCACAGTGCCACTAGAATCTCCTCTTACCAAGGAGAGAATAGTTCTTGGAAACCATCGAACATGACAACCCTGATCCCTCAGGACCGTGGAAACAATATACTACTTTTCGCTCAGTCACTCGTGCTTACTTAGTCTGTCTCAGAGAGATACACAGAATAAACAGGCTGGGCGTTTTCAATAAGCATTTATTGAACAGTTGTTATTCTGGTGTAAAATAGATGAGCTGCAACAACCGTTAGACAGTATAAGATATAAATGATTAGCAGTACTATAAAGGTGAATGGATGGTATAGCTCTACCATCTTACAATAGTCATGAATACACATGAGTATATAAAACACATGATAAAAAGATGCGTACTCCTACGATGCTTCCCTAACTAGATGTATCTACATGTACCTAGCATGTGTGTAGGTGTTAAGCCAAGAATCCCTCTAGGATCTAGTCAACCCCATTACCTAAAGTGAGAGACTGTGGGACCCCGTCCTGGTCTTGAGTTGGACACCCCGCGAGGGATGTTAGACCACTGCGAGCTGGAGTATCTGCATGCAGGAATCTCAGCGTCTCTGGTCAGTGTGTCGGCCGGGAAGTCTTGGTCTCCTCTGTCTATCTTAGCGAGATGTGATGTATATATACCCATAGGTCTCCCCAGGAGTCCTACCTCGCTGTATTACTGTGTCGGCCTAAGGATGACGTTGGGCATGAACTTTGTACATAGATATTATACAGGAGATGGTAGTCCTGCTGTGCTTCCAAGAATCCTCATGCATAATGTATGAGATTTCGAACTAGGGAAAACCCGCGCTCTGAATGCAGTGTCGTATCTAGGTAAAAGGTCAGTTCCTGTAAACCGTGACAAGTGTAATGTAGGGAAGAATATAGGTGAAGGGTAATGAAGTTACCGGGGCCTATATTATGGTACCTATATGGAATATAACACCCACTCCTCTTCCGAATGGACGACATAGTTAAAGTCTAAACGTACTACTAGGATTACTAGATACTGGTACGCCAAAATAGTTTTTAAAAGAAACATTAGTTTCAAGTTGTGCTAAAAACAATGTTTAAAAAGTTCTAAAAATCTTTAAAAAGTTTAAGAAAGGAAATTGCTACTCAAGCCATAGCCCTAATGTGTCCGTAGTTATAGGTCGAATTACTATAAGCATTTGAAAGCCATGCATGCTCAAAAGAATTTCAATTTTGTTATGGAGTTCCAATTTTTCATTTTGTTTTTCAAAAAGTCGAATTCCTCCCAGCGCACGACGGGCCAAATGAGTCAAATGTTTATGTGTCCTGGCTGGTAGACGCAACATTCGCGTTGCCTGCCTCCGCAGATGACGGTCCCTGTAACACCTTGCAGATTATGTCAATTGAGCACAGATAATCTCTTGTACTGTCCACAACAGATGCTGGGGCAGTCTGTGCGCCATCCAAGGCCTGGGTGTCAGAGGAGGAGCCGATGTCCATACCAACAGGAGCTGAGACTCCCTGAGGTGGCCTAGGAATGCCGCCATCAACATAGGAATAGGCTGGGGACACTGCAGAACATGGGGCGTTATCGGGTCCAGTAAAGCATCAACGTCTGGTTGCGCACATGATGGGAGTGTCAGACAGAGATCCAACACGCATTCTTCTCCGCAAAACAGGCATCGGAGGAAAGGTAAGATGCAGTCCATCCAGACTGGTCTAAATGACAAGAACCAAGATGCACTTAGTTCTCTTAGGCGAGGTGTGCCAAGATGTTGTACCATGCGATCACGGTATTTTTGCTCCAGGAGTACTGTTTCTATCTCAAGGGTTACTGGGACGTCCATTGCGTAGCAGAAAAATTACGATCAGGATACCTGCTATTAGAAACAGGATCAGCGGCAGTCCTCCAAAAATGCTTCCAAATACGGGGTGTATAACGTTCGGTATAACTCTGAGGACCATCTGTAAGGTGCTTAATAGTCCATTACTGTATGTGTTGGTGGAAACAATACTTGCATACAGCAAGTAACCCTAGAGCTCATGGTTACCAGATATGCGATGCACAGAAGCATCCCACAGCAACCTTGATCATTCATCATCAAGTAACTCCCATTCGAAAGTAGCCTGAACACTGGAGTGATCACGGCAGCTGGGGCACCCCTTAAGTGACAGGATAAGTTCGCTACCGAACCGTTACAGGCCCCATGAAGCATTATATCCTGGCATATGAGTGATCCACTTAAAGTATTCTCCCAGTTTGTACCTCTCAAAAACACTTCTCTTTCCCCACTCCGGCATCAAAATCTGTAGGTAATTCCCAAGATTCCTTGATGAATTCCCTACCCATTTCTTCATATCTGCCTGCCTGCTTTTGTTCAAGGCAATATTGGAATTGAAAAGTAGTGACCGGAAGAGTTATGTGGCCGTGGATTAGCCATTCTGTGGACGGTGACTCTGCCACTGTAAAAGCTAATCTGTCCAGTTTTTCAATACGCAGCATTGTATACTTTGCTCCCCTTTGAGCCATCTCTATCTGTTTTTCCGTTAGATTGTATAAAGAAAACAGAGACGTGCTGTTTATGAAACGCCAAGGCACACAGCCTGCGCGCAAAGATTGCAGCGTCCAGCTTAGTAACATAATAGAACGCAATTAAATTGCCCGTGCTGTAATATGGACAAATCCTGTTCTAGTACATCAATAGCAGAAGATACAATGTTGCCCAGTGAATATATCCTGGAGGTTAGTGTTGTTAACCCATTGTCAACCACTGCTAGAGCTTTCTCTAGGTTTATACGATCTATTTCTCGTAATCTTTCTGCGACCTCTTGTTGTGAAATTTTCCAAATCTCATTATAGACAGCATAATAGAAATGCTTGTGACGTGGCTTCCTAGGACCTAATACAAAATCCCGTAGGTCCACATCCTCTGTAAGTAAGGATAAGTGTTGTTTCACATGTGTAAGTGTTGAGGTCTTTAGCCAATCGAGGCATAACTTCCCAACACTGTATGATGTCACTACCCCTGGGTGTTCTCTCTGTACATAGCGTGGGTCTGGCCTGTTGATACTAACCCCTTTGGTTTTACCCATGAATCTTTCCTGACAGCTATTGGTGTCTGTGGGCCAAATCAACCATCCCTTCCAATCGGGGTCTGATCTATTGTATTGCTTGATCATTTCTAGCGTAATCCCTTCTTGTGATGTTATGTTTCCCTCGGTGTGTGATGGTTTGGGCATCTGAGGTGTATTCAATTCTTTGTTCTTGGCTGGTCCAAGACAGGATGTTTATTGCACTGTTTAATTTAGAAACATGATTTGTTGAGGAATAAGGCATACTCTAAATAGTGCCTCTGTTCCCTGGACCTGCCACTCTCTAGTACCCCAGATAGATTTTCAATCAATCAATCATGTCACTTATAAAGCGCACTACATACCCGCGAGGGTCTCAAGGCGCTGGGGGAAGAGGAGGGTGGTGCTGCTACTGATCGAAGAGCCAGGTCTTGAGGAGTCTTCTGAAGGCCAGTAGGTCTTGGGTCTGTCGGAGGTTGGTGGGGAGGGTGTTCCAGGTCTTGGCGGCGAGGTGGGAGAAGGATCTGCCGCCGGCGGTCGTTTTCAGATGCGGGGGACTGTGGCGAGGGCGAGGCTGGTCGAGCGGAGCTGGCGGGTGGGGGTGTAGAAGCTGAGTCGTCTGTTGAGGTAGGCTGGTCCGGAGTTGTGGAGTGCTTTGTGTGCGTGGGTGAGGAGCTTGAAGGTTATCCTCTTGTTGACAGGGAGCCAGTGCAGGTCTCTCAGGTGGGGTGTGATGTGGCTGCGTCGGGGGATGTCGAGGATAAGACGTGCAGAGGCGTTCTGGATGCGTTGCAGCCGTCTCAGGAGCTTAGCTGTCGTTCCTGCGTAGAGGGCGTTTCCGTAGTCCAGCCTGCTGGTGACGAGGGCCTGGGTGACTGTTTTTCTTGTTTCGGTGGGGATCCACTTAAAGATCCTGCGGAGCATTCGGAGGATGTTGAAGCAGGATGAGGAAACGGCGTTGACCTGCTTAGTCATGGAGAGGGTGGGGTCGAGGATGACCCCTAGGTTGCGTACGTGGTCGGTGGGTGGCGGGGCTGTTCCCAGTGATGTTGGCCACCAGGAGTCGTCCCAGGCTGAAGGGTTGGAACCAAGGATGAGGACCTCCGTCTTGTCCGAGTTCAGCTTCAGGCGGCTGGTCCTCATCCATTCGGCGACGGCCTTCATTCCTTCGTGGAGGTGGGCTTTGGCGGTGTGAGGGTCTTTGGTGTGAGGGAGAGGATCAGCTGGGTGTCGTCGGCGTAGGAGATGATGTTGAGGTTGTGCTGTCGGGCGACGTGGGCGAGGGGTGCCATGTAGATGTTGAACAGCGTTGGGCTGAGGGAGGAGCCTTGGGGTACGCCGCAGATGATCTTGGTGGCCTTGGATCGGAAGGGGCGAGGCGGACACTTTGTGTTCTGCCGGAAAGGAAGGATGTGGTCCAGTCCAGGGCCTTCTCTTGGATCCCGGCGTCGTGAAGGCGTGTTCGTAGTGTGTGGTGGCAGACCGTGTCGAAGGCGGCTGATAGGTCCAGGAGGATGAGGGCTGCTGTTTCTCCGTTGTCTAGCAGGGTCCTGATGTCATCGGTGGCGGCGATGAGGGCGGTTTCGGTGCTGTGGTTGCTGCGGAAGCCGGACTGGGAAGGGTCCAGGATGTTGTTCTCCTCGAGGTAGCGGGTCAGTTGTTTGTTGACGATTTTCTCGGTGACCTTCGCGGGGAACGGGAGCAGAGAGATGGGTCGGAAGTTCTTGAGGTCCTTGGGGTCTGCCTTGGGTTTCTTGAGTAAGGCGGTGATCTCGGCGTGCTTCCAGCTTTCCGGGAAGGTTGCTGTCTCGAAGGAGATGTTGATTATTTTCCGGAGATGGGGCGCGATGGCTGTACTGGCTTTGTTGAATTTTGTATGAATTTTGAATGATTTTAAGTCTATAGTGTCTTTCCATAAATCGAAACCTTGTTCAGACAACTGGGCAATAAAGGAAGCAGAATAAATCTGTTTGGTGTTTGTCAACATATTTTTCTGTGCTGATGTAGGTGTAACCTTATAATAAAATGAGGCTGGGTCTGACATGTTAAACCCTGAAAAATATGGAAATTCCTGTGTAAATGTCTTTGAACTGCTTTTCGGTGGTGTCGGGCAATGTTCCCATTAGTGGTATGTGAAAACATTTCTGGGGTTAGCAGATTTATGCAAAAAGTGATGACCATAATGTTGATAGCAATACATTGTTTCAAAGTCTGATGTGTCTTCCAACATTTCATTATTAGAAAAAGCAGCAGATATTTCTAAATCAGACAACATATTATTTACAGTTTCATAATCCCAATCATCGGAAAATGTACTCGAGGTAATGATATCACTCAATGAAATTTTAAATAAATGTGGTGTTTTTAAAAGTTCAGTCGGACCAAATATATCGTAATCAACCTTGTCCCACACTATACCGTCAGGTATAGGAACTGCTGTAATGTTCACTGATGATAGGTCTCTTTTTCACGATGTGATGATAGATGTAGTTTCAGAATCACATTCACTTTTTGTGCTGCAGAGCTTTCTCGAAGATAGGTTCCATTTATAAGCATACTAAAGACAGTCACTAAGCCTATCCAGAAAAGAAAGAAAAGTATCCCGGTGATTACCCAGAGTTGCACCCAAGGTGATACCAGGTAGGTCTTTTTAAGAAAGTACAGAAAATCTTTCATTTGCTGCCGGCGAGATTTTTGGGCTGGCTTCGTTTCAGGATCACTTGGATCCAATGAAAAAGTATCAAAGTCAATGAAATAGCCAGATGCAGTTCGATCAATTTTCGGTATTTCTGCAGGTCTTGTGGAAACTGTAGCTTGCTCTTGTTGAGGCATGTTGATGTAGATATCTGTGTTTGGTCGAATTGAAATTTGTCTTTCATTTGAGTTCTGATTTTGAACTTCAGTTTCAAGAGGAACGAGTTCCATCGCTTTGTTGCATAGTCCGTCATTCCGTGCTGGTGACTCTTCAAACGTGATGAGTCTTTCTGTTTGAACTTCTTGTATAGTTGCGAGAGGAGGGTGTCTGTTACTCCGGAGTCCACGAGGCCTACTATTCAGTATCGGCCACATAGTGTGGTTTGATTAGGTCTATTGAGACAAATCTTTTCTCCTTTTTACCTGCAAGGGGTGGCAGAGGTACTGTTCTTGTTCCTTCAACTGCCAGGACAGGTACAGGCTTTCTGTATGATGTCCCAAACTCTTTCTTGTCCGCTATTTTTTCTCTGACCAGGTCCCCGACTTTAGGGATCCAGACAGGTCTTGCCGTGACAGACTTGACTTCCCCAGTGGCGGTCCTTTTCACCTGGACGTTACTTTGTAGTGCCCTGGATTCATTTAGGTCCTGTAAAACAGCCAAACATTTATGGATGTCAAAAGGTTTTTCATCCGCCACTGTGCCTTCACAATCAAGATCAGGTACCCACATTCTCATCCCAAATAGGACCTCATAAGGAGTGACACCCCCTAGAGAGCTTCTTAGCTGGTTATTCAACGCCCTTTGAACTCCATACAGATGTTTTACCCAACTTCCACCCGAGCCTAATACTCTAGCTGTTAAAGACTGCTTTAAGTCCCGGTTTTTCCTCTCCACAACTGAATTTCCCTCGGGATGGTATGGAGAGGAGTACCGCAATGCTACACCCAAATTTCCCATGGCTTCCTTGTAAGCCCTACAGCTAAATGCGGGGCCACGGTCAGAATGTAATGTGCCAATTGCGTATGTCCCTATAAAGACTCGCAAATCTTTTATACAGTTCGAGCGTCAGACGAGCGCTGGGGTCACACCCATAGGAATCTTGAGCAGGAATCCACTGCAACCATGGTGTGCTTGTAAGCCCCATCAGATTGTAAGGGGCCGCAGTGGTCCAAATAGACACAAGCGAGCGGTCTGTCTGTTATCAGTAATGCTGTCTGCGCTGGACGTGTTATGGTGGAGCCTTTCATCTGCTGACAGATGTCGCATTTCAAGACATAGTCCTTAGTTTGCTTTCTTAATCCTGGCCACCAGTAGAGCTGTTTCAGTAGAGAAACAGTTGCTGTAACTCCTGCGTGTGCAGAACCTATACCATCGTGTGCTGCTAGAATTAATCCTAACCTATGATCCATATTCGGTATTACTCTATCCCCCACTCCAGGAATTTGAGCAAATGGAACATTGTTTGCATCTAACTTGTAGGAGTACTTGAGTGGAAATCTTTTTGGTACTGCCAAGTTATTGCGTGTGGCAACAATCGCAACCATTATCTCACCGTCTATTCTCGTTTATGAACGAGTGATTGCAGCTATGGAAGCCGTGCGTACAGCCCCCTTTGCAGCTTCGCCAGCCAATGAATTCCCTTCAACGTGAACGCCATCACGTTGATGACTCAGTGTATGTATCACATGAGCCCTTGGTAGTTCGTTTTTCAACTCCACTACCTGTTCCCATAGCGTTTTGTGCTTTATTGTGCCACCCTTTGCATCTTTAAACCCATTCTGTCCCCAATGATGTAAATATTCATTGTATGACTGCACACAGTAAAAGGAATCACACACGATTAGTGTGGGGAATTCTCGATCCGTATTTACTAGTGCCAGTAATAGTGCTTTTAATTCTGCTAACTATGCCGTGCAGTCTCCTAGAGATTGCGTTTTCATACAACTCGGACAAAACTTTCCATCCTGCATGTGTCCCTTAACGATAGCACACACAGCGCTGTATTGCTGCTAACTCCCTATGGCCGGTTGAGCAGAACCGTCAGTGTAAATTATATATTCATACTGATCTAGAGGCATTATTTCATTTGGTAGAGGATATTCTTGTTCGTATTGCAGGAATGCTTGTGTTTTTAGATTTGGGTCGTACCTGTATTCTACATCTGTTGCAGTAAGAGAATTAGCCCATTGTATCCATCTTGGATGTAAGGCTTTAGCGTTGGGAACGCTTGCCTTTGTCGCAGCTTCTGGGGCTGGAACATGGGGTAACAACTATTAGCTCTTCCCTTGAGCCAGTGCTCTTTCTCTTACTACAGCAGTCTGTACTGCTGTTAGAATTTTCTCTGTTGATGCAAAGCGCATCTCAGCATTTGTGTACAAATGTGATTTGTACGCTATTGCTACTGTTTCACCTTCATTATATGTTAGGTATGTGTATCCTGATTGACCCGCAACTATACGGATCACCAGGTTGCGTACGTTTACGCTTGTCTGTAAATGTTTTGAAGCTATCATGTCAGCTTGCAGGGAACGAAGGATATCTGTGTGTTCCTGTGTCCATTGTCTAACTGAAAAGTCAGGTTTTATTAAATCGTAGAAAGGTTTTACTCTTTCTGCGTAATCCAAAATGTATGTTCTGCCAAAGTTCAGGAATCCCAGGATTGATTGTAAATTTTTTAATGTTTTCGGAGGTTGGAGCAGCGCACACTTTTCTAAAAAGTTCGCTGCTAGGCTCTTTCCTTCACTCAAAAGCTCATATCCTAGAAAAAGGACATTAAGGTGCGCTATCTCCGACTTTTTTAAGTTGAATTTGTAACCCTCAGAGGCAAATCCCAAAATGATTGTATTCACCCTGTTCAAGTGTTCCTCCAGGTCATCATCCGTTAGATAAATGTGATCCTCATAGGACAATGCCTCTTCATCCAGATTTTGAAGTAACTCAGTTACCCTGGCTGAAAACAACCCCGGGCTGTTCTTATACCCTTGGGGGAGTCTACCAAATTGTCGCTGGGAGCCTAACGCGGAGAATGCGGTTAAATACCTGCTTTCAGGCACTATATCTTGGCAGAAAAATCCATTTGAGATATCTATCGTTGTTTTGTATTTTTTCCGCACAATGTTATTCATTAATGCGGCACTGTGTGCATTTTGGACTGCAAATGTCTTAGTGCAAGTGTTTAAATGTCTGTAATCCAAAACTAAATGATATGTATTGTCCGGTTTTGATATGGGAAACAAAGGGTTATTCATTTGATTGTATTCACCCTGTTCAAGTGTTCCTCCAGGTCATCATCCGTTAGATAAATGTGATCCTCATAGGACAATGCCTCTTCATCCAGATTTTGAAGTAACTCAGTTACCCTGGCTGAAAACAACCCCGGGCTGTTCTTATACCCTTGGGGGAGTCTACAAAATTGTCGCTGGGAGCCTAACGCGGAGAATGCGGTTAAATACCTGCTTTCAGGCACTATATCTTGGCAGAAAAATCCATTTGAGATATCTATCGTTGTTTTGTATTTTTTCCGCACAATGTTATTCATTAATGCGGCACTGTGTGCATTTTGGACTGCAAATGTCTTAGTGCAAGTGTTTAAATGTCTGTAGTCCAAATCTAAATGATATGTATTGTCCGGTTTTGATATGGGAAACAAAGGGTTATTCATTTGAGAGGTGCAAGTTTCAATCACCCCTTGGTATTCAAGTTGATCCAAGATCTCCCTGACCTGTTTTTTAGCTTCTTGCTTTATTGGATACTGCCTTTGTGCAGTTGGCGTATTTTTTAAGTGAATTATGTGGTGGGTTGAATCCTCATCCCATCCAACATGGTTTTTGTATAATGCAGGGGCTTGGGCTACCGCCCACTCCAGCGCATATGTATATTTTAGGTGCTTGGGAATATAGTCTGAGAATGCTGGTAAAATTACCGTTTCTCCTCTAGGGCAGTCCATGACGAATGCTGGCGGCCAATCTTGTTCAGCTAACAAAATGTCATAGCCAAATGATATGTTCTCCCAAAAGGGACCTTAAACTGTCCTGCATTTGTCCCCCTCTAGTTGGAGTGTTATTTCATATAACTTGTGCAGGACACTTACCCTAGTATCACGTGTTTCTACCGTGATATAATCAGTCAAGTCTGCTGTCACCAGAAATTCCATCAGGTTCTGGCGAGCTATTGTTACTTCTGCCGCACTGTCTAGCATCGTCAGGGCCCATTCCCCGTTCAGTAGTCGAGTCCTCAGAATTCTGGGCATGTCTGATCTTTAGACCTGCAACCTTCTTCTTTTTGAACTGTGACTTTTGTTTTGTTTTGGTTTGTCTTCTTTTTTGGAAGTATATTCTTGAGCGTGTTGCTTGTCTCTGGACTTTGTACGCTCTTCTTGTCTGTCTGACCATCCTTCTCTCTCGGAGTTTTTCGTTGAACCCTGAAAGGAACAAGAGGAACGTGTATCAGTATCCTGATACCTATCAGGTTTCCTAATATTGTCCCTATTCCTAAGGTTATACCTTCTTTCGGAGGGCTCCTGCGGAGGAGATCTACCTCTGGATTGAGATATGTTTCCTTTAACTTTTTGTTTTTTATTATTGTCCCACTTCTTTTTTGATGAAGCAGGTGTCTGCTTGATGGTCTCCTTTTTCGGGATTACCCATCAGCTGTGGTTTTAATGCTTTTCCACCCAAACTGTCCCTGCCTAATTCTGCATATGCAGTTTCAATTATTTTAGGTCGTTAGTGCTCCTGTTGTAAAGGACTGAACTCCCTTAGGCGTTGGCTGATAGCCACTGATGCTGCCTCCCCTTTAATATTTGATAATATTATGGCTGAGACCTGGGCATAATTACCTAGTAATTTTATCCCTAAGTTCAGAGCAGGCTCTGTTCCGTACTCATTTTGTATTTGTCTTAATACATCTGGTATTACTGCTAATGACAGGATACCATGAGTTCTGGTATATATGGCAGCAAAAACTGTACCCCAAGAGGTACAATCCTCTATCTGTGGTGTTATCCCCATGGGCAAGCAGATTGTCAGCATTCTGCGTTTTTCATATGGGCTAGTATTTGGAAATACTGCTTCTAGCTGTGTTATTTTCTGAGCCACCCAGAATGGCATTTGTTCATGTTTTGCGGGCATTTTACCCATTACTGCGTGTAACGTTTGTGGTGTAATTTTAGTTGCTGTATTTTGAACTGGAGTTGTGTTTGTTGTAACTGTTGCCGGCTGGACTGTAAGTGTCCTCATGACAAACTGCATCATGTTATTGTAAATGTTTATTAATTGTTTGTGAAGTTTGAGTAAGTCTCCTCCTGGCATTGGTTCGATGTCAGGGTGTGGTGTGTAGGCCGCTAATATTGGCCATGTTGCTCCTTCTCTTCCGAGCGGACCGAGTCTTACTCTACTTCTTGTATGGGGGAGGGCGCCTTTAAACCAGTATAAATGTTCCTGGTACGTGAGAGGAACTTTAATGTCCTCATACGGACAATATTCCGCTGGTGGTTCATCTTCTGTGTAGAAATGAAATGTTTTTGTTCTTGCATTTGCTGCTGGGAATGTAACCCACGAATAAAATACCTCTGTTCTGTATGATTCGTGTGCCTCAATCACGAAAGCTACTACGCCACCCCTAGGTGTTAGACCATGCGCAAGCAGTTTCAGGGTGACTGCGTTTCTAATGTTTGCTGCAATATGTATTGCGTTTGCATCCTCCTCGTCCTCTGAGAGCGGTAATGGCTGGTCTAGTGGGTCTAGGACCTGATTAGTCATTGTGTTTAGAACATGAAATAACTTTTCAAGGGAACTAAGATAAGGTGTTTTGCACAATTTTTAGGAACACTGTGTCCTTCAAGCTTGATTAACCAACAGCTAATAAATAGGATTTTTCGCCTACTCAGCTGTGGCGAAGTTTGTGCCCTCTCACTCCAGACGTCTCTGGGGATTTGTGAGTAGGGGTCTCTGAGAATATCACGACTGAACTACTCAGATTCTACTGTTAAATAAGTACCCAACCAACGTTGGCGGCGCCATGTTGTGTAGCTCCTATAAAAAGTATACAGGATCTGTGCGTTTAGACAACATACACTGTAGGATTGGTGTCTGACTGATTCCGGACAGCCCCACCGGGTATGCTGGTTTTTTGTACTAACTAGCTCACAGTGCCACTAGAATCTCCTCTTACCAAGGAGAGAATAGTTCTTGGCAACCATCGAACATGACAACCCTGATCCCTCAGGACCGTGGAAACAATATACTACTTTTCGCTCAGTCACTCGTGCTTACTTAGTCTGTCTCAGAGAGATACACAGAATAAACAGGCTGGGCGTTTTCAATAAGCATTTATTGAACAGTTGTTATTCTGGTGTAAAATAGATGAGCTGCAACAACCGTTAGACAGTATAAGATATAAATGATTAGCAGTACTATAAAGGTGAATGGATGGTATAGCTCTACCATCTTACAATAGTCATGAATACACACGAGTATATAAAACACATTATAAAAAGATGCGTACTCCTACGATGCTTCCCTAACTAGATGTATCTACATGTACCTAGCATGTGTGTAGGTGTTAAGCCAAGAATCCCTCTAGGATTTAGTCAACCCCATTACCTGAAGTGAGAGACTGTGGGACCCCGTCCTGGTCTTGAGTTAGACACCCCGCGAGGGATGTTAGACCACTGCGAGCTGGAGTATCTGCATGCAGGAATCTCATCATCTCTGGTCAGGGTGTTGGCCGGGAAGTCTTGGTCTCCTCTGTCTATCTTAGCGAGATGTGATGTATATGTACCCATAGGTCTCCCCAGGGGTCCTACCTCGCTGTATTACTGTGTCGGCCTAAGGATGACGCTGGGCATGAACTTTGTAGATAGATATTATACAGGAGATGATAGTCCTGCTGTGCTTCCAAGAATCCTCATGCATAATCTATGAGATTTCAAACTAGGGAAAACCCGTGTTCTGAATGCAGTATCGTATCTAGGTAAAAGGTCAGTCCCTGTAAACCGTGACAAGTGTAATGTAGGGAAGAATATAGGTGAAGGGTAATGAAGTTACCGGGCCTATATTATGGTACCTATATGGAATATAACAGTCACTAACCAGCCACTCAAGATAAAACTACACTTGAGACACTTTTTCCTAAATTAATGGGTATTATAAGTAGAATTTCCAAGTTTTCCCAGGCGCTGTTAGCGCTGGAGGCCCCGCAGCTATGGAAACACAGCAAGGACTGGGCATGCGCTTTGTGGAAGGAGATCTCACAAAAACAATGGAAGAGAAGAGGTTGAACAGAAAAATGCACTCTTCATCTACGTCAGTACTAGGCAGAGACACATTACTTGTTACAGCTGGCACTACACTCCTGTTCGCTTGCATCGGATGGTCCCAAGCGCGAGCCCCTAAATGCTGTGGGGGATGCATTGCACGTCTGGTTGTACTGCCCAGTGGTCCGTCCCTTTTGGGAGGGGGCGGTAGGCAATATGAAGGACGTTCTGGGATATCCGCTCCCCTTCTCCCCAGAGGTGATACTAGTAGGCTTGAAACTCACTGAATTTAAAGCAGTGTCCAGAAATGTTGGAATATGGTGATGCAATGCCTGGGTGCGGCCAAACTGACAATGGCGTATAACTGGAAGAAAAGAGATTCACCACCGCTTACCCATAGTTGCCAACATTTGAAACAAAATTCCCGGGACACTTTGCACACAGGGCTGCTGCAGATAGAAAGTTCTTGTTTGCGTACCTGTGTGTAATAAAGAGGAACAGTTTCTGCAACAATATTACCCGGGACATTCTCCAACTTGCCAGGACTGTCCTCGCAAAAACGGAACAGTTGGCAACTATGTTTACCCAATGGTCTCATAGACTCTGGACCACTCTAGCACTGATTCCAAAATAAAAGAGAGGGGTCCTACTCAACCAAAGGGACAGGACACCAAAAATAGACACTTCTGTCAAAAGTAAAAATCCCTTTGGACTCTTTTAAAGCATACAGCAATCCCTACTTACATCCAATCACGGTCCACTCACCAGCACCAATCAGAAACCAAAAACATAATATAAAGACTATCATGTATTCTTTATTAGTTAGGATCCTTTTAATTTTTTCAAATGTCAAAAATGTATACAAAACACATATATCATCAATACATATATATTAAAAACATTTCATTCACATTTAGCTAACAATATGAATGATACTCATTTGCACTTTGAAATAAAGTGGGAACTGGTATACAATATCATGTATAGCATCTTGCCGAGCAACCTGCTTCCTCCCCGATGGAAGCCTTGGGTCCGTTCAAGTGAAAGGTCTAACACGCTCTTTACTGGCTGGAAGGATAGTCTGAAGCCAAAGGTTGACAGGCTTGGCACGGACTGATGGGTGCAGTAGTCACAATGCAGTTAACTGCAGGACGCACACATTATTTGCTGTCAGAGGAATGGGGTTGGTTCATTTATATTAGTTTTTTCTTTCCTTTGTCTGCACTTGAATAGTCATGCTGTATATTGATGTGACCAATTTGCTCTTTGTGGTAATATGTCCATACCGACTATGATGTTGACTGCTCTGTGGATGTGGCTGCAGATTGTTTTCGATCAACAGACTGCGAGATGAAATAGATGATGGCTACAGCCCGCAACAGATATAAGATGATAATTCAGAAGAAAACATTGAGGTCATAAGAAAAATTGGAATTTGAATATTTGAAAAGATTTATGTGCTTCTTATTGATTGAAGCCCTAAAGAAGCGAGATACTCGCAAAGAAATTTTGAAATAAAGACTTTATATGGATTTCTGCATTGCAATGTGTGTCTTTCTCACAATATATATATATAGATATTTAAACTACTGGTGGTCGCCAGTCGCTAGTTATAATTAGGTCTGCTTTTCCATAGATGGAGCGTTTGTTAGTTTGCTAATAACTTTGCCCTCATTTGGCGAATCTCAGCTAAACTTTCCAAAAACAAAGTTCATCCAACTCAGCAGCTTCCTGTAACGTTTCGGGGTGATCCGTCAACTAGGGGTCGAGAAAAAAGAGGGTCCTAAAACATAAATTCTCCATGCATTTTCCATAGACTTCTTTAGATACGGCTACAGCAAAAATTGCGGAACTGAATTACACCAAATTCAGCAGGAAGCTAGATCTTAGTCCACAGATTGTGGTTCTTCATGGTTTGGTGTATATCCGTTCAGAAATTAAGGGAGAAAAATAATTTTGGCAGTTGGGTTTGGGAGAGTCTCCAAGACTATCACAGGAGCGCCAATTTAATAATAGAGAGTTCTTATTGGCCCAGGGAGCTTTATTTTCCCTTGGACCATCTCACTCCCGTGGGAGTCTCACTCTTGCGAGATCAAACAAAAATGGCAGCTGGGCCTCATTTCTACATTATAAGCCCAGGAAGAAAAACTATTTATTTGGGGAAGAGGGACGCGGCCAACCCTCCTCGAGCAATTAGAGGCCCTGGGGAGCCCACCCACGGGGCTGATATTTTTTATGGGGAGGGGGGCCGTGCGCCCCTCCATGAGTCTATAGGGTCCCCAGAGAAGCCCAGGGGCTGACATTTAGCATTCTGGGGGATGGAGCCTCTAGGGGCGCCAGGGAGCCCACCCCTGGGACCGAAAATATATAACGGGTTGGGGGCCTAAAAGGCCCTGTGGGGACCACCCCAGGGCCGATTCGTTTTAGGGTGGGGGGGCTGCACGAATTCCCTCCTTGAGCCACTAATGGCCCGGGGGGGGGCCTCTCCCGGGGCCAGCTCACAGGCTATGTCCCAGAGAGTGCTCACCCCCGGGACATAGCAGTTTCCCTGCCCGCACTAGTGCGGGCAGGGAAACCTATGTTTGCTCACGGTTGGCGGGAGCAAATCAAACCTATCCGCCAAGCAAGAAACAATTTATTTTCATTTTATTTTTCCCTGGTTAAGTCCGCCGAGTGTCACGAGTGTAGGGCGGGGCATGGCCATCCTCTAGGGACAGCAGCAGGGAGGAGGAGTGGTGGCCAAACTGACATGCACACTTACATTTCTCCAACTGAGCTGGGTTGTACAGCCGGGTGGAGAAGAGGCCCAGGGTCCCCGTGCCTGAGTGAGCATTAACGAACCTACTCAGGCCAATTCCGGGGCTACTCTCATGCTGGGTTATAGCCTGAGAGCAGTGTCAGGATTGGGTGGGGAGTCTGGGAGCTGGGCTGCGCTCGTGGAAGAAGCTGGACCCCGACAGCGCATCAGCGTCAGCGCCAGGTAAGTCCTTTTAAAAAAAATACTATTCCCCCCTTACCCCCCGTACCCCACTGCCCACCACTTTCAATTGGAAGCAGCCGCCACTGGTAAACACTGGTTGGGAAAAGGTTTCAGCTCATTAGTACCAGTTTAACATCCAAATACACAATAATCAACAGAAACGGGACCAGTCAACTTTTGCAAAGGGCCTTTCACTGCACTGCAACATATTGCTGTGCTTTTAGTAACTTTGATCGATTTGAGATAAAAACAACTATTTTTGATACAATCATGTAAAGTGCTCTGATACCCGATTTCTCGGGTCTAGTTCGCGCTATATAAAACTCTAAAAAAAATTATGCATCTGAGGATAGATCATGTGGCAAATCCATAATTATTTGGAAAACCCCGCGGCTGCAAAATCACATAATTCCAATGGCCCTGACTGTGACCTACACCTGCCTCCCAAAAACACAAAGTAAAGCTTCTGAGGCTGCCCCTGGTGCCCAGTGGAGGTGGAAAACACTATGGGGCACATTTACAAGCCCCTTGCGCCACTTTTGCGTCACTTTTAACATGGGAAAAGTGACGCAAAAGTGGCGCAAGGGGCTTGTAAATCTGCCCCAATGATGGGCTTCGGCAGCGCAGCCTCACCGCACACGAGCTAGAAGCCCAGCCTTTGCATAGGTTCCAGCTCGCCCAGTGTTGCACCATCGACTCTTCACTGGACTGGGTGACTGTGTGAAGACACCTTACATCATGTGATGCACGGTAGCACCTTGTGAGTTGGCAGGTCTGCTCTAACACTACAATAGGCACACATCTCCCACATTTGAAAAGGACCTCTTCACACGCATTGCTACAGCTCTATGCCTGTCGCAAACACAGTCTTGCACTACCCTCGTGTGGTAAACAAGGGAACTACCGCTGCATCTGTTAACGAGAAATGTAACCAGCATACTTCGTTTTATATTCATAGGAAAATGTATTTAGAGGCTACTCCAAGAGAAATGTTTGTGGGAACCATTGCCATTATGTTTCACTTTGTATCTGATGGCAAATTTGTCTTAGCCAGTACTTGCAGTTGTTAAACGGACACAGAAGAAGTGCTTCAAAGTACAGACAGAGTGCTCAAGGACCACTGAAATATTGGCTTTCTGGGGGAAATTCGAGTTGACGACTTCAAAATTGTTCTACTTGATGCTGTGGTGGCCATGTGGGTTTTTGGGCATTGCCTCCTATTTGACCATCATAAAACACAAGATTGTTACATGCCTAGAATCCCATTGGCCAGATCAATTAGAAACCACTCGCAGTTGGTCCCTTTTGATGTATAATGACCTACAGCCGAGAACTTTTTTAATTAACTGCAGGTGCCGCTCAGAAAAGGTCACTTGTGTCTAATTGGCTCTATCAATTTATTTTTTAATCAGCAGAAGTCACTGCACTGGTTCCGGAATATACAACTACATAGGAGAAGTGTGTACTTACAGAAGGCATTGGTGGGTTTCTTGTGAGCACATCTGCATTCTTTGCAGTTGATGTGGGTTTAATATTCTTCCTTTATATCCTCTTTATATCAAACAGTTCAAGGACATGGGGTGTAAAGAGCACATTGACCCCTTTTCCAGTAATGGTGTATCCAGGGAGATAAATTCAGTTCTATATTGCCCCCACCGCCTGGATACCATTAGGGGTGATAAGTTCGCGCTTTACAAATGCGGAATTATTATTATTATTGTAATACAGAGGTTCCCCTCAAGCAGTGTGAAAAGGAGAAGGGTTATATTACTGAGAGATGGAGAGAAATGAAGGCAGGGGATGGGTGTATTGTTACAACAAAAGGCTTTAGGTTACATATCTGTATTTGGCAGTAAGTCAGAGAGAACATCAGAGGATAGACCCTTGGTACGTTCATTCTGATTAGATCCGGTCGCCAGAGCTGTTGTCACTAATATTCTAAAACACAGAGTGGGGTTTCTGAGAAGCAAATATCTCTCACTATAGATGTTGACTGTCCGGTGCATCATTTTGCTTCCTTGGGAGTAGATTTATTGCAATGTATGAGGGACTATTGTAAATCTAAAAAGCACCATCTAACACTTTTGTCACATTCAGTCCTTTATCTAATATGTGCATTTTAAACTGAAAGCAACACATTTTTTATTTCACTCTGAAATATTTTTGCTTAATGTACTTGTCACTGCTCAAGCACAAGTCTGACACTAAAACTGCTGCCTAATTGTGTTTTATGCCCTTTGACATTTTTTTCTTTTTTTTTGCAGATTTATATAGCGCGAACTCAACCCGAAGGTATTGGAGCGCTTTACATGAGCACAGGTTACGTTACACAAGGACACATTCATTTTTTTTTTTTATTTTTGGTAGGCACGGGGAGATTAAGTGATTTGCCCAGAATCACAGGATGTGGACGCGACCCCGAGGCTCGAACCTTGGTTTCCAGCACCAAAGTCGGCAGTCTAGCGGACGGACCACATCCTCTCAACTTGACCCTCGTGATGGCCCTCCAGGCCCCAGAGTCTTGAAAAATGAACTACAAAGGCTGCAACCTTCTGCGACTTCTGACGGCCATCTTATGGTCAAGCATTCCTGTTCTGAAAGAGGAAATTCACCCACAGCCAGTACATGTGCTTGCTTTGCTTTTTCCTTATGCTTTTGCTTTGCTTTTGCCATCTCAGTTCTCTAAAATGTAGCACCATTAAAGGCACATCGCAGTGTACTGTCACATTTACTGTTAACTGTAACTATAACAGATGTAACTATGTAAAAATGTTCTTATGCAAGGTCCTATCTCCCTCTTTCATTCTTTGTCTACTCCCTCTGCTCCTATCCCTTCTCTCCTGAATCTCTCCCCTTGCCTGCGACGCCGCCTTGCCCCCTGTCCCTTGTGCCCTTTGACTAAGCACTCCTTCTCCCCTTGTTGGGGAAAGATCCAATAAGTATACTCTGGAGTCTCAGTGATCCCTCTGAGAGAGTCCACAGCGCCAAGGGAGCCACTCACAGTTGAGGTATGGTATGGCACCCCTTGCCAAAGCACTCCCTCTCCCCTTTTTGGGGAAGGATCCAGTATGTAGGCCTTGGAGTCTCAGAGACCCCTCTGAGAGAGTCCACTGCGTAAAGGGAACCTCTCGCAACAGAGATGGAGAAATGATACCACTTCCCCTGGGATCACAGCTTACTGGACTTTGGACGCAGCTTTGACTCGTCTACCGGTTTGTGTCCCCGTCACCCTCCCCCTCCTCTTTCCCTCCTTCATTCTCTTTCTACTTCCCCTACCCCCTCCTCCCCTTACCTGCTTTTTTCCCTTACACATACGTCCTTATTGTTTGTCTCGACCTTACATGTAACTATGTTGCCATGCTCTAATGACTGTGTAACCTTTATAACTATGTAACCTGCAACTATGGTCTGATACTCATGTAAAGCGCTCTGATACCTCCGGGTCTAGCCAGCGCTATATAAAACCTTTAAAATAAATAAATAAATACTGTGTATACGAGACTTCTCCAGCGAGTTGCTTGTGGGCTACTGGTAGCTCTCCCGCTACCTAGAAGTGGCTCTCCTGTGTGCAGCCCAGTCTACTAAATTAGAACCTTTTGCTTGGCTGAATTTATTACATAAGTATACCAAAACTGAAACAGCTGTAATCGAGATGAAAATGTGAGTATTTTAAAAACTCATAAACTGATGTTTGGAGAAAAATGGTTGAATTTCCAAAATATATTTCTAGGTGATGTACGGGTGATAAATCATGATTCATTGGGGAAGATTATTATTATTAGTATTATCTCGGTGCCAAGGGCGTTGCAGCTATTGCTGTTATGTATTACCGATGTTTAGGCATTCCACACTGACAAAGCTTTTCATTTTTTTAAATATTATTACTGTCAACCCTGACTGATTCACTGAGGTGTTTCCTGTTGGTAATCTTGCATAAAGTGGGCATTAATGTAATCTTGTCTGATGTGGCCATTACTACAACTCTAATAATTTTAGTAGCTCAGGTTAATTTTCATTAAACATAAATAGCTCTTACAACAGAAAGGGTTGAAGACACCTGGGGGCAGATTTACGGTAAACTAATGCAGCAAGGTGCAGCAAGTCATTTTGCTGCGCCATGCTGCGTTAGTCTGGAAAGCACAGGGATGCGACATATTTACAAGAATATGTCGCATCTCTGTGCTTCCCCCTGCGCTGGCGCACAAACTGCGGCCATGCGCCGGCGCAGGCACCCTTGCACCATGGTGCAAGGATGCCTGCATCGTGGGGAGATTGTTTTTGTGCAGGAAGGGGCACCTTCCTGCACAACAACAATCACTTCAGGCATTTTCCTCTTCCAATGCATGCTGTAGAATGCAGCACGCATTGAAAGAGGAAAAAATGAGGAGAACTGAAAACATTTCTCCTCGTTGCGCCTCACTATGCCACCTCTAGGGTGGCGTAGCATACTGACGCATCTCCAGAGTTACGATTTCACGTAATTCTGGAGTTGAGTCCTGTTCCATGAGTGTTGCGTGGGAACACCCACTGCAACACCCATGGAACGCCCCTTCACCGCAAAGTGCTGCGTCTGAAGGGACCGTATTTACAAGGATAGGAAAAGTCACGCAGGGTGGCTTTTCCTCTCCTTGTAAATATGGAGGAGCCCCCTGCGCCACCAGTACGTCACGAAAAGTGACGTACTGGTGGCGCAGGGGGCTTGTAAATCTGCCCCCTGGTGTATACTGTATGCTTTCCATATAACTCCCTATTTTGAGTTTATTGAAAATCAATAAAATTAACTACATTTCTAAGATGCATTGTACTTTTCTCTCTAAGGTTTTATTTAGATGGGCTACTAATGCCCTTATGTACTATTCCGATTCGCATAAGGGAATGCAATAGGTTGCATAGAAAAATTGTACTTTCGCAGGGGGTCACAAAATGACTTGTCCAATAAATATTAATTAGGCAGGTCAGTTTGTGACCCCATGTGATTGGCTGTAAATGTAGCGATGGAGGCCTGCAGGGGACCGCAGGCCTCCGTCCTTGCATTTGCAATACTTTGCTACTGGCATTGCGGTCATTAAGCATTCCAATCCAAATTTCATACAGGAAGGAACCTACTCTTTCACAGCAACTCCTATATGTGATCTGGAAAGGATCCCAAAGCACTTTCATGAGTCAGAATGAATTTTCTGAATTGTATAGGGGCTTTTGCACATTTAGGAATTCCTTTGATTTTGTGAATCGTAGGGTTTAAGTGCTTTAATTCATTGTCCTCTTATCTAGGCCAGCCAGTAAAACCCACACAACTGGCGAACATATTGAATTGGGATAAATTAATCTCTTTGAGATAGAAAAACGATGAATGAGAAAACAACTTGATGTTTCAACACTCTCAGTATATTTTTAACCCTGTACTGCACTCTAGTGTTCACATTTATTACTACATGGGATTCAAAACGTCAAGCTAATAAAAACCATAAAATAAAGAAAGTAATGATGCCAAAAAACTATTTTGTACAACAAAATGATATAGTTGTGAATTCTATAACAAGAATGTGTTACTACAAATTCTCAATAGATTTGCTTTATGTTGTGGAAATGGGTAGAGATTTAAGAAAGAAAGCGGCAATCAAAATGTTCAAGTACAACAGTGCATATAGCATTCCACTTTTCGAGTCACATAGTGCAATAGTTTATGTTTTTTCTAATCTCTCCACATTCACCTCCGTGTACCCATTCAGCACTGTACACCACCTCCAGCTAGACCCTGCGCCCAGGGTTGGATTGGGATAAAAAATAGGCCCGGGCACACAAAAAAAAAGTGGCCCACATTTGCGTATTGCCTTTCCGCAAAACACTGCTTCAGAGAAGTTGTATGAAAAGAAAGGGGGTGGGGGGCATGTTTTATTAACTTCACATAGAGTAAAAAAAAAATGCACAGATTAGTTCACACTGCTGGGCCACACATGAATGCAAGTGAGACCACTTCTGCTCAGGCCCCCTGCCCCTGTTCAATCAGCATACATACGTTAATGGGCCGGCCCAGCGAGAGAAAGGGAGTGATACCTCCGCCCATCTGCCTCGAGAAAGGCCACTCAGGCACCCACTGGGCCGCTGGCGGCATCCTAACAGCACAGACAGCCCTCAGGCTGCCTAAAAAAGCAGCCCACAGCTGGAACTCGGCTACCGGCCCTTCGGCCATTTCCCGAGTGCCCACGTTACCAATCCGACCCTGCCTGCGCCCTGCCCACTCAGGCTCTGCCCAGCTGAGGCTGGCACAAGGACTTACCCGTGCTTGCACTGAGAGTACTCTGCCAGCGGCCCTATTCCATGAAGATTCACCAAACGCCGCCAAAGTTATTGGTAAATAAAACGTTCACCCCCCCCACCTACCCCCGAAGACTGTTTATTAGTTTATTGTTATAATCCCAAACGTGCAGCCTCTGTCAGCTTACTAGTACCAGAGGCTGCTAGTTTTCTATTGTGAACTAGTCTTGAGATCCTCCTCCATGTCTGGAGCGCAGATGCCAGAGCCCCGGCTGTACGCCGCGGCAGTTCTTGCAATGGTGGGTTCTCGCCAGCCCTGCATAGGCTGCCAGCACCGGCTCACTGGGACGCCAGACTATTGGCTGATTTGTAGATAGCTGCTCGCTTTGCACAAGTGCAGTAACTGACACACATACAGGAATCCCACACATATGCTGATGTTCCCATCACCGCTTCTCCTGTCAAAGCATGTGGCAGAAAAGGACCCACACATCTCAAAGCTGACTAAGCATCACCACTGCAATGAATAACATGACAGTGGAGTACCTGGGCACTTCCACAGTCCTCCTTGCCCATCAATAACATGCAGGAGAGGGAGGTTCGGGACATCTGCCCTGCTGTCAGTATTGCAATTATTGGGATGACGCCATATAAGCTGTCAGATGCCACAGAGTCACTGCTGGGACTCTCCTTCCCAGCCCTTAGGCGAGGCAGGTGGGTGTGTGGGAGAACATTGTGGAAGTGACACACACCACCACAGCCTTTGTGAGAGGCGGAGGTGCTGTATCTGAGGGCAGAGGATGCTCTGTTGGTGGAAAGGTACAGTAACACATCCCACCATGTCCTCGAGTCAAGGCTGGGGGAATGTATGCATGATGGTTAGAATAACACAACCCCTTCCTCTAGGGCAAGGCTAAGGGGATGAAGGGGCAGCAGCACCCAGATCCGTGTCAAAAGAACCCTACAGGGCTAGGTAGGAAGGGGGGTGAAGAAACAAAATCCCAAGATGGACCTTGGGCAAGACTGAGGGAAATGTAAATGCACACTAACCAGCAACACAGAGTGGCAGATAACCACCGCTTCCACTGTTGTCACCATTCCCACCACATAGCAGATCTCTGATAACCACCCCTTCCACTGTTGTCAACGCCCTCCAACACGACAGATCTCTGATTACCAGCCCTTCCACTGCTGTCACCATCCCCACTACATGGTGCTAGATCTCTGATAACCACCCCTTCCACTGTTGTCACTGCGCCCACCACATGGCAGATCTCTCATAACCATCCCTTACATGTTGTCACCGTGCCCACCACATGACTGATCTCTGATAACCATCACTTCCACTGATGTCACCGTCCCCACCACATGGCAGATCTCTGATAATCTCCACTTCCACTGTTGTCACCATCCCCACCACATGGCAGATCTCTGATAACTACCCCTTCCACTGTTCCGCTGACTAGTATCCAGTTTGTGGGTAGTTTTTGCACAGCTTGAACCTCATTCAGTGTCAGGCCTTGCTCTCAGGCTGGACGACATTCCTTAGGCCATGTTCTCCCCCTCGGTTTCTGCAGTACTTCCTGCTTCGGTTCATCCACGTTTGCTGCAGTTTCTTGGGTGCAGACGTGACTTGGGTTTTGTTGCCCCTGCCAGATGCAGATGTTGTTGCTGGTAAATGTCGGTCGGTGACTCGTGTCGCGCGCTATGTTCTACCAATAGTAACTTGAGAAATCATGTCTTCTCAGCTCCAACATGAACGGGGGCGGCGGGAACTCACGAAGACTGACTGAACACTTTGGAAATCAACTGGGCTAAATTCAGCATATAAAATGACTTCCTGAATCAGGCAACATCTCTGGCCTCGATTCTGTCTCCACCTGGTCTTTGTTTTCCATCACACTTACAGTTCACTCGACCACACTCCTTCAGCTGTGTGTAAGGTGAAAAGACTTTTGCTTTGCATCATGTTGGTTACTCTTGCCCTTGTCTCGTCCCCTGCTAGACTTTTCATTGAAAGGCTTTGCTATGTTGAGAAATACACACTTCTCTGTTCTTTATGTGCAGTCAACTTTCTTTTCCCAATAGTTAATGTGTTGTCACTCGTGTTCTTGTGTCTTGCCCTTTCCCACTTATTGCCCAGTAACTGGGTATCAGAGGGGCTGTTCTCTCGCTCGCAGGAACATAGTATAGGGGAAGATATAGGGTTTGCCTGTCCTACACATGCACAATGACGAAATGGCGTGTTTATCCCCAGCCACCATTACTAGGTTGAAGGTGAACCATTATCTAGCTCCAAAGTATGATGCTATTTTGACGCTGTATATTCCAGGCCAAAGTGAACATGAGCAAGATGATGAGGAAGAGCAAGGGGACACGCTTTGTTAGCTACTGGCAGGTCAAAAACTCTCCATCTGCACTTTCCTTGCAGATGACCTTTTGGCTGTCACCATGCATTGAAGTCTTTCTGTGTCAGCGGGGTGCCCATATTTTCCCCAGGGCGTGCGGGGCAAACCAAACCTGCAGACAGGTGCTGTGGTGCTGGCTTTAGGCATGCAGTATTTGGTGTGGGGAGGAGGGTGACAACAGTTGAAGTGGAGTTAGAGAATTCTCATTTCGAAGATTCTGCCCCGCGTGCGGAAACTTCCCCACGACTGCAGGGCCTCTGCCACAAGTGCAGAGGCTCTTTGTGAATCAGGTCCTAAGTGTTTACTGAGAGTGGTGCAGGTTTTTAAATAGGTTGGTCCCATTAAAGTCTATGGCAGCATTTTGCTGGTTAGAAGGAAGATGATTAAAAAGCAGAGAGCAGCTCAACATGAGGTTGAGTTGAGCAGTTCCCGTAGTGAGGGAAGTGTGAGGAGGGGGGTACAATGAAGGTACATTAGAAGCTTTTTCAACAATGTGTCTCTATCTCTCTTTCATGATCTCTGCAAATACTCTTCCTTTTCTAATCTACTTAGATAATTTGTTTTCACTCGACTTGGATGAAGCGGGAGATGACACTTACTGTGCCGAAACTGGCACCCCCCACCCCCCTCCAACTCCTAATGGAAAAAGAGAGGAGGTGCTTTGTGGGTAAAGTTAAGGATTTTCAGGAGAAAGGAAATTTCAGAAGCACAGAGATCCGAGGAAAACTTTGGAGATTTAGGATCGAACGCTAACTGTTTTGAAAAGAAAAGGTTGACCCCCCCCCCCCTCAGGCTTCATTAAAATCAATGCCTCAATTGAGACTGTGTAAAAAGGAGTGTGTGCTCCAAGGCGCATGAGACTTGAGGTGGCCAGATAAGTCAGCTATAGCTGGAGGGATTAGACAGTACTAAGGTGGGAGGGTGCGGTTAAGGTATGGATGTGTAACACAGATGGGATAAGTAAGTGCCACAGGAAGGAACTACAGGAAATTATTTGTACCACACAAGCACAAAATGCAAAGGGTTTCCCATGTATGACCCTAAAGGCTGAGGGAGGTGAATACTAAGGTGACCACCTGGCACGGAGTCAAAGTCTATCCAAATATTCTAAGTATTCTTAACAAAGGGTCAAACTTATGAACCGAAATTCCCTAATTCTCTATAAAAGGTCTAGCAACCATACACTGCAAACAAAAGTTGACAGCAGACACAATGCTAAATAAAGGTTAGCGTGATCACAGGTCTCTGCCTTCTTAGTATCAATGACACTGTGAGCACTGCTCCATATTGGAAGGTGGATATTGAACTGATAGGCCTGAAAAGAATTGCCACCGAAGTTCAGAGATCGACATTCAGGTTATAAAAGATGGGCTACTTTTTATCCATATTAAAAAGACAGAACTATGTCTTAAACATCAAATGAAAGTAGGACAAACTAACATTCAATAGTCTGGGGAGGGTGACCAAAGGTGCTATTGGTAGCCTAGATGACCCCATTGCAGCATACCTCTCAAAGGAATCTCCAAGGACAGTGAAGTCAGATGTTTGTGGCAAATAACACCACTGAAGTCAGTCAATGTAGCTTCACATTATTATGGTGGATGGAAGCCCACCCCTCTCCACATCACCAACTATGATCTACGGGAAGCATTTGGCTCCTTAGGAGGAGAACAAAAAAAAGTTCAAGACACTCCATCAAAAGAAGGTTAGTTGTTAGGTTGCTTGCTGATGATTTACTTCCAGCCATTATGTAAGAAGTTCATTCAAGTGAACACTAGAAAATATGTGCTGTACACTTCCTTGTAGGGCATTCTTGGCAAGTAGTTCCCTTATCTTTACATACGTGGGCTAATTTAATTAAGTTAGTACTATGTTTTATGATTACTTTTTGTCAGAGTTGGCAGAAGTATTGTTTCCAAAGCAAAAGGAATATAATTTAGAGCCTAGCTTTCATATTAACTTGGATTGAACCTCATCCTTAATAAAGTCAACTTCACATCCATTTGATTCTTTTGAGAATGTTGCTCTTACTTGCAGCATTACTTCCTGGCCAAACAACTAACTATTTTTTAAAACTGTGGATTTAGATGGCACTTTTTGAAAAAGCGAGTAACTATTTCTGCACTTGAGTACATTTACAACTGTTTTGTGTCTTTTTGGGCGGTAGTAACTTTAGAAGTGTAGTTTGTGAATAGTGATGGGCTTACTCTATTGTAGGTGGGTGTTTGTATTTGCCTGTCCTTCCCTAAACCCCTTTTTATTCCTCCTTTCAGTCCTCCCATTTTGTAATAAATGCTCCTCATTTTCCCAACACTCCTCCTAGTCCCTCTCACACTTACTACCAAGTAGTAACCTTACATTTATGGAGATCTCACCATAGAAATATGGGAAAGGAGGAGATTTACACCTGTAGAATTGTGAACACCTTTTTGTAGTATGTAGTACTACTGTAGCACCACTTTACGTACTCCAAAATGCAAATTGTAAATTGGGCCCCTTATTATCTGGCCCCGTGGCAGCTGAACCTTTTCATAAAGGAATATAGAAGAAGTCTTTCAAAGGTTGAGGTACTGATGAATGTTACAATATTCCATGAAGTGTGAAAACTACCTAACTCAGTTTATATGTCAATTGACTGTTTGAAAAGGGAGCCAGTTTGGCTTAAACGTTTGATTTCTGAAGTGTTTTCTGACCCTTGTTGTTTTCTGGCTCTCACTACTTGATTCTTTTCCATTCACGTCCTCCCTCCCTCTTTGACCCATGATCCCACCTGTGCAACCTATTTGGAGAAGTAGATACATTTTGGTGCCAAAGATTGATGGAAAAAAATCAAATATTGTAAGGGTGTGATTCCATCTATCTATCTATCTATCTATCTATCTATCTATCTATCTGTCTGTCTGTCTGTCTGTCTGTCTGTCTGTCTGTCTGTCTGTCTGGCTGGCTATCTAGCTATCTATCTTAGATTGTTTTAATTTATTGTGTTAGCCAAGCAACAGCAAACATGCCCTGTGTTTTGTGGTGAATCACTGTTACCTTGCAAACAAAACAATATGTTTGACTTTTACTTTATAGCCATAGATGAACAAAATTCTAGCTTTTATGAAAAAAGAGGGAGGGCGTGGCCTGGTGCCTAAGTGGGCGAGTGCATAGTTCTGCGCCTCTGCATGGATCCCCAACCATCCGGCATAATCTTAACCCTTATGGGGACTGAGGCACCTTTACAAACCGTGCCCCCAAACCCTGCATCGCCGAGGTGGTAGAGAGGGGGTGCTGCCGACGGAGGAGAGAGGAAAACAGCCAGAATTGACTCTAGTGCTGTGCCCGACCTCCTTGAGCTTCCCCGGCAAGGTGATAACTGAGCCGATGATTGGAGAACAGCCTAACCACCTGGCAGCAATCGCCAGACGAAAGAGCCCACTGCTGCAGGTCCATGGCGGGAGTGGACACAAGAGGAACCGGTTGATTTTAAGGACAGCAACCCCGGGACCATGTTGGGACTGGCGATGAGATTGTTAACCACCAAGGGATCCCATGCTGTCCCTGGGCTCCGAGGCAGGGGAGGCGCTGGAGTTCAAACTGTACCAGAGTCCGAACTCACACCTATGGTTAGCGGCTTATGGGGAAGGAACTAGGCAGAGCAGCAGGGCGGGGGCTTGTGCCTGTTTGGAGAAGACCTGATTGAGCTACAGCAGAGACTGTAATGGTGCAAGGCCGTGGAGACTATAAATGCATGGAGACAACACCATGCATGTACTTTGGTGATCTTCTAACTAACCACATCTGTTTCCGCACTGGCTTTTTATTTACTCTAGGACACAGGGGTCCGACCAAACCAACACACTTACACCTGTGGGGTGACAACCTGACTCCCCCTATCCCGCGGGCGTCCCACATGGTGTTTTGCCTGATACATCCCAACCATACAGAGCCGTCTCTCCCCTCCTCCCCGGCCTTCTCCACAATTGGGCCTTAGGGATTTGAAGCAACAGCAGGGCCGGTTCTGGTACACAGGCGGACTAGACTGTGGTCGGAGGTTTTTTTTTTTTTTAAACATTTTTTATTAAGTTTTGAGAGTACCACATGGGCGAAGGCCCGACAAAATCCACATACAAACATATTATAAAAGGATTACCAAATGTGGAGTTATCCGTGAGTACACTTTGTATACATAACAAAAAAACAACAACAACAAAAAAACACACTAAAAACTGTACACAGACTGCCCCACCCCACCCGCATTGGCAAACAAATATCGACACCTTTATACACCCAGAATGACAAGAGAACACTTTATAAATAGCAATCTGCGGAATGCCCATTGAATCACCATTACAGGGATTGTGATGGAAGAGGTGGAAGATCAATATCCCTGTATGCGGCCCATCGAGACCAAATTTTTCTATGCTTTTGGAGACAGCCCATGCCTGAAATACAGCCATTTCAGCTCCCATACACTTATCCAGATCTCCTCACCACTTTCCCATTGTCGGAGGAGAGGTGCCCTTCCATAGTTGAGCAATATCCCGCTTGGCGATGGCAAGGACAAGAAAGAGTAAATGCTGCTTATACCGATTGCCACCTATGTCTTCCGTACTGTGCAGTAGGACCAAACGGGGGTCTTGCGGGAGGTCCCAGGATAACACCTCTCTAAGACAGGTCAAAACCCTACGCCAGAAAGGCTGTAGAGCCGTACAGCTCCACACCGTATGGAAAAAAGTCCCCTCCTTCCTGTTGCAACGCAAGCACATGGGGGACGCCACAACTCCCATCCTCCAAAGGCACGACTGGGTGTAGTACACGCGGTGTACGTACTTAAACTGTATAAGACGGTATCTGGAAGCTACCACAGCACCACGGGGGCTAGCTATCGCCTCCGCCCAATCATCGTCCGTCAAGTCTGGAATGTCGTCCTGCCATGCCCTCCTCGTCTTGTGCAAGGTCGTATGGGTGTGCATTGTCAGTGTCTGATATATTTGTCTTATTTTATGAGCTCCCAGATCCCCCATAATAAGTCGACCTTCCAACGGATTAAATTCAGGGAGGTCGGGTATGCACGCCAGTGAGGGAGTCAAGGCATGCTGCAGTTGGAGGTATCTATAGAACTGAGTTTTGTGCAACTGGAACTCTTCCTGGAGTCGCTGAAACGATTTAAGAACAGTACCCGCATGACGTCCCCCAAGGTGGAGATACCAATCAGGTCCGACTGGTGAAACCCCCTCAGAGCGACCGCCTGGCGCAGATAGGTGCCGTGCCATAGGGGCGTTGCCTGTGTCAACCGCCCTTGCCATCCCATTCGCCGGACTGTATACCGCCACAACCTGATCGTTGTCCGACTGGCGCGTGGTAAAAAGTCAAGACTCTGCACGCTGTATAGTAAATGCAGAAGGGGGGGTCTTTCCCATGGCCATATGCTCTAGGGCAAACGCCGGATCTGAGGGTGAACTATATCACCAGTCATTAATGATTAACAAATGCGCCGCCACATAATAGGAGTAAACATCTGCGGCGGCTATGCTCCCGCAGTATGTGGATTGGGTGCATGTCTGGAGTGCGACACGAATCGCTCCCCCCATAAGAATTTATTGAGTAGGGCATTAATCTGTGCAAACCACACCCGCGGTATATAGTATGGGTAGTTCTGGAGACGATAAAGAACCCTGGGGAGAGAGACCATTTTAAAGATAGCTGACCACCCATATAATGAAAGAGGTAAAGAAGACCACGCAGCTGTGTCATCGCGGAGGCCGACAAGGAGTGGAGTTATATTGCGCGACCATGAAGTCTGCGGACAGGGGGATATATATACCCCCAGGTATTGAAATCCGTCCGAAGCATGCTTTAACTGGGATGCCCAAGTGCCCCTGCCCTGATGGCCGCAGACCGGGAACAGCACCGGTTTAGCGGGGTTAGTGTGGAGCCCAGAGTTCTGGCTGAAGACACGTAGGATCTGCAGAATGCGTGGACCCGAGATCCAGGGGTCGGTCATAAAAAACAGGACGTCATCCGCATAGAGTGCTATGCGGTCTGACTGGAAAAAGGAGAGGGGACAAGGGGCAGCCCTGACGCGTGCCTCGACCAATCGGAAAGTAGGGGGAACGATGGCCGGCTATTCGCACCGAGGCCATAGGAGCAGTATATAGTAGGCGCACATAGGCTAGAAAACGAGGCCCAAAGTTAATCGCTTCCAGGAGTCGGAAAAGGTAGTCCCAGCTGAGGGAGTCGAAGGCCTTGTCAATATCAGCCAGGAGTAGAGCCGCAGGGTGTCCCAACTCAGGCACCAAGGCCATAGCGTTATGGACCCGACAAATGTTATGTCGGGTGGCCCGGTGCGGCATAAATCCGGATTGGTCCAGGTGGACCAAGTCCTGAATGCACAACCGCAGGCGGTCCGCCAGGACCTTCCCCAACAATTTAGATTCAAAATTGATTAAGGAGATAGGGCGGTACGAGGACGGGTCCTCTGGTGGGTGGCCAGGCTTTAAGAAGAGGACAATTTCGGCCTGACGCCAGTCCTGAGGCAGCCGTTGCTGTTCCAGGGCCTCATGGATCGCACCCAGTAGGTGCGGGCCAAGCGCAGCCATATGAGAGCGAAGGAATTCCATAGGGAACCCATTAGGGCTTGGGGCTTGACCCAGGTGCAACACGTTGACTGCGGCAGTCAATTCGTCCAATGTAATGGGAGCGTCCAGTTGATCTCTCGTCTGGGCAGACAACTGCTGAGGGGGAATATCTCGCAGGAACTCCGCGATGATATCCCCTGAGACCTGTTCCCTCCGGGTGTACAGCGCAGAGAAATGACTCACAAATTCCTCCAGCACCTCGACGGGGGTAGTGCGTAAGGCACCATCCTCACCCCGAATGGCCGGGACCAAAGCCGGCCCCTGCCTGGCTTGACATAATCTATGCAGCATTTTGCTAGACTTGTCCCCCCCACTGGTATATCCGATATTGGGACGCCAACCAGATTTCTTTGGCCTCCTCGGTCAGGTGTTGATGCAGCTGCTGCTGCGCCAGGGACAGGTTCATCTGAAGGGTCGGGGTGGGCACCAGCAAGTATTCCGTTTCCAGGGAGGTGCACCGGGCCTCTAGTTTGTGCCTCTGAGCGGCCCGCTTACGCTTATCGCGGGTCGTATAACCAATTTCCACCCTTCTAATGGTAGGTTTCAGGGCCTCTCACATGGTAACTCTGGAGGGGGTGGAGTCAATGTTCAGAGAGAAATATTCGTGGATCCCAGTGTGGATGCACTCTTGGTACTCAGGGTTACGTAGATGACACGGGGACATCCGCCAACAAAAAGGGGGCTGCTGAAAATTCAGGAGGAGTGTCACCCTGACAGGCGAATGATCCGACAACCCTCTAGGGAGATATGAGACCTGGGGAAACCTATGGATGTAACTCCGTGGCGTGAACAAGTAGTCTAATCTAGACAAGGAGCCATGGACCCCCGACATGTATGTGAAGCCCATCTCAGCTGGATGGTATTCCCGCCACAGGTCCGCCCAGCCCAGTGCCCCTGCAAGTGATGACAATTTGGAGATGCCAACGGGGGGAGCCACCCTGGAGCTCCGTCTCCTATCGATTGGTGTCATAATGTCATTCCATTCGCCACCCAGTACAGCCAGGCCCTCTGGAAGCTCACCCCACACCCGAGTCAGACCCTCCACAAACGTTGCACCGAGAGGTGGAGGAGCATAAACACTACCCAGCGTGAGGTGTTCACCATAGAGCGTCCCTGTCAGGAAAACGTATCTACCCCGGGGTCTGTCCAGACTTTATCATGGATGAAAGGGGCTCGGGCGTGAATAAGAATGGCAGTCTCACGGGAACCCCTGGTGAAACCGGCATGAAACACTTTTCGGAATCCAAACCTACCTAGGCAGGGGCCTTATTACCCAGGAGGTGAGTCTCCTGCAGGAAGAGAATGTCAGCCCCATATCGCTTGGCCTGCCTGAGGATAGCCCCCCGTTTCACCTTGTTGAGCAGCCCCCGGACATTCCACGCCACTACCGTCAATTTACCAATGTGGGAAGCCATAGTGGAAGAAGCCAGGCGTCTAATCTGGGTCTAATAGCAATAATCTACCAAATATAGAGTGGGATGTGTGTCCGCGTGTGTAAACAACAAGAAACATAACTGTACAAAACTGAACCCCCCCCTCCTAACGTCCCCCCTCCCCCCACCCGATACTGCCAGGAACAAGGAGCATCTGTCGGGGTGAGGGGAACCTCAGGGCCCAAACCACAGACCCCGAAGTCCCCCCTCCAATGGATCCCAACCCCCCGTAGAACATGAACCCTGGGGAACTAGTGGCAGTGCAGGCCAGCCACCACGCTTAACATCGAACCCCACAAATTATATACTGATCGAAGTAGGTCCAACCCTTGGAAATGCAGTCATGTGTTGGTAGAAGGATCTCCGGCCAAGGGTCTTTCCAGAGGCCTGCACAGGACTAGAGGAACGGCGTTCCGAGCCAGAGCGATGCCGTCTTTTGGACTTCGTCCTGCGCAATCCATTCCGCTGCGAGCACACCGAGGAGTCGGACTCCAGCGGAGGCGGGGAGTGTGGGCTCAGGTGTTGCCGCTCGTCAGTCCACGCAAAAGCCGCTTCAGGTGAGTTGAAAAAGAGTGTTTTAGAGTTATAAATCACTCGGAGCCTAGCCGGGTAAAGTAACATGTAAGGGATGTTAAGTTCACGTAGCCTCCATTTTGCTGCGGTAAAAGACTGTCTTTGCTGCTGCACCAGACGGGTGTAGTCCGGGAAAATCATGATGGGCCTGGATTCAAAGACGAGCTTATCCTTGTTCAGGCGGGCGTACCTCAACACCGCATCCCTGTCTGCATAATTTAACAACTTGGCGATGACCGGCCGCGGACTCCCCCCGGGGGACGGCTTCTTAGTAAGCGCCCGATGGGCCCTCTCAACCACAAAGCACGCCGAAATCTTGTCAGCTGGCAGCAGGTCCTTGAGCCATGAAGTGAGGAAATGATTCATGGAACTGCCCTCGCAACCCTTCGGAAAGCCAAGGAAGCGGAGGTTGTTGCGCCTGGAGCGGCCCTCTGCGTCTTCGGCCCGGGTCGCTAGCTCTTGGGAGATCACAGTCAATTTATTGACTTGGCGTTGGAGGGTCTGCACGGTATCTTCCACAGACGACACCCGCATCTCGGCCTCAGTGATTCGGTCGACAGCTTTGCGTAGATCCTGCCGCAGAAATGACACCTCGGTGCCCACTGCGCCAATCTTGGCCTCCAGCGCGTCCCTTGCATCGGTAATGGCCGCAAGTAAGGCCGCATTATCCGGAAGGGAGCCCGACGAAGGCCCCCCACTGGCAGACGCCGCAAACTGGTCCAGGGTGCTCTGTTTCGGGCCTGTGGCGCCCGGTTTATCCTTCCCCATTTCATAATCAACAGGTAACAGTTCCTATCACCTCTGGGGAAAGAGAACTTGATCCGGCGGGGCACGCAGGGTCACAAGGGCACCGAACTGTCACCTCGGGAACCTCTCCAGGGGGCGCCCCGAGGCCAGTCCTCACGGACTCCGTCCACCGCCAAGTCGCAAGCTGCACTGGATCTAATTCAGCCGCTTCCGCAACCAGCCGCAGACAGCCAAGCATGCCCCTCTAATGGGACCTAGCTCGCTGGACCACCAGCGCACGGGGCACCCCTGATATACAGCGTCCGTGATCTGCATCTCCCTCAGCAGCAGGAAATGCCAGGCGCAAGGTACCGCCCATATCCGCGTGACTCCACACTGAGGTAACCCTCTTCCAGGGCCTCCGCCATAGGGCACGAACCAGCTGTGCCAGCAAAGCACAAGGGCCGGTAACACCAGCCCCCTCTATCCGTTGGCCCTCAGGGAGTTCAAAATGGCGGCAGGCGAGTTGTTTTATTGTCCCCCGGGACCCAGGTCCAGGCCCCCAAACAGCCGTCAGTTTCCAATGAGCAGGGGAGCCCCCATGGCGTGACCAGACAGCCTGGCTCCCAATGTGTCCAGCAGGGAACCTGATCGATGGCAGGCTTAATGACCTGAGCGGCCGCTCGATCCAAATTTATGGGCGGGTACCACGTCCCACACCCACAACAGCAAGGCTTCCAACACGGCCCAGCCGTGAGCGAAAGGCCGCGCCTCAGCGCCCGGTACCTAGGCGCCCCACCCGGGAGAGGCCTAGTGCTGCAGCGCCCGGGGGCCCCCACGGACGCAGCCTACAGCACTGCTGCCCCCAGCCCCGAGGCCCCAGAGTAGACGGTCCCCCGCGCCAACCAGCGCCTGGGCCGGAACAGCCCCCACAGCCACAGCAGAGAACTCAGCCGGGCTCAAGGAGCCCCTCTCCAGCCCAAGCCCCAGCCAGCAACCGAAACCACCAAACGGGGAGGCCCCGAGTGGCGAGGACACAGCCGCCGGCCGCCCCCGCCAAGCCCCCCAGCACTCCCTCCTACCTCAACCCGGGACAGGACAGCCCAGGCCCCGGACACGAACACCGCCTCGTGGGTTCAACAGCCAGGAAGGGGGAAGCCGAGCTCCGGCCAAGGCGCCCTTCTCCCGATCAGCGCTCTCGCCCTCAATTCAGCCACCAAAGATTCTTTTTCTGGCTCCGATGCCTGGGCCGCCGTCTCCTCCGTCCCGCAAGCCGAGGATGACCTGGAAACGGGTCGAGTGGGGTAGGATTAATGACGGATTTAAGGTGGCGGGCGCGGGAGCTTCTTCAAGCTGCGTCCGCCATGATTGCTGGCCAAGCCACGCCCCCCGTGGTCTGAGGGTTTAAGAATGGATAGCACCTTGCTGTCCCATTCCCCCAAACTATTCTTCCTTGTCAGCCCACTTCGTCAACAAGTCTTCTAAGACACTTGCAAGGGGTGAGGATGAGGGAATAAACATGCCCTAACAGAAACCATAGGCCTGGCTGGCCATAGGCCCTCGGGGCCCCCCTGACTCAGAGGGGTGGGTTGAAGAGGCTCCTCGAGGTTGGCGGCGGTCTGCCAAGGCAATTCATATTGGAGTGAATAAGGACACGCCTCACAGACAATCCTTCAGCAGTTCAGGTATGGGGAAGTACAGTCATCTAGTCACAGGCATAAATGGAAAGATACACTGAGTCCCAATGCTGTGAGAATGCGGATTCCTGGGCATCCCTCCCCTCCCCTCCCCGGTGAGAGACGTTGAAGGTGCTGTGGATGAATCTTAACCAGCTGAGCTAATACTAAAGGCCATCAAGGACTCTAGGTCAATTCTGGAAAGTAAAGTGGATGAAATTAAAATGAATGTTTCTCTAATTCGCCTGGATCTGAGAAAAGCCACGGAAATAGTAACATAGGCTGAGATAAGAATATCAAGCATAGAGGACACCATGCATACCAAAGTACACCACCTCTTGGAAGCCACACAGCACCTGGAGGATTGAGTAGAAGAAGCAGAGGGAAGGGAGCACAGAAACATAGTACGTATCATTGGAGTGCCAGAGGGAGCAGAGGACTCCTGGATGGCCAGTTTCTCCTGGATTGGCTGAAGTCATGGATTCTGCCTGAAAATGTTTCCCTGTGCTTTATCATCGAGCATGCCTATTGATCCCTTGCAGCTAGCCCCCTTTCCGTGCTAACCCCACTAGTCATGATCACACGGTTCCTTAACTCTATTGGCAAGAGATATGATTTTGCATGAAGCATGTTCCAAGGGCAGAATAATTGTTTAAAAATAGAAAAGTGCTTTAGTTTCCGGGCTATATCCAACTTATCCAGCAGTAGCGCTTTTCCTTCTTTGAAGTAAAAAAAAAAATACGGGCGATAAACTTCCAATATGTTCTCATGTTCCCGGCAATGCTGTGAATACTTTCCAGAATAAGACACTTTTCTTTGATGCACCGGAGTGAGCCGGGGACTGGGTAGATGAGAGGGGCCCACAGAGGACGTACGACTGGTACAAGGAACCCCGCTGGAGCTGAAAGAAGCCCCGTGGATCCCGGAGTCGCAGGTGGGGTAGGAGGGAAGAGATCCAAGCCTGCAAATGGAGATAAGGCAATGAGAGACAGTTTGGACAATAGAGTGGAGAGTCCTTCCTGTCGACCCAACGTAGGGCCACACAGAGATCCAATATAAATACTGTAATGCACATCAAATATGACCATGAGGATCTGCTTAGCGGATGGATAGCTGAGGGTGAGGATGTAAATTGGTATTTCTATTCAGGTCTGCGTAGGCGGCCTGATGCTGAAGTGAACTCCGAGGTGGGTGGAAATACTAACCCCTTATTGGGTAAGAACCTATCGTGCAGAAATGGCTAGGACGAAGATGATTGCAGACTCCCCCACATATAGTTTTTATGTTTAAGTTCTGGAGGCACTGGGGAAAGAACAACAGATACTTTTCGAGGGAAATATCGGGTGGTCGGTATTGGGCGGTCAGTAAGAAAATCAATGTTTGGGCGAGGAGTGGGTCCTAAGATTCTTGCACAGTTGGGGAAACAGGTAATTTCAGTCCCGAGTACAGGAAGACAGAGAGAGGGGGAGTGGAATTTTGTTAACAACATGCATGTCATGAAGATTTAACACATACGCTATACCAGGAGCACCACACTAATGCACACAACAACCATTTAATTGGACACCCATACCTGGGTAAATTGCAATCTCTGACACTCTAAGCAGTAACCCTGTCCTCAGATGGAGGAACTTAAAATCCTTAGTTGGAATGTCAATGGGCTAATGGACTACTCAATCTGAAAAGAGGGGTGGTGTCCCAATACATATGTACACACGGGCCAGATTTTGTTCTTCAGTTCTGGAGTGTGGGGACCCCTAGTGGTTGGTCCTATGGTTGTATTATGTGGTCCAAAGCAAGTAAAGAAAGACTCTGACATGTTTGTGATTGTTTTGAACATGTATGTTGTAGTGACAATATTGTTGATGAACACTCCAAGGCTTTTATTCATACTGAATGTAACTGATAATGCTTATTGATTCCACTGGTTCTAGCCCCTTCGCTGCTAGGCCTTTTCCCCCCCTGTGCTTTTTTGGCTATTTGGGGTAGTTCACGCTTAGGCCCCTGTAACTTTTTGACCACATAAGGTATCCACACCAAATTTGCGTCCTTTTCTTCCAACATCATGGGAATTCTAAAGGTACCCAGGGTTTGGGGATTCCCCTGGAGGGGACCCAGAAATTAGCCAAAATACAGCTAAATTTTGGTTTTTGGGGAAAAATGGAAAAAAGTGCTGCAAATGAAAGCGTCTGTTTTTTGCCCTGTAAATGGTATCAACAAAGGGTTTGTGGGGCTGAAATCACAATTTTCCCAGCTTTCAGGGACTGACAGACTTTTGTCAAAAAACCAACATTTTTTTACACAGTGGTGGCATTTTACTGGGACATAGCCTATTTTTGCTATTTTTTGTGCTTTCAACCTTATTCCAGTTAATGGTAGAAATGGGTATGAAAGCAATAATGGATCCTAGAAAGCTATACATTTTAGAAAAGTAGACAAAATTCTGAAATCAGCAAGGGGTCATTTGTGTAGATCCTTCAAGGTTTCTTTATAGAAACTAACAGTTGAGAATAGGAAAAATTGAAAATGAGTTGAAAAAAACAGCCCTTTTGTGGCAACGTTTTCACTTGTAACTTCTTCTAACTATGACAGATGTTTGAAAGCAATATACTGTTACATCCACTGGACCTTTCTGGTTGTGGGGATATATAGGACTTGTAGGTTCACCAAGAACCCGACGAACCCAGAGCCAATAACTGAGCAGCGTCTTGCAATGGTTTTTTATTATGTACCGGGTATATAGCAATTAATTTGGGAAAATCTATATAGTGAAAAATTGGGATGAAAGACACCTATGTATTTCTGAAATTGGAACAAAATATAGAGTTTAGAAACAGTAGCTATTTTCACATTTCCGAAATTACCCATACTAGCTTGAGAATTATAGGACATTTTTCAAAATGACTTCTTTTTTACACATTGTCTTTCGTTTGGAAGGCAGAAATGCATCAAAAGTCAATAGGTAATAACAGTTGCTCTACAATTCTATGTTACACTAAGTCTCCCGATAAAAATGGTACCCCACTTGTGTGGGTAGGCCTAGTGCCCGCGACAGGAAATGGCCCAAAACGCAATGTGGACACACCACATTTTCACAGTGAAAACTGACCCTTTTTTTGCAAAGTGCCTAGCTGTAGATTTTGAACCCTAGCTCTGCCGGCACCTAGGGAAACCCAGAAAACCTATATATTTTTGAAAACTACACACCCAGGGGAATCCAGGATGGAGTGATTTGTCTGGCTCTCACCAGGTTCTGTTACCCAGAATCCCTTGTAAACCTCAAACTTTGTAAAAAAAAAACACATTTTCCTCACATTTATGTGGTGGAAAGTTCTGGAATCTGCGTGGATTCACAAAATTCCACCCACCTCACATTCCACAAAGTCTTCCGAGAAAAATGGTACCTCACTTGTATGGGTAGGCCTAGTGCCCGTGACAGGAAACGGCCCAAAAATGCAATGTGGACACACCACATTTTCACAGTGAAAACTGACCCTTTTTTTGCAAAGTGCCTAGCTGTAGATTTTGAACCCTAGCTCTGCCGACACCTAGGGAAACCTAGCAAACCTATACATTTTTGAAAACTAGACACCCAGGGGAATCCAGGATGGGGTGACTTGTCTAGCTCTCACCAGGTTCTGTTACCCAGAGTCCCTTGCAAACCTCAAACTTTGTAAAAAAAAACATTTTCCTCACATTTCTGTGGTGGAAAGTTCTGGAATCTGCGTGGATCCACAAAATTCCACCCAACCTGCATTCCCCAGTCTTCCGAGAAAAATGGTACCTCACTTGTGTGGGTAGGCCTAGTGCCCGCGACAGGAAACGGCCCAAAACGCAACGTGGACACACCACATTTTCACAGTGAAAACTGACCCTTTTTTTGCAAAGTGCCTAGCTGTAGATTTTGAACCCTAGCTCTGCCGCCACCTAGGGAAACCTAGCAAACCTATACATTTTTGAAAACTAGACACCCAGGGAAAACCAGGATGGGGTGACTTGGCTGGCTCCCACCAGGTTCTGTTACCCAGAATCCCTTGCAAACCTCAAACTTTGTCCAAAAAAAACACATTTTCCTCACATTTCTGCGGTGGAAAAGTCTGGAATCTGCGTGGATCCCAAAAATTCCAACCACCCCGCATTTCCCAAAGTCTTCTGAGAAAAATGGTACCTCACTTGTGTGGGTAGGCCTAGTGCCCGCGACAGGAAACGGCCAAAAAACGCAACGTGGACACACCACATTTTCACAGTGAAAACTGACCCTTTTTTTGCAAAGTGCCTAGCTATAGATTTTGAACCCTAGCTCTGCCGGCACCTAGGGAAACCTAGCAAACCTATACATTTTTGAAAACTAGACACCCAAGGGAATCCAGGATGGGGTGACTTGTCTGGCTCTCACCAGGTTCTGTTACCCAAAATCCCTTGCAAACCTCAAACTTTGTCAAAAAACCCACATTTTCCTCACATTTCTCTGGTGTAAAGTTCTGGAATCTGCGTGATTCCACAAAATTCCACCCACCCCACATTCCCCACAGTCTTCCAAGAAAAATGGTACCTCACTCGCGTGGGTGGGTCAAGTACCCGCGACATGCAAGGGCCCAAAACGTATTGAGGAGACATCAAAATTACCTATCACAAAACAACCTGGTTTTGCAAGGGGTCACCTGGGTTTTGGCCCGGGCTCGGCGGCCATCTTGGGAAACCTACCAAACCCACACATTTCTGAAAACTAGACACCCGGGGAGTCCAGCGAGGTATGACTTGAGTGGACCTCCCAACGTTTTCCTACCCAGAATCCCCTGCAAACCTCACATTTAGCTGAAAAAAATCACATTTTTCTCAAATTTCTGTGGGAAAGTTTTGGAATCTCCATGGATTCACAAATTTCCTACCACCCAGAGTTCCCCCAGGTCTCCCGTTAAAAATGATACCTCACTTGTGTGGGTGTCTAATGCAGAATTGGCTAAAAACTTTTTTTTTTTTAAATGTAGCGCTTAGAATTCTCGGTGCTATACCCTTAATCCCTATGTTTTTGGCTCTTCCTAGTCACAGGCCCTTGCCCCACTAACACAGGTGAGGTATCATTTTACTCGTGAGACTGAGGGGAACACTGTGGGGTAGGACATTTGTGGGGGCACAGTGATTCTACACATAAATATGTGGAAAATGTGTTTTTGTCAGCTAAATTCGAGGTTTGCAGGGGATTCTGAGTAGGAAAACGTTGGGGGATCCTCGCAAGCCATACCTTGCTGGACTCCCCAGGGTGTCTAGTTTTCAGAAATGTGTGGGTTTGGTAGTTTCCCAAGATGGCTGCCGAGCCCGGGGCCAAAATCCCAGGTGACCCCCTTGCAAAACCAGGTTGTTTTGTGATAGGTAATTTTGATGTCTCCTCAATACGTTTTGGGACCAGACCTGTCGCGGGTACTTGACCCACCCACAAGAGTGAGGTACCATTTTTATCGAGAGACCTGGGGGAACGTTGGGTGGTAGGAAATTTGTGGATCCATGCAGATTCCAGTACTTTCCCACACAGAAATGTGAGAAAAATTTGATTTTTTCATTAAAATTTGAGGTTTGCAGGGGATTCTGGGTAGGGAAACGTTGGGGGATCCACGCAAGCCATACCTCCCTGGACTCCCCCAGGTCTCTAGTTTTCAGAAATGTGTAGATTTGGTAGGTTTCCCTAGATGGCCGCCAAGCCCGGGACCAAAAACTCATGTGACCCCCCTTGCAAAAGCAGATCGTTTTGTGATAGGTAATTTTGATGTCTCCACAATAAGTTTTGGGCCCTTGCCTGTCGCGGGTACTTGACCCACCCACAAGAGTGAGGTACCATTTTTATCGGGAGACCTGGGGGAACGCTGGGTGGTAGGAAATTTGTGTCAGCCCGGTAAACCTACAACTTTCCCACACAGAAATTTGAGAAAAAGTTGATTTTTTCATCAAAATATGAGTTTTGCAGGGGATTCTGGGTAGGGAAACGTTGGGGGATCCACGCAAGCCTTACCTCCCTGGACTCCCCCGGGTCTCTAGTTTTCAGAAATGTGTGGGTTTGATAGGTTTCCCTAGATGGCCACCAAGCCCCGGACCAAAAACTCATGTGACCCCCCTTGCAAAAGCAGATCGTTTTGTGATAGGTAATTTTGATGTCTCCACAATACGTTTTGGGCCCTTGCCTTTCGCGGGTACTTGACCCACCCACAAGAGTGAGGTACCACTTTTATCGGGAGACCTGGGGGAACGCTGGGTGGTAGGAAATTTGTGTCAGCCCGGTGATCCTACAACTTTCCCACACAGAAATTTGAGAAAAATTTGATTGTTTCATCAAAATTTGAGGTTTGCCGGGGATTCTGGGTACGGAAACGTTGGGGGATTCACGCAAGCCATACCTCCCTGGACTCCCCCGGGTCTCTAGTTTTCAGAAATGTGTGGGTTTTGTAGGTTTCCGTAGACGGCAGCCAAGCCCGGGACCAAAAACTCACGTGACCCCCCCCCTTGCAAAACCAGGTCATTTTCTGATACATCGGGGAGCGGGGGGGTTTGCCCCGATATGCCCTCAAGGGGGGCAGAAAGACTGTGGCTATTTGTTTGGGGGTAGGGGCATTGGTATGCCCATTCTTGGCAGCCCCCACGCATAAAAATAAGCCAGCGTAATCGCTGGCACCTAGTGGGCTCTCTGACGCCCCCTGGGGGCAGATCAGGGGCTACTGCCCCCATCTATCTCCTGGGGGGCAGAAAGACTGTGGCATTTTTGGGGGTGTTGGGGGCATTGGCATGCCCATACTGGGCAGCCAACACCACTAAATTAAAAAAAAAATATTCCCTGATGCCTATTGGGCTTTCTGCCTCCCCTTTAGGCAGATAAGAGGCCTTTGCCCCTATCTACCTCCGGGGGGGGCAGAAAGATTGTAGAATTTTTTGGGGGGATGGGGGCATTGGCATGCCAATTCTGGGCAGCACCCACCCCTAAGTATATGAAAAAGAATCCCTGGTGCCTTGTGGGTTTTTCTGCCCCCCCGGGGGGGCAGATCAGGGGCTACTGCCCCCATCTGGATCCTGGGGGGGGGACAGAAAGACTATGGCATTTATTTGGGGGGGCATTGGCATGCCCATTCTGGGCAGCCTCCACCCCGAACTTTGGAAGACAAAAAATCCCTGGTGCCTAGTGGGGTCTCTGCCCCCCCCCAGGGGGCAGATAAGGGGCTATTGCCCCATCTGCCTCCCAGGGGGGGCAGAAAGACTGTAGCATTTTTTTTTGGGTGGCGGCATTGGCATGCCCATTCTGGGCAGCCCCCACCCCTACGTATATATAAATTAAAAAAAACCCTGGGGCCTAGTGGGCTTTCTGCCCCCCGGGGGCAGATCAGGGGCTATTGCCCCCATCTGCCTCCTGGCGGGGGCAGAAAGTCTTATGCCTTCTTTGGGGGGGTAGGGTAGGGGCATTGGCATGCCCATTCTGGGCAGCCCCCCCCCTGGCATCTAAAAACAAATCCCTAGCGCCTAGGGTGCTTTCTGCCCCACAGGGCGGGGCATAAAGGCTGTCTGGCATAATTTTATAGGGGGGAGCAAAGGCCCTTGGCCAAGGGGCCGCTCCCCCCTACCTGGTGGCTAGTGGGTGGATCCCTGCTTGGGTATTGCCCTCCTGGGGCGATCCCCAAGCAGGGATCCACTAGGGAAGGGTACCATTGGAAAGGGGAGATTCTCCCCTTTCCAACGATACCCCTCCCATGTTTTTCGGTGCTTGGGGGGCTGAAATAGCCCCACAAGCACCGAAACTGTGAAACTGAAACTAAGTTTCAGTTTCGTTTTCATTGTAATGACGACAGCGCGCCATGCGCGCGATCGTCATTACAATGAAAACACATACCATACTTTGGGAGGTTGGGGAGCTCTTCCCCACCTCCTAAAGCAAAAAAAAACAAGCATTGGCATAGCCAATAGGTCTCGCCTTTGGGACCTTAAAAGTACTTAGTTATGCAGCAGGTCCCAACGGCGAGACCTATTGGCTATGCCAATGCTTGTTTAATATTGATCGCGAGTTGACTCCAAAGTAAGCATTAGAACGCCTGGAGACACCTACCTCTAAACGTACTTCTACATCGATGTACTCCAGAAATTTTACAACTTTCGATCTGAAGTCAGCGCGAGGCCTGCCTGCATAATGAGACAGACCCATACAAGGGCAGAGTGCCACAGAACAAGCCCTGCTACACAAGGCCCTTGTACCACTGAGCCAGCCCTGCGACATATGCACCGGAGCGTGAGACCTGCCACGGCAGCGTGCCATAAAGTGAGCCTCTCCATACTGTTGCAGAGTGCCAACGAGCAAGCTATGCTACGAAAGGGCAAGGTAATGTAGAGCTCAGCCTGCCACACAAAGGCCATGTGCTGCAGACCGAGCTTTCCCGCACAGGGGCCACAGTAGAGCAAGTTTGAAGTTTTGGCGCCAGGTGCACATACCTGCAAGTAAAAAGTATTGCGCAGACTCTCAAAGCACTTGTCTACCCCTACGCAAAACTGAAACTCAATTGCTGTAATCTTACCTATCGAAGGTCCCGAGTCTTTAAACGGCAGCGAGTCAGCTAGCTTGGTGCAGGGCAAATTTAAAGTTTAAAGTTTAAAGCGCCAGCACGCCTATAACTGCACCTGGTTGCAAGTATCGGCAGAGGGGGGAAGGGTTAATGACCTGCACATGCCATCGAAGTAAACAGAGGCCGGCAACGGGTGGGTGCTGGTGGTGGGGGGGATCCGCAGTGCGAGGTCTCGGCATCATCTCTCCAGCGTGAAAAACCGGCAGCTTCATTTGGGCTTGGAATGTGGGGAGGGCTCCGAATACGAGGTGGGAGGGGGAAAACAAACAAGCAGCGAGGAATAACCATTAAAACAAAGATAAAGGCACACAAGCAGCGTGCCCACTGCTGCTCGCTCCTGAAAAACAAATAAACAAATACAATCCCCTTAGAGGAACAAGCACGCGAGTGGTGCGCTTTGCCTGAACCCGTAGGTCTGAGCTGTGCCTCCCCAGATGTCCGAGGAGAAGACGTAGGACACGGGTTACCTTCCTGACCTTGTAGTCTGAAGACGAGGGTTCAAATCCTCAAGAGCAAGCGGTGTGTGACTCTGCATATTGCCCCAGCTGTTTCTAATTGAAAATGTTGTAGGTGAAGACTTAAATTATATAAATTCACTAATCCCCTATGCCCCTGAACTATTACCGAACATACCGTTTCTCATTCAAAAACTCTAGTCACCAACACATACATTTAAATATATGACATGTTCACCCAGGTCAAACCGGGGGTACTGACAACACGGTTAATAGAACGACAAAACAAACCTTCAACCGTCAGCTTTAACGTGATAACAGAAGAAGCAAAGCTCTCAAGTCATGGACAGTGAAATAGAAATATCAAAACTTAATGTTCAAGGAGCACTTTTAAAATCCATGCTCCGGAGCAGAAACTGCAGGGACTCCGCTCTTCCGTGTCACAGGCCAGCTTAACCGACCAATAAACAAGCGCGCGGCAGCAGGGCGAGGGGGCCTGCGCGATTCCTTTGCGGGAGCGTGCAGCAAGGCGCGATGATTGTGACCATATGGCGCCACCATATGGTGCCGCGCGCTCCCGCAAGGGAATCGCCAGACGTGCACGCGTTGCCATTGCAAGCAATGCAACGCGTGCACGTTTTTGCCCCCAAAGCTGTGCCGATAGCTAAAGGTCTCTCCTATGCAGCGCATGCGCGCTGCGTAGGTGAGACCTAAAAAAGGGAAATCCCTCTGCTGTTTACAGCAGAGGGATTTTTTTAATTGTGCTCATGACGGCACACTGGCACTTATGCTCATGACGGAACCATTCCGTCATGAGCATAGAAGGGGTTAATGGTGATAAACTGGTGAATCATAACATGGGGATTGGTATAAATGTGGCACCCTGATAACACCAATAGGACTGCCTTATATATATTAATGTAGCGACCCCTTTACAAGTCAGTAAGCCTGCTGCATACATGACAAAATGTATAATGACACACCCTATAGTGTGATGTTACATCTGGTAGAGGCGGGGGGTATTGTGATCATAGGGTTCACAACCCGGTAGGGGTGACATATGATATGAGGGTGTCACCAAATGTATTTCCATCTACCTGATGTATATATTTCTAATTTAAGGTGCAGTATTTAGAACTGTGTTTCTGTGGTAAAAGTAATTTCCCTGTTTAAAAGAAAAAGCACTAACTGGACAATCATTTATTGAATGTTGTTGCTGCGTGCAGTAAATTGAGATAACTAGCACATACCACTTCCTCTAAGTCAGAGGTCTTCAAACGTTTGGCTGCCGTGACCCCCCTGTCAAAATTTTCAGAGGTAAGGCCCCCTCCTGACAAACATCTCTAGAACTTGGTACTCCACATCATCGACAACCATAAACACCCCCAGGTCGCACTGCAAATCATTTTTACAGTGGGGAAATATTATTAAACAGTGTTTAGCAAGTCAAAGGTTTGTGGGTGACTGGTCACAGGCTAACTACACAGAAATCAACAGTAAAAACAGTCCACCAGACCACAAAACAGGCCAGCAAGCAGCCAATAAAAAGCCCACACACTGGCCTGCCTGGACACCCCTTTGGGCACTGCCAGACTGCCCTATAGGCAGGGCTACTGGAATTATGAGGCACCAGAAGGACCAAAATATGCCGCAGTTTCAAACTCGTAAAGGCAGAGCTGTATAGGTGTTTTGCAAGGTATGGGAGACTGCATGCATTTGTGCTTGCTGCAGACAATATTTGTGGTCACAGCACAGAAATCAACAGTAAAAACAGTCCACCAGACCATAAAACAGGTGAGCAAGCAGCAAAAAAAAAAAGTCCACAAACTGACCTGACTGACCATCCCTTTGGTCACTGCCAGCCTGCCCTAAAGGCAGGGCTACTGGAATTATGAGGCAGGGGAAGACCAAATTATGCAGCAGGGTTGATTAAGTTGTGTGGTAAGAAAATGTAAATAATGCTATGTGATGTGGCATTGACATTTTTTACACATGGTAACACTGGGCAAAGATTTCACCTCATCAGTACCAGTTTATAACCAAAATACAGCAATAAACAACAGAAAGATGTCCAGTCATCCTTTATGAAGGACCTTCCACTCTGCAGTGTCGCCACATTAGAAGCTCAACTGGCCCTGGCCGAGAGCAGCAGGGGTCCCTTAAAACCCGGGTGGTCTAGTGCAGAGTTAATCAGTTTACCCACACCTCTTTCCTCTCACCCCCTCCCTTCTATCCTTCTCCCCTCTCTCAACCCGGTGCCCTCTCTCCCTTTGCAGGCCATTTTCTTTCACCCCTTTTTACAACTTCTGAACTCTCCCCATTCAACCTCTCACTTCACCTTTAATCAACCCTCGACGTTCTGTCTTTTCAATCCCCTCATCTCTAAAAGTCTCTCTTATTTATCTCATGGCCTCCCTGGCCCCATCTCCTCTCTCAACCCTCAGCACTTCTCATTCACCTCAAGTCTCTCCCTTGAAATTTCTGTCTTATCTATTTGTATCTTTGTTAGAAATGGGATTTTTGGTAGGCTAGGGCATGTGCCAAAGCCAGGCAGAAACCACCACTTTACTCAGGATAAGGGAGTTACACTCCTAAAATAACCCCTGCTCACCCCCTTAGTAGCTTGGCACAAGCAGTCAGGCTTATCTTAGAGGCAGTGTGTAAAGCATTTGCACATAACCAACAGTAATACAGTGTAAGCACTACAAAAGGACACCACACCAGTTTAGAAAAATATCCAATATTTTTATATACTTAAGACAAGACCAAAAACGATAAAAATCCACAATACAGTACTTATAAATCTTCAGTTATCAAAATATGCTCGAAAAACAGTTCCTTGATGTCGACACTGCCACATCTCCCAGCACCTGCGCACACTCCACTGGCTCCCCGTCGAGGCGAGAATCACCTTCAAGATGCTCACCCACGCACACAAGGCCCTCCACGGCACCGGACCAGCATACCTGAACAGCTGACTCAAATTCCATGCACTCCAAAGGACCCTACGATCAGCCCAGCTCTCCTACGCCGTGGTCCCCTGCACCAGAAAGACCAGATCGGGAGGCCGCTCCTTCTCCTTCCTCGCGGCCAAAGCATGGAACGCCCTTCCGCTCCACCTCAGACAGACAACATCGCTCCCCATCTTCGCAAGAAACCTCAAAACCTGGCTCTTCGACAGACCCCCTCCTTGATGGAATGGAACCTGCACCCCCCCCACCCCATGCGCCTTGAGACCCTTACGGGTGAGTAGTCGCGCTTTAACAAACCCCTGATTGATTGATTGATTGATAGCTCCATCCGGAGCTATCACGGCGTCGTGAGCAAACAAATCCAAACAGTTCTGGCTGACCGCGGCGTCGCGGGCCAGCTACGGTGTAGGGAAGACTCGCAAACAGTACCTTTTAGAAATGCAGGGCGTCGGCGACCTCTCGTTGAGCCTCCGAAAGCACGGCGTCCACAGGTGTCGGTTCCAGAGGTCGGTGCAGGAGTCGTCGGGGCCCTCGAAGTCACACGCGTTGCAGATCGATCTCCTCTCTGTTGAAGTCAGGAGCGCTGGCGTCGGCAGGCATTGTGTGCTGCGGTGCGAAGTGCAGCGGTGCGGCGTGCGGTGCCCTCAGGTCGCGGTGCGAGCAGCGGCTCGGTAGCGGCGTTGGATGGCGTCGTTAGTGAGACCAGGTTCACGGTGCGAGATGAAGGCGGTGCTCGTCACGGTGCTGGCAGGTCACGGTGCAAGCAGCGGCGTCGTCGTTGCTGAAGCGCTGTCGTTGGCTGACGAACTGGAGTCGATGGCGCCGGCGTCGGTAGGCCAAGGCTGCGGTGCGGGATGAGGGCGGTGCGTCATGTAACTTTACGAGCGGTGCCCTCGAACCACGGTGCAAGCAGCGGCGTCGATTTCGGCATGGGGCGGCGTCGTCGGGGATACGAAGGCGTCGTCGTGAAGCAAGGCGGTACGGAGTGCGGTGCCCACAGGTCGCCGTGCGAGCAGCGGCTCGGTGGCGGCATCAGCAGGCATCGTCGGTGAGACCAGGGTCACGGTGCGGTGTTGCGGCGGTGCCCTCTGCGGTGCCAAGGCGTTGCCGTGCAGCGAGGCGGTGCGGAGTGCAGTGCCCACAGATCGCGGTGCGAGCAGCAGCTCGGTGGCGGCATCAGCAGGCGTCGTCGGTGAGACCAGGGTCGCGGTGCGGCGTTGCGGCGGTGCCCTCTGCAGTGCCTTCAGGACACAGAGTCAGCAGCGGCGTCGTAGACATCGTCGGGTTGCTTTTCTTCTGTTGCAGCACAAAACACACAGTCCCCAGTGCTGAGGGCAGAAGAACTTGAAGTCTTTGCTGTTCCTGAGACTTCTTGAACAGGGGGCAAGCTCTACCTCAAGCCCTTGGAGAACCTCACAAAAGTAGATTGCAGAAAGTCCAGTCCAGGCCTTTCACTGCCCAAGACAGAAGAAGCCACTGCAGGCCAACACAGCAAAGCACACAGCAAAGTGGTAGTTCCTCCTCACAGCTTCTCCAGCTCTTCTTCTTGGCAGTCTTCTTGGTCCAAAAGAGTTCTAAAGTTCAGGGGTCTGGGCCCCAATATTTATATCCCAAAATCCTTTGATCCTTTAGGCAGAGAGTGTCTGTGCCCAGCCAGAACCAGTTCTGCCTTCTCTGGTGTGACTTCCTGGCAGGAGGTGGAGACGGCATTGTCAGAGGCAGACCAGGCCCTTTGAGGTGCAAGGAAATCTCCTCCTCCTTCCCCAGTTGCAGCCCAGGTCTATTCAGCCCTTTCCTGACCCACCTAGACTATTTGGAGTCACTCCTGCTCCCCAGCCTTCTGTCATCCAAAACCCAGACAGGCAATCCACATTCCAACAGAGGCACACAGGAAGACTGAGCAAGAAAATACCTACTTTCTAAAAGTGGTATTTTCAAACACAGAATGTAAAAATCACCTTCACTAAAAGATGCATCTTTAGATTCTGAGTTCAGGCATATAGTGAAAAACGAAATTGGCAGTAATTCACGATCAGGACATGCCACACACACCAGGGCATGTCCTACCTTTCACACACACTGCACCCTACCCACAGGGGTACCTTGGGCCTACCTTAGGGGTGGCTGACATGTAAGAAAAGGGAAGGTTAGAGACTGGCAAGTGTGTGCACTGGCCAAGTCAACATGGCAGTTACAAACTGCGTGCAGACTCTGCAATGGCAGGTCTGAGTTACCTTTTCAGGGCTACTCACGTGGGTGGCACAATAAGTGCTGCAGGCCCACTAGTAGCATTTGATTTACAGGCCCTGGCACACTCAGTGCACTTTACTAGGGACTAACAACTAAATCAAATATCCAATCATGGAAACACCAATCCATAACACAATTTACACAGAGAGCATATGCACTTTAGCACTGATTGGCAGTGGTAAAGTGCCCAGAGTCCTAAAACCACCACAAACAGGTCAGGAAAAAGTAGGAGGAAGAAGCAAAAAGTTTGGGGATAACCCTGCCAAAAGGGCCATTTCCAACAATCTTACATTTCTCCTGTCCCCCCATTCATCATTCCCATCTCTCCTTTGTTCGTCCACACCTTCTTGAACCAACGTCCATCTTTCCTGTCACCTCAGCACCCAACCCAGAACTCCCTCTATTCCCCTATCGCTGCTCTCCCTCACCCATGACGCATCAAATTCTCTATTTACCTCACAGATCACCTCTCAGCTATCTTCTCTCATCCTTTAATAGTTGCCCTCCTCTCTGCCTTCACCTTTCTCTCACACTCACCTCTCCTCTTACGTTTCCGCACTTCCATCATCACTTCACATTTCTCCTCATCCCTGACCTCTCAAATCGAATTCTCTGACTCCCTCACTTCTCTCAGCTGTCTTCTCTCATCCCCTCTCCTCTCATCCTCATCTCATCTCTCCTCACCTCTCACATCCTCCCCTCTCACCCCTCGCACTCTTCCGCATCTCTCACCTTGCCTTGCCTCACTTCCCTTACATCATCCACCCCGTCTCTCCAGTCCTCTCTCACGCCCACATCCCACCTCTCACCACTGGCTCCACACCTCTCTCCTTGCCTTCCAATCGGCCTCGCATACCCCCATCTCACATCTCTGTCAGTTAAAGTATGTCTGGCCCTGTCTCTCAATATCTAATAATCACACACAGACAGTGCCTTATCTGTCCAGGCTCTTCCCGTTCATCCCTTCAGTGTTATGCCCCCCCCCACTCCCACCAAGCACACTGCCCTTCTGTCAGCTGCATGATGGCAGTGCCATTTCTAAAGGGGAAAGAGCACCTGCAGCCAGCACCACTGCCCCAACCCTGCCTCTGGAAAAAAGTAAAAGGCATAGCCCCTGAGAGCTTGGGTCCGAGTGCACACGACATGTGACACCTCTGGTTGGATTCTCCTTATTTTATGTGTTGAATACTCAATGATAATAACACATGATTGAGTTTTGAATGGCTTTTTTGTTGGAAAGATTGTTCCTTCCGGTGGTGCAGGTGGGAATGTGACTGCCTCCCTAGGGGACTTTAAAGCAGAGATGGAAGTGTCACATTGAAAAGCATGTGGGACAACTTTGCAATAAAAGTCGAATAACAGATATCAGTAAGTGAAACTCATGCTATTTACCAAAGGTAACTGGCTTGGTAGATGCCACTAGGACAGTGCACAGTGGGGTTTTCAGGTGTGTACGCAGTATTCTGGGAGAAGTGAGCTGATTGGTGTAATTGATAACAGTAAGTGCCCTGCATGCACACTCACGGGGGAAAGCACAGAGAGAAGTGTGAGCTACACGGGGATTTCCATTTACACATAGTGCATTTACCTGAGATCTGGTCCTTGGGTTTTGTTAAGAATGACTAGTTTTATCTTTAAAAAATTTTTTTAGTTTAAAAAGATTGTTCCTTCCATTGGTGCAGGGGGGAGTGTGACTGCCTCCCCTCCCTGCCCCTCTCCCCCCCAGCCCGGGATAGCCAATGTGGGTTTTCCTCAAGCCAGCTGGACAAATGGAGTTTGGAGAACGGCAACAACGAGGGCAGAGCAGAGAAATCCCAAAGACAGCATTGGGGAAAGGGTGGGCGGGAAAATAAAGGGGGGTTTTAGATTCCAGTTGAGGGGCGTGGCTAACGCGCCAAACAAGATGGCCGCGTAGCTGAAGAGCTCCGCTTCGCCGATCCCGATAAGATCTTCGTTCGGGAGGAAAACCTTCACCGCTTGCAACATGGGCGCTGGAATCCGCTCTTATACATTGCGGTGAGCTTCCAAACAGCTTTTCATGCTGTTTTCAATGTTCTTAGCGCATTTTTGACGGCGCGATTCGGCCCGCGTTTTGGCAGCCGCCATTTTGCCTCTTTCTTCAGCGAGCGCTCCGTGCCTCATAATGTTCCCCTCTGCCTTAGCTCCTAACCCTCAAACTATCATTGGAGCTTTTATTTTTGGGTGATTAATCTTTTCTTCTTGCTGTGGCGACATTGTTGCTGTTCCTTTGACTTTCCTGACTTTCTAGGCATATATTGGAGCCATTTCTTTACTATGTTTAAAAGCAGCTACCATTTTGTATTCTGCCCATTATTCTCTATGAGGTGAATACTTAACCTCTTCATGGTGGTTTTTTCTGCCTTTTGGTCTCATATTGCCTATCATTGAAGGAGACTTTTTGGATTTTGCAGGTTGCAGCTAGTATTAATTCTTATGCAATTAATCATTTATGGATTGGAATTATTGATCTCAAGAATTTAGTATCAATCACTGAATTCCACCGCACTTTTTATGGGGAAGCTGAGGAATCTTAAGCTTACTGCGTCTTCTAAAGTTCCTACGTGTTCAGATTCAGAATCGAATTCCAACTGTACTGAAATGGAGGACCTCTCCTCTCAGAAACCTGATATTTCTTCAGGCACCATACCAAAAACGCAGTTCTCAAGTAAATTACCTGCAATCTCTACCAAAAGACCCAAAAAAGACCCTCCTTCTCCAGAAAAATCCTCCCCGTCAGCCATGGATGTTATTCTTGAAGAGATCCGAGCTTTGAAACCCTTCATAGAGGAGACTAATAAAACTCTACAATTTTTGAATGATAAATGGTCTTCTTTGGATTCACGAGTGCTCATTGTGGAACAGCGAACGGAGTCGCATCTCATCTTTGGAGTCTGAAGTATTTCTCCTTAAAAAACAGGCGGAAGACTTGGAAAACAGAAAGCGTAGGAACAATCTTAGACTTTACAGTCTTCCTGAAAATATTGAAGGCTCCAATCCTACCGCCTTTTTTCAATCTTTTTTGCCTAAGCTCCTGGATTTACCTGCTACTCCTTCTCTCAACATTCAAAGGGCTCACAGACTTGGACCGAAGGTTTCTGTGAAGCCTCGTGGCGTCATCATGCTTTTTCTACAATACACTGACCTTCTTCAAGTCCTATCAGCTGTCAAGACCAAGAAACAAATCCTTTGGGAAGGTCACCGTCTCTTCTTATCTCAAGATGTAGCTAAAGTCACAGCAGACCGTCGGAAAAAGTTTCTTGATCTTCGTCCTCAATTACGTTCAATCAACGCCAGATATGGTCTTCTTCATCCATGTCTCTTCAAGGTTACATATGAAGCCAAGACTACAACATTTGATGACCCTGCGGCGCTAAAAGAGTTCCTTCATCTTCATGGAGCTGATACCATGGATACTTCAAGACCTGCATGACTGTCATTTGTGCCTCGTGTTATGTAGATGTTTTTCTTGTTCTAAGTTTTTCAGTGAATGTTGTTTTGCTTGGATCACTGACATAATATCGACTACAAAAATATCGAATACACAAAATATCGGCGTCTAAATATCGACTACAATAATATCTACTACCTATACTTATTTATAAAATTACAAAAATATCGAGTACACAATATCGTAAATAAAAAATATCGTTTACCACAATATCGAAATGCTAAATATCGTTACATTAAATATCGTTAAAATTTTTATAACATACAACATCACTACAATATCGAATACCAAAATATAGACACCAATAATATCGACTTTTTAAAAATATCGACTATATAAAAACTGCTCAATTAAATATATCTTTAGCACCAAATATAAATTCACATTATAAAACAATATAAAATACTTAAACAACATAATAAAATAATTTGCAAACACATCAATATATAAAACAATATATTTTGGCTAAAGAAACATATTACAATAATTAAATATAAACTTTAAATATATAAGACTTGCATTATTTCACATTAAAAATAACATTTAAATTATTTACAAAAAGTAAAAATATAAAATATTTACTTTCTACTAACAGTTTCTTAATTAGCGTTTCCCTTATATGGAAAGAAAGTGCCAAAATAATAAAAACAATTAACTTCAACCAATAAAACGCTTACATTTCAAAATACACCAATAACATAAAGCAACCAATTAAATAAACACTATATAAACATCAAAAACATACATCTCTTTTACACTTAAAAACTACAACAAAGAAGAAGGTGAAACTGTGCCCAACTGTTTCCTGAAAGAAAACTTTCATTACTAAAAAAGAAATTTAAAACTGCACTAAGTAAGTAAAACTGTTTTTAAAATATTACAATACTACTAACCTGCAACAAAAATTATTTCTAAAACCTAATTAACTATTCTTTCATTCCTTACTTTTATATCACCTCTACAGATATCCTACAAAGCCAGAAAATTATTTCAAAAATACTCACCAATAAAAAAACAATAAATGTAAGTATATTCTATTTTTGCCAAACCGACCTAAAAATATTTTCAAAACGTTATTCACTAATATATATTTTCTTTTTTATCTATCTCCTCTACAGCCAACAGCAAAAGCTTCCAAAATAATTCTACAACTACTAACAAAATAAAGACAACTAAAAAGTAAGTATATCATTTTCCATTATTAAACAACGTTAAATACCCACCCAAATAACCCTTTACCCCTAAAATGCCTATCATCTACAAACAATAGAATCAAATTATTAATATGTTTTTTCCTCTTCTCAACAGAAATTACATCAAGTAAATAGAAAAGAAAGCTTGAAATTATTTCCTAACCAATTTCATTTACATCAAACTAAACATTGTAAGTATATTCACTGACATGTAACAGTATTTAATAAACATGTTGTATTTATTATATTAAAATATTTTCTTTTTGAATTTTCCCTAGCATAAAACAAAACAACATGACTGAAGGTGCAGAATTTGTAATGTCACAAAAAAATAAAATGCTGTTATGTTATATGGGGTATGTGTATACACAGGAGAAACAAATAGGCCTTAAAGTATTTTGGAAGTGTAGCAAATACTACTCTAACAAATGCTATGGAAGAGCTACTACTCAGGAAACTACTGTTATTTCTGTAAAAGAACATAATCACCCCCCAAACATAACAGAGATTGAGGTTAGAGATGCTCTTGAAAGTATAAAAGAAGCAAGCACTAGTACTGACAAAGCAACTACCCAAATACTAAAAGAGCAACTATTAAAATTACCTCAACATGCATCAGGACAATTACCGTCCATAGCTTCTTTAAAAAGAACAATTGCCAGACAAAAAAAGCTACCACAACTACTATACCTGCCCCTAAAACATTTGCAGAAGTAGTTATTCCACCAGAATTAAGCATTACTCACAGTAAAGAACCATTTATTTTTTTTGATAACAAATGCCCAGAAAAAAGGATAATTATGTTTGCTACTGCAAACAATTTACTTAAATTACAGAAATGTGACACCTGGATGATGGATGGAACTTTCAAAGTCTGTCCAAAACCATTTTACCAGCTGTACACAATACATGGATTATACCAACACTCAAATATTCCATTCATCTACGCACTACTACCAAATAAACAGCAAACTACCTACATTGATATACTCACTCAAATAAAAGAAGAAAGCAATAATTATTTTCCTTCAAAAATAATTATTGACTTTGAAATAGCCATGATAAATGCTATACTAAAAAATTATCCACACACAGCAATTCAGGGTTGCTATTATCATTTTAATCAGAGTCTCTGGAGACATCTACAAAAATCAACCCTAAGTGTACAATATGCTACAGACAGTACTTTTGCCTACCAAATAAAAAAGCTAATAGCACTAGCATATGTACCTGTAACAGATGTAGCAGAACACTACAATATTCTAATAGAAAGCCCCTATTACAAAAGGAACGAAGACAAAATAAGCCCACTACTAGACTACTTTGAGGACACCTGGGTGGGAAGATTGCATAGATCAGGGCATAGAAGACAACCTAAATTCCACATTCCTTGGTGGAACGTGTACCTAAGTACCTTAAACAAAGAATCAAAAACAAATAATAGTGTTGAAGGATGGCATAATGCCTTCCAATCAACAACAAGCAGAGGTAAACCTACCCTACAAAAACTTCTAGAATCTATACAAAAAGAACAAAGCTATCAAGAATTACGGATGGAACAATCTGTAACTCAAATATGTCCCAAATTAACTAAACAAACTAAAAAAATGTTTGAGCTACTGCAAAGTCAGGTTACCCTATACCCATCTACAAGAGGCCTAGATTACCTATCCCTAATAGCCAAAAGCATTTTATAAACAAAAGTTCCACAGGTATTATACATTTTTTCGTTCATAAAACATAAACTTTACACACATATATTAATATTATATTTTCACAAATATTACTTATTTGTCATATATATTTTCTTAAATTAAAAATATATATTTACAAATAAATAATAATTATCAAAATATACTATAAAACACAATTAATTTTAAAAACATTTCCCACCCAATTAATTTAAATAAAATACACTTACGGTTTACGTAGCTGTAGAAAATGTATTCCAAAAATAAATAATCCTTCCATCTATGTGTTAATGCATTGCAGTTTAAAAAAGCCCCAAAAAATGCAAAAATACAACACGTCCCATACAAATCCATCATTCCGAAATCCAAATTACGTAAACCCTCAAAAACCCGAAAAAGATACAAAAATATAAAAAACGCTCCAGGAAATACCGAAAACTAAAAGAAACTGTGATAATAATATTAGTTTAACAAACTAAGGGGCTCATTACGATGGCGGGCGGAAGCACCACCGCCGTGCTGGCGGATGCAAAAAGCACCAGTTACCGCCGGCACGCAGCAGTCCACACGCCCGTCCAATTACGATGCGAAAAGTAGGCCAAACACCGCCGGCAAGCCAGCAACACCGTCCGCCATCAAAGTGCGCCCGTACACGTAGCGGCGCAGCTCAACTGACACACACCGTCCGACGAAACACGTCCCGCCCGGCGCATAAATTACGATGCCGCAAACAAACGGCTCCCACGGCCAAGAGATACCGTACGACAAACCGAAGCGGTAACACGGATGCCGAGCACGGACAACGAAGAAGCGGCTCCCCGAGCATGAATCCAGCACTGCAGGCCCTCCCCATGCTCCTGCTGATGCACCACCAAGGACGCAACGTACCGCGGAGACGCAGGTAGGCACACACACAACAAGTGCACGCAAACAGCGCACACAGTGCAAGGGCGGAAAAAGCGGACAACCCCCACCAGCGCGTGTACACAACACATCCACCATTGCATCCACATATGACACACAGGCCAAATCGTAACATCGCGGAACACATGTGTACACACCACCTGGGACTAGGAACCAACCACCCCGTCACGGCCCCAAAGCGCCGATGACGCCGCCACACATGCGCACAACGCAGATGCCAACCGCAGCGCCATGCATGCGTCGCACACAGACACAGGGACACAACCAAGCAGCACACACATCAGCCCCACCCCGAACGCACATGACACGTGACAGGCCTGCCACAGACATGTCCCCAACGCCCAATTCACGGACAACACCCAACGCCACACAACCGACGCACACATGTCAGTGAAGTCACGCAACAGCAGGACACACCCCAGTGTAACAAACATGGCGAAGCACACAGTGGCGGCAACACCAACTAGGAGAAGCAGGGCCCCTTCGGGAAGAGGAACGCCAGTACCACACTGAAACACCCATACCACCCTGCACATATGAACAAGACATATAAAACGGAACACCAAAGAGCCCGGGGACCGACAACAGGTGGCCCAAGAATAACATTCACACACAAGGCCCAACGCAGAGCGGAAAGGCAGCCTGCCGCCCACACAAGGGAGAGCAGACAGCACTGAATGACCTTCCATTCCAACTCCGAAACCACAGCCCTACGACAGAAGCCGGTGAATACAGCCATTGTCCAAGAATAGACCAACACAGGCATGCCGAGGAGACCGACCACAGGGCAGATAGCGCATATCACAGAAGCACACAACGGACGGGGAAGAAAGAAGAAAACACTCCCCCATGTCGGCCACATGCAAGTTAATTGGAAGGAGTCACACATCACTGACCTTGAACTGTCTGAGAAGCATGTGGGAAGAGGGCCCGTGTCCTCCAAACAAGCCAACAGAACACAAGTCCTGTCTCCCTACGACTACACAGAGCTCACAGCAACCTCGGAGCGTGCACATTGCAGACTGCACACACAGCCGGAGCACGCCACCACAACGCACCGCTGGGAAATGGCAACCGCAACACACCTACCCAACTACGCCGAACAGCTCAAGCTGTACAAAACCAACCTGTTCCATACATTGGGATGCGATCTCCTGTCCCTGCTGAACGTAAGTTACCGACTGACTTACCGCATCACATTGTTCAGCTGCGTCATGCCCGTCTTCTACTGTCGGAGGTGTCCATACCAGCATCCCGTCGAGATATGCCTCTCCAACCCGGCATGTCTGAAGGCGGACCTGCTACCACTACTCCTCCCTCTGGACGCACACGACAGGGCCTGCTCTGCCTATGGGGGCATGGCGTATGTGGCCAACATCGCACCCGCACTGAAATGGGACCACTGTGCCTCCACACGACGGATCATCGAGAACAGCTACATCGAATGTCACCCAGCATGCCCCATCATGGTCCTCCAAGGGACAACTTACGAACAACAGCTTGACAGCCACCATCCGCTACATTGGCTGGCAAACATGTACACCACCAATGACATGGAAGCCCTGCTGGACGGCATCGCATACCTGACAACCTGTCAATTCGTCGGACCACAACGCAGGTTCCCCGAGTGACCTATGATGTCCAACCCCGCACCCATGCTTAGCTTCCGCACGGACTGGCCAGTCACCACCACAACAGCCATACCAAACGACCAGCAACTGTAACCACACCATCAACGACATCGCCATGACATCGGATATGACCGGGACATGCACACTGTTCCCCATCACATCCAGGAACACCGCATGCATCGTGGGAGGCAGTGGCATGGGCTCTGTGTATCGCACCCACATGGACGGAACTGCACGAACAACCAGGACACGACATGGATCCAGCGCCCATGGACACACACACCGCTCAGTGGACATGAATAGGTCGCCTGGAGTCTGTGGGTGCTGCACCCCTCCCACCCCCGCCCCGGGAATCCCATACCAGGACCTTTGCATGGACGACAAGTGCATACAACAACAACACGACCCCAGTGACTGTGACATGTCCAGTAACCACCACAGTGCAACAACAAGTGGCACGCCGCTGCATGCACGCAAGCACATGCCCTGATGTCATCTCACATGCACGCGTGCATGAGGAACAACCGCAGCAAACCTGTCACATGGAACTGAGATGGACTGTGCCCATGATGCCAAGCGGTCTGGTAGGCTACATGTATACCGTCTGTGTCAAAGTCCGCAGCTCCGCAGCTATACGTAAATGTACATTAGCACAGCCTTGGCCAAGCAGATGTCACTCTGAAGCCCACATCCCACATGCAACAGCCAATCACATGTAACCCCACACCCTATCCCATTTGCAATCATGCTCAGTATATCCTCAACATGTATTCCGCTGCCAGTAGTGTCCACTATACTGCATCACAGAGGACAGAAGACTCAATATAATGTTTGAAACCAAAACTGTCTCCGCTGACTCATTTCACAAGTACGAATGAGAGAGGATGAGAGTATGTGAAGTACACGGCAGTCGTGACATGACCATGTAGTCCACTGGTATTGGATGTCAACGCAAATGAGTAGCACTACTGTGGAAGACACACATGTGTCGTGTGAAGTCGTATGGACGCAGTGCTCAGGTGGGTGGGTGCGACGGGTAGATGCGCACATGCCAAGTTGGAGCACGCCGTGTTGGGAGGGGTCATGAACAGTACACCACCGCTTCCCTGGGCATTGTGAGAGGACACCTGTCGGGGGGAGTGAACACGTGTGTGCACAGCAGCCGGGCACACGTACAAAGCGGTACCAGGCGCACCTCAGCCCACCCTCTGTGGACAAGCTGGATCCTGTTGTGCGCCCGCCATGCCCCTTGACAAGGCACACACAGCCCCAGTCGACCAGGTGTAACCCCAACATAGTCAATCCGCACAGGCGATACAGGGCACGGGATGGCAGTGGAGCATGGTGTGTGAGAGGTCTCCTCGCGCTCCTCCTGGTCATATCACGCAGGCAATAGAACCTCAACGTCTAGCATGGCACAAGTCACATGGAAGTGTAGGGGGACGCACCACAGCACGAGCAGCACTGACGTCACGGGAGGTGGCTCGCACCATCCCATCCATTGCCCATCATACCAACCACGCCACATGCCATTGCGACTAAGTGCAAGCGCGTGCGCCACCACCCCCGAGCCCTCCCCAGAGAGGCCAAAGAGTGAATGTGTGGGCCATCAGCCACAGACGGACGCGGCCTGGCCGCAAGGGCAGCCACAGCCACTGGGTGTCGCAGGTGGCGGATCCGGAAGGCGAAGACTGTGATGCATAGTCCATGCAGGCCGGGTCTCCATTTGGGGCACCACGCAGGTGGACGGCGTCCCGCCACACATCATACCCTGAGACAGCCCACTCGTGCAACTGGACCCACACATACACTCCTTGCCCTCTCTGGTGCGAGCTTGGGGCTGCCTGTGCAGGCGCTAGCCTCGCAGGTGAGTATGCATATTGGGGGAGCGAGGGGAGGACATGAGGGCTGGGGCGAAGATGACTGTATCACTGTCAGTAAGTACAAGGGATGACCCAGATGTGGAAAGGAAGAGACGTGTCCCGTGTGTACTGCAACTAGTCGCCAATCCAACTACCCCCCATGTCCGGAATGTAAGCCCGCACCTAGGCCCGCCCATCCGCCACATCGAACATACCACCAGCACGACAACCTTCCCATTCGAAACACTGACTGGGGTGGCGACAAGTGAACAATCATGTGTAGCCTACCCACGCGTACATGTGGGCCCTCCATGATCCATGTCACCTGCGGCAAAGTCATGACATGCGCAATGAGGGAAGTGAGGAGAGCTGTCCGCCCCACGCGCAGAAGGTGCATCAGCTCCACAGACCCAGCAGCGAGTCCAGCAGGGGTCACATGTGCAGGGGCAGCTGTGCCTGGTGTGAAGGCACATGCATATAGACAGCACATCGACCAATGTGTAGTCTGCCCACATCTACAGTCCATCATCATGCGGACATAGGAATTGAACACAGGGCAACACATCTTCAGTTGGTGCACCCACCGTGACCAACAATGCGCAATCATCGACGTACCCGCCCTGTGCATGGCCCCCCACCCAACGGAGGCACATCCAGTGCCACCATCCCACACACACAAGCCTTCCACGGAACATGCTGTGTCCAATGGTCAGTACAGAGTCAGCGCACATCTGGTGGATCCTGAACAGGAGACACATGCACACACATGCCAGCTCCCACTATGTACGTCTGCCACCTGGCACGTGCAATGTAACCTCTCACCTGTGACGTGTGACTGCAAGCACACAGCCGTCTTGGCATGGGGCTGTCAATGTGGACACCTGTCAATGTTTCGGGAGGTGTGATCCGTACAGTGCTGTACATAGGGTGCAGTGCTGACACCTACTACTGTCTCATATCCCCTCGTGCCACAGGTCCCACTTGTTTTGGCCGCTCAGCCTGTGCCCACATCGTCGTCGTCGTGTGCCATACTCATCCAGCCGCGGAAGCAGTTCCATGCTCAGCAGACATTCATGTTGCCGTGGCGTTGCCGCTTGACGGATATGCAGTCAGTCCCCATCAGCACGCCCCGCAAGTCATTGGGGCCTAGATCCCCATGTGCATGCACATGGCAGTGGTTTGTATCACTAGCCATTGCCATTGTTGGGAGACCTGTGTAAGTGTATTGTGGCCGTGCCGTCCCAGCTTGACAGCTGGGCTGTGGCTCATGTGCTTGCTCAGTCATGTCAGTGATGTGTATGCGAAATTGCTATGTGTCGTGTTGCTTTGACATGTGTCCTCTGCCATTGTCCCTAGGCGGAGACCGAACATTGACCGCCCATACCAATTGCTGGCGGACATGGACGATACAGAGGTTATTAGGAAGTTTCGGCTGGACAGGCCAAGCCTGCATCGACTGTGTGCCATGTTAGAACCCGATCTCCGTCCCCGCAGGGTGTATCCGACTGCTGTCACCCCCACGGCTAAGGTGATGGCCGCCATGCATTTCTTCGCCACTGGGTCATTCCAGCACACAGTGGGCATTGGAGGAGGGATGTCCCAGCCCATGTTCAGCAAGGTGCTGAGGGATGTACTGGCAGCCATGATGCTGTACCGAAACAGGTACATCCGCTTCCCCAGGGCTCGTGAATTGGCGGCAGTGAAGGGTGCATTCTATGCCCTTGGCAGAATCCCACACGTCGTTGGAGCCATTGACTGCACACATGTCGGCCTTGTTCCACCACAGGCCACTGAGCACCTGTACCGCAACAGGAAGCACACGCACTCCCTGAATGTGCAAGTGGTGTGCCTTGCGGACATGGTGATCACCCACGTGTGTGCAAAGTTCCCAGGCTCGGCCCATGACGCACACATAATGCGCAACAGCATCTTGCCACGACTGATGTCCAATATGCAACAGGATCGTGCCTGTATTGTCGGTGAGTATGTGGAGTGGTGTAGCGTGCTGGTTGTGCGATGCTGTCCCCTGTCCAGTTGGAATTGCAACGGTTCTCTGTGTCCCTCACACCCAGGTGACTCTGCGTACCCGAATGGGGCATGGCTGCTCAGTCCATTGAGGAATCCTCGCACCCAAGCAGACGATCGCTACAATGAGGCACATGGGAGGACCAGACGTGTGGTCGAGCGTACCTTTGGCCTCCTCAAGTCCAGGTTCAGGTGCCTGGACCGCACCGGGAGTGCGCTGGCGTACTCCCCACAGAAGGTGTGCCGGATAGTGGTGGCGTGCTGCATGCTGCACAATCTGGCCATTCGGAAGCAGATCCCCCTCATCGTGGATGACGGAGATCAACCAGGGCCCCAGCCCGCAGACCAGGACAGCTCGAGTGAGGAGGACAGCGGAGAGGAGGAAGCTGGTAATGTGCGGCAGCAGCTCATCGCCCGCTACTTCACTTGACGGTGAGTGTCCATGTACGACGGCTGATGTGGCTGTATCTGTGCAGGTGTGTGTGTGCTGTGTCAGGGTGGCCGTTTGTTCACTGCGTGCTGTGTGTCAACGCTCCATGGCCAGGGTAGTATGCCACTGTTGGTGGCTGTGGCATTGTGCCCTATTGCTCTGTGCGATGTGTGTACATTGCTTGTAGTTGTTGACATGTACTGTGTGATGGGTGTGTGACACACTCATTGAATGTGCTCCTGTTCTGTCTCCCACCCCTAGGTCCCTACAGGCCCTCCGGATTCAATTGCCATGCCACGCATCAGGTGCCTTTCCGCCCAGGGTGGCCGTTGTATTCCGTACAAATAAAACACAGGGCACAAACAGCAGTTAGTGAAAAAGGTGCATTTATTACAAACTGTGACATGTGATTGTGTGTAAGGTGATGACAAAAGTGGTGCGTGCAGTGACAATGAGCTGTCGGTCATGGCTGCGTGATGATCAGGGTGTACCCACTGGTTCTATGTCCATAGTCCAACACACACATGCCATCCAGATGGCTGTGTGGAGTGGGATCGTAGTCCAAGTCAATGCAGTGGCTGGTCAAGGAAGGCTGGCGGAAGGCTGGCTGGCTGCCTCACTTGCGCTTGGAGCGTGCGAAGTCCTCCCGGGAGATCTGTTTCCACTTCGGACGGCCCCTTCCACGTTTGCGAGGGGGTGCCTGCTTGCGACATGCTGGTGGTTGAGGTGTGCTCACTGGCTGTGGACGCAGGGGAACTGGACACTGCTGCTTCACCCTGCGCCCCGGCAGGTTGTGGCGGAGGGGAGCTGCTGTCCCTGGCAGTGACCTCACCGCCACCACCAGCTGGCCCATGAGGTCCACGAGTTGGCCCATACGGGCGTCCATGGACCTCAGCACCCCCAGCACCTCACGCGTGTCTGAAGCAGACCGGACCCATTGTCCTTGGGCCTCTTCATAGGCCCCAAGGACTCTGGCCATTTGAGGCAGGGCATGGCTCCCAGGGGAGGCTGGCGTTTCCCTGACCCTGCTCCTCCTACCAGTCCTGCTGCCACCGGCCTGCCCACTAGCCACATTGCTCACCACGGTCCTCGCTGTGGCTCCCAGGGTGGATCCAGTCGGCCGGGCCACCACCTGCGCTGGGGCTGGTGCCAGCGAAGACGTGGTGGTGGTGGCGGCGGTGGTGGTCGGTGCGGCGATGGTGGCGGTTGCGGCAATGGTAGTGGCCGCAATGACCGTGGGTGTGGCCGCAATGACCGTGGGTGTGGCCGCAACGACAGTGGCAGCAGGGGGCTGGGAATGTTCAGCAGCCCTGGATGATGGGTTGGTGGGTAGGAGGGGTCCTGGGGAGCGGCTGGGCCCTGCCACACCAGATGGGCCTGCTTGGTGGTCCGTGTCCGAAGAGGAGGACAGATCCTCCAGATCCGTGTGTCCTCGTGGGGGCTTGTCGGCTGGCTGTGCTGGCTGCTGGCTCCATCCCCAGCATCCAGCAGTTCGTCACCTGTGGAGAGAATGAGATTTGTTATTGTGTTGCACCTGGCGAAGTATGTAGTTGTCGTCTGACATTAACAGTTCGTGCAATCTCGTACATGGGTTTCCCGGAGGCGTGTGTGTGGCTGTAGCATTTGTAGTTGTGTGTGCTTGGCAATGGGACTGTGTGCTGTGCACATGTGGCATGGGACGGATTGGCCATGCCGATGGGTGTGTTGCTGTGCTCCTACTTATTGTGACTCTGGTGTATGCGGGCTCCTGGCCCATCCTGGGTCTGGTTTGTACTTTGCTTTTGGTGTTCAGATGGTACGCTTAGGAACGCATATGGCAACATGGGGGCCATGCCCCAGATTCGCATTTGGGAGGGAATATGCTTTTGGGGTTCAAATGGAACGCTTAGGAACGCATATGGCAACATGGGGGCCATGCCCCAGATTCGCATTTGGGAGGGAATATGCTTTTGGGGTTCAAATGGAACGCTTAGGAACGCATATGGCAACATGGGGGCCATGCCCCAGATTCGCATTTGGGAGGGAATATGCTTTTGGGGTACATGCTGTGAGCCATGGGTGCCGAACATGACATGTGTTGTGGCAGCATGACAGTGCATGGTTTGAGGTGTGTGCATGCTTGACATGGCCTGCATATTTGCTGTCTGTTGTGATTACTGGACATGGCATTGGACGCATCGTTATGAGTGAGTGATGGTTGTGTGCCAGCCAACGTATTGCAGTTGTCCCATCTCCTTGGTGTGCGTGCTGCCCTGTGCCATGTGCATCACTGCAGTGCTCGGGGGGGGGGTGGCCCATGTTGTGTGTTGTTGCTCACAGTGTGTCGTGCGCTTCATTGACTTCTGGCACATGGTTGGTCATGGGCATGTATCTTAGCGTGACTGCTGTATGTGTGGCAGCTGTGCGGATGACATGCCTTTCATGAGACTGGGGCTGACGGATGGATGGTATGTTGTATGTGTATGGTGTGTCTGTGTGTTTGATGAGTTCAGTGGTGTTCGTGTGCATATATGTTGTTCCGCTCTGTTGCGTCTAGTGTTGTTTGTCTTACATAGGCGTAGTTGTGGGGTGTGTGGTTGACAGGCAGTAGGGGCTACATGGACAGGACTTCAATGGTGTTTCGGTTGTGTGTGATGAGTTGCACAGTGGCTGCCGTGTGGTACTATATTCAGTGTGGCTTGTGCATGCAGACGTGGCTCCTTGGGTGTTGCTATGTATGTGATGGGTCATGTGGGGTGTGAGTCTGTTGTTCATGTCCGTGTGCACATTGTTCACTTGTTCGTGACGGTGGGCGGTGCTGCGTGTTCGTCTGCTACGTGACATGTCCCATGTGTTGGTCGTGTTATGGTCCTCATGCCTCCAGTAATCCAGCCCTGTCCAGTTTCCCACCTGCAAGTTGTTCGTGCGTGCACTGTACTGGATGCCACATGGCTCTAAGCGGGGGGTGCTCCATGTTGCAGGTCTGTGGGGGTGGGGGGTGTTGTGGGTCGTGGGGTGGCTGGACACCCACTGACACCGATTGCTGTGGACCGTGATGTCTGCCTTTCGGCTGTCGTTGTGCACTGCGGTGGCTGACACGTGACTGTGGGGTGTGGGGGATGCTCCTCCTTGCTGTGCTGTGGGACTGGGGCCTGGTGTGTGTTGTACTTGGGCTGTCCACCCTCCCACCCACTGCACTTTGTGTTCCTGCCACTTACCTGTTACTTGTCGGTTAGTGCAGCTGTGGTGGACACATGGGTGTGGTGGGTGCTCGTTGTGGCGCTTCTGGCATGTTTGGGGACCTGTTGGTGGTTACGTGGCTGGCTGAGTGTACACATGTCCCCACGTATGTTACAGTTGTTCGGTTTGGGCTGTGTGTGGTGGTGTCTGTTGCATGTGTGTGTGATGTGTTGTGTATTGTGTGCTGGACATGGGGGTGTTTGTCCCTGGGAGCTGTGGCATGGTGGTTGCGCATGTGAGTACATAGCGGTGTGCTGGTATACATTAGTTTGTACTTACCAGCCTCCACTCCCCCTGCTAATCCGGCGAGGATCTCCGGATGTATTACGACTCGCACCTTCTCCTCCCACGCTTTGAAGGTCTTAAAGAGCGCGGGATTCCCTCCGCCAGTGACGGCAGCCAGCTCTCTGTTTTTGCCCTCCTTCTTCTTGACCAGGCTCTTTACGTCATTCCAACGTTTGTTTATTTCACCTCTGTTCCTGGGCAGGGTCCCGACTGCATTGACCTGGTCTACGATCCGGTTCCACATTCTGTTTCTGGTGGCTAGTGGTGTGTGCTGGACCATGTTCCCATAGATTTGTGGGTACACCTTGATGATCTCGTCGACCATGACCGTCAGCTCAATGGGCGTGTACTTGGGCATTCTTTGTGGTGCCATGGTGTTTGTGGTGCTGGTGCGGTGTGTGTTGTGTAATGTGCAGGGGGTTTGTGGTGCCGGTGTTTGGTGGTGGTGGTGGTGGTGGTGGTGTTTGGTGGTGGTGGTGGTGGTGGTGGTGGTTGTGATGTGTGCGTTTCTGTGGTGTGCTGCTGTCCTTGCTGTGTCACTGTGTCCTCTCCCTCTCTGGTTTGCAATGTAGCAAGGGGTTGTGGTCTGTGGGAGTGCTGCTTTTGTACTCACCTATGTGGGTGTGTCCTCATGGTCTGTTGTTTTCAGGTGTGTTGTATCTGGGGTTCTGGCCTTTGTATTTTTTGTTTGTCCGGGGGTGTTTTCGGGATGTGTACTGTGCTTGTGTATTTGTGCGTGCCTTGCTGTGTGGACTTGTTGGCCATGTTGTGTGCTATTGGTTTTGTGTGCGGATGGTTACTGTGCAGGTACGTGGCGCCATGGCTTCTGCCGTGTCGATTCTCATCGGCGTTGTTTGCGCTGGCGGGCGGTATATTTGTGGTTTTTCCGCGCTCATGTCGGTGCGATCGTAATTTCACGTGCGGTGTGTCGGCCGTGAGGGCGGGCGGTTTTGTGTTGTCGTGCGTGTTTCCGTCCGTGGCGGGCGGTTTGACTCCGACTCGGACGTTGGCGGGCGGTATTTTGTGTGATTTTTCCGCCGATGGCGGTTTCGGTTTGTGTAATCGTAATGGCGTGGTCGGTGTTCAGGCGGTGTGTGCGGGCGGATTTTTGCCGCTTCCATGCCTGGCGGATTTTTTTACGCCGGGTATCGT